>CM050662.1:11737246-13058940 GCA_027574665.1 Rhynochetos jubatus
CTCATGTACCCGTACCAATAGCGGTGTAATGGCACTGGCAGATGCTTAGTTGCCAAATATATTCGCAAAGCCTCGGGCAAGTATACTGAGGCTGAGCTGAACCTCCCACTGCTCTCAGCCATGTTTCTACACTAAGTAGATCAGGTATTGGTAACACTACCTGGGAGATGTCTAAAAGAGTGGTGCTAGTATTTTCAATTGCACTGGAAATGCATCTTTGGAAGTTCCTGTAGCTAGGATCCAAGCTGTACTGCTTTGGGTAATAGGCAAATACAGAAAACGTGTGGTCCCTTCCCCAAAGATTGTATGTGTCCTCCTAGAGAGGTGTTTTTTCTTGATTTGGATGAAATGGCAGTGCCTTAGCTTCAAGCTGAAGCCTTTCATAGGGGTTTCCATTCTGTCAATTTTTAGACCCTTTTCAGGTGTTGCACTTGATCTTATTTCCCCTCATGCCCGCTTGCCTGGCACCATGACCTCTGAATGCCTTACTCTCCGTTTTAGGCACCTTGTCACGATACTTTTTGACACAGAGCTGGTAGTCTGTGCTTTACAGGGTGAAGAAAAAACCAGGCTGGCTGAAACAACTTGCTCAGGGACGCACAGGCAGCTGGGGTTGAGCTAGGAATTGAGTCCATGTCTCTTGTATCCCAATGAAGTTTTCTCTCTACCTCTAGAGGAACGTAGAGGACTTCAGAGTCCTCCAGAAGAACAACATTCTGTTGAAACTGTAGTTCAAACCCAACCTTTTAAACCTGGGTGCCAGAAGTGACGTGCATCCATTTATATTTTGTTGTATTAATGAGTGCCATTTTCGGAAGTGGTGCCTGTCCTCTGTTTCCAGAGTTGCACCTAACCACTCCCTCTGCAAACCACGCACTCTATTTTGAAGCCTAGTAGACGTACTGTGCCTATACAGCTCATGGGGATTTGTAAATCTGGAGCCAAACTGTGGTCTCTAAGGGCCACTGATACCCTGAATTTGTAAAAAATATCATCAATGTCAAATGTAATCACATGCTTCAGGCAGCATTTATGCTTTGATCAATTTGAGGTTTCCTTGAGGAAGGCAAGAGAATGGAGCCCATCTGTTCCTGGTCCCATCTCATGGACCATGACAGAGGGAGGGAAGTGAGCTTCTGATTTATTATTGGTGATGTGTAACATGATGCAACTGCTACACAATGGAAGATGAGGTTGTGTTTGTAGACTGAATGATTCCTACCTGAATATTCATTCAGCTTTGCCCTCTTCTGCTCATTCATCGCTGGTACACAGGCCATAATTTTCTCTAGCATATTTTAATTCCAGGTTAGCAAATGGTTTGCTAAGAGCTGTTAATCTTTGGGATTTTATTCACCTTTCTGTGTTGACTAAATTCATAAGAACTCAATATACAGATTATATCTTAATTGAAATTTGTTAGGGAATGCACATAATATTGTTATTGTCTCCTTGACTGGATGAGTGTGTAAGCATTTCCAAAGTAAATGCAAATGTGCTTTCCATGAGCATTTCTGCCGGTAAAATCTGACCTTTCCAAAACCTGTGGCAAGCTAGCCCAAAGGATGTGTGAGCATGGAAGGAGAAAATCTATATTAATATTCAAGTGAACATTCACATTGTTAACCCTTCATTTAGCTCTCCTGGATTTCTGCAGTTCTTTTGATTGGGAAGGCATTTAGTCTGTGCAAAACCTCTGGTTTAGATGCCCATTATAGTCTGGCGTTACCCTTACACACATTCATGGAGACAGCTGACTTGGGCAGGTTGTACTGACACAGCGGGTTGTTCCACTTAGTGCTGCATGTCCAGTTCTAGCATGCTTTCCTTGGGACACTGGCTGGAAGGAGTACCTCCTGCAATCACAATGTTATTAAGGTTGGCAGGGACCTCTGAAGGTCATCTGAACTGAACTGAAGTCCAGTTCTACCCTCACAAGCAAGGTTGGCTAAAGCAGGTTCCTCAGGGCCATGCTGAATGTCTCCAAGGGTGAGACTCCACAGCCTCTCAGGGCAACTTGTTCTGTTGTTGAAACCACCTACAGAGTGAAGAAACCTTTTCTTGTGTTTAAATGGAGTTTGCTGTATTTCAATGTGTCCCTTGTGCTCTCACCGAGAAGAGTCTGACTTTGGCTTCCTCACTCCTCTATCGGGTATTTATCCATTAAGCTCTGTATTCCTGCAGTTATGCAATTTCTTAAGCACTTCACCATTCGTTTAAAAATAGCATTTTTGCTTTTTCAGTCAGAGGGCCATTTCAGATTTGTACTCTGAAGGCACAGGAACCAGGAGGAAGATGGGGCTTGGATCAGAAAATACATACAGCCCTGTGTTCTCCCCTGCAGAACACACTGCCTCCCACGCTGGCAGCTCTCCTCTGCTTGGAGATATGCACACCTATGGCACTGTGTTGTTATCACACCGTAATAGTAAGCAAATAGTTTTTGTTGTACTTGCCCATGTGTACCAAATCCTCAGCATGAGAGAATGTCACCTGGTGCAGGAGAGAGAAAGGTGTATTGGCTTTTGTAGCTCATGCTGAGACACTAGTCTCATTTACTCTCCCTTCTTTTTGTCTTCCCCACGTCTCCTGCTTTATTATATCTCAGATAGGTACAGAGAAAATGTTGGCTTCCCTTGTTAGTTACTGCAGTGGCAACTCAAAAAAAAATTAAAAAAAAAATTAGTGCTAATTAAGGAGTTGTCTTCACGATTTGTGGTTTTTGTATACTGGAAAGCAGGCTAGGGCTGTCTGATTTCATTTCTGTAAAAGAATGTAACTCCAGTTCCTTGCCAGTTTATACCATTCCCCATGCCGGGCAGTAGATAATTTCTCATGGTCCCAAAGCTTTCAACAATACTCCATTATGTTTCATGACTCATAAATGGGCTGGTGCCCATGGAAAGCCATGTGTCTCAGTGCAGGCAGTACAGCTCCCCGCAGTATGTTTGAACTGATTTCATAGCCTGCAGACCTAGCATGGTTTATTATTTTCATGACTTGCTCACTGTTCTCATTGTTGCTAAGACCATATTGCATCAGTAGCAGGAATAAAATTAAAGGCCCTGATGCGTTTCGATGCAAAATTAAAAGCACGATATGCGGAGCTTCAAATGAATGCAGAAGAAAATGAGATCAAACAAAAGACTGAACTAAAGTTCAGATCTAATAGCTCTTTGAGATAAGCAGCTCATATAAACTGCAGAGACAGCTGATAGAGAAGACGATACTATCTGGACCGATATAGCTGTGGTGATTATTGCTGGCTTACCTGTGCACTCAGGGCTCTGCTGATGAATGTTGCACACGTTCTCTCTATTAAATCAGAACAAACTGAAGAATTAGAAAGGTATGATATATAATCTTGAGTCTGCTCCTGTAACCTTAATTCAATGGAGCTGAATCAATGGAGCCAACTGTTACTTGCATAATTACCATTACTTGCTTCTTGCAGCCTGCTAAGTACTGTGCAAACATAGATGAAGCCACAGTTCAGACCTCTACACCTGAGTAAAGGTTGGGAGATTACAGCGTTGTATTTATGGCTTTTATTAATTTTTTTTTTATTTATGTCCATGGAAAATCTGCTGGTTGGCTTCTTTCCTCAGGATTTTTTAATCCTATTGTGATTTCCTGGGGTTTTGATTCAGTTGGCGTGATCTCAGCAGCCTTGTGATATGGGGAGGGCTGTTCCAGAGGGGCTAGTTCGGAATGGAAGCCAAAAGGGGATCAGTTTAGGAGGGTTGAATGGAGTGGTTTTGTCTGGTGTTGTAAAGCCATTTTGTAATACTCAGATAACTTACTGAAACTGCTGCCAGGTACTGTTGCAAGCATATGACTGTGGAAATAGCTGCTTGAGTAATAGCAACAATAGAATTTGAAAAAAATATGATTTATATTATTTCTCTCTTTTTTTTCCCTTGGATAATGAAAACAAACAAATCAGTATTGCTCTATTTGCCTAGCTAGATTGGCTTTCAGATTCTTATATTCCAGGCTATGGCAACATTTAGATTATATTATTATAGATAGAAGACAATGATTTTTAAAAAAATAATCCCTTTTCCTCACATTTTTGTTCCTCTCTGTCTCAAACGGAACTATTTATTCAATCTTAGTATTTGAATTTTTAAAAATTGCTCTCAGGTTTAGCCTCGAAGGAGTATGCATAAAGTATTTTAAAATGCAGGTTCTTACTGAAGTTTCTCTTCACGACATACTTTCCCATTTGCTGTTCCTTTCTTTTTCTGATTTAGTCAGTTATCGGGTGTTTAATGTATATATTTATTTGAGAGAGCTGAATATATTTGGTCTAGTGAAAGAAAAGTATGTTCTATAAACAGTTCTGTTCCCTCAGCAGAGCTTCATCTGTTTGGTTATTTTTTTGGAAGGAGTTGCAGCAGTAACATTGGAAATGTGCTTGGTTTCTTGAAAACAGTCACTGGGCATTTGTACAGAAAACAGAGATTCAAGTCAGGAAGCTTTAAGAAGTAAAGCATGTGTGGATCTGTTGTGATGCCTAATGATTCATTTAGTGCACTGTGGTTAATGATTATAATAACTATATGTGGTAATCCTGCTACCACCCTCACCTCCCCCTTCTTCTCTCACCCCTTTTCCCCCAGAAATAGGCAAGCAAATAAGAATCCAGCAGCAGGCAGTATCAAACACGGTGCTAGGCACACTTGGCTGGCAGCATGTATGTGCATTTACCATCCCTGGCGAGATTCAGAATCGATTCGGGAGTCCAGGTTTCCCGCAGCCTGGCCCATGCTTGTGGCTCCCATCGATTTTCCGCAAGCTACAATGGGGAAAATTTCCTGCTGTGGACCAAGCTCGATGACTGCAAACTGTGGAGGATGCAGTCCCTAGCTGTAATTAAACGTGCCTTCCTATTAGTTCATGTAGCTGGAGCCAAAGGACCTGGATTCGTTCTCTGATGCTGAGGGAGGCAGGAGCAGTAATTAATTAGCTAGATGAGCTTTTCCATTGCGCAGTCTGGTCTCGTGACCCTAGACAGGTTTCATTGCAAAGCGAAGGAAAGATTTATTTATTAAAGCTTAAGGCAAAGGTACAGATAGATAGGTAAAAGTTTTGGAAACAACCTAAAATCCTTGTAGTGTGTAGCAGCCTGGGGAACTGTTTACCCAATTTTCATGAAGAATGCCCTCTTTCCATCCCACCTCTGACCAGCTCCAGACTAGCCACCTGCCTAGGCATGCTCCCTGGGGATTTTTCTCTCAGTTCAAATGCAGATGTTATGCTGATAGCTTGGTCAGGAGGCTGGTTGGCAGCTCACCTTACGCCGGGTGCAGTTACATGAACATTTTCCCCAGCAGCAGAGGCAATTTAGAAGTTTTGCCCCCACCTTTGGCCACTTGCTCCTGGCTCTGTGCCACACGTTTCATTGCCCCCCTTGGTTGTGCTGAGGCAGCTCTTTGTGGAGACATGGAAAGACTCAGAATTAAAAAAAAAACAACCAACCCAACCGCTCTCCGAAAGAAGTTTCCCTAGCCCGGTTCACCGCATAGCCCCACAACCAGTTGCATCAGCACAGGCAAACAGGAGGTAAATTGAGGTGCAGGGATGAGAACAGGAAAGCTGGGTCAAGCAGGGAAGTGGGAACTTCTCAAACTCTGTTTTCCCTTTAAACGTGGTTGCGTAATTACATCTTCAGCTTGTGGTTGTACAGTACTAGATCTGTGCATCCAGAGGTAGTAAATTGATGTAGGTCAGGGATGGGAAGAGTTGCCTTCCCATTGACCACAAGATGCAGAACCCATACTGGGTTTGCTGTTTTATCTCATCTTTAGGCTGGTGGCAGGAGGATGGAGAATACTTGCTTCAGCATAGAGTGGCGCAGCCAGGTGATATTTGATCTGCAATAACGCCTGTTAGTACAAGACTGACACTTGAAATATTTTGAACAAGTTTTAACTAGCAGAACTTCTGCCTGTGCCGCATTTTGCCCCATGTGGCTGTGGCATTTTTGGTCAGGATACATGCTGGACTCAGTGTATCATCAAACTATGGCATGGAGGTCTTGCTCTTCTTCCCCCATCACAGCTCTTTGCAGGAAGCTGATGAGCTCCTGCGTGAGATGCTTCCTTCCCGCCTTCGTGGTCCCCATGTATCCTTAGCACTGTTTGAAGGTAGTGCTGTTCCATGCCTCCTGTGTCATCAGAAACATAATTAGGAGTATGGACACTTTGCTACACCCTGCTTGGCTTCTCACAGAGCTGTACAAGACCTTTAGACGTGCCATTCAGACACCAAGCAGGCTGGCAAACAAGGTGCTTGTTTGGGCACAAGCTTTTGGGAAAAATTTACCTGGTTTCCTGCTGTCAGGTTTTGGGATTCCTGAAATTCCAGAGGGAATGAGAGAAGCAAGCTATCTCCCCAGATGTTGAGGAAAGTGAAAGATGCGGCTGTTTCTGTCACTGAGGTAAATTTCAGAGGCAGGAGGTAAACTGAAAATGGGAGTGTTTGCTGTAGATAATGTGGAGTTAATGTTCTTGACCAGTGGCTTGTGTGGAATCAGTTTATTCATTTATCCAAAACACAGGCTTTGCAACCTCTTCTTTGAAAATTGTTCCAGAAAGTCTGGTTGCTTCTGATGTCGGACTCTACGCTATAGTTCCTGGCCTAGCTTCTAGCTGGCAGATGTGGACAAAAACTCTTTCTTGGCAGGAGAGGAAGGTTTGGTTCTGAGGTCCATCAGGACCAGACCCTCTCCCATGAGGCTGCTGCTGAGGAGATGCAGAGCTGAGGGTGGCCAGACAGTAGCTGTTAGAGAGCAATTACTGTCATGGATCAGATCTGCTAATTTAATGAGTTAATGCCTAAATAAAATTAGTTAGAACCTAGTTAAAATGGCACACTCTGTCTGAGGAATGATATATGCTGATGCCTTCAGATACACGTTCAGTTTCATATCTGAAGGATACGAAAATGTGAACTCTTGGCTAAGTACAAGATACTGTGTTATTGAATAAATGTCAAAATTGGTGAAAATACAGGCCCGGATATTGAAATAGACTGGGATGCACATCTGGGAGGCTTATTTTAGAGCACAAGGTCTGTAAGTCTAAACACATAATGAGGCGATACATGCAAAAGGTTAATTAGGTGCATTTTCCTGAGTGGTATCTGGTATATACCCATAGTCCCAGTGCTTGAAGAGCAGGTCTGATGTGTCAGTGTGATCATTAGGCCGGGCACAGTGTTTTTAATGATGATATTAGGCATACAAGTCAACACACAGTGACTTTTATTTCCCTTTTCCTGTACTATTTTATGATTAGCTAAAGGTACCTAGAGGATGCTTTGTTCTACTCTAGCTCCTTTCACCTCATTTAAACAATGTGCTTTTCTGGATGGCAACCAAGTTTATATTTGTGCCAGTGCCCCAAGCTTGTGCAGACGTGTACCATTGTGGCAATAACAGCTCATGAGTGCAAATGTGTTCCTGGAAAACCCTCGTGTCATGGTTTAGGCCCAGCCAGCAGCTCAGCACCACACAGCTGCTCGCTCACTCCTCTCCCAGGGGGTTGGCAAGGAGAAGATACAAGGAAAGGCTCATGGGTTGAGAACAGGGAAGGATCACTCACCTATTATGGTCATGGGGAACACAGACTCACTTGGGGAAGAAAGAAATCAATGTAATATGTTACCAATCACATCAGAGTAGGATAATGAGAAATAAAATCAAATCTTAAAACCTCTTCCCCCCACCCCTCCCTTCTTCCCAGGCTCAGCTTTTCGCCCTGTTTCTCCACCTCCTCACCACCAGTGGCACAGGTCGATGGGGAATGGCGGTTGGGGTCAGTCCATCACACGTTGTCTCTGCTACTCCCCACTACCGAAACACCACCATAAAACCCAACACACCCTTGATACTGGAGAGGCATCTCTGACTGGAATGATGCTGCTGGCTATGAAATGGCTGAACACCTGCTCCTTCCTCAGTGCAACAAAAAGTAATAGTAAGAAAAAAAAAAAGACCCTCAGGATCTCTACTCCCTTTTTAATTTCTGAGTGCTCCCTGACTACAAGGCCTGCTGTTGAAACTCAGAGGATTTCTTTTTTTTATGCTAGTCTTGCAAAAATTGCCACATTCCTTTATCGACTCAGAAACAAGCCCTGCTCTTCTGTTCTTGCATGCAAAGGGCTGGCATGATACAGCAGATGAAATCAAGGGTTGACCATCAAGAAACAATTCCTGCAAAACCCAGAAGGCAGTGGGAGGAGGAGTGATGTTTGGGAGGCTGTTTGGCTTGGTGACATGAGGGTTTTTATGTTCTAATGCTGACCTGTAATCGTGTGAGTCCTGCCTAATCAAAACTGAGAACTGGGCTATATTTATTGCTTCAATATATTCATTACTTGCTTGTAGTAGGCTTTTTCTGCAAAGTTTTTCGTCACTGCTGCCACCGATGGTGCTGTGCTGGTAGATGTATTCATGCAGGACGGCTGGAGGTCATGTTTTTTCTGTCAGGTCTCACAGTTCTTTCTTTGAGCAGATTTATTCCTTTTCTGGGCCAATGCGCTGACCTGACCAAGAGATTTAGAAATTGATTTAAAGCAGTGTGTTCCTGTCATGTGATTTTGCCTCATTCCATTTGTCCCTGTAGTTACTTGAAACATCAACTCACCATAAGCCAATGTTGGCTGCCTGAAGAGTGCTCACAGGGTGAGTTCAGCTGTAGTGGCTATTCCCAGGTACTGGCAGTATTAATGGATTAGGACAAAACTGACCTAAGAGTCCACTCAGGTGCATGGATTGACGTAGTCAAACTCATTCTGCTTTTGGTGTGGCAACACTCATTAGGGAAGCTTAGCGCTCTCTCTCTGTCCTCCTAGCAGTGAAAAAAAAGGAACAGGGAGGTACTTCCAACACACTGAAGATGCCTCAGACAGTTGGAAGTATCTCATCTGTACAGTGCTCTGCTCGGTGCAGCCTGCCTGGTCTCGGGCACAAAATGCTGTGGCTGGCAGTGGCCGATAGTAGAGTCACATCTGCTGTGTCATCCCAGGAATGACAGGAGACTGATTAGAAAGAGCTTGAGGATTACCTGTGAAGGAGGATTTTGGTTGGATATGTGCTAACCAGGCAGCGTTCCCAGGTTGAATCGCTGCACTACGTTATTGCCCCGGGGTTTCCTCCAACTGATGTTCCTTCTCATTGCTGTGGTCATGAGGCTGTTGAAGACTATGGAGGGCTAGACATATGATTCTGGCAACCTACCTTGCTCCTCACCACAGAATTCAGCTGCCACCATCAGGCATAAAGCTCCATCTCTCCCACCACTGAGGCTATGGGAGCTGGATCTGGGGAGGAAGAGAATGGGTATAAGGGAAAAAAACCCCAAACCCTGAATTTCCTTAGAATAATCTCTAAAAAAAACTTACAAAACCCAAACAACCAACCAACAAACCCCCCCAAAACCAACCCCCGAACTAAAAAATACCCGCAAACACCCACCAACTGCAAACTCCTCAACCAAACAAAACCACCTCCAACCATGGAGTCAGGCTGTCAGCTGGTATAAACTGGGCTTGTTCCTAACAGCTGAGGAGCTGGCCGGATACACACAAATGCACAGTTGGCTCTGCCTTTCTGCATCTATCTTGCCGTCGGTGTGGTGATTTTTTAAAACAGTACACAAGTCGCATCACCTTCAGCTTTGAAGTTTTTACCGATGCACTGAAATGGACTTTCATCCCCCCTGAATCTTGAAGGGGATGAAGATTAAAGGCTCTTATCATCTCTGGATTCGTTTGGCAGCTATGGTCCATCTCAGGGATCCGTAACTCCTCCAGGGCTGGGAACAAACAGTTCTTGACTGTTTTCAAAATCTATTTGTACCAGGTACTTCATCATTTTGACTCTGTGATACGTGTGTTCACAGAAATATATAGAACCATTTTAATAGCTTCAAGCTGTTCTAGGTTGACCTACCCTAGCAGGTACTGGCAAAATCTGGACCTATTACTTCATTAGCTGTTGTTCCTGAGACCTGGATGGGTCAGAGGACTGGAAATTAAAAATATTTTTTCCTTTCTTGGGTACTGGTGTGAATTTGAAATCAGGCTGGTCTGAGTATCACTGGATTATATGGGGTGAGTTTAAGGTGTCTCAGCTTAATTTCTAAGGAGTTTTAGAATCCTAGCAATTAGGTGCCTTTACCTTTTTCAGCTATGTGGTGTGGTGTATAGAATTTTCTTTCTCCTGTCTTTGCTAGAAACAGTCAATCGAATGATATTAAACAGTAACAAAAAAGGGAAAAAAAAAAGAAAAGAAAAAAGAGGGAACAGCTGTTTCCAGTGATTAGTAATGGGGTGGAAGGGAGGCAACAGTTCAGGATGTTTTCCCAGCCTGGAAAAGGTGCACAGTTTTGGTTTTTGCAGCTCTCTCTATTGTCAGAAAAATGTACCTCCAAATGCAGTGGAGCAGGCAGGGGCCAGGCAGTGGGGTGAGGCTTGGCCTGGCCCCCCCGGACACCTCCCACTGAGGAAAGGCCTTTGCTATGGGTGGCAGGGGACAGTGACCCAAGGGACACCCCTCCATTCCCTGCTTCACAGTAGTAACTCAGGGGGAGTGCGGATTACAGGGTCCCTGGTTTCTAATGAGGGAGGTTGTCTACTGCTCGTTGCCCAAATCTGAGGACTGCTTTTGTAGCGGGTCTGAACTGACACTTTCTATGTGGGCTTCCGCAGGCTGGCAGCCAAAATCCCTGTACAAACCTTGCAAACAGACCTGAATTTCTGCATGAAACCAGACTGATGCAGCTACTCTGAAGGAGATTTTTGAGAGCGGCACTTGAGCACAAGAAGTCAATAGTTGTACGTTACAGCATTAAGCTGTTCTCAGCAGAAGAATAATTATCTAATAGTTAACACACTACAGCTTGGAAGTGGGAAGTCAAATACTTTTTGCCTGCTGTTACCTTAGTTACTCTGTCTATACACTGGGGATAAAATGAGAACCCCCTACAACAGACCTGTGGAGCTGGTGCAAGTGTTAAATGTTTGCAGAGCTCTTGAAAATTTACTGATGAAAGTAATTATGAACATGTGAAGTGTTAAAATCTTTTTGTAGACTTGGCTGCTGTGAAAAGGACTGGAATAGAAGAAGCTGGATCTCAATGTAGAGAAACTATTGAAAGAGAATGGTTATATGTTAAACTGTAACCATGAGAGATTTTATATATTTAAGGAAAGGCAGATCCTGTGATATTGACACAGTATGTCAGGCTTTTTTCCACTCTGCCAAGGCAAAACACCCTATTTCCTCATAGGGATTCTGAGAAATAGACTCATATCTTCTATTTAAGGCGTGCTTTAATTATTATTACCCATTACAGACCGTCAGAAGTACAGACAAAGATATCTCCCATAGAAGCTATTCAAGACACATTCAGGGGAAGAGGAGTTCACAAATAGTTCACATAATCTCAGAATTAGACCCAGAACACCCCTTCTCCTGCCCAGTTGGTCTTTTTTTCTTTATATCTTAATTTTTTTTTTTTTCCAAATTACAAGCTAGGCAGTGGCTGTCCACCTCCCTGTGGATGTGTAGCGCCCAAAGAGCCCCATTCTTGTCTTTTTGGCAGTGCTGTATTAAAAATGTTTCATAATAATAAAGCTTCCAGTGTTAATGGTAAGGCAAGAAGACTTGACGTTTCTAGACTATAATTGGCTTCCATCCTCCCCTGCAGTAGCCAGTGGTAACAGAGACCCTGTGCCAAGTTGTAGCATCAGTTACACCCAGACAGCCTTTGGACTGTAAGGGACAGTAGACTGGGTGATGTAGCTCTAATATCACCAAACTGGAAAAAAATGAAGCCAGGCAGTCAATTTTTATAATACCATATATATTCTTTTTATTGAGCGACTAGATTTAATAAATCCTTAATGGACTGTTTAGAAAAGTCCAAGCCAAGTCACAACTTATGAGGACGGGTGTGGGCAGAGATGTTAACAGAACAAAGTGGCTGTCTGAGTTGGCCAAATAGACTTATGCAATTATATCTAAGAGTGGAGCTACCTACGTAAGTGAAAAATGAAGAGTATTTCTGTCACCCATGACTTGGTGCAGAAATCAAAGTGAAGAAGCTCACTTACATGCAAGAAAGCCCAAAGCCTGGTGAGTTCCAAGAAGTTCAAATACACTCTGTCCTGACTGCTAGGAACTGAAGCAAACGTCTTAGGTGGTTTGCATGTCATGCCAGATGGACCTACCAACTGAAAACAGGACTACTCCCTGCCACGTGGAGAGGCAAATTATTGGGGGAAAAAATCTGTAATCAAGGTATTTTGGGAGGTCTTTTTAGCCAGAATGATGGTGATGTGAATGCTGTTGTCAAACTGGAGGGGACCTTAGGAAGGCAAATCCCAAACATGTGATGAGGGACATGTGGCTAAATACAGAGGAGCCTTGGGCAACTCAGCCTTAACTTATGCTGGCAAAAATACACCCTGGCAAAAGGTGGCATTCCCCCTACTCATGCGTTGTAGCATAGGGTGTCCTTTCAGATCGTTAACAGTGTTATAGAAACACCGTAAGAGCGTTCTAGGGCTTTCCACAATGAACCCCTGTCCCATGAACCTCACCTTACTGTAGAAGTCTCAGTGTTACTGTTAATGGTCTTTTATGGGTTCATTTCTCATAATATGTCCTTTCCCATTGATACCGTTTCAGTACAAAAGCAGTTAGTGATGTCTTTGTGTACGTGTCATGCAGATCAGGTTAACGATGGTCAGGTAAAGAAGCCCGTTGAGAGCTACCTAAGGTTTGCTTGCACATACGCCTCCATCGATTTACAAAACTGTGTTTTTATTCTTATTTCCTTTAACCATTGTGAACATTCTTAAATACATGGAGAGTGGCCAATAAGTTGTGGTTCTAGTGAGCTCCTTACTGACATCAGCCAATCAACGAGGCTCAGTTGAAAAATACTGCACAAGAAGACTGAACTGAGTAATGAGATTCTAGATTGATTTATTTAAACAAATACAATTATTTTAATAAAAAGTGGATGAGGTATGCAAGCATAAATGTTGATTATGTATTAAGTATCCTTAAATGCAAACTCGTTATCTCTAGGAAATACCCAAGATATACCATAAGGGACGATGAGAAAGAATAGACCCAAAACATACTAGTTTGTGGAATTATCTTCTAAGGAAGGTAGGGAACTTCCCCATGATATTAAAATGAATTTAAAAAAATATGCTATGTCATACCTAGGTGGAATACATGTGCAGTGACAGATAGGTAAGTCAGAGATTCCTAAGATATCCATGGATAGTTTTCATCATGAACAACTTTAGCAAGTAAAGCAACTTTTAAGCTTGGATGATGGGTGAAGTTTTGAAACTCAGAGTCTGTGGGGGTGTGATTCACCTAACCAAATACAGAGATCTCCATCTGTGCTCACTGTCTAGACTGCCATTACAGTCAGCAAAGAGAAAACAGGCATTTCTAGGGCATGATTTGCCTTCTCCTAAAATAGTCATCTGGGATATGCCAGGCGACTGCTTGGAGACGAAAGTCCAAGGATGACTTAGCAGTATGGAAATTCATGAGCCAGAAAATTGTGTTCTGTAGTTCAGAACTCAGTTCTGAAAACGAAGTTTTTTCAATACCTGCATTGAGAGCTGTAAAACATGAGGCTTCAGAACCACAAGCTGACCTGAACTGAAACCCACGGCAAGGGCTTTGTCAGAGGGTGGCTGTTGCCTGCAGGTCTGAGCTGCTTCCTGCACATTGACTGTGATGGCAGCCATGGTGCAGCTGGCCCATCTCATGCCATTTTGAAAAACCCTCCTGCAGGATAATTTGTTCTACAGTGACGCTTTGCAGCTGATTTTTAATCACACCTTCCCAGCAATTATAGATGAGTCTGTCAAAATCAGCCAGAGGAGGGCACTTTTGAGCTATGGGAGACCTTCTGGCCAGTGGGGCCGAAGGTGCTGCTTGTCCCATTACTCTTATTTGCTGGACATTTCCTTAAAACCCTCCATCAGTAGACTTGGTTCAGCGCTTGTCCCCTGGCACAGGTGGCGATGGGCTCCTTTCCCTTTCATCCTGTTGGCTTGCCAGTTGTGGCTATGTCTGTAAGAAGGCAGCAAGAGCCACTGCTTTGTCTGTGGAGGATGGTGGGCCAGTGCTGAAGAGTTTGGGTGTGGATGAAGGCGTTGGTGCCTCACTTGCAGGCTCTGGGTGCCAGGAGCTTCTCCTGCAGGAGATGGCTGGGCTAGCTGATGTCCTGGGATACTTTGGTGCTAGTTGAGCTAAACAGGGCACAAGCTGGAGGGCTACCACAAAGCTGACTGTTTCAGTGATAGCACCCTGAGGGCAAAGTTATGGCCTGGGCTGCTTATCGCTTGGCTGGATGATGTCCAGGCATGTTTGGAGATAGCGTGGCCAAAGGCTGCTTTTAATAGGCAGTATTGCCACGATGCACTCTTTTGGTAAGGAAGAGCAACTATCTCTGTGGACACGGGCGGTGCCGTGTTACTCAGCCTCAGCACCAGAAAGCAGGTCTTGGCCTTTATACATCAGCAAGGCGGCAGTTGCCTTGATATCTATTAACTTGTGTTCATTTGGAAGTGTGGGCCCTGTCATGCCAAATTCTTGGCTTCATTCAGGACACTGTTCCCTTGGAAAGGTTAGCCCACTGGATTCTTAGCAGTGAAGTTGGAGATCTGCTTAGCAGCCGTTCCTGCAGAGAAGTATTTTCAGGGAAAGCATTTAAAACATTAGCAGTGGGGGGTGGGGTGGAAATCGCCGAGAAAGTAAAATCCGTATGTATTGTACATATGTTTGCTTTAAAGAGCGAGTGACCCCTGCTGAGTTTCTTGGCACTGAAAGCCAGGCCAATGAGGACATCACCAGATGGGTTCATTACCAAGGCATTTTCATTATCACCCCTCGGGGCCAGCCCCTCGTCGTCCTCCTGGTCGGAGCATGGGAAGGAACACTCTGTTCTGAATCCACGGAGGTATGAGAACACAGGGGGAAGTGCTTGTTTCTGGGACAAAAAAAGCCATGGTGACTGATCACGCCACACAAGTTCACGTGAGAAGCTGAAGGCCAGTTTGCTGGTCCTACAGCCCCCCTCTCTCAGCCTACATATGCAAGTACACACACGTTCAAATGCTCTAGTAAGATCCAGTAAGTGCCAGTGGAAATCTGGTTCATCTCCGAGGAGGCTCCCCTGGCATGACCCTATCAGTACATTAATTCCAGTGGAGCTCACTGGAACTTGTACAAAGACAACACGAGCAGACAGAACATAAGCAAACCGAGTAAATCTTGGTTAATCCAACCTGAAGGAATTCCCTACTGAAAATGGACTAATGCCTTGAATTCGTTCTGACTTATCTTGCAATGTCAGTTCTGCGAAAGCGGCAAAATTATAATTTTCAACACCCAGACTCCTTTAAAAACCACGTTTGCAGAAACAAAGACATCAAGTTAAACTGATAGCACTTTAGTTCTTTTCCAGAGAACTGTTGTGCATTATCCAGGCTGTTATCTTTCCCAAAAGTTACCAGTTGCAAACACGTACATCAGTATAAAACTTTGCATCCCTTGGTCAGGCTGTAAAGGGCACATTGTTGCTGAAGGTTGTGGTGTTCAGCTAGTGGTGGTCTCACATTTTTCCTCTAAGTGTGGGTATGTGACCCTGGATTTGTGGAGTAATTGCTCTAAAATCAGTGTGGATGAAGGTCCATAGGCGGGTTGAAGATCTGTTAATGATCTTGATTTGGGATTTAGTGGAGTGGGTAACGCTTTTCTGCTTCAAGCAATCTCGTACACTGCGGACAACTTGTGTGCTAGACTTGGAAGTGTGCAGGCTGGAATTTCTATCACCTCTTTCCCAATTATCATTGTTTATGCATGAAGCCACCTGTCTTTTTGGTACCTTGCCATGGTGAAAAGAAATTTCCTTCCATGTTCCCAAGAGAAGGAGAAGGCTGGTAAAAAAAGGAAGGCATTTTAACATTGATGAAGAAAAAGCAAATACATATTGCAACAGACCCGGAAGGGTCAGAATGGACTGAATGTTCCTAAACCTTTATGGTAATTTGCTCCAGTAATTTCCATCATAATTAAGAAGCTGATACCGAAGCCATTATTGCTATGAGTCAGGCTTGCAAGATCTGCTTCTACAGCACACGTAGCTGCAGGCTGCCCATATACAGCATTTAAATGCTATTAATTTAGAAATGGTTACTAGAAATATGTCTGTTAAATGCAAGGTTTAGAGCAATACAGATATGCAAAGCTGATAACAAACCCCAGCTGTGGGGAAATGAGGAAGTTTTATGCACACCCTATGTCTCCACAGCCACCTTTGCCCCCAGGGATGTCAGAGTAATCTTGAGGGAATTTTCTTTAGGATGTTGTGTCCTGGCTCTTTCCCTCCTGCTGGCTCTGCCTTTCCTATGGTGTGGATGTGAGGGAGCAAACCAGCGTTCAGCTTGGTGAAGGCAGATGTAGCACAGGTCACCCCTTTCCCGTGCTTGTTATCTGTCCAAACCAGCATTGCTATCTCCTGCCCATGTTGGCTTCCATGAGGGCTGTTGGATATTGAGTGCTTCTGAAAAGCAAGGTGTGTTACTGAGGTGCCAAAATAGGGATGCAGATTTTATGTGTTTTCCATTTGAGTATCATGGAGCTGTTATTAGACAGATGGTTGATACGAACAGATTTCAGCCCTGGAATTGTTCACAAGTTGTCCCCTAGAAAATTTGCTAGTCATTGTTTCTGCTCCAAGATACGGTGACTGACTTTTTTTTTTTTTTAAAGTGGGAGAATAGGAAGTACTGAATAATGGGGAATCTGGTGCAATTGTCAGCTCCCTTCCTGATCCGCGGATTGAGTTAATGGTGAGAAGGATGGCAACCCTGTGAAACACCCATTAGAGTGAATGTTCACAACAGCAGGATAACAGGGAGCATGGACATGTCTGGAATTTGGATACTGCTCAGTACATGCAACATTGGATCATCCTTCTCTGCAAGACACTGCTTTGATTCCTCCTCCTCAGGACAGGTGCTTGCCAGACTGATTGTGTGATGTGCAGCACAGGGAGCAGTGAATCTCCCTGCCTTTGTGTGACTCTTTCTCTTCCAGAGTGGTCACCAGCAAAAGCTGAATGAGCAGCATCATACTGATGCCATCCAAAGCAAAAGGATGTGTTTCACCAATCTTACTAGCATGTAAGGGTCTGGCTTTCTGCTAAGTCATTTTATATTCTCTTTGAAAATAGTTCATCTTCTCAATGCATATTGAAAAGGGACAGAAAATAATTCAAGAAAAGAACAGTCCTCTGCTCCTGATGATTAAGATCTACACCTAGTTGCTTTTGGAAAGCCATGGGAAAGCACTATTCTGTTGCTGTGCCAAACTGGTGTAGAAGTGCCCAGTGAAGTGCAGTGTTGGGGCCAGATGTTCTTGTGGCTACCATAAAGGACCAGGAGCTGTGAGATCTAGTTTCTATTTTAGGTCTCTGAACACAAAATGAATCAGAAAAGTCTGTGGTGCTTTTTTGCCCTGCAGGCTATAGAAAGATGTAGTATGTGCAGTGCACTTTGAGTTCCTGTATCAACAGTCTGCATTGCAAACACTACTGGGTGGGCACTTTCTGCTGTCATGCAGACTTGCCACCACCAAATCCATTTGCTACCAGTCAGATGCCATGGGAAGGCAAGTACTTCTGTTTGTAAGCTGGGTCATGTTTAAAAAAACAACTGTAATAGTATCAGTATGGTACATTTTGGATGTATCTGATAGGTCCTCTCTTGGGAAAGATGTTCTTTGGTCAGCTACAGTGGTTGGTCCTGCTTGCCCTTGGCAGCATGTGCAATGAACATGGAAGCTCTGTGGATGCTTTTTCAGTCACACCCTAGATGTCAATTGTATACGTACCCTAAAAGTCAACAAAATCTATTCCTACATACATGGTAGGTGAAGCACATAATGTCATTCCTGCCCTGACCACAGCATTTGTTGATGCAAATAGTACTCCTGCAGTTCAGGATTTGCAGGCCCAGTGCGTGCTGCCTGTGAGTGTGTTCCCTGCAGCACATTTATCCCTCACTGAGCAGAGGATCTCAAATATCTTTTTGGGTGGCTGGGGAAGAGTACAGAAGTGTAATCATTTGCTCTGACAGCAAACGCAAGATATTAAAAAAAGCTTTTGCAGTATGACTCAGGAACAAGAATTACAGTGTGCTGTCTAGTAGGAATTCTAAGGTATCTATGAGTTTTTTCCATTTTATGGCTTACCAAAAGCCCAGGTTGACCTGTTAGCCTGCATTATGTCTAAGGAAACAACCACAGAATTGTGCAGCAACACAGTTTGATATTAGACTTGAAGCTAAGCCCAAGCAGAAGTTGACAGTACAGTGTGAGTTAATGGTGACTATGTAACAGGAAGAAATAACCTGAGAACACTTGCTTTCACAGCTCCAGCTTGGTTCCTGGGGACATGAATGATCTGTAATTCTCAACTTTCCCTTCCTTTGGGTACAGAAACTCTAGGTGAAAATAAAACAATTGAGAAAATATTTCATGCAAGGATCTCATATAATTCACAACTAGACTTGTGCTACTGATAAATTTTTCAGATTTTGCTTAGCTGATCTGAAAATTCAGAAGCAAAAGGTCTTGATTTTGAGTTAAGCAGGTAGGATTAAAAAACCCCAACAAACTAACTGGAGAATTGAAATGACTTCACTTCAGGTCAAACGAAATATATTTAACCTGTATGTTGTATCTTGTTCAAACTTTAGAATGTTTCAAAAATATAGTAAAGTAATTTTAAATGTTACCAATATGACTGATTTAGAAAATCTAAATGTTTGGATTTTTTCTGTCTGTCTGCCGCCGCCTTGGGAAGTATTATTTTTCAAGGGAAACAATTTGCTAGAATCAGTATACATCCAGCCAACCTACCACTGTCTGTTTTGTTTCCCTTCAACCAAAGGATTTTGCCAGTTCCATCTCCAAACCTCTCTCCCCCATGCAGTGTCAGAGACCCTCACCATCATGGGCTGACACTGGGCAGCTCCGAGAAGAGCACTTTGCTCTCCTAGTTCAAAGAGTTGGATAATCTCACTTGGCTGAGACATGTAAATGAAGGCCATGGAGAGCCGTCCGGATTTAGAGGAATGACCCCCTGAAATGTCTGGTTTGGGCAGGGCTGAACAAGGAGGCTTGTGACCGCAATAGGAGTTCTGGCTTACAGGAGCCGCTAATGGAACAAAAAGTTCCCTCTGTCCCTTGGCGTGGATTGAGATGTGGCCGGGCGGTGAGCTATTGACCCAGCACAGGATGTCTGTGGGATGGGAAGGAGATTTTTTGGACAAGGACTTTGACAAATTCTGCAGGAAAAAGTTCTGCAAACAACTGTATTTAATCTTGGTTTCTGCTCCAGTGTGGATGCTGTGGTTTGCAAAGTTTGTTCAAGAAGGGGTCAGTCGTGTAACTCCATCGTGATGGACACTGGAGGCATCTTACTCCTTTACATAAAAAAGATCTGAAGAGGCCAGGATAGCTATCTGCTGCCAGTGGAAATGAACTCTGAGCATTGGCTAGCCTCAGTTTGCGGTAGGTTCAATAACAATAAATGTGTGTATTTTATGCTCCCACTAATAACCCAATTAGAGGCACTTTGAAAGGAGATAGTGCTTGATCTTTTTGTTGAAAAGTTGTCCAAAATACAGAAACCAAGAAAAGAGAGAAAAGAACAAATTCTTTGCAGCTCACATCATTAATAACGTTTGGACTGAGCAAACAGACCTTGGTTCAATAGGTTCTGACTCTTCTTTATACCACTTACGGGAGGATTAGAGAAGTAAAACAAAGAAATTCTGTGCACACTAACTTTCTGAGTTCCTTTTTTCCCCCTTGTCTTGCCACAACAGTATATAAAACATTTGTTAAAAGCCTGTGAAGCTATTAGAACCCCTCTGGCTAAAGTTACTACTGCAAAAAGAAGGCTTGCAGCATTGAGAGATTCCCCCTATTTGCAAGGTCCCAACCTGAACACACTATTCATACATTTCTCACTCACACGGTTTAAAATTTCTAAATCTTTCTTTTCCGTGTGTGCATATCTCATAATGTTCATAGGTGAGGGAGGATCCAACTTACCCCAAACTTTGAGTGTTAGCAGCTGAAGCTTCACTCTCTTGAACTGGGCCCGCATGTACCGACACTGACTGTAATTTATTAAAAAAAATAACATCAGGGTGGTGCTGCAGTATGAGAAATAATGATCTGGTGTAAGGAGAAGTATGGGATTGGGGTTGGGGAAGAAATTGTAGTAGGCATTGTTGAAAATCTTGGGGTGAGAAATGTGCCGGGAAGGATTTGAAAGGTAGCAGGGTATTCAGAGTAACCATTAAGATGCATTTATACAATAACTGTAAGAAATGAGCGAACTTTAAGGTAGATGCGCAACTTCTGGTTTTGACTAGAATGGTGAGTGAAGGAGCTCTGATCTCTGAACCGATCCAACCTGTGTTTTCCTCTCTCAAGGCTGTTATGACAGACTTGTGGTCAGATGTGTGTCAGCTGTTGGCTTCCTTGATAAGGCTTGTATGTAGGGAAATCCCAGCCACTTCTGGTGCAAAAAAAAAAAAAGCAAGGGAAAAAGGACCAAGGCACAGCAGGGAAGATGAAAGCAGTAAGGAGATGGGATTAGGTAGCATGAGCATTGTAGGATACAGCGAACAGAGGAGGACAGGAATGAGTGAAGGGTTATTTGTGAAGCATTCTCTTTAATAAAAAAGAAAACCAAACAAAACAGCAACAACAAAAGGCTTTTAGTGGAGTAGCAGTATCTGCAAGCTCCAGAGATCTGCAGTGTAATAGGTGACTCCAGAAGAAGACATATAATTTGCTTTACTTGGAATGGAATGGGAGACAGATGATGAGAGAGAAAAATCCATACAGTGTTATATAAAAAAAAAAAAAAAAGAAAGCAGCAATCCTCAGAATTGAAGAGCCATGCTGGGAAAAATGTGAACAACTCGTAAGGATGTTGCTGTTATTTGTTCCAGTACTTAATATTCTAGACAAAAAGGGCTGTTCTCTGTATTTCTTTGTGTGACCTTATTGTGTATTTGGATATATTTGCTGGTGACCTGGAGTTTTGGATGGGCATTGGCTGGAAAATTTTTCCTTACAGAGATTGTTTTCCTGTTTCATAATAGGAGAAATTTAACTCTTCTAAGAAAGGACAACTGGGGCCTTATTTATGTGATAATGCCAATAATAATAGTTACTATTTTCTTGTCCAAACATTCTTTCAAGACAAATGACATTTTGTACAAAATATATTTTTTTCCAAAAATATTTAAATTCTTTTCTAAATGCAGTGGGAGTTTTGACATTGATTTAGTGGTTGCGGTATCAGGCCCTTGAGGGAAAAAGGCAGTATGTTCTCCTTTGATCTTCTATTCATCTTCTTGCCCTTGTTACCTTCATTTCAGTGAATCCTTTCTGCACAAGGATGAAGTTGCTGTCCTGTCCTCAGAATCTCTGGTGACCCTCCCTCATTTTGAGCATAACATCACTTACTTTTTTTGGCACATATATAGAAGTAGTTAAAGCAACTTCCTCTGTCCTGGTGGCAGATAGAGACAAGGATACCTCTTCTAACAGAAACGGGTAATGAAGTGGCAGATGCCTTCACTCTTCATATCATACACAATTCTAGCTAATGTTGTTTACATTACTGCTTGTTTACACCTAGATTGGTGAGATGAACCTGCACCATGTATCCAAATTCTCATTTTCTTGTCACCAGCATCACCTTTCCCTCATGATGTTGACAGCAATGGGGCCAGAACCTGGTGCTGCTCACTGGGCTACATGCTAGAAGGTTTGTCCTCCTGTTGAGGAGATGGGTATCTATTGATTCTCTTTGGTGGAGACCTTCTTCTGCCCTTGTGCTGTGGAGTTGACAAATGGAAGGGCAATATCTGGAGCTATTGCCTGGACCTGTGCTGTGTGTGGAGGCAGTCTGTACCCCTGATCCTCTGGCCCTGCAGCCAGCTGTTTAGACTCATCCCAGCCCCTTCCCTCCATGTGCATTTGGGTGTCCTTTACAGGAAACAAGGCTATGGAGAGAGGTTTTATCTTGATATTTGGGTAGGACATGTTGGAACCAGGGCTCTTGAGCTGAGGGGTGCACGGAAGAGCTGTGCCTGCCCTCTTGCATGGGCATGGCCTCTGGAAACAGTTCAGGTTCACAGGAGAAGGATTATGGGAGGGAGAACACAAGACTGGAGATGCCAAAGCATTTTAGATATCCTTTTGCCTCAAGGATAAATCTGCAAGCTTCTGCAGGATCTGGGGAAGATGGGGCTGCAAAAATATGTATTTAACACAGCAAATCAGTGGGCTGTGTTTACTGCTTAAATTCCGTAATCAGCCCAGCCTGATGGGGCTACTGTGGTTGAAATGACCCAGCATGTCTGCCATTCATACAGTTTCCCCTCTGGTGATTATGTTTGACATGCTAATGTAGCACAAGGTCTGTTACTGTCCAGTACAGAGCAGCTGAGACATTAGAAATAGTTATATAAATATGACCAAAAGAGAGAACAATAAATGAGTGTTTCTGTTTGGTCACTAGCAAAGAGTGATACATCTTGCAGCCAGCCAGATGCTGGCTAAAGGTGCAAACCTTGCAATATTGCACTCTTAAACTGGTGTACTACAAGGGGAGTGGGTGCCAGACTGGGGACCATCCTTGGAGAGGCCCCGGCCTTTCCTAGGAATTCCTCCTTCGGTGCTTCACAGCCAGTTCCAAGTGCTGCAGTAAGACAGAGTCACACCTCAGACCTTTCCAGATCCTATAGGAAACAGCTAGTACCATGAACCACATCCATATGTTGTCAGAGCTGGCTAACTCCCCTTGTAGTCAAAACTGCAAGCTGAATAACTGAAACCTTGCATCAGATCTGGAAAACAAACTGTTCTGTTTCATACCCCATCACCATCCCCAGTATGGATAGCAGGGATAACACTTCAGCTGGCAGCGTTGGCCATGAGGTTTAACAGAATGCAGCTTATTCTTCCATGACTCTCAGTCCTGGAGTGCTGACAGCAAGAGACTAGAAGTGGGCCAAGGAAATTGATGCTGGATGTGAGTCAGGTACATGCTGAATTCAGCTTGGATTTAATATTATTGAAATACCACAGGTGGTTTCTGTTAGGATTTGGCCTCATATGGCAAGGCTGAAGTCAGGTCAGCTGTTCAGTGAGATCCAGCGTTGAATTCTCATGAGCATGGTGAGTTGAGTGAGATTTCAGTCACACCTGTAGGAAAAAATAGTCCCTTTCCTGTTTGGGTGTGAACTTGGGACCAGAAATCCCAGGGGCTGGTGTGAAGTGTACACAGACATAAGAGTGGGCTTGGGTGTACACACATTTTAGTTTTCTTTAGCTTAAGTGGGATTTGTACCAAGGAGCTGTAGCACAGGTCTGACATTGGGTCCTGTGACTGGACGATGACCCCTTACCCTGTTACTCCAAGAGTGGTTGTTTTATCAACTTCCAGTTGGTTGCAAAGGAACCTCAAGGTGTATTTTAAGAAAAGCCGTGAGAATTTTTGAGACTGAGTGAGAAACCACAGCAGCTCATCAGGTCATAAGTTATGTCCATGAATACGTTGATGCTGAGCCATGTGGGAGCCCTCCACAGCCCACCGGAGACGAGTGCTGAGACGCCTTTCACAAAGTTGGCTCTGGTTTATCCTGTGCTTTTTGGACCTTGTATTGCTTGTGGCTGTTCTGACGTATTGTGAAAGACCCACCAATGTAAAGAGAGGGACTTTCCAAGCTGTCCAGGGATCCAGTTTGCTACGTGTTGATCAGGGTTGGCTTTTGCTAATCTGGTTTGGTTAGAAATACCCTGGAGAAGTGCCATGGAATGGAGCAAGATGGAATTATAACCGTGGCTAAGTATGAGCAGAGTAGAGTACTACGCCCATACTTCCAACATTATACCACAAAGCAAGGATTATTTCAGTGCTTTCTGAGACAAGGCGTATAGAAGGAGAAAAACATGTCCCCCTGGCTCAGCCAGGAGCCCAGAGAAACCTGTTGGTGTGAGATACACTCTAGGGGTGACATCCCCAAACTTTGATGCCACAGCACTCCGGAGAGTGGGTTGTGTCATGCTTGTCTCGGGTTTGTCATGAAGTAACATTACTTCCTTTTTCCCCTATTTTATCAATATAGCAAGTACACTGGCAGGCAGTTCCCTCTGATAATTTTAACTTACACTTTTGAGGTGTTAAAGAGTCAGTAAGAGTTGGAATTGCTAGCCTTTTGTATAGATGTATGTATTAGAGTGATACCCCTGGTCATTTCCTAGCCCAAATTCTGAGCAGTCCTCCCTCAAATCACACAGAGACTATAAAATACAACCAACAAAGCTCACTAGTGAGAAAATAGGAATTGCCAAGTGTTACATAGCAAAGGTAGGTACACTGGACTTAAAGATGGAGGAAACAAAGAGTCTCCTCGTATGTTTGGACCCTGGAGGAGCCTGTGATGTCTGCAGGGCCAAGAGGTAGCACCAACGACATCCTTGATTTTCTCGACTTGGTGTTAGTATGAAATGACCCTAGTCTAAGCTTCATCTCTGCTCTGTTGTTGGCCAACTCAGTCACTAGTGAATTGATCCAGTATGGTCATTAATTAGCTGGTTCACTAGCTCATTTGCATTTGTGTCCGTGGTTTAAAAATTGTATTCTATTATTCTTGATTAGTTTGTCGGTAAAAAGTGACAGTAATTTCAGGGAGAAGCTGGCTGGTTTATTAAATTCTAATCAATAAGCAGCATCCAGGGCTGTTTTTTTCTTTTGAGTTTCAGCAGTGCCGGTCACAAAGGTACAGAGATTTTGAGCTATTTGACTCTATTTCTAAGAGAAGACTTTTCTCCTTCACACTAGTTTGATTTAAAATACTCAGCCTGCCCTCTTCCCCCTCCTCCCCATGCACAGAGAATTTGGAGGAGTCTGAATCTCAGTGTCTGGTTTTTGCTATCCTTAGCCAGTAAAACGATCGAATGTGGCTTCCAAAATACACAAAGTGCGCAAGAGCTGGTTTTTACCAAAAGGCTGCTTTTTGCAGAGTCATTTTTTGACTAGCAGGGCCTGAGGGAACTGTAAGATGGATTTGTGGAGCCAGAGAGGTGGTTTTGTGGGTGTTATTTTTTTTTTAACCCCCTCGAATTTCACCTGTATTACTGAGGTTGAATCGTAAACAAACAAGAGTTTCTATCAAACAAAAAATGAGAAATGCAAATCTTTATGCCCCAGCCCTGGGTTTACCCAGGTATGCAGCAAGATCGTTTTATCACTGAACATCCATTGTATTAGAAAGCCTTGTTTACACGAGCTTAAGCCCCCGGCTGATGGAGAGGGCTGTTTCAATTTCCTTCAGTCATTCCCACTACGGATTGTATATTCAAGGGAAAATCCTCACCGCAATACTGGACATGCCACGCTCTTAGCAGACTGACGTTTATTAACTAATACAAAGTTGCAAATGATGTACCAACACAGCTAAACAAAAGAGCCCAGTGTTGAGCCTAAATCAAGGTCCTAAATCATAAGCCGTGGTGTGACAAACTGCACGATGTTTGCCAGTACTTTTAAAATGGGGCTTTCTTGCCAGGCTGAGAATCCATAGAGCCTGGCCAAAGAAAACAATGGGAGGGAGCCAGGGTTCTCCCAAGCCTTGGCATGAAATCCACAATAGTAGCTTTGGCCGAGGTCCATGGACTCGAGCACATGCTCCATAAGGTCACTTCAGAACACCATAATTACTTGGTATTTACTTCAGTGGGTTTTGCAGACAAAAATAATAATAATAATAATTAAAAAAAAGTGTCACCAACACAGCTTAGGGACTCTGTTACGATCCCAGACCTTTGCTGTCTCGGAGCGCCCCATCTCTGGTACCGCACGATGGAAGGGCAAGTGCGGCCCAAATGGCTAAATAATACAGTGATGATAAGTAATACGGCACGCTTGGGGAGTGAGAGTGGACTTTATGTCCTGGCTTGTCCTCGAACTCGTCAGCAGTGTTTGTCGCTGCCATTCAGTGGCTGTTTACTGACCTTTGGGGGTTGAATTCGGAGGTCACTGCTGAGTTCATCTAAGGAGAGCGTTCGCTTTTTCAAATATCCTCTTCTTTGCATCCTCTCCTTGCTGGCAGTCCCACCAGAGAAGTCAAGATCTGAAGAGATCGTTAGAAGTGGAAAACAGGCCAAAGTCTGGTTCTGAACAGCTGGGAGTGGGACAGCGGGACTGAAAAGTCAAACTTACTCTGAATTTCAGAGTCTGGATTGGATGGTGCGAAAACCCCTCTGATCCAAATGTGTCTGGTCCTGATGCTCACAATTCGGGATGTTTGCTAGTGGGACTCTATATGTTTCTTACCCCTAGAAAGGATCCCTCCAGGGTAGGGGAAGGAGCAAGGCTGCAGAGCCTTGTCCTGTCTCTGCCCAGGGTTGTTTCTGCTCTTAAGTGTGGAGTCTCCAGGACTCAGCCTCAACTCACTCACACTCAGCTTTTACTATTTACATTTGAAAAAAGAAACCACATTTGATTATTCAGCATTTTCTTTTACATTTTTATTGCCATTTGCAGAACTCCTCTGAAGGCCAGAGGAAACCTTTCTGCTTGACATATTTAATATTTTAGCACTTCATAGTGTCTTTAGACAAAAACGTCCAACATGCACATGTGTTTTGGCAGCTCTGCTTGTGGCCTCTGTTCTGTCTCTGGCCTTGAGAAGCAAAAGAATGAAAGAAAAAACCCCTTAAACTGGGTCAGCACAGTTCTCTCTATTTTTGTTGATAGCTCCGTTTGGGATTTATGCATTGATAGAGGAGAAGTAGGGAAAAACATATGCCCCAAGCATATGTCCTTGAAAACCAATGTCACATCTTAATTTTCTTGGGCTGGCAATGCATGCATTCCATGCTCTCTGTGATGTAGAACTAATGAAGATAGAAGTGCAAGAAAACCTATAATCAAATCCAGTACATACCAAGCATAGCACACCAAGAAGCACACCCGTCTGAAATCTCATGGTGCTGGAAGAAAAATCCAGGCCATGCAGCCACGACAGTCCGGTGTTTCTAGCTGGTGATTTTTTAGGCAGGGTTCTGCATCCACAGAAAAACAAAACCAAGCAAAAGTGCTTCCTGGCATCGCTTTGTGTCAAATGCTTGTAACCAGCGATATTCGGAGAGAGGCTCAAATACGCAGAAGCGCAGTTGTTAGAAAAGACTAAAGGCGTGAATTGAACATTTTCTTCTGGCCGTTCAGGATCTGTTTCCTTGTGCTTTAATCCCCTGTGTATATCCCAGGAGCTTTGTGCATATAAACTGTGTATTGCTGATACCATGGTGATGATTAGTAACCCCAAAAGAGACCAGCCCTTTTGCCCAGGACACTGAGTCCAGAGTGAGGGGTCTTTGCTCTGGTGCACAGTGCTGGGCATCTCTGCCTCCACGGTGCCAGCACTCTCCTATCTGCCTGTTTCCACCTGTTTTCTTTTGGTTTAGGGCATAAATTCCTCCTGGGATAAGAGGTTTCAGATTTTTCTACAGGATTCTGTGTGCACAGTGATTTGCACAATTAGATCCTGGTATCTGAGGAGGGTCCTGTGGTAGTGCCTATAGCAGCAGGGGTAGAAATAATAACCTAAAATAGCTGGTGGGAGAAGAAACAGAAATGTGATGTGACTTTCCAGGTGTCACATAACAGCTCAGTGTCACAGCCCTGAAAATAAAATCCCTGTGTATCCTGCCTGCCAGTTCAGTGCTCTGGGCTGGAAAGGAGAGCAGGTGACGTCTCCTGATCCGGGTTGATTTACAGCCTGTGCAGATTCAGGGAGAAAGAAATGACTAATACAGATCGTTCTTCATAACTGTGGATTTCCATTTTTGCTGTGTTATTTTAAACCCTAACCTTAAAATCCTGTTAACCTTCAATCCTGTTAAACCTAACCCTGTAAATCCTGTTATCTTTTACCCCATACTCTTGTAACTTAGCCAGTATTTTAGCTGCCTTGTGCTTTAAGAAAGTGGCTAGTCATTGAGGCATTAGGCCAGGAGCCGGGAATTTTTTTAATTTGCAAGTCCTCATTGTTTTCAGAGACCCCCTGAAAGTCACTTTGCTTCTGTGTCTTTAGGTGCTCACATATGAAACAGGAATCTCAACTTGTCTGACAAGCGTTAGATAAATGCACAGAAATTTGGAGATGCCACAGATTTCTTAGCTTTTGGGTTTTATTGTCAAGATTTGTTAACTTTAATGATTTACGAATGCCAGCCATCACTTAGGACTGGTCCTTGCCAGTCCACTGCCATCTGGGACATGCTCTGGGTTTCTTTGCCATGGAATGGTCCAGCCTTCACTGGGAAGTTAGTTGTTCTTGTGCACAGTGACCTCTCACCCTCTTCTTGAAACTGGGCTGATGGAGCAGCGTTGCATGACTGTGAGCCAATCCTTAAAAGTGGGATGCTTGCCCTGTATCAGCACTGTGCTACACCTTGTTTGTGGGCTGCTGGGTTCCTGCCCCCTTCCTCCCAAGCATGCTTGGTGGGCTCCTGTAGGGCTGGATGTTTCTTCATCTTCGCACTGTCTCAGTCTTGGAGGCAGCCCCTCTGGGGAATATCACAGCATTGTGTTGTTATCATTTTGCAAGAGTGTTAAAGTCAACACATGTTTGATGTTAGCTTTGGCAGGGCCAGGATCATATCAACTGATACTGCCCGGAGCTGGGAGAGAACCTCCACAGTCTCCAGTTATTTACCTACCACCGACCCAGTGAATGAACCCATGTTTACACAGGGAACAGCATGGAAGTGGTTAATTTGAGATGGTTGTGCAGGCCTCTCTCTGCCTGTCAGCTTTACATCCCTCCCAGATGTGACACCTGATAGGGAAGCCACTGGTGGGAACGGACAAAAGGATACAGAGGAGGCAGATAAGGAATAGCATGAAATTATCTTTTGCTTCCCTGTGAGTGCAAGGGAAGAAACCAGCAGGTGTTTTCAAGGGGCAAATGGCTTGAACTGAACACCAGAAACCCAATTCTCATCTCTCAGGATAGTCTTCCTAAGCCTCTTGTGAACCTAACTTCTTGGCTCTGGACGGCAGCCCTGTGTGGCTGTTGAGTAGATTCAGATATCTGCACATCTGTAAATAATGAACGATAGCAATTACATGTTCTTTCTGAAAGACAAAGCAGCACATTGAATACTGTTGGCAGGGAGCAAAGCCCAGGAGGACCAACCTTACGGCTGCTGATTTGAACCGTCCCTCTATTAAAGGGGCGCAGTTGTCACGCTGGACTTGTCTGAAACCTACTGCTTCCAGCCTCATGGTTCCTTTTGCTTCCACCTCTCCCATGGTTGTTACTCAGGCAAAGTGAGGGCTGACTAATGATGGAAGGATTTGAGTTTCCATTCCCTCCTTCCAACTTTTGGCTTTCTTTTCAGCCTTCCCTTCTTTGAAAAACACATGCGGCAGCTTTGAGCCACAGACCTGCACAACACAGAGGGGGAAACTGAGGCACAGGGAAAGGTACAGTGCTGAAAGTGGCACAGTGTTGATGTGGGAGTGAGCAGCAGAACCAGGCAGAAAGCCAATCTCTCCCGATTCCTCGTCCTGTGCTCAAGCATTAGAGATGGATGCCATTTCATTTCTGGCAAAATTAACAAATCCTTGCATGTGTTGTCCCTGGCACATTTCATACTAATTTTCAGCGTGTGAAGAGCCACAGATAGCCTTCTGCAGCACAGCGAATTTCAGAGTCTGGCTTACCTTTTGCACATTTGGATCCCCTGTGCTTGCCCATCCCAGGACCTGTTTGTATTGTACATTTAAACCTCAAAGCAGGGAGTAAGCCTGTTTTGGTGCAATGAGTTCATACATGGAACCATGCCAAAGCTTAATGAGCAATCAGAAAGGTGAAGGAACATTCACCATGCTTATTTGTCACTGCTGCTGCTCCCAGGGGTGTCCTTTAACCCTCTGAGTTCAACACTATATTATGCAAGTTTTGTTTTTGTGCTTAGTGGAGTGTGTAATTGTCCCTTCAGTGACTTGAAGAACTCTGAATGTTCAAAGACCATTTGGGGATGGGGGGGCGGAGGGGGAAACCCAAGCAGATAAGTGACCTATTTAGGCAAGGTTCACGTTGATTTCACTTTCTGTTTGGTTCAGCGTAGCTGCTGCTGATACGGGCAGCTCTTCCTTGTGCACCAAACTCCAGAACTGCGGGCGGGAGGTTATCTTACCTCTTGGTTGTTAGTGATCTCTGTGTTACGTGGTGGAGCCTGCTAGGCACTGAGTCTGATACACTTGGAGTTAGGTTAGAGATACAATATGCTAAAAAGTGAAAATAATTGGCTTTTTCATCTCCAGCCAGAATAAAATTCCCCAGTTCCTCATTCAGTATTCTGGAATATGAAGTGACAAATTCAGAAGACAATTTGCTTGGGACTGTCTAACAGGATTAAATGAAAGGAGTGCTGTTGTTAATATACACGTATAGAGAAGTATATGAAAATCACGATGAGACTTTTGCCCCGTACTGCTCTTCCCCTGCCCTGCCAGCCGGCAGCAGCGGGCAGACCCCTCTCCCAGGGCGTCAGGGACCTCCCGGGGGTGGATGCAGGAGGTTAATTCTGCGGTTCCTGGGTAATCTCTGGTGGTTACTCGGCCACTTGGAAGGCAGTGAAGTTAGCCATGTAGGCAAAAAATGTCGGGGAGAGACAGGCCAGACCTATGCATCTGGACACTTAGAAATGTGGGCCATACAATAATGACAGGTTTGGAGAAGAAGATAGAGGGATGTGCTTACTTGGAGATTTGGCCCCAGACCAGGAACACTGCTGAAGGCAGGGTGGAAGCTCCCAGTTATAGACAAATGCAGCTGTGGTTAAGGTGGTTCTTGAGGGCAGTCTTTGTTCAGGCAATTTAAAAAGAACCATCTAAACTTACACCTGCAAAGAAGTGCATTCGTGTGGGTCTGAGCCAAACCCCGTGGAAGTCAGGAGGAATCTTTCCACTGACTTCAATGGGCTTTGAGGCCAGGTCCCAGGTGATTGGTTTGAAGTGACACGCAGACTATTTTTGTCTGACAATTTTTTCCTTTCTGCATTTTCCAAAAACACCACTAAGAGAAGAACAAGTGAAAACTTCGTCTGTTTTGCTAAAGAACTGAAGGTTGTATTATTCACTAGTATTCCAGGGTTGGCTGTGCGGATTGCAGGCTGCAAAACTGAGAGGGCTTTTTTTCCTTTTAAATGAGATAAGTAATCTAAGATATTTACATTCTTGTACAGATTGAACCAATGGAATGGAAAGATCTCTGGAAACGTTAACAAATGTGGTGTTTACTTGCTTTAGTGCATTACTGATTGCAGTAGGCGTATGAGATAATTTTTTTCTAAATTTGTAGGAACAACTAACAAATTTTGCAATGATCTATGAAAGAGGACACCTGCCAGAAGTAGTCTAACACAATGGCTGGCAGCGTAGGGCTCACTGTGCATTTCAGTCTGTTTCCTTGAAATTCCCTTTATCTTGACTTTTCTTCTTCACCCGTACGCGGTGTGGGCTCTGCTGCTGCCATCAGTAATACGCATCAGTGGAGCCCTCCAACTCTATGATTAAGGCATTAAACATAAAATTCTTCTCTACTGCCTAAAAGTTTCCAAGGAGTTTGGTTGCTGTTTTGTGGATAGATGTCATTCTAAGGGATTTTGCAGTTGAATAGCTGTAGATGGGTTGGTATACAAACTTTCCTGCCGCTGTACAAAGAATGTGTAAGAAAGCACTGACTGATGCATCTCTAGAGACATCATGCAAGAGCTTAACTTAGTCCTCTTTTTTAATAGAAACTTGGATCTCAAGCACTACTCTTGTGTAATGACAGGCAAAAGGAAAAACTAACAGGCTTGCTGTCTTTCGAAAACCTTCAGTAGGCTTTAAAGAGTGGCTTTGCTAACAGCACCATGTATAAGGGTGAAAAGACGACCAAAATGCTGATGAAAAACATTTTGAATGCAATCAGAGCAATGTGATAGATAAGTCATGACTGGCAACTTTTTCAAGCACTGTGTGAGTATTTTCCCATGTCCAAATATTGGGAGTGCCTTCCCCAGCATCACGGTGATCTGAATCACCAGTAAGAGACAGTGGCTCCCCTTGAATCTGGAGGGGGTCTGCAGGAGCTGCGTCCCCTCTCTCTCATTCCCCTCTTCTAACCCTACTTCAGCTAATGTGCATCCACCTGCATGCAGCCGTGGTGTTGGTGCTCAGTGTGTGCATCCTGGGAGCAGGGTACAGCAGTGACGACCCTCTTACACAATGGCAGGTCCCAAACCTTTCCTGCATGTCCTACTTCCAGTAGAAGACTGGCTTTTAAAGCCTGTAGCTCCTCCCTTATAATTTTTGCTTAATCATGGTGTTCTAACATACAGTTTACACTTTCACAATGCTTTGCAACTCTGTCTGCAAGAATTTGTCTCTATATTTGATGTATTTTGCCCTTGGATTAAAGCTGCTGCTGACAGCACACTTGGCTAGGGACGCACCAGCTCACAGAGCCGGGTATATGATGGCAGAAGTGGTGTGTTGTGCTCTTGCAATGGGTTGACCCTGGCTGGAGGCCAGGAGCCCACCAAAGCTGCTCTGTCACTGCCCTCCTCAGCTGGGCAGGGGAGAAAAAAATAAAATGAAAGGCTTTTGGGTTGAGATAAGGGCCAGGAGAGATCATTCAGCAATTACTGTCATGGACAAAACAAACTGGACTTGCGGTAAATTAATTTAATTTAATTTATTACCAATCAAATCAGAGTAGGGTAATGATAAATAAAGATTAAATCTTACACCACCTTCCCCCCCACCCCTCCCTTCTCCCCAGGCTCAGCTTTGTTCCCTCTTTCTCTCCCTCCTCCACCTGAGAGGTTCAGGGGGACAGGGAACAGTGGTTGTGGTCAGTCCATCACTGGCATTGGCTCTGTTGGACATGGGGGAAGCTTCTAGCAGCTTCTCACAGAAGCCACCCCTGTAGCCCCCCCTGCTACCAAAACCTTGCTGCGCAAACCCAATAGAGCTCTGAAAGAGCCATTATTACTGCTCGCGTTTCCAATCACAGAGCTGGACTTCGGCTTGCTACTTCACAGATTCCAAAACCATAATTACTGGCTGCTGCCTCTGCTGTGAAACACTTTATTAAGTCTTCAGAGTCATTAAGGATTTTCAGGAAATTTATAGGAGCTCAGGTCATGCTGCCTGTTTGTTTATATAGCCCAGGATCTGCCAAAAATGTGGCCTGTAGACTTTCTGTAGTGCAGCCCGCGCTCCCCCACACTGCTTAAGGCACCAATGGAAACTGCCTGTTTCATCTTGCGTTGCCCTGTCTTTGTGTGAGCTGTCGGGGGCTGTGGGATGCAGCCCTGCAGCAAAGAGCAGAGAATGATTCCAGTAAAATTAAGTGAAGCTGTTGGACTCTGAGCCAGTTTCTTGCTGGAGACCTCTAGAGCAGTCAAGCTGGACACTAGTGCTGTACGCCCAGGTAAAGCTGCCACTGCCTGCAGCGGGAGTAAGGGCTGAGCTCCAAAGGGGTGAGAAACCTGGGAATTGGTCCCAAGTGTTTTAAGGGACTATTGTTTCCTCTCGTCTCGGATCTAAGAGAGCCAGGGGGAGTTCGGGGCTTGCATGGCTGCTTGAGCCTGACAAGGGGTGGCGTTAGATGGGATTGTACTCGACTGAGGAGCATTAGTGTTCAGCAGGATGGCTCAGATGCTCAATTCATGACCCTGAGTCCCGTCATTTAATTCATATGCCCTTTTTTTTTTTTTTTTTAAGACAAAATTTACACTTTGGGCTTTGCAAATGCCCTGTTGTGTCACAAACATGTGGCATCAAATGTGAATTGCCCCGTTGTTGCACAGGCATGTCTGCCATGCTGAGCCAGCTTAGCAGTGGAAGGCAACCTACCAAATATGTGGTACTGTGACGATGATGTGTAGTGTCTGGGGGTACGTTTGCAGTCCGTTTATAAGGTATGTGTTATTACAGACCTCAGAGCGAGCTTTTTACTCCCCTGTTAGAGATCTGTATTTTTAAAGCTGGAATTGGGAGTCCAAACTGGCAGCATTCAATGTAAAATAATTGCAACTTGGTTTGTAGAGCATTCGTTTATTACAGGATTAAAAGCCCTTGTAATGAAGAAGGCCAGTTACAATTACAGTCTCTCTATAATCATGTGTAACACAGTCTAAAGATAACTTTACAGCAACCAGCTCACTACTTCTGACACCAGTCCAGCATGGTCTGTACTAATGTCAGAGTGGGAGCTGATGGCTGTCCCTACAGAAGAGGCTTACCCCATTCTTGTGGAACAGAAAAGCTCAGTGTTTCTGCAAGCAAGCCAGACTAGTGTGTCTGCAGCTCCACTGCTGTGCAGCTTTGCGGCCAGACGGCATTATTTATCTCTAGGTGCTCCCTGGGATTTACCCAGCTGGTCCCCTGGGATGGAGCCGTGGGTCTGCCCTCTGCTTTTAAGTGCCCTTAGCAGTGCACAGGCAGGTTCTCTGTCTGACTTGGGGCTGATAACCTCTATCTCTCCCATCTGGACTTGCAGTGACAGCACATGTACAGCATCAGGCAGACATTGTGGTCTGGGGTCTTTCCCAGCACCTCTTGGGTTTGCCCGCCAGAAGGTCAACAGTCTGAGCTCAGTTGGAAAGGGAAAGGCCAGTGTGCGCCTCTGGACCTGGGGACTGCTTCAAGGTGCTCCAGAGACTCCAAAGGTAAGTACAAGATTGGACCTTGTCCAATGATACAGGCACATATTCCAGTATCCTTGTGTTAATGATAATTATAGTCAGCTATGGCCCGGAGCCTTTTATAAAGCTTTGCGTCCACAATTGTCTTTACAGACCAATAGGTGTGTAATGTAGGCTAGTAATGATACTAATTATTATCCATGAATTTCAAGGACGTAAAAGCCCATGCCAGCACAGGATTAGATAGCTCCTGACTTTCAGACCTTTAACAGGCCACTAGTTCCTCTTTCTCACCAGTGTTAATCGGCACAGCTTTGCTGACACAATGGAAGTGTCTGCAAAAGCAAAGGCAGCTCTGCCTTGGCAGCGTGCCCCAAAGAGCTCCAGGCAGAGGAGGATGAGATATACCATACGCCTCCATTTCCTGATTTGCAGTATATCAAGATATAGACAGATCTTTATTTTTTGATGTGAAAGCAGAATGAAAAACTAGGTTAAATCAGTCTTGAGGGATATTAAGCCAGTTCTCAGGAAGCCTATGCAATTATTATGCCTCATCCCAGCCTTCTTGATTGGGAACATGCCTTTAAGAACATGATCAGCCCCAGGAGATCTCCCCCGTAGCCTGGGAATTCCATCCTGTCTGCTGACAAGGAGGGAGGCTGGGCCACAGAAACTCTCCATTCAGAGGGAAAGCTTCTCTTGCTATTTTTTTCCTTTTTTTTTTTTTTTTTCCAAATTATAAATGTGTATGTTGGATTCTTTTGTCAACCAAATCTAATGGGACTGGCCTGGGCTGAATGCCTGGTCTGTGTGATGCTCAGACTCGGTTTCTTTTCAGGTACTTGTTGCTTCTTTCCACGAGATGGGGATTAGCATCTGCCTTTGGGCTTAGAGCAGCTGTGGGCGCTGCGCTGTGGCCCTGGCTGGAGGGGGCTTGTGGGAGATGTAATTTGTCATGTTAGACTGGCTGGAGTTTGGGTCTGAAGAGGTGCCTCTTCAGCCCCTCTGTTATCACAGGGCTGTGAAAAGAGTGTACAGCCAGCAGTGAGGGTTTTTTTTCTCTTTTAAAAGGTGGGAAAAGCCTTCAAGGTTTGGCTTTCATGCGTATTCTCTTCTGTTTCCTGCAAAGAAATAGGCTTCCAGTTCAGCTAGGATGATCTGGTTATGGGGATGATGAGGGGAATAAAAAAGTTAATCAAATTCCAAGCAGTAGCACAATTCTCAAGGCCAACATTCCTGAAGTTTACTTTACTTCCTTGTGAAACTCCTGAGCTACCTGGTCCCAGGCTAGCTGGGGACCAGTTCCTGGAGGCTGAGGTTTTTCTTCCATGGCATTTAGAGAACAGATTCCCAGACAGAGCATTTTATTGATTTGATATTCTGATAAAATCCACCCAGATTTGAAATTCCAAGTGGAGAAAAAAATTCTTCCAACTACAACTGAAAGAATGTGAAACTTTCAACCTGGCAACTACTGGAGTGGGCTTCCCTCCCGTCCTCCCTGTCCCCCCCCACCGCAGCCTCCAGTCCCAGGGAAACATGTGGCGCACACACACGCACGCACACACACACACAGAGCCCGTTCTGTTGGGAAATGTACAGTTTGCCTTTGAGAGTGACCATCCATTATGGCTCAGTGCAGCTGTTCATGCGAAGACAGCTTTAAACTCTTCCAGAAATTGCTGGCACACATCTGTGGACTTCTCTCCCTCCACCCCTTGCTCAGTCCCTCAGGGCAGGAGTGAAGTGTTGCCACTCCTTTCACCCTTGGGGGACACGAGGGAAAAGCTGGTGGCTCTGCACACATCCCGCCCGCACGCCCGTTGCTGTTGGCCACTTCACCCTCCTGCCGTTTCTTTCTAAGTGCAACATCACTCACGCACATCTCCATTCCCTCCTTGCTGAACAAGGCAGAGATCTGCCCCTTGTTCTGAACCTCTTGTGTATTTTACGATGTTTAACTTTAAAATAACAGCTTCTCCCAGCTCTGCTCTGATTTCATCCATTTCTGGATCAGCTGTTTTCTAAGGTGTTGGGGTGGCATGAACTTTCAGTTCACACTGCATGCTCCCAGCTCAGGGTTTGTCTTCCTCCATATGTCCGACGCAAAGTGCCCTATACCCACAAGGACGTGCAGACACCTCTGCATGGCTGCCCGCTGCATCTTCTCTCACTCATCTTCCTTTCATCACTGCATTAAGTTACAAATCTTCCTACGCCTGTTTTGATGGGTGTCTAGGTCTCTGCATGGTACAAATGTTCAAAGAAAGCACATCCGCATCTGTGTTCGCCAGGAGCAACCTTGTGCCTGTGCTGTAGCTCCTCTGCTCCATAACTGCAGGAGGAAGGAGACCCGAATCCTCAGCTGGCTGGATAGTGTTTCCCTTCCCACACAGTAATTCTGTCAAAACCAAGTTACTGACATGGCAGTGAGTTCCCGTTGTCACCTTTGCTCTGTCTGGGTGACAGAACACCCTCCCTTTGGAGTGCGGGGATGGGTGCTGTGCTGTGGCAGACCTGGGCAGTGGGAGATTGCTTTAAATCCCTGGGCAACCCTTCCTCCTCCCCATGGGGCAGTGTGGGATGCATGTGACTTCAGAATTAAGGCTCTGGGAGGGGTCTGATGTCAGGAATTACGCTGGCACGTCTCCCACTGCCATGGACAGTAACCTGTGTTGGAGCATGAACAGCCCAGAAGCTGTTTGGGTTGCTGTGGCTTCTGGGAGGTGGGGCACACACAGCGGAGGGTTTGGGTGGCTCTGATCAATATGCACAGCCCGTAGGAAGACCCCTGAGGCTCCACACATCAGGCAGCCCAAGGCCAACCGTGGTCCCTGCCGAGAGCTGAGTGGTGGGCGAGGTGGCGCAGGCATGAGAGGGTGGCAAGGGCAGAGTTACTGCAGCCCGTTGAGAGCTGTTGGGATCCCAGAGTGGGAAAAAAATGGACACCATATAGCCAAGAACTATACTTGAAAATGTAAAGCAATCCAGTCATTTCTAGCCAGCGGCTTTTCCCCAGCTGTTCGTTTCCAATAGAGTATTATGATCAGTAATTGATACTCTCAGATGTCTCTGCACAATCCCCAGAGAAGAATGGCCAGGGCAATATATTTTTTTTCCCAACTCACTGGAAAATTGAGCCCCAGCTGGGGCTAATAAGTGCTTTCATTAAAATACTGATCTTAATCCAAAGCTGAGAATAATGTCTGCTCTGTGTTGCAGCTCTCCTCAGCTCTGACACGGGCTATGCTTTTTAACAAGAAATGAAAGGAGGATAAATAGACACTTCTCGCCCCAACATCATAATAACACCAATGTTAGGTCCCAGTGAGGTCAATGTTTGTTTGATTGCACCAGGGGAATGTGGTCTTGTTTTTTCCATGCGACAAGCTCTTTCCAGTGATGGAGATGGGGTGCATGGGCAGCATACCCCTCCATCCTCCTCCTGACTCCATCCTTCTTCGCTGCCTGTGGGTGGTCTCATCAGGAAGAAAAAGGGGAGCAAGGGTGCATGTCTGGGTGCCATGTGCGTGCCAAGATGTGTGTTGGACGGCAAAGCAGAGGCAAAACCGTTCCGTGATTTCAGCACAAGGGTTCATTTTGTCCTCCCACCTCTTCATTTTCTTCTGGCCAAGGCAGAGAGATTATTACTAATCTTTACTCATCCAGAGCTCTTCAGATTGGGGGGTGATTTGCCAACCACATCTTGAAAGGTGGAAGGAGTTTTCCTCCATCCTCACACTACCTTCAAGCAAAGAAAGAGGAGAGATCTTTTATTCTAGGAATAGGGCCTGGAAATTTCTGAGTAAAGTTCAGTTAGCAAATGTGAATGACAAGAGCCTGTTGCATGTTTTTGGTCCTGTTTCCAAGGTTGGATGTGAGTTTCGAACTGATCAAGAGCAAGGTCATAAGGCACGTCTTGCTAAGCGTTCATGTTGTTTGGCAAGCCATCGAATATAGGACACAAATCCTGTCCCTCACTTCCCTTGCTTCATTCATCCTGTTATCTCTCTGTTATACCTTTAATTTGAAGATGGTCCTGTTTCTGCTCACATCTTTTCTACTTGTGCTGTTCTGCACCAGAGGCCACAGGCAGGGATGCTCTGTGAGAAGCCTCAGATGTCATGGGAAGAGAGAATCTTGTGATGTTTTGTAAGTAAGACTGGCTGGAAATCCCAGAAGGGTCTCCTGAGCGTGCATCAGGTCTGAAACAGATGAAGCTGGTGGCTATTTGAGGATGAACTACTGTGGCTCATTGCTGGAACATATTCTGGTGCTCCTGTGAGGAATGCTCCAGGCATGGAGATATGGTTAGGGAAGTCCTGATAGTTGAGGTGCAGTATGAGGAACAGCTGAACTGTTGACTGCTTCCCTGAAATGACTCCTCTTTTTTCCATCTGTTCTCTCTGTGTCCAGCCTTATGGCTACAGTTTTCCTTGTGGGGGAAAAAGAGCATTCCAGGTAGCAGAGTTAGAAGGTGAAGTGCACAAAAATAGACAATTCATCAGATACCTCTGAAAACATGCAACCATTTGCTCTCTGAGGCGTCATACAGCTGTGAGGAGGACTTTTAACTCCTTTAGTGAATGGCTGCTGTGTGATTTATTCTTTTCCCTACTGAATATAGGATGTCCTCTAAACATCAGCACTCTTTTTTTGCCCTTGCTGGCCAATAAAAGCAAAGAGCCAGGCTTTGATAGTTTCACTGACATCAGATTACACATTATTTCTTAAGAACTACCCTTCACTTCGTTGACTCCACACATAACTAGTGCTCAGTGCAGGTAGGGATTTCAGAGTGTGGGTGTCACCCATCTATAAAGCAGTGTAACACCCCAAATTCCTACCTGATAGAAGGGACCTCACACAGTACTGGATGCACCTTGTAATATGAAGGACCAGTTCTCCCTGTGCTGCTCATTTCACTGAGGTGGGTTATCTAATCTCACCACAGGTTGTAGGTCCTTTTTTTGAAATCCTCTTGCTTTGTGAAGTTGTACTCTGTCTTCAGTGTAAGGGTACGATCTATTGTGTGCTGGTTTTGGCTATCCTATGGATCTGTGGAGCTGGCAACACTTTATGGTTTAGCACTGAACCCTCACAAATCCAGTGGATTTTGACATACACTGGCTGTTCTCAGGTAAGTGAAATAAAGGTCAGGTGACAAGGACAATAATGGAACTGTAGTTAAAACTGAAGCATTAGGAACGTTCCTTATGGATTTATGAAAACAAGTGGAAAATATAGATTTTGCATCAAATCTAAAACATTGTACTGCTTAGTCAAACTGAAGTTAAGAGCTGGGCTTAGAGATCACAGCTGAAAATTACTTTCTTGAACTGCACCCAGAGACAGACTGCCACAGAGCCCTGGGGAGCTGCCGCTCCTGCTTCCAGAACTTCCCTGTGCTCCCACCACTGCACCCAGGTCTGGCATCTAACGGCCCTCTAGCTCACAGCATCCTATCCAGATGTTCATCCTGCTACTTAAAAGTTTGTCTGCACATTTATCTTTGCCTGTAGCATCGCCTTGCATTTACTGTGTAGGGTCTTCAGGGCAGGAACTGCCTTGTTTGGCTTTTTGTGGAGCACCTGACGCTTCTTAACCTGCTCTGCAACGCCGCAGGACCACTCGGCACTTGCCTGAGTCCTGTTTGGGAGGACATAGGATGTCTCCTGTTACCATTACAGGGTAACCTGCAGTGAGTGTCCGCAGCACAGCTTTGCCCTGCTGCCAGCTGAAGCCTGTTCAGCTTCCCAACCATTCCGAGAAGGACAAGCCATTCATTTAGATCGCACGTAACCCTTTATAAGCCAGGAAGCCGAGAATAGCAGAGAGAGGGGTTGGCAGGCTCCCCTGTGGGTTAAGAAGGAGCTATTTGTTCTCATAATTACTTGTCTAGGAGAGGGGTCTGTTTGACAGTGCTTTCCTGCAAAGCATCATGTTTGCCCTGAAGCCAAATAAAACCTTGGTGTAAACTTCTGCCCAAAGAGAAGAAAAGGCAACTCAGAGGGAGTTTATGTGAATAAAAAGGCTGTAGCTGTTTCAAAGCATCTCTTGTGCATCAAGCAAGTGTGATCCCTAATATCTCAGATGCCTAAAAGGCTCTTTAATATCCAGGAATAGCCACAAGCGTGGGCTGGTTTCCCTTCCCTAAGGGTTTTTAACTCTGTGTATGACAGACCCCTCTCCCACCTTGCTCCACTGCCCACCCAGTGGGTGTCCTGACATGTATTTCAAGAGAGGCCACTGCTGAAAACCTGTGTATTCCTTTCCCATGGCAGAGCCATCCAGGAGCTGCCTTCTGGGGTAGCTGGAGGGATCAGGTACTCCCTGCTTGGTGTTTCCCACAAATACAATGGCTGAGAGCAATTTGGGCAGAGTGGCTGCTGCTTGGCTGGTAATTGTGGCTTTTGGGTTTTGTGTTACCCACTGACTAATCCTCTGCAATCTTCTCAGGTTTCCAAAGCTTAGTTCCAGTCAGACTGTCCGTACCCCTACTCCCTTCAGGCTGTGATGATGAGATTCAGCTTTTGTAAGGGAGGGGACTTTTCACTGCAGACCTGACCTCTGCTAGACCACCGCACGGCACCTGCAGTGCTCAGACTGCAGAAGTGGTGGTTGGGCAAGCAGATCTCGATTTCAGAGGTTCTCTTTTGCTATTTCATCAGCTTTAATCACTTTACCATTGTCTCCAGTAACAAATGCACCTAATTAAAGGGTAGCAGTATTATTGCCCTCTGTGGGATATGGTCTGAATTGCTCAGCTGTGTCCCAGGTGAGAGTGGAGAACCTGCTGGAAATGCAGGAAGGAAAACAGCATCCTGGCCTATCTGAAGTTATACTGGCTCCAGAGGGAATAACAGACTGTGGGTTTGCTTTTGTTGGAAAATTCTTTATCTGTGACTTGAAGACACATAGGGAGCAGGTACGGTGTGTGGTGAAACAGCAGCTAGAGGCTGAAGTAAAGCCTCTGAACACTGAGATGTGACTTTTGCAGGTTTTCAACCTCTGATCAGGTTCCCCTGGTGTTTTCTATGAAACACAAGTTTCTTCCTTCACTTGTGCAAATACCTGAACTGAGGGTAGTACAGCACATGCTCATCAGAGGCGTGCAGTTGTCCTACCTGCACAGGGGCTCTTCCAAGCCTGTAGTGCTTTGGAGACCTGGAAGGGAAAGATGTCTGGTGACCTGATAGTTGTCACAAGTTGATATAACTATTGCTTTCCTTGTCTTCTGTGAAATCCTTGGTGGAAAAATGATGACTGGGCCAAATCCTGTTATTTTACATCAAGGTAATCAAAGTGGTCACTTCACTGCCTGCTTCTGAATAAGCTATTTCCTCTCTGAATAAGCCAGTTCGACCTCCAGTTTCTCTCCTCTTTGAAAAGCACGTGGCTTGGTGGCTGAATGTCCAGATAAAACACCTTCAGATTGAGCTGGGCATAGACTTCTGAAGTCATTTGGTCATGTAAGACTTCATCATGTGCCAAGTCAAAGCAACTCCAGCAATTCATTGAAAGGGAGTGTGTGTGGAGGACAATGTAAATGAAATAAAATGATGGTCCTCAAACAGATAGACAGCAAAAATTTGAGGACCTCTGAAGGATGTTTTAAGTAAACATTTAAAAGTTTGGATTAACATTTTGGCCACTGACTGTTGTACAAAGCTGATAAAGTTCTCTCTGTTTATCAGTTTTACTGTTTCTACAATTTTTTAATCAATTTTTCTGTTTAGTTTTGTGAAGTTTTGTCAATGGTAAGTTGTAAACTGATTATTTCTGTGTCCATGAAGTTTTGGTTCCCTTAAGAATATGTTTTCTCTGGGAAAGGGTATAATTTCTCCTGCTGGAGAGACCTTCCTTGCACACAAGTGATTAGGTTGCTGCACTGATTTGGTTACAGGATTATGTTTTCAGACACGAATAATAGGATTTTTGTGCCTCAGTTTCCTTTTCTGTGCATTAGATCTCCCTGCTGCAGATGGACAGAGGTGTAGATGCTTAGCTCTCATAAAGTGCTTTAGGATTCATCTGTGGATCGTTCCTTCTGAGATGGAAGTAACCCTTTGCACATTTCATGTTACACAATCTTTTTCCTAAGAGGAGCATATGATTTTTCTTACCCTGATATAGGACTCTAAAATGGTGGGTTTACACCCCCCTCTGCCTCTTACTAGAGACCTATAGTGTAACCCATTTATACTACCTAGGCTAAAAGAAAGACTAGGGTTGGTCTTTAACGTTCCAGTATAGCTGACCCTAGCCTTCTCTAGTCTGTAAGAAAGCCCCGCTTGCAGCCATTTTTTGAGTGATGCCTGTGCTTTAAACCCCACAGTTAATCAGCATTTCAGAAGCTACATCTGGATAGCATCCCAGCCTTTCAGAGCTGTGTGCCCAGATCAGTGGTACGACTTCAGGTCCTTATGCAACTGAAACACTTCAAGGATACACTGTCTTCATCCCAGTAGATGCTTTACTATGAATAGGATCAGTCTATATTGATGGAATTTGGCCTTTTGTCAAGATTAATTTATTAAAGGAGGTTGGAAGATTTTGGAGTGCGATTTTTCACTGTGCTGGGCACAGATGATGGCTTGTTCCAGTGAGGAGACAGTACGGGATGAAGAGGTGGCGTGGGCAGTTGGTCCATCAGCAAGTTGCTGCACTCGTTTGTAGAAGAGTTGGTTTTAAGAGGCTCACCATCCCTCTTGGGGTGAAAACACCCAGTGGCCTTGTCTTTCATAAGGACTGGTCCTTAAAAGACCCTCTTCTGCTTTTCATGGCTGCGGTCAGATATCCAGCAGTGATGAGCTGGTTTTCTATGTTGGCTTTATTTGTCATGTTGAGCTGGCAGTGTTGAGTGCCGCGATTGACTGAGCAGCCGAGCTGGCAGCGGAAATGTCCAGACAGTCCATGAACAGCAGCTTAATGCATGTGCAGGTACGGTATGTATTTATATCTGAATGCACAGTCTGTGTGTGTGCACATGTGTTCCTGGGAAAGTTTCTGAGCGAGTGGCTAACGCATCTCAATTACACTCCAGTCTGGAGCAACAGCCTTGCTAAGGAATTGGAAATCTGTAAAGAATCCACTGAAGTTAAAAACACCATTTGGTTTCCTTCGCCAGAGGGACACTCATCAATATCTCTTTCTGTGAATATCAGAGGGTTAAAGCCTTGGCAGTGTTCTCAGCCGCCAGATGCAGGCAGAGTTCAGATGCAGGCAGAGTTTTTTTGTGAAAGGCAATTTCATTGCTGTTGGGTTAAAGCTCCAATTTTGCCTGACGCTGCAAGTTTCTTAAAAGCAGCGAAAAAGAGATTGGTGTACAGACTGCTGGCTTTTTCCCTTTGTATGTGTCCTGTGAATGAACTGGCCTCTTGTTTTATCTGCATCAAGACGGATTTCCTTACAATTCACTCCGCACTTGGGATCACGTGAAATCTTGGGTTCCCTGAAGCGAGAGACTGGTGCCTTGGTGTTGGTGCTGCATCTCTGGATAGCGCACAGCACTCTGCGAGCAGCGATGATCGCTGCGTTGGAGAAACTGAGGACCAGGGAGAAGTTCCTAAGTCAATCTTCATCAGTTCACACGTGGTGCAGGAGGAGGGGTCCTAACTCAACCTCCAACTTCGTCCTGCTTCAGACTTAGAAGCAACCTTAGCAGTGCTGAATCCCATTTCTTTTTCTAACATATCTCTAATGATAAATAACATTTTCGTTATCTGTCTGACAAAGGGCACCCTCCCAGTGCCAGTAATAGAGCAGATTTCTTCAGAGACCCGCTGCGCTGCTCAACCCTGCCTCTTAAAAATTTAAGCCACTTACCCAAGGTTATGCAGCAACTCTTTGGCTTCACACTGAAATGCCCCTGATCGCGTGGTGGTTGTATTCCCATCTCCTCGGCGAGGAATTTCCTCCGGTGCTTCTCAGTTCATTAGCGTGCTGCTGTCTGACACCACCAGCCTCCACCAGCTGCCTCCAGCCCGAGCTGCCGCAGGGGCTGCGCCGCGCAGACGGGGACACCTGGCCAGTGCAAACCCCCTGCTCCTCGGGGGCTTTGCAGCCCAACTGCCGACATCTGCTCTGAGCTGAGTGTTGGCACTAAAAGGGTTTTGGCCTTGGAAGGAATTTATTTACTTTGTACAGCTTTTCTGTAAAGAAGCTTCGGATGGAGGAGCCCGACAATCTATTTAGTCTAGTAACAGCAGAGCATGCCAGTGGTTCTGGAAGAGCGTCCCCGCCAGCGCAGCTGGTTACTTGTATAACACTTTCCTGTAGGAAGGAAAAAAGATGCTTTATTCCTCCATCTTGTTCATCCTTGCCCCACAGCACTAGGGCGCTGTAACTTGGGCTTGGGAAAGCATCTCGCAGGTCGGGGTGGCGGGGGGAGAACAAAATCTTTCGGTTCTGAAGAAACAAAGATACTTCATACAGTTGTGGAGAACGCTCTGTCTTTGGGATGATTTCTATTCTTCTCAACAGGATTTGCTGTAAAAATCTCTCAACTTTACCGCCTTTTGCCAGTCATGGCTAAACTCGATTGCATACTGCTGCAGGGCTTGCTTTTACAGAGTGACTTTCAGCCACCTAGTTTGGATAGCAGCGCAAGGGTTGACTTGTTGGGATCAGGTGTGGGGACGAAAAGCATGTGTATGCCCGTTTAACACAGAAAAACGTAGCTGTGACTGTTGTGTGAATCGACTTGACGATAGGAACGTGCCCGGGTTAGGATGCTGGAGCCGAAGCGGGTACGTGTGGGATGCCTCATCAGACTGGGGTGGACCAGACCACAGGTACTTCATGGAGTTGGAACCTTTGTCCTGAGCCAAGAGCAAACCTCCCAGGATTTGTGAAGCCCCAGTCCCATGTTATCTGCCTCATTTCAAAGAAGGCACTGGTCATCAAGGAAGGTGTCTGAACTGGGAAGAGGGACAGTGGGGAGAGGAACTGGAGAACAGAAGATCCCTGAATGGGGGAGCACAGGCCAGAGAGGTGCCCTGGGGAGAGACCCTCAGGAGAGGGAGCTTGGAGTCCTGAAAGGACATAGCCATTGGGAGTGGGGAGAGAAGCGAGGCAGGATGACAGGCACTGCCTGTCTGATCCCTATGGCAATGCGTTCTTATGATAGCTGGGGGTGGGGAAGGGAGGGAAGAGAGGGTATGTTTTTGATTAACCTTTTGCAAAGTGGTTGTGTGACAAGCTTCAGTTACCCTATATCTCTGAGACAGAAAATAGTCATCTTGGGGATTTCACAAGGCTGGTGTCCTGGGAAGGGGCACGCGTCAGCCCTGGAGACAGGCAAAAAAGCAGGGTATGTGTGTGCTGCCAGGATGAGCGTGTGCCCTGAGGACAGAGTGCTGGCCAGACCCCACCTCGAGGCCGGCTGTGTTTGGACTCCCTCAATTCAGAAAGCTCAGGGTACATGTGCCTGGCTTGGAATCCCGACTCTGCGTGCTGGTGAGTGTCCAAGAGAGGCTGTGACCCACCTACGGCTCTGACACCTCATTTAAACCCACTAGATGCCATGTGAGGGAGTTATCCTCTGCAGATGAGCGCAGTCGTGAGGGCAGGAGCAGCTCTGCACTAGACAGGGCCGTGCTGTCTCCAGGGGGGGTGGCATGGGGTGCAGGGGGACAGAGTTGGTGTTCGTGAGATGGGGCCAGGAAGGGCAGCCTGGGGCTGGGCTGGCCCTGTGGGAGCGTGCAGTGCCTACCAGTGTTCAGTTTGGCTCTGCACAGAGCTGACTTCTCCTGGTTTGTATGACATTATGCATGATGGGATAATTATAAAAATGTGAAAATAGGACTCAGAGTACCAAGCAGGCAGCACGAAGCTGCTAGCGGTCCCATGTGTGTTTTCCTGCTTCCCCTCAGAGTACAACTGTCCCTTTAGAAAACAGCCTCCTGCTCAGTATAAGTTTCTCATTACTTCGTAGGGGTTCTTCCTTGTAGGGCCCTTAAAGCAGGATTAGCTGGCAATGGGTGGCACAGTTCCCTTAGTACATAGTGATCTAGCCCTGCATTCAAAGGGCACAGGGCTATTGCGGTTGCTTCTTACTTACTGCCAAGTGCCAAAGGCAGGGTTGATGTGAGCCAGTGTAAACGCTTGGTCCATCGTGGAATGGATATTATGGGCTGAACTGTGGTTTGCCATTTGTTCCTCCCTATTATCTATACAATGCCAGGTCCCCTCTGAGCCACCTCCTTGGGGAAATCGTTAATTTTCTCTTACTGGGTGGCAACAGTCTGTTTTTCAGCACGGGTTTCCTTTATTTTATTGGCAGCTTCCAAAGCCAGTGGGGAGAAGTGGCTCAGGAATCCAGTTGGGATGTGCTGTGTGGCGGGATGAATATTTCTGCGGTCCCAGCAGACAATGGGACGTGCTGGTCTGTCTCGCCAAGGCAGAGAGGAAGCGGCAGCCGACTGCGGTGCTCCAGACATACCCCCAGTGCTCTGTGGGCTCCCTCTCCTGCCACTTAAATGCTTTCAGTGTCAGGATGAGACCTCTGAGGATGCTGGGATGCTGCTCCACAGTTTTTGGACACAAGATTTATCGAAGCATAGACACGAGGCTTGCACTTTACTTTCTGCTAACTACTTTTTGATCTGGGGGTAAGAAGAACATGAGGGAAGATGAGTCTGCTCCAAGACTTGCAAAGGTTTGGGCCATCAGCTTTAATTCTTCCTGATGCAATATGGTGACTCTAAAATTTGCAGAAGGATTGGCAAGCATGAGCTCAGGGCTGCAGTACAGAATAGTCTGGTTTGCTTGGGAAGCACAAACGACAGGTTTTAACACAGCTGAAGGAAAGGCAAACATCTGCAGATGTGCTGTCCTATCCTGAAAGGAGTGCTGTGCTTGGCAGAAAGGGTTAATGTTATAAGTGTGTCTTTGTGTAGGATCCTTATGCATGTAACTGGCAAGAGTTAGTCACTTGTGCTTATTTCGAGGGACATCTAAATGGATGCTTCTGGACTAGCCTGAGGGGATTACCAGAGGAAAAAAGAAGTGTATATGAGACAGAGAAATTCTGGGAAGCCATCCAAACAGGTAAGAGGAAGGATCAAATGAAACTCATCAGATGGCTGTTTCTGACCTCAGCTGCTTCATCTTGCAGGTATGCAAACTTCCAGCCGTGGGAGAGATACAGCAGTAGTTCTAAGCTCTTCTTTTATTTTCCCATCAATTTCTGTACTGGCCTATCAGCCCTTGTGTCAACATCACCACTTCTAACCCTTCTCTTTAAATTTGTAATCACAGTCATAGGCTATTTCCAGGGTCAGAAAAGGGGAGGGGAGTATCGTCTAGAAGCACCAAGCTAATAGAATATATTGGTGCTTGTACTGTGGGTGATTTAATGAGGAATGTGGCCTGATTATCTGTTTTCTTGAGGAATATTGACATATACAACAGCTAGGATAGTTTTTATTTCGTACCTGTTCCTCTGTGTCAAAAGATACAGGTTTTGGCTGTGACCTCTCACTCAAACTCATGTTCTTTTCTGGATATATTCAAGATTGTCCTCAGGGAGCTGAAAGTGAGCTAGAGAGCTGTAAGAGAAGGAGCTGACGTTCCTTGATCTTGAAAGCAGTAGCCCTTTCTGGGTGGGAATGACTGGTGTTGTGGTACTGAGAATGGGACTGTGCACTGCCTGGCTCCTTTAGGGTGAGAAGGGATCCCTTGTGTTGGAAATGGAGAAAGGGAAGCCAGAGGGAGGCGAGTCTGGTTACTGCTAACAGAGTCCCCTTTTGCCGCAGTCAGAGGATCTCATTACAGAGAAAACATCCCTGGCTGTGCTGGGGGTTGTGTTATGGACAGAGGGGACCCCTCCTTTCTGAGCTGGGTCCAGTTTCTGTTGGCACAAGTTCTCGGTTGTCCCAGATAAACCCTTGTCATGAATTGTGCTGGCACTGAGCAGAGCCTCAGGACACAGTCGTCGGGAGCTGAAAGGGCTTCCGAGCCTGTTGAGTGCTCACCTGCAAGATGGGGTGTTTTGCCTCCTTGCCAGCAGATCATGTTGTAACGGAGCAAGAAAGCGCTTGGTTTTACCCTGCTTTTGTACGGGATGGACAGTCACACGGTGGCTGTTGTATAGCTCAGAGGGAACCATAGGGCAGCATCCAGCTCCCGGGTTGTTCCAGCCATTTCAAGACAGTGTGTTTCTGGGAGATGACCTGGGCAGATGACCTGAGCTCTCCCGGAGGCCATGAGAAAGGATGGCCAACTGTGCCCCATCCTGATGCCCATCTCATCACTCCTGTCCTAGTTCCCTAATTCTGGACAGAAACGTGGCTGTTGCATTAACGAGATTTAAGGATTACATTTTAAGTGTTAAGACTGAAAAAGGCATAACTAATTATGCCTTGAACGCCAGCCTGCAATACACCCTACCAAGGACAGTGACTGTGCCGTGTGGAGCAATTGAGGGGAGGAGGAGCAGGAGATCTACAGGAGTCACAAGCCTTTGCGTGGGTTTGTGGCCATTCAAAGCAGCTGAGCTGCAGTCATCTCCGCTCCTGACAACCAAGTGCTAACCTGTTTCTTTCTAAGCCTGACCAAAAAACTCCAACCCTTATGTTTATATTCAAAAACAGTAGAGACAAGGGGAGGAGGAGGGCAGATATTCATGGCTGCTGCTGTTCAGGCTCTTGTGCATTTGAGGTCTCCTGCTCTTTGTTTCTCTCATCAGCAGTTCCCACTTTCTGTGGACTCTTTCATGTGGAGCATGCTGCATCCTTCCTAGGTCCTGAATCCCATCCTGAAGGCAAATAGCTTTTCCATGGCCAAAGCTACTTAAAGAGGTTTTAGGTGGGAGGAGTGGTCCTTCAGTGTCATAATTCGGTTTCTCCTGAAAACTAGAAAAAATTTGGCCTTTATTCTGAATCTCACTTCGTGTTGTTAGGTTTCTGTTCAAAACAGGCACCGTGTGCCTTTGCAGTATCAACAGGAGGCTTACAGGTACAGGTCTGTTCAGTTCAGTAAATATACTCCCTGGTTTTTTTTAGCATTTCTAAAATACAGGCAATACATCATTGTCAGGAGTCAGCAATTCCCTTTCGTTCTGTGGGCAGACTCTGATTACCTGAAAGGGTTTTTTTGGAAGGAATTATTTGAGGGAAGGAGAAGCAGCATTATAAAGAGTTATAAAACAGGTACGATCTTCCTACCCACTGATGTAGGAAGCTAATATATGCTGTGTATGAAAACAAATGAGAACTTAACAGGAGGAGGGTAACTCAAGAGAAGTTTTGGTTGTTACACAACCAGAAGTCCCAGGACCTCCAGAATATTCTACAGCATAATATTTTTTTCTGTTCTTTCAAAAACTAAGTAAGGTTTTTTAACATCTAATCCAGTGCTGTCTTGTAACTTGAAACTGCAGTTTATATGTTATCTTGTATTAAATAATTGTCTGTGGCACAATTTTCAAGCAAACTGAGGGAAAGGAAATAAAATGCTGGGATTATTTTTGTTTAAGGAAATCTTATTCCCTGGTGGTGTGCGTAGTCTTTGCACGTTCTGATTTGCTGCCACCCTTGAGACATCTGAGGTCCAAGAAACATGGTATCGGGACTTTGTGATGGATAAAAGGTGGCATTATTTTATTCCTAACGGAAAGGGCAGTCCTGAGACCCCTGCCCAAACCTCCTAAAACAAATTCAAGTGATAGAGAATGAAAAAGTGTATTGACAGTGCGCTTATGCACTTGCACTCCATCCCTTTAAAGGGATGTAGCAACGCCGTTGCGACAGCACTCAGAGAAGGGATGTGATACATTTTTTTCAGAATGATGATAACTTTTGTTAAAAAAATCAAATGCTGTCCCAGAGGTGACGGATCTGCGGTAAGGACATGTGGGCCGTGAAGCTGCTGAAAGTGATAGTTCACGGCAGTGCCCGAGCTGATAGTGAGCAGGGTTTGAGGCACATCTCCACTTGCTTCTGGGTGGTGCTTTGGCCAGGTGCAAGGACCTACGAGGTCTCACTTCCAGAGACAGCTGTGTGTGGTCGCTAAAGCTGTCATCAAGTGCGGACCTGCAGACAGCAGGTCAGGCAGCAGATTCCTACGCCGTTGCTGGAACTGCTGACTCCAAGCACAGGCAGTCATACAGTAGCACAAGATACTGGCTTTGTGGTGTTGCAAGTCAAGTTATGTTTAGCCTCTTGGAAAAATTCCCAGCCCGCCAGGAGTCATTCCTGACTAACAGGCACCCTTTAGTCTGTCTTAATCCCCTCTATAATTTTACACTTATTTAGGCTCATCCAAATGAAAACCTTCAGTTGCTTAAGTAACGATTGATGAGGCTTCCCATCTCTGCTGGGAAATAAATATAATCTCCTTTTCTAAACAAGCAAACTGTCCCTTGATGAGACAAATAACTTCTCAAGTGAGAGAGTACCAGGTCTGCTAACAGATGCACTGGCGGTGCCCTGAACCAACCATAAAAGCCCCAGTGAGGACAGACACCAGCATTTCCCCGCCAAGCTCATGCCAATGGGCTGGTTGCAGTGCAGGGAGTGTGACTGGGCCAACTGTGAAAGGGGACGAACCATCCTTGATCCCCTATGGCATAAATGTGAGCAGTTCTTGTGCATTCCTGGTGGTATGTTGGGAAATGCTTGTAAAAATGGAACACTCCAGAGATGCCACTGAGTACGGACTGTAATATCTGCAGAATCTGGCATTGTCAGCATGCTATAAAACATCCCTGATAGTTTGCTAGCAGCTGCTCCCAATTTAAAATTTGCCAAAGGTACACAAACATCGGGGCCGATTGCACGGCACCTTGTACTGCCACTCGCTCGAGCTGTGTTTGTTCAAACCAGACGGCAGGATGGCGAGGCTGGGACGCTCTCCTCAAACAGAAAGTCTCTGCTCAGGAAACTTTCCAAGCATTTCTCTTTTTCATCATCAGATAATCACAATGTGACCACTTTCCCTTGGCACTGGGAAAGTACAGCATGTATTCTTCATCTGATGCTCTGCAGTGCTCCTGAAACGAGGGATGTGCTGTGCTTTTGTGGGACCGGACCGTATTATCCAGATCTGGGCTGAGCCTGCATGGACTTCCAGAGAAACTGGGCCCATTCTTCACCCGCTGTGAAAAATACCAAGAAAAGGTGCAAAGAGAAGTCCCTCGTATTTCGTTTCCTGAGCTGCAGTCTTGGAAGGAAAGGAGTGGAGCCAGCTGTGCTCTGCAGGCGCTCACCAAGAATAGCTGAGCACTGGATGGGAGCAGCAGCGTCTGTGCGGAGCACAGGAGTCATTGCAAATACTCATCAGAAGATCTGCTTTTCCCAAATCCTAGCCATAATAATGGCTGCGCTTTTAGAGATGCCCTCCGGGGAGGGCTCACTGCTGCACATTTGCATAGTGTTTGCCTTGATTACACAGCAGAACAATAGCATTGGCTGGGCAAGCAAGGGAAAGGGTTGGAGGCTATCACATAGGCAACACCTGAACCAAATTCTCCCTCCTAGTTTTATCACCTGAATCCTTAGGTGTAAAGCTGCTGAGGGAGGAATTCAGTCTCGTTGTACAGAAATCTTTTCTGGTGTGGTGGCTTCCTTTCTGCAGCACAGAAAGGTTGGCAGATGAAATGGGAAAATCAATGGTTGTGGCTGGCAAACTTGTGCTTTGCCCTGCTGGCATGAGACCATTCCCCCCAACCCGGGGGAAAGATGTTGGGATTGACCTGGAAAGTTCAGGCTGGTGGAGGAGAATGGAGCTCAGGGTCCCTGCAGGTGGCACATCTCTGCTGGGGAGCTGCTGGGTCTTGCTGTCCTTGGAGGGGGTCACCCCACTGGCTGGCAGCTCAAGGGGATGATGGGATCCCCCACCAGGCATGATGCTCAATTGCATTTCCCACCGAGCTCTGCTGTTATTGGTGAGCAGCAGTGGGTGGCAGCAGCACTGGCACATGCTGGGCGGGGAATCAGGGCTGCATAGTGGGGGGTTTGGTTTGCAGGAGTAGGATGGTGAGGTGGACCTCCCTTCATCACCTCCCTGCCCCACTAATGCCCTTTGTCAGGCTCCTGGCCCTCTTTCCCTAATGAAGATGGCATCTCACTTACTCAAGGAATGTTTTGTTGGGTGTTTTTTGTAATAGGGAAAATGGCTTTTTGACCAAAACCAAAAGGTAATTTTTGAAGACCCCCCCCAAATGTTGTTCCTTTTTATAAAAGTTCCCCAATTTCAATGAAAAATACAAATATAACCGGGAAATATTTGTTTCTTTAGGAGCTTTTAATGGAGAATAACAAAAGTTGTTTTTTGGTTTTAGCAGCTTCAGAAAACAAGGCAAATCATGGAATTTGAATTGGGAGGTCAGGTTTTTTTCATATTTTGGTTCTAAAACATTAGAGCTGGTTTTGATTGCCATCTCTATTAGTGATACAGAAGAGACAGGCAAGCAACACAATAACTAGATTTCCAGACAGTACTGAACTGGGAGAGGTACTGCGAAGGGTGGTGAGGAGAGAGACGTGGTAGGACAAGACAAAATCAAACTGCATGAGCAGGAAATGTGAAGTGGATTATTAAAAAAAACCCAAACAAACCTAGAACCACAAAAAGACCATGGAAATACTGTAAAAAAAAAAAAAAAAAGGAGGAAAGAAGCATCCTAACTTGAAAACTCATGGCTGTGGTAGTCAGGGCTACCTAGAAAGCATGAAGAGGACTAGGAGTGACAGTGTGAACTTGCTCTACAGCGTTTTGGCTGAAGAGGCAGGCATGAAATCTTGTACGAAAGAAAACTAGCTGCAGGCTGCACTTGTGGATGACACGAAAGACATGGCTGTGCAGCTCTGTCCATGAACCTCAGCTATGAATGCGGCTGCTTCCTAAGCCACTGCATTCAATATGTGCAGCAGTGTATTGGTCACAGTCTGGACACAGCCCTTGGCTGAAGAATTTGAAAGGAAAACAGTTAAAGCGGAAGAAGCCGCTTCATATGAATGTCTGGAAGACTGAAATCTAATACTGGCCTAATCTCTCACAGCCCCATCAGAGTGTCTGGGCTGGCTCTTGCTGCCATGTGCCGTGCTGGACAGCCATCTAGAGGTATGGCCATGCTGAGAAAGGGGAGCATTTCGGGCTGCCCAGGCGTGGTGCAGGACACAGTGAGAGCAGGAAGGGACGTCAGGAGCATCAGGAGACATTGCTGAGCAGGGAACCTGCTAATGACACAGAGCGTCTGGTGCCAGTGGGGAAACTCAACAATTGTCAACACAGGGAAGACCAAAGCTGGTCTGAGGCATAGACTGGAGCTCTTCAGAGTTATAGGGCCAAGAACTGGCCTGATCAAAGTATAAAAGTGGTTACTGGGTAGAGCTGGTGCTGCTTTTAGGATGTGTCTTTCGCTTAGGCAACTGCCAAGTGTGGTATATCTGTCAGACCTCATAGAAGACTATAGCTGGGCTAATAATATGTTAGTAAGCTAAGGGCAAAATTTCAGGTCTTGGAGAAAGGTAGGAAAACAAATGTGGGACATTTTGCAAAGTGCTTTGAAGAAAGAAAACTTACTTTGTATGGTGAGACCTGGTCCTCACCTAGTCTCCACCAGGCTTTGGCTCTTCTTCCTTGATGTAAACTTCACCAATTCATCCTAGAGTCTGGCCCTGGTGTTAGAGCTTGGCTTTTCCCCTTTGCTTTTTGGCAGCCAAAGATGTTTGGGAAATGTAAAAGACTAGTGCAAACCCTCGGAATTACTGTCATCCATCTGAAGGGTCAAATCAGTGATGACAAGTCCAGTCAGATGGGGGGTCTTCTAGAACCACGTTGCAGACCTTGCAGAAAACTGGGGATTGGAACCACCTCAATCCCAGGGCTCTCCTGCCACTGGTGTAGTCCCAAGAGTACACTGGGCCTCTGCTAGTTCCTCCAGTTACCAGGGGACTCAAGGGAGTGATCTGGCAGAGGAGAAATACCAAGGGGCAGGTACACTGAGCCCAGTCCCCAGCCACTGCAATATGGGACAGTAGCTTTTTTCCTTACTCTTTTGATGAAGTAATTTTGGGGACTTTTTTCCTTAAAAAAAGATCTTTTAGATATTATACATTTTTCAGCATTCACTTTTTTTTTTTTTTTTTTTTTTTAACTTTGTTTAAAAATGCTTTAGCTGTAAGGATTAAAAAAAGATAACTCAGGAATGGCCTGGGGTCAGTAGTCATGTGTCCCATTAGTGAGCTGAGCATTTCGCCTCTTCAGTGATATAAAATTTCCTGGAGATAGCTGGCTTGTGAGTCAAGGGCAAACATCATCTGCAGATCATCAAACCTGTCAGCCCAGTGCCGCTTTGTGCAGAAGGAACTGGTGACTGGCTGGGAGGTGTTAACGGGTGAGCGAAAGATGGTTGTCCCAGCCTGCTCAGAGTGGGGGACTTCAGGAGGGCAGTGACTTCTCCAGCAGATGACATGGTCAAATATGCATGCAGTGCGTACCGCATGATAGGGCTTTAGTCACATTTCAACCCCGCGGGGACGAGGTGTGTGTCAGTGCTGTGTCGGTGCTGGTTTCTATGCAGCCCCCAAAAACGTCCACGTAACTAGCAGAGGTGCAGAAGCGAGCCGCGTGCTGGAAAGGCTGTGTGAGCTGGCACACCCGCCCAGATGGAGCAACTGTGAAGACCCAGTTGGTCAATCAGTTCCTTATGTTAACGAAGTAGGTTCAGGATTCAGAGGTTGCATATTGGACCTGAAATGAACCTCCACCGTGGGTTGCCTAAAGTCATCCACCAGCTTCCAGATACCCTCTCTTGCGTAGAACGTGGTCTGACATCAGGATCTGGAGATCAGCTGCTTGGCACTGCTGTGGGATGCTCTTGACGTGCAGAAAATTCAGCAAAGCTGATATAACTCCCCAAACAGGGGCACAATTACAGAAGTTCTTCCCCTGGCTTGGAGAGAAACTATTTCTCCTCCTCTTTGAAGCATTCTCATTGTGGAGGTTATGAGATAAAGCAGATGTAGACTTGCCCCTGAGCATGCAGGGGTGGGGTTAATACAGGAACTAAATTTCGGGGTAGTCTCTGCACTATTCAGAAGGGGCTGTCTGTTTAATCACTGACTTGCAGTGATTTATAGAGGGTTAGTTAAATGTCCGTTAAAGTCAATGGGAGCCTTTTGATGTCAGTAGACTTCAGTTAGGCCCACAGTCTGCCCATTCTTGTAGCATCTGGGTTCGTGGCAAGCGAAAAGCATGAATGATAAAGCAGGCAGTGAAAGTAAGGGAGGGCTGAAAGAAAAAAGCCTTCACTTGAACAAAAGCCTGGCTCAAAGGTACAATGTTTCTCAGAGCTCTGAAATGCACAAACTGTTGCTTTCTTTTTTGGCTTTTCAATGTTCTATTTTGTTTTTTAACGGACAGTCTGTTCTCTCGGCTGTTATTACTTTTAAGTACTGCAGCCCCCATTGGTTGGGGGTGTTGTAGAAATGACTTCATTAGCATTTATTTAGATGTCTGCCTTAGGAAGCAGCCTTGATTGATGTGCTCATTGTCTGGACTTTCCAAATGACTCTGCGGCTGTACTTATCTCCATTATGCCATTCAGTTTTAAGCAACTGTGATGTTTTTGTGTGTGTGTTGGGGCTGGATTTAATCTTCAGAACATTCTTCAAACCTTATTGCTCACAAAGCCAATTTGGGGAGAAGTTTGTTGCTGCTTTCCTGTTTTATAAATTGGGGTAATGGATGCAGAGAGGTTAAAAGTGCTACCCCAAGTCAAGCATGGCATCCCAGCTGGAGCTGGAATCAGACCAGAGGAGATCCTGACTCCATCCTCAGTGTTGAGACTGTACTTTTCTTTTGTATACTTCTAGCCTAATGAAGCACAGTTTCTAGATGCCGTGTGGACAAATGAGCCAGATCAAACAATTGCTTGCTGACACTCTCACCCACGCTATTATGCCAAGGCCAAAAAATTACTTTTCCACCAGCAACATGAATGTTTGGATCATCTACCTCTACAGCTCAGCAACAGCCACTTTGACCAAGACGTGTCCTTACACAGTGGATTATGGGGAGATAGACCAGGCATCCATGAAATATGTGTTATTCAGGGCAAAGGCCCATTCAAGGGTGGCTTCTTGCAGAAGCCAGGCCTGTTTCAGCATCTGCCAAAACTCTGAGTTTTTCACCTCTGCGTTGCTAAAGCCTGAAAAGACTCATCTTTTTTTCTGTGCTGATGTTTAAATAACAGCAGTAGTGACTCTATACCCAGATACCTTTCTTTGTTTTCAAGACCCTTTGGTCATTAAAAATAATCCCCTGCTTGAAAACAGTAGATTGCAAGAAAACAAACTTGAAAGGCTTTTTCCCACACAAAAGGTTTCATGCCTGTCCTAAAGCCAGTGCAGTCCTGGACTTTGCCTTTTGTAGTCAGCAGAGTTAGAAAACACAAGGATAAGAGACGTTGGAGCGCGGGGATCAACTCCTGACTGCCATCAGTTTTGGTATCAGGAATAGGCTCCCTGTTGCACATGTAGTTCTGTGCAGGACACTGAAGCAGGTATTAAGGGGGCAGAGGCATAGCAGTGCTTACACGGGAGTCACCCATGGAAAACTTGCTGCTCTAGGAAGTGATGTGACCGAGTGGTGGCAGGGATGGCTGAGTGGCTCACGAGAGGTTACCAGCCTTCAGCTGCTGAAGTCAGCAGTTAGTGATGTCTGGGAGCTAACATGGTCCACAGTTTAGTGGGCGAGGCTCTACTTTTCTAATGGGATGTGCAACAGAGGTACCCACGTGATGAAACAATGAAGATCCCACATTTTGTATGTGTTGGGCTATTGCTCTCTTTTTTTTCCCCCCTTTTAATTCCATGCTGCTGTAGTTTTTGTTTACACTCCCTCCTAAAGTGTTACAGTTTGTTTGTGTTAAATGTCTGCCATTCTCTGCTCCCAGAGGTGTCTGGATTTCAGTGGGGGATGAAAAAGCCCCCTAAATGCAGTCTGATTCTGCAAAATAACTGCATGCCTTTGGCCAGCCTTGATTTTGGTGGAGAACAGGGTTATCAGCTGTTCAGCACCTTACAAGTCTGGAGCCCATGTGGGGTGGATGCTATGAAAAGTAAAAATATGTTGTAAGAACTTAAATTATCACAGTACCTTACGTGGCAATTAGTGGAAATTAGTGCAGGATTAGTACCTAGAGAGGAAAAGAGGAGAAAGCGAGTGGATAAGGGACACCTTACATTAGGCACATGTAGCACAGACCGTTTCACAGGAGATGGGGACAGCTGAAAATTCTCACTCTTTCCTGTTGCTGGATCAGATTCCTTTGGTAGAAAGAGGGCAGGGTGCCCTGGGGAAATAGCTCAATAGCCCAAGGCCCCCTCTGACATCAGGTCAAATATTCCGGGTCACATAACTGAAGGCTTCGTGATGAAACTCAATATTACAATGGATCAAGTGCTTCTGCCACATGGAGCTAACGTGCTCCTAATGGACTTGGTGCGCTCAGCAGATGCTCAGGGAGAACAGAGGTTTCAGCCACGGCTGAGCACAGGGCTCGAGCAGGAATGATGGAGCTGGTGGATGAATAAACCTGAGCTGGGCGTAGGTTAGCACTGGTGGTCACCAACTGCCAATGGAAGGGCAGTGGTGATGGCAGATGAAACTACAGCTCGGCTGAGATGGAAGGGGAACAAGGAAATAATGTTGTGGTCTGGAGAATAATTTCCTCTTCTATGTGGAGCAAGAAAAAAAAGCTTGAAACAAAATGGGAGCCCTGATGTGCCCAAATGGAGAAAGTCCCACTTTCATCTTGTCCAGTGCCAAAGTCTAAAATTAAAGCCTATTAAATGTCTAGGTCCAGAGGGTGAAAAAAGTAAATATTGCATATATTTAAATGTGACTGACAGGCATTCCAGTGATGAGTCTGATCCTTCACCAAGAATGTGAAAGTGGCCTGTCCCCTCTTCCAGAAAAAGAAAGCCCGGTGAGTTGCATCTAAACCCTATTTTGCAAGCTCAAACCACTTAAAATCAATTTCTGCTGCAGATGTCCAAATAAGCCCCAGTTTCTATCATCTTTTTTCAGTAAAAATAGCTTATCCTCTGACATCTGGGACAGGTGAAGGTGTTGCCAAGCACTGAGCTGTCATAATTGCTGTCATAATTTGCTTTCTGATTGTTTAAAGTCCCATGAGTTAGATTTTGTTCTTCTTTTATGCTTATTACCATCTTCTGCTAGAAATGAGAGAGCGTGGCTGATGGGAAGGACTGCCACTGCAGAAGTGGCACATAATGTTTTACAAACTTATTCCCTGCCTGCAGCCCAAAGCGCATTGCAGGCTGAACTCTTTCACATCTTGAAAGCTCAAAGTAATGTGGAAAAGTAAGATTGAAGAGCAAAACCCAAAGGTATTTTTACTGCAGAATTGCTAGTTCACCTAATAAAATGCTCAGAATTCCTAGAACTTTTAAGACCTTCTGAAACTTTATTGCCACTTAGGCTTGCCTCTGATTTTTATATAAATGAAATTCAGATCTTCAGGATGATACGGTGTCAGCAGTGTTAATACGTGTTATTTTGCAGAGTGAGACAAATGCTGGTGGACAGTGCCGGATGGGAAGACTGGTCACAGGAGACGTGCTGCTGTGGCATGGGCAATCTCAATCTTCTTGTCTCAGCCTCCTCCTCATATTCCTCAGACTTTTTTCTGAAGAACCCTGCTTAGGCATTTCTGTGCCCATTCAGGCTCTTTTCCCTCCACTGAAACTGGTAAAAGGCTCCCCAGTTATTTCTGATTCAAGTCTTGGGGTTTTGACCAATTATTTGCTATGCATTACTTAGCTGCTTTTCAGTGAGGGCGATTTAATTACAATTATGAGCCAGTATCTTGTAAACTTGTTTCTTTTGGAACTCTTTTCCAGTCCTTAAGAGCATTATTTCCATGCCTTTATTTCTCTTGGATGGTATCTCACATTGCAACTGCCCTGGGTTAATGCTCGCAGGAGTCTGAACTGCTGGTTTGGCTGGGAGTATTCTCCATTGATCACCTTCCAATAACTCCCAGTGATTCGGTGTCCTGCAGGCTGGTATCTGAGCTCTGCCTTCGCTTCAGTCCGGTTTCATTAGTATCCCTTTGATTTCACTCTTTGCAGTCAAGTAGAAAGCTCTCGCAGAGGTAAGGGATGACATACATATTACATCTTCAAAAATTACAAATTATTCATCACAGCTAGATTCAAACCCATAAAGGCAGTTCTGTCATCTGTACTGCCGCTTCTCAGAGCTGCTCTCTTCCAGATCCTGAAGCCTCCAGAGTAAAGCTGTTCTTCTGGCTGGGAGAGGTTTTTCATCTGGGCATAACAGATGAGGTGCTGAGCTTTAGAGGGACAGTCTGGGGGTTTTTTTAATCTGTCCTGGTAAGACCAAATTTCGAGGCAGCTAATCATCTCATGAATGCTTCTGGTTGTTGAGATGACAGATAATCAAAGAAAAACACAGATTTGTCCTTAGACCTGGAATAATCCTGTTCAGGAAATCCTACAATGCCACGTTTCTTCATTATGAGCTTGGAAGAATTCCCTGGCTTTGGGATAGTGAGCACTTCTCTCAAATGGCTGTTCACTAGGGATCAACAAACTGCAGAGGGACCTCATATTTAATTGAAAACACACCCAAATGCATGCTTCCCTGAATTTATTGTGTCTGCAGTATTGGCCAAGAAATCTGTTGCCTCTTTATACGGGTGCTTTCAGGGGTCCGATACATATACATATATATGCATGGTTTGATGTGCTCTCTGTGGTGGTGCATGCTTGCTAGCCCTTGCCCCTAAGGATACCGCAGCGTGAAAATGGTTCTTCCAAACGTGGCAGAACCTCATTCATGTGCTTCCTTGGTTTTCACACACAAATTCCCACTAGAGCTGACTGCAGGCAGCTCTGCAGGATGGTGAGGCTTCGGTAGACCAAGCATCCTGGTCTGCATGCCAGCCCCAGTGCTGCCCTTGAAACCCCGACAGCAAAACCTGCATCGATGCTAAACCTATAAAAACCCGGCTTAACTGACAGGGACCAGGGTGAGGTTTACCCACCAAGCCTCCACTTTTTCTTCTGTTTTCTGCAGAGGAGACTGGTTTCCCAAAACAGCTGATTTGTGAGGAACTTTGAGAGTCAGGGAGTCCCCTAACCAGATAGATGTTTTACTTCCCACCTGAAAAGCTCTGGGGCGACCAACTGCGTTTCAGCCCCTCGGTGTCCTCAGCAGCCCCGCAGTGAGGGTGGTGCCAACTGGCAAAATAGCAGGGTTTTGGGGTCCTGGGGTCAAAATCATAAAATCAGGGTCTTGATTTTATGGCCCTCTGAAAAAAGATAAAGAGTAAAAAAAATTTAAAATGTCATGTCTTGATACTGTCATTTTCAGAAAATGGTTTTTCACTTGATGCCCTGTCCTTTGCAGGGGGGAACCGAGCTTTGCAAACCCACCACCACGGGAATGCTGGCAAGAGCAGGCAGACGGGAACATCCCATAAATCCAGCGGCTGCAAAATCCCACCCTAATAAAAGCTGTACCCTCGGTCATGCACGTCGGCAGTGGCGGGCGGGGGCGGGGAGGGTGAGATGGGTTAAATAACGGTTAAATAAAGCGTGCTGTTGCCTCAGCAACCCCCTCCCCGTGCATGTTGGAGCTGGAGGCGGGTGTCTGCCTGGACCCCTGCGGCTCTCCCACAGAGATGGGGGTCGGGGAGGCCTGTGTAAATCTGTTCAAGAGTGGCATCCCGCCTGCCCTGGTACTCTCCAGGTACCCCAGAGAAACGACACTGGGCTTAGTCCTCTTTAAAAGGGGAAATTTGTCCCCAAAATAAGCAGCTGGACACCCCCACCCCTTGCACTTCCATGACATCCCTGGAGGAAGGGGCTGTGATATTTAGGGGAGCAGTGTCAGCCTCGGGGTCCTGCCAATTCTGCATGCTCGAGCCAGTAGTGAGCCGGAACTGTCAGGTACTACTTGTGGGGTCAAATCCCACTTTTCCATGCCATTTGAGGGAAGATGGGCTTTTGCATCAGATTATCCATCCAGGCTCCCCTGTAGGAAGTGGAAATTCAGGCAGGCTTGGAGGTAGCCAGTTATCCTTTTTGGAGGCAAAGCAGCGTGGCTTTTCCCCTGGGAGGAGGTTGGGGTGGGGAGGGAAGGCAAGGGCTCAGGTGTGCCCTGGGTGCAGGTGAGCTCAGTCGCTCGGCAGAGCCCCTACAGCTGGGGCTGAGCCAGACGGGGAACAGTGTGTGCTGGAGCTCAGGGTGAGTGGAGCAGCCGGCTCTGCAGAGCAAGGTAAGGTTGAACTAGACTTGATTTGGGTTTCCTTGCAAGGTCTTGTGTTGGTAGGGTGCCTTTTGCAAGGTCTTGCGTTTGTAGCATGGTTTTTGCTGGTCAGGGAAGCTAGGGAGTGGAAGATGTGGAGGTCAGGCTGGTGCTGGTAGAGTCCAGCTCAGGAGCTGGTGTTGGTGACCTTGAGGCTGGTTGTCTTGGTCCAGGCATTCCTTGTTTTGCTGTATTTTGATGGTAGAAGTTAATTTACCTAGAGGACTAAGTCTTATCAGGAGGAGCCGGTGGAGGTGAATGCTGTTACGTGAGGAGATGGAAGGGGGTGATTAATGTGCTGCTGGTGTCTCACAGCGAGTGCTGTGGGGGATGTTTTATGGCTGGTTTTCTTTTTTTTTTTTTTTGCTACAGTTGTGCTGCCCCCTTGTAGAAAATGTGAGATTTTTATGAGTGTTCTCTGAAGCAGGATTATTTTATCTCTCTTTTGCAGAGTTGCAATGAAATATGAGACTCACGGATGTCATGGTTTTCTATTTCTGTTACAAATCCCTTCCAAAATGGATGCATTTACTGTATGAAGCTGCTTGGACTTCCCAAAGGCCCCAACTCTGCAAAGCAGACTGCAGCCTTCTACCCCCATATGAATTCTTTGTAGGGCCAAGACCTTAACTAGTTTGGGGATTTTCTTTTCTATTTTTCCAAGTGAACAGGTATCTGTTATGAAAGGCCCTAGTGCAAAAGGCACTGATTTCCTCCTGTGAGAGTCAGCAAGATGAAATTAGTGAGATGCGAGGTCCTCAAGCTCCTTTAGTCTTGGACTTGTTGCGTTCTGCTGTGGTGCCTTTCCTTGGGCTTGTCCCAGTGCTGGAGGGAATTTTTGGTGGAGCCAGCTCCCAGTCTGATGGCTGAGGTAGTGCGTTTCTCTATGCCGTGGCTTCTGATGGCGTCTAGACGAGGGCAGTTATTGCTGGGCTGGTTACTGCCCAGTCATGTTTCCGAGGCTGACTTGGCACTGATGTGGGCTAGGCACTTGAATCACAAAACTGCAAGAAACTGAAGCTATGGTTCTGATATAATCTCGTGGCACTACCATCTGGGGCCCCAGGCTCTAGTGCTGGTGTTTTAGCCTCAAGCTTGTTCACCCCAGACCAGATTAGTAAATCAGAGATTAGGGTAGGTCAGAATTTACAGTCTGACATCCTAAATCTGTGGGTTTGTCCCTGAACACTAAGACTGTTGACTTTTCTCCCCCAACTCTCCCTAATCCTAATTGCTATTTGTTTTCCACTAGTAAACCTCTTGAGAAATCACAGAATCAGCCGTGTGATTTGCATTGGACAAGTATAGTCAGAGTTCATGGAAACACTTTGTGAGAACTTTCTCCACACCTTGCTGAGTTGATTCACTCGGGAATCAGCAAAGGCTCTGGAGTCCTCTATCTGCTCTTTGTAAAACATCAAGACGGAGAAATGAAGCAATAGTTTATCTCCCTCTTATGGCCAGATTCAGAATGGCTGCGCTGAACACAGCTTTTGGTAGGGTGGAGAGGAAGCACTTGTAAACTTTGGTGGTTGAGGATATGAAGGGCCCTGACTGCTCACAAGGAATTAAACTTACCTCTTTTTAAGGGAGCTGATAAAATGTATTTTTCACTACAGTATAAATAAGAAAATAATTGTGGAAGAGTTAAACTGCTCCAGTTCCTTGTGGGCTTGAACTGGAAACAGTAGTAACTGGTGTCCAGTTCAGCAAAAAGCTGGAGAAGAGGATCCTGCTCAGCGGTGACTGCAGCTACACCCCATATGCTGAAAAGGAAGGCGCTGTTAGAAAACTCGGCTGGTACCCAGAGATGCCCACTGTCCCGCTGTAGTTGTGTGTCTGAAGCAGGTGGCAAATGAGAAGTGTCGTGACAGTGGGCACTGCTCTTGCTCTTTCTGTTGATGTGGTGAAAAGAGAGTAAAATGCTCCATTAAATGTTCCAGGTATGATTTCTAACCCTCCTGGTGCCCCTTATTCTAGCTGAGATCAAAGTGGTATACTGAAACATCGCTCTTCCAGCCATATTGGCTGTGCCTCGTTAAAACCAGTCGTGTTCCTCCTAAAACCAGGAGAGGGTGTAGAGCCGGGGGTGGTTTGGGTTTGAGAGCTGTATGTTGATTACGCTGTGGATTCTGAGTGCTTTGGCAATGCCTAGCTCAGCATTTGATGCAGGGGTTGGTTTGACCCACTACCCTGACAGGGGCCCAGGCTTGATCCTTCTCCGTGCCAAGGATTCAGAGTTGTGGTTTGGACTTGCCTCCAGACAGTCATGATTATTCCCCTTTCCCAGAAAGGGGTTTTGTTGCCTGACCTGTAGGCTGGGAATCCGGGTGTCTCGCTTGTCTGGTATCAAGAATCAAAACTGGGCTGGTTGTGAATTGTCATAAATTTTAAACTTGGAACGGTATTACCATGATGCGGGAGTACTTGAGGGGTGAGTAAGGACTGGGTACCAATGGGTGAAGGACCCAAAGATGACAGATCTAACATACTACTCTTTCCCATTTGGCTGTTCTCCCTTCCCCAGATAGGCTTGGATTTAGGTGTTTAGTTACAGGGGGCTGATCGAACAAACGTGCTTGCAGCTACTCACGGGTTGATCTGGAGATTTGGGTTGGGTTCAGCTCTACCAGACAGAGACAGCCTGCTATAACTCTGTAGTCACAAATGGAAGAACTGGAAAATACTGGCTGGTTTAAGCAGAGGTCAAATATGTAATGGCAATTTTGATTCTGCTTCTTTTGGTGAAGTCTACTTCAGTCTGTGTCTGACTTGCCAGTGGCCTAGTGACCAGTCAGTAAAATAGCTGATGAGGGCAGAGAACTGGATGGGCTCGAGCCTTAGTTCAGCGAGTTATTATGCTACGTCACTTAGCAGCGTCACTACCTGATGGTGTGATGTTTCTTGAACTGATTATGCTTAATTAAAAGCCAGGCTGAAGTGAAACTGTGGTCTTGCTAAGATGGTCAGGAGCTGCGGTGACCATCTGGCTCTGTCCATAGTCTGGTTCAGGTTAAACTGGAAGAAGCATCTCTGGAGTTGTGGTCACTGAACAGCTACACAGCGAGTGTCTCAGGCATCCGTTTGTTTTATGTAACACTTGCATGAGAAATTGCAAAAAAAAAAGATTATTGTGAACTGCCTATTAATCATTTACAGCAAGAATCGTTTTACTTCAAAAATTTGTTATAAATACATTATTCATCACTTAACTCCCTTAATTACTTGTACTGAAGCTTCTCTTGGACTAAAATACGTTCATAAAAATAACATTATCGTTATTATATTACCCAGATTGCTTAGTGTGTTTGCGGTATGCATCACACGTATGTTTTGCAGGAATAATGGGGGGAGGCAAGGGACTTCTGCTCTCAGTTTTTCTAATGTGACAGCGTTTGGGCTGGTGTCAAAAGAAAAAACCTCAGCACTGTTGCAAGGCTGCAGTTCAGGTTTCTGAACTGCGTCTGTTCAGTGTATCACAACTTACTGGTGTGTTTGTACGCTGATGGGTGCACGCCTTTCAGTATGTTTTCGTTGTGTTGGGCCTTCCTATAGCACCTGATTCCCTCCCCACTCCAGGGCTTGTGAGGGTACAGTTACCTTCCCTATACAGGCAAGCAGACAGGTAAAACAACTAGCCACAGGCATAAACCCAGCTCTACTTACTGCTTTTTAAAACTGAACCGGCGTCCCGGCTCCCTAACTACTACAATAATCCAGACTTTGGGTAAGCACAGGTAGAATCCTTTTCACTTACTCTCTTTCTAGACTCTTGAACTTTGTTTTCCCTGCATAAATGGCTCAGTTTCAAAAAAATGGTCGAGACAGTCTATCAGGAGGTAAAAGGTGGATCTTTTCCTGTCAAGAGCTGCGCTTAGGTTCTAAGGGAAAACACTGACTACTGATTCAGAGAGCAGTATTAAACACCAAATCAGCATGCAGGAGAGTGCCCTTTCCTCACATACCCCTTGTCCAGTTTTATAGCAGGAACACAGACTACATAACACCAAATCAAGCCACAGTCAGATTATCCCAAAATAGAGATTATTCAAACCATTATGAGGAAGACTGTGGCCAATATAGTTATCTCTAACCAGTACAGGTATTGAAGTTCCCATTCTGAGAGGAACACTCTTGCATGATTCTGTCAGTGTCTTTATCCCATGTGTCAGCAGGACCCTACAGCACTGGGGAGTATAGACTTACTGCAGTGACGGTCACAGAGCGCTCTCGTAAAGGGTTTAAAATACCAGATGTTCTGTCCCGTTTCTGCACGTAACTGTGTTGAGAGGAGGTGCTAAGCAAAACAAGTTAGCTACAGGATTAAACCACAGCAAGAATCCTCCCTACATGCTGCCTGTTTTGAGAAGGGAGCAGAGTAAAGCTGGAATTGCACCTGTTCACCTGCGAGGTCTATGGGTAGGGCTGTAGTTCAGGTATGTAGGCTGCAAACAGCAAGGATTCACACACTGTTGCTCAGTGACACAGGCAGTTTTTAGCTTCTTAAAAGACTGTTATCTAAAAAGAAAAAATGGAATAGCTCTAGCCTATTGCCAGAAGTGCATTGTTTTCACTAGGCTGAACATGCTTGCACCATCACTGGCACCAGACTGAATTTATTCAGGATTTATACCCCATAAGTGATGTGAGGTAAGGTCAGCTCAGTTCTTTGATACTTTAGATTTTTTGAGAGACCTTATAGGGAAAGGAATACTAATATCCATCTTATTTCATAACTTCTGCTAAGAACCTGCTGTTGCCAGACCTGGGTTAATCTATGAACTCGGTGAGGCCACATTTCCATTAAGGTTCCAGCAATCAGGACTCCTGGATTTATTTAGTTTTTCCTTTAAAAAAAAAAAAAAATCTGAAAAAAGCTAGGAGTCAGAGATGCTTTTTGAAGTCTTTTATTGCAAAAGGTACGGACATCTGCTGGCAGCATATTTGATCACATTCTGTACTTGACTGTCATCCAGAGGACACTGCATGCATTCAAGCTGAAAGCATAGGACAGTTTCCGCTAGGCACCTGAGAAATTTCACAGGAAAGAAAAGTCTTTCAAGTTGAAAGAGACAAGTTTCAAACTGATCACCTACTCCGGTGCCCTATGCTTCCCAGAGTTACCTGGGAAATAAGAATTAAAGCAGCTATAGTCATAGCCAACTGTAAATTTTCCTGCGACGCAACAGAAATTATCTCGATAACTGATCCTGAAGTGTTCTTTCCAGTTCGCAACAGGAAATGTCTTTCCTAAAGCAGGCAGTGAGTTACACCTGACTTGGCACCGACTACTCAACGCTGTGTTATGCAGCAGAGGGGTGTGATGCTTCCTCTCCTCTGTCTTATATCAAAGAAAATCTGACAGCTCTTACTTGGTCTCCCAGACTACCCCACCCCCCAAAACACCTTTTCTTCCTGCTCCCAATTCTACTATCATCACAAACCACTGCCCTGCTCCCTCCAGGCAAGAGCCACCTCCCTTTTTCTTCCCACCCCCTTGCCCGAAGGTATGACTAACAAAAATACATGCTGCTCTCTGTATCGCTGTTAACAGCAACGATATCTTCACATTTTGGCTGTCCCTCCACGCACAGAACTCCGGGTGCATCTGAATTTCACTGATTTCAATGCCTTCCCACAGGTCTGATAAAGGTTAATCATCTTTGGCAGACAGCAGTCCTGCACCGAATAGAACAAGTAATCCATTGCCAGTCTAACAGGACACGTGTTTTGCAACTGCAGCTGCTCGGTACCAGGAACTCACTGCAAGAAAAAAAGAGAGTTTAGAGGATGGTACCTTCACAAGTGAATGCATCCGAGTGGAGAACAGGTTAGAGTGTACTAATTAACAGCTGCACTTAGATGCAGGTTATAATGGACTTTACACTACTTCAAACAGACAAATGCAAAGCTGCATTAAGGCTGCAAGTCACGGACAACTAACTTAGGATGATACTACAGGCACTTTACCTTCTGCTATTAAACTGAAAGTCACACTAATTGATCTAATAATTCCAAGCATAAGAACAGCTACTGTAGGTTACTTATTCCTTCTTAGTAAGTTAGCTGTAGATTATAAGGGGTTGTTTTTTGCTTTCAGAAAGCCCTAGCAGATGGAACAATCCACAATTAGCTTCCTTTCATGCAGTATGGTTTTAAGTTCCCCAGCAAAGCTGCAGATTGAACGTTTCCATCAAGATAGTGATTCCTCAGTAAAGTGCACACAGGCCTCAATATTCAAATCAATGTTAAGATACATGGCCTTAGCAGTGATGGGTGCATAGTCACTTGTGTTAAGACAGAGTAGCAATTATAGCCCCGTGAGGCCCCTTGAGTTATTTTAATCACAAAAGCCAGAACGAACTTGTTTGCAACAAAGGCACCCTCAGTCCTTTCAGCTGCAAAGATACAGGTTGCTCTATTTAAGCCAGTCAATTTGGAATGAACGCTTATTCACTCCCAGAGACGTTACCCTTACTCCAGCAGTGAATATGTCAGTCACTAACAATTCAACACTCCAGTGTATGTTCTAAAGAAGGGCTATCTAAAACCTCCAATGCTAAAGCACAATAATGTGTCACCACTCTACTTTCAGCTGTACGTCAGTAAAGGATATATATTTTTAATCCATTTGATATTGTTCTGAAAGCTATCCAGCCAATTCCACTGCTGGATATGCTTTTACAGGAATAAAAGGCCTTTTGGCCTGATCCAAAACCAGCACTGGCAGAGTCCACAGTGTTCCTTGATAGCTGTTTTACATCATACCTATGTCTTCGGTCCCAATATATTTTTAGCAGACACTTAAGTGGAAGCAGCTCAGATGACTGTCTGACACTGACAACATGCTGATGATCAAAGTGTCCTCCCTGTCAAGCCAGGAAGAATACAATGTCATCTCTGTCTTGCATTATACAAACTACAGGGATGAGGTACGTGAAAAATGTAAGCAGTAAGTGCAGAGATACAAGACCTTTAGGAGGCATCCTGAGATGGAGCAGGAGGATCCTTATTCTCAGGCTCTGGAGGAGGAGCTGGCACACTTTCCTCTTTCTTTTGTGCGGCCAAAAATTCATGAATTGCCCTCTCTATCTGGGGCCTGAAGATGTGGTTTAGTTTTGGATCCACCACCTGAGAAATAATTCTGTCCACTCCAGCTTCCAGCATTCCTGACCTTGAACAAAGACAAAGGAGTCATTCAGCTCCTCTGAAAAACTTCTCCCCAATCTCCTCCAGTAATTCTCCAAAGCCCTCCTGTCAACTGCAATTAGCATTAACATGGTGAGAACTGCAGCCCACTCAGTAGATCCTTAACAGGGAGTTGTTTCAATCACCTATTTCCCCTCACCCCCCTCTCACTTCTCCCGACAGAATTAACAACTGACATCTGGTCTCCCAGGTACTTAAATGACATGTTGGACAAGAGCCACTTTAATAGGGCTTATGTGGAAATGAGGTCAACATGAAAGTAAACAAACACATTTTGGCACAAACAGGGAAACAAACTATTCTGAGGAGGAGGGCAGGTGAGAGCACAGTCTTTTTTTTTGGCTGACTTGAGGATGAAGAGGCCTTCCCCCTAATAACATTACTGTCACTCACTCCTTATAACTGTTAGTCTAGACAGATGGGTATTAATTATAAAAACAAGCCCACGTAGCACACAGCAAAGTTTGTGCAACTGAACACTAGTAATTGAAGTGACTTATTACTTCAGGGGCTGCGTCAGACTCCTGGATTGTGGGGCACAGGCTGTCTAGCAGGCTTAAGTCATGTCTGCAAGGGAGCAGAGGACAGGAAATGGAGCCATTGCCTGGCACTTGGAAAAGTAGCCACAAGACTAATAAGGCCGTGAATGCTGGTGAGTGAGTGGCTGCAGGGTCATGGCACATCATGTCACCTCCAGGTAACAGCACACGTGTACGTACGTGCAACAAAGGACATGCGCATCTTGACAACCTCAGTGCTCAGTCCTGCAACTACAGGAGTGACAGGGACCCTCCAAACTCCCTGTGTCTATGCTTTATACTAATGGCCAGCTTAGAGGGAGCATTTGACATGCTTCTCCTCACAGGGGCTTGGATATAACAATTCTCAATTGTCTGCTTCATCCTAGGGGTACAGTAACGTGAAATAAGAGGAAGCCTTGACAAACATGTCTCAAGGACTCCAAGTAAAGACAGGAAATTCTGTACTTCAGTAGACATGCCCTTTTCTAATTACACATTAAACAAACTACTGTTACATACTAATGATTTACAGGTTCTATCAGGGGCTCTGAAATACAGTTTATTCTGCATGTGAGATGTTCTAATGCCTTTCCTTATAAGCATAAATGCCATTATTAAGTTCCCTACTGCCCCTTTCCCCACAACTTTACTATAAAGGTTTTAATCCATAACTTCTAGTCAAACACGCTAAGGCTCATGCTTCAGACTGCAATGAGCTGGCAGTGAGATATGAAACCTAAATCTCTAAGCAGCATCGTTTAAGCTGGCTTTCTTGTCATGCTGGAAATGTACTACCTGAACTAGCTGTGCAAAAGCTACCCTCTGCTATATGAAATCAGCTAGCCCAGTTTGATTACTGCCTGCTAGTGGTCGGAGTCTGCTTAAACAAGCTGTGGCATCTTGGCAAGACTTTTTTCTTTAAATGACGTACGCTCTTTTCTGAAAATAAAGATCCAGGTCAGTCCGCTCAGCATATTGCACAGCTTTGCTAGCAGGCACAATGCTGGTTATTTGCAACAATAACTTGGCTAGATAGCAAATATGAGTACTTCACCATGCTGCTCAACTCATGAAAATAAATATTTCAGGTAAAGCTGTAATATCAGCCTTTTAGTGAGAGTTCATCCCCTATTATTATGAAACTCAGAATAGCACAACGGAAAGTGGTGTGAAAAAACTTAATTCTGCAAATTCTTCCTTGTCTGAGGTGATAAGATAGTTATATATTACTTATCAAATAGCATTACCACTATTTTACAGAACGCTGCTTACTTACTGAATCACACTCTGCCTTAGCCCATTTCGTAACTGGTTTTTGTTCATTGCTGGATTCCACTCCTGTTTGTCCAGGTGGGTCGATACAAAGTTGTCTACTTTCTGCCTCAAATTTTGATAGGCTGGCTTAAAAAAAAAAAAAAATTCCAGTTAAACAGCTAAAAGATCTCAAAACAATCCCCTGCCAGAGTCCTCCACAGTACGTCTTTTGTCATGTACGCTACTGTCTGTTGTCTGTACTCTCCGTCCTTTCACTTTCTGAACAAAGGTAAGCTTGTTTTACCTAGGAACACAACTGGTAACTGCAAAGGACAGCTGGGTCAGTGTGCTATTACAGTAATTTGAATAGCTGGATTCATTGGTTTTAAAACTGTTGTCTGCTCGTAACATTACTTAGTGAAATGCAAGCTGTGTGCAGACAGGAGTTGTTTAAGCAGAGTTCTTGCTGTCTAGAAATCCTCCATCACAGAATTCCTAGGAAAATGGCTGAGTAACAGTCGCTAACAAAGAACTTAATTATTTGCTTCTGTGACACTGACGCAGCCGATAAGAATTATGTGGGTTTTATCCAATGGAAACTTCATTCCAGTGAACAGGAACTGACCTAACAAACCCATACAAATACACAGGACCATCCAGATCCTGGTACCATGCAACGAAAGGACAGGAGGGTGGCAACATTTAAATTTCCCCATTTGAAATGCATATGGGACAATGAATATGGGTTGGTAACAGAGGTGCGGTGTGTATCTATCCTATCCTCTGTGCACAGGACCTGCCAGCTTCAGGGATGATTTTACTATAGCTGCTGGGGCAGCCTAGAATGCTGATTGCAGGTCCCAGAACAGAACTCCTGCTGAAAACATAATGGTTTGGGAAAGCAAAACACCAGTGCTTAATTTTGATAGGGCAATTGTGACCAACTCAACTTCAGTGTTGCCAACAAATACTCAGGACTTCAGGTTGTGACTGAGGAAGAAATTCGTTTCAGACAATATTCTGAGAACATTCAGTCAAGAAAGAAAGATTAAACGTTTGCTTTGAAAATGTGTGAATTATGCTCAAGAGGAGCAGTTCTCATGGGAGACCGTTCTCCTAATAAGGCCTGGAAAACGTAAGTCTGAGCCTGTTCTCTGGGCTGTTTCTCCTCTGGGGTGTCGCTATCCTTCGAGCCAGGGCCCCCTCTCGAGCAGCCTGTCTGACAGATGCCGGTCGCAGCGGGGGCGTGAAACCCCACCGACCGGGAGAGCAGCGCTGCAGCTGCCGCACGCCTCCTGGGCGGCCGCCCCCAGTCCCACGTGCGGGACATCAGGGGGAACTGGGAGGGAGCGGGGACGGGGAAAGGAAGGGCAGCCTTGCGGGTGCCCCTCCGGCCAACGACAGCCGGGTTCTAGGGACGGTGCCCGCAAGCTCCGGCCTGGGGAGCAGACACCGGCCGCCCCGCCCCGCCGGCGATCCCCAGGGGCTGCCCGGGAGCCGGCCCGCCCGGTTCAGCACCGTTACCTTGGTGTCCACGTCGGCCAGGCAGTCCCGGCGGAAACCGTCGAACAGGCCGCGGCTCTTGAGCTGCTCTACGATGATGGCGATGAGCTGCGCGTCGCCGGGCGGCAGCGAGGCCGGATCGGTGGCGCCGGGCCCCGATCCGGAGGCCGCACCGCCCGCGCTCCCTCCGCCACCCGCTCCGCCGCCTCCCCCGCCCGGGGCGGCCCCGCCGGCGCCTCCGCTCTCGGACATGGCCCACGGCCTGTGCCCGGGGTCCGCCAGCGGCTGCGCCCCGCGGTACCGCCACCGGCGGCGCGGCGCCTTTCTCGTCACCGTGGCGCGGTACATCACGGGGAGGCGAGTCCTTCCCGGGCGGCGACGTTCTAGGCCGTGGGCCGCTGGGTGGCGCGGAGGACCTACAAATCCCAGGGTGCACCGCGACGGCACAGGCGGAAGGCAGCGGAGGGGCGGGCGCCTTGCGTCTGCGGTGCATCGTGGGGAGCGTGGTGCGCACGGGTGGCCGGGCCGCCTCTCCCGCCGCCTGCCTGCCAACGGGGCTGGCATTGGGAGCCAGCCGTGTCGGTCACGGGGCGCTGAGCGCACCGTGTTCACCTGCCGGGGCCTGCCCGGGGCCGAGGCAGTCAGGCCTGTGCTCCACAGGTGCTGGGATTGGGGCCGAGGCCCTGGGTTTACCTCAGCATCACCCAGGCCCCCGCGGACGTGTGGCCTGTGTGTCTGGGATCCCAGTCCCGGGGAGGCTTTCACACTCCACAGGGGTTGTCTGCCAGGCTATGGCTTTGGAGCGGTTTTCAGTGGTGTACTGAGGGCTGCACGGATGTAAATTCAGAAGAAAAATCAGTTTGTGTGCGATCACCCCGGATTTCCACCGGGCCTCAAGTTTCGTTCGTTATGAGGTGAGCAAAAGGAAGGGCAGTGCCAAAGGCCTACCCTGGTGGCGGTCCCTGCAGAGTGAACGAGCAAGGGGGCCTCTAGTAAAGGTGCTTTCGCCGTTGTGTGAGCTTAGACCGTTGGTGTCGTGTATCGTTCTGGTGATGTCTGCAAGCTCCAGCGTACAAATTCTACACGTTAGTTTTCCATCTTTCCTGGTCACGCGGTGAAGAACTGAACTCGTTAGGATAGTCCCATTTTAATTGCATGAGGACAAGCCATGTGCAAATGTAATAATCCGATCCTCCACAAAGATGCGCTGCATGGGTGCATCCTCACCTTTCCTTTTGTATGCCGCTGAAGGAGTACAGCTATGGCAACGTTTTGCGTGTGACGCGTTACCCTCTACCTGATTAAAATTCAGCAGCTCTGAGGAGCGGCGTAAGCTGTCCCTTTCCATCTGGCAGCTTTGAGGAGAGAAGAGGGGGAAGATGGTAGTGTGTACAGAGCCCAAGCTTTACACCGACAAAAATCATCTCGTGCAACGGTCGTGTTCTGCAGGGACGCATGAGCGCTTCCCTGCTGGAGCTTCCGACCCGCCACCCCGTCACTGACACTAGTCCATCTCGGCTGTCTCAAAATCGGGTACAAAACCCCCACGACTCATCCCGGCACTCGGAAATATCCGTGGAATTGCATTCCTGGCTGACAGCTGCCACCAGCCCTTCCTCCCCACCACTTGTGACCAGCTCACACCAGGATGGAGTTCGCTGGCAGGCGCTCTCCTTTCATGCAACGATAACCTCTACAGGAGTGCATTAATCTCATCGTCGTCGCTCCCTGCCCAGCGGGACCCACGGGGGTGCTCATTCGGGCGCTGTGCTGATGCAGTGTGTACGGCAGCATCGTCAGGAGACTCCGCAGGCTGTCTCTAGCGGCACGTAAACACTTTTTACAACACAAAAATCTCCATGGGCCTGCGCTGCCTGGTTCTGCAGTTTTTAGGGGACCCCGGGGGGACTGCAGCTGGGCTCGCCCGGCGGGCCGGGAGGGGAAGCGGAGCGGTGGCCCCAGCAGAGGGCAGCCGGCAGCGGCCGCGCTCCCGGGGCCGGGCTGCCCCGCGTCACCCCGCCAGGCTGCGACGTCATGAATCGATCGGCGTCATTAGGGAAGAAGCAGCGGGAGCTCTAGCGGCGGGCCCTCTCTGCCCACGTAAATGTCAGCCGCTTCGGCAGCAGCAGAAAAGGGGCTAAGGAGATGGAGGTTACTTTTTGCACCGGTTTCCCGCTGTCCTGGGCAGGGCTCCCTCCCTCTACAGCTGAAGGGCTGGGAGTGAGGAACCTCAAGGGCAAACGCAGTCTCTCAGCAGTACCCTGCGTTCAGGAGAATCCAGGCCAGGATTTACTTAAAATTCCTCCCAATTAACAAATTACGGAAAGAGACTGTGAGCGTCCATGATGCAGGAGACCTAAAGCCTTAGTGCAAACCTCTCGCACCCAGGATGCCTCCCAGCCGCGGCACCCAGAGCATCTTCTTTCTTCAGTTAGATGCTGTCACCATCCTCAGCCATGGCAGCTTGTCTGGAACTGCCTCGATGGTGCTGAGCTGGGAGAGCAGTGCTGATGCTGCAGCGTAGCAAAGCACTGGTCACAGTCCCTGCGTTAAGCCTCTTCCTTTATCTGTAGGTGAACGCAGTGATCTGTTTCTCAGCATGGCACAAAGGGACATGCAATTGGTGTTTCGGGGTGTGGTAGAAGGGGTAAACCTGGTAGTTAGCAGGGATAGCGAGGGGTCAGGGGTTCCTCTTACAAACTGGCTGGCTGTGTGACCTAGGTCAAGCGGTATTTCACAGGTTTGAGATCTGTAGCTGGTGCACAAGAAAAGCATGACATTTAATCTTGTCTGTCTGGGTATTTTTTCCCAACATCATAGCACACAGGCAAGCATATTAAACTGTGATGTGTTAGATAAAGCAGCCTATTCCTCAGGGAGGAGACCCGTGGACCTCTCCCTGCATCACATCTCTAGCACAAAATTTATGGGATCTGTGAACTCTCCCTATACCCATGCCCTCAAGGAAAGCTTTAGGCAATTTGCACAGTTCAGGTCGGTAGGAGACGTAGGAAGAGAGAGATCTTACCTGTTTGCTGCTGCTTTTGAAGATGCACTTCTCATGGTGGGATAAATGCTTAGGCTGTGGCAGGAAGCAAACTTGTAAACATGAGGGAGAAAGTTTATTTCAGGAGAAATAAATAGAAAAAAAATTGCTTAAGAGGTAATTTGGATGAAAATTACAATCAAAACAATTCTTTTTAGTCTTATATCCCTATGTTCCTTTGGTTGATCAGGGAGATGAGAATATTAATCGTAATTTCAATTTGTAAAGGACTGTCCTTCCAGAGTCACACTTTCTATCACCGATGATCAGAGCCAGAGCTCAGTTCTTTTTTTGTCTGTGTTTGCCACCCCTGCCTTTCAGGTCTCCTCCTTTCTCAGCCACTGTTCTCCACTCCCCCTCCTGTCACCGCTATCACAAGAGCTGTAAACCAGCACCTCTTTCCATGGAAATCCTGATATCACAGGGAAAAAGTTACCCTCTGCTACAGCTACCTACAAGAGTTCATGGACGTTGCAATTGGCTGACAAAACCAAGTTGTTCCATGAAGGTGGTATGAATGAAGTCTGGCCTCATGGATGGCTGAGTCCTTTCTGCTCCTTAAAACTGCCCCCAAAAACTGTTCCGTTGTGCGGTTCCTGTGTGATCCCTCTGTCTTGCAAGGGACGGTGTAGCTGGCAGCCTGGCGCTCACCGTGCAGAGTACACAGCAGTGGAGTCCTGTCTGCGTTTTCCCCGGGGATGACAATCATTTGGGTCCCTGTCCACCCAGCTTCCCATTTTCATTAAGTCTGTAGAAATGCAATTACCGTTGAGGGGTGTATCCTGTGTTCTGTTTTATCACTCTGTGGAGATGAGGGTTTTTTCCCTTCCTCAGCAGTGGAGACCAACCTTCTACCTTTGTTCATGCTTTTGCCCATGATACCAGGCCTGATATAATCTGCCCATCTCCAGTGCCCAGGAACAGGTCAGCTGCTGGAGAGGCAGACAGAGCCAGTGTATATAGTAAACCCCATTTCATACTGCATTGTTGGCTTTTGTGTTTGACAAGATTTCTTCCTCAGACGACGTGTGTAGCTTTTCCTTACAGAATGATTTGAGATACAAGCCCCTGGTAGTGAGGATTTGGGTGGGGGCGATCACTGTGGCTGGGAAGAGAGGAAGGTTTATTTTGCTTTCTCTCGGTTTTCCAGCTCCTGTATCGTTATTAAAAGACAGACTGTACCGAGAAGACATAGTTGGCAGTTTTCTCTTCCTTGTCCTGACAACCTCTGGCCACAAAATTAAAAAGGCCAGTTACTGGGTCGATTTTCTAGCAGCTTCGCCCTCGCCAATGATTAGACAGAGAAACCTGGAAGAGGTGGCTGTGGCCAGGCACTGTGTATTACCATGGGGACCGTTGCAGAGGCGCGGGGTGAACCTACATATTCACGCAATCCCGCTCTCTTGCACATACATTCAGGTTGCTGGTAATGAAATGATTGCACTCTGGCTGTTTTAAGTGAGGAATTGTAGTGTTCTGGCAACAGTGCTGGGTTTCTTGATAGGCTAGGACACAGAGCGCTGAAGAGGGATGATGATTTTGCAATGCCTGTGTGTTTTGGGTTTGGGAATAGGTTAAGGAGCTCAATGTGTTTGGGAAAAATCCAATGTCAAAACTGTAATAGTAAATCACAAGCTGTATCATAATTTGGGAGTGGTGTTTGGGAGCAGAGGCTGCCTGGGATGGTTCTGAAATTGCAGATAATGCTCTCAGCATAAAGGCTCAGATGTCCATCTAAAGACAATGAACAGAGACTTGAACTCTCAGTGCTCCAAGATGTCCCTCATTACCAGCTCTGCAGAGGTCCATGCTGGGAAGGATTTGGGGCAGAGAGACAAATCTCCTCTGAAATGAGGAATCAGGGTAGTGTGAAAGAAAGATTCAAGAGGAGATTAGACAAAGCTCAGTAGATATGCAGGCATTCCCTTCTCTGAATGGAATTTCCCCTCTGTAAATCCAACCTATTTATAAATAAAAAAGGTTAAAATTAAATTTAAAGACTGCTCTTCTATTATCCATGTAGGAGGAGGCCCCTAGGAATGCTATCAAAAAATGAAGGGAAACCATTTCAGGGCTGTACAGAGGTTGCACTTTGAATTTTGTTGCCCCAATCTAGCACGCTCAAAATGGGCATCTGACAGATGGGAATTTTTGCCATGGAAAGTAACATCAGTGCTAGGTTTCATCACCATCTCCTTCCATTTCCTCTCCAGGAAAGGCATCCTGGGTTGGAAAAAGGGTTACAGGAGGTGGAGAAGACCATGAGTAGGGCACGCTTCTGCTCCAGCAATTCTCTGTCCCGGTAAAATGCTGCTGAAGCTAGAGTTGCTATCAAGGCAGCCGTAGCTTGTGCAATGAGAAAAACAGCTGCTCCTGGGTAGGAGCTATAGAAGCTGCCTCCCTTACTCCCTGTGCTGGGACCTCCAGCAGTACAGACCCAAATCTGGTTTGCTGTTATTAGCAGGTGAGCTTTTTCCCTAGTGTGTTTGCAACCTAGATATTGCCCTGATACGCCTGTGCGTGAGAACGATACCGTGCGATTTAGTGTGAGCTGGTTATAAACCAAGGTGAATCTGGCAGCAGCGTCAATGAGACTAAATTTGCTCTTCTCCGTTAGGAGCACACCAGCAATGCTCGCTGGCTTTGGGCCAACTTTGCCTGCTTTTTGTAGGGTTGTATCATTTTGCTGAGGCTCAGATTCCGCTCCTTTCACAGGGTAGGATGAAGCTGCGTTCAGGAGCCCTAGTCCTCTGCACTGTGGTGGTAGCTGCACAGCAGTGCAGAAACCTCTGAAGCAGAGAAAATGTGTGCGTGAGAGTTTGGTCCGTTTGGTCCGTTACTGCTTTCAAGCTCCCTGTTTAATCTTTGCATCAACCATTAAACTAGTTAAAGCAGTATTCACTCTGTGTTTGGATGGATCGGGGTCAGCGCTGCAGTGAGCTTTCTTTGGCAGCCAGAGGAAGTGCCAGAGTTTTTAGATCCTGTAGGTTTACAGAATGAACAGCTTGGCTACACAGGTGGCAAATTATTGAAAGAGTTGAGAAGTCGGAGGAATGTTCTCCAGCCCATAATTCTCTCCTTAAGAATGTGCACCATGCACCCGGCCTGCCAACCTTTCAGAGGATCCAGAGCGCTGGAAGAAAACATGTATTCCCTGCACGTTTGCCGTTCGTGCTGGGCAACATATTATCCGTGGAACATATGCTGTGTGTATGACACACGTTCTGAATCGGCCTCGACTCAGACTAAGGCCTCGATCCTGCACATGTGCTAGTGGTAATGATTCCAGGACAACAGATTTACTCTTGGGGTTCAGTTTTTACGTATTACTGGCAAGATTGGGCTCTCCAGCATTATAAATATCACTGGCACAAACTACTATATTGAAAATGTATATATTGGTTTATTTTATATGTAAATATTGATATGCATGTATGCATAATGTACCTTTATAAGTATCTGGCTGTTACAACAGCAGGTATATAGATACTTTGACAGAATTTGTATACAACATGCCCATTTCCAAAATGGTGTTTTATACTGTATCTTTTTGGTGGGTTCTATCTTGTAACTGAAACAACTTGGAACTCAAAGTACTGTGTCTTTAAGTACCTAAAGAAGATATATTTGTGAAGCTGAACTGCTGCAGAACGTTTCAGAGGAGATGCATGCTGTGTTCTCAAACAGAAATGTCAGTTGTGCATTCTTATATCATTGTTTCCATTATTATGAAAGACTAGAAGCATGTGGGAAAAATAATATAAATATTATTGCCATATATGCAGAAGGGGGTAATTTTCCACGCTAGATCATCAAATGAAACATTGTAGTGTATCTGTGTAATATAATACGTTGGAATAATTGGCTTTCATTCTAAACATGTTTTGTAAATGTTTATAAAAAAATTGCCAATTAAGCTGATGAATTCAATAACTGCCCCACTATGCAGGGAAACACAGGCTTTTCAGTGGTAAAATGAATTGCTCGTGGTTCTCTGGAATACAGCGTCAGAGACGGGAATAAACCCAAGAAACCCAGACTACCTGTGCAAAGTGCTGCACAGAATCATGTTTCTCGAAGTGCTTTCTTGCCTGAGCCTGGGAGGTGTCTCACTTTCCATTCCGCTGGTTTTACTATTGAGGGCAGTACTGCTATAAAAAAACACCATGAGGAGTGATGTGCATGGGGTAAAGTGCAGCTTATTTCTGATCTTTCCATTTTAATATCTGTGTCAGGATAACATACTGGGATAGTCAGTAGTCCCTTGCTTCTTTCTGCTGTGTCGTCTTTCCAGAATTTCTTCCCTGGAATTCTCTGGAGTTTTGAACCTGAACAGGGTTTGACCCTTTTCTTCTCCTTGCTCTACCCGACCTCAGACTGGGGAATGAAGCCCCATATTTAGAGTTCCTGAGCAGGAGGAAAGCGTGACACACTGTAAGCATTTAGGGACCTAATGCTGTCTGACAGCTGATTGGAAATACGCTGGTGTCAGAAAGGAAACCAGCTGTTCACTTACCTTCTGCAGAGAGGCAAGGGCTACACTGTCACATCCAGGAGTAGAGGAGCAATTACCCTGACATTGGAGGATGAAAAGATGAAAACAACTAGGCTGAAAATTAATTTCTTTTGCCCCTCTGTTTCATGCATCCATCAGCAGTACATCTGGGCATCATGAATCTAATTTAAAAGTGTAATTTCTATCCCAAAAGATCATATTTGCTGTACTTCCTGCTCTCAAGTCAAGTTGAAGGGGGAGCAAACATGGAGTGGAGGTTATTTCTGTCTCTGCATGCTGGTTCTGGAGCTCTGCTTTAGCCTATTTCTTTGTGGATGTGTGCGTGTGTATCTCTGCGTAGCCTCCTAACACGTTTTATGCTCCACATAAGTTACTTGTCCCTTATTTACAGCTTGCAGTTTTCTTCCCTTCTCTAAGGACCTGCAGCTCTTGACCTTTTAGCCTAGTAAATTATTTACACGTGAAACAGTGAATCAAAATGATGGGTCTCAGGAAGATGCTGCTTATTCTCAAGGAATAAAAACACATTTCTTCATGAAATCTCCTTCCTGAGGCTTTTATTTTAGGCTTGTGTGTCCTATCCTCCTCATCCCTTCCCATTATGAGAAGGAGAGGCACTCCTTTTTCACACGGCTGTTCCATTTGCAAAGGGAAATGGGCTTTCTGCCTCTCATTTTAAAATACCCCCTTGATATTTTGGGGATGGGGTGAGAGGACATTAGTTTGATATCTTTCTGGAACTGCAAAACAATGAAAGGACGCAACAAAAAGGTGTGTGTAACAGCCCAAGTCGCTACGGAAATCCCAGACGGAGGGAGATACCCGCAGAGTTAGAAACGCTTAAAGCTCTGAACTAAAAACCGTCTGCTCTGCGGAGCAGCACGTGAAGGCTGGGTGGTTATGGTGCCCTGAATTTGGTGTCTGGAGAGCGCGGCCATGGCTTGGCACGCTCGGCTCTGCGCTCCCGGGGTTTGAGAGACCATCCGCGCCCCCGTATCGACTCACTGTGGGGCCAGCGGCAGCTCGCAGAGGAAACGCTTTCCAACGTGTTTGGTTTTTAGGCACATCGGTGTCTGGCTACACGTGTGATATGCTTCGGGCTTAATTTTAAACTTGTCCAAAGCCCCCTGCCCTGATCCATCTTAAGTGTGTAACTTGCAGTAACTTCCCACTTTTCCAGCCTGAAATAACAACGCTTCACACTGGATATTACCTCCCGCCCCCCAAAAAGTTGTTATTGCACATCAAGGGCTTCAAGAAAAGGTTATTTTTAATACACTGTGAAGTACACATAACGCTGCTTCTCGATAAAGCTCTTGCACATTCTTTGATGAAAGATGCTCTTGTGAGACAATTGTGCGCACGGGGTGATGTGGGAATTTTTTTTTCCTAGAGCTATCTTAATCAAAATGAGAAAATGGTGTTATAGTCCTTGTAGCACATATCTCGTTGATACTCACACGGTTTTATCTGCAGAAGAGAGAAAACACACACAGAAAAACGTGAACCCGAGAAACAAAGTGGATTGAAAACAGAAAGTTATTTAAATACTATGATTTCTTACCACAGGCTTTTGCCCATTGAAGGAATGTGGGAAAATAAACAAGAAGACAACATCTGAAAAGTAAAGATTTGTTTTGGAATTATCTCTATCAGCTTTTTGGTGGTTTTTTTAAACAGTGTTTCCCTTCACATTAGAAGGTGGGAACATGCCAAGCATCTCTTTTTCTGAAACCGCCCTGCTTCTGAGTCAAAAAAGGAAAAGAGAGCATTCTGACATTATAAAGCTGAGCATTTTCTCAGATTAAAGTGGTTTATTTTCTCAAGAGCATAAGGAATTCTATAATTCATGCATATTTCATAAGGAAAGTGGCCAGTTTGTGGATATTTCATGAGAAAAGAAATTTCTATATCATTAAATGGCCAGACAATAAATTGAAAAGGAACATGTATAATTGTTATGAGAGCTTTTAAATTCGTTTGTTGTCGTTTTAGAAATGGTAATGCAGTTTGATAGTCCTGCTAGTGCAAGTGCTCATGGACAGGGGACTTACACCTGTCATGTAGTGACATACAGGGCCCCCAAATGTTGTAACAAGGGGAAGAAAGACTTGGGTAAAGGGTTTTTTTCACAACGTGGCTCTGAAAGGAATATCAGGTTGGTAATTGTCTCCTATAAATTTTACATTTGGAAAAAAAAAAAAAGCCGGGCTCGATCATGAAATCCTTGGAGTGAAAAATATCTTATTTCTTCCTCCCTATATATGATGGCATAAAACTGCCTTCTTCCGAGCTTTGTGCAATGCTCAGCGCTCCTCATTTGACTAACGCAAAGTAGCCAAACACACTGCAGCTGGTATTTGAGATCCTTTTATCCATCTTTCTTCATACACACACACACACAGACAAAAGTTAGTTTCCTTTAGGCAATCCGGAGCCCTGGGAGAGTGGCAATTTCTTTGATTGCTTATTGTAGCTGTAGCACTGGAGATAAAAGTTTAATGCATTCTTATTGTCTCAGTGCTTTTAAGTATTCAGCTGCACTGAGCAATGCATCTTCATCCATGTAACCAACTGAATGTAGTGGTTTAAGATTAACAGATACAATATCTGTGCTGCTACCTTTTTTTGTTGGTGCTCAAGAAATCATTTGCATTTGAGGTAAGTGTAGCTGTAATGGCCTCTGGCAGATGGGGAACGTACAGCTCAGGTACGAGACGGCACCAAGAACCCAGTTAACGGAGGCGATAGCAGTAGTTCACAAATATGATATTAATGCAACAAATAACGGGTAAATTGGCTTGGAAAAACTGAGACTGACCCAAAATTCACCTATGGAAATCTGCTGTTGTTGAGCTGCTGGGCAGAGCGTGTTTGTTGTGGGTGAGTGCTGGGCCACGAGCACCGCTCATCTGAATGCCCGCTTCTGAGAACCGAGGCACTGCTGAGACGGATCCCTTGTCGTCACCATTCCTCCATTTTCCTAGAGGGAAGAGACAAAATTGTTTCAACCAAGACAGAAATTGGAAGGCTGCTCCCATTAGATAGAAACAAAAGAAGTCGGAGGCCAAGTTTTAGGCTGTCCTAATTTTAGCCTGACATTTAAATAATTCTCTTGTCTTTTGTCACAGCACTGTTTTCCCCTTGCAGCTCCTAGGAAGATGCTTATTGTGCTATTTTCCTGGCATTTCCTCTCCCCTCTCCTAACCACCATTCAGCTTTTGTTGCAGAAGGGAGGTCAGGAGAATAATGCCCTTTTGCTGACACATGGGTAACCCAATCCTCCACCCTGTTGGTCTGCTGTGCTGAATTCCAACTCATCTGATTGCACTGAGGGCTATTGTGCATCCCTGCCATCAGAGCTGGGTAATTGATATGCTTGAAGGGACTTTAATGAGGAAGAAAGCTAATTAGTTAATGTAAAGAGTGAAAAATAAGTCCGACAACCTTGTAGTCCATTTTTGTTCCATTGCAGCTTCCCACAGTGCTTAGCATGGAGCCTAATTTCGAGCTGAGCATGACTGAACTGAAAGCTTGGCAAATCCTAGAAGCAACTGCAAAGCGGAAGTGGGGTTAAGTTCAGGGTTTGGGTCTTAGATGTGCTTGGAGAGGATGGGGTGTGCGCTGGCACACACTAGGGACTCTGCTCCGGCGAGTATGTGTGAACTGGGGAGGGCTGTGGGGGAACTGCTATACAAACTCTGAAATTAGGAGTTTCCCCTGAAGGGGCTGCTGAGGATGAAGGTCCCTGTGTTGGCCAACCAGGCTCACAGTACCAGGGAGAGGAGTGCTATTGTGATGTGGTACCTCACCATGTGTACCTGACTGTTTCCAGTAACCTCTGCTATCTTCAGACATGTGCAAATTCTCCGTGATCCACGTAGTTTGGTGAGATGCAGCCTTACCTCCCCCATGAGGAATGGGAGGGGATGTGGGGGGGAGAGCAGCGTTGTACAAGTTGTGCTCTGGTGGAATAAGTGAGCAAAAGGGAATAAAAGAAAATAAGGCAGAGAATGAAAAAGCGTACAAAACAGATGTTCAGTCTGAACTTCACATTGCAGGTGTTGGTAGCAATTAGCTGGAGCTGGACGAGTGACAAAGTTACTGGTGGACTGATCTAGGCTGGAAATTGCATCTTCACATAGTGTGATGAATGACTGGAGGTGTCATGGTGGAGATTTAGTCCAAGTGACATTGGTGTGAGTGTCTAAACTGTCACTTTCTCTGTTGTTTTGGGGTTCTTTTTTGATTTTGGCTTGCTTTTTTTTATTTTAAGTTGACATTAAAACAGATTACAGTCAGAATACTCCACCCTATCCATCAAATGGATTGAAAAGAACAATCTCAGCCTTCAGAGATCTCTCACCTGTGGCCTCCTGAAACCATCCTGAAACAATTACGGCATAGCATGGTCCTCACCTTTTCAGCTCTGGGAAAAAAAGTCCAAACTGGACCACAGAGATTGGCCTAGATAATCTCTCATGCCCTTCATCTCATGCACTGGTTTAATGCTCTCCCTATACCTGGACATGGTGAAACTAACTGCAGTGATTGGTGTCCCTCTGCCTGGGGAAGAGAGCTCAGAAGGTCTGAAAGGTTTCAAAGACCACTGAAGTCTGAGGAAACCTGATGTTAATGAATGCTGACCCTGTTCTTTAGAGGGGAAAAGACAATGAGCGAGGAGAGAAGGAACAGGAACGAAGAAGGAAAAAGAAATGGGATAGGAATAAGACATCAAAGAGAGACATAATGAAATATGGCCAAACACTGTTTGCTCTGACTAATCTCTGTTTCCCAGTGTGGCCTTCAGGTTTGTATTCTTTGTGCAGCAATCCAGTTTCTTCTAGCAAGTCCTGTAAACACCACCTGCTTCTGGTGCTTTAGATAATGACATGGGCTGGAACCAGACCAGACCTTGGGCACAACTAGGGTTGAAGCCAATCAAAGTGGGACAGCAGTAAGAGCTTATCAATTATTTGAGAGAAAAAAGTCAATAAAAGCCTTTTTCAATATAAATATTGTCTTGTTGAATGTGGTGAGACTCTGGAGAGTAAGCTGTTCACATGAGATGAAACTCTTCTAGTTGTTGATGATAAGTAATGTTTGAAGACATCTTGGAGATATTGATCTAAATGCTGCTGCTTTGTCCTTGCTTGACTCAGCCCTTGAGTGCACAGCCATGCTCTGTAGGCCAGTGCATTTCCAGGTCCTGGTTCCTTTTCCCTGTCGCATCAGAACAGGAAGGCAGTGAGAAGGAAACCTCCAGGTTTAGGAAGAAGGTATTCACAAACCCAAATGCCTGCCACTCTGCTGTTGATAAGGTGTCCGCACTCTGGATCTGTGCTCATGTGCATGTCTGGAGTATTGTGTCCAGTTCTGGTCTCCCCAGGATGAGAGAGATGTGGAGCTACTGGAGAGAGTCCAGTGAAGGGCCACTAAGATGATTAAGGGACTGGACTCTGCTATGAGGAGCTGAGAGGTGAGACTGTTGAGCGCGGAGAAGAGAAGGCTCAGAGGCGATCTTGTTAATGTGTACAAATACCTGGAGGGAGGACGTAAAGAAGACAGAGCCAGGCTCTTTTCAGTGGTGCCCAGTGGCAGGACAAGAGGGAATGGGCACACACTGAAACACGAGAGGGTCTGTGTGAACATCAGGAAACACTTTGCTGTGGAGGTGACCAAGCACTGGAGCAGGTTGCCCGGAGTTTGTAGACTCTCCATCCTTGGGGATACCAAAAAGCTGTTTGGACATGGTCTTGGGCAACCGGATACGGGTGGCCCTGCTGGAACGGGTGCTTGGCCCAGATGACCTCCAGGTTTCCCTGCCAACCTCAACCAGTCTGTGATTCTGTGACTTTGTGATGTGTGTTTGCATACGCCTGCTTTCTCCTGAGTATGCTTGTTTCCACATTTAACCACAGGCTCTGTAGCGAAGGTAACCAGATGAGTAGATCGGGCACACTGGCCTTGTTGTCTGTGCCTGCCTGTGCACCCACATGCACTATCCTTTGCTCAAAAATACATGTTAGCATGCACACGCACACATCACACACACGACTGCAGTATATTCACAGGTGCATCACGCCTACGCTCTCCCTGCGTTGCTAGTGCTGGTGCAGCTGAATGTTTGTTAGCAACCACGAGAAATTTTCCCAGAAAGGTCCTTTTAAAAGGACAACTTGAGAAAGTGAAGGCTACTTAACTCTCCTGTCTTGTAGAAGAGGTGCAAAGGGGCCATTAACAAGCAGCCAGCTTCAAGGCTTGGGTTTCTCAGACCTTTTTCCACTCTGAACCCTGGCATTTTAATGGTATCTATGTCATTTAAATTGCAACATCCTGATGTATGAATATTCATCACATCGGTGTTCTGACAGTCACACTTTCCAGGTCCTAGGTGTGTTCATTAAACAGTCCGTGTCAGAAATGCAGCTACAAATATGATACTGAGGGTCTGGGAGTTAATGGGATTTTTTTTTCCTGTGTATCTGGTTGCAAAATCTAGGTAGTTCCTTGCTGTGTGTGCTTTCAGCCTGGATTCCAGATTGTGCAGCTTGACTGCCTCCCTATCCACTGCTCCCTTTTCCTCTCAGAGAAGGCTTTTGGCCAGATTTCAGCTAGACTCATCAAATCACAGACAGAATGAAGTTCCTACAAATTTTATGAAAACTGATGACTGGATAGTAGAGAAAGTCCAAAATTGGTCCCCCAGCAAGAGCAAAATAGGCAGAATTTAGCAATCAGCCACTGTTTGCAACTCCCAGGCAGCCAATAAACAAGTTTATAGTTGTGACCCAGCTATCGCTTCTGCTCCCTCTTGCTCTGCCAAGCAGAAGGGAGATGTGGGAGGGAGATCCTGACTTTAGGGAGAGGGAGGGAACATTGCACTGGGAAAAAAGTTCAGGGACAAAGGACACAAAACTGTAGGGAACCAGGCTTCATTACTTCTGGTGCGCATGGAATAACTTGTTTTGGTAAGTCGTTCAGAGGCCTAAAAAAATCAATAATAGTAACCAGCACTCCCTAGCAACCCTGCAAAAACAAAGCAGTCTGTGCAGCTTAGTGTTCGTGAGCAACAGTGGCTGCTTCATTACAGTAACGGATTTGGGTTGGAGCCTTTCAGGGGGTTCCCAGTAAGCAGAGAGCATGGGAAGGATACTGACTTGGCCCTGCGTGGTGCTGTCCAATCCCGCATTCCTTGCATAGAGAAGTTAATGGAAGAACTGGGTGTAGAGGGACTTCTGACTTAGAGTTTCTGTTGTGCTGTTTAAGAACTGAGCAGCAGCAGCAGTCATGTGTATGGACATGAGACAATTATAAAGCTCCTCTGTTTCCGTGCCTTGCCTCGTACTGTGTCTGTGGAGTACAAAAGACACAGGAACTTAATCTCATATTAAACTACTTCTTATATAATAATTACTAAGAGTGTGCCCATGAGATGTTCTAGTTAGGATTCTGTACAGATTGCTTATCTGGGTGCAGCTCTCAAAATCTTTCTCCTAGGGCTGAGACTTTCTCAATGTCATTTACTTAGAGGCAAATTTATCATTTTAGGAAAGTAAGTTTAGTGTGACGAAGGAGCAGGGTTTGATGACAGATCGCGTGTGGGGCAGGGGGGGAAAGAGGCAGAGCCCCTTCTGCAGGATTTGCAGTTTGTACCTGGCTGGGAGCAGCAGGCATTTGTGTATCCTGCGGGATGGAGATACCCTGACATTTATGCTGTAAACAGCCCTCATGCCTTCTGTGACTTGACATCTCTGTCCGTCCTACATGTGGGTGAGGTAAATGCTAGTTTGCTTCTAATAAAGTGACGAGCAGTACAGAAGTGTCAGCCTCCTCCTCTGCATCCTCCAGAGCTCAGGTCACTGCTGGCTGACTGAAGAGGCACCCCTTGCCCTTTCCCAAGAAATAAACTGTTAGCTCTCAGCTCCTTTCTGGAAAATGAAAAGTGTGCCACAGCAAGAAACTCCTGCATGGAAGACAGACCCTGGCATACAGGAAAAGAGCTGCAAGAAATGCTGAGCCTGGATTGTCCCCTGGCCCACCTCCCTTGAGGGTTCACGTGGCATTTGGGAGCATGAGGCAAAAGGCAGAGCCCTCGGAGGCGAGTGCTGAGGTTGCAAAACAGGAGCTTTCCCTGTGCTGCTGTGGCAAAGATGGCAAATACAGATGGGTCCTGACTGCCCTGCCAGATGCTTGGTGTTAGAGACGACCTGGGTTAAAATGTTACTAAATCTGATTAACTGGGTTTGATGCCTCCTTGCTGGGGTTGATGGGAGGCAAACCACTTGCATTTCTATTATTCATGCGTGGCTGGACCGTGTAGGCCTCCAGTGCAAATTTTTAAGTCTGTGATAGATTACAGCCCAGTGGCTTGGGGAGGTCTGCAGGACCACAGGGTAACCCAGGTTTGTTCTGCTCCTGCCATGCACCTGCTCCACCTCCCCTCTCCTCCAGCCTTTCTATTCCGTTCTGTAGCTCATCCCCAGAATGAAAACACATCCTATAGTTGTACACTGAATATTCAGACAGAGGCACTCATGGGGATCTCTTACTCCATGAGAAAGCAACACTTTCACACGCTGCACTTGACGGACCTGTTGGCATTCCCACAGCGAGCGTGCGACTCGCACGTTTGGCTCCTGCCTTGCCTTCCCCTCCTCTAGCACTGCCCCTTGCAGCCCAGCACAACCACCTCTCCCTCTTTGTCACCCCGTGCTCAAGACACTGCCCAGCTGCCTCTGGCATGCAGGGTTACGCAGAAACGGAATGGAGCACGCTGTGCTGCACATAGCCGGTGAGCCGTTCAGCACCCCTGCTCTCAGTGGGCTGTGTTAATGCGCACCCACCCCAGCTCCAGGTTGCTCCTGGGGACCCCTGCCACATCCCAGCATCGACTGGCCAAACACAGGCCCTCACCTTGCGTGCTGGAGAAGAAGCAACTTCCCAGGTTTGATACTCTGCTCGTGCTGTCTTGCAAGAGCGTTTGTTAATATTTACTAACTTTTGTAATGACCTCTGGGATCCCTGAACAGATCTGGGCAAACCATATGAGGCTTCTTTTCTGGCTGAGGTTTACTGTGCGCAGAGCAGATTCAAATCCCGGCTCAAGGGAGTTTGCAAGGGAGGAGGGTAGAATTGAGCAACACATGGAACAGACCTGAGGAAACTGCTCCAATCCTCTGCAGAAGGGAACAGCTGAATTTCACATGTGCTCAGTGGCTACTGTTGTGGGCCACAAAGAGTCCCTGGAGTTGTAAAACCTGCAAATCCCATCCCCTACCCCAGCACGACTTTTAGCGCCATATAAAGATGCTGCGTCACAGCATGCCTATGCACCGCTGTCACGTTACAACATAAGCATTGCTTCGTAACCTTCTTCCAGCAGGCGAGCTCCCAAGAGGAGGCATCCCCAGAACACACTCCAAAACAGGCAGCCGGGAACAGAAAGTTCAGCGCAAGCTTCAAGCGCCTGCAAGTTGTGCTGCAGTGTCCTTGAGTGCCCTCCCTCTGCCCCGAGCCTTTGCCTGTAAACGCTTTCAGCTCCTACAGCTTAATCCATTTTACAAAATGTTCCCTTCTTGTTTCTCTCCACCTTGTCAGCTCTCCAGCTCCGCTCCAGCCCCATCTCTTACAGCTATTCCTTTCTTCCTTGCCTCTGCCGTTAGAGATCTCTCTTTCCTATGAGGGCTTTGGATCTGTAGCACAAATCTATTCCTCACGTTACGGCTCTGCGTCACAGTTTTCTCTCATTTTGCTCCCTTGGTTGCTTTGCCATGCAATGCATTTGGGACAGTGTGGTTGTAAGATGTGATTAAAAATAACCTTCGATCTATCTTGGCACATAAGACTAACAGTCCCCACTAAAGCGGTGGGATTTGAAGGTGAGGATATTCCAGTTCAAAGGTATATAAAGCCAATTTGCATTTTAAACTATTTTCCCCTTACCTTTCTGGAATAACAAGGTGCTCTTTGCTTCAGTACATCCTGCAGTATTTGTTTTTGCCATTGTTGAAATTCAATGAACTCAGTGTGGCTTTCAAGCGGAGGATTTCTATATGTGTCTCCTTAGTGGTCACTGTATCAGGTCATTACAGACTGAGAGCTGATTTTATCAAAAATTAGTGCAAAATGGGCAGTATCAGACATTGGGGAATGCCGCTTGATGCAGTGTTTAAACTGAGCAAACAGGAGCCTCTATTGCAGCGTTCAGGAGCTCCACGTGTACTCTCTAGGGATCACCAGGTTCGGTGGGCTGTGTGTAAGAAAGTGCAGTGGAAACGGAAAGCCGTCACTTGGAGCAATACCCTCTCAGAATTTCCCCCAAACTTGAAACCTCAGAGACAGAGCTTTTCCAGGAAGGCAGAGATGCACTAAGCCAGATTCTGGTTTCACTTGTACCACTCCTCGTGAGGGCTCTTTATTCCAAACACTTACAAAGTTTTCAAATAGCAAGTTGACAGCTCTAGAAATTAATACTATTAGGAACACAACTTCAGTGGAATTGCTCTGTATTGACACAGGTACAAGTGAGACAAGATTTGGCCCTTATTAAGGAAACATGATGTCTTTGCAGCTCACATGGAGAGAAAGATCTCTTCAGTGGGTTGGAAATACTCTTTTCCAAGGCTTCCCCAGATGGACTTCAGCGCACACCCTCCAATCTCATGGCACCTGAAGTGGGATTGGTGGAGATGGATGGTGTTATGACAAGAAGAGGAGAAGTGAGAATATTAACGTGACATTTTGTCTTTTATTGCACCTAAATCATCTGATCCACAGCCGCCATCTGGCCACGTAAGCTCTGAGGAGCTCCAGTGTCGCTGCCTCGGGCTGTGCAGACCCAGGGCATTGCTGGCTTGGAGGATTCCTCTCACAGGGAAGCTCCCCGCCTTCCCTCCTTCCTCACCAGTGCTGCAACCAAGAATGCCATAGCTGCTTGGGAGGGGTGCCAAAGAAACCCTACAATATATGGAGAGCTGACCTTGGGCTGTTTGGCTGTGTGCCATAGGCCAAGACACCATCATCCTGTAAAATAAACACCTCCTCGTCCTTAGCGCAGCACATCTGTGAAGGATAAAGGCCAATCTGACTGCTGATGCTGCCAAACTGCCACCCCATTACAGCGTTGGGGGAATCTCAGCCACTCATCCCAACGCTGACTGATGTCTCCCAGCCTGGGTAATGAGATGCAAACGCTTTGATTTGCACGCCCGCAGCAGACAGGCCCGTCCCAGCGGAGCAGCCATATGTGCAAACTTCAGGTGTCCGCGCCGGGGCTGCATATGCTTCAACGTGATTTATTTTTTTGGAACTTTGTTGCCTCTGCTGCCAGAGTATGTCTTTTCAGCTTGTCCCCTGACATCCTGGATTCCATTTTAATGGAGTTTATCTTGTTGCCCTCTGAAATGGGATGTCAGTGGATGGCTCCTCACTTCTGTTAATGGAACAGAGAGTGACCTCCCTCACTGGCCTACAAAATGGCCTGGCAACGCTGGCTGTAGGTTCCTAGGGCAGTAGATGGGACTCAGCCTCTGAAACCTGGACTGCTGGTTCGGATCGAGGAAACACCTATACTTTGATCTTGATTCAGATCCATGCCATTACATTCTCTATCAGCCTTCAAAAGCTGTACTGGCTGCCCAGAAACACACAGAGAGGGTGTGGGGGCAGTTCAGGGTGGAATGAACCTGATTGAAAGTGGCTGTACCATGAGTTTTCGGTGAATTGAAGCTTTCATTAAACCAACAACCTTTGAGGGATCGTCAGTCCTTTGATAGACTGTGGATGATACAGTTCTGCTTCAGATAAGTGAGGGTCATCAAGTAAGTACTGTGTCAGCAAATTTATAAACAATTCAAATGTCTGATGTGCCTGAAGCATCGTCTTTGAGAGAGACTGTTTTAGGGGATGTCTGGACATGCAGGGCTTTTCATCCTGGCTTGTTCAGTTAGGTGGGATCAAACTAGTTAATGAAATCTGGCTGCATATTTAAATCATCCCTTGCACATTCTGCTGCCATCTGAAACTGTGGACACTAATCTCGCTGGAATTAGGCAGGCTGGTTTCCTACTATCTGCTGTTGTTTCAGTTGACAGCAATAAAGTATGAAGCAGGGAGCAGTCTACGGTTTGATTTTTTTTTTTTTTGCAGGGAATTGGGTTCTTAGGGCTGGTAAGCCAAACACACAGCCCTTCAGTCGTGCCGAGACACGTGACGGGGCAGTCATGCAGGCAGAGAGCTATTTGCTGCCATGTTTCCATGCGCCCTAGGTACAAAGGATCAAATTCATGGAGTTTTTTTTTAAAAGAGGGTTACCCCAGGGATGAATTTGGCCCAGGGAGGAGGCTATAAAGCGACAAGAAACAACACGGAGGGGGGAAATGAGAGCAATTAAAAAAATGAACCTGCTTGACCCTAATTTTGCAAATCTCTAGCTGTCAAAGAACGTACCTCAACTAATTATGTTTGGATGTGAAATTATGGAATCATTATAGCTCTGATTATACAGGTCCCCCAGCTCTTGCCTGCCATGGTGTCTGGGAGTGTGTGCTTTCTAATGTGATCTTTCGTTTTATATTTGCTTTCTTGTTTTAGCTGTCTGGTTCTCCGGCAGTAACCAGAAATAGGCGGCCAAAAAAGAAATAATTGTATCCCACATCTGAAATGTGCTATCCTCAGCTGTCCTCCCACCTCCTTTCTCTTTCTCCTCTTGGCCTTTGGAGACCGGAGTCACTGCTGTAGTTGGGCAATTATGCTTCAAAGCTGAGAACTGCACTGAACTTTGCCAAAAACTGCTGAAGCAAGGGAAGCACTCTGGCTTTGAACGTATGGTGTGGAAGTGCAATTGCTTCCCAGTCAGGTGCTCTTGGGGTAAGAGCAGGGCAGCTACATTTGAAATAATAAGCTAATATGAATATTGTGTGGCTGAGAAACTTTGAGTTCAGGTAGCAAATTAAGTTTAGCCTCTCTGATGCAAAATGTGTCTTCATTTGCAGGATGAGATCTGAGGTATAAAGACTCAGGATTTCTGTGTGCTTCTGAAAAAAGCATTTTCAAATTTGGTCAGCTCAAAATATACCCCATGTTTTATTTTTAATTTTTTTTCCATTCTCTAATACAGCTGCTTGCAAAGTCCATGCTCTTTTTCCTTTAATAGTCAGATGCTCTGCATAGTATAAGAATAATTCTGGAATCCAAACCTTTATCAGGGACCTTGCTGTAAGAAATCAATATGACCTGCCATTCCCAAGCAACTCTGAAAACAAACTCTCGCCTGCAGCTCTGATAATCAGGAGCAAAACACTGCAGCACCAAATTAATGTTCACAACCTTGCACTTGTTCTGAGCCTCCATCTCCCTGCTCCAGAGAGGACAGTTGAGCAAGGCATGACTGTCAGGACACAGGATCTGTAACCCTGTCCTTGTCAGCAACTTCACATTAATGAACCAAACTCTCTCTGTCTGTAACAAAACAGTGGGAGAAAACAAACAAAACAACCTTCTGCTGCAAAAAACCACTCCCAAAATAGATTTCGGAGAGATTATTACATGAAACTGCACAGAGAGGAAAGGATGATTCAGAAAATAGCTTGCAACAGTCGTTTAAGCAGCTCAGGATTGTATGGTAAATAATGCAGGAAGGAAGGGAAACTGCAGACTCTAAATGGATGTGCTGGAAGATCTCATCAGCACCTGAAATGTCTTTGGAGACCTTCCAGCAGCAAGGAAACACACCGCAGACATAAGTGGTTTTTCTAACACCCTCCTTGGCCTCCCTGGCTCCTTGGAGAAACTGGGAGCATTTAGGGGGGAGTAGGCCTTGAGGGAAACCCTGAGCTTCAGTTCAGTGAACCCACCAGCCACAAACACATGCAAAGCGAAGGCTCAGAACTAGATGATCTTTAAGGTCCCTTCCAACCCAAACCGTTCTATGATCCTGTGCACTTCCCACTGCAGATAGCAGAGGGGCACAGAGAGGAGCAGAGGGCAGGATTTGGTCATTTGAGGCTCAGAGGTGAGGAGAAGTTCAAATGACCTCCCTGTTTCGCACAGACCGGGATCCTTCATAGCTCTTACACGTCCTGGCCAGGAATACCCTTCGCAGGTTGGTTGCGGGGCTGTGCTGCGGTGACCCTGCTGAACAACATCCATGGTTCTGCAAAATGCTGCCAAAAATGTCTTCTCTGGCACCGTGAGATTGCTACTAGCTTCCCAGGATTTTGGTTTCCTGCCCCTCAACCCCCAGCTGAGTGATCATATCTGTGTCCCAAAATGATGGGACCTGGCAGCACGGCTGATGAAGTGAACTGAAAAAGAACAGGTATCCCGTACTGTAACCACCACCTCCGCGAGAGACATCGCTGTTTCTAGCTCGTTTGTTGGACGGTTTAGATTTGGGTTTTTTTTAATTTTTAGTGGCTGTGAATTTAAAAACTCTGAGCTTTAATCAGGAAGGAGATGAGGTCCCAGAGGGTGAGTGTTATGTGGTAAGGACACAGCAGAGTTAGGAATAGGATCATACGCCCCTGACCTCTTATCACCCAGTACAAGGAGGGTGTAACGTGAAAGCAGCCCTTCACTTGCAATGACAGGATGACTGAAACGGACTTAGAACTTTGCTTTCAAGGCCTCTTTGGCCCACATTTGCCCCCTTCCAGAAGGTGGTTTTAAAGCAGTGCCCGCATGAGCCTGGAGACCTGCTGTGTTGCTTTCCAGAAAGAATTCATGCTCATTACAGAAATGGGCAGCAGGTTATTTTATGTATGTATTTTCTGCATACTGAGAAGTTTTTATGGAAGCAGGTTGTGTGCTTCCTCATTCCAAACAGATACTTGCAAATGTATCCTCACTGAGACATAATCGTGTGTCAATGTGCGTGTATAAGCAGCAGCGTTTGCATGCTTAATCGGGCACGTGGCCTTTGTTAATTAGACACTCAGCTAATGCTTTATGTCTGTGGGTCTGCATGTGCAATCATTTGCCCAGAACCTCATTAATTTTACTGGCTGCCCCTCCTGTTGGAGTTCACAAATCAAGCTGAGCATGCACACAAATCCCTTTGAGTAGGTTTCTCTAATAAAGCAAATCAGGCATCAGAGGAAACTCTCAAAGAATATTGAAAACAACAAAGCTGTAAGGGCCAACCTGGTGATTTTGCAAAGCAGCTTTGTGCTATCAAATGGGAGCTGCAAAGATCAGTTGAGAATTCCCTTTGCAGCTAGGGGCAAGCAGGACTTCTGTCTTCCAGTTGCTTGCTGTGCATATATATGGATATGCACCTATATACACAAACGTGCAGGCCTTGTCCCTCTGAATTTTTGTGTGTACTCAGTGTAGAAGTCTCCTCTGAGACCTCTGCCTGTAGGACACAGCATCTGCCAATTACCACATCTAAAGAAATAGCCTCAATTCCCAGTAACCCAGGTAGCACAGGCTCTTGGAGCTGCGGGTTGTGCGTATACAGGGGTACATTTCTTCCATGTGCTGATTCTTAGCCCAGGAGAAAGGAAAGCAGATAAGGGGCTTTCTTGAGAGTGGAATTAGAGAAATAACATTATCGCCGCTGTTGTAGAAGATGGTCAAATGCAGCAATGAGGTCCCTGGGACTGGTGGTGACTGGACATTTGCAAGGGATGATTTTTCTTCTTAGCGATCAACAGATCAGTAAGGCAGAGGTGTAGGAGATTCTTGCTTTCTTTTCTCCTTGCATTCTCTCAACTGCAAAGCAATAAGCAGCACTGAAACACAGCCTAGAATTGTTCACGGAGTGAAATCCTCATTCCCACAGATTGCAGTGCAGACACTATTTCATTCAGGATCTTCCGGACATCATTCCATGTTATTGTAACCTCAGATAGCCTCTTCTATAGACAGAAAGGTGAAAATGATTCAGGAGTAGCAGCCACTCTACTCCTCGCTGCCAGCGCGTTGCGCTGCTTTGAGCTGCTCTGCTTGCATGATACACCTCTATTGGCGGAGGCACAGCACGAGTGGTGCCTATGCCTTTGCCATCTGCACTGCAGTCCCCATTACGGATGCAGCGCTGAGCAGCTTATTTCACAACTGACTGAAGACAAGGGTATAAGCCCATGTGTGCGTGTGAGGTTATTCCTTTCATCATTCAAAACTGATTCGGGGCTTGGCAAGGTAGAAGGTTCAAATCGTGAAAAGCTGCTCATGTAAATGTTCTCTGGAAAAATAAAAGGTCTAGTGATCATTTTTAAGGGACCCACCTACAGCACAGATATGGACATAATTAAAAAAATGGGTTAGACCTGCACTGCATAAAAGCCTAGCTATGTGTTTTAGCCACGTTCCTAAATTGAACCGTTTGTCTGGACTACCCCTGTGCTAGGGCAGTGTTACTTCAGAACTGCAAATACACAAGAATATATGTGGAAATGTGGTAATTATATGGCTCGGTTCCACCTATATCTCCAAACTGGACTGTGTTATTACTGCGTTAAGGGATAACCGTGATGTAGCAAGGGAGAAGTGACAGTGTAACTGAGATCTTAAAATAGAGAGGGGCTATTTTGCCTTTTTTTTTTTCCTTCCCAGCTGTGCTTGCATAAATCTAGACTTAGTTCAGATGTTACAGGGGTTCCAATTGCTTTGGAAAAAAAATCAGTTGTTGCAAAATAAATGTCTCTTTGCCCTGGCTAGGTGGCTGGGAGGGCTGGGATGAGAGAGACAGGCTGATGTGTCTTTAGCTGCCCTGAAACAGCTCCAGAAGTAATGTTTAATCAAAGCAAGCTGACATTTGTCTATTGAATTGTTATCAGAATTGCTTAGTCATTCATGTTCCATTGTGTTTCAGAATGGAGAGCAAGGGATTTATTCAGCTTGACATGAGCTGATCCCAGCCATTAGCATTTCCCCAACATCCCACCGATATCTTCATTTCACACTGCTAAACACGTCACCTTGAGGCCACGGTACTGCTGACCCCCTCTGCACGAGGTTTCTTGTCAGAGCATCCCGGGGAGATATTTCCTTCTTTATTATCACTCAGCACGCCAGCTCTCCAGCCTCTTGTGAGCCGCTTGGGGGACGAAGGGGTCTGCCTGCTCTTTGCATGCTGCTTTGGTTTCATGCCACCATAAATAACACTAAAGATCTCCAGTAAACACTACCAGCTCCACCTTTGCTGTAAATAGACTCGGAGGCTCAGGAGGCTGGCTGTGGGATTGCTGGCATTTGAAATCGGCTTGGATCAGAAGCCTTTACCCCCTCTTCTGCTGGGTCTCGAGAAACAGCCACTGAATTTTTAGGCTGTGTATGAGGAAGAGCAGAGGTGTTATTTTGGAGTGGAGAGGGGGAGAGTGAGGAAAGACGGGATGTCTACTCTGTGTGTGTGTGTACATGTGTGGGAGAGGCAGACAGACGGACAACGCAAGCGTGGCGCTGAATGCAGGAGTGAAAGCCGGGGAAGGTGTAGCCATAGAAACACTCTGTGCTTGGTAGTAATGGTTCAGAGCAATGCAGCCCATTTCTTCAGCCTGGGGGAACCAGAATATTTCCATGATATTTTAAGTCTGTGCTTGCTGCATCTGCCCTGGGCATGCACATACATATCTTACACGTGTCTGTGGCTGCTGGTAAATGCATGAGTGTCCACGAGGACAAAGTACCTGGGTGAGTGGCACGGTACTGTTTAAAGAAAGGTACATTCCTCAGAGAGAAAGCCTGGAGTGGAGCCCTGGGCCTTATCAAAGAGCTGAGGAGAAGGGGCAGCAGAGCGGTGGCCAGGGATGGGCAAGTGGAGCAGGTAGAGAGGGGAGGTAGTGTCTTACCACCACCCAAAACATTCCTCTTCCCCTCTGGGAGCAGAATGGTACCATGGAAAAAGCCTCTTTTCTTCCTTCTGCAGACAGAGGATCCTTGCATGGGGTGGTACAGCAGGGTGGGTCATGGGTGTTCTCTGCGGGTGTAGGTTTATGCTTGGTTTCAGCTGATCTAAGTCCATGCTGCTGGGTCATGTGCTCTCTCTGGTGCCAAAATCAGCTCTCGAGTGATCTGCCAGATTAGGAACCTGATCCCTCTGAAAACTAACCCAGCAGAAAGGGAAAAGACAAACAGATAGTTTCCAGCTGGATCAGTTCCCTGGCTTGGCTGATGCTCGTGCCAACAGAAGGACAAAGGTAGGGACAGAAGTGGGGGGAAAGTGAGAATACCCCTTTCCTTGGCAGTTTGAACTAAAATCAGCTTAATTACAGAACGACTGCTCCCTGAATCTCTCTGTAGCAAAAAAGCCAGGGGCTGGGGTGAGGAGCATAGTGAGCTAACTTTCCACCTGGTGAAATATTGCTGGGAGCGCAGTGGTGATGTTGCAAAGGAGAGATGCCCAGTAACAGTGCAATCCTGATTTTAAGCACCTCTTATTAATTAAGAGGTCAATGTCTGTGAATGTCCACTGATTGCTCCGCAGCCCTGGCATTCCCGGCAGGTCTGGGAAGGAGTCAGTGTGGTGGGGAATGTATATTGGGCTGAAAAAATGTTAAGCTTAATCTGGACAAGAGGGAAGGAAGAACTATAGCATCCCTCAACCAGCACACGACATGCTTCAGGTTGCATCTTTTAAATTGAAATGTCAAGCTGAAAATTTGGGGTCTTCCTGGGTGTATCTTTCCAGAAAAAAAGAATTATATTGGAATTTGCTTTTTTAAATACAGCTCCAGATTCTGCCACCCTGTCTAATGAACGTGCAAAATTACAGGTGCCTGTGCAAACCAAATAGATGTCACACGTGTCACACAAACATGGGTGTCTCACAACCTGTTGTGCTGGTACAGCTGAGATACAGGGGCAGCGAGGAGCAGCGGAGGGCAAGAGAATAGCTGCAGAAAGCACTACTGCCTCTTGCCTTGCATCCTGAAACCAGGGCCTGAGGTTGGGCTGAGGCTCCTGTGGCTGTGCCTGGCTTTCAGCGTCTTTCCCGCACCCTCTGTTTTTTTGTTCCTCCACTCCCTGCGCACTGCAGCCCAAACCCAAAACAATAACTAGAGGAAACCTCTGGCTGCATAGTTCTCATTCCTGAGCTGAGTTGCATATGGCTTTGCTTTGGGTGGAGACGTGCTTGTGCTCGAGCTGGGTTTTACTCCTATTGTTTCTAACCTGAGTGAAGCGTAACTGTCACACTGCCTAGCCTCACGGAGTCCTGACCCTCACGCAGCAGCGCTGGGGCGGGTGGTGGCGAAACCTCCCAGCCCCAAGACCTGCGGGGCTGCACACTGGCCTCCAAGCCCCAGCGCCTGCGAGACGGGAGCGTGGGCTGCGTTCAGCCTCAGACATGTCTAGCACAGAGAGAGAGTAACATCAGCGTCCCCGTATCTCTGCTCTAGGATCGTTACAACCGCCCCCAGTGCATGCACTTGTGCAGTTATACCTGTTACGAGAAGATACCCCTGTGTCTGAGGATTGAGCTTAAGTGCTGTCAAACCCTTTTGCATATGTGCTGAAGATGTCACATTGGTGAGCCTGCTTGGTTTAATGGTATGTGTGAGAAAATAATGGATGTGACCCGGCAGCCCTAACTTGGGCAAAAATTCTGTTGGGGAATGAATATAATCAGAGATGGGATCTCTCATTCCAGCCTCTTGTATTTAACAGTAGGTTTTATTTTGTGTGGCCTTGCTTTGAAATTATGTGTGTCATTGTGCTTCTGTGGAATCAAACTTTTTTTTTTTGAATGCCACAAGCTTAGGAGGCATTTTCTGAGGGAAAGTGCATAGACAGGACCTTAATTTCTTCTGAGCAAGCGTACAGTACTGCTTTGAAATGTCACTGGTTCCCCTATCAGGAAAAAAATGAAACAAAGACAGAGTGAGTGACCAAAAAAATCATGGAACTTCTAACTCTGGTTGTCTGTTATACAAAAAAATAACAGTGCCCCGAGAAGTCAGTGTGAGGGATAATAAAGCTGTGCTTGAAACAGCCAGGCAAGAAACACTGATGATTTAGTGGGCGACAGGAAATCCTTTTTCCTGCTGCTGGGAAAAAATATGGAGTGTGAAGCAGATAACTTTGCTGCATGCACCTCTCTCTAACTGGGATGTTGGAGGAATACTTCACATCCTCTTTCTGGCAATGGGATTTATCCAGAATTAATCCCCCCCTGTTGTGTGCTCCCCAGTAACAGCGATGGACGGAGAGCAGAAGCAGCCGTCCTGCTCCACCAGCTGCAGTTGGGCCTCACGGGAGGTTTGATGTAGGATATGGGGGGTTCTTACCCACCAACCCCTTCCCCTGGTCCCAGCGTGACCTGGCCAAAGCCACTCCTTCCTTCAGCCCCGCACCCTGCCGCTCTCGGAGATCCCGCTGCGAGGAGGCCTGGGCAGCCACTTCCTCAACTGCGAGGGTTTATGGCATTTTGAGGTAAACTGTCACCTAATTTAGGTTTATCTTTGGACGCTGGTTGTAAACTGCTTGTCAGACACAGCTCCCCAGGGCCGTCTCCGCAGGCAGGGTAGATGGACCCAGGTTTACTCTGCTCTTTCCCCAGGCTGCTTACATGAGACTGACTGTGATACTGGCCTTACGGGCACAAGAGTGTGGCAAATATCATAAATGTAACTATAATTGAGATACCATCTCTATTTTTCAGTGCTTCCACACTATAGTAGGAACAGCAACAGATTTGGTCTTGCTTTGTTTGTCGTATCTATTTCGGCTCTTAGCCCTTACCACAAATTACTATTCCATATGCCGTGTCCCTGCAGCGATGTGGCAGTATCCAGACCCCATGCAGTCCGGGGCGGCTGTAATCCCAGCAAAAACTGTCCTTGCATGCTCTGGATGTCAGGCTTGGGACAGGGGAGGGCTTGAAGGGGAGTTACTTGGGCAGGCAATGTCCAGCCGGAGAGGAGCCCAGCCTCCCCACTGCGGCGCAGGAGCCGCTCGAGGATGCTCTCTTTCAAAATTCCCTGCAAGGGGAAGGTATCACATGGCCCCGCAGCCGGGTTATTCCTCACAGACATGCTGCTTGTTGTGGGTGGGCTTGCACCAAGTCATGCCCTGCCTGAAGGCACAGAGAGCCACAGAAAGGTTTTGTTATCTCACAAACACGATGGCTGGAGTCTGGGTAGGATCCTGTCACGTGGGCCCTGTGGCAGCTCTTGGGGTGAAAGATGGTCGGGATGTGCTGCTGCACCAGAACTAAATAACAATCATATTTGTTCCCCTTCAAACAAGCACATGAATCAGTTAAAGTCAATGTAAGAATTCTCAGAATTGGGAAAGATGTCCTTCATCTTTATGTCTCCTAGGGAAAAAATGTATATGGGAAAGGCAGCTCTTTCCTACTGCCCCTGGAAGCCCATGAACCAAGCTTGTGTGCAGAAGGTCACAAAGGACAGGCCTTCTGTGTGCGCAGCAAAGAGCAGCAGACGCTGCCAGAAGTTCTGCATCTACAAATTGAGACGTTCACTCGCTGTTTCATTGAATTACCCAGAGCTTGCGGGTCTGGGAGGCTTGGCCTGGATGCTTGACGGGAACAGATGTTCTTCCAAATTTTCTAATATGTTTTGTTTCAGATCAAACCATAAATAGCACAAGAACAATCTTTTGTAGTAGCTGGCACCTCCTGGCCCTGGCCCCAGCCACAATGCAGGCATGTGGGGGCTGATGCTGCAGCGAAACACGCTGAAGAGAGCGAGCTGGGATTTTCTGGACCTTGAAAAAAAGGCTTTAAGCTGCATGCTGTAGATTGTACTGGTTCTACCAGTAGTTCTCCATCCTGGCTGTAGGAACTGGAGTTCCAGTTGGGCTGTGTTTTTTAAGGAGAGGCTGGTTTGCAGTAATAGGCCTGGCCCAGGGTGGGTACGCTGTCTTGGTCTGGGAGCTTGGTGTGTGTTTTCAGATTGGACTCATCTGAGTGTACTGTGTTGAACTCACCCCTTTGTTCCAAATTATCACTATGCTGGGAAGAAATACTGTCACAGTTTTTGCTGCTCAAGCTCAGCTCTTCGGCAGTTCTGAATTTCTCCTTTCCTCCTGTGCACCGGGAGAAGCGGCTCTTTTCTCTCTGTCTTCTCGTTCACGTCTGATGTCAGCACTATGCAGTCGTCTTGTAGAAGTGTTTCAGGTCAGTGGGTAGCTAACAGCTGAGGTAGCTTCAGTGGACAGACACTGCTGAAAGAAACTCCCCTTTAGGAGGAAAGAGGTTATTTAAAATGCTACACAAGTGGAAAAACCCCACAAAACAAAACAAAAAAACCCACCAACCCCAAATGCAAACCACAGACCTTCTCAGGGAAAGCTGCTGAGAGACACACCTTAAGTGCTGGTATGGGAGGCAGCTGGATCCCCTGCATTTGCTTCTGATATTTTCCTGTTCTTATTACGGGTGTTTCCACATATTTACTGAGACGCTCCCTGTGCACAGTGCCAGTGCTTGTACAAGCTTTCCTGGCATAAACTGAGACTGCCGTGATCTGAGGAACTGGCACCCGGCACCACCCCGTCTTTGATGTTCTCCATCAGCATGTCAAGATGCTTTGTCACTTGCCCCTTTCCTTCTTCGCCAGGGAGGGGTGTTTTGTGTTCTTTCAGCTTTCATCTTCTTTTTCTAAGCACTGAACCCATCATGGTAATTCGTGGGGTCCACCACTGTAGCAGTTACTTAGAAAAGTCTGTATCTTCAAATCCCTTGATTTGTGAGCTCAGAAAGGTTGCCCCTAGGTCCTGGGCACAGCTCAGTGTTTTGGAAACACTTGAGAGCTAAATATACCAATAATCACCCTCAGGAAACATAGCAAACCAGAAATTCGCAGTGACCATGCATAAGCTTTAAACTAGCAGCCTCGGGTATCTATATACCTGGGACTGAAAGCAACGTGTCTGGTTGCAGCCAGGCGAAACCCAGGTTGGGCTGCCAGCTCCTTGGAAACGCTCACAATCCGTGTTCTCTCTGAATTCCACACTACTGCAGATCAGCTTTAAAGTTCAGCTAGAAGTTGTGTTATCAGCGTGAGCTGTAACGACTGTCATGTAGATATACCCACTCGCAGGCCTTTTCCTCACTAGGTTTTGATGACTCCAGCAAACTCAGGTTACTTTTACACAATGCAGCGCAAGACACAGTACGATATTTCTCCGACTCTCTAAACTCTGGATTTTGCTTCAAAGTGGGGCAGCATATCATCATTAGGCTAGGATGTGGTCCATAATAGCCAAGCATTTTTAGCCAATCAGGACTGAGACACCACGGTTGGTCATTTTCCCCCAGTTTTTTGCAAAGCCAGGTTCATGCTGGCAGGTACAGGGTGGCACGTTCAGTTTTCTGAGCCGCTAAAGCCTCTTCTCTCGCTAAAGCACTTTGCTAGGGGAGAAGCTGGCTGTGTTTCCAGCCGCCTTCTCGCCGGGGCCCCTGGCTGAGGTTCACGGGATAGTCCTTCTGCTGTGGCTGTGCCCATCCAGCCTGCTCCATCTGCTCCAGGACCGCGTGCGTGGCCGGTCCTCACCAGAGGGGAGGTTAAGACTGCCACGCACCGTGAATTTTAGCAGCTTCCCCCCTTCCCTTCCCCTTTGTTAGTGCCGGGAGCCCTGCACCCTCGCTCCCATTAGCAGAAACTGGCACAAATTAAAAACAAATTTAGCCTTGGTGTCTGTGTTCTCAGTGAATTTCACCTCAGCTGATTATTTTTATGGCTTGTTGACAAAATGGTACGTGTGTGCGGGGAGTCTGTTGCAGGTCCCTGGAAAATGCCAAATGAGTCACTTTGGGAATGCTAAAGCACCTCCCTCCACGTGGAACACACACATGTGCCTGCTTTTGGGAGATGGAGGGGTGAGAACGGGGCATCCACCACAATTATTTGTCTCGGTAAATGGATTTTTTTTTTCTTTTTTTCTGGTGCGTGTGCTCTAGCTGCTTTGTCGTGATAACTGCATCTGCTGTTTCAGGCTCATCATAATCAAACCTCCCCCCCTCGCCCCCATCTCCGAGTTGCCAGGCAGCGGACTGATGGCTTCAACGCCCATTGGGAACCCATTACTCAACTCATCTTGTGCTCGGGATTATTCACATTCTGCTGATGATATTTACGGTCACAGCTGCTAAAACGGTGTTTGCAAATTTATGCTGATTTGATTAGCTAGTTTAGTCATCATAGCTTCTAAGAGCAGGATCTGGCCATAAAATTGCTTTCTGCTGCATGTGACTCGCTAATTGTGTGTCACATGAGAGCATGAGTCTCGGAGCAGTGCAAGGGCTGGAAGAGACCATATGGTGCATCGAGAGTCCCCTCCACCATCTCCAGAAAATTTTATACCCTCTGCAACTGCACCGCAGGCAAAAGATTATCAGCTCTGTTGAACCATGTAACCATTCATCCACCTTAATGATACACCAGTAAGTTAACAGGGTTTTCGATAAAACTAGCCCTAACTCAGCCGTGCCACTGAACACGTGTGGGTTCCTTACTCTGTTTCATATTTTGTCCCATGGGCTGGTCAGAGGCTTCTCTGCTGCTTGCAGAGCTGTTTGGAGCATGGCAGCAGCCCGTGGATTTGTGCTACCATGCTCATATCCAACCTCTTCTGGTTTTCTTTCCCTTGGCTGTCCCTTGCGTGAGAGATGCAATCCTCAGTTATACTTTGAGCCTCTTCTTGAGGTCTCAGCCTGATGGATTCGGGCATGGCTCACCATCTGGCATTATCTGTGGGTGATGGAGCTTTCTCTGCCGCAGCCACGGCAGAAATAAACTCACTCCACCTTAAAACCCAGCTCACTGCCATTTAAAAGAAAAAAAAAGGCTAACCCCTTGTTCCCTCCCAGAGAGATTTCTAAATTACTACCACTACCATAGATATGTTTTAACCGTCTGTGTAATTCTGGAGTCTTTCTGGATGAAAAGGAAGCATTTGTTTAATAGAATAAGCACTACGTAAGGCGCTGCGTGCTCTTAATGCTTTTAGGGTGGCATTGGTGATGTGTCAATTCAACCTTTCCTTGTAGTGGTTCGTGCAGCCTTGACTTGGGAGGGAACGCTGTGGTAGATCTGCAGACATATCCTCGAGCTGAACTCCCTCCTTTTAACAGTGCCGGGTCTGTAGCTTGCCATTTACTGTTTCCTTGCCATTGCTATCCTTTGAATGAATCCTTTCAGAAAGAGTTTCCTCATTTTCTTCAAAATGACCTTTTTTAGGTCTTCTCAGACAAATGCACTCACACACTGTCATGCCTCAGGTTTTTTCCTTGGTTTCTTTGAGCTTGTCTTCTTCTTCCCCTGATCCCCCAGACCTTTCAATTACTTTTTAATGTTCTTCTGGCCATCTGCTTGAAAAGTGCTGCATGCATTACCTTGCCTGTGGCCCTATCCAGGCAGGCTTTGAGCAGGATATAAAGCAGTTGCTCATCTGGGATGTTGAAATTGGAGTCTTTCTGACTATAAGACATCAGTAACGCCGGACCTCCTGCTCCTCCCAGGCGGGACTGTAAATGCAAGAGGGCTAAATTCAGCATTTGGTTATGGTGTAGGTGGAGTTGGCTTCCCCTACTGTCATTGCGAAGGTGGAAATGGGCCCTGCTTAGTGCTGCGATGGGTAAAGGGGTGAGGTGGTGGCTGGGTGAAACGGGTTCCAGCCCTCTGTTAATGGCAACATATGGGAGCAACGGGGAATGATGGAGGTTCGGGAGAACGAGTGTCTAGTTAAATTTCAGGTCAGCAGACCAAAGTGGAACCAGCATGTGCCGTGGAAATGAGTTCGTTAACAGTTATTGTTTGGTTTTAGGAGGACTGTTCTGAAGGTTGTTATAATGAGTCTGTATGTCTTTAAACACTGAATTACTTGTTTTTAAAACGTTTAATGTTTTGGGGTGGATGTTCAGCTCATGAAAATTAAGGCATTTCCCAGAGGTTTTAGGGAACTTTTTAACCCTCGTGGTTGTCATTTCATTAAATAGGAAGGTGTCACCTTCACCCCTGCAGTATGGTGAGGTTGTCAGTCCTGCTCTTGCGCAGGATCTGCTGCTTCAGCCCTGGAGGCCCAGTGGAGCAGTGTCCCCACTATTCCCAGCCTAGACTCCCTCTGCCAAGGCTCTCCGGTCCTGGGGATGGCGGCATGGCAGAAGGAGATGGCTCAGCTTTTTTTGGAGGCAGAAATGGTTTCACAGAATCAGACTAAACAGAGAGAAAGGCAAAGTGAGGGTTAGGCTAAGTCCAGGCACCCAAGTGTTCCTGCTTCGGACAGTGTTGCTGAGGGATTTAATGACAGAAACCCCAACAGGGAATACGGTAGCTTCTGTGCTCGTTCAACTCCTTGACTGTGTATTGACATGGAGGTCCAACCCAAAACCGCTTACTGCAGGCTGCAAGGTTCTCCTCCAGGGATCTCTCTGACAGTGGCTTGGTTGCTTCTAGAAAAGCCTTGGTGGATGCTTTTTTTTTTTGTTTCATTTCAGCAAAATGTTTTGTTGTCTTTTTGCCATAAGGATTTAACACCTTAATCAGGGCTTTGCGTTTTCTGTCTTGAACCTCAAACTGAGGGTAGAGGGCAGATTTTGGAGAAACGTGACCAGATTTGTACCAGGTTTTGATCGCGCTTATCCGTTCTGCACAGATTGTTTGCCCATATGAAGCAATTCCCCATCTTGCCCACATTAACATTTCCTGATGAGCCAGTGTGTTAATTTTGTGCTCCATGGTTCTCTGCTCACGGGCTTCTGCTGGCAGAGCGGCTGCCTTCCCTTCTGTTAAACCACCCCACGCTACTGTGCCCTCAGCTCTCATCGGGCTCCATTGGGTTTGTGAATCCATCCCCCTTTCCCTTCAAGTCAGGTAGCACATTTTCTCACCTAGATTTTATCCAAGGGGACTCTTTTGTATTACCATCTCTTTAATTAAACAGACAAGCTGACTTGATCGAGACATAAAAGGCATCATACAGAAGCTCGCTGGCACACCATCAAGCGGTGTCCCCACTTGAGCTGATAAACTCAAGGAGAAGCTGCCCTTTCAAGCCTCTGTAAGACTAAATACCAAGCCAAGATGCGATACTGCAAGGCCATGATAAGAAGGGACTAAATCACAAATGCTGATTGCATGGGAGAAATAGAAAGAAAGGGAACCCTGCGCTCCAGCAGCAGCGATGCCCCGTGTGCACCTTTTACATAGCAATCCTCGCAGCTCAGGTGGGAACAGCTTTTCCACATCCCAGCATGAGCACTGCTTCCCTGCCAATATCCGCCGTAATAGCAGGGATGCAGGAGCCAGCAGGGGGAAATGCCGGGGAAAGAGGCACTCAATTAAAAATAGAGAGAAAGTCCCCAAAGCTCTGACACGGTTTTGTCAGGCAGGACTTGCAACAGATGATTCTTGTGAGGATTTCTCACTCTTGGGAAATGCTTTGCGCTTTGTCATCACCAGGGAGCGGGCAGCAGGAAAGACGCAAAGAACAGAACAGGCCCAGGGGGAGCGGGTGTTAAGAGAGCCATAGCTGAAAAATCAACATGGAAATTGTATTAAAAATGTTTGTTCTCACTGTTTGCAACTCGGACGTTGCGACAGTCGGAGGCGGGAAGTGAAACCATGTCGTTACAGCCGATTCCAGGAGCGTGAATCCTGTGACTCAGCCCTTCTCCCCAAAATGACAGTGTGACAACCTCCTCTCTTCCCTCAGACAAGGATGCTCTGGGTTTTCTGAGCTTTTGAGCTTTGCTCTGCAACCAGGAAGACTTCTTCCAGGAGCTGGTGCTTTAAAAAACATCCCTCCCACCCACCTGCCCCTTCACCGCACCTAAAATGTCACGAGTGTTTCCGTAAACCCACGGGGATTGGCAAAATCACTGAACAGAAGCGGCACTGTGATACCATGGTGATGGTTGCTACCGAAAATCCTTCACTAGGTAGGAGCAAATGAGGAAGGGAGCCTGCACCCCCGATGGGCTGGGGAGCCGTGCCCGGAGCGAACAGCCGAAGCACTGGCTGCTAAATTTAGATTGTTGCAGCTCGTGTTCTCCCTCCCACCCTGGTTTAAGAGAACATGCTGCTTCTTGTAATATGTGCTCGCTACGGGCTTTTTGTTTTCTTTTGAATGCCTCCAGCAAAGGGGCCAAATGTATTGTCAAAACAGCCAAGGGGCCATAATCAATATTTAAGCGCCCCTGCTCTGGGTGGGGTTAGGTTAAGCACCGTGAGCACAAGCCGTAAGGTTTGCCTGCTGCCTGCTCCAGTATCCTTCTTGCCCCAACCCTTGCCTTCTGTTTTCCATGAGATGGGCTCAGCATTTCCATCTAAAATCCGCGTGGCCTAGCAGCAGTGGCTGATAACCAACACACACTCTAATACGGGTCTTCCCCATCGCCCAGTTACACTGCAGAACCATTTGAGTCCCGTAATAGGGTACAGGCTGGCTTACCTCCAACCACTCACTCCCTCTAGGTGTAGTATTTTTACTTTGCCTATTGTGTTGCTATGAAAACGCTGAACTTAAGCAAAATACACTTCTCTATTATTTCGTACAACAATTCAGTGACTTGATGACTCCATTTTTGGATCGCCTCATTCAAGCTGCTTTTCCTCGGCTTCTCTATGCAAATGATGTCTCTTCTGTCTGGGTAATGACAAGCTTTTAGCGAAAGGTTTGTACGAAAGATGCTTTTATGCTACGTATTCTTTGCAGTGCATCAGGACATCTTGTTACAGCAGCCTTGTTTCTTATTAACACTTGACTTAAGCCATCCAGACTCACGTGCTGGGGGAAATGAGGGGGCTGTTATTTATCCTGACCCATTTGTCTATTAGTTGCAGTGACTATCTGGGAACGCATGGGAAGAAAGCTTCAGATCTTCCTCTGCAGACATGTTGGAGCAGCGCGTTCTTATCAGATCAGCGGAGCTCAGATGCTCAGACAGAAAGATAGGGTTGCTTTGCTCTCAGCTTTTTGCATATCCTAATGAATCTCATTTGCTCAGCCCCGAAGGCAGGTCATCAGACGAGTCCGTTCCGCCTCCCCCAACCTCAGAGGGAACCGCAGGGTGAGGCTAATAAATCAGCGTGCAGGAGGACTGCTGCACTCCGGCCCGGAGCCGCTGGAGGGTGTGGGATGGCGCGGGCGGGAGCTCTGGGCAGGCTGGTGTTGGCAGCGAACACGCTGCACCATGTACGAAGGACAGGCTGGACGTTGGGTGTTTGTAATTAGGGTTCTGGTCAACTCGCGTGAGTCAGCCAAGGCCTGCGTGTACGTACGGTTGTGTGTACCTGCCCCAGGAACAGGGCTGGGCTTTGTCTGTCAGTCTCCTGGAGCAGCTGTTTCATTCTTGAAAGCTTTTCTTTAAAATATGGGGAGTGGGAAGGGAGAAAAAAACCTTCTTCCCTTACTGTGATTCTGCTTGTGATTGCAGAATGCAAAATAGGGACAAGATGGCAGATCGGAATTTGGAGGCAGACAAGAGGCTTGGCAGGATTTGTGCCACACTTCCAGAGCTTGCACAAGCGTTATGCTAATCTCTAACTTCTGTGAAATGTTATCAATGTCCTCACTTGGTGTACAAGACGACAGCAGGGAGGATTGTGCTGACCAGCCCAAAGAATGCCAAGCCAGCACTCGCCTTGCTCGGGGTTGGGGTCACACCTTTGGACTTACCTCAACCCTCCTTCTTGTGCTGAGCACAGCTAACCCTCAGGCAATTGCTGTCTGTTTGCACATCTCAAAGCCCGCTCAGTTTTCTGGGGTCCTGAGACGCTCTGAGAGCACAAAGATGGTTAAACTCCCTGACTTGTGGTTACCCGTTTGAGGTTGCACCTCTGAGAGTCCACCTCTAGGCACACATGGGCCATGGGGAAGCCTGCAGTTTATTTTTGAGGGGTCACGGCTTATCACACAGCTCTCAAGCTCGTTTTCTATTTTTAATCATGCTAAAATTGCAGATGTACCACAGAGCTCATGGGGCATTTGGGCTATCCGTGCAACACGCAATTTGCTGTGCCAGTGCCAGCGCTGTGTGAACTCCAAGCCCAGTCAATCAATGTCGTCTCCATAGAGAAGGAAGAAAAAAGTCACATCTATTGTAGTCTGTCAGCTTCCCTAACCACTCCAAGCCATTAGCGCTGAAGACTTTTCAACTACATCCATATAAAATGCATCCTGCCATTCTATTCCTGGTGATATGATTTAGACTCATTTTTTATGCTGCCTTCAAAGTTCACAGGCAATATATTGATATCAGAGACATACTGTCCCTTTATTGGGCACTCTGGGAAATGTCTGAGGGCAGCAAGCACCTGATTTCCCCTGTAACTCTCTGGAGATTTATATGCCAATGTAATGAGAGTGAACACTGAACAGCAAATGGACATCAGAGACGTATAGCTCTGCCTATAGTTTTGGAAGAGGATGACCTTTGCATTCGTAGGTTGTGCTTTGAATAGGTGGATGGGGAGAAAATGAGTAGCTGCAAAGCCAGAACTAAGCAATCTGAAAAGGAACAGCAGAGCTCTGAAACAGGGAGTTTAGGTCATTTATAAAGGTTAGATGGGAGGTAGCTGATGATGAAGTGGTCTGTGTATATCACTGCAGCTTCTGGGACTGACTTTCATGTGAACAGGGAATAATTAGGAGATATTTCAGATTGGCACTTCAGTCCTGGCCACCTTGAAGACCCATGGGGTGTGCTGTGAAATGCCAGGAGTGATCAAAAGTGCTGGGTCCCAGACTTTAAACACGCTAGAGGTGAGATGTGGTAAGACACTTTGGGGAATTTGATGGCAGATTGAGCTATTTGTCTAAATGTAACTTCTTTCTCTCTCCTGACTGTTTCGAGCTTTTGGGTTTAAATCTGGAAGTACTATCTTTGCTGAATCACTTGCCTTTGTAATGAACTTTCCAGGTGAATGCACGTACAGGAGAGAGTAGAGGACTCCTTGTGCATTATACATTTGTTATAGTACAGCACAAGCACTACCCACAGCCAAGAAACCAGTGTCAGCAGAGTCTGAATGATGCCAGGGGTAAGCATTAAAGCAAATTCTGCTACAAGGGGAAGCTATTCAACCTGAGATATTGTTTCTGTGGTGTTTAAAGATGGAGCACGTGTGTGCCTTCAGGTATATTCTGGAGAAGGCAAGTCCACGCTGGACCTTGCTACCACTTATCACAGCTTTTAAGTAGGTTTACAGGTTTCAAACTGGACCCCAGCTACAGCTATTTACATTGCTAGTATTGCCAGTACACCCATCACTTGGCAGTTGTGCTGCTGCACAGACATACACTGGTTCTGTCCTGTGCTCTTACATGGACCTGTATTTGCACTTTATTTAAAAATGCCTTAAGAGTCCATTAAATGCAAGTTCTGGTCCTCTCACAGCATTTCTGGGTAGTATATGTCACAAAACATCAGCAGATAGGGTTTAATTTTAGCTTCCTAAGTTGCTTTCCAAGTTGGAAATAGTCTATGAAAAGCCTGTGTGTAATAAGACATCTGGGACTTACTCATCTGGGGTCTTGCAGGGGCCTTTTGGTGCCGTGGTTCCTTTCTAGAATGATAAAGCAGAAGTCATTGGTGTTAATCTAATGGAAAGTCCCAGCACCCTCTTCCAGATGTATAAACTACCACATACTGGGGGGGCGGGGAGGGGGGGGGGGGGGCAAAAACCAGAGCTGTCATATTGCAATGTAGAAACATATGCCATATGTGTACGTTGCTAACTGCAGCCTCTACCAGCCGTATCCCGTAGGTAATGGTATACTCCTCGGCATAATTAGTGATTACGGCTTTGTGCATCTATAACAGATGATGTGGCTATGCATGATTTATGCAGCACAGAGACAGCTTTGCGTGCGGCTGGGATGTGACGTCGGTGGCTCTTTATGCGCCTCAATAGCACAAGGCAGGAGCTTAATGAGGAGGTTATTCATGTCCTGTCTGCGCCGCTGATTTTGCTGCTGCAGGTATCTGCAGGCCTGTAGAAACCTTCCTGGCCCCGTGTGCGGTGTGAGCGCTTTCTGAGGGTTTCTCCATGGAAGGGAGGCTGAGGAGGCAGACAGTGGTACAGGCTTGTGCCCTCCGTCCTGCCACTTCCAGACACGGTTATTTCTCCTTCCCTGTTTGCCTCTGGGCTTGGCTTGCCTGTGGCTTAGCTGCTCCTCCTTGCCACCCCCAGCAGAGTTGCAGGACAAGCCCTTGTTACCACACGCTGGCTGTATAAAGGGGCAGTTTTCTTCAGAGGCTCCTCATGTAAACATCCTCCCGTCCTTCCAGGCGTTCTGCACATCTGACTTCTGTGTTATTGCAGTGTGAGCTGTAGCAGATTGATACAGACAGAGCTCACCTTGGCATATATCCGAGCTCTTCAATTGAGGAAAAATCCTCTTCACCTGGATGAGTACCACAGGCTTTGTGGACAGCCTTGCCCTCTTCTGCAGCACCATTTGTGACCAGTTATCAAGCTGTATGGGACTTGAGCATCCTAGAGAAGAAGGGCAGCCACAGAAGAGAACACATAAAGGGATGGACTGGATGATTTAATAAGGCTTTTTGCCGTCTAACGTCTGTATATGTACGGAATTCTATTTAGAGGGAAATACAGGGAATAGTATCTTGGAGTCATGGTAAGGGAGTTTTATGTTTTATAAATATTGCAAATATTGGTTTAAAATACATCTGGGTTGTCCTGATGGAAGCTGAATTAGAAGCACCCACAGAGACACACAGAAGGCAACGGAACTGGAAGGCATTAGGGCAAATCCTCAATGCGGACAGAATTTGGTCCAGTCTATACTATCATCCCTCTTTTGTAAGCAGGGTGCTTGCAGAACTGAGGAGGAAACGGGCCTGATGTGCACCAGATTTCGTACAGCAACAGGTAGGGTTCATGTCCCAGCAGACATCCCTTTGCCTGTGGGACTCAAGGGCTGAATTTCTGGTGTGGGATGGTAACTCTCCATAACATCCTGCCTCGCAGCACTCCCCCCTGCACCATGGTAGCAGGAAAACCTCCAGTACCAGCCAGTACAGATGATCCATTGATCCACTGCCCCCAGTCTTGAGTCCCACCTGATTGCAGCAAAGGCTTACGCTGATCGTTCGAAGTACAGCAAAACCGTGAGAGCCCCAACAAACTCGTTTTAGCCTGTGCTGAAGGAAGGAGGTGCCCAGGAGCCTTGGGCAGACCTTGACATGGCAGTTGAGATTGAGAGAGCTGCCTCAGCTGCCTGTGACTGAAGGTTGCTGTCTCAGGAGGGACAGGGGTCAGCTGTACTGATGCATCCATCACTGCAGCGCAGCACCGGGGCAGAATGGACCCCTTTGTGCATTGCCAGTGTGGCCTGCCAGAGAAACGCTGGAGATCAGATCTCATCCCGGCTTCCCCTTCCTGCTGTGCCTCCACTCCCACTGCACCTCCACAGGGGCTCAGACACCCACCCTCAACTCTTGCTCATCCTGTGCCAGCAGTGTCAGATCTCCTGTTTTTGTGGCTGGGAAGGGGTTTGCTACTGGCTTGGGAAAGCTGGGGTTAGTGTGACAGTGGTGAGCACCATGGCCAGGTAAAGCTGCCCCTGGGGGGAGCCAAAATAGGACCCAGCTGGAGCAGTTACAGGTTAAATGCTCAGCGAGGGGTGGGCATATGCTGTTACCTCAAGGCAGGGAATACGGTGAGACCCTGACACATTGGGCTTGAACTGAGGTGCTGAGTGCTCCCAGTGCCCCTGACACTGGGTGGATTTGGGGGAACTGAGCATGGCTGGCATGCGGGCTGGGGAAGGGGCTGCGGTGCAGGTGGGCTCGTGTTGGGTGCAAAGCGAGATGGATGCTGGATACCTGGATAGCCGCAAGCACGCTCCCCCGGGTCCGGCCTTTCTGTGTGCCCGGTGAATGAAAGAGTTTCCCACGTCTCCTCTCCCTGTTTTCCTGTTTACTGAGATCCCAAGGCAGGTGCTTCATCTCCCCAGCAGCTGCCAGGCTCTCCTCCGCAATTCTCCTCAAGGAATTTCACAAATAGGTGGCTGGGGTGGGCTGGGATGGTGCCTGGGGAGCCAGCAGTGTCTGGTGCTGAGGTCTGGCTATTGTGCTGGGCTTGTTGTTTCTACCTGCTGATTTAAAACCTCTTTGTGTGTGTTTGGAGGGGTTGCTTTGGTTTGGGTGGGTTTTCTTTTTTTTTTTTTTTTTTGACAGTGCTTAAAAATAAACTCAAATCTGCTAAAAATTTGGCATTTCACACCCACTGACTGCGTGCTGACGCATTGCTCTACAAGGAATTTGAATTCAGGAATCTGGGGTGTAGGAGGCAGATTTTGGTCAGGCAAGAGAGCCTGGCTTCGGTTTGTGGGTGCTGGAGGGTGCACCCAGGCAGTGCACCCTGCTCTGCCGAGCAACGCTGAGGAAGTCCTTGTGCATTGGGAAAGCAGGGACCTGCCGTGCCGAGGTGCTGGGGGCTGGCTGAGGGTGCCTTGCAGCAGGGCTTTTGGGCAAACAGCAACTGCTTTTCTACAGGGCCAGGAACTGCGACTGGCCTCCCGAACCTCTGTGGATATCAGATCAGAGCGGGTTTCCCCAGTCCTGGGTCACAGGTTGGAGCCAAGGAAAGAAACCCTGTGCCTGCTGCCTTCATGGAGGGATGGCAGTGAGAAAAGCAGGTCCTCCCGTGGCTGGGAATGTCTGTGGATGTATTCAAGGTACAGCTGTGGCAGGAATAAGTGCGTCTGGCCTCCAATTCCCTGAGTGTGACTATCTCTAGAGGTGAAGCAATGATACGATCCTGTCCTGCTGCTCTGGTAAATACTTGAAGCCTGGTGAGGACCACGGGTAGCTTATGGGATGCATTTGGATCAGCGTAGGATGCATGCAGGCTTCATGCTGGGCACTGAGTCTGCAGCATTACATGATGGAAAGGTTCTTGGGTGAAAATTTGGTCCCCAGGCATCCAATGCATCCTGCGCCACCCAGTGAACCGTGCTTTCACCCCTGCTTCTTCACTTGGTGTCCCGGGACAGAGAAGTGGTGGCAGTGACATTTCTGTCGGGCTGAAACGCCAGCTGCCCTCCGCCATCCGCAGCAGCACAGCCGGGGCCTTGCTGCCGGCGGCAGTGGGGCAGCTTGGCTGGCAACTGCCAGCTCCTATTCTCTCTGGGGTGGAATCGCTGGAAAGGCAACGTTGGCCAAGCTCTTTCACAGACATTTACTTTTCCTCGTCTCATCTCTGAAGAGGTGTGTCTCACCCTGCCTGTTCCTCCTCCCAAGTGAGCCCAGGACCGTACACACTCACCTCTGCACTTGCTTGTTCTCCCTCGTGCTCTCCCTGCTCCCAGCACTGGGCCAAAACACACAGTCCCCTGCCTGAAGCCCGGGGCTGTGTGGGAGCCGCGAGGCCCCGCTCTGCGGCACAAGAGCGAAATCTATCCCAGATGAAACCATCTCCTTGGGACAGACAAACAGTTAATCTCCTCATTGCTTAACCGTTGTATCAACAAAGTGAGCTGACCTGGTACAAGGAATAAATGTGACCTTGGCAATGTGGATTTTAACCTTTGTTGCACAGGAGAAGGTAAAGTCTCCTGGGGGCACGAGCTGTGGGGCAGTGGGATGTGCCAACGGGCACGGGCATTGGGGTGACACCGTCACCCCAAAAGCCTGTCGGTGAGGGAGCACTAGGAGTGTGGAAGTAGTAGTAAGCTGTTCGAAAGCCACGTTGCCATGGCTATCAGGAGTGTGCGGGGAACATAACACTGCTCAGCGCAGGAATGTCACTGTCTGACTTGTTTTGTGCAGCTGGTGTGGAGCAGGGGACAGGGGCAGTAACCTCGCACAAGGACTAGGCTTAAAACAATACTGAGTGAATGTGCTGACGGAGTGAGAGAGATTGCAACAAAGGGAATTACTGAATCATATCATGCTAATCTAAGCATTGCGGGAGAGCTTATGGTTTAGTCTTTGTGAACAAACACCTTGTATCAGGAGGAGACTGGTTTGGGAATTGTCAGACAGAGCATGAAGAGAATTTTGCAGTGGTGAGAGATGCTGTATTAACAGCTACAAAACACAAACTCTTCCATCTGTCTTCCAGAGGGAAGTTAAATGTGAATAACAAGGAAAGGCTCCTCTGTACTGTCCTACCTCAGTGCAGATCTGGGACTGAGAAGCGAGTCTGTTCCCCTGACACATTCCATACGTGGCCCTGGGTAGGAGTGCCAGCCAAGAGGACAATAAATGCCAACTGTTACGGTGTTCCTGAGATGGAGACACTCGCCCAATGGAAACTGGACTGGAGCCAAACTCATTTAGCATAAGCCATCAAACAGTCATGAATTAATTGTAATCTTTGACAGGTGCATCAGGAATACTTTTGGAGAGACTGCTGTTTGCCCTGGGTGCATCTGGAGATCTGTCCCCCCGGCGACAGCAAGGCAATGCTATCGCACACTGTGCAGAGCCACCTAAACAAACAAAGGTCTCTAGGAAGTGATTTGAGTGCTTGAATCCCCTTCCAGCAAGGCATTTGTGCTGCACCTAAATATACACATACACGCACACATGCAAGATCTCTTCCATGGCACCCGTACTTTGCTGGCCACGGGGTGACTTACCCGTCTGACCCTCACACAGTAGCTGGCTTCATGGCTGAGGGAGCTGGGCGAAGTGCTTTCAGCCAGGTGACACGGGAAGCCTGCAGTAGGGCCAAGTATAAACCCAACCTCTCCAGTGCTCAGACAGGAGCTTTAACCACAAGACTCCTTCCTGCTAAACATGTCAGCTGGCACTGCCAGCAAACGCAGCGCTATAATTCTTTGCCCTTTTAAGCAGGTACAGTATTTATGAATGGGACACGTGTGAATTGTAAACTCAAGTGTTAGCAATATGCAAAGTGTTTGGGTGAATATTATTACCGCACATGTCCAAGCAAATGTCTAGGCACTGTGGTTTTGGTCTCTTAGTCATTTACTGTGTTATTTCATACTCAGCTCCTCCTGGGGAGGTGTTTACTGATCTATTTGGAAAGCTCATGCCTGTGCACAGGCTGTTGATCAACTTTTGCAGGCGGATCTGAATTGAGTTGGTTTAGTGCTTGATGGGAAACCACTAAGGATATTGCCACTGGCAAGTCGGAGGATATTCTTCTGAAATGAACAGTGTTTGCATGACCACGCTGGAAAAATATTGACATTCACTGATGGAGAGATGTGTGAGTCTGGTGACAGTGTCCCAGCTACGACTTATTGCATGTTTGCACTACAGTGGTTACTAGATATCCCATTTGTGGAGTGCAACCATGTGTGCACCAGGTGCTGTAATTACACAGGACATGAAGATGCTTCCTAACCTGGATCCCACACCGTATGCAGTGAGCCCAAGGAACAGCTGTGGGCAGAGTCAAGGGTTGCTGGGATTATGCAGGAGCAGAAGGACCTGGATTCAGGAAGTTTATGCTGCCCTTTAAGGGAGTTCAGCTGCAGCCTTCAAAGCCACTTCGGAGCTGCTCCAAAGCATGATGGAGTTCAGGGCCGGGATTTGAGTAAAGCAGGCGCGTTTGCAGGGCCCTCCCTGGAGCGAAGACACCTGCTCCTGGACTGCAAGTAGGGCACGCTTGGAAAATGAAGGAGAAGGAAACCGCAGCAATGACTGCCAGCACATGGGCTTGCTGATCAGCTGCAGACTAAACAGCATCTGGCAACTGCTAGAGAAAAAGGAGGCATGTCAACAGCATTGCTACTGGATCCTCGGCGTTAACTAGAGGAAACCGAAGCCCTATTTCCACTGGGCTCAGACTGATGACTGGAAAAATGTTTCTCTGTTTACAGGAATCTGAAACCTGGTAATTCTCCTCTGCTTTCTCTCCCCCTCGTCCTTGCTCTCTCCCCTGCAGCCAGCCAATCGCTAGTGGAGACATTTGGAATGGAAGGTTTATTTCAACTTGAAACCTCTGTAATTTAATAAAAAAATCCCTGTTGCAGAAGAATAGGAACCACAGCAGCAAGATAAACAAAATATTTTAAAAGTCCAGGGCTAGAAAAGTTTGGACAAAGTGCCCTGAAACCAGAGATGCTGGTCTCCCAGGGGACCAGTAATAAGAAGACAACCACCTGATACCACCAAGGGCTGGGTAGGAAAGCAGCATCTGTAGGATGGAGCAGAGCTGCTGTGAGTCCTGGCAGGAGCTGGGTGCTTTCCTGCAGTTGTCTGTCTTGGATGGATACCGGCACCAGAATCTCCAGATCTCACCCTGATTCTGAAATTTCATTAATTTAAAGGCTAGAACATGAGCACCGTGTTGCTGCTCCTGATTACATGGGCTGAAGCAAACGCTGTTTGCATTTGGACTGTACAAAGGCTGTGACTTGTGTGCACTCTCCCCATGATGAACACAAACATGCAGTGAAAAAGAGAATTCATATGAAATTCAGTCTGGATTCAAGAAAAATTTAGATACTGCTTAAAAAATAAGCCTCTCCTTGTATTTAATAATTAATTTCCTGGGTCACTGTTGACTCTCTTGGGTGAGGCTCTTGCCTCAACTCTTTGGTTTTATTTCCAGAAAGGTAGCTGAATCTCCACTTGACTAGAGGAAAATTCCTAAAACTGCCATATCACCCAGAGGAAGAGTTTGTCCTTCTCTTTCTACAGCTGTCAATCTAGCAGTGTTCATGGGGTGGAACCCCATGGGGGAGAGCCCTCCGCAGCTGCAGGGCTGTAGGTCCTGCCGTATCCCTGCCCTGGGCTGGGATGTGACCGCAGCTGCCAGCACCGAGCTCCCTCTGCCATGAGCTGTGGCTCCTGGGTAACCCGCTGCCCAGAGCACCCGTCTCGCCGCAGGGTGCTTGTGCCAGCACCAGGACACCCCGGCAGACAACCCCCAGTGCAGCTCAAAATGTTGCACATTGATGTGCCTTTGTTGTTCCTTTTCTTTTTTCCCCCCTTTTTTGGAATCCTATTGTGAATTATTCTGTAGGCTAATGCTGAACGAACCAGCTGTATTAGCTCCTTCTTACCTGTGTGAAAACGGTAACTGCAAGAGGGGTCAGCAATTTTAGCACCCAAAGGTAAAGGTGAGAACGGGAAGGACAGAAAGCCCAGGCAGCTCAGTAGGAATTTGCCTTCCTCACGCTCCCCCCTATTTCAAAATCAGCAGTGTTAAATCTTTAGTATTAATTGGGGATCGTGTGTGTTGGAACACCGGAGATGCATTATTTACCAGCAGACTATTCTGGCAGGTCTGAAAATACCCTGAGATACTACGTGAAGCAGGAACCTTTTGAATTATTCAGAGCTTGGATAGACAGCAATCATTGCTGCTGTTGTAACAAGTTCATTATGTTAAATTATTATTTTCTGGTACTCTCGCGTGCACATCCATGCCTTGTTTATGCCTTTCTTTTCTTTCTTTTCCCTTATGTTCAGCAATAACTTACAAACTTTTGTAGGTGTGAGTATTGCCAGAGCCCCCTGCTCTCTTCAGAGAGTTTGCTCATGACGAATAATTGGTTTTCATATAAAATTTTATGGCCATCTGACTTGAGCAATTCCTGATGGTTGGCATGGGCAAAGCACCAGGAAGTGCATGCCCCTCCAAACAGGCTGAGCCTCTGCCAGAGCAGCAAGCTGCCCCTTCTCAATTCAGTTTTGTATTTTGAGGCCCAGGTGTTGGAAGTTTTCTTATAAGAGATTTTCTTCCTTCTTCCCCTTTAAATCTTGTAAATAGGCTCCTCTGCTTCTTGGGTAATTACAGTTATTTTTGGAGCAGTGAATTCTCATTAAGACAGAAAGTATTTACTGCAAAAGGCATAAATTCAGGTGGAGACGTTCCTGCACGGTGGGGAACATTGTGTGGAGGACTGTGCTGCACCCCACGGTGCACGTGAAGCCAACCGAGGCTGTCCCCGTCCCCATCCATGTGGGACATGTGGCTTCTCTGTGCAGTGACAAAGCCTTGGGCACCTCAAAAAAGAGCAATGCTGTTGATCTCTGTGAGCTCTGCTTCCAGGAAAGTCAGATTAAAAGTGCAGGGAACAGGGAGCAGCCAAAGGGACGTTGGCTGATATGTGACCATCATCATCTTATCTTATATTCTTCCGGCCAAAACCTTTAGCCCTTCCTGGTGCCAAGGGACCAGAGCTCCCAAGGGAGGGAGTGCCATTGGGGGCCAGTGTATCTCCAGAGCCTTGGGGGTGAAAAGGAGAAATGGTCCTTCCAGATAACCTGTGGTTCTTTCCAAAGAACTGAGATCTCTCTATTGCCCCCAACAGCCTGATCTCCCCTCCCAGCCCCATTATAGAAACAGATTTACTTTGGGCCTGCTTTTGTGCAGAAATATCCCTCCATAATCTCTCCACTCCATTTTTCATGGCTTTAAAAAAGTGAATTTGACAAGGGGAAGCACTGCTGTTGTGACAGCTCTGTAGACTGAACTCTTAAAAGAAAAAACCCTATTGTCATTAGAGAAGAGCTGAGGGAGCACTGTTTGGATTGAGTTGGATCAGTCTGGGCGATAGGATTCAGCATTCAGGGCTGAACTAGGGCTGAGCCTCTTGTTTTGCAGCCATACAGTCCCACGAGCTGGTCCCCTGAGAATTCAGCTATGGATACCAGACACCTTTTCAGGATTGCTATAGCCTCCTGAGAGCTGCTGCATTTTCAGCTGAACCTTTCAGAGGAGTGCTGTTAAGGTAACTTCTGCATCTGAGCTTTTCCCAGAAAATCATAGAATAATTTAGGTTGGAAGGGATGTCTGGAGGTCACCTAGTCCAACCTCCTGTTCAAAGCAAGGTCAACTTCAAAGTTAGATCAGGTTACTCAGGACCTTGCCCAGTCGAGTTTTGAATATCTCCAAGGATGGAGATTGAACAGACTCTCTGGGCAGTGTAACCACACTCATGAATTTTTCCCTATATCCCAACTGAATTGTTCTTAGTGCAACTTATGGCTGTTGCCTCTCATCTCTTTACTGTGCATCTCTGAGAGGAGACAGGCTGTTTTTCTATCTGGGTTGTGGAAGACTGCAATTAAACACCTCCTTTTCTCTTCAAAGCTAAAAAAACCTGCTCCTCTCAGCCCATGCTTGTGTGTTGTGTGTCCAGGCTCCCTGATGTCTTGGTGCCTCTCTGCCACACTCTGTCCTGTTTGCCAATCTCTTCCCTATTCTGGTGAGCCCAAACTGGACTCCAGTACCCCAGACGCAGCCTCCCCAGGCGTAGAGGAGAGTGGAATGGTCCCTTCTTTTGCCTGGCTGGTTATGTTCTTGTTCATACAACCTAACAAGGTTAGTCTTCATTGCTGCAGGGGCACTCACCTAATTTATGTTTAACTTGATACCCATCAGGATGCCAGGTCCTCTTCTGCAGAGCTGCCACGTAGCCAGGCAGACTCCAACCTGCTGAAATAACCCTTTATCAGTGACAGACCGGTCATGTATGTGCTGTGATGGGATTCTGGATTTAAGACTGCATGGCCAATATATCTTGGAAGTTCCTATTTGAGTGTTCAGCTCCAAGGGTTCATGTGACAACCATGTCATGTGGTCAGACCAAGAGATTTTCCTGCCTATAAAGATTGTAGATATATATAGTTACTGGAGAAGAAATAGGAATAAAAACTTAAGGCTGAAGTCAGACACACTGTTTCGGCTGCTGCTGCGTCAGGCCAAGTGGTTGCCGTCCCCTCAGACATGCCAATGTAACTGCAAGTGTAATTGCTTCCTAGCCCAGTTCTGTCAAAATATTTGTGGTTAGTTTAAATGCAGGGAGGGAGAAGATATTTGTGGAGAAAAGATAGGAAGGCGAGAAGCAGACTGCAGTTGGCTTGGGCATGGTAATCTCCCTGGAGCTGCAGGCAAGAACAACTCCAACTTTTTGGCAGTGACATTTCTGACACGCTCCTGTTGCTGCAGTGAGACAGATCTGGAGCTCCCCAAAGGGGCTGTGGACCAGGGGCCTTCAGACAGCTTCCTGCACATTGTCCGGTCTGATGTTAAGCGGAGCAGCGCTCCAGAGCACAGCCATGACTGCGTGGCACCGCGGGGAAAGGACGTTGGTTCCACGCTAACCCAGAGGGACCTCGACCGGCAGCTTCAGCATGAGGGACCAAGGCGACCCAAAGTCTTTGAGAGCACCAACCCACAGACCTGGTGGTGTGGTGGGGCCTTCCCGTTTCCCAGTGGCATCACTGGGAAAGCCAAAATGCAAGGCATCAGCGGTGCCATGGGAAGTCTCTTGTTCATCCCAGGTACTCATAGGTCCTACTCTTTCCCATGTGGGTGTTTTGAAGGGGCTATTCAAAAGCACAGATGGTGAGAGAAGCTGAGTCCCACTGATTTTTGAAGGGCACAGAATTTGCTTGAGTATCTTGGAAAAATGTAGTTAATTAAATTAGACTTGCTTGAGAGTTGAGTGGAATGAAAGATTGTTATGGTTAGATGTGTATGCTGATTAATTGCACAAAAAATGGTCATTGTGCTTACCTTTTTCATGTGGAATTGGAGTGGAAGGGGTGCGTCTGCGTGTCTGAAACATCAGCTTCAGATCCCTTTATTGGCCCGTGGCTTGTTCTGGGATTACAGTATTTTGGGATGCTGTGAATAGAAGGCAGCTCAGGGCAGTGTTTTATGTAAGGTAGCACTCTGCACTATTTTTAAATTTTTATGATATGGCAGGCTTGTTCTAGTATTTTAATAAAATGAGACATGCTCTTCCTTTTCTACAACAGCAGCAAAATCTAGTCCAGGGCTGCCCTGCTCGACAGCTTGTGGCAGGATTATAAAAAAGAGTTTATTCTGGGGCTATATATAAATGTTATACGTGGGTGGAGGCTGGACAGAATTGTCTCATGGGCCACATCCAGTACACAGAGCACCCTTTGCACAGCTTTCTTCTACAGATGCTGGCTGTCAATAGCATGGAATTTTATTTTTTTTTTTTTAATTTCCACAAAAATGGGGTGTGTAGCTTTATCTGCCTCTTGGAAGAAGGGTTGGAACAACTTAGAGCCTGGCACCTCAGCATCCTATATCCTTTCTACCTTGCAGCACGTCAGGTATTTCCCAAGAAGAGCCTGGGTGATTGATCTGCCTGACAGTGGTGAAGGCAGATGGTTTTCTGCCTTCCTGTCCCCACCACTGCTGTGCTCCTGGCCCCACGTCGACCGTGGAATTCACCCGGAGCAGGCTGCGTGCTCTCCAAACATGAGGCACATTTGGGCTTGAGGCTGAGACTGTGCTTCACATGTGCTGTGGGCATCGGCACTGCCATCTCATTACTTCCGTCCTCAAAATAAACCCAGTTCCTTTCCAAAGGAAGCAACCCCCTTCATTTGAGATGCTGATGTCAATGTAGCACATTTTTCCTCTGCCATTCCCCAAAAAACTGCTTTGTTTGTGACATTTTTACCTCAATCCTGCCTTCATTATGTCTCCATACAGTAATGCCGGGTATGTTTACGGGCCTGAACCTCTACGGGTTCTAAGTCCAGAGCCACTCTGTTAGAGTTAAAAGAAACATGTGCTCGCTTTCATCATGTGAGCTCAAATAAACACGTGTAAACTTCTTAAAAGTTAACTAGGACTCGCTCAGGTTTTGATAGTTTAACTGTGGTTAAATGGGTGTTATCAGATTTTCCTGAATGAATCACCTCCGGGCTAAAAATAAACCAGGAGGCACTTTGGGTAATTGACAAGAGAAGTATGCACGAAAGCAGGGGCTTGGAGTCAGAGCATCTTCTCTTGCATAGTCAGGGTATTGCACGACAGCCCTGGCAATTCTGTGGAAACAGGCTGATGCGGGAGAGACAAGGAGATGAGAAAAACGAGGAGCGAAATTTGACAGGTTCCTTGGTGTTACTCCCTATTTTTACTGTAGGAGCCGATGATATGGATTTACTCACCATGGTTTTAAAAATTCAATAATGATTTTAAAAAACCTTACCGATGTAGGGAAGGACAAGGAAAAGAAATGACCTAAAGACAAGATAAATCATTAGAGATGCACGGAAATGCTGCTGTTGCCTTCAGGCTAGATCTATCGGAACAGAGCACCATAAATCGAAGATTCATTGCTCCCTCTGCTCATTAGCTGTGTGAAACTGTGACTAAGCTTGAAGGTTAGTTGGTGTAGCACAGCGTTATTGTTCTTACCGCCTTGCTCTGAATCAGACGCGTCGGCAGGCAGCCATGATTCACACATACTGCCTGCCTTGCTAAGTGCCAAATTTCCACTATTTTTTTCCATGTGGGGGAAGATTCTGCAGTCTTGTATGTCTTCTGGCTTCATTAATTTCTGCCTGGACAAAGGCAAAATTATTCAAGTGGATCTCTTATTTAATAAAGGAATTTAATTTGTTCACTAGACTAGACTCGGAATGTAACAGGCAGCGACGTAAAGCACGGAGGATACAAGCCCAGTGGACATTTTTATTTTAACAATGAAAATATGCAATCTGCCTCAGCAAAATACAGCTGCTGAGCAAATTAACTTGTGTTGAATGCTTGTTGGGGGCCCACAGCTCATTCTTTTGTTCTTCCTGTTCAGCAAATGTGTTTTTCTGACTAAGAAATAATAGATTGTGGCTCTATAGAGCCTTTCATCAGATGATCTCAAAGTACTTGGCAAACATTAGTGATTTGCTTGGGACTGACTAAACCTGGTAGTATATCCCGTGGATGGTACCTGGAGAGCAGGGCGGAATGTGCATTGCAGCTACTAAAAGGCTGCAAAATGTTAGGCTAATACGAGTAACAAATACCAGGTGATGTTCTCTGACTGGATGGTGTTAGAGCTGAGGTATTTCTTTTCTCAATTATGTCAACATTAAGAGGATATAGTAACGAGTTTTTAATTTATTTGTTTTTTTCCAAGCTAAGGTGTGTGTGCCCAACCGAATATCCACATAACTTCATTGTATGTCTATGAGCCCTGGCTCCTGTCCAAGTCTTTGTTCCCATTTCCCTATGCTGCTCCTATGGAAAGCAGCCCATCCCACCTACCAGCTGGGAATTTCCCTGACACATGGGCATTCTCTGGGTAATATGAGACTGGCAAATGGTGCCGTGTTGCAAAGCCCCCTCATCTAAGCAATGAAGTATGTTAGGAGTGCCTGGACATGCAATATCAAAAGACTTTGAGCTGTAGGCTCTCCATGCTCTGTCTCATCTGGGCCGCAGTCCACAGGCACTATAGGACGTTAATTAGGAAAGCCCTGGAGTTGTGACAGTTTGAGACAGGGTCTGCAGCAGTCTCCAGTCAAGTCCAGAATGAGACTGGGACAATTTTCTCATGGCTTCTTTGTTGCTTCTACTTCGCTGTCTTGACTTAAAGACCATAGAAGGCACAGCTGACATTGCCCTTGCGTGCAATTTTTAGACTCCTGTTGCTGCCACGCTATACTTTCCACCCACCATTCAAACCCAAGTTTGCAGAATTTCAGCATGAAATCAAGGGTCCGCTCCAGTGTAGGTGTGTTACACCGCGGTGCCTGGACAGAGTTCTGGTTTGGAGCTAGACAGGAGCTAGAGCTGCAAACCTGATACTCCCTTTCCAGCCACCTGAAATTTGCAGAGGGGGAGAAAATGCAAAGTTTTGGATTAAAAAATTGTCCCTACAGTTCCCCAGCGGGTAAGAGCACTGTTCTGATGCAGTCCAGGACCGCAGCATCCTTAGACAGCAGCGCAAACACCACTGAAGAGTCACTTTGGCAGTACGGCCTTACGAGAACTCTGAACTCTGGCAACGTTCGACCGAAGTGTATGCTCTGCTTTAGACCCAGGCATGAATTAATTCGTAACATACTGTTATGAAGATCTCAGAGCTCCGCACACCACCGTCTTTGACCCAGCTCCCGACAAACCCTGTGAGACCCGGCGTTTCCTAAGTTTCATGTGCTGCTAACATAACCCAGTGGAGCAGAGAGAGGAGAACGAGGAGACCGGAGTAGGACTGAGAACAAGCCACTGAGTGCAGCTCCTGAGAGAAAAGGAAAACTTCATCTCAACTACGAGATTTACATAATGTCAGGAAAAGCGATTTAAATGCAAATGACCTGGTAAGATTGTTAGCAATTTTGCAGTGGCTCTGGCAGCCAGGTGTAGCATAAGGAGAATGAGAGCTAAACAACTATTTCCTTCCTTCTGTGAGTTCGTTTGTTCACATCCCAGGTTTATTTCTTTGGCAGGTGTATTTTCCCCTTCATCTTAAAAAACCAAACCAAACAAAACCCCAAAAGGCAGCTGGCTACCCCCTCTTTCCTAAACACAGTCCTTTTGCATTACAGCAAAGCACGCGCCCCCCTGCAGAGAGCGAATAACCACTTCTGGTGCTCCGTAATACGCATATTTATTGAATTTTCCATCAAGTTCTGTAAGGTGAGGCGGACATTTTACAACAAATTCTCTTCTACCTATGTTCTTGTATCATTTGCTACACACAAATTCAGGTATTTTGGGAAATTACCAAATACCTTTTTAACTCTGCTTGTCTTAGGGACTTCACAAACTATTAAATTTGCAGCAGGAAGTCAGGATTTGCCCTCCTGAAATGGCCTTTTAGAAAGCAGAAAGAGCCACGGTGTGGGGAAGTGCCCCTTGTTGTCCAGGTGTCCCAGGAAACCAGGCTGGTGCAGTCGGAGGGGACGCGGTGAAAGCCTGCGAGACACCTCAGACACTCACAAGGCAAGCGGGGCTTCTCGTAATTACAGTAATTACCAGGCTGCCTGGTGGGGTTCTCTCACCACATGTGAAAAAAAAAAAGAAACTGAATAAGCAGAGGGAAATGTTCTTTTCCCTATCAGGCTTGTGGGCACGTGTTTTGGCTTAGCTGTCTTTCCATTTTCCATGTTTTGCTCTGGAGGAAGCTAACATCCTCAGATGGAAAGCAGGGATGATCTGATGTGACACTGCTGGTCTTGTAGCTACAGCTTTCCTGTGGTCACAGGTTCACTCTGCTAAGACTTTGGGAAGGTCATTTAAAAGTCCTAAGGGTAAACCTTGGCGGCACCAAAGTCCAAAGATCTTTTTGCCATTGGTTAGTGTCAGCTGAAGCCTTAGTGCCTCAATTTCCCCCACTGTAAAATGAAGATAGGAATACTCTTTAGAAGTGAGGGGTCTGTTTGTTTGCTGCTGGTACAACTGTGATCTGCGGATTGGTTCCTAAAAAACAGGAAAGAAGGAATTACACAATTTGTATTAATTAGTTACCCCTCACTGTCAAAGCAGTGCTAGGTGTTTTGTTGCCTTCACGCTGTGGTTGCAGCAGAGGACGCTTTCAATGGACCCTGGTAGCAGAGAACTGGCATGAATCCCTCCACAGCAGAAGTTTCATCTGCTAGACCACTCTCTTCATGACACTGCAAATGTATTTCTTCTCTCTAGAGGTGCTGCATTTAGAAATTTACTGGGTCTCCTTTACGTCTTAACAGTTTTTCCTCCAAAATTAAAGGATGTGCAATTTCTAAATGTAAAGAACAAACTTGAGAAGGGATCTATTTTACTTTGCTTGTCTCCCAATACCTGAGCAAGTTTAAAGTACAGTATTGGTCAGGCAAAGAGGAAACGCACATGTTCAGAGCTAAAATCATGTAGCATCTGTTCCAGTTTCTGTCAGTAGAAACACACTGTGTTTCATGGAAAGGCTATCTGCTTTATCCAGAATAGCCCTTATCAAAAGCACAAGCACCCTAAATTTGTAGCATGCAATATTTTGGGACTTAGGAAGGACTCCACAGTCAGTCTGTCTGACTCGCTGGCTGTGTGATACCCGTGCAAGGGCTGGTGGTGATGGAGTGGGCGTGAGCATGCTGGGAACATCTCCCCGTGCCGGTTGGGATTCACACTAATGGGTGGCAGGCCCTTCCTTGTGCAATTTCAGAAACACTTGCTGAAGCAGAGACTTGCATCTTAACTTTCTGGACGGACTGCCTTTAGATTTGAAGACAGGTTTGGGCTTGTGCTGAAAATATTTGGTCCCTTTCGTAGACCTACCCTGTGAGCCCCACCTGCTGTGGCAGTAGCCAAAGGTGGCCACTGTCTGCAGGCTGCTTGGGGTGCCTCTAAAGAAGTGAAGTTTGGCTTTTGACAAAGCCTCTGCGCTAGGAAATTTTTCGGCTTGGCCAAGAAGCCAGTTAGTGCCCTGGCTGTGCTTTCTCGGCTCAGGGTCCTGCAGAGGCAGCTTTCTGAAGGCTGTTTTGGTCATTACTGATCCTGGCTGGATTTGAAAGAGCTCCAGGTACTGTGCTGTTTCCTTCGTGTCATAGGCCTCTTCTGGCACGGTGAGATTTTTTTTGATGTTGTGTTTAGACTTCTCACAGAGCTGTTTCCCCCTTGTGAACCCTTTCTTTCTCCAGACTCTGCATTTTGCTTATTGACCTTTCAGTCAAATGGCTCCAGTTGGAGTCGCTTGGCTCAGTAAAGCTTGTGAAGATGTTAAGATAAGGAGTTAAACCTCCACCTTGCTGATGACTGCATTTACCCTGTAGTGCAGCCATAACAGTCTTTGGAGCCGTCCATCCCTTTCCTCTCCCTCCCTGTAGATCTCAGCTGGGGCATTTCCCAGTCGGTCCTACTGCACCCATAGGACTGGAAAAAATATCCATGAGATATGCAATATAGTATGTGAGCACCAATCTAATCTAGCAATTATCTTCACTCGTGAGGGCAGATGACATTACTCACCATGCGAAAGGTCATAATAACAGAGATCAGCCATCATGTGGTGTTTACACACACTGATTGTTGGCTTATTGCGAGATACTAAGACACAGGAGGAAGAGTTATCGTGAAGCTGATGTGATTATGGGTATCTGCCCATTGTAATTGGATTTCTCGTGGTAACAGAATGTTTGTGAAGGAATCCGCACTTGACGCTGCATTTTTGCATACTCTGTAGTCATATACTTGCTTTGATCTCCAATTAAACTGGGATTTTAAGAGCAGTAGCTTGACCTTTGTTGGCTCTCAAATTTAAATAGAGTCAGTTAATGACCTCATATAAAATTTTGAGGCAAGAAAAAAATCCTAATTTTTCTGGTTTTAAGCATTGTCATAGTTTTTCTCCCTGGGGTTTGAGTGCTCAATAGGATTTTCTAGAGCTTTTTTTTGGGTTTTTTTTTTTGGGCTTTTGTGTGTGTGTGGCTGGATCTGCTCCAGTGAGAGAGAAGGAGAGAGAGAAACTTACTTTTCTTGGTAATAATCTTTATAAATTTTATTTGCTTAAATCTACACAAATAACGGAGAGATTATGAAGAAAACTCTAAAATGCCAGACTAGATACTGGAGAATCATCCTGTGTTTAAAAAAAAGGGCACGAGTAAAAAAATTATTCGGAAGCAAATCATTGAACAGATGAATTACCATCCTAGGAGAAAGGTCTTCCTTCCATGCTGAGTGGACATCTATAGATACAGTGCTCCTGGCTGAGAAGGAATAAAAATATCTTTACAAAGCTACAGTCACTCACTCGTAATAAAGGATGTTCTGCTACTCCTAACCCAGATCTTGCTGTCAAATACACTCCAAAGCTTTGCTTGGTTTCATTTTCTTCTCTCTAATTCATTGTTGCTTCCTTCAGACGGGTTCGTCAATACTCTGAAGACTATTTTTAGATCTGGTGACAAGTTGACTACACCCTCAAGGCAAAGCGAAATGTTTCCAGGTCTCTCTCAGCCCTTGCTTAGTTTTCAGAATGGCTTTGTAGGAGAGGGAAAGTGAGACACTTCAATAGCACAATATTTTTAACTGTGCTTTGCTTCTAACAGACTTAGGTTTTTCAAATGTCTCACTAATGGTGGATAAACATGATTGAAACTACCATTATATTGGAGAAAATGGTTTTAAACCTTGTTCTCCTGGTTTTCTGTGGCTCCTCTGCTGTAGGTATTGTTTTCCTCCTGCAGTACTCTCTGCACTGAGCATCTCCGAGAGCCCTCAAGCTCCCTCTCCCCAGCTATACCCCTGCTCTGCATCCCATCCGAGCCTCCAGTGCCCACTGAGCTCCAGGTCCAGCTCAACCTCAGTGCCCAGTCGTGGTGTCTGAGCTGAGCAGTGCCCAGCCTGGCTGGCCCTTGGTTCCCACCTAACCCTGCCCTGCAGCTCCAGCTGCCCACTGGCAGCCCACTCTGGACTCCCCGGGCTGACCAGGATGCCTGCTGTGACTCCAGCTCTGACTTGGGCACAACAGGTACCGCTGTGGTTCTCCAAAACTAAGCTATCTGCCATCTCCCTCCACGGTGTCAGATGGTAGGACGCAGGTCCAAAGTGTCGTGCCTTAAAAGACAGGGGTCAGCACGTGGCCGCGCTGGCTGTGATGTGTCTCTTTAGCACCTGCAGCCGCAAGGCTGGCAACTCTGCAGTCGCTTTTGTCTTTAACCTCTACCTGTTTGCTTAGCTGGGATTTGAACAGATCACTGCATCCTTGTGCTAATTACAGTTTAATAATTAGTGCCTATCAAAACGTTGCCTTTCAACTGCCATTCATTTTGCTCTTTGCTTGCCAAATAACTTCACCTTTCCCTTGCTGCAGCCACTGTGTTCAAAGGTGACCGAGTTAACATTTCTTAATTTCACATCCAGTTACTTCTCTATCCTGTATTTTAACCCCTCAGTGGTTTTGGTTTTACTCCCCAAGCTAAAAGATACCAATCACTTTCAACATGCTTGTGAAGAGCAGAAAACACGCTGTGAAAACAACGAGCCCCATGGTTTTTTCCTGCACAGCTATACAGCTGATCCTCCAGCAGAACAAAAGCAAGAGATGGCAGTTGGGCTGATCAATGTCATTTTGGGTTCTAGAGATTCATTCAGGTTTAACGTGTTTTTGTAGGAATTACAGAGTCAAATGCACAAGAGGCTAAAGGGAGCCAGTTCTTTATTCCCAGGATTTTAGATGCACTGAGATGGCAGAAAGTGGCTAAGGAATCGTAATGTCAGAGGAAAATCACTTCCCGACCTTTAGCCCAATGATCAAATTGGTTGGCAAAACCAAGAAGTATTTGGCACCAAAGCTAGTGGCTTGGTGACTGAAGCCTGGGTAACTGCCCGTTCCCATCTCTTGGAATGCCCGTACCAAGGTTCACACATTGCTGCCTCTGCAGCAAAAAGCAGTTGCTGCTGAACGGCAGTGTGTGTGTTGAGGAGGGGCTGTGCACCACCAGGAGCTGCAGAGAAACACCATTGTGCTTGCAGTGTTAATCATGGATCAGAAAGAAGCTGAAACTTGATTTGAACCGTTTTCAAGGATTTCTGTGCTACGTCTCATTACTGTTAATTACAAGCTTACACCAGTGATTAAACAAATATTAGAAATGCTGCAGACCAGGATCTATGTTATGTGAGCTTCGAACACCTTCATCACTTCTTGCTAGGGGATGTTAGACCAGTTCCTCTCCATTTTACTTGGTTTTAATCAACACAATCAGCCCCTCAGCGACAGTAATGGTGTAAAGCCCCTTGATACTTCCAGCAGTGGATCAATAAATGTTCGTGTCTCCCTGCTTTCTGCCTCTTCACACGTTTGTCCTCCAGAACTGGAGATGTCAGGACTTCTCCCCAGGGCTGCTGAAGTTGCAGCAGCCCAGAGTTGTGTCTCTGCCGTGTCAGTGATAAACATCCAGAAAAGCTGCAAATAGTTACTGTGCTGTCACTTTCTGTACAGTTCTAAGGTTAAAAAAAGATTAAAAGGATGTTCCAGCAGTCATTAAAAAAAAAAGGCGTTTTGTGGTGTTGCAGCAGTAATGTGGCTACGTTAGACATAAACCCAAGAACTGAGCGAGTGCCTGAGCAGCATCTCCCTGCCCGTCAGGCTTCGGAGGGCAGTGGGGATGGACAGGCTGGGTGCCCTATGCTCTGCCCTTGCTCCTCTGGCCCCATGGGGAAATGGGACTTGAGCCCTCAGATCTGTCTCTCACCAGCACTTGAAGCTACACCCACTTGGAAGCAACTCACAGCGGATCCTACCAGCGGGACACAGGGGCTGGAAACCAAGGCTGGATTGAGCAGGTTTCTGGAAGCTGCAAAGCAGCATGTGATATGGATGTGGAAGGGACTGCTGATCTACCCAAGCTTTGAGACATCTCCTTCCTATCTGAGGCCAGGAACTGTATAAATTCTGATGGATCCACCTCTGGGGGATCGCTCTGACTTTTCCGCTTTTGCAGTCAAGTAACATTTCCTACAGAAATGGCTATAGTTCAGGTTAAAAATGTAAAGCCTCCTCAAAAGGTTCATACATATGAACTACGTAGGCTAATCTGATCCCTCTGCTCTTTTCAACCACTTTTACGAACACGGGAAGCTTTAAAACAACCCCAAATGAAGATGTGTTCAGATGTCAGTTTGAGACAGGACATTCACAAATGCATTGCCTGCTCTGATCAACGGGGATTGCTCAGCCCCTGCCCGGTCAGAGCTGCTGTCCCAAGCACAGGGTTGGATGGAGAAAGGGCAGGCCTAACAAAATACAAATTCTACCAATCTAAATAATCACACCAGTAAATACTAAGGTGGTAGGTTAAGAAGCTCTCAGCTTCCGGAGATACCATACTGCATTAGCGGAGCAGGACAGATAAGAGCTGCTCAGGGAAGTAGGAAGCTCTCCTGGGGGCTGGTACCCCAGCTCAGCTCAGCGGCTGTGTGAGCCACCACATCAGGGCCTGACCTGGCTCCTTCTCCTTCCCTCCAGCTCTAGTGGGGCTCCCTCCTATCTCAGACTAGAGAGAGCATGGAGGGACAGAGAGGAGAGGGTCACCGGCAAATCCAAGCTGTTCCCCAGAAGGGGAACAACACACATGTACTTTTATAATCCTATTTTTTTTTGGCAATGTTTGTTCTCTCATTAGCATCAACAAACAGGCTCTGACCTTGCCTGTTGATGCTTCAAATGCCCTGTTACACAGCAAGCATGGGAATGAGTTAGTCACATGGAAAGTACTTAGTCTCACATGGGCTGTTCATGTGCAGAGAGGAAAAAAACCCAGTCTCACAAATACAATAATCTCTGCAGGAATCTCTCCCCCCCCGCCCCCTTCTATAACGATGAAATACAGGCTGGATTTTTGCTTTAAGGCAGAATCATATCACGGTTTCAAGTAATTTAAAAAAACAGAGACAAATCAATACTTTATTCTTCTTAACAACCACAGCATTAACTTTGTCACACAGGGCTGTCTTTTAAGAAGCCACCTTTTTAATACACAGTGCTTATGTACCTCAGCTCAGGGTTGGGAGAGTCTGAAAAATGAAAACCCAAAAGCCTCTGAAAGGAGACACGGGCAGAAAACAGCCCAATACATTTCCCCTCCTGGCTAGCTGTTCCCAGGCCAGAGGTGAGCTGCCAATGCATCTGGAATTCATGGAAATGAGAGAAAGAGGTGGGTTTTCTGGCTGCGATGCCTCGTTCCCAGAAACACACACTCAGCACAGACCCAAGCCAAAGCCACGGCAGTATGCTCTGAAACGTGCTCTGTTACGCTCTAGGACCCTTTTCTCACTCATCTTTACTGAACAGACCCATTTTTACCCAGAGACAAGCTACTCCTACTTTCACCAATCTGTTTTAACCATAAAAAACTGCATGAAGCAGCAGGTTTGGGTGCAGGTTGCATGGGCACTGTTGCTGCACAGATCCGTCTTTAAAGCTCCACCGGCTCTCAGGGGTTTCATTCACGTGTGACTGCCCTGCCAGGTAGCGAATTCACTGGTGACACCCAAAAATTCTTTCCATATATTGGGGAAACCGCAGCAGGTGCAGAGACAACATAACCTTTTCCCAGCTGGAAAACCTTCCCAAACAACTGCAGAGGTAACTTGGGTTGCGAGAGGATACTCTCTTTTGTTCCAGCTCCCAGAATAGCCTCTCGCAGCAGGACTTGGCAGCTGAGGTACACGTGTGGCATCAGCCCTGCACGGTGCTGCGCTTCGTGGTGTGAGCCCAACCAGCCGTCCGTCGTCCCGGCTTCAGGGCCTTGCTGCTGGCTTCTTCCTTCTCCTCCGTGCTTGTGCCTGGCTGAGCAAAGCTGTGTGGCTGCGTTAGCCTTGGTCTGACAACCACCCCTGCGCACAGGGTGCATCCCCGCACCTCGGCCGGTGCTGTCTGTCCAGGTGCTTCCGGGTGACAGGACTCTCACGCTGCTTAGTCCTGCAGCTGCTCGGCTGCGACACCTCAGCTCCGGATGGATGAGTTGGCCAATTGTCCCCGGCCGGGTCAGAGCCCATAACTCTGGCAGCTCTGGGCACGGTGATGTTATCTCTCTCGCAGCCAAGCGCCGACATCAGTCATCCCTGTGGGACTGGATGGTGACCTCTCGTTTGGCTGCTGTCTCCATGCCTCATTGCTGCTGCCGGCGGGGCTCCTATTTATGACTTCTGCATGCACGTGTGTGCCGCTTCCCTCCGCCTTTCCCACTGCCGCACCTCTCTGACAGCACCAGCACTTTCTGCTGCCTGAGCCTGTCCCTGTTGCTACCAGGGAGCTGGTGGGGGAAGAGGGAAGCAGGAAATCCACATCCTCTGTCTCCATTTGACTTGAGTTTCTGCTAAATTTCCACATGCATGTTCTTGTAATGCCTGTATGTTTTAACTCCCCGAAAGAGTGACTTCCTTGGAAATTTGCAGTTTGAAAGCATCTTTACTTGTAATACTTGGTGCTGCTGGTTCTTTCTGGAGCAGAAGAGCCGCAAAACCACATTAGCAGCACAGCGGCTGACACAATTCAATGCTGCAGCGCATCAGAGAACTGGCAGTTGCTCTTGCTTTCCCATCCTGCCTAATGCCAGCTGGCCTATCGTGTCGATTTTTAATTCTTGTGTTAGAAAATGATTTTATGTGGGTGTAGGCCTTCCTCCTGCTCCTTGGGGCAGATCCTCACTGCAGGATTGATGATGTGTGTGTGTACACGGGCATGCATGCAGGTTTTAGCTCTGCAATGGATGGGCTCACCTAGAAGGCAGGAGAGCTGCTTCTACACTGTTATCTACTAGAGGAGTCTGGACAGCGGCATGCACTTTTTTCAGAGCTGCTGGGCCAAAATTTCAGCCTTGCCTCCACAAGAATTTATTTAGAGATTGTCCCTTTCCATGCCAGCCCTTGGACTGATTGCACCATGTAGCAGAACTGAATGCTGATGGGTTTTGACAGCCCTCTAAAAGTGGTTCTATTTTCCTTTAGCAAAGGATTTTCCCCTACACAGGCTTCTTCACAGAGGTAGATGGGTTTGGAAAATGGAAAGGGGAATCTAATCCATTATTAGCAACGATACTCAAAGGTGATGTGCCGCTCCCCTTCCTCAGTGTGTGTTTATGTAACGTAATAGAGCAAATGCTGAAAATATACCTGGGAGCCCACCAAGAAGGCATGACAGTAGTTGCTCATGGCATTCCTCTGTTCTCAGTGCATTTGCCATTCAAGCAGACAGAATGCAAAGGGTACGTTCTGCCCTTTTTTTTTTTTTTTTTAAATCTGTCGTTTTAGTACAATTGCTGTACGTGTTTGTATACCGAACCTGCAAGACACCACAAAATAAGTTCCTGAATGAGCTCATATAAATGTGGTGCCTTTCATACACGGTGATCCATGTACTCAGAGAGGGTAATGTAAATGATGACATAAAAAGATATTCTACTGAATTGGAAGAAGCAAAAATGCTCTTCTTATTCTGGGAACATGCAATGGTAATACACACTGCTGTGAAAGAAAAATCTTGACTTTTCATATGAGATGTGTCGTGGTTTAATAGTTTTCTGGTTACACGTTGGAACTGAACCATATTTCTGACCCTCTGCCAGCTGTATGTAATCTGTGGACAGCATTGTGTCATTGCTGGTTATTTACTGTTGGGGTCATAGCGTGTTGCTTTCTGTGTAATTACGATGCACATGGCGTGAAGCTGCGTGTGGCTTTCCCTGCTCACAGACTGCAGAGGGTACGGCTGTGTTCACGTGCGCAGTGCTGCAATGGCTCGTTTGCTGTTAGCCGGTCTTGACATTTAGCGTCGCCTTGGTGATTTTCTGGGTTCTGCAAAGTTAGGCTGTGCTTATAAAACATTGTCTTGGAAGTGGAAAAATTAATCTTGTGAAAAAACCTGCCTGCTAAATCAACCTTTATTTCTTCTTGTGGCTTTCTCCTGATCCAGATCTGCTTTCCAGATTCAGCTGATAGGCAGAAGAGTTTGCTGAACAGCAGCAAATACAGTTCAGCCTATGAATTGTTTGCAAATTGGGTGCTTTGATGATCTGCAGTGGGTGATGGGCTGCCAGAATCGCAATGCTGCTCCCAGAAAAGCAGCTACAGGCTTTAAACTGGAGAATGCTATCGGACTATGGCACGTAACCGATGCAGGGGATAAATCTGTCTCAAATACATGAAGGATATTGAGTTTTGATAGTTATTTGAGTTCTGTTTTGTGCTATGCTAGGTCCCAACAAGCCCACAGGCTGGGCTTTGTGAGTAGCAGCTCTGTATGAGGAAGTAGTCAAAGACAATACCTGTGCTTGAACAGTAGTGTGGAGCAGACGATATGGTAAGAGCAAGGAAGGTGCAGCCAGACAACTAAGTGGTCTAGGTAGTACCTGAAACATCACCAATAAATCATCAATTAAGTGTTTGACAGTAAATGATAAAAGCTCGTGTTTTAGAGGAGCAAAACCTCTGTGCTATTTGACCCAGCCCCATGGAAGGTGGACAAGCCCCTGTGCAGCCAGCAGGTCCTTGTCTGGTCATTGCCTGTCCTGGGGACCACTAGGAGGTAAAAGGGCTTCTCTTGGACCTTCTCCTTTTCTCGTCAAGCCCTCCAACCTGTCGTGCCTGATTCTCAAGACACCTCGTTACTCGGACCCTCCAGTTTGGGCGGCTCTGAGCTGCACTAGCAGCTCTGAAAGGGCCACAGCCCCCGGTAATGAGCTATACCCACTGTCAGGTGTCAGGGGAGACCTGTGCACTGTGGTCAAGCCTTAGCTCTGCAGAGCAAAATCTGGTGGCTTGTCACATGAAAAAAAATACACAGTATCTCTTTGTCTTTTAAATAATATATATTAATTAAAAAGCTTTTGGTAATGAAATCATCATTCCTGTCTTCCTCCCATAAAGCAGTTCTCTGTGCCTGACCCCCCACCAGGCAGAGCTCCCCAACTCGGAGCATGCTTAATTTCCCAGGGAATCTTTTGTACATGTCCTAATCACATGCATTAGTGGAAGAATAAAAAGTGCTGTTAGCCTGTTTCAGGGGCTGTTGGCGTCCAGCGCAAACTCCCCAGCATGCTGCAGAATAAACAACAGGGCCCTCAGTAACACTGATGTGATTTTCTGGCTGGGATTTCACCTCGCCAGGACCATTCACATGCTATCTCCCGGCCCTGTTTACATTGACTGTCCCTCCAGCCCCCTCATCCCACCTCAGAGAATCTTATTCATTCGTTAGGCTTTTCACTTGGAACCATTCAACCTTGCTGCTTTGATTTTGTAACAGGACAAACTCCAAGTCCTAGCAGGATAAACAAGATTGCATGGCTAATGATTTGTGAGCTTAGCCTGAATGCAATTTACTGCAGAAATTCCAGCCTATGAGACTTTGTGACCTGCTAATAAAGCACTTTTGGCAGAGGCTGTACAAATACAAAGGATTTCTCAGCCTTTGATTCCGGGTTCATACCACTCTCCCAACTTGCAGAAACGCTGCTTTAATGTGCAGCTTAAAAATCTAGTGACAAGTGTTGGAATTAGGCAGGGTTTCACCCCGTTTGATTTACTTATGAGGTGTAAGGGATGCTCATTTTTTTTATTTTACAGACTGTCTGCTTGTAGCCAGAGATGCCTCACAAGTGAAATGGGATCCTGTCCTTATCAACCACTAAGTATCAATAAGCGTCATTACATAGTAATGCCAGGCTAATCAACGTTAGGAACTGTGATTCAGCTTCATCTCACTTTGGTTCCCTGGGCAGGGAACACGGGGCAAGGGTGCAGTGTGTCACATGAAGGTAATCTGCTGTGGCAATCCATTGGATTAGGCATTTCCTCAAGAGTCTCTGGGCTTTTGACTGGCTCTATCCCTTTGTATTTGACCTTGGGCATGTCAGTGTGCTTGGAAAGGGGAGATAATCATTCTTCTTGCGGAGAGAAGCACCTTGAGAGTCTCATAGTAATTGGTTTAAGTTGTTTTTAAAACCCTAACCATGGCCATGGTCTGGGCACCCTGATGCTGGGGTACCTAAGTGGCAGTCCCTCTCCTAACCTTGTCTGGTGAAGCTCCCACAGGCGCCAGGAGAAAAAAGCGGACCTACAGCCAAACACTGAAAATCATCAGCCTGTCTCCTCTGCTTATTTGTACTGCTGAAAATCTGAGGGCTGACCTGGGATCACGGCTTTGTTTATTTGCTGAGATTCAGAGGTCAGCTTCATTTTACTGATTGCAGAGAGTCTCTCCTCTCATTCATGGATGCTGTCCACTCCCAGATTTTTAGATGGGATGATGAGGAAATGTCTGGTTATCCATTTCTTTGTCAGAGTCAGAAACCTCTTCCAAACACAGCATTAGCTGACACAGGCAGACTGCTAGCTAGACAAACACTGGTCTGCGTGTCGCGTTCGAGTAAATACCTGCATTTGATTCCAAAGGGCTCCATTGATTAAAACCGGCTCCCCCCGCCGACCTGGGGAACAATCGTCACAATAGGACACTGAGCCATTAAACATTACTACACAAAAATGCTGCTGGATCCTTTCATGTTTGTTGCTGTTCTTATTATTGGTGAGATCTGGAAAATTACCCATCAATCACTCCTTAAGCTGCTCGTGGAAGTTTTGCTGAACGCGGGGTCTGAGTTTGCTGCTGAATTTGTTAATACTCGCTCCTGAAAAAGAAATAAAGCCACAGGAAGCCTATTGCACTTCCACTAGGTTGTCTCAATAGCTGTTATTGCCAGCCTGTTTCAAATGTGCTGATACTGGCATATAAGGCACACGGTTTCGGATTCTCTACTCTAACATTTCCTACAGATGTCATTTTTTCAGCACTTTGGGTAGACTTGCATGATGTCCATATTGGTTAATTTTCTGGCCTTTTCTGGCTAGATACTCGTACTTGCTAGCGAGTATCTTTATAAAAGCCTATGAATAGGGATTGGACCAGGTGTCCATCTAGCCCAGCATCTTCCCTTCAGCAGTGGTTCAGGTGGATGTAACGTATAGAGAAGAGTATAGAACAAGCCAAACAGCCAGGGATACCTCCTTGGGACATTCTTTTTGCCTGAAGCCATTTGTGACCGAAGCATAAATCCACTGTGATGGTGTTGGTCTATAAAATTGAAACCCAGAATAAAGTGGAAAGACATCTATCCTTGGAATAACATTATTAAAGCTTTTATTTAGCCCGTGGCATGCATAGCATACAGCACCTGTGGAACTTAGCAGAAAAGTAGTCAGGGACTTTTTCTGGCAAACAAATGCGTTTGGGATAAGGCGCTAGCTTCGGAGTCAGATCTAAGGCATGGGGCTGCTGAGTTTTTTGGCCTCAGTCTTGCAGTGGGTGGCAGGTAACATAATTATTGGGAATGACAGGTGAAGGAGACTCCACCTGCTAATTGCAGAATGAGGAAGTGGGACTGCAAAGCCCAGGAGGCCATCTCAGAGGGCCCGGGGAAGGAGGGTTTGGCCACCCCAGGAGCACAGCCATGCTCGGGCAAGTGATCACAAAGACGTGTGAAACTTGAAGAAGCTGGAAACGATTGAAGGGAGTAGGGAGACAGTAGAAGGAGAGCTGGCATTCATTTTCCCTGGCAGTTTTACACACGTGGCTCTTCCACCCCCAGCGTTCACAGTTACATCAGAGATGGAAAAAACCCCGCAGTTGTTGGAGCTGGGATCAAAGGGAGGTGTTTGCTTTAGAGTCTTAAGATTTGATTTGCTCCGTTCTGAGTTAAATCCCAAAGCAGAAGCTGCTTATTTCCTTGTTTAGATGTGGTAAAAAATTTATAATGACAGCCATGCCTGCAAGAGTTTGACATACAATATTGTGGGACCTAGAAGAGCAGTGACTCCTGTGAGATTTCCGTCGTCTGTGGAAGGATCTCCGAGATCAGCTTTCAGGATAATAACAGCATTGAACCTGAACCTGAATTTTAGGTTAGATTTGGTTCCAGATCTTTCAGTCATTCTAAAATTAACTTCCCTTTTCAGCTCTCACATACATACAGGGAGGAAAGTGGAGGAATAAAAAGCCGTCATAAAATGTTTGCTAATGAAGGGAATGAAGCACCTGTGATCTCACACATATTATTTCTATTTTCAAAGACGAATGCAAAGTCCATTGGGTGGAATTTAAACCGCTGTCGCTGAGCTAACTGTAGGAACACGGCGTTACTATGGAAAATTCCTGATTAAAGTCTGCAAAGAATTTCCTATGCAGAGGCTGTTTATTAATAGGTACCTCAACCTCGCATCTGACATTGACAATTCTGCCCTTTAAACGCATCATTTTGCAAGCAGCGTGCTAAAATGCCGCGCTACTTTTTTTTGGTATGAAGAGAGAGCCTGTCCCAGCCCTCCCCCTCAGGCCTCCGCCAGCTGTAACTGCTACAGTTTGCTTTGCTAAGCACAGGAACAAAAACTGCAACCATGAAATTATTTTAACAAGACCATTAAAAAAAAATATAAAAAGACAACAACAATAACAACAATTTGCCCAAGTGATGCTTGGAAAAAAACCCTAAACTCCTCTCTCTAAACTAATTAAAGTGTACTATGTGTCCTTGTGCAGTTCCTGGCGGTTTTCTGGTTCACTCAGTTTCAATAGATGCACAAGGACCGGAGCCAGAGCTCCTGAGTGACTAGTTCAGAACAAAAGCAGGTCTCCTGAGTATTCTTGAGCAGCCAGCAAATTGAGGGAAAGTTATTTTGGGTTAATCAATGTACTTCAGTTGCAATCACATTTAGCTTCTAACAGAGGAGCCTGCAAACAAGGAATTACTGTTCCGAGCTCAGCTATGGATGGGACTGGAAAGTGTTACTGGCTAGACCGTGCTCTTCTCAATGCCTCCCCCCACCCCCACCCCCTTTTTTCTTTTGCGTCCTGAATTTGGTTTGGCAGTTTTACGTGTCCTCTCCATTTGCATTTCCCCCTCTGTTTATTTATTTATTTATTATTGGCAACGGGAGCCTGGGAAATTATTGGCAGTTGCTTAAAAGTCCCCGCAGGGGAGAATTCTTACCGTGTTCTAGCCAGGCCTACCGTGTGGAGCTAGAGCAACTGCGACTGGTGCTCAGCTTCCCGGCAGTAAATCCCTGATTTATGCAGGGTTATGTTTATGAGGGCTGGCAGTTGGAATCACTGAGGTGTGGCGAAGCACGGGGGTGGGTACCTCCAGCATCCTGGAGGACAGGCAGGATGCAGAAGTGCTTTGGATCTGACTCCCAGGTGAGTTTAACAGCCTAGACTTAGGTGTGTAAATAAAAAATGATTTCTTTTGACAATCACCTCTCCTCTTGAGGATCCTGAATGTTGGAAAATATGACTCCCTTCCTGCACATCCTTTTGCACGTCTGGCCTCTGCGTATGAGATGTGAAATGCTCGCAGAGACCAGCTGGGTGAGGGTCCCAGTGCAAGGGGTGCTGCAGGGCACTGCAGTCTCCCTTGCCTTCTGCAACCAATTTTGGGGCATTAGTGCGGCCGCAGTGCCTAGACCAGCCGTACTGAGGCTTTCTGGCCTTGTGACCAGAAGCTTTCATAGGTATTTACAGCCGGGAAAGCCATCGCCTGTGAAATGGACTCCTAAATTATTGCTCCTGCTGCAGTGTTTTATTCATTCAGCCACTCCTTACCATTCATGTATGTGCTATTGCGCTACAAAAATGCCAGGAGTCCAGGCACTCAGGCTGTGCTGGAAGAACCAGTTCAATAGATCCCTATCTACCGCTTCACCCATAGCTGTTGCTTTCAGTGCAATCCCCAAATCCGACTCCTCCGTCCTTTCCGATTGCAGACTCTCCTGCCCCCAGTGAGGATTCTGCCTGTTCACCTGCCGATAAGCCCCCCCAGTACTGATGTTTCATTCGCCCTTTCAGAACTTGGTCGGTGAAAAGGTCGAGATGCCCAGACCCCACTGAATTCACGCACGAGCTTGGCATTCCTGAAGCACAGGCAAAAGATCTGTGTGTTACCTTATCTCTTGCAATTAAAGGTTTACCTGGACAGACAAAAATCCAGGCAGCTTCCCAGACAAGTTTGAATGTTTCACATGCCATCTGTCCTGCTAAGATACGTACCACTGTGTATATCGCCTTAAAGTTTTCTCTTCATGAGGTTGCTGTTCAGGTGACCAGCGTACTGTTACTGGGGAGCCTTCTTGAATTAAGACATGTTTTCGTTCCAGTCTGCACAAGCCTGAGCCCTAGTGCAGCGTTATTGTGCAACACAGTGTTCAGACACCTTGGCTGTGCCTCCTGCCCAACCTATGCCTCCCCAGACGGACCGGTGGGCTGCCTAGCAGTGAATGGAAGAGGTGGGCCTAAACTAGGGTTTCACCTCCAGATACCAATGAACCCTGGATCGGAATCCCTGTTTTGCACTTTTATGTACCAGGACCACATCAGCACAGTGTGCAGCGTCCCACGTCCCACCGGCCTGTTGGGGAGGGGGTTTCCTGTTAGGCATGTGCTCCTACAGAAGACCTTTAATGAGTGATGCACTGTACCACAACCACAGATCTGTCAGCCTGGCAGCACTCAGCCCGAGGGCAGTTAAACCTCCAAATGTGAGCCTCAGGACTCACAGTCTCATAGAGGTAAGCGAACACGAGCATATCCAGATCTATAAACGCTGCTTTTGTTGTCGCTCGTACTTTAAGGATGGGTAGGAACTTCTGTGGGTGAGACCTTCTGTTTCAGAGACTTACAGTCCATCTGCTCTGGAATTACATGTGAACATTTTCTAGTTCAGCTCCTTCTGTTAATTTTTGTTTTGAGGGGCTGTTTAAAAATGTCTTTATCTGGGTTTGCTTGTGCCATGTTTGCAGGATTCTTGGGTGGAAGCCATGTCTTGGAATCCCATAACTTTCTCTGGCATGTTTTTCAGTGCTTACTGGGCTCTGCAAAGATTGTCTCTGCTGCCGTTATTTTTTTGGCTTTGAAATAATTATTTTTAATCCTTTTTTCATCCTTTAGCATCATTTCTTAAAGTCGTTTTCTTCTGGCTTCCTTGAATAAATATATATTCAGACGTTTTGCTTTCTGGAGTTGCATCTGAACCAAGACTGTAGACCTGAGTGCTAAGCGTCAGCCTGAGACAAAACACTACTTTGTCTCTGGCATTCACGTTTTCTGAGACCGTTTTGTTGAGACCACATCAAAATGCGAAACAGAGATCTGGACCTGTAAGTGTGAAAACTTGCTTGCTTAATTGCAGGTGGTTTTGAAGGGCTGTTTATAAACACTTGAAAACTGAGTGTTACAAGAGTTGCTCTGATTTGTTGTGCCAAGTCACAGTTAAACTTTGAAAAGTCTCAGTGATTGCGAGAAACTGAGGGTTTTGGCATGGAGATCAAGCTCTAGTACCTCCAGGCAATTGTATAAGACCAAATCTGTTTGGCCTGAAGCTCACCCCCTTGGTTTTGGGGTTTTACACTACTCACACTGAAGTACTTGGTCTGCCAAAGCAGCGTCAAGCCTGAAAGATTCAAAGCACTTCACGGGGTGTTAACCACACAGGCCCATACCTTTAACACTGCAGGAAATTCACACAACCAACCCCAAATACTCTATGCCCAGATCTGAAAGCAGGAAAAATTAGAGTCTAATTTGAACTGGGAGATGAAAGGAGTTGACTGCAGAGAGCAATCGCGTGTGCTGCAATGCTGCCTCTTAAGCCAGCGCACGTCGTGCTGGCTGGAGCGAAGAAGTGCCCGTGTCAGGCGGGACTCTGCTCCCAGCCCTGCCAGTGCCTCATGGGGTGACAGTGGGACAAGTCACTTCACCTCTGGGAGCTACAGCTTGTCTGTCTGTAATGGGCTAGCGTGAACCTTAACTAATCAATGTCAGCGAAGCTCTCCCGGAGCCTCAATGGCAAACGCTTCCTGAACGTGAAGTGTCATTGCCGCTGTGCCAGAGCGGGGCCGTGGGTTTGTGCGCGTCCAGGAGGCAGGAGTAGGGAGCGGAGCGTCTGTCCTGCTCACGTTTGGCAATTTAGGTCAGGTCCCTCTTTTCATCTTCTTCACATTATCTTCACACAGTTGTCTGTGACTCTTACTACAACGGGCATTTATTTTGTTCCAATAAGGAACTCTAATTAAATTAAGCTGCTTCTATGACCAGCAGGTCAAATTTCTCAGCTACAACTGATGTTTACATTCGTACTGTGCCTTCCTTATTGGATTAAATCTTGATCAAGGAAAATCATTTACTGGGGCAGCATCCACAGAGGGACAAAACAAGATTTTGTAGGCTGTTCTCTGCTCGTGTGGTTTCAGAGCATCACAAACTCTAGGGTGATACAGGGGTGTTTTCTACAGCCACTTGCCAACTTGCTGGCAAGTGGTCAACACCAATTCTTCTGACTGGAAGCTGTTAGCATTCAGGTATACTTTTTTATAGGCTTCTATGTTCTGACTGAGTCATGGATGTTTATGTTTTTAGCTCCACTGTTCTCTCCAAGAATGTCTTATTTTGTTGGCAGTTTCCACAGAGGCCAAGGGGACACCATGTCTTGACAATAAATTCTCTTTGCAAACCAGGAGGGACTTGCAAGGTCAGAGTTGAAATATATATTATGTATATTGTATTAAGTTTATTTTTATGTGTAATGTATATATTCTGAGTGTTGAAAAATCAAGGCTTGGTTCTGCAGCACCCAGATTCTCCTTGTAAAAAGGAAAGACTTCTGCGTAAAAAATGTCATGAGCTCTTGCTTCTCTCTCTTTTTTTTTTTAATAAGGATGTTTGGGCTGAGTTTAAAAAAGACGTCATTTAACTTCTGATTTATGAGGCTTAAGGGTCATGTTTTTAAGCTTTTCTTTGCAGTCATGAGACCTAGGAAAAAATGAAAGCTAAGACTTTCAGTTAATGAGAAGAGTCCAGGAGTTTAGACTTCATGAAAAATACCAAATTCCACAAGGCTTGCAGGAAAATTGCTGGTGTTGTCAACCCCAGCCATCCCCCAGGGAGGGTCGTTAGGAAACACTGCCTGAGCTTCTACTGCTAATAAGTGAGGATGTTTTAGGGGAACAGAGAGCTGTCTTTGTAACTCCCAGGGCAGCAGTACACCCCAAACCGCTCTGTCTCTCTGTAAATGACTCACTGTAGTGTTACCATCCCATCCTAGGCAGAGCGCAGGTGCCCAATGAGATTACAGGCTGGCACCGCTCCAGGGGAAAAACTTTCTGATTGCAAGGGAGGAACTTAAAGCTCTCATCCGCTCTGTGTGCATCCACTGCCTGTCAGGGTGTTTACCTGTTGTCTCCCGCAAGCCTTCTCCATCCCCTGGTTTTGTGGCAGGAAGCAGGGCTGGGCTCCCAGCCGCAGCTCCGAAGCCGATTTCCTGGCTGGCGCTCGAGACGGCACCTTTGCTCCCTCACCAAAACTTCTCTGACCATTATCACAGTTCAGTATCAGTTCTCCTGGATGGCACCAGGAAGCAGCTGAGGAGATGAACACCTGCACACCCAAAGGCACCACCACCCTCGCTCAGCTCTAGGGCCGAAGCAGCACCCCATGGCAGGGATGCTGATGTGACGAACGATGGCTGCGCCCACAGCTCCTCATTTCTATGGTAACGCTTTTTCTCCTCCAGTTTATGTTCATCCGCATGTGCACACACACGTCTGGGTTGTTTATCCCCATCCACACTGACAAGTACACCATTCTCAGCCCTTCACCTGTTAGTCCAAGGAATTAAAAGGGTCCCTTCACTTGCTGCATTTCAAAGGCCTGTGACAAAGAGGAAACAGGAGCACTTGGGCCGTGGGATTTCTTTGAATTATTGATCGTGGGAACAAAGGAGCAGGAGGTTTCCTCACCAGGAGTAGGGCCAGCAGAGCATGGCTTCTCCTTGGGACCATGCAGGAGGAAAAGGTGATGGCTCTGCTACTGATGGACTGGTTTAGCCAGCTTTTGATTGTTTTGGATACACTCAGGGATGCTGCAATGACTCAGACAAAATTGCTGCTTTGTCTGAAAGACACGTTTACTTCTCAGGGTAATGAGTTGATCTCCGCTCCGATTAGATTTCACTGCAGTACTCCTTACCAGTGGGTGTTGGCAGGAATGGGAGTGGTGGAAGGTTTAACTCAAGGGAGAGAACAGAGAGGAACCTGCTCTGCAAAAGGATATTAAAAAAAAAAAAAGCATTAATTGCAACATAAGCTGATTATACATAACAGCAACTTCTTTCCACCTTCGCTCAGACAGTTTCTTCAGCTTGAAGCAGCCTGATCTCTGCCAGCTCTGGAGATCAGCAGGAAGAAAGGTGATTTACAGCCCTATCAACACCTCCTTCTGCCCTCCCACTCCAGCTGCGCCGGGCAGACTCATGGGGTCTACCAGGGGCTGAAATTCCCAGCACAGAGAGTGTGCAGGGAGGCTCTCCTCACGGCTCATGCCCTGCGAAGGCGGCGTGTGGGGTGTCTGCCTGCCTCCGAGCATGAAAAGACCTTGGGAAGCTTGGGATGGGGTCAAGTTGAAGCACATCCAGCTGCAGCTGGGAGAGGAGCCCGGCGGAGCTCACCCCGAGCCCGGTGAATGTCACTGCTGCTCTGTATTCATCTTAAATATTATGATTCATTACAGTACATGGGAGAACTTTGTCTCAGGCAAACATGACATAAGAGTACAGCTGGGTGAATAATACCGGTGACATTTTCTACGGCAATTAATTAAAACTGAAATTCCAGTTTGATCCGGCCCTCTTCAAAGGCCTTCTCCAGGCATTCCCACACAGCTAAGTAGTCCTTGCACCGGTACGGGTGGAAATACTGAGCTCATGTATGCAAGTTCTTGCAGAGGAACAAACTTTATATGGGCTCACCTGGAGCTTTCACAGTGGGAAAACTCCCCAGCAGTTTTATTTCTCACATTACAGAGCAGGAATGAATTCCATCCGGAGACCTGAATATCAAATAATGATTAGAGGGTAAAAAACAAATAGCATGTCAAATGATTTTAAATAATAGACAAAACTGCTGCCCACTCACAGGCTGTTTCAAAGGGAGGGAGAAAAGAACTTTACTTTTCACGGTGTGTGACAGGCCAGCACTTCTGCAGGGTACTCCTAGCTGGGTTTGCCAGCTCAGGGAGAAACCAAGAAGCTCTGAGCAGACCCGAGCATCAGGGCCCAAATTGTTGGTTCCTGCCGACTCCCACACGATGCCCAAATTAACTCCCCCTTGGCCTATATGTGTTGCAAGTTCCTCTCCCCTGAACCCTTCTCGTCATCGCTGGGTTGCTCACCCTTCCCTGCCCCTGTGCTGTGCCAGGCTGCCGTTCCCCGCTGTGTGCAGAGAGGCAGAAAACAGAAGAGGAGCAGGAGGGCGCTGAGCTCCGCGCCCTGCTGCGGCGATGCCCATCTCTGCCCAGGCATCCCTCTGGTCCTGCCTCGTGGCTCCCGTTTGGAGCCGTGGTCTGTGCTACCAGCAGTGCCACCGCCCAGGCGCACAGTGCTCCTGCCATCTGTCCCAAACTTGCCTGATAAATAATTGATCGTAAATGCTTTGCAAAGCAGCCTTGTGCCTCTGGTAGCTCCGGCACGCACCTCTAAAAAGGTTCCTCTTCCCACCTCTCTCAGAAAACATCTGGTGACAGCATCGTCTTTTCTAAGCCTTAGGAAACTTTGGGTCAAGGAGGTCGGTGTCTCCTTGCCTGACTCACCACCAAAGGCCAGGTCAGCTCTCCGCTTGTGTGTCAGTGCCATAATTTTCCACACCAACCTCCGCAGCCTCCGAGAGGTCAGGTCTGAGCATGAGTCAGTCACACAGCACTGGCTGGTGCCATCACTTTGGATTGGAAACAATATTTAGTCTCTTGAGCCTTCTGAGACACAGGTATTTTAGTCTCAAACCCTGTGAGACACAGGGATCTCTTTCCTGGCACATCACTTGGTCTGGAGCATCGCTCACCCGGGGCTCCCCCTTCTCTGGGATATGCCAGAGAAATTACTGCCTTTGCACACTATCCCCATCCTATCTGTCATGACTGCTAGGCTGTAGAGTGCTTAGATCCCTCCTATGTTTTGCCTTTCTCTTCCAATTTTAAAACATTTCCACCCTACACCCCCATCTTTTTTCCCTAGAGCCTCTCTTGTGCTGTTAGTCCCTTCAAGGCTGCCCTCTCCCCTTGCACGTTCTTCCTCAAAATCCTCCCTAGCCCAGAAGTGCACCGAAAACCTCGGCAGTGGTTTGGCAGCTGACATGCTATCCGGATAACCAGGCTTGTTTCCGCATGGTCTTTGCAGGGAGCGGGGTGAGATGGTTTGCCTCCAGCCCAGTTGTTCCTTCTGGTAAGAACAGAAGATTTGGAAAAAAAAAAAAAATCTGCAAACCCATTTTGTTTTAATTTTGAAAAAAGCTCAGAAATGTCCAAACCATTTCACTTGACATTTCCAACAAGGCTTTTTTTTTTTTTTTTTTTAAATCCTTGTTTTGATTCAGGCTGACTCTTCATTTAAAAATGCTCTGGAGTTTGGTTATTGCAAAGTCCAGCGGGAAACATTTTTGTCTGGTGGCAAGCTGCCTCTTTTTAACTTCTAAAATCTCAGACAAACAAAATTACTCATTCATGTTTACAGAGTTGTCAGCAAACTGGAATTTCATTTGCTGCCCTGCTCCCTTGCCTGCTCTGTCTGTACCCACTTCTTCCTCTCACCCGTACCTCGGCACAATTTTGTTGGAAGTGCCGATCCACTGCTTAGCTCAACGGAGCCTCTTTCATTACGAAGGCCCTTTGGGCACTGTTGTATTACAATAACAGTATTAAACGGTTTGATCCACTTCCCTCTGAAGTCCATAAATGTCCAGCATAGTGTTTCTTTCCCTTTCAAGTCACATGATAAAAGATCTCAGAAATCCTCTCTTTACTGTGGCTTTTCTCCACCTGTGCTACCCAGTGCTTCAGCACAGAGCTCATTAGCTGCTACCGAGAGATGAATGCTGACCGGGGGAGGGCTGAGCGCCAACCTGTCAGATGGAAATGGTTTCCAATAATTCTCCAGAGAGTGTTTTCTGGGAGCATGCAGTTGTTCACACGGCGGTACACTCATTTCAGCCTGTAGCTGGAATAGTACATTACCATACCAAATCTTGCTACTGGCTCCTCTGCGCCAAAGGGAATTGTTTCTTTAGCACTTATTTAAGAGTGCATCTAGCACGCTAGAGCTCTGAAGCCCAGTGAAAAAGATAAGTTTTACTAGGATCAGGGCAGCAGAGATGATCCCTTTCTATCACAAAATGAGTTTGAGTCAGAGTGTTGCCCCAAGCTCAGTACTGGTGTGACTGGGGCAGCTCTAAGAGGGGGGAACTGCGCCGAGCCTTCAGCTGAGGGCATGTTTCTCGGGGTAGGGAAAGCATGTTCTACCTCTCCCCGTCTCTCCACACATTCTCCCTCAGCAGTAACAAACTCAACCGCCCGCCCTTCCCAAGCGAGTTGTGTGTGTGAGCACAGGGGATGTGTTTATTCGCCTGCAGAGTTACAAATCTGAGACTTAATCAGGCTTCTATTTCTTTCATTGCCCGAGGAACACTGCAGATCTTAAATAGCTTTGCGGGTCTTGTTCTTTACATTCTGGAGGGGATTTTTACAAATCACTGAGCATTTCGCTTTGGTGGGCAAGTTAGTTCATGTTGCAGCATTACCGGCTATTGCTGTTATGGCAAAGGATCAATAGCATTTTCCACTGTGAATGTGCCCCCTCATTCTTCCCTGCCCTCCCCCCTCAGCCTTTTTGACTTTGTGGACTTTGGCTGCAAGGCAAGTGGTTCCCTTCACTTTGGGAAGCAGCATCTTCTCCCACATAGAAAATCAGTTTAACTCAGGATTTTCAGTGCAGTCCAAGATGTGTAGGTGCACAAACCCCCAAATTAGATTAATCTAAATCCTAAAGCAGCTTTGAAAAATCTCTGTAGAGGTCCCTTTCATCACTAAAGGACTTATAAGCAAAATAAGTTGGTGATGACTTCAGATGCCTGATTTAATGTCTGGAATATTTTAGTTCCTTGGTTTTTTATGCATTTTGGTGGAATGGATGGACGTCTCAGTAACAACTGGAGCAACCACTCAGCGATGTTTGGACAATAGTGTGAGAGTTTGGTGTCACTGACATTGACGTGAAAGCCTGGTTCTGAAAAAAGCAGAACTGGGGGAGAACAGGCAAAGTGTCTCACCTGGTTCTCTTCTGCATTACTGTGTCCAGAGAGGGACACGAGGTAGGTCAGAAGCTGTCACTGCTGCTCTTCTGCTGGACACAGACCTGAGTGGGCCAGACCTCTGCCAGGCTGGGGCAGAGCAAGGCACTGCTGTGGGCAGCCGAGTCGGACACAGAAGTGCAAAGCAGCAGGAGATGTTCTAGGCAAGGACTAAGGCATAAAAGCTTACTACATGGGTACAGCCAGAGGCAGGTGAGGGAGAGCATTCCTTTCCCTGGCAGAAGTGTTTTGACAGCTGTGGGAGCTGGGAACTGGAAGAGCAGGTAGAGCTGTGTAGGAGCTCAGGGCTGGAGTGGTGGTACCTCAGTAGGGCTGAGCCAGCCCTTGCAGCCAACAATTCTGTGTTTTACTACCCAAAACTTCCTACCCAGTCCCTGTCCTCACCCTGCCTCTTCCACCTTCTTTGCCGTAAGCACTGCATGTGAAGGGCTTGGATGTAGTCAGGAGGAGGCTGTGGAGCAACAGGAGGGACAGTCTGAATGGTCTGAACAGGTAATACCGGCAGCGTTGTGGCAGAAAGGAGTTTGCTACTGGCAAGTCACAAGGCAATTTGCATTTGGGTTGGTTTTCTCAGTGTGGGAATAGAGGAAAGGCTAAAATTGAACATGCAGCAGAAGAACTGACAAGCCTTCGACATAATGTTGAGTCAAGGAGGCAGCCAAGGCTGAGACTGGCAGAGAAGGGGCATTAGTACTTTCTGCAAAAGAAATGTGAGAGGAGAAGGTTTCAGGGAAAAGGCTGAGCAGATACTTGATTGCATGGCATATGAGGACAGTTGTCCTGTGCTATGGCTGTGTGTAATCCAGTGAGGCAAGCCCTGGTCTGTCTCAGGGTAACAGGTACATGCTGATGTTGAGATGGGTAAAAACCACCACTGTCCTAACACAGAGCTCAAGGCTCAAAAGAGAGTGAGGCAAAAGCAAAATCTCACTACTGAGCATCTCTGAACGCAGTCACTCCCAAAGAGCTTTCCAAGTAGCTCAGAAAGTTATTCCCAGAGGCAGTATTCCTCAGGGGACTGTCACAACACAGAGTCACTCACTCCTGAATTCACAGCTACAGGTGAGGAATGCACAGGGTAATGTTTTATTCGGAAGATAACTGAGAAAAGGTGGGTTGTTTCAGTGGGGATCTGCAGTTTTCACCCAAATCAGGACCTGAATCAGGACCATCCTGTTTTGAAAGATGGGCCCTGGGAACAGGAACAGGTACGCAACCAAACTGGAAATCATTGCAGTACAGGCTTGCATGTGTATGGTTTAAAGAAGGCATTCAGGTCAGCCTCCACCCAGGAGGGATCCAAGCACACGCTGTACTGGGAAGGGAAAAGTCTGAGCCAACTATGTAATCATTCTCCACCTTATCATTGCCCCAACATGACTAACAAGCTAGGGACAGTCTGGAGGGAACGAGGAGCATGGAAGCAGGAGCAAAAACAAAGTAGGTTTTTGCAACACCTCTGGTTCTGGACACGTGCACTGAAACTGTGCAGCGATCCTTCCTGCAAAGCAGAGGAAAGGGCTCTAGATTAGGTGTTAGATGTTGTTTTTAATTTCTCCCCCAAATTAGCAGTTGTTTTTCTCCAATTTGGGGGTGGGGGAAGGTGAGAATGGGGGAGTTATTATTTTATATTTCAGCTTTGATCTGATCTTGTCTCAAGACTTCATTTCAAATTCTTGTAGCAGACCCTGGAAGTCAAAATGAGATTAGTTTTATGACCGGAGTTGCTGGTTATGTACATCATGTGCTTACTACACACACATGGCCCCGTTGCTTACTGCTTTGAAGACCAGGCCTGACCTAGGTAGACCCATGTGAGCAATCTGCAGGGCAGGGACATGCTATGTCTGCCAGGCATCAAGGCTCCTCATCTTTCTTTTCAGGTGGTAGATCCCACAGGTCGGGGGTGAGGATCCTCCTATCCAGTTATTTATAAAGTGTCTTTTGACAGACCTATGAGGGAGGGAAAACTTGGCTGAATTGTCAGTGACCAGAGCAAAAAAAAGCCCTTGCTTTCAGGAACACTAAATTAACTGCAAAATAAATAAATAAAATGAAGAGCTCTCTCTTGTTATTGTGCTGTAGGCATCATTTATTAGATGCTGCTGTACTGCAAAGTCCTTATCTCTCCCTCCAGATAGTGTAAATCAGAACTCCTGTTGCTGACACCCCGAGAGTGTTCTCATCTGTCAGGGATTTAGCTGCCTTTTTCTTGTATGTTTTCCTGGAGAGTAATTTTTTATTTTTACTTTAACCCTCAGCATACTCATCATTCATGGCTTACACACTCAGGAAATAAAGGGCCAAGGAGGGATGCTCCAAGGTCTTTTGTTGCCGTTGATGAACGTTTCTTTCTGTCCTCGGTGAGAGGATCTCTGTCAAAGGCAGATGCTTTAGCCATGCTAAATACCCTGTGCTTTACGCAGTGTAAGAGTCAGGGCTCACAGGCTGTTTCTCCCTCTTTTCCCCACCCAGCTGCAGTCATCAGGCTTCACCCCCCCTGCACTGTGGCTTTATTCCTTTAATGGGCTTAATGATTTTTCCACTTCTGAAACATGAATCAAATATACAAATTAATCTTGAATGTACTCGGAAAAAGCTGTGATTTTATTTAACTCTGGTGACTTCTCTCACTGAGAATCAGTGGTAGCTCAGTCAGAGGCAGGAGAAGCAGATCCCATGTGGAGGGGTGGTCCATCTCAGCAGGCAGTAGATTTGGTGATTCATTACTGCTTTACCCCGTTTAAATAAACTTTCCATTCATCCTGATGACTTACTGTGGAGATGGAGACAAAAAAATTCACTTTTAATTAGTTAGTGGTTCTGGGACTACAGTAGGACTCTAGGAAGTGCTGGAGGGGGACTTTTTACAAGGGCCTGTAGTGACAGGACAAGCGGTAATGGGTTTAAGCTGAAAGTGGTGAGATTGAGATTGGACATCGGGAAGAAGTTCTTCCCGGAGAGGGTAGTGAGACACCAGAACATGTTGCCCAGAGAAGCTGTGGATGCCCCATCCCTGGAAGTGTCCAAGGCCAGGCTGGATGAGGCTTGGATCAATCTGGTCTAGTGGCGGGTGTCCCTGCCCATGGCAGGGGGGTTGGAACTGGGTGGTCTTTAAGGTCCCTTCCAACCCAAACCGTTCTATGATATGATATGATATGATAAGATATGATATGATAAGATATGATATGATATGATATGATATGATATGATATATGTTATCTTCTCTGCCTGGTAGATCCCTCCCTGATAGTAACTAGACAGAAACTATCAATGAGGAAACAGTAAAGTTTTGAAGAAAAAAAATCATACTGCCTTGTCTCCGGTAAGACTATACATGAACGATTTGGGTAAAACCCCCAGATTTTGTTTGCAGCAAAACTGTCATTTTAGTTTGATTCTTCCTTTCAGCAAAGGTCCTGAGTAGACCAAATTGCTGTATCTATTTTTACCCATTTTTACTCTGTCTGTGAAACAGCGATGTCCCCAGGTTCTACTGTGCAGTCAGAAGAATAGAAAAAAACTTTATGAAGAGCTCCAACAAATTAAAATAAATATAATGTGTTGACAAACAATCTGAGTTGTGGTATAGACACTTAAAAATGTAAATTGATTGGGGTTGGTGATCAAGTACTATGAAAAATTAAATGGTGCCTAGCTCTGTTACAAGTGTTATGACAGCTAAATGACATACATGAATGCTAAAAGGGGGGTTGTTTGTATACACTGTATATACATGTATATATATACACATCACGTCAAATATGAGTAGAAGTATATATTGTATGTATGTGCTATATACATTCTGGAGTGAGATACTCCGCTCTGATCTTACTGCAAATGAACAGTGTCAAAAAAATCTGTTTTTTGTTCTTAAATCTTTCAGAGACAGATTCAAACAGCTGTTTTGTGCCCAGGAAATACTAGTCTCAGGAAATGGAGGGTCACCAAATCCAATTCCCTTTTATGGTGATTTTGATCCAGCAGTATTTAGCTTTCAGAGTTGTTTTTAAATCCAAACAAAGCACCCATCATTTTAGAAGAACTTCAGAAAGCAGCTCTGAAGCCTCCTAGCAACAACTGCTTAATTATCTCTGCAGGTTGGTGTTCTTGTTTTAAGCATCGGCAAGGCAATCTGTCACCAACCGAACGCTCGGTGCTGTAATTCCTGGGCCAGTTTCTGGTGCTCGGCAGGGGCTGACTGTTGCAACACGTTTTGCACAGAGAGCAGAGTTTTTGTTGAAGATCTGCAGAACCTTGGATGAATTTCAGCCCACAGCCTACAGTAGTAACTGACTCTGGGACAAGCCCCATACACCTCAGGAAAGCTGCCAGAATTAAGTCAAGGCTCCACAGGAAGAAATAAGTCGGTGGGTTTTTACTGGCACGATAGGTCAAGTGTACCACTTATACTGTCCCCAAGAACCATTTATTACGATGTCCAACAGCAGAAAGATAGCTTATTTCGGGTGCTAGCAGGTGACCTGGGGACACCTGAATTGCTTTGCTAAAGGTTTATTGGGTGACCTGTGTCCATGTCAGTTGGGTCGAGGTTCCAGATGATGTTTAGATGCTTGAATACTGTTGATACCAAGCCAAAGTAGATTCCCGGTTCTTGTTTAGGTGCCCACCTCATCTGCCTCCACTCCTACTTGTCAAATGTGTCCTGCTCCATTTCCTTGCTCATTTTTCACAGGGTGCCAGGGATAAAAGACTGTGAGGCACCTGCTTCAGTGGTAAACAGCTATTTAGAAGCTGTGTGTACTTTCCCTGATAGGTCTGAATTGATACAGTGGGAGATCACAAAACCACAGGTTAAATTGGGCTGGCTTACTGTCGATTGGGATGTAGCTACTTTTCCTTACTAATTTTGTCTTGTACTGGAGAATGGGGTTTTTTGTTTGGTTGTATTTTTTTTTTTTTTAAATTATGCCTGTAATGCTATGATTAAAAGATTATTTTCAGAATGCAGATTAATTACATGCAGTGCAACTGGCCTGGGTATGGTGAGAACTTGAAAAACGTCTCAGAGGAATGCTTGTGGAATAGAGTATACATACAAAAAGTATCAGGACACCAACCTCAGGGATGGTGCAAGTAGACTGCAAGAGTGAACCTGTCTTTCCTGTATAAAATTGTGTTGACACTGAAGCTCAGCAAATGTATTTGTAAACCTGTCAGCGTGGTCTGGCTCATGTGATTAAATACTAGTCAGTGTGTCCTGCTGTCGCCTCATTAAACTTCGGCATTTACTGATAATTGTTGGTTTTCATATGATGTTGAAATAGCTACATTCTGTAGCTTCAAACATGGATAAAAGTGGAGGAATGATTCAAATGCAAGAAGTCAGCAGGGTCAGCTGTCTGTAGTATAACCTGGAAACACAATACGGCTTAGAAATGGGCTTGTGTGGCCCGCAGGATATAGATAGAATCTTTTATCTCCCTCAGATATAGGCCAGAGCAGCGAAGTTCAGATCTAGTTTTGGATCACTGAACTAGTTCAGTGATACCCAGCAGGAACCTGACCCCAGCAGGAACCTGACCCCAGCAGCTACCCCGTCTGTTTTGGGGGGTTTTAGAGATCTGCTTCTCTTACTCACCCCCATGAGACCACGTTACACCAGCATAAAGTGTAGAACTGGGTGGAACAGGGGAAGAGATGGTCTGAAGAAACCAGAGGGGAGAGAAGGGTTAGAATGAGCTGAACGATCCTCTGAGGTAGAGAGGACACGGAGGTATGGAGGACAGGTGATTAGTGTAAGGGTGCAATGCATGAGACTGTGATGGAGGATACTTGAAATTCCAAACTCTAGGACTGTAAATACTGGACATTTCATGTTTCTGATGTGGTTTCCTTGCTCCTCTCCCTTTACGTGGCACACCTTCCATTTGGTCTTCAGAATTTGAATTGTAAACTTCAAATTCTCCTCCTCATCCTGCCTTTATCTTATTTACATCCAGGAGATTCTGTGCTTCTCTCAGGGCTGACATGCCCTGGCTTAAACTGGAGCTGCCCTGGGGATGATTTTATATTTAGTAGCTCCTTATGAGCTGCTCTCATTTGAAGCAGCCCAGACTGCCTGATACAATATTTACTGCAGAAACTTCTCTCTTGCCTCTCCCGATTGCAGTGTAATGATAAGATGAGCTTGAGAAGGGGCCAGGGCCTTACTCAAAGTGTGACTGGGTAGCAGAGCCTTGTGGGGCACAGTTTCTAGCCCCGTTATGCCATCAGAGTAACCCTCAAGATCTGTGGTGAGGGATGAAATTCTGTCCACAAAATCTGTCGCCAGGAGAGCACAGCTACCAGCTTGTATCATTCAGAATATACCTGTATAAGAGGCCTAGCCAAGTGCAAGCTCTGATAGTCTCCCCTCATCACAAGTTGGCCCCTTCTTAGCGTGGCGTATTGATCCAGAGGGTAAAAGAAAGAGGTCTTTTGCAGGAGGGATACAAGCGCAGAATCTCTCATCCTTTGGATGTCAGCTTTTTAACAGGGAGCTGTCAAGAATCCACCTCTCTGTTTTTATGCAAAGCTCCTGGCTTTAGTATCCAGGTGCTCTGATATGACCATTGCTCCCCGTGCCAAGTCCTGATGATAGCGGTGGGGCGAAGCTCTGACCTGCAGCTTTCCTCTTTCCAGTGGAAAAGTCAGCAGTGAAGGTTCTCGGGACTGTGAAAGACCCACAGCTCTCCCTCCAAACACCCCACTGGGCTCCAGTCTGCAGCAGTCAGGCCAGTCCCTGTTAAAATGGTCCCTATGTCAATCCTGCGTTGCTTTTAAGTAAGACAGCGTGTGGGCGGGAAGCGGTGTATCAGATGGAGCACTGTCTCGGCTCTCAGCGTCATGAGTCTGCAGAATAAAGAAATGGCACAGTATTGCCCCTGTGGAGAGCAGCCTTTCCTGGAACGTTTGACTGAAGTGGCGATGTGGTAAGACAGACTCTGGTCTCTCTAGATTGTGTTCCTGGAAAAGCCATTCAGTTATTGATAAGGGTCGCACTGACATCACCAAAAGACGAGGCTCTTGCTTGCTTCTAATGATTTCTTACTCAGCAGATCTTCCACTTACAGCTCAGCAGAACTGGCACTGCAGACACATCAGCTGAAATACAATATGTATGCTGGAAGGACAGACAGGTGACTGCCCCACTCTTTCATTTGCAGACTAGAAAGGAATATAGAGCCGGCACTCCGTCGATTCTGCTGTGCAAAATGCTAACTGCCATTATGGAGTTGGCACTTCCAGGTTTTCTTTCCTGCTGATAAACGTTTGCTCCTTGTTCATTGTTCAGAGCTGCTCTTGAGTTCCTCCTCCCCCACTTATCACATATGCTGGGAAGGAGGATTTCCCAATAAAAGTAAAGAGAAGGGACTGGTACTGACGCTCCAGATCTAATTCAATTTAACAAGCACTACTCTCGCTAGTAAAGCTGCTGCTGTTTTGTTCTACATATATTGCTGACAGCCTATGCAGGGAGGAGCATTAACCCCATCTGTTCCTTGTACATGATTTAGTATTCCAATACAACTTCTTTATCTGGAGAGAAAGCTTTAAGCCTAAATGTCCCTTTGAGACCTGGGACTGTCGTGGGTGTGTTTCTGTGAACGTGCCCTACAGAATGAGCACAATGTGGGAAGCAGGGTGAAGTTCTGGAGGACACTCATGAGATTCTGGCACTCTTAAGCCTGAAGCCATAGCGGGTTTGGGCCAGAAATTGAACTGCCACCTAAAATGAATGCATTTGAAGAGTCCATTTTTTAACCTGTTTTATTGTTCATAGACATTTCTGAGTCTCCTGGCAGTGGCTGCCATTCCCCTAACTAATGGATCGCTAGCCGCCTGTGAAGTAAGGAGGCTAATGACTGAGAATCATTAGTAAATGGAAGAGAGAGACTCTCGGATCAGCAGATCTCAATGTCAGTCAGGGTCTCCCGTCAGCCTGAAAACCTGAGATCTCTAACTTCCCAGAAATTCCAGGCGGTGCTGCAAAATCAAAACCGTGCACCAGTGTCGTGCCTGGGGAAGGGTCACCCGGTCATGGAGTTTCGCTTCAGCACTTCCATGTTGTCTGAGGTCTCTGCAGCCTCAGAAGCTGTCAAACCAAGTGCTTTTCCTCTTCCGTGCAGTTTTAACAGCAAGAGGTACGAGCGTGTTTAAGGAACCTGTTTACCGTGCAAAGGCAAACAGTCAGGTTCCATTTTCACAGTTACTCCTGTGCTAGAGGTGGATGCAAACATTGGGTTGCCAGCGCTACTGCGTCACAGATGCAAACGATTTTCATCAGGGTGAAAGCCCGGATGATACCACCATGGCAACCACTTTTAAACAGAAATAATAGGCCAGCTCCCTCACTGGAATAAAGGCACAGGACCCGAGGATCTGGTTCCATATTCCTACACCAGACAATACAATTTTTGAGCATTCATGTTTTCTGTGGTTTTATTGCTTCCTTCCTGAGAGTATCTCAACATGCCATTTGCAGTTTATGTGCAGTGAATATTAACGGAAAGAAGCCATCTCTGAGGGGCTAGCAGCAGTCAGAAAACAGCATGGTGGGTAGAGGAAGTTCTTGCCAACTTCTTTTATCTTTCCAGTTACACAATCTTTAGGTCCCATGCAGAGAAGTCAGACCAGTTCTTCCCTTGAAAATCTCCAAAAAATAAACAAGAAATCGTTAATGTTGGAAGGATGAAGTGCTGAATCATGCCTCCCACGCTTTAGAGCTTGTTCCACTGAGTCTAATTATTTCACACTTGCTACATCAATCCTTGAGCAGTCTCTTCCAAGAACATTCGCGGTGAGGGTTGAAAAAGAGAAAGGTCTGATGAAGAGTCTAACATGGGGACAGTAGTTCTGGTCAAGCTCACTGGAACCTAATGTTGACTTATAGGAACAGGATTTTATTTGGCCCCAAACAACCTGAAGCAAACTGGAAATCACTGTGAGAACAATATAGTCAATGTGCAGCTGACTGCGTGTATAGAAACCGCATGAAAATGTTGAACATACTGTTAAGCATTCTAACCAGTGTCCTTTTTGTATCTGAAACAAGGTGCAAATATGTTAAATCCCACCAGATCTCTCTTTCCCCTGTTGCAGCCAGCATGCCCTTAAAAAAGTCGGTAGGTGTAGAAATAGGAAACTACTTTTTGCTTTTGCTTGGGTATCGGAAATGGGGAGTTACTATTAAAAAAGAAATGACTAACCTACAGCAGATTCAGAAAGGGCAGGTATAGAGCACTCCACAGCTCTTACTTCTGAGAAGGAACTTCAGTGCTCTGGCATTGTTTCCCCCTGTGCCATTCTTATCTGACAGGTACTATTTGTTGCCAGAAACGAAGTGGGTTTATTCTGTACTTTGTATTCTAATATAAATGGAGCTGAATACTTGTTATAGTCCTTTGGGCAGGGCTCCTTACTGCTGCAGTTTAATATTGAGATTGGCAACACGAAGTTAGCTGATGTAATCCGTTCCATTACAGATATTTACAGCATACCATTTTACAATACAAAGGCAGAGGTTTAGATACTAGAAAGACCTGAGAAGCCAAAAAAGCCAACCCATTCAAAACTGAGGGTGACAGTGCAGGGGTCTATTCCACGTACTGTACATTCGCAAACATTTCTTTTAATGCCATCAGGAGCATACGTGATGCAAAATTCAGAGCAGGCATAAAGCAAACAGCAACTCCACTGATGGCAAACAAGGTTGGTGTTATACACACGGCATCTGACTGTAGATCTGTCTTTAGCATTAGTCAGTGACTCATGATCACCAGCATGCATTGTCCAAAGTCACTCCTAGGTTTCCCCATTCTTTGGCCAAACATCATAAGCCTTGGCTTATTGTAACACCGCGGGAAGGAGCAGCATAGAGGAGTGGTTTTGTTCCTCTTTCTAGCAGCCTCTTTATACTCCTGTAGTAGCCCAGGAGCCGATACAGTGATCTGTGGGTTTTTACAAGTCAGAAAACTACACGCAGCTTATTTACGCTCTCAAAGTCCTGCCTATTTCCTTCTCGATTTTCTTTCTTACCTCTAAGTCTTATCAAGCCTCATCAAGCAGCTGTTTTAGACTCGAGGGTAGAAGCTGAGTGACTCCCTACCTCTTTAAGAGCCCATTTCTTTCCCATGGCTCTCCTGGAGCATCTGCAGTGTCTGATGTGCAGAATCAGCACTTCCATTAGTCTTAATGGAGCCTCTTCTTGTGGAAGACACTGGAGAGGCTTCACATGTAACTGAGGAATTCCTATTACTGACCTCTAAGGAGATATACACCCCACACTGCCTGGTGCTTGTGACTTGAAGTGAAAAAACACTGATAATGTGGTATGAATGCAGTGCTGTGTTTCTGATACAGATGGGCCCAACCCAGGAGCTTGTTTCCCTGAATTTCTTAAAGTTCAAGGGAGGTTGGAGCCAAAGTGCTTTAACTTAACAGTCTGATTTTGTGTTTAGTTTTATTCGCAATGGAAGTGGCAAAATTGTCTTGATGAAACAAATGTTGTTTGTCATACCATTAAATCAGTTTCTTGTTGTTTGCAATGGCTTCTCAGTGCTGTTGGTAAAAATAACATTGTGTTTCCAGTATATCATGTAAAGTGATTTCAATTGCATTTTTCCATTCCTGACCTCTGCAATGCTTGCATTTTAGACAGTTTTATACAGTTATTGATTACCTGATGTACTGTTCTAATTTCTAGTAAGTAAGAATATAGCCCTTAAATCATCCAGACTCTTTGAAATTTTTTAATTTCCTCAAGTAAATAGAGTGTATTTTGCCAGGAATCATAAGCATGTGCTACGTGGATCCAATTCCACTTTTACACAGGTCTTGAATAACTCCCTTCACTTCAGTGAAATTGCTCCTGATTAGCATAGAGCATCAGGTCCAGAATATGGGGAGGAGAGTGGGTTAATGCCATTTTTTCTGACACTGAGTGCTTTAAAAGCACTCTGAGACTGTAACCCATTACCATTTCTCAGTAAGTGCCCTCTGAGAGGATTGGGAAGGATTGAATAGTTTTTAACCAGTAAGTCGCTTCAGGTCTCTCACAAAACAGCAGAGCTTTAGCCACTTCTAGCTACTGGCTGCGTGGTGATAATGTATAGTCGGTAAGCTGGTGGTCTCAGCCAGCGGTAGACAAGTGTCCGTACTACAACTGCTGCTACAACTGCTGCTACCGACTTTGCTCCCAAGCCGGAAGGAGGGCGAGTGGAGCATGGATCTGGTTCTCTTCCCAGGCTTTGCAAATTTTTCTGTCAACCAGGAAGACAAGTGTTTTATAAAAATGCTTTACAAAAGTGTATTATTTGCTTCATCCAGAATTGTCATGTTCCAGCGCCTAAATACAAAGGCTGATATTCTCTAACAAGCCCATCAAACTCCCACACCCTAGATGACTGCTACAAGTTCTACGCATTCCCGAAATAGGGCTGGATTTTCACAGTGATAATTGAGAGCCGTAACTTTGCACCAGGGAGGCTCTGTAGGTGGGAGAACAGCAGAGACAGTGGTATCAACAGAGTTGAGGGTTTTTACCAGGATGTTATCTAATTTTGTTATAGTACATATGCCATACTCCTATCAACGTATAGCCTTCCTTTCGTGGATGTCTCCTGTAAATGGTTATGGACCCATCTTTTGTCAGTGTGAGGAAAACCCTGGGGGAGCTGAGAAAAAGACTTTGTCCTTGTGACTGCCCTAAGCACTGGTTCAGGAAAATGTTCATATTCAGGCCTGTGCTTCAGCTTTGTGGGCCTTTTGAAATCATGCTGGCTTCAGTGAACTGGTGACTAGAAAAAGGTGCTCATGCAGGGTTTTGTTTTCCTTCAAAAGAACGGAAAAGGTCACTCATTGCTATGACTACTAAGGAAAATCTTAAACCACCATCATGCACTCATTAGCCCAGTTCTGTTGTAAATATCAGAATATTTAAAAGCAAGTGAAATGAGAAGCTAAGCAGAACAATATTCTCTGTCATTGTAAGCAATATTGTTGTTCTTTTGGGGCTACCTGGCCAGTAAGTTTGAATCAATGAACACTTACAGGTCACGTTCTTATCTGGTACACCGCCACCTCAATCAAATAACGCCAGAGTTGCGTTGTGGCAATTGCTGTTGAGATCAGAATCTGTATAAAGATATTCTGTCTCTCAAGTTCTACAAGTACTGTGATGTTTCAAGTCAAAGAGAAAAGAGAGAACACATAACGCAGTTTCTTGCTGCAGATTATTTTTATGCCTGTGTGCTCCATTTAAGAGAATAATCTGTAAATGACTTATTATCAAGAAAAGTTATTTGTTTGCACTAATCAAGCCTTAAACTTGGAGGCATAATATGGAACTAATTATTTTTAACTAACTAATCAACATGTTTCATTCATAAGTTGGGATTTATCAATATAGCACATGAAAGGAGAGAACATATTATTATTTCAATTTAGATAATATGCAAAAAGCACTGTGTTTGTAATGACCTGCTTTCACTGAATATAATCAAGCTCCAAAGCTCTATTACAGGCTGGAAATAGCAGCAGCTTACTTTAATGAGATTTCTGGCTCTGGGCCCCAGCTGTTCTACGCAAGGCTCTCCCTTTGCTCTATGACCTACCAATATGTGCTGTCACCAGTAATGAGACAGGACCTATTTCCTAACATGGGGAAAAATTGGAAAGCATGAGTTCATTCTACTCGGTCGGTGGAAACACACCCTTTTTCCCCTGCAAGGCAGAAGGAGGGGAGCACTGAATATGCAACTTCCCACCGCCCCCCTCCCTTGCCAGTGGAAAAATAACATGAAACCCAAAAGGTAAAGAACTCAAAGGTAACACCGAAACTCTCTTAACTTGTCCCCATAGCACCTAGCAAACCAATGTTCATTAGGCACATACAGAATACGTCTCTCCCCTGTGAAGGTACCGCAGCAGAGGACTTTACATTATCTGCAAGGCATGGGGAAGAGGGAACGGGAGCAGTCTTAGACTGAATTTTATGGATTTTGTGGAATTATGCTCATCTCAGAGCCGTATTGGGAATGTGCCAGGAGCCAAAGAGCTGCACTTAATTTGCCTAAAATGGAGCAGATTACCACTGCTCTCCTTTTTAATAATGGAGATGCAGCCTGGAGACTACAGATTCCAACCAGCAGCGCTCCAAAACGAGCCAAGCAGCCCAGGCGCTGCGCTCCAGACAGAGCATTGCTCACTGGGAGCCAACCCTGAGGGCTGAAATGCTGCAGTAAGGGAGACCCAACCCCGAGGGCTGAAATGCTGCAGTAAGGGGTACTGTGGCTCCCAGGTGGAAAAAAAAAAGACCAATCTCATTTTGGTCACTCTGAACTGGACTCTTTATATTGTTCTCTTTTCTTTTTTATGATTATATCCCACACCTTTCAGAAATTCTGTTCTTGAAAATGTTTGATTAGCTAACATGTGGGGAGTTTTATGCTATTTTTATCCTTAAGCTGTCACTTGGATTCATTAACACTTTTCACGTGGATCTGGTTTTTTTAGGACAAGAAGCCAGTGTTTTTTCCCCTGAATAGCATTGTTAAGTATTTCAGGAATCTAAAATCCACAAACTATTTCTGTGCCCTGAATACAAACCTCTTTGGAAAAAGCCGATGAACGTATTAGACAGAAAAGTGGAAGGTGTGTGCTTAATGCACTTTGAAATTAAATTATTTGGTGCTTTTCAATTTGTCTTTTTGCCCTTCCCAAATACCCAAAGGCACTAGCCCACTTTGTAAATGAATAGGCTATGAAATCTTATTTTGAGAAATGAAGGTGTCACTGAGTTGCAGTAAAAATTATACTTAGCACCAGTGCACTTTGTAAGCCCTGACGAATTGGCCCTTGCAACAGCCCTGATGCATTCCTCCTTTATTAATAGGAATTAAATAACCAGTTATTTTATTTTAGAAGTGGAAAAAAACCCACCAAGACCTTGAGAAGGTAAGTCTCCATAGCAGGAGCAGCTTCTTTCCCATTAAATGCACTGAACTGCTATGGCCTTCCAGATGCCTCTTGGACAACCGGCGCGTGCCTGTGGACAGGCTGTCCTGGCCAGCCTGGGGCTGGCTCACCCACTGTGCTCAGGCTCAGCTTCCCAAACCTTTGGAAAAGGGCACCCTGGCTGTGCCCGAGGCCGTGCTTGCAGGCTACGGGCGGTCATGGCAGATAAGCCTGTCTGGAAAGGGGCTCGGGGCATCCCTTAGTATACAGACCAGGTGCCAGAGTGGTCTCTCCATCTTGCTTCCCTCATGGATGCAATTCTGTGATGTGGTTGTGATCAACATTTAGGAACTTGCAGCTTCTGAAATCCCATCTTAGCACAGAAATATGCGAGGCACTCTGCGAAAGCCTGCAGTAGACAGACAGATACCCCTTGTGTGCTTTTTTTCCTTCTACAGTTTCAGAAATAAAATTATATATTAGCTGTCAAATTTTCATTGTAAAGCTTTGTATCTGTGTGGAATTCTTTGTCCAGCTTGAGGGAGCCATATCCTTAAAGGAATTTCCAAAGGCCACATGGCCAGATTTTGAAGTACAGTGGTAAGAACACCACTGTTGTTGCAATGCTACCTATTTCCTCTCCTAAATTATTTATGTATTTATTGTATTTTACATGAGCCATGGAAGCTAGAAGAATTTTTGCAGTGTCAGGTCATCCTAAAGTACATTCCATACAAAGAATAGGGTTGGAAAATACAATTGTACGTAATATTGTTCATTAATATTACATAATTACTGCACACAGAATAGTTCTCTGGGCAGTGATAAGGATTTTTTTCATAAAGACTGAAGACTCCAAGGCAATGTGTTCCATTAAGGGGTATAGCTTAACGTATGAGAGTATATCAATATATAGTACCTTCATCCAGTTGCAGAAAAATGACAAAGCCAGCTTAGCCAAATGAAGCCATTAGCATGTATAATGTGTTTTACACAAGGGTTAAAAGGTTTACCAGGTTTATAAAATCTTACTTTGATATGGCAATGACCACGCTGAGATATGATCTAGCAAACAGCAGTTGCAGCTGCATCAGCAAAAAACCGAACTGTTGGATTTTCTCTGCGGCCTAGAGAACATTTTCCCTAGTCCTTGGAAATTACCCTGAAATAAAAATTTTCCCTATATGGAGGCTAATACTAGCTACTGTCAGCTTGCCTAGAGCTTTTGGCTCAGCCTTCCTGGAGCTACTGTTTAGGATAAAATGTTGATGCAGCTTTTCAGGCCTGTTGGTTGCCTTTATTACCATTGAACGTGAGCAGGTCCTGTGTCTTATTGATACATTAGACCTAACGTAATGTGGAGGAACGTCTGAGTGACTACAAGCCCATCAATGATCCCTTTGGATTTTAGTATAGCCCAGTGCACCCTTCCTGAACTCCTTGTGCTCTATGTATAGTGTTAATTTTGACTTTCAGTTTGATTTACTAAATTGTGTTAATGTGCTGTAGACTGCTGTATGGACCAATAATGATTAATACACAACTGGAGATCTGAACATCCTGATAGGACTCTGACGTTCCAGCAAACATCAGGCCTTGTTAGAGTTTTTGATACATAAGATACAACTGAGAATTCTGCCCCTTGAAGAGATATTTTTATCCTCTTTCTGCTCCTTTTTTTTAAGGCAGAATTTGACTTTAAATGTACGTCAGTGAGACCTGAGTTCTCAGTTTCCCCACCAACAGTGTGAAGTAGGCGCATCAGTCGGATGTTCCTGTAATTGGCAGTGTGTGCAGCGTTAATGTTTGAAGTTTGTGTGTTGAGTCACCGAGGGTTCACCTTTCTTTCCAGATGACACTGTGACAGCTGCAGTCAGCAGATGCATGAGAGATGACAGTCCTTTGATTTTTAAAAAACAGGGTTGCTGGCAAGGCATTTTCCATAAGGAGTTCCTTCGAAGCTCTGTAAGTCATTTCACTTCTTAGCTCAATAGGACCTTGATTTGATAGCACTCGGGGTATATCACAAACCACACATCTGCTTTCCGGAGTCTCCCAGGATGAGGGGTGGGACTAAGCTGGAGAGACTGCTTCTTGGGGATTCCATTTCTTTTCAGGTTTAGTTTATCTGTGAATTAATTATATTACATTCTGGTTAACGATTCCACAGCTCGTGGGCCATATGACCTTACCAAGGCTATGCAGTCCACCTGACAAATTTGCCCTAAAGATTCTCCCCTTTGCTGAGTTTCACTGGGTGTGTAACACTGAAAGGTTGAATGGGCGCTACACCAGACCCAAGGAAACCACAGATGCCAAGGTTGTTTCTGGCTGAGTAAAAGCAAGCAAACAGATTTTGCTACGCCAGTTCAGCCGTCCTCAATTCTTACTGTGACCTGAGTCACAGTTGAGCACGTACTGGGTGACGTGGTACGGTGAGACCGGCAGAATAAAAGCAGGCTAAGAAATCTAATCCTCAGAGGACAGCAATATGTTCCCACTTGTGATTTAGCCTCACAGTAAAGAGGTTGTCAAGGGGTTTGCGATCTTGGAGATTGATTCTGAGGGCAGCCTGCTTAGTGCACATTGCCACTGGCAATCATCAGCTAAAGCTGCCTAATGATGTCAGCCGGAGTGGCCAGGGGAATCCTCTCCTGTAAGGTAGCCAGAAGAGTTAAATTGCTTCCAGAAATGAATCCATTAGGTGCTGATAGTCATTAGTGTAAGGTACCATAATGACTAAAAGTACTTCAAGTGTAATTCAGTCCAAAATCCCTTTCAGGTGAAAGGTGTTAGATACATCACAACCGAGCTGCAGGTGGATGTGGTGGATGTGGCAGCAAGTCGGGACACTGCATCTCATCGCTCTGTGTGAGCAAATGCTACTGAGAAGTCTCCCCCTTCCTTCCCACCGACATTATCATTGGATATTTATTATTGAGGTAAAGGAAAATTTAGGATTAAATTTCTAAATTAGTTAGATTCACATTTTCTAGATGCCCAAGGGTTGGGGTTTTTAATTATTTGGATCTTATGTTTCAAGTTGATCCAAAAGTTAGGTCATGGCATAAGGTACAGGAAAATCAGTGTGCCACTTGCTACATGACAAAGGGTTGATTTGACTGTGAAAAGATTGGAGCTTATGGTTTGAGTGACTTAAAATTTAAAATCTTCCTTACAGCATTAGCTATACGTTGAATTAGAGCAATAAGAAAGGTTTTAGGAATGCTCGTCACTATGTGCTGGTTTTGGCTGGAATAGAGTTAATTTTCTTCACAGGAGAAGTAGTATGGGGCTGTGCTTTGGATCTGTGCTGGAAACACAATTCTGTTGATAACACAGAGATGTTTTCATTACTGCCAAGCAGTGCTTACACGGAGTCGAGGCCTTTTCTGTCTCTCACCCCACCCCACCAGAGAGCAGGCTGGGGGTGCACAAGGCATTGGTAGGGGACACAGCTGGAACAGCTGACCCCAACGGACCAAAGGGACATTCCATACCATACGACATCATGCTCAGCATATAAAGCTGGGGAAGAAGGGGGGAACGTTCAGAGTGATGGCATTTGTCTTCCCAAGTCACCATGTCACTGATGGAGCCCGGCTTTCCTGGGGATGGCTGAACACCTGCCTACCCATGGGAAGTGGAGAATGAATTCCTTGTTTTGCGTTGCTTGCATACACAGCTTTTGCTTTACCTATTAAACTGTCTTTATCTCAACCCACTTTTATCACTTTCACTCTTCTGATTCTTTCCCCCCTCCCATCCTGGGAGAAGTGAGCAAGTGGCTTCATGGTGCTTAGTTGCCAGCTGTGATTAAATAACAACACACTATTTTAATGTGACTGTAATGAAAAGCAGCAACATCTTCATCGCTCTCATGGAAACTAGCTTGGTTTTGCAGTGTTAGACAGCTGGGAAAGGAAGATTCTCTCCTGTAAAAGAAGGTGGCAAATTAAATTCTATTGGTATTAAAAGTAATTAATTTCAAAATGTTTGACAATTTTTTAAGTTAATCATGTAGCTGATTCGATGATTAGTTACTGCAAATCTTATGTAACAAAAAAAAAAAATCTTGTTGGTTTTCATGTATTCCAAATAAAGCTCAGACACATTATTTGAGACTCATTATTTGAGACTCATTATTTGAGACTCTCTTTACATCACCCAGCCATCAAAGTGGCAACTCCCTCACAGGTTGTTAAATGCACTTATTTATAGACACTACTCACTTTCTTTAGTGATTTATTCGTCTTCACAACCTAGTGACTGCAATCCCTGTATATTGTTCAGGCATTTTTCCTCAGAGAGGCTGCATAAAATGACACAAATCCTGCCGGGCAGCTGATACCATCAAAATGCCAGCCGTTAAGAAACCTCCCATGGTTTCAGCCAACCATGTTTGTCAAGGAAAGTGGTTAAAGCCAGACTTTGTACGTTCTGCTTCTATCACTCTAGTTGATCTGCATCTACCCTAATGCATTGCAAGGGTGTGCCTGAAATTAAATTAAGGCCATCTACTCAGTCTTTCCCAAACTGTTCATGTAATAGCAATCTACTGCTGGAGCCAGGTTCATAGCTTCGTGACAGAAGTGCTTGTTAACCCTGAATGTGATGCTGCTGCTGATAATAATAACAGTATGACTAGAAAAACACAGAGGAAAACAATACTTAATATCAGATGGGCTCACGTAGGTTGCAAACAGTAAACAAAAGGGGAAATTATAACCCAGTAATTACATATTCACAAAAAATGATGTTTTCACCCTATGTAAACAAGTGTATTTTCAAAAGTAGAAACAAGGTATATACAATTGCACAGAAAAAAGGCTTATTTAATAAAATTGTAGAGAAATACTGAGTTTGGTAAAAATATCTGTATCGTCCAAACTTACAGTTATGTGATGAGTACATTGGAAAGATTCTTGGAGGAAGTAGTCGTGGACACTCCAGTAATAAATGAAAATTATTCAGGAAATGTTTCTGCATGTTTCCTTTTCCACTTGATATTTTCTACTGATGTATCTACACATAGCTATTTTAATTTCACTTTTTTTTTTTGTTATTTAATTTCAAACTATATTTTATTTCCATATTTTAATTTGTAGATGTGCAAAAAGGGCACCCATCCCAAAAATGAACTATTTTACAAAACAGATCTGTAGTAGACAAAAGTTTTGATGCTTGCCCTTGAAGAATCCACATTTCTGGGCAAGACTATATTTTAAAGGACACTGCAGTTTTGGACCTATGGCTGTGCCCATAGACCACATCCCTGTGTATACAGAAAGCCAATCAGGTGTGCAGCGTGTGGTGTTAGCCATCGGGTAACCGCAGGAGAAGTAAAACTGGAATTTCACTTTGTATGTCTGGCAGCTGGGGACAACCAAGCCCGGTGCTTTTATACAGATTTGCTGTGTGTGATGAAGTAATAATCACTAAATGTTTAATAAATTACAGAGCTATATAAAATGCATGCTGAATTAATATTTTATGATGTACAACTTGCTGTAATATGCATTCATTTTCAATCCAAACTTCCTGAAGTATGCTAGAAACTAGGGCCTTACTTTGTACTGGTTACTGGGCCAGAATTTCCCCCTGGGGCAATCCCCTCCTGAGGTACCACATGCTGGAGCCGGTTTTACACCAGGCTGAGGTGAAGGTATGGTGGTCCAGGAGGCACTACAGGAGTGAGGAGAAAGTTCAGGCTATCAGAGTAATGCAAGAAAGGTCCTGTTCTCCCACCACCACTACTCCAGCGCCAAGCGCTGCGTGTCAGTGCGAACGTGTCTCTCTAATCCCGCCCCCCCCCCCCCCCCCCAAACCCCTCTATTTATAGTGCTTCAAATGTTGTAATGCCCGCATCCATCAGCCCGAAAGATGAGACTTGCTGGCTGTCAGGGCTCAACCCCCCGTCCCTTCACTGACCAAGAGGTGTGAAAATCAGAACGTTTCCCCTTCAGCCCATGCTGGAGGTGGCAGTTCCCCTGACGCTGGATGGGGAGGGCCTGGCCGGCACGGTGCGAGCCCTGGGGCAGAAAGCATCCCTGCAGAATTCCCATTTACTGCCCACTGTCCTGCTTCTATCTGTTCGTATTGTTCACGAATTAGCTTTTTGCCTTTTTGAAAACCAAGGTAACACAAGTCATTTGGGAAAGCCTTTAAAGTACCTAGGGGAGCTGGGGTTTCACGAGACTCTCAGAATGACAACCTGGGAAAACTCCCCAAGATTTCCACGTATTTTTAATACGACTCTCCGTCACTGTATCCGAGTTCCTTGTTTCAAGAGCTGAAAGCCAAGCAGACGTCGGGCAGAGGGTATTTTCGCCACCCCAGCTGCCCTCTGAACATTCTGGTACGCTGTTCTTCCCGTCCCACCAGTGAGACCCAACAGGGTGGCCCAGGGCAGCGCGGTTTAGGGACGGGATGGTTCCAGGGGCCTCAGCCCTTGGGTGCTGAAGGTTGTTAGAAACAGGCAGCATTTCTGGTGGGATTTTATTTTTAGCTATTAACCATGATAATAGCAGGGAGTGACTGTCAACGGGCACCGGCTCGGGCCGCCTCCAACCAGCCCGCCCTGTCAGGGCCCGGCCCCGCCGCAGGGAGAACGACCTGCCCTGCACAAAGATGGCCGCACGCGGTGCGAACTGCGCTCCTCAGGCCAAGATGGTCACCCCTTCCCCATCCGTCTGACCTTTTGCCCTTACTTAGGATGGCTGCTACCGGGCTATCACACGCCGCAGGCGGCGTGCCCAAAACAAAGGTGGCCTCCCCAGCCAGGGTGTTCCCTGCCCCTACCAAAAATGGCGGCGAGAAGCGGCAGCCGGCGGGCGGGGCGGGGCCTCCGCCCGTGGAGCCGGGCCCGGGGGCGGGGCGGGGGCGCGCCCGCCGCCGAACCGGAAGTGCCGCGCTGCCTCCTCCAGCTGGTTGTCATTTCGTGCGGCGGCTCGGTCCTGAGGAGACGGGGATCGGCAGCGGCCGGGCGGGGAGGAGGGAGGCACCGGCTGCGGCACCGAGGCAGGAAGCGGCGGCCGCTGGGGGGGTGGGGGGAGGGGAAGGAGACCAAAAAAAGCCAAAAAAAAAAAAAAAAAAAAAAAAAAGGAAAAGAGGCAAAACAAGGCAGCGGCAGCAGCAGCGAAGGCTCCGCGCGGAGGACCCGTCGCGGCCAGGCTCGCCGGCTACCGAAGCGCCTCCCGACTCCTCGGAGCCGGTGTCGCGGCAGCCCTCCCCCCCCCCCCGTCTCCTGTCGTTCTCGCCCGCGGAGCCTCCTCCCCTCCCTCCACCTCCCGGCAGCAGCGTCCCCCGCGGCGACCCTCCCGGTGCCCGGCCGGTTTACATGAGGGGGAAGGAAGCCCGGCTGGAGCCGAGAAGACGCGCAGCAGGGGAAGGACTGCTCCGAGGAGCCGCCGCCGCCGCCGGACCCCGCGCCCCGGTCAGTCCGCCGGGCCCCCCCTCCGCTGCGCCCAGCGGCCGAGACCCTGCCCCGTAACCTCCGGGCGATTCGGGAGAACCGGTTAAACACCTTCCATGGGGGAGAGAGGAGCCCGGCCCCCCGCCGCCTGCACCTTCCCCTCCCTGCCGGAGCCTGCGCCTCTCCTGAGGTAAAAAATATCCCTCCTGCCTTCCCCGACACCAGGACTCTTGCGAGGGAGGGGGGACACCGCGGGGGGGCACCCCACAGAGACCCGCGGCCTGGCGAGCCGAGCCGGCCTGCGCCGCCCGCCCCTGCCCCGCTGGATGCCGAGTCCCTGAGGAGGAAACGCACTGCTGCTTCTGCCCACCCGGCCTTCCAGCCAGGGGCTCGCTCGTCCGCAGGGAACGCACGGATCTCGGGGGGAGGAGGCGAGCCCCGCACCAGAAACCACCCTCCCAGCAGCAGCGAGAGCAAGAAAAACCTCCTTCCCCTTCCTCCTGCACAACTCGCTGTCCCCTCCCTTCCCTCTTCCCGAACGTTGATTTCTGAGATGAAAATCTTCCTCTTCGGACAGCCAGGACTCGTATGAAGGACACGCAGATATTGGATCATAAATAAGAAGCGAGTCTGGCGAGCTCAGAAACCCAGCCCAAAAGGAGCAGCATCAAGAATCCACCCTTCTCCTGCACAACTCACACCCCACCCAACACACACAGAATACTAATTTCCTGAGATAAGATCTTACCCCTTTAAACAACCGCACACGCGCATGCACACACACACACGGAGTGTATATTATTACTAAATATAATAGGGTAAACCCAGCAGCACGGGAAAAAGCCTCTTCTGTAACTCACTCCCCCTCTACACCCTCCTGAATGCTGAGATCCTGAGGTGAATTTTTCCCTTACCCACAGCAAAGACTCTTTTTGAACAGGACACAAAATATATATTAGATTATAGAGATGTATTAAATTATTCCAGATTTAAATCTATTTTTTGCTGCCAAGGGGTCGGGGGACCAGACGTCATTGCATTATTTTTTTTTCTTCCTTCTTAACTCATTTATGGGCGAGTCAAGGCTGCTGAGGAGGAAAAAAACAGGCTAGTTAGAATCTCTTTATCCTTATTCTCCAGAAGCTTTTTCTCTCACTGCTGTGCATTTCCTTTAGAAAAAGGAAACCTTGTTTTGTGAACCAAAGATTTATTTTTCCCTTCCTCCTGGCCAAAGGAAGGAAACGGACACAAATTGACACGTTTAAATAGTTGAAGAGATCTATCTTTTGCAAAAAAACCCCAAACATCATCGTCCAAATCTGAAATAAATAGCGTGGAGGGAGAAACTGGAATATCTAGCTAAAAGCAAGATACTTAATAATCTCGCCTCGGAAGAGGACGAGGTAAACACTAAACATCAACTTGTTCTTACAGGGAGGATTCAAACCCTAAATATAATAAATGGGGGATTACGGGTTTGGAGTGTTAGTGCAAAACAACACTGGAAATAAGTCAGCTTTTCCAGTCAGATTTCATCCACATCTGCAACCTCCACACCACCATCAAAATGCAACCCCCAGCCCTGCTGCTTTTATAAATAATAACACAGCTGCCAATGGCAGTAGTGCTGGGTCAGCTTGGCTCTTTCCTGCTCCAGCTGCCCATAATATTCAGGATGAGATTCTGGGGTCAGAAAAATCTAAAACTCAGCAACAGGAAAAACAAGAGTCCCTAGAAAAACAGCAGCTTTCCCCTGGTCAGAGTCAGGAAGCAGGCATGCTCTCTGAACCCGAGAAAGCTAAAACTGAAGAAAATCAGGGTGATACTTCTTCAGAGAATGGCAATGGAAAGGAGAAAATAAGAATAGAATCACCGGTGTTAACAGGATTTGATTATCAAGAGGCTTCGGGGCTAGGTACTTCGACGCAGCCCTTGACATCCACTGCGTCTTCTCTGACTGGTTTTAGTAACTGGTCTGCAGCTATAGCTCCTTCTTCTTCTACGATAATCAATGAAGATGCAAGCTTTTTTCACCAGGGAGGGGTCCCTACTGCCTCGGCTAATAATGGTGCTCTGCTGTTTCAGAATTTTCCACATCACGTCAGCCCTGGTTTTGGTGGTAGCTTTTCCCCCCAAATCGGACCCCTCTCTCAACACCACCCTCATCACCCCCATTTTCAGCATCATCACAATCAGCATCAGCAACAGAGGAGGTCTCCTGCAAGTCCTCATCCACCTCCATTCACACATAGAAATGCTGCTTTTAATCAATTGCCTCATTTGGCTAATAATCTTAACAAGCCACCTTCTCCATGGAGCAGCTACCAAAGTCCATCGCCTACGCCATCTTCATGGAGCCCCGGCGGCGGTGGATACGGCGGGTGGGGTGGGTCCCAAGGTCGAGACCACCGCCGGGGACTGAACGGAGGGATAACACCCTTGAACTCCATCTCGCCCTTAAAGAAGAATTTTGCAAGTAATCATATCCAGTTGCAGAAATACGCTCGACCCAGCTCAGCCTTTGCTCCAAAATCGTGGATGGAAGACAGTTTGAACAGAGCTGACAACATTTTTCCTTTTCAGGTGAGCATACTCTGTTATATCCGTACGAAAAATAACTCGTAAGGGCATTAAAATGCCCGAGAAAGGGTCGGGTGTTACAGTCTGATTGTATGTCTGCTGTGCTTGCCACTAAACAAAAATCCAGGGCTAACTGGAAATGTCAGGGTGTGAATTATGCTCCGAGCTGTGAATTGTGGGTTTTTTTAAATAGAGGTGATCATATAGATATCTGCTGCCCACCAGACATCGGTATTAGCTGGTTTCCTTCAGCTTAACACTGACACACATTCAGAAATAGCCGATGAACAAATCGAGTTTCAAGTAGTGAGTACATCTCCAAAAAAGAGTAAGGAAAAACGTGCTGCTGGATGAAGTATGACACATCTGAGGCCTTCTCAAGTATTCGGGAACGTACCGCATCTGGGAAAAAGTATGAGGTGATTGTATTTTGGTTTACAGCATCGTGTGGGCTTGCAGTGCGACACAATTTTTGTAGCATTTTTTTGGAAACCGATTGGTTTTTTTGATGTGGTGGTAATCAACACAGTTTGCTTTCCTCGGTAATGGCAGCAAATCTTGGTTACGGGCCATTAAATCATCACCAGAAATAGATCTGGACGAGTGTCAGTGCTCTCCTATGTTTGAATATGCTCTTATCCTGGCAGGAGGCAGGTTGTCTGGCAGTTCCACCTCTCCTTCTAGCCTGACTTCTTATGAATTTGGGAAGAACTGTACAGCTGAACCTAATTTCCAGTAAATATTAAACCAGAAGTCCCCTTCATCTGATTGCTAGTTAAACCTAGCTTGTGTGTGTGCCGTTTGTAAACTCCTTTAGGGTGAATCCCAAACCCCAAGAGTTTTTACGTTTAGAGAGTTGGTTTTCAACATCTTCAAATGAGGGCAAAAGTAAAAATTTCAGGATGCTTGCAGCCTTCCTAGCCATGCTGCAAGAACCGGGGTGACCTACTTAAAATAATTTGAAAGATCTGTAGATAAAAAAGGTGTAATATGTGTCATGTTATAAACCACCCTAAAGAAATACATTTAATAATGGCTTTGTGCATTCAGACGTAGGAACGGTTCGGTTCTTCGTGGACTCTTCAGTGTGTTTGGACTGCAGGGCCTGCCTGTGCAGCCTCCTGACCGAGCTGCTGCTGGTGACAACTTTCCATTACAGACCCCGCTGCTGGTGCAGAGCTACTAGCTGGTTCAGGACCAGGTAGAGCGCTTGTAAATCTACAATGCATAGTAATAATTGATTTTAATGTCAGGATTTGTAATTAATATAATGAACCTGTGTCCAGCATACCAGATTTATACACTGAAACCATTAGAAAAAGGGACACAGCTGGAGTCGGTCTGTTTTTCAGCCTCACTGCAGCGAGACTTGGCTCACAGTTTAATTCATTCTGCGCCCTGACACATAGCTGATGTTCAGAGCGACAGGATGGGATCAAGTGTGTTCTTGCTGCTGTGTAAAAGGCCCGAGTACATACGCAGCGATAGAACCGCGCTTGGTTTGACAGGAAGGAAATTTCAGGATATTGGCAAAGTCAAGGCTGACTTCTGGGTGGTGTTCCAAACACAAAATATCAGGCACACGTATTTTGATCACGGGAAAGAAATATTTTTTTGCGTAGCATGTTGGTATCTGTTTACATAAACACTAAGATGAAGCTGTACATGTCAAGACCGAGTCTGACACTTCTTCATGCCAAGAAAAGGAAAGTGTTGGAGTGAAGTGCTTTCCAGGCTGTTACTATCACTTCTGTGAAGAAAAGGGCAGGGCAGCAAAACAGGACTTCAGCACTGCAGCCCGAGAAAGATGCTGATTAATTTTGAAGCCATCTTGGGCAACTGCATTTTATAACATTTTTTTTTTTTTTTTTGGTATAAAATCTTTAGCTCCTTTGGTCATTTAGTCGTGTGTGCTGAAAGCATACTGAATCTTTGAATCGCTGGAAACAAATAATGTAAAAATTGACCTTTGATGTCTTTTTATTTTTGTTGATTATGCTGATTGTATGCCTGACTCGAAGCAGAAATACGGGCTTTTGCTTATTGTATATTTGTGTTCATGCATATATATGTTGATATATATATATATATATATGAACTACCCTTAATGATGCCGTCGTGTACTGGACAAGGCTATTTTGTTACTGGAATCTTCTTAGATTCCTGTTTAGGAAATAATTGAAAGCTGTCTTTGCTGCGGCAACATAATGGAGTAATTTGATACAACTCTCCCTTTCATTTAATATTTATGTTTTGCTGCTTAAATCATTAACAAGTGTTGCTCAATCCAGTGAAAATCAGTTTATCTGGAAGGCAAGATGTAAACCAGCAATGGCAAACATTTGAGGTTCACTGGTTTTTTTTCCCCTCAAAGATTGTCTCTACAACAGAGCTTGGGGAAACGCAGAAGCCTGTGTTTTGATGGAAATCTTAGGGTAACCAAGTGTAAGTGCTCGTTTCCCCTTCGGAGAGGACAATGTTGCATAAGGTCCCTATAAGCCACTCGTGTGAACGACTGCTCATTTCAGATATTTCTGCCCATGGCCCTTAGGTGCTTGTGATGAAGTGGGCGTTCCACATGGCGCAGCTAGAAGGGAAATACTGTGGTGATCTGTTTGATAATCTTGCAATTTGATGATTGCTTGCTTGGTAAGAGCTGCATGCAAAACACTGTGCCTGCTGTTGTGTTTTGTATTTGGAATTGTGTCTCAACAGTTCAGATGTAGCATGTCTGTAGGAACCTCTGATTGCAGAGGTGGAACTGGAAGCAAGGTTGGAGAAGACTGTTACCAGACCTGTTAATGAAATTAAGTTTTGATATAGTGCTTTAGCCACTGGGCAGGCTTCCCCCTTCAAAGATCTTTTGAAAAGAGAAAAGCCATTGTTCTTTGTGCCTTCATTTGAAAAGGAAATGGTCTCCAAATGAAAAAATGGTTCCTGAATAAAAAAAAATAAATCATAAATTGAGTCTTTTGGATATAACAGCCTTCCCTGAGAATTAATAAAGCAAGATGCTTTGACTGTGACTTGCATCTTACAAAGTTGCTGATTTTTTAAATAATTCCTTCTGCTTCTCTCCCAGCAGCACTGACAAACGAAGTGCTCAGTAATTGTATTTCACTGCAGCGTTGCCCTCAAGATTGTTTTGGCTTTCCTTTTGCTGTGTACTTGCACTTCCTCATGAGAGTGGAACATCCTGCCTGTTATGCAATGCATAAATCTTGCTTTGATAGGCATTTCCAGGTTTCCAGATCTCATCTTCAAATGTGTGACGAAGTTTTTTCAATTGGTCTTTGAAGGCACGAGCAAGTTAAGCAATACTGGTCAGCTTTCTGTAAAAATGCTTAAAAATAATGTGTGTTTCTTCCTGGAATCAGGTTTGAAAATAACAGCCATTTCAAAGGATTTTGGACATGAGCGCAGTTCATTACATCCACTTGTTCAGAATGTTTTTTCCTTTCTTCTACAGTGGCTAGTTTCCAGGTATATAACCCCTTCCAAATCCATTGAGGGTCTGTGCCAGGGAGACTTTCTCTTCCCCTAGGCAGATACGGAATGTTTGAGAAAGCACCTACGTGATTACAGAGTGTTTGGATTCTGAGCTGTATGTCATGAGTGGTTTGCCCAGAGAAAGGGGTTGATTCAATAAGTGAATGAAACAAAATCACAGGGAATTGGAATTAAAAAAGTAATCTCTTGAATGCGTTTGCCAATCATTCCTCCTGAAGGAATTCTGCAAATAAATTTCTTTACCATGCCTCTTAAAACTCTGCCCTTTGGTTTTGAGGCACCGTTCGTAAATCGTGCTGGCTGGTTGCATGCAGTAAGGCTGCTTGGTTTGCAGAAGGCTGCGCAGAATTTAATGTTTATTCTAGCGACACAATTATTCCAAAAAACTTCACGCTAACATTTTAAAATAGAATACATCCTTGGCGTTGGGTTTTTAGATGCCTGGTCACCCATTTTTCGATAGCTACATCAGCTGTGTACGGAGGAGGGGGTTGTGTGCTTCTCCCCACAGCCACTCTCTGTGGAATTAGAAGCACTCTAATGTGGTGTGACATGCAGAAGTTAAGTACTGTGGAAGTTAACACTGTTCTTGTTTTATAAACTTCACTACTGACGTTAATGCTTTGGCTTTGGCCCTCCTGTGTGTTTTTGACCTCAGGGTTTCTTTTTAAAGAGAGCTTTTGTTAGAAGCTATTTGAATTATGTTTGTATTTTCCTAAGATTAAAAGGAGTACTCTTATTAAGCATTTTGCTTTGAAAATTGCATACTTAGCAGCCCAGCACAAAGATTGAGAACACAAGATACTGAAGAAAATAATTTCTAGAAGATACATTAAAAACTTAATATGTGGCTAAAATAGAATCAGACGTGTTCCTGGAAATTTTTAGAAGGTCTGTAATTTCTGACACTTTAAAAAAAAAAAAAAAATTTGACTAAACCAGAAGTGCTCCCTCCCCAAAAAACTCCTATGTTATGCGTCACTTAACTTTTCCAGCTTTTGCTTATTGTTCCCTGGTGAAGCTACAAAAGATGATCAGGGCAGCATACAACAACATCCTTTCAGGAAAAACCTGTTTATTCCAAGTCTTTAATTCACTGGGTACTGGACTGGGAGCTGGAATACAGCATTTGCAGGGGGGTGGGAAGGAGGGGAAGCTTACCCACAAGCATAATCAAGCCCAAATTTGCTTTGCAATTAAGAGAAAAATGTGGCACTTTTATTTAGTACGTACAGTATTACCTCTCCCGGTGCACTTTACTTTGCCTGAGACACAAGGCTTTTTAATTGTCGGAAGCACGTACAAGGTTTTGGAAAGCTTCAGGCTTCCTGTGCTATAATGAGGGTAGCCAACGAAGTTGTGAGTTTTCTAATTTTTAAGAGTATTCTGGTTTGACAAAGATTTAAGTATGTAAAATAAGCCCCAGTTTTACAACTATACCTACTCCATAAATGCTGCTTAATCACCTTGAGTACAGTGCTTAACGCACCGGCATCCTTTGCATTATTATTGGTGTCTCGCTCTTCAGAGAAATCACATAAGGTTAGGCACAGCCTTAGCTACCAGCAAGTGTTCATACCTTGGCAGGCTTTTCTTTTTGTACAGTTTGGGTTTTTAGCACTGGGAGGCCCATCCTGGGAAACTCTTGAGTAGAAACACTCAGGTTCTGGAATCTTAATTGTTCAGGTGATGATAATGCTGTGGGTGCAGATTAAGTATAATGAATCTGCACTTTGACAGTTAGGTGTACATTTTTCTGACCTGGAAAAGAGTTTAGGTATGGGATTTTAAAGTGCAACATATGATCTTCCTTTTTGGAATGAAAAGTCTTTGGACTTAGAAAACTTAGTAGTTCTGCCTTCTATGCTTTAACAGTGAGATCGCATTAGTGTGAGCACTGTACGTGCTTATAGGTGATTTCTAGGCAGTGGGACAATCAAAATCATTTCATTTTTCTGTAGACAGAACTGGCCAGTGTACCGTTCAAAGCTGTTGTGCTTGCTGTTGTAGGATATTTAGTCTCAACAGCTCTCTCTTAACCAGATCTGCTACCTGTCACCTCTTGCCCATTATTGTGAAAACAGCACTGCTCGGTCAAAGTTATGTTTTATGAATGTCTTTTGCAATGTTGGCTGACATTTTAAACAGTCATGTAGCAAGACTGCAGGTTGATTTCTTTCTTTTTTGTTGTGTGTTTGGGTTTGTTTGTTTGTTTTGGGTTTTTTTTGTGGACTTGTGTTCAACTTGCTGTCTCTCTGCCTCAGTTCTATTTCCCAGGGATAATTGTGTGTGCGCTTTGGGCCCTCTGATAAAGAAAATTTTAGATGCTCTAAACAAACATCATGTAAAGCCAAGCTCTTGTGACCAACCTGGGTAAATAATCAGGCTGTAGTTAACTTACTTTGTAACAGAAGTGTACATACTCTGCTGTACTCCAGGGTAATCATTACCCGGTATCTTTTCTGTTTAGATAAATAAAGTAGTAAACGGTAAGCGATCCAGCTCCGTGGAAAGCACTGTAACTTTGTGAATTGGTCCACTGAAAACACCACCATATTGTTATGAATTCTCACTACAGGAAGCCTCTTGAAGAAAGCATCATTTTTCCTAAGTAGAGTGTGGCTTATGTGCTTTGTAACTAATAACTAATGTGTGTCTGGGGTGAGCTCACATTCACTTGCCAGTTAATGATCAATATCTTGACTGCTGCCGTTTTTTTGATGTTGTGGAATTAAATGTATAGTTTCACATTCCTTCAGCAATACGGCCACTACCGCTAACCTGTCATCAGTCTTTGTGCTAGGTATATAATACGTCTATATTTCAGATATAACGTGTTTCTGATGTGACGGTAAGACTAAGCTAACATCAGTGCGCAGGATCATGTTTTAAAGTGTTTGCGGTATGATTAGAAGCTTATAGACTGTCGACGGCAAAAGTGACAGCTAGCTGGTTCGCTCAGAAAGGGAAAACTGAACACCTCACCACAAAAAGCTTCCATTGGAGCACGTGGTGTTGCTATCAGCTAACCGGTTCGATTCCATTTTTTCTCCAATGTTTAAACTCTGTTCTAGATAGGAAAAATTTACCATTGCAGGAAACCCCTCTGTTACTATGGCTCAACCCAACATGATGCAGACATTGTAGGGACAAGAGACTGTCTTGGGGCTCATGTACTCCAGCGCATACGAGGCAGGTAAACCAGAAAGTACTTGGCTTTGGGTTTCTCCCTTCGTTAAGTGCCACATGTTCAACAAAGACTTGGAGGTACTGAGGTTTTGCACTTTGTGAAACAAGAATTTTGTGCTGTTCATAGGTTGGACTTGAGGTTAAATCCACACAGGGAAACACACTACAGTAAGAAAGCCAGAGTGGAAGAAGGAGTGGCTACCGAGGGATGGCGGGTTTTCAGAACATGCTCCCACCTGTGGTTCAGGTTATCTTTGTCATGTTGTGAGGACTTGCTGAAAATGCAGATTGTCTGCTAGCATCCATTGCGGAGTTACACAGCTGTTAGATCCTATTTGGCGCAGGATGCACCCCACGGACTTTTACTCGGCCCTGCTAACGTATTTTAGTGTAACTAGAATTTGAAATAGTTATGAGCTGGTAACGTATAAACCAAAACAATAAACAAAATGCCACTAGGAAAGAAGGAAACCAGTAGGAAGCATGTGAAAGTAAAACACAGACTTTAAGAATTTAAATGCTTGTGGTCATTTCTCTGAGGTGCTTCGATTACCTCGTAATGTAAATGACCAAGGAAATAAGTACTGTAGAGAGACAGGCCAGCACTATGCTTCTTATAGCAAGTTCGATATTGGGCTAGGGTAAGAAAGCAAATGGTTCCAAACTCTGGTCTTTCTAATGCCATTTGACGCGCAGCACATCTGGGTAGAAATACTTGCCCTGTTCTGTGTCAGTAATAAACTGCTCTGAAGAGAGGAGAAACACCAGAGAATGTTACTGAAAACCGGTAGTTTTTTAGTGGTCAGACTGTAACTTACAGACTTGGAAAGGGATCAGGACTCTGGGAGCTCCTATGTTGCTGCTCTTAAAATAGTATTGGGCGTTTGAAGTCCGAGGTGACTGATCATTGTCTCATACGAAGAATGCCTCTTGCAACACTGCGATCAATACTGCTTCAGCACTTCGGCACTGGAGGTAAAGGATGTTACAGCTTGCTATGCAACAGTCTGTGGGCAATACCGCCTGTTACTTCACCGCTGGTTTTAAAAATGATCAAAGCCGGATCTGTGTGCTTTGGAGAAATTTCAGCTTCACAGCTAGAGTTAGGGACAGAAAAACATCTATTCACTGCTGTAATAACACTGGTTTAGAGCGAATGTCTGTCTTGAATTGCTCACATTCTGCTTTCTTATTTGAACAGGTACTTTCCGTGCTTGATCGCAGTTCAGAGGTGAATCTCTTAGAACAGGAATGAAATAAAATTTTAGAACTGACGTTAGAGTTTTTCTTGGACACAGAAAAATTAAATTCAAGGTGGATTAGTATAATTGCAGAAAATTCTATCCAAGTGTTTCTACAAATGTCCAAATGTATCAATACATAGATAACGTGGATAGGTGAATAATTTTGGGAATGAGAGTGATTTTTTTTTCCCCCATTAGCAACCTTTTATGATACAATAACTATTTCAAAGTTTACATATAATTTTAGTTATTCTGAATAATGCAGTGCCAGGGTATTTCATGCTGTCTTACTCTACTGTAACATCAGATTTGTAAGATGTGGAGTGTGTTGGTTTAGTTGGGAAAGTCTGAATCTTGCATGTGTTGGGTTAACATGAAAGAGAAATATTTGGTAAGTATACTTCAAGTGGTTTGAGATAATGAAGCAGTAAGGTACATGAGACACCTTGCCTCCCATTTGTTGAGTCCTTCAGTTCTAGTAATGCTTGGAATACCAAACCTGTGATTTCAGGGAATTAAAAATCTGAGCAAGGTTGTCGTCTAGTAAACCAGACTGTTTGGAACTATGGAATACTTTATAGCTGTGTGGAATTTGAACTGACTGTGCAGAATCAGATTATTTCAGTTGTTGGGGGTAGCATCTTAGGTGTAGGAAATTCTATGTGTTTCTGGAATTTAGAGTTTCTTTGGGTTGAAATACCTATTTTCCTTGCAATTCTGTCTCCCGGGATATCATCTTTACTTCCTAACTGTGAAATTATTTTTAACAAGTTCAACTGTGTAGCAAGGAATACGAACTAAATATTTAATTGGGATTCGTAGAAGGTTGGTTATGGTAAATAGAGATCAGCTTCATATATAAGAATATTCTAATTTTTAATATTCCTATACCAGACTGACTGTAGTGGTGTATGTGTGTTTGCTTAATTTTGATGTAGAAAGGTAGAGTTTTGTTTCAGATGGTCTTGTCTAACACTGCGTGTTGCCTAAACCGGCTTTGTTTGTATTTGCTTGCAGGATCGCACAAGGACTTTTGACATGCATTCACTGGAGAACTCGCTAATTGACATAATGAGAGCTGAAAATGATTCACTGAAAGGTAAGGTTAGAAAGAGACTATTTCCTGCAGTAAATAATCGGGCAGATATGCTTACTTAGAATAAGAAACTTCAGTTTTGGTTAGGAAAAGCAAAGCTACGTTGTGCACCTAGTGCCTGTCAGTCAGCTCCGGTAGGCCTGGAAGCTGTTGCAACACACAGCCCTTGAGAGAGTTTTGTCTTTATACAAAACAATGCGACACACAAACATAAGCTGATCTTTTGTGTCGTTGCCAGTGTCGTTTTTAATAGATACAATGTGTGCAGCCTGTAAAAATGATCAACTTCAGGAATCTTGTGCAGCTCAGTGAGACGTAACTTTTTGCTTAATAGTGTTTTCCTGCTGAAGTAATAGTTCTGACTGGGGGAAGAATGAGGTTTTATCTATGTCATTTTGGGAAGAACACTGAGTATTGCATCACAGTTTTTTAGTTCTTTACATCTCTTTGTTGCTGCCTTGAATTGCAGAATTCCTTGTACCGATGGGAAAGGAAAAGGGGGGCTGAACTGCCTTGCAGTTGGGATGGATTTTTTTTTTGGAGGGGGGAGGCAAAAGTAATCTTTCTTTGAAAATACCTCAACTTAGAAAGTATTCAAAGCATTTTAGACATATTTTATCTAAACCTGAATAGAAACTGCTTATGGTATACAATTCAGAAGTCTAGTGTCTTATTCTTCTTCTGTTAGACGAGTAATCTATCTCAATCTGATGGTTACTTGTATAAGTAAAAGTAGTCAAACTCTTCTTAAGAATTCAGTTTTGTTACCAGTCATGAGAACCAAACCCCACCCCATACATTTGTGAAATCAAATTTCTTTTGATATCAAGGCTGGTGGTGCTAATGAACTCTGGCTTATTTTAAGGGTGATTCTTGCTCAGACCAGCCTTTGATAAACTGGCAGTGACTTGCATTTCTTGCATTCACCACGATCTGAAATGCAGCCTGTGTTTCACATCCAGCACTGAGCAGCAATTCCAGGAGATGGGAAACACCAAGAAATACACCTTCCTACTGAAATGTCAAGGAGAGCTTGATGTAAATGAAAGTAACGCCAAATGAATTAAAAAAGCAAAATACATTCCCTCCTTAGGTGGTGGGGGCCAAGCTTTTATTAATGACAAGTAGGAACAGCTTTCATTGGGGTTTTTTATGCTGTCTGGCAACATCCTATGCCCTCAGCATTGTATACTGAACCAACAATCAGGTGCCCTTCCTTGACTGCAGCACCTGGGATTTGCCCTGAGACCACCTATTCAGCTGTCAGGCAGGCCCAAGCCAGGTTTTAGCTGCTGAAATCTGGCAAGGTAACAACCCAGGGTGACACGGCTGTAGAACAAATAAAAGTTGCCTTTAAACGTGAATTTAACAAAGTCAGGTTCATACACAGTCATATGTATTCAACAACTAAACAAGGGCAGTTCTGTGCGCTGCTGTGAATTTTAGTTGAAATGCCTTGAAAAGATTCTTTGCAATTGAGATTTTTTTTTGAGTGCTCACCGTGTTTTAAGAATGATGGAATAAGTGTGTCAGCAAAGAATACGTACAGTGCTGGAACACGTTAATTCCTGCTTGAGCTTGATTGTTAACCCCCCCTACAGAATCATCTATGGTTTGTCTGAGTTTTGTGTGCATTGTATCAAACGATTGGAACCCAGTAATGTCAGTCGGGTATGGTTCTGGGAATTACTGCTTATAAACTGTTCTGTTTCATGCTTAATAGTTATAAAACTGTAAAGAAAAAAGCCTCAAAACTGGGATGAAAAATTTAAGTGATCCTATGTTTGTTGTGAAGTCTAACTTTTCAAGGATTTCTTCAGCAAAAACATTAAGTTTGCTGACAGTGAAATATAGTACACTGAATTTGACTCCTGCATATCTGCACAGCAGACTTAATACAGGAACTTACTTGCTGTAGCACTTATGAATGGGTCTTTTTTCAAAATCAGATTCTGTCTCCCGCTTTCACTTTTCTTTCTCATCTTTATTTAAACTGATTGAAAGGAATCTTTAAAAACCTTCGATCTAGAAATCTTAAAACACGACAAATGATGGTTGTCAGTTCAAATCTTGCTTGCCTTTTCAAGCACCTGCTGTTAAATAAGCAGATCCATGAGAAGTTTCTTGGTGTGTGTTTTAAATGGGTTAATCAGTGCATACGGTGCTTTTAAACTAAAGTTGGATACTCTCGGAAAGGAAAAGCTTCTGGGATTGAGACTTTAAAAATAGCCTGGGCAAGACACTAATAAAACACACTGTGGAGAGCAATCTCAGAATGGCATGGAAATAATTTAGATGATCTAATAGGCCTCACTGCAATCTTGTGAGTCTTTGAGAGGCTTTAACATTGACTCAACGTGAGTTCAGTATGTAACACTAACACCACCACCCCCTTTCCTATTGTAATGGACTTGAAGAGGTACTACGTTAAAACCTACCTTCTACACACCTTGGAGGGTATGGACAGGATAACAGATGCCAGTCACAGTTTGGAATCAGCTGTCTCTTGGAAATAAATTTTGCCTTTAAATGGTATGTTCAGAGCAGCAGGTTTTGGATCCTGTAATAAAATTGTAAGTAGGAATCCTTCAGAATGTAACAAGGTCCATTCACAGTGTGTACTTCTCGACTGAGGTGATTAGGCTGTGCTAGCCTTGGATTTGTTTAGGGCAGTAGTAATTATGTTCTTGGGTTGTTTTGCTATACGAAATAAGGTGTTTCCTGCTTGAGGTTCAAAGGTGATTCTTGACTATGATTGCTTCAGTACATCCAGTATTACCTTTTAACGCTTTTGATAGGCATTGTACCGTTTCCCCCCCACCTCTTTTTAAGGTATATTTTTATCCCTGCTCAAATCCTCTTCCTTTGCTGAGCAGCTGCCATTTCAATATGTTATTTTTATCCACACGAGCGAGTGTGCTGCACGCTGCATAGCCAATGACAGCCTGCAGAAGCCTTTCCCTGGAGACTAATTGCATCTTCTTTACAATGTATTCGGCCTTCATGAGCTGAGCCTGGGATCCAGAGACTGATTTTTGAATCTGGGTCTTCCAGATGGCAATTTGAGCATTACTGTAATAGTAGGAGATTGACTAAATATTTCCTTGTTAAGTGACACTGAAATGTCTTTAAATACTTCAGAACCACAGGCTGTTTTATTACTGAAATATCCTATGGTTCAGTTCAGGATGTGAGGTTATTGCCTGGAAATTATGCAAGGTGAAATGGATTAACGAAGCAGGCCAGTACATCTGCTTCTAGCACTGCAAAGCACTCCTGTAAGATTTGGGTGTGAATAGTGTCTTCGTGAATGCCATGAATGTGAAATAGTCTCTAAAGACTAAACATGCATAAATAGGAAGGTTTTAGAAGTAGCATAAGGTCAGATACACATACAGACACTGGGAGAGAGTCGACAGCAGCTCTAGCGTTTAGGGATAAGGAAGCCAAAGTGAGAACTGGCATAATTCAGGACTTCTCTGAGCAAGTGCCTACACCTAACCGTATTTTTAAAGCAATCCTCAGCCCCTTAACGTTGATTTGAAAAACTATTTCAGATGTAAAGGAAGTAGAGAAACGTTATGAAGTGTCCTTTGATGAAAGGGATCAAAATAATTTTGACAGCATCTTATAAATAACAGATAAGAAACTGAACTAGTTGTTTCTTTTCCGGCTGCATGGGTTATGCAGCATGTTCATATTAATTGAGTAGAATGGGCCATTTAGTTTCCTATATGATCCAGAAAATTCATGAGAATCTGGTGAGAATCAGGCCCAATTTTTGCCAAGGGCTAAATAACAACTATGGTTCTTTTTGGGGAAGTGTTCTTTTATATATGCACGGGACAAAATCTGGGATATTTTAGAAGGTAAAATAATAGATTTTTAATTTTTTCCTAGATTTTAAAACCTTCTTTGTTTTCATGGCAGTGAGGAATGCTTGCAGTTAGTGGCTAAGATCAACCTTTCTTCTGTCCCCTTGGTCTGTGTGAAGAGGTACATGATCCCTAAACTGAGCTGTGCATGGCAGAGGCCTCTGGCCAAGGTGTGTGACTGAAGTGGCACTGCAGTCACCCTCCTGGCCCTGCTGCCTCCTGTACGCCAGCCAGCTCTCGCAGGGCAACCCTGGGGGTGGTACCTCTGACTTCCGAGAGCCGCATCAGCGGCTGACCTCGTTGGTGTGCCTTGTCTCAGAGCAATCTTACCTAAGGGTTACTCGTGTGCTACTTTTTGTTGTATCCACCTTCGGATGACCTGCACAAAAACCTTCCCGTCTACCGCACCAGGCCGTGGACAGGGGTTTGTAAACAGTTACGGTTTGTGTTTGGAAACTGTCGGTGAATTACTGTGCTGAATGTTTCCTCTCAGGATCTTCTTGAATTTTACCTCCTATGCAGTAACCAGAAAAGGCTAATGGGATTTGCAGACTTGCGTGCATATTAATTAAGAGGAAACCCATTGTTTTATTATCTCAAAATATTGGTGAACTGGGTCTAACAGCAATAAACCACAACCTGTCTGATGGGGGAAACAGTCTGTGAATTTTCTTTGGAGTCAGCAGCTCCCATTCCTGTTGAAATCCACTCTTTTCAGTTGGGTTAGCATAGAACTGTTACAACTGCTATTCACGAGTAAGGACATGCTTTCTATCGAAAGGCAGCTAATACGGAAGATTTTGGGGCAGTATTCAATATTTAAATTTTTAGTCTCTAGGTATGCTTTTTTCCCAGTTCCTCTCTTGGCAATTGAAGTGTTTGTTGATTTATCTCTACCTTACCAATATTTGGGGTTTACCAGAGCCTTTATTTAGGAACAGCCAAGAGTCTGGTAAGAAAATGAGATCCCCTGGGCAACAGGAAAGAACAGGATCTTCCATTAATAAATGCCGAGATGGGACCATTGATTGGATTCTGACCTTACACAGACGTAATCACAGCCATACAGAATGTTGTGATTTTACATTCATTTGCTATTATCTAATAAACCTCCAGCTTTCTCAGTTACGTTGCCAGTGGCGTTTGTGGCTTGAACTACACGCTGCCTGGTGAGGGATGCTTGGGTCGGTGAGGCTTAGAAAGGCAAACCTTGATTTGGAAGAAAAAAATCATGCCTCAAACTTGCAAAAAAATATGAGGACTCGAACCTAAATGATACGTAGCGAGACTAAAACCCCAGCACAGCAGTGCCTGGTGCGGCGAGACGCTCTACTGGGGATCCCTTCCGCGGTCCCCGAGCTCAGGCAGCCGCCTCACCTGGCACTACCAAGTGCTGCGGGGCGGAGGTGGGCGCGGTCCATTCCACCCGGGCCAAGGGAAAGGTTCGTTTGCAGCGGCAGCCGAGTGACCCATGGATTAAACCACTCCCGTTTAAGCGCAAGCTCCCTCTGCACGGCCGATCCCCGGTGTAGAGGGTGCCCTCGGGGAGGAGGGGGTGTAGAAACCCCCCTGCTGTTGTTGGCTCTGTGGAATACGCCGGACGCCGGCCCCTGCCCCCGCGGCGGAGCAGCCGCGGCCGCGTCCCGGGCGCCCCGCTGCCCCCAGCGCCCCGCTCCCCCCAGCCGTCTGCGCCGGCACCGGAGGATTCGCACCGCGAGGTAGCTTTGCTCTTTCGAGCGGGGTTGTTCCTGAGGGCTGTGCTCGGCGGTACGCGACCGCATGCACTGCTTTCTCAGTGCAGGCGTGTGTCCGAGCCGGGGCAAGTTGACAGGGCTCCCGTTGGAGTTCGGAGGGGGGAGCGGAACAGGGTGCGGAGCGCTGCCTCCCGCGGCAGGGTCCGGTACCCTCCTTGGGAGCGGGCTCTTCTCGGAGCGCTCATTTAAAGGTCACCGTTTGTGTTGTGCTTCCTGAAGGCGTGCTGAAGCGTGCGTGCGCTGCTCGGGTTGTGTAATACCGGTATTAAACAACAATGGAGGCTTTTAATATGGCTGTGTTCTTAAAGTCGCGGGCAGAGCCTCTCTTCGCCCCATCCCCGCCCGTAACTCGGGCGGCCGATTCCGCCCCTGCTAAACCCACCCTCAGCAGTGCACGGGGTGTGGATTATTTCTGTGGCAAGGGAAAGATCGTGGGTGTATCCGGGGTAGTTTGGAACGTTAAAGCCTTGAAACTGGGCTGACTGCCTGGTTTGGTGGGGCTGTGTGCCGTAAGGAAACGGGCTCAAATGAAAAAGGGGGTTTAATGCATGGCAGTCTGGAGTTGGCAGCACTTAGGTGGATGCAAATGGAATGGAAATTTGCCCATTCTTTGGAAGGACTGTGGACACACAGGTTGCCCTGAGGCAAAGGTAAATTGTCATTTAAGTTAAGACCTTTGAGATTTTTTTTTTTTACAGATTCTTGGCTTTGACACCTTAATTTTGTTTCTGTTAATTTTCCATGTACGCTGATGCATGTGATTTAAAAAAAAAATAGCGCAGTAGTTAAGTTACTGCTGTTCGTTTTACTGTTTGCTGCAAATTCCCTTATTACAACCAACACTGCAAAAATCCTAGGACAGGGATGCAACATTTAAGACGGTATAATAAACACTTTGGCAGTCAACTGGAATAATTTGGGAAATTACAGCACACTCTGTTTACTGAAATGTATCAGTTTAGTATTTGTTTTCAGTGATGGAAAACATCAGTTGGAAGAGGTGAGTTGCTGTTGACATCAAATTAATTCCTTTGGATTTATTGATATTCTTAAATCTACATGTGTGGGAAGTAGTTTGTAGGGTATGGTGCTGCTCAGAGGTTGGGGAATCTTTCAAAATGTTGGCATTTATTTGCCTTTGGAAGTGCATTCAGAATTTGAGCTTGACTTAGGTACATATAACGGTAAATGGAGTTCTGGAAGAAAGGGTAAGGAGACAGATACTGTTGTTACCTGTGCTGGTATACTTTTACACAACAATTACGGAGTAGTTTCAACTTTGTGATAAAACCTGCATTGTAATAGAAATACAGGTCTTGATAATGCAGATGTCAAACAACTCTGTGTTTATACTTGACTGCTGCAGGATTTTGAGGCAGGGAGTTAATTCAGCTGAGGAAGAGCAGCACCTTGATTTATGCTATCTGTCGCAAAGGGAGCCATTGAGCAATAAGCTAGATATTAATGTAACCACCCTTTGAGGCCAGGAAATTCCTTCCCCTGCCACCACAGAGCAGTACAAATATCCCAGGGTTTTCTGATCCTGGTCCAGCTTTGAAATCAGTGTTAGGATTGCTGTTAACTTCATTGGAGTATGAGACCTACAGTTTTATTGTCCAAACTTGAAACATTTCTCATAGGCCCCTTGCCATGCTGTCCCACCTCCAGAGGCTGTATGGAAAATTAAATGCCTTTCATACTCTTTAGAGAAGATACTTCCTAGGAAAGTGTGTGCTGCCAATTATGTGGCAGTTAGGTTTTTAAAACACACCCAAACATTGAAATACTGCTAAAAATTTTCATGTTGAAATCAGGGATTTGATCTTGAAAAGTGTTACAGCCAACAAAATCGTGCTGAATTCCATGACAGCAGCCTTGCTAATCTGATTAAAACCTTTCTAAGGTTTCTTGCTTTCTTTTTACATTTTTGTCTTTGACAAAAATAAATTCCATCCGCTCTTTTAGAAGTGTGTTTAATCTTTTGCCTTGTTCAGTATCACTGTCCACCAAGCGGTGGTTTGTTTTTTTTTTTTCTTTTCTGAATTCTTGCTTTGATAATCTCTGACCATCCTGGATCATCTTCAAAGCAGCCTTTAATTTGGAGCTGTATTCCATGAGTAGTGTCTGTTCCGTGTTTTAGAAGACAGAGAGCTTTCCCGCCTCCTCTCCCAAACTGCTGAAACTACCTGTCTTTTGTCTTTTCCCTCACTTTGTTTTTGCTTTTTTCCTTGATGTTGTTAGCTCTTTGAGCCCTGCGTTTTGCATACTCTGCCATCATGTTTATCAGGCTACAAGTGGCATGAAAGGAGCAGAAATAAAAGCCTGAAGTGCTTTTCTTAAACCTGGAGATAAAGAAGAAATGGGAGGTATAATGGGAATAGGGATGAATTGTGAAAGAAGATAAGGAGGTGACAGGTGAGATTTAAGTGTCAGAAGCTTTTTAGTACTGGGCATATGCCTGAGTGACTGTGCAGAAGCCTGAAATATGATTTTTGTGTCGGTTACTAAGAAATTTCGAGAAAGAATTGTGATGCATATACAATTTACCTGTGTAATTCAGCATTAGGTAGGATGATGAAAACTATTGATGAGGCGAATCTGAAAATGCAGCTTGCAGTAGATTTATCCATACTCGGCTTAATGTATTGTTTGTTGGCATGCAGATGGGTTAGATGTGATGCTGGTTTGGGGGTTTCTTGTTTGTTTTTTTTTTCACTATAATGTCGATAGTTGGATTTTGGGGTGAGTGAAGCAGTTGCATGCTCTCTCTAGATACGCAAATGCCAAGTGACTTTGGAGGTGCAGGGAGTGATACTGTTCCAGCTTTACTTAGAAATCCTGTTAACAAGAATCCCAGCTCAGCAGTCAGATTGGATAGGAATGAGAGAGGATACATTCTGTGCATAGAATATGGGGATAATTATGATAGATAAATGTATAAACCAATTTATAATGCACTAATAAATTCTGAGTAATTTATAGTCATGTTACATACAAATCTTCATATTGTTATTGCTGTTGGTACACAAATGATGAGGGAGATGGGGATACCTTTCTGAAGGCATTCTAAAGAATGTCTTGGTTGTTCATGTGTCATTTAATATTGTTATAATAGCGTGGTGTCTGTTCCTGTGTACCACTTTGAATCTAGGCAGAGGAAATGAAGTGCTGATTCTTTTAAAATACAGTTTTCTGTTTCTCTTCCCATATGGATTGGGTGTGGGGAAGTGTATAGTATTTTTTTTTCCACATATATTACTGGAAAAATTAGTCTTATCTATGCTGGTTACTGTAAAAATGAAAAATGGGGAAGGGTTGCGCTGCAGAGACTTGAGCATGCTTACTTGTGTTACTATTTCCTTATTGTTTGGGAATGAAGTAAGAGCATGCTTAAAAAGGAACAGAGCCCTCATGTTGCGTTCCAGGCTGTCTTGTGATCATTCCTTCCACAGACAAAAATAAGTTGCTTTGAACCTACTATTGTACTTAAGGAACTCTGGGTTTAAATCTTGCAGCGTCTAAGTATATGCCACTGTAAATCCAGCTCTTGCAAGTCACATGCAGGAATTGCATTTCAGGTTATTCATTAAAGCGTGGGCAAGAGGCAGCCTGTTCCTTTACATTAAATGCTATGGTGATGGTATAGGTGGAAACCAGCATCTCTTGAGGTGGAATGCTGCATAGGAAGAATCCAGGAACACAATGCGTGTGAACCAGGGCTGAGAATGAGAGGTTTGTGAAGTTTTTACACCTTTTCCATATGTTGTCTTAAGTTGTTTAATAAAATCGATAGTAGGTTCAGTAAATTGTTCCTGTCACTTACAAAACAAATTCTGTCCAGCCATGTTTAGCATATTACCTCCCATTCTTTCCTCATGTCAGGAAGTCCATCGTTAGTATGTATTTTGGTATTTACTGAGGTTAGTGCATTTGAAGTAACTCTGGCTGAGAACCTGATTTGCTCTTTGCTGGCAAATCTGTTTAATCCTTTTCCTTCTCTCAGCTGCAAACCCTGCCTTTCACCTTTTATTTTTAAAGAGAACACAGTTATAGTTTAAGTATTCAAAAGATAAATGCCACCAATTATACCATATCACAAACTGGAAGAGGTATTGAGGGAAAGGGTTGGATGTTTTTATGGCTTCTTGTCTATTCTCCAGAAGTCAGGCATTAATATACAATGAAGCTGAGTGCCAGCAGCAGTAGGGTGGCTGCTTTTCTGAAATACATGTATAATTCCAGCTAACATCCAGTCTGCAGCAGAGGGTAGTGCTCCATGATTTGCTTTTTCTGCTTTTGGTTGCTTACCTCGGACCCTGTGTAGGTTCCTGGAGGAGAGGGAAGAGCTATAAAGGTTTCCACCTACACTGATTTACAGTAAGCCAGTGGGACTTAATTGGCATTATGGAAAAAATATTGACACCTTGTAGACAAAGCTGCAGCTATCTGTGCTGAGGATTGAAAGCAGGTTCGTTTAGGAGATTCCTCTGTATTCTTCCGTTTGATAGCAAAGGAAACTTCAAAGTTAGCTTTGAAGCGTCACTGGTTTTGAGAGGAGTGGGACTGGGTTTGGTTTGTCACCTTTCACAAGTAGTTAAGTGGCTGTTGAAATGCATGAAAGATCACCTCTTGAGGTTCAGTCCTCGTGGCACAGTTAGCCTGGCAGACTACCTGAGAGCATCCGCACTAGAGGAATAAGAATGGTGGTGGTTTGCAAAGCGCTCACGCAAACCGAACCGCAGTGGTTTCACAGTTAACCTTTTTTAAATTATTTCCATTTCCCCTTCAGGCTTATGCTTGAATATCATGCTGGAAGCATGTGTAAGACTTCTTGTCCCGGTTGCCCAATCTGGGAGTGAGTTTGAGCTTCTCGCAAAGGTGGATTTGAACCGATGCTGGGCTGGACCGGCCGTGTTGGTTGTGCAGTGGCAGTGTCTGGGCACTGTGACAGCTGGGTTTGTGCCGTGCATGGGAGCGAGGGCTGTTAGTGAGTTTTTTTTTCCTCCAAAGATGATTATTTTCAGAATATAACTACCCAGCTCTTCACTGAAGCAGTTTTGCTTTGGGCAGATTAAAGCCCTAAAAACTTGGAGCTCGTTGTGCAAGCCTTGGAAACAGTCACTTTCATGGTTTCTCAGCTTCTCCCTTCTGCCCTCACCACGGTTACGTGACGTATAAAGTTGTCAACATCACACTATTAGAAGTTACTGTGCTGACAATCTGCCTTGTGCCGTACAGTCAGGGTCTACCTTTTTACATGTGAACCCAATTAATTCAGCATAATCAGAGGTAAAACAGTGTTACCATCAGAAGAACCAGGGCTAAAAGGCGTTTATAGGCAGATTCTCTTCAGGGTTTTAGAAGAAAAGAAACGTGTTTGGGTTTTGTGTGTCAGTTGTGTTTTGTGACAGTGACCTGGAATTTAAAATGAAAGAGTCTATTCAGACCTGTACTCGAATGCTGTGGAATACCAGAAACTTCATTTCGTTAGTGTTCTCAACAGAAGGAATGGGTAAATACTTATCTTCAGGCATCTGGTTTTACTTGAAATAGAGCATAATACTTGCATCTCCAATAGTACTTTTTTTTCAGCATATGTTTGGACATAAACTAGAGCTAGATTTCTCATCACATGCCTTGGCCCCCCCCCCCCCCCCCCCCGTGTTTCTTTAAAAATAAATTTGTTTTTGGCATCTCTGCCACTTAATTTTGCAGAATCAGTACTTCCAAAGGTGTTAATCCTTGATTTTACTGTGCAGCCAAACGTAGTCTATATTTCTGGTTTTGTGCTGGCTTTGACACTGCTAAAAGTGGCACAAATACGCATTCTCCAGATGTATATATGGGGGTGTTTAATTTTTGTAAGGTTGTCTTAGATTAAGCAAATACTATTTGAATGTTTTTCATTCTTTGAAGTTTGTTAGTGTTTGAAATTCACATAATAGGGCATCTCATACGCCTTTTTAGTAGCTTGGTTTTGACAACAGTTTTTAAAACAGGCATCTCATTTCACGATATCATAAAGATGGCTGTGACTGTAAGATGCAGAGTTGTGACATGGAATGAGTTCAGTCAGTATAGATGTGATAACGTTTTGATCAATTTTCTACACTGACAGAATTTATCCTGGAGCAGGTGTCACTCTTCCATGCATCGGTGCCTGTTCCACCATCAACATACGTGCTTGGGATACTTGGACAAAAATGAGATTACGCGCTTGAACTGAGCAAAAGTTTTGCACACATACACGTGTGTTATGTTAACAGTCATGGAACTATGGCCTAAGCCTTTTGTCCTTAATATTTTAGAACTTAAGGAATGCATAAAAAGCAGTATTTTTTTTGCCTGCCGTGCAACACTTTGTGACACTGTATGCTTTCCTATTGAAAATGTCATCTAAGACCTAAGTTGTAAGGCTGTTTTAATACATAGACATGATTTTTACGTTCTAATTTGAGAATGTATAGATACCGCTGTGAGAATACCTGCCTTGGCCTCTGAATTGCACCTTTACATACAGAGATAATTTAAGCAAAAGTAGGTTAAATATAGATGTTCTTTATAATTCTAATTTTTCTGCTTTTGGTTTGGTTGAGGATACGATTAGATTCTTCGATAGTGAAATTGGGCTCGAAATGACCTTTTTGTGAAATGTGCTGTTACCTGTGGTAGAAGCATGTGATCCCTGCGTTACGCATGAAATTCATTGTGAAACTCTTGAGTTATAATCAACCCTGCCTGCCCTCAGGGGAGCAGTGGGGGGGGGGAGGAAATAAAATACTATGGTTCATGTTTTAATGGCCTTGTGCACAGCATCGTCAATCTTGCCACAACTACAAAATGTAGTTTAGTGTAGAATAATTTAGCAAAAAGGGCTTTGCTGTTGGAATGGCAAAACCAGATTGTGCTTCAGTTATTTTTGTACAATTTAAAAATAAAAGTCATGAAAGCATAAATATTTTCTGTAATCAAGGATATCTAGCTCACATTTAGAAATAATCCCATGAAACTTTGATACTTCTGTTTGTCTAAAAGTTAAGTTTTATGTGCAGCACTAAATAGCCTCCCTATGTTCTGTTTAGGGGGAGAAAATGACTAGCAGAGTAAACAATTTCAGTGAAAGTTTGAAACTCTCTGTGTCTGGATCGTATTTGCTTCACAGCATAAAAAACTGGCCACCTCTGGCCATCTACAGATAAAATGTTTTTTTTAATAATACATTGTTTATTATAGGTTTCAAAATAGTCTTAGAGAAAATATTGTCCCTCTTAAAATAAAAATCTGGACTCCTAACACTTTTCTCCATTTATATAATATTTAACAAATATGATGATGGTACAGAGACTTGGTTTTCCCTTCTACGCTTCACTACTTTCATCTGCAAGAGCTGTAGCCTGTTCCCCCTGTAGTGGTTCCCTAGTTTATGCCGCAGGTTCTGGTTTTGTCACTTCTTGTCCCCAAAAATCAGCAGTTAAAATCATTGTTTCATGAAAGCTTATGAAATTGGGATCACTTCAACATCCTGTTTTTTCGAGATCCTGTGTGAATGTTGTAGAATGTGAAAGTCTGTGCAAACTGACAGAAGTTTCCTAGCTTTTCTGGAGTTGGATGGTGGGAAGCTCTTTCAGTCTTGGTGGAAGGGTGTGACTGGGACTTGTTCTCCCAGTCAGATTATGTAAAACATCAACATGAATATTTGTTCCTTTTAAATTTCAAAAATCTTTCTCTGGGAACTTTAGTGATTAGTGGGCATAGAAACCTACAATTCCTTGGATCTCACTCATAAAACTAGTCTGGTTTGATTTTTGAGAGGAAAGAAATAAGAGCATATCAGTAACCAATGTAAAAGATTGCAGGGGGTTGCTGTGTTGGCCCCTGTGCCGGGGTGAAGAACAGAATCCCTGCCTTGAGGAGCTCTTGGACTACAGACAGGAATTAGGTGCAGAACTGGACAGGTACTTGTCAGCCTAGGCTTTGGATGTGCGAAACAGCCATGGCGAGGTAGCGCGAATGAAGGTACAACTGTAACTAAACTTTGAGCATTCAGTTGCTCTGTCCTTTTCAGGCTTTTACGATGTTTATATTAATGTTATCGATGGATGCTTGTATAAATCTCCTAGCTGTAGCGTGGCCTTAGAAAGTTGGGATGATGTGCACAGGAGATGCTGATTCTCTTGCTTACTGGTCCGTTGGCTTCAGTCTGCTCTTGAGCTGACCTTCTTATGTAAATCTCCCACAGTTAATGGCACAAAATACACCCGAAGGTGCTACCATGTTGGCAAGGCAGCAAGAACCATTAAAGAGTCCCAGGTGCTCAGCCTGGGCACACTTTTTACAGGGCAAGCTTGTAGTAAGTTTGGGGTTTAAGTGGTTTAGGACTCCTGCCGACACTTGTCATGCTTGCTCAGCTGAGTATGTGTCACAGGACCGTGTACTTGATCCAGAATTGCACGTGTGGTTACACACAGCACATGGTGGTGCTGCCTGTAGAGAGAAGGTGGCTGAACACATTTAATTGGAGGTATGGTAGATGCAAAAGATGTAATTTAGAAGAAAACCCCACCAAAAATGCCACACAAAACCCAAACAGAGAGAGAGGGAGATGGCCAGGAGCCCATTAAGTGCCTCAAATGAGGAGAAGACAGAAAAATTTGAGTGGGTTGCTTATTAAGTTCCTTGAAATGAAAGTAAAAGCAACAGATTTTTGCAGGTCACTGGCTTTCGGTATGACATTATTTCTTACATAGAAAGGAGTGTTGCAGGGAGAGGTGACAAAATAAATGAAGCAGCTGCTGAAAGCATTTTAGATTTCAGACTGATTTTATCAGAAAGATATCTCTGCATAGATTATTAATAAGCAGTTGAACTGGTTGCTAAACACCTTGTGTTTTTAGCTTCTGTAACATGATTCTTGCTGAAATATCTCCTGAGTAAATCTGTCCTAGCCCCTCTGTGCAAGTATGTGAAATGTTGAAGACATGGGGAAAGGAAAAATAGGTTTGAGGAATCCAAACCAACGTTGTAGTTGTCTCATTTCACAGCAGACGGTAGACGAGCATCCTGATGTTCAGAATTACATCTCTTTTTCTGGTGGGAACAGTTACCTCAAGGCTTCATTGCAGCTTAGCTCGGGTACGCCCCTAGTGAAGGTTCCTCTTCGTACAGAATTAGGAAAGCCAGAGACAGAGTTGGTAGCGCAGTTTGCTGTCCTCCTGGCCTGCCAACAGAGCATTCTTTGGTCTGAGCGTTGTGGATGGCATTGTGTGAAATTAATGGCATGTGATGAGCTCTGAATTCAATGAGCAGGGAAAGTTTGTATCAGTGCTGTGCTGGGGTAGTTTATAAACTGTGGCTCCTGAGAAATGTTTTGAAATGTCAAATGTTGGTATTTTGTGCGTGAGGCAAAGCAAATGCGGAAAAAAAGGAAGCAAAATTAAGAAATAATTAAAAAATCTTAGTATTTAGTTCTCAAAACCTCTTCAGTAGTATTTGGCACTGGAAATACTTCGTAGCTGGTGGCTGAGCCTTTTTTGTTGTTTCCTGTACTGGTAAAGGATAAAAAATCCTGTTGCCTTGAGTGACACAGGTGGCGAAGCAGTGAGGAGTCTGCTGACCTAAATTGTGGTCACAGATCCGCAGTGGGAATCGGATCTGCGCTGCAGGCTTTGTTGCCAAGAATGGGTGTACCAAGCGAAGGGGTTTGTGTGGCTTTGTTAGTAATTTAGAAACCACAGGCAAGATTTTTATGGCTTTATAGGCAGAGCTGGTTTTGGTAGTGCTTGATGTTTTCTGAAACATGCAAAGGCTTCTGAGCTGTGTCAGAAATGGAGTGAGATTGCTGATTGTTTTCCATGAAAGACAAGTTCCTTACAACTTTCTACCTTGAGAGCTATACGAGCCTCTTGGATTTATAAATTCAAAATTACCATGGAAAAATTATGCTTGTAAAGGCCCTCAGCCTGTAAGATTCTCCCGTACAGGCAGTACCTGTGTGAACGCTCCAGTGTGCGGACTAGGGCTTCGTTATTTTATATTCTTGGTGTTGTGCATATCTCTTATCAGCAAAAGATCAGAGAAGTAAAATGATCTTACTGATGTTAAATAATCATGAAGTAAATTGGACTGATACGATTTTTATTTTGAGAGAGGAAACAACTCCTGTTGTGGTTTGCAGCTATTTAAATGCTTAAACTAATTGTCAGCCTCAATTTTGAATGAGGAAGCAAAATAAAATGTCTGATGTGCTCAGTTTCTCATAGTCCTTGCCAGGCAAAACCAAGTTTTGAAAACAGTTGGCCTGCTTTCAGACATGGGTTTTAATGAGATTAAAGGAGAAGGAATGTGCAAGTTTGATTAGAAGGTTTGGTCATATTCTGACAACGGGTCCTGGAAGCCAGGAGAGAAAAATGTTGTATTTTTTTAGTGGTAGAATTGATTTGTTTTGGAAAACGAAAAGTAGCAAGCAGTGGGTAGTCATCGAATATTTACAGCGATGTGTTCTAAGTTAGTATGAGAGGATCTGTACTGCTGTACACAGACTGCAGGAGGTCTGAAAGACAGTTTTAGTGACCCAGACTTGCCAGTAATAATTCAACCAAGGATTTTGCGGGTTGTGCAAAGCTTCTGTAGCAATCTAATTGCAAAACAGAAATTCACGCAATAGACCTCCACTTTCCTTGTGTTAGGGCTTTTTCTCCAGTTCCGATGAAGATCGGTTTAGGGTGTGCTTGAGCTTGGCAAGGAAGAGAGCATGGTGCCTTGCAGAATGTGTCGGGGGACCTGGGGCGTGAGAAAAGATCCACTTACTGATAGGCGTGCACCCAGCAGAGGAATGGATTGGACAAGAAATGTGAAAATTAAGAACTAAAATGGTTTTCAAAAAGTCTCTCTGAGCATACCCGTATGCACTGTCAGCCGACATGCGTTATCAGTAAGTAACAGAGATGGTGCAAGGAAGGCATGGTGTGCTGTGGGCGGTGGGGGAGGTCAGCGTGTGAACGCGTTTCAAATGACCTGGAGTATGAAAAGGCTGGAGAATCACTGAGTTAGTATAAAGGTGATAAAACAAGGTCTTTTGGTCCTTATAACAATGTTTGAAAGGCTGTTTTCTTTCTCATTTAACATGCAGCAAGGACATATGGGAGAAGGCGAGGTAACAATATTCCTATTTAATTTTCTAATGTTGACAATGTCTCATGGGAGAAATAACATTAAGTTGTTACTAGAGGGCAAACTCCAAAATTTAAGACTATAAAGGATCAGTTTCACATAAGTTTACATAGTCTGCATGCCATAAATAAACATTTTAACTGAATTAGGTAGTGTGCCACAGTAGTACTGTTGAGGCCGAAATGATCACGATCCTGACAGTGGACATCATCTATACGATGGGTTACACTGGAGGGCTGTGTTGCTGTGTTTGCGCGTACGTTACGAATGCCAATGCCGGAGAAGCTTATTTGGGTTCTTATGGGTGCTGATGGTTTTCTTGATGCAGCATAGGCAATAGTCAGGATACGTCCTGGCCTGCTAGGTTAAAGAACCAGATCCTGCAAGCATGCATGTTGAGTTATCTAACGGCACTGGTGGTGCTGATGAACCTGAGACGGTTGGTTAGGTATGGAGAATTGCTCCCTCCCAACAGTACCTGCAGGACTGGGGGCTTAAGAGGTGAAACGGATGATGTGTTCATTAGGGGAAAACGAAGTAACGTTTAAGTCTGTATTACGATATTTTTATCGTAGTAGGAACCAGGTTTGCCTAGCTACAGAAATAGGCCTGATTATGTGGAATTTTACTTTAATTCCAGGTGTGCAAAGATTTTTGAAATTTCACACAAAGCAAGCTGACTGAGCCGTCCATTTTTTAGTCATATAAAATCTATGGATTTCATTGTATTTTTTCCTTCAACGTGTTAGCTGTTTCCTTTTTGCATGGAAAATATCTGGATATTGGAAGTGGTCAAATTTTCAGTTTTCAAGGTGTTTTCTTTTTTAAAATCAATCTTCTTCAAAGGGAGGAAGCAAGAGCAGGATAAATTAACCTTACCAGTACATTACTGTGGTAGATTATAATGAATTCTGGCAAAGCAGACATAGTATATCACACCATAGGCAAAAGGAAATGTATCCTAAAACTATCCTAAACACACCTAATTTATTTGCTTATTTGCCCACATGTATTTATTTATTCCTTTAATGCGAAGAAGTCTATTCAGTTTGTCATCTAGATATTGAGTACTGTAACTAAACGGTGAATTCATGGAAGAGATCAGCTTGTGTGCTCCATTTGTGATAGTATACAGTTGCATTTATAAACCAGAGAACCTTATTTCAGAGTAGTAAACGTTATTAAGGAGATCTACGATAAGGGTTACCATAGAGGAATATTGGGCCGTGAGGGGAAGCACGCTTACAACGTTTTCTCTTCGAGTGAGTCCGTTCACGAAACTCTGTTGTAACATCTAAGTCAACTTGCTTCTGGGAATGACACAGTATTGCCTAGTTTTCAGTGTTCATTTGCACTGAGTTACAGTGGGTCTTCCTGTTTTAATCAGGCTATTTTTGTGATATACAAGTGGGTGGTTTATGATATGTTTTGATACCAGGTAGTTTAGATGCGTAATGTATGTAGCTGGCAGAACTCTTGTTTTCCCATCTGCATCGTGAAATTGTGTCTGTTCATTGTAAGGAGCTGTTCACTGGAACATTACATGTACGGCTTAGGTTGTAGTGATACCTGCTATTGGGAAAGTCCCAGGAAAAAAAAAAATTGGCTTATATTCTTTTCCGGTTTTTACACCTTTTTAGAAGAAATCTAATTGGAAACACAGAATACTATGGGAAATGGTCAACTGGAGCATCCGTTAGAAATGCTGTTTTTTCTCAACTCTTCGTTAGTTGCAGTGCAGTGACGAAGAAGGTAGCAGCCTTTTCTCTCGAGTTACTCTGATATTGAAAACCGTAAGGGTCACATGAAATTGAGAACATAACTGCTTATTAAAGGGGAAGATTGCAAACAGTTCTACTGCTAATGCAGCAAGTAGTGTTTTTTAAATTTTAAATTTTTTTGAACAGTGTGTGCTTTGTTCTGTTAGTATGTGGTTTTTTTCCTTCTTTTTCTTTTAACCCCCTCTTCAGGTCAGTCTTCACTGTTTCCAATGGAAGACGGGTTCTTGGATGATGGACGTGGGGATCAGACTCTTCACAGTGGTTTAGGATCGCCTCACTGCTTCTCTCATCAGAATGGAGAAAGAGTGGAACGGTATTCCCGTAAAGTCTTTGTTGGGGGACTGCCGCCAGATATTGATGAAGGTACACCCAGAAAATGTTATCCGGAGAAGCTCCTTCTGCCTTAGTGACAAAACTGTGGTGTGAAACCCTTTGTCTGCTAGCTCGTGAATGGGTTTCTCCAAACTCCACCGAAAGGCTTTGATATGTAAATGTTTCTTTGCATATTGCCTCTGTCAGTCCCTGGGAAACGTGAGATAATTCAAACTGGTTTAGGCTATAGCACTGTTCTGCCACTGAAGAACAAAATCGTGTTACCACACATTTAACTGACTTTTACAGTGTAAAAATTATAAAAATGGGCTAGTGGTGCAAAAATAAACAAAAGTGTCACCTGCTGAAACTCCTAAGTACATTGCAATCATTTTACACACACCAGAAGCCAGTAGTTGGGAACGTATTGCTGGTATTTTTGTAAAGTTTGCATAGCATAAGTCATTGCTCTTTATTTGGAGTGTGTAGTAGGAGTGAATCTGTGCAGAGACGGTTGCATGCAGTGAGGAACCAGGAATTTGTGGTGGGTCCATCATACAGGCAAAGGTGACAGGATACTGCAGTTGTTAAAAAAACCCCAAATCGTATATATACTGTGCACAAGTGTTATGAAGCTTCATTTCACCACAGTTCCGGATTCTGTAGGTATGAGCACACTGGGACAGTGGTTAAAAGAACTGCAGCAACTGGAAATCTGGCCGGTTGCTTTTTCTGAAGGACAGAGTCATTTTGATACCCAGTTTTTGTGTCAGGGAGAGGGATTGGAATGCACTGCGGTGTGTGCTACTGCGATGTGATAGCCTGACTTTCATGTCAAACGTCAGAGCTACGTTCTTATGAAAAGGTCAACTATAACATGGCGTTTACAAGAGGAAAAATGATCCTACAGCCGCTCTTTCTTTTTTTGGGGGGTTATGTTTGTTTTTTGTCACCTTAGTTGTTTCAGAAGCAGATGAGCTCATGAATGGGTTGGTCTCTGTGGACCCTAGTTATTAAAGAATAGGACCTTTCCTAAACCTGTGCTAGGAGGGTGCCTTGAATTTTTCAGAGCTGCTTCTGCCCACACTCTTCCTGTTAAATGCCCAAATGTGAGTTAGAATAAGGAGTATATGATTTAAAAATCTATACCACAGCTGAGTTTTTGAGGGTTTTTCTGATCTTTCTAGAAAGCATTGTATCTATGCGCTTTAGTATTAAATTTGTGTTACGTGCTTTTCTGAATGGAGATCTATTTTAAGAATAGGTATTTAGTAAGTATTGTTCTCCTTGGTTTAGACCTTCATCAGCGTGTAACCTCGACACACTACCATTGCTGTGTATGTTCCTGATCTGCAGTGCATGAAGAAGCTGTCAGTACAATGGACTGGCAGTTACTATTTCATTAGCAATGTCATCCAAGAGTGTAAACGAACGGAAAAAGACATAATTAGTAACGCCTTTTCCGATATCTAACCGAATTTGAGGAAAACCCTCTAAATTGTGTTCTAGGAACCCATGTACTAGCGTGCTAGCATAGAAAGCCTTGTAATCCCATAAACAGAATTGAGCTGAGCAGCGTGTCCGTTTAGGTGATGCTCCAACAATGTGAAGTCGGTTCTTTTTGTTTCAATTTTTTAATGAAAAATTCTTGTCCAAAGAACTTTAGCGATGGTTCAAGTCTGTTTGTGGAGAAGGAAGAGGATAATCACTTAATTTCAAGAACGGAATTGCAACTAGAAGGCTTCTATGCGACTAACACATTCAAATTTACACCAGTAATTTGAGGTCAAAGGCAGAATTGAAATGGATGCAGGAATTGCTTCTTGATATAGTAATGTGTTCTTGCCATCTCTCCTGTTAAATTACATAACTGTGTCCTGCACATACTGTCCTACTCTGTGTTAGTTTGAGGTCAAGCTCAGATAGCGTTTGCACATGTGGCACTGGCATGTGATATGAAGAGGCAAGGCTGGATCTTGTGATAGTCCGTTTTTCTCCAGTCTTTCTGCAATAACAAGGCGTATTGGCAGAGCTGATTGCTTACCAGCAAGTCAGCAAATTGTCTCTAAACTCTGTGGGACAGTAGTTGGAGCTGGATTGTGATAGAAGTATAGGTGCAGTGACTCCATTTCTGTGAATTAGTGGGTTACGAGCTCTTACTTATAATCATCAGTAGAAAGAAAAGCTTGATCTTGGACTGTCTTGTTTTCTAATGTGTGTTCTGACTTGTCATACAGATTCCCCATCAGCTAGTAAGCATTGCTGTGAGCTCCTGAACCTTTAGGGTCACAGAATGTTTATTTATAGGATGAAGCTATCTGAAATCAGTGTTCTTCAAATTGTCTTCCCTTCAAGTCGTAGAATCACAGAATGATTCAATTTATTTCCATTTCAGTTCGTGCCTTTTCCCTTCTCCCTTTACAGATGAGATCACTGCTAGTTTTCGTCGCTTTGGACCTTTGATTGTAGACTGGCCACACAAGGCAGAGAGCAAGTCTTATTTTCCTCCTAAAGGTAAATATCTGACAACCAATAACAAATGAGCATTTTAGAATTATTTTTTTTTAATAAGACTCCACTTTAGACAAGATTTTTGTGACAGTGACCCAGTGTTTAGGGGGGAAAAAGTTGAATCCTTGAGATTCTAAAAACTGATGGAGTTTAGAATGTTATTCTGCACTGAAAGAATTCTTCCTTATTCCATTTTCTTTTTCTCCCCGTTGTTCCTCATTTCTGTAATAACAGTCAAGACCTCTTTAGAGGGACTAAATGCCATCCACAGAAGCTGGGAGGGATTTGTACCTTACATTAACAACCATCCTGGCAGGTTTGCCCCTACAGCTGTGGCTTTTGTTCAGTTCATACCACTGACTTATCCTTGTCAAAGGAATGGGGAGAGAGTGTGCTGAGCAGCAAGCTTCCTGCTTTCCTTCATGTCTCTGCAGAGGACTTGGAGGAGTCTGGGTTGGAAACGTGTGAGGGCATCCTCAAGTTTGTCCCTTACTGAATGGTAGCATGATGACATGGTGCCAACCATGATTCTGGGTTAAAATATTATCCTGTAGGCCAATAGATGAAAGAAATTGTGTTTGTTTTCCCTTCCGTAGGATATGCATTTTTGCTGTTCCAAGATGAAAGCTCTGTCCAGGCACTGATTGATGCATGTATTGAAGAAGATGGAAAGCTGTATCTTTGTGTTTCCAGCCCCACTATCAAAGACAAACCGGTAGGTAGAATTCTCAGGGCCTGCACAATTCTGTATGATAGCCAGAAATTGTTCTTTTCAGACACCTTTTTCCTTTTTTTCTGTCTTCAGACTGCTAATGTTTAAATTTCTCTAAGGTGTCAAATTAAGTTCTCGAAGAGAAGACCAACTTATTTATTTTTAAACTAGACATTATGAAGTTTTTCAGTCTAGTTAAAATTCATATTCTTGTTAGAAAAAGGTTTGCTAAATTTCACCACTGCTGATCTAAAAATATATTTCCAGACAGGTATTTTATGCTGCTTATTGAATAAACCGTAGAATTGATATTGTCTGCAGGTCTGTAACCTGTTTTGACGGAGGCATATTAAATAAAAACCCCCACCATCATGTGGCACTGAACTGTGTATTATTAGTACAAATGGTTTTGGGGCTGCTGAGTCTGTTAACAGTTGGGGAGACTTCTGCTGTATTCCTGTTCTTCGCATTTGGCCAGCTGTAGGGGACTGTAAAGCAGCGAGTCTTGCATGGTAAAGAAACACGCAACTGCACCCTGGAGCCTGTTGCGCTGAGATAGCGCTAGTCTAGAGCTCACACTTGGCTGGAACCACAGGAATGGTGCAGATACGTATGCACCAGCGTGGGTCGTGCAGCGCGGTTCGGTCATGATTAAGCGAATGTGTAAGTAGAGGGTGAGTTTTTTCCCAGAAATTTGGGTAACAAGGAAGTGGTGAAATTCAGTATGATCAAGTGGTCTCCTTTACTCTTTCAGTTTGAGAAATGATTGCTGAACAAATAGAAAAGGAGTTCAGAAAGTACAGCCGTTGAAGAGGCTTTCTTCTTGGCAGGGCACTGTTTTAATTTGTATTACTGAGGTACTTGGAATTGTGAATGGCTTTAAAAAAAGAGGCTTTTTGTCCATAGGTTCAGATCCGGCCTTGGAACCTTAGCGATAGTGATTTTGTCATGGATGGTTCACAGCCTCTTGACCCACGAAAAACCATTTTTGTTGGTGGCGTTCCTCGGCCGTTACGAGCAGGTACACTGCGTGTTTCACAGCGCTGGGGATGTGGAATATGCAGTCTGGGTTGGGGAGCAACGGGGGAAACATTTCGGCAAGGGAAGTGTTAAGTGTTCTTGACGCTTACAGCGGGGGAGATGAATGCAAACGGACTGTTTCATTTGATGCTTTTAGAAAAGATCACCAAGCCTACACCACTGTTTTGTTCTCCTTTCTGGTTTAGTGGAACTTGCCATGATAATGGATCGGCTGTATGGAGGGGTGTGCTATGCCGGAATTGACACAGACCCTGAGCTGAAGTACCCAAAAGGAGCTGGGCGGGTTGCGTTTTCTAATCAACAGAGTTACATAGCTGCTATCAGTGCTCGCTTTGTTCAGCTGCAGCATGGAGAGATAGATAAACGGGTAAGGTCTTCGAGCGTATTCTATTTTTGCTCAGTGCTTTCTCTAGAAATGCTTTTCTGTGTAGATGTGTGTCATTGTGAAGACTGTAAATGTTGTATCAGATTAATTCCATATTTAGGGCTAGATTGTGCCACTGAGATACCACACAGAATAAAAATGGAGTGGTACAGAGCTGTTGCTTCTGGAATGTGGGAGGCAACTGTGAAGCAGACTTTCTCAGATTGCTTAGCATAATGGGAAGCATGTCAGCTGCCTTGCCCTTCTATAAGAATATTGCACTTCTCGTACACTCCCACTGCAAGTATTTGCACTTGAAGTGTTTGTGTAATGTCAGAGAGCAAGGTATCTGCCAAGGATGGAGCAGTTCTTATGCCTGTTCTGCATCTTTTGAGAGAGTGGGCAGAATCTGGCCCTCGTGTTACAGATTGTGAGCTGGCTGTTCCTAAAAAGCGTCGTAGTGGTGTACTGTTAACTTGTTCGTGCGCATTACAGCCTCACAGTCATCCTCCACAGCTTACGTAACGGCCGTGTCCGGTTATTTTATTCCTTTATTATTATAAATGAAAGGAATATGCCAAATGGGTGTGCAGTTTGCTTACCTCCGCCCTCTCTTCACTATAAAATGTGACTTTGACAATTACAGTGATCTTCAAGCCGCAATTTTGAGAAACTCTGTTCCTTACATCTACCATTCTAATTCGTGCTTTGTTCCTGGGTTTTTCTTACTCGACTGTCAGTATTGGTCTTAATTTTATAATTACTACAGAGGAAACCCCCCAAACTTGGCTACTTAGCTGATTATCATTTCACTTCTGCTTTGACTACAAAGTTTGAGTAGAAGGATTGTGACAACAATTTGACCGTGGGCCTGAGAACTGGAATGTCTTTGTTCTACTCTTGGCTCTGAAATAAGTTCTGTACAGCTCTGACCAAATAATTTGGGCCGCCCTTGTGCAACTTCTGCTTGCATAAGCAGACACTTGGGTGAATAGGCCCATTGAAGCTGGTGGGACTACAAATTTCAGTAAGTATTTGTGAACTCTAGCAAATATTTTGCAACCTATTTCCCCTTCCTTCTCTCCTCCCACTCCTGATTTCCCCATTTTGCGTGTAGTTCAGAAGAAAAGTGGGGCGATAAGTGCTCAGAGGATTCATTATAAGAGGGGTTGGGTGCGTGAGAGAGATGAAAGTACAACAGTGGCAATACTACTTTTTATTAACAAGGTACTATTTATTAATGCTTTTTCTAATGAAGTTTTTCTGTAAAAATAAAATTAGTAGCAAGAAGGGATTTCCTGTAAAATTAGGCAAGGAGGTGCTGCTAAAGGGTGTGCCCTTCAGAGACACAATGCAAAGGAGACGCTCAGTGGCCCGCAGCTCCCACCACTGCAGAGCTGGGAAACCTCGATGTACCTAGCACAAGTAGCAATTGCAGGCCCTGCTTGGCACGTGCACTTCAGCCCACACTGAGTAAATGCGCTGAGGGCTCTGACTAGTATCTGTGGGCTGCAGACTTGCACGAAAACCAGTGCTGCTGTAACAGGCTAAAGCAAGCCGAGCTGTAGTTTGGCCTGTGCGTATCCCTGAGCAGACGTTACGGGGCAGCGGAACCACCACGTCAAGGGGGCATGCATAGCCTATGTGTAGGTTCCCCTCTTGGCACTTCTAGAAGATGATGCTCATCAGTGAACCCAACCGCAATCTACACAGCAGACTAGGTGATGGAGAATGTGGTGTTGGGAATATTTGTCTGCCTCTGCTCTTTTACACGTTCATTCTTCGGAGCTGGCATGGAGGGGTGTTTGAGAAATGGAACTCTAGCAGTGGGCGAGAATTAAAACTGAGGCCAAAAGGTCTGCTCTGCCGTCTCCGAGTAGTTTATATGTACCGTAAGCACAAACGGCATCAGACTACGGCAGTGCCCGTCTGTACTGTGATAACATTGGGCAAGTTTAAAAACACAGGAGCTTGTGAATCCCTCATTTGAACGAGCTGGCTTGCGAGAAAGCATCCCTAAGCGAGATGCACAGATAGCAGGTCAACAGCAGAGACAGCAGTCGCAGTCTGGATATTTGGAAATACTTGTGAAAACACCGAATTAAATGAGCTTCAGAGAAGGCTCACAAACACTCCCAGAACAGGAACATGTACCTACGCTTTTTTAATGGGAAGTTGTGTGTTGCACTTCCGATACGTTGCGTGGGTCTTTCACAGTTCTGCAGGGTGAAGGAATGGGAGTGGAGGTGATTACTGGTTTTCAGGTGAAACGGAGCCTTTAGGGGATAGCAGTGCTGTATCGAACACGTAGGCATGTCTAAACGAGCTGTGTTCTAGCCAGCTTGGATACTGTGAGCAGCAGGCTTTGCCTTGCTGTCACAGAGAATGCGCTCTGGGGTGCTGGGAGCAGGGTTTTGTAGCCCACAGTACAGCAGGCTTGGTTTTGGTATGCAGATGACTGATTAAAAAGTAGTAGCTTGCAGATGTTGCAGTGTAGTTGTATCCTTGGAGCACCAGCTGGTAAGTTCCTGTGAGTCATCATCAGTTAAGACCTTGAAGAAATTTTTCTTCCTCTTTCTTGTCTGCTGCAGTCAATTACTGCTCATCACCTGGCCCTTGATGCCAACAGCATAGGTGGCCATCAGTCCCCTTTTAAGCTTCTCATTTGATCCCAACGAATTAGGTGGGTTTCCTCTTGCTGAGAGGACTAAGCCACAGAAAACACAGAAACGTGCTGGTTTTTGAAGGTAATAAATGAATTTTTTTAAAGTTGGAAGTCCAGACATTGAAATTTGCAGGCCACGTGCGTATTTAACCTGCAGTTACAGTGTTGTGTGAACACTTCACATTCCTACCTGACAGGGTAGGAGCCGCATTGTGCATCACCATACTTAAAAACAGCCCCCTCTCCGAATTCTCCTGGGTTTCGATGTGAGTCTGTGTCTCAGTTCAGAGCGACGGGTTGGTTGGGGCCTCCTGTAATCAGTGACAGGTTGTGTGACGCTGGTGGGCAGCACCGGTTTATGGGTGGGTTGGGGTTTTTCCAAGGCTCAAGGAGGACAGCGGGAGCAGGATGGTTCTGTAGCGGAGTGTTTAACGGCTAGGATCGAGTGTAACGTGGGGGGAGAATCCTTGAGCGTAGCGTTCCCTGCCACGGAACTGTGATTGCCGTCCCGCTGGAACGCAGGCAGTAACTAGCGTGGAATTGTCGTTATCTGTTGTTATTAAGAACTGTAAACTCTCTTCTCGTTTTCTGAACGCAGGTGGAAGTTAAGCCATATGTCTTGGATGATCAGCTTTGTGACGAATGTCAGGGGGCCCGTTGCGGTGGAAAATTTGCTCCATTTTTCTGTGCTAATGTTACCTGTCTGCAGTATTACTGTGAATATTGCTGGGCTGCTATCCATTCACGCGCTGGCAGGGAATTCCACAAGCCCCTGGTGAAGGAGGGAGGAGATCGCCCAAGACATATTTCATTCCGCTGGAACTAAATGATCACTGCAGTGCTCATATGCAGGCCTCGAATTAAGTGCACTCTTCTGTTATCCTGATTGTCCCTACCCCACCCGACCCTTTCTCTTCTTCAAGATAGCATGTCCTTTTGTAGTAGTCTGTAATTTAACAATAGTATAATGAAAGAATGACCTATAATATGGGTATTTTGTAGAATCTTGTCATTGAAAACTGTATTGGGAACTCCTTTTCGTATCGATAACATGTTGCGAGCGAGTTGCATTCTCTTGTCTTTACTACCAAGAGAACACTTAATTTCATGCAACATTTTCTTAGAGGAGAGAAAAATATTAAGAAAAGAGAATTGAAACAATAGAGTATTTTGGTTTTTTAATTAAATTATTGTTAATAAAGAACATAAGAATACTTTTATTAAAGTAACTGCGTAACAATAACACTATCAGTCTGTTCTGACACTTTTCCCCCAGGGAAGCCTGTTTTTGCCTCTCTTTTTGTTCCGACTTCGGATTTTTCCAGCAACAGATGAAGTTAGCATTTACCTACCAACAGGAAAGAGCATGTTTAAAGCAACAAAAATGCATGAGCAAAGTTGAAGCAGCATTATAATAATGATCTTTTTAAAAAAAGCCTGTTAAGGGTTTTGAGGCTGAAATTTTAGCTCGGTATGTACCTGACCGTGCCTCCGGCTACCACCCACATCCAAATTACTAATGAGATAGGCAGAGCTTACTATATTTTCATCAAAATAATTACATTTTAAGAATTCCTGAATGTAAAAGTTGAGTAAAGTTACTACTGAGGGGGGAGTGCACTTTTCGTTTCTTTGAGAGAACTCAATTGTCTGGTTACAGCCCTAGAAATCCTACCAAAGCTAGAGTAATGACAACTAGTTCACTGGCATTTCCTCTCCTGAAGGATAAATATATAGATTTTATTTTTGATGGCTATATATAACTCTATATCCTAATATACTAACATTCATCAGGGGCCAGCCTTTGCTCTCCATTTTGACGTGAAAAAGTAGAAAACCTAAAGATACCTCAAGGATATCACCGATTTTTACTGAAGTTTTGATACTCCATTGTGTCACCCAAACTAAAATTGGCTGCTTATTCCTTTCCCATCTCGGATGCAAAGTTAGTTTGAAATACCCTCTAACTTAGTTGTAACAGGAGGCGTGAACTTAAGTAGTTTCCACGTCGTCTTTTGCACTGTTTCCTGCACTGGGGCATGAAACGGTGCAAGCGCGCGAATGCCTTGCTTACTCTTCCTGTAGAAAGAATCCCGACTAAGATTCCGCCTCTTCAGAACTTAATACAGGGAAATAAAGAAACGCAGGTCTTTGAAGTGCCAACGTTGCGAAGTTAACGCCTGCTATATTACAAGTGAGTTCTACCTTGAGAAGCATTAACGCAGTGCGTGTTAATTGGATGACACAGAGTGGGTGCAGGGGTTTAGTTTGAAATAGCTGAATGAAGGAGTAGTTCTGAAAATTATTTTTATTACTTTTGAACTAATGCCCTGGCCAACTTCTCAAATGATTATTTAGCAGTGTGCAAGCAAACAGATTCCGTGGCAATCTTCTGAGCTGCCCCCGCGGCATGGTACCATCCGAGATGCTCTCAAACCAAAGACTTGCCTCAGCACTGCTTGGAAAACATCCGCTCCCTCACAAGCCCTTGTCGGCCCCCCTCATCCCGTTCCCCGAGCCCTGATTATCTTTATGAGAAGCAGTTTTTATTTTCAATACAGGCTTTAATGAACTATACCGTACCAAGTTCCAAAGGTCAAAATGGAGACATTTGCTGTCTACTAGTCAAGTATAGAAAGGGAGCTGCTTTTAATGAAATCCCTGAAAATATTGACAACAGTAATGCAAATGCAGAGTGCTCTTGTGTAGATTGTCAGGGACTTTTTTTTCTCTGAAGTACATAATTATAGTTGGAATGTTCCTTTAATTTTTTTAATGCTTGTAGGTGGCTTGGGGTGTGCTATTGTGCCGATCCTACCCAGTAAACAGGTGAGATGGGTTACCATTACAAGAAATAACACTGTTTGAGAACTAGCTTTGAATAATAATTTTCCCTTTGTACATGACCTGCTGAATTTCGGTACAGTGTTTTTGTAGCTAACTTATTTTGTCATGCACATAATGTATATTTGTTATGCACTACTTTTGTATATCTTGTTTTTCCAACAGTGAGCATTTTTAGGCACACTTTTCACTGACGGGATATCTCTTTATGCAATACCTCAATTTTTCATATTGCAAAGAGTAGCTTTTTGTACTTTTATTACTGAGAGATCTTCATATACTTCATTTTTTAATATAAATAATTTTAATAAATTTTATTTTCTTATATTCTGCTTTTTATACATTTCAGTGCTCTGCATACATTTTGAATTATGGATGTTGTGCACTGGCAATGCTATTTTAGAATCTGCAGAGAAAAGAAAGCATGTTGCTTAAACATCTTAGCCCAGCACCAGGTATTTGGTGTACATATAATTTAAGAAATAGTATATGTAAAGTTGAGAATTAAAGAAGAAAAGCATGAAAGTGACAAATGACACTGTCTTTAGACCCATGAAATTTAAATGCATAAAATATAGTGTAGAAATTTAAAAGTAAAGAAACATCAAAATTGTCTACCGCTTCTTACTAAGTTTTTAAAGATTATACACAAATGCAGACGTTTTTGGTGAATGTTTAGCCATTTTTAATATTAATAAAAAATTGATGTTAGGTGTTTGATGCAGAAATGTGTCTGCTCTTTTAAATTATATTTAAAGAATAAAAGAGAGCCTGCTAGGTGGCGGGCACGTAATGTTAGTATGCATGACTAATGTAAGGAATTGTTATTCTACTAATACTCACTCGTGATTGTGTGACAAGCGTGTTTACAGATTATTTGGTTACACTTCGATTTACAGGGCATAAACAATTATATACATTACTCTGTACTCCAATAGTGATGACACGTCCTTCTGATTACGTGGGATTTGTAGTTGGGGTTACCGTGTAGCTCCGGGCATAATGAACATGTAATTGGGTTACCGGTCTTGGGGTATCACTTCAATTTGCAAAGGGGTTACTGAGCATGTAGTTTTCTCACACTAGCATGGCACCGGCCATGTATTTACAATGTAGTTACAGAGTAATTACATGGTTATTTTTGCAATGTAAAATAAAGTGTTTCTGATTATTTTATATGTAAAGGAACCCCACTGCCCCGTGCTTTTTGGTATAGTATATACTTCTCCATACACAGACCTCTGCAGAATGCAAATTTAAAACTTGCAGTGAATGAATTTAGCGTTTTATAAGGATGCTGTTGGAAAGACTTGATAATTCACCCCTTTTGTTTTTGAAGAGTTAAAGCCTTCTGTTAAAAGGTGATTTAAAACTTGAATGTGATGAATTGTGGCAAGTTAACTTCAAGTTATGTGCAATACCTATTTCAGACTTCTGGAAGATCTTTGCAGTGTAATTCTTTGTTTTTAATTGCAGACATTTAAAAATGTCATTTTCTACTGTTCTAGTAAATCCTCTTTCTTGCTGGTGTTTCTAAAGAAAAGAATCAGAGATCAATCTTTCTACTAATGTAAATTTGAGATTATTTTTAAAAAAATGGAATAAAAGGTTTTGGTCATTTGCTTTATTTTATTATCTTATTTTAAAGCTACTGTGATAGCATTGTAAGAATTGGGACAATATTGTATTCAACTGTTTTATTTTTTATATTTTTAAATTTTAAAGTATAATTAGTTTTTATAATTTTCATCAGATTTTTTTGTTATATTTTTTGGAAGTGAAACTTTTAGCAAGTGGGTGTCTAGTTTTTACTAATCCCTAATATGTTTTTTCCCCCCAATGTATTGCTCATATTATCAGAAGGAAAAGTTATTTAAGTATGTCAGTTAATTGTACTACTTGGCTGAATTTCCATATAGTTTTTACTGTGTATGGGGAGGTTGTAGTATTTATTATAGCATTTGAAATAAGGGTAATTCATTTTTTATTAAAGTCATTTTCACGTTTAAGTTCATATTTTTGTATGTTCTACTCTAAGTTATATAACACAAGTTACTTTTTTTAAAGAGTTCATTTGTTGAAGTGCTAGTGAAAATTAATGTTATTAAATAGTTTGCAAATGACTATTTATACCAGTATGCATATAATTTTTAAATATTTGTAATGTGAGATGTTGAATGAATAAAACTTTTAACTCAATGTTTCTTCTTAACCTTGTTATTTTAAGCTTCCCCTAGAAGCATGTTCCTTTGTGGCTGGAGCTCGTGGGGCTTGGGGAAGCGGTTTTGGTGACGAGTACAGCACGCGTCTGACTCCGTGACGTGCGAAGTGCTTCAGGCCAAGTCCTGCGCCCCTGTTCTGGTCAAAGCATGGCGTGTGGCTTTGTTGGGGGGGTGCGAGGGAGGGCGTAGCCGCTGGGGAGATGCCAAGTGCCCTGAACACTGCGTTAAGTTGGTGCAAAATCAACGTGCAGTGCTGCAGAAATGGCAAGGGCAGCGTCTGGAGGACTGTGGAACTGCCCTCTTGAATCAGGCTGTCAGAACAACCCTCGTTACTGCTGGTGTCCAGATGTTATCGTTGGGGAATGCTGAATGCGAACTATTTAATTTGGTGAATTTGGTGCTCGTTGAGTATTCGACAGAAGTCACGTGTAGCTTTGGGAGAGCCTTTTTCAGCACCGCCGTGTCTATTTTTCGCCCAGCCTTAAGCGTATCAGCCCAGCCAAAGAATTGTAGTCGGGTGGCTGGTTTCTGCTTGGCGCTCTCTGCAGCTGATTCAGGGGGCGAAGATGAAAACCAATACGCGGCCGCGAAATCAAGCTGACTGGGCAGGTGACGCGTTCCGTGCGAAGAATGCCACTGAGGCACGCGTAATGCATCACGTAAGTCAGAAACCAGCTGGGGCAAGAGGATAACCAGCCTTGGGGCCAGAGCGGAGCCCAGCAAGGCACGGACAGACAAGGATTAATTCTCGTGGGTTTGATCGGTTACTGACAGAAGGAAAAAGTCTGGCATTTTAAAGAACTTGCTAGTGTCAGCCTTTAATATAAAATACCTAAACTTCAGCTGTCTACAAAGGCTCGTGTACAACCTTGTGTCTGCCCTTCAAGGACTGTTCAACAGGAACCGTGCATAAGGAATTGAAGAGTTTTACATCCTCGGTAGGAATTCCCCAAACTGTTGGGTTTCTTACTTACGTACAAACAGCCAAGCTTCAGCGAAGTATAATTCTGACTGGTTTGGAAGTAGCTCTCCTAAACAGAACCGGGAGTTGGAATACGCACATGTACCTTGTGAGGAAAATGAGCTGCCCGAAACAGAGTAAGTGCAGTAGGAATCCGACTGTGCCCACTGCGCTGACCGGCACTTGGCTATCATCTCGTGTGCGGTCATCTGAGCAGTGGTGATGTACATGTTAAATAGATGTTGAGTATCAGTTCTTTCCTGTGGGTGCTTCAGGAAATGCAGATCTTACAGAATTGAGCTCTGATGGGATTAGTTCTGCAAGATGCTAATCACTTCAATTCCCGCTGGCTTCGAATGATGCAAACTTCCAAGTTAATGCCTTTAGAGACGAGTTTTTAACAAGAATGAAAAGCTTCAGTGGTGACTGTGCCCGTACTTCCACTCCCTTAAGAAGGCTGTGTAATAATAAACAGAAAAGGCTGGTACGCTTTGGATCGAAAATACGGAGACTGGAGATGCGCCGTCTGCCCGGGGAATAAGGAATTCCTCCGTGCTGTGTTCTGTGCCAGCCAAACAGCACCAGGCAGCACTGACCAGTTGGTAGCGTGTGACTTGGCTGGTAAGGGAAGCGTTATCTCGCCGTTCTCTGCCTCGGTATTGTTAGGAAATAGTCATAGTTCAGCCTCTCCCGGCGTGATAACAAGTTCTGACATTGTTCTCAAGTGCAAATGGTCTTTTAGAAAGCATGTGCTTATCAGTGCTTGATCTGATAATGTTTTCTAGCAAGTATGATGGGCATGAAGCTTGGGCCCAGCATGTGGGGGTTTGTCCTTCGATGCCATGGTGGCAGAATCAGTGATGTCCTGCAGAAACAAGGCACTCCCGGCCTGATTTCGCTTCAGAATGCTATAAACTTAGAGGTGTTTATCAGGACACAGCGTCTGATTTACAGCTGGGGATGTGTATATTCATTCTATGATTTCTTATATGAACATTGCAAAATACTTTGTTGAACGTTTACTAAATGAAATTTGATTACATAGGCAGAGGGTAAAAATTCACCTCAGCAAGGTGAAATGTCAAAGGTCTGGAGCATTCAACACTAAAAATCATCGCTCTTGGTAGTGATGGCCTTGGCTGATTCTGAACTGATTTTTAGGAAAGATGATAGAAAGAAAAAACACCCTTTTGGGATCAGCTTGTCCTGAACTATAAATACATGCTAGAGGCAGGCTCCAGAAGGTGGGGGTACGCCTGCTGGGTGGAATTTCAGAATTTCCACAGTACATGAATCTCAGCTCTCTTCTTTCAGCACAAGCTGCTCGTTGAGCCCAGTTGGCCACCGGCTTTCTCTTGGGTGCTGCTTTCACCAAAGGAACTGCTACACTCCACATCCGTGAGGGAACTCGGTTTGGGTGGCGATGGATATAACCCATCTAGTACCGATTTAAAGGCGTATTTTAAAGCGGGTCTCTTAGCCGTCGGGTCGTTGTTGGACAGTTTCCGCTGCCTGTCCCGATTCTCCAGTGCTGTTTACGCAGTGCTATGAAAGCCGGCTCAGCCACAGCCCAAAATGCACATGGTTTGCCTGCAGGAAATCTATGACAAATAATAGCCTCAGAAAGGATGGATGAGGAAAAAACACTGACATCTCTTCCTCTGTGTAAAATAAGCTGATTCAGTCTGTCAGCATGAAAAACAGCCTCTGGGATATGAATATACTTGCAGCTGTCTTTGCAGTCATAGAAATTGGAGGGGGCGGGGGGGGGCTGAATCAGTGCTCGCAGTACATTATTGAACTCCCCATTTGAGATGGGGAGAAAGTCTTTCTGAAACGATGCTGTGCTGAATGCTACCAGATACCACCTGTTTTCATGACACAGGAGCTGTGATCTGTTAACTTAATGGTTTTTATTTGAATGTATCTATCACGGTGGGAAGCTCCCTCGGTCCCCTGTTTGTGGAGCTTGGGAGGCGATAGTTCGGTGCTGTTAAGGTTCCCTCACAAAATCTGCTAGTCAGATGTTCTCCGTCCTCTTTGTATATCTAAAGTATGGAAATATATAAGGTTTTTGTTTGATTGTGGGCTTTTTTTCCCTGACATTTAATTTTGGTGAGTCATGAAAGCTGAGATTAAATGCTCTGAACCGCACGCAGGTAAAGGGTAACTGTGAGAACACATTTTTGGTTTGGGATTCAAGTTTAAAATGGACTTGGTTTTACCGCTCTCAGCTATGTGGCGTTTTTTTGCCCCAAACAGTCTGGCACGGTGAGTTGCTGTGCTTTTCGTGGGAACGAAGAACGCGGCTTAAATGGCAGACTGGTAGCGTGGGCGCGGCTGACACCCGCTGCGTGCCTTGGTCACCGGGCTGTGACCTGTGGAAGGGGAGCAGTTCACGCACGGAGCAATGCGTTAAAGGGGAAAAAGGCTCCACCAAACCTCCTCCAACCCGGCGTTTGGGAAAACGTTTGCTCGGCCTAAATCACCATCTCGCCCTGCTGCTGACTCATCGCCCAGGCTGGCTTTGCTTGGTGGTTGTTTCTGCCTTCCTATGCGTGCGCAAGCCTTAAGCTGCCGAGGTAGCCAGTGTCATTTTCGAGACGGCGCTCGTCGCTTTAAGCGCACGCCCAGGGTTGGCTTGTGCACAGAGTACATTGATGCCAAGTGGTTCTGAATTTTCTTTCACTGAGTTAAATGCGATTTTTTAGGGTTTTGAGGAACATTCTCATTGCGAGCAGGAAGCCCCCCAGCTTTGCTTCAGTGGGCCAGCTGTTCACAGGCAGATGTGGCTCTGTACACACTGGCAGAATCAACTCTTCAGTCAGTGGCAAGAAAATTTGCTCAAGGGTTGCTTTTACAGAGGGGTGGGTGTCTTTGGGGGAATGTGACGGCAGAACAAAGCAGTGACTGCTTCAATTTTCTCTGCAGAGCCAGCAGTCCTTGGAGACCGAAGCCCTGCTCTGTTCAATTTCTGGCAGCATCTTTATGTCTCTGGGGGTGGGGAGGGAGCCAGGGTTCGGTATCTGGAACGGTTCTGCGAAGACCCCAGTGCCATTACAAAGTGGACTGGCAGGGGTCTGTTTGGTGGTGTTTATACGGTAAATAGGAGTGTCTCGCACGTGCAGGCAGATGTATCGGTGGGTACCTTAGCCAGCAGGCTCACCGTGGCCTGAGATCCTGCTAGATTTCAGAAGAGAGGCTAAGAAAACGGGAGCTTTCTGTGCTTGGACAGGTGGTCTGGGAAGGCCTGCTGAATCTGAGGACAACTGAGTGATTTTTGCTTTTTCATATGCTGTACTGAACCAGTGTTCTTCAGGGATGGGAGAGAACAATACCTGGAGGTTTATCGCAGGTGGGACTAAACTTCCTCATCTGTGCGTTCGCAGCGGGTCTGGCTGCACAGCCCCCAGAGTAAGAGCAGTAACGATTCGTATCATGGGCCCGGCAGCCTGGAACTTGGTAAAGTGTCAGTGTCTCTGGTTAGGAAACCAAGGATGTCCTCGCTCGACACCAATAACATGCACAGTTTCTTTGAAAAATGCAATCAGGGACACCGAAGCGCTGGCCTGCCTTTTGCTGTATCCACCTGACCGCGGGTCTTTCCCGGAAATAATGCTGTTTAATTGTGGTGTTCAGGGGTCACTTTGCTTTCTGAGTTTCCCCCATAGTTTTATTTCAGATCAGCCATCCCCGTTTAAATACGGTAACACAGAGTGCTTCTAAGCCAAGGGATTCCGTCTCGCTGACGTGGGTTTTGATTGGAAAGCGTATGGATATTCTCAGTGATTTGAAAGCCTCTCAAGGGGAGGCTCGGGCTTTCATGTAACCAACTTGGTCCATAGTCTGCTAAATATTTTTATGCGCAGCATGGAGAAATGGGAACACAGGCCTCTCCTTAGGCCTGGCGCAGATGAAGTGATCCCCACGTGCAACCTGAGATAGGCAGGGTCGTTAATATGAACCGCAGGTGTGTCAAAGTGGCAGCTGGCCATTTTATCTCTGCTGCGCTGTGCTGTTGCTGCCATAATTAACCGTGGGATCCACTGTAAATGGTGAAAGTTTACAAGTAAGCAAAAGCTGAAGGCATAATGCATTGCTTCGATGTACCAGAAGTGGTGAGTTTTGTTTTTATAATGATTCCTAGTTATACAATTAAGTGGTCCCCAGCGCATGCTGTAAAGTAGCCACATTCCAATAAAACACCTCACTCCAGCGACTCTTATTAAATATTCTGTGAAGACGAAGGAGATGAGATACAGTAATTGTTTGTGCTGCTGCTGAGGGTATAATTAACAAGGTTTGGCTGTAGCTGTTGTCAGAATTAGCATACCTTCCACATAAAAATCCCTGTTAATAGTGTTAGGATTCGTATTTCAGATGCATTCACACCTTGCAATTGATCAGGCTAATGTAAGCCTTAACAAGCGATCTGCCTTGCCCAAATGGTGTTTAATCATGTGAGTACTTTAACTCCCTTGCAGTGAATCCTCACAGAAAGGCAAATCTCCAACAGCAGGAGTTTCTTTTTTGCAGGGAATCACTTGGGAATGAGGGAATCCCTACACGTGCGTGCCGCGGTGTCCCACCGGCTCCCTCCTCCCTTCTGCTGTAGGCACGCTGCCACCCACACCTGCCGTATTTCACAGTGATGCTCAGGGTTAATAGAAGATGATGCTACTTGACCAAAGTAAATCTGAAACAATGCCATTCGGGAAACGGTGCGAGTTCTGAGATGGAGGAGCTGGCATTGGAGCGGAAACCGGCACGATGAGGTGCAGGCTGACAGCTGGAATCGGGGGTATTTTTAACCGGACAGCTGAAGGTGTGGTGGAGAACGGAGCCGTTTGTTCCAAGTGACAGGTACAGAGACGGTGGCGCGCTGGTAGTCAGTTCACACGTGTGGAAAGGAGGATGAAGCGCAGTGTGCAGCTGAAGCGGCTGCATTTGCCAGTGCTCATCCATTTGCTCATAGATTTTGGGTGGCATTGGGTTTTGGCAGTAGGAATAGATCCTAATAGGGATCTGAGCTGAATTTGCACTTGAAATCAAAGTCCTGGCAATGTGCTGCTGGGAAAAGTGGACAAAGGATGTGTGTTTGTGTTAATAGGATGGAAGCATATTCCAGAAATCCAGATGCTGAGAAAACCAATGATCTGGCAGCCCTGATGCCCTGACGGGGCCATAGGAAGGAAGCAGCCTGCCAGATGGCAAAGGGAGCTCCTGATCAGCGGTGAGCATTCACACACCGTGCAAAGACAGTCATGTAATGAAAACAGGTGCTGTTTGTGTGTTCAGGGTTATTTTGTGGTGTGGAGTGAGTCCTGCCTATTTGAGCAATAGGAGTGCTGTCTTTACCGGGGCTTTGTGATAATGGGCGTGCCAACGTTTGCACCCCAGGATCAGTTTTTAATGAAGCTATTTGGTTGCTTCTCTCTGGCCTTAGCCCCCCCCCCCCCCCCCCCCAGTCAAACTCACTGGCTGTCATCTCGCTGGGCCAGTTTGTTAGCTCAGGTCTTTGTGGAGGGGGAGGGAATCTCTGGTGGGTTTTTTTGAGATCACAGTCTAGTGATTGGGTGGTTGAATTGTATCTGTGACCTCCTTTTCAGCCTGCAGTAGATGCCTTTTTATCACTGGGAAATAGCACATGCCCCCCGCGAGCTCCGGCAGCGCCTCCGGAAGCTGTTTTCCACTTTTTCAACTGCTTACACAGAACGCCTTTTTCCCGAGAGCGTACCGAACAGCCGGAGATGCTGCGATGCTCGGCGGAAGGGCGCCGTGGGTGTTGTGCCCGGCCGGGGCTCCCCGCGCTCTCGCCCGGTGGCCGCGGGCGCGTTCCGTGGGTAAGGCTGCCACCTCGTGGGCTCCGCCTGCGCGGCACCGGGGCTGCCGCGGCTCGGGGACCCCGCGGGCTCGCCGCCTCCCCGGGGGGCTGCTGAAAGGCTCCAGTTTGCTTCGTGGTCTTTTCGGATCCATGGCAAGGGCGACGTTCATACCGCCGGTGCTGCTAAAACAGTTTAAATAAGTCTTCCTGTAGAATTTATAATTCGTCATGCTTTCTCTCTTCTGAGCAGTATTTCAGTGCCAAAGCAAAAAATCAATGGGACGTGCTCTTAAACGGTTGGAGGAGTCCCACTTGTCACCGGCCGTATCTCCTGCCCCGGCGGCTGCAGCGGGGCACGTCCCCTCGAGCATCCTCCGGAGGGACTCCCGGCTGCCACGGGAGCATGGCAGCATCGCTCGGCCGCGGCCGCCTGCTGTTGCGGGAGGGACGAAACGGCAACAGGTATTTACACGGCTGTTTGGTAAATGTTCACCAAGGCGGCTGCAGCCACCCACCCCTGCACTAGCAGGTAAGCTGCTGGGAGCACACCCGTGTCAAAATCCATCGTATCAACGCGGGAACTGCAGCAGGGATGTCGCTTGTTCCTCCCTCGTCCGTAAATCGCAGCAGGGACAGACAACACTTCCCCGCCTCCAGGCTGCAGTCCGCGTATCACCTCGTCAACAGCTTGCGTCTGTCAATATGCGACCCCAGCACACTTCGTGCCGAGCCCCAGCGCTGGCCAGAGGCGACCCTGTGGAGCAGGTTACTACCGCGTCTGTCAGGGAGGGACGCCGTGGTGGTACAAGGGAGCTCGCTGCTCCTCCTGCTCAGAACACGGTTATTTCTCCCTTTTCCCCCATCCAGCCGGGACACTGAAATCAGACGACGGCCGAACAGACGGGAGGAGGCAGGCGGGCTGCTCCGCAGGGTCCCCCCTCACTCCCGCCCAGCGGAGGGGGCCCTCGGCGCGGCGCCCCGGCCTCCCCCCAGCGCCGTGCGGCCCCGCCGCAGATGGAGCCTGGCCGCAGCCGCCCCCCCGTGCAGTTCGTGTATGTCAACAGCTTCGGCTCCCACCGCTGCGGCTCCGTCATCCGCTACGGCTGGGGCTGCCGGCGGGCTGAGGCGGGCCGCGCTGCGCCCCCGCACTCCCAGCCAAGCCCCACGCTGGAGGCCGACGGGCTGAGGGCTGCCCCGGCGCCACGGGACGAGGCCTACCCCGGGCCGCCCGCCGCTCCGGGCAGGGCACAGGCGGCGGGCAGCTGTGGAGTGGCGAAGCCCGTCAGCCGCCGCCGCGGTACGTGTCGCTGAGCCCCGGGGACCTGTGTGTGCCTGGGGCCGGGAGAGCACAGGGCTGAGCCCCGCCATGCGCTCCGCTTCCGGCGGGAACCGCTCTGCGGCGGGGCGTTGGTGCTGTCCCGCCGAGCTCTTCCCTCACCCCGCACGCTGAGGGGTGACCGCAGCACGGCTTTGGGGAATGTGCCCGGTACTGTCGGACCGCGTAGTTAGGCAGGAGGTGGAACGTGGTGGTAAACTCGCCAGTGAAAAACTTCATTGTTTTGCCCCAAACTCTCTGTCGAGCCACAGTGTCTCCATCCCGAGAGGGGGGTGGCTGCCTGCAGTGCAGCTGTCCCCGTCCCTGTAAGGCCAAAAATAAGCTATGATGTCCAACAGGGCCTTTGGGTCCTTTCTGCTGCTTCTCAGGAGATTCCCGCCTAACCAGAGCTACGGTGCTGCCGGCTCCCTCCCTTCGACAGCCTGGAGGTGTTTCTTAATTTTCTTTCGTTGTGGCGGTGACCAAAGAAAGGGGATGGGCATGGGTGTGGGAGCCTTCATGTATGAAAGCAAACAAAAAAGGATCAGGCAGTTTTCCACTTGCTGTGATCTGTTATAAACCAGCTCTGCCGCACTATGAAATGGAGTAAAACCGAGACCTTGACCTGGCTTCTGGGGAAGAAGCTGAGGCTGACAGCAGTAGGGTGGTCCTGAATTTTACTAACTTGTTGCTCTTGAGATGTTTTCATTTTCTTGTGTTTTATCCTCTTCCTACGAGCCATTTTTCTAAAGATGGCAAAGTGAAATGTTACGTTAGTCTGTAATTAAAGGCATTGCTTCTGCTGGATGGTTACCGAGGTGATGCCAGCCTGTGACTGGAAGCCTTGCTCCCGCCTTGGGCACCTGTGGTGGGGCTGTGGTGGCCTGGAGGGTGCTGGTTTGCCTCAGGCCCTGCTGTGGCAGGGGAATGAACCTGCGGCTGTGACCACGGGCAGCATCCCTGCATGGGTCACCGATTCGCTCAGCTGCACGCCATGCCCTGCCTGTCCGGCAGCTCCTTGGAAGGCTGTGGTCCTCACCCCCCTGGGAACTCACCCATGTCCCTTCTCTTGTGGCTATGTGTGTCTTCAGTCCACAAAACCAACCTGCCCTTCTGTTTTTTAGTGCCAGCAGAAGTGATTTGTGTGGTTTCTTGCCTCAGTCTACTCACCATTTCAGCTTTGAGGTCAGGCAGGATTCTAGTAACTGCTGTAGCAGAGGGAACAAGAGGGAATTAAAAGGTAGTTGTATTGCCCAGAAGCCTGTTGTCTTCATTTTTGGTTGCTGTACGGTTTTGCAATCTGTTTTGTGGATTTGAGAGACACCCCCTTGCCCCGTGGTTATAATAGTCAATAGTCAGCACGTGGTGAGGACTGGTATTCTGTATCCCGCTGGGGCCAGAAATAAATATCCCTCTGGAAGATGGGGAAATCTACAGCTTCTTCAGGAATATATTGTAAACACTTGGAATATGCTTTTTAAACTCTCGTCCTAGGTGACCTTCGAGAGGCGAAGGATGACACCTTCGACTTTCCCTTCCCTTCAAGAAATGTTGACAGAGTAATTAAACGAAAGAAGCAAAAGGTACGAAATGTGGCAGCTGAATTAGCTGCCTTTGCATTTGAGAAAATCGCTTCCTGCTTGTTCTATGTGAAAGCATGAGTACGATTAAAAGATCAAATTGGTAGTCTTACTGAAAATCTTACTTACAGAAAAGAAAAATGGTATTATTTTGCCTCTCTGGAGGCTTTAAAATTCTGGCTCTCGTTCAATAAAGCACTTAAGTGTGTGCTTACCTTGAAAAATAGGAGCACGCTGTTGACTTAAAGCCTGTACTGAAATGCTTTACTGGATTTGGGCCAGGGTGCTGCACACCTTGCTGGGTGAAACGCAGCTGGAAAAAGCTCTGCAGATCCTCTTCCTCTTCTGTTTTAAGCAAAGAAATCCCACAGGTTACAAATAAGCAAAGGCGAGAATCAGAGGTGTTAACACCATTCTAGTAGCAATAAGAAATGACTTTCTGTTTCACAAATGTGTTTCTGTTCCTGTTCAGCAGTTCAATAAATGCTTGAAAATTTAAAAGGCACATTTATTAAAACAGTAACTCATTATGAGATTTTGTAATGTGTGAAGTACAAGTAATCAGCTAGAGCATAATACGGTCATGTCAGAGATACTTGATTTAAAACCAGCAAACTACTACTGACTTCAGAGGAACAGCTAATAACATCCTATAATATCACTCTTCTAGTACATTGAATAGTCTTCAGAAAGAATGAGGAATATGTATTATGTTTTAGCAATAAATGTCCATGAGAAAGGAATTATCTTTAAAGTAGTTTCACGGATGGGCTCCAGCAGAAGTCATAACGTTAGCGCGTTGACAGCCATTCGTATTTGTTAGGCTGCCTCTGTCTAAATGCCTTTGTCAACAATGCCAATTTAATATTTTCAGTGCACGAGTTTGAAATGTGCCCCCTGTATATAGAATTTTATGTCTCTAAAATGAAGGTCATCGGCATCTATAAACCACATTAATCTGGATTTGATATGAAATAGGCAAGGCCAGTGCTATTCTAGAATCTGAGCATGGGGTCTGAATTATGCTGCTGTTGAGGGATTACACGGGAAAGTTTTTGCTCCTGGAAAAATAAGCAATCTGGTGGTGTTCTCATTTTTTCCCCCATTCTGGATGGCTTTGAAGAGAGTCTGATGGCTCTACACGAGTTTTCATAAGCTCTTCTTATCTAGAAGGGCACTTCACAAGTCCTGGATAAACAACAGTTTTAGGCAAGAAATAGTGGAAAACTGTGGAGTAATTGATGTTTTTCGATTTGTAAATAGAGGTGATTCTTCCAGTATATCCCACCTGTATAGCGCTCCTTCCCATCTCGCCCTTCCTAATCCTCAACAAAAACCAGTTGGACTTCATAGTCATGCAGGAGAATGCAAAGTTCTGCTGTACAGAAGATGTTTTAATACAACTTTTTATATGCTTCACTGCAAAAGTTCAGTTTTATCTTTCAGTCCAAAGTCTGGCTTAAGGTCTGGAAAGTAATTTCAAAAATGCTTGAAGAAAATGAGAAGTTCAGAAGTCGACTCCTGACTTGCAGTCGGTTTAATGGAGAAGGTAGGTAGGGAACCGAGAATCTTTTATTTTACTAGAGAAAGCGAATTGTTAATGCGAGTGCTTTGACTTGAGATCCCTACGTTCAACGTCCATGCAGCTGTTTGTTGTGGGTAATAGGTTTTACAACGCACAAATCATGGGATTCACTGCATACTTTAGACACTTTTAGTCTTATTTGAAAAACCCTTGTGTTTCATTGAGGGTCTTACATGTATGAATTTGGAGGGAGCATCGCAGAAATGTTTGCTGCAGTCTAACATGAAAGACATGAACGTATAGTATCTGCAAGTTTTTCTGAACACGTGAAATATGTAATTAAACTGTTATTCACAGATCGGACTAAGGCAGTACTTGTATGAATAGCATTCTGTATTTCACATAGGAAAATAGTGGTTGGTTGCATACAGACAATAGATGAACCAGATGCTCCCCAAAGGTAGCTGTGACACACTTCAACATAACCATCAAACGTTCTCACACTGTGCCCTGAATAGGATATCAGGAAGAAATTCTTCATGTAGAGGGTGGGGAGGGGCTGGCACAGGTTGCCCAGAGAAGTTGTGGGTGCCCCATCCCTGGAAGTGTCCAAGGCCAGGCTGGATGAGGCTTGGAGCAACCTGGGCTAGTGGAAGGTGTCCCTGCCCATGGCAGGGGGGTTGGAACTAGATGGTCTTTAAGGTCTCTTCCAGCCCAAACCATTCTGTGATTCTATGAATACAGCTATTTCGTTACTGGAAAATGACTCAGGAATTAAAAGTGGTGCTCTGCATCGAGACAACTTCAATTAGAGACATTGTTGTTGCTGCACAGTTTAAGATAATACAGTGTGTGCTTACAGATATAACTGGGATTTCCAGACTCACAGTCCGATGAGTTGTTAGGAAAAAGAGTGTACTAATCCATGAAGCGTTACCAGGCAAGTTAAAAGATGAGACATTCACCCACGGCACCCCTGCTTCACTTCCATGTGCGTTGGTGGAAGTTTTCCACACGTAGGCATGTTAGGGTATATACCAAAATGTATGTCCGTAGTTGCCAGTATCTTATTTTTGTAAGATGTTGCATGTTGCACACTGATTAGATTTCCACACACATGACGTGAAAATAGTCCCTTCTTATTGAGAACAAGGGAAGTGCAATTCTGGTTCAAAACAGACATCTGCCTGCCCCGATGGATATCCCAAATACAGTGGATGTTATTGGAATAGTAGAAGAAATTCCACAGTATGCTGCAACAACTTATTCCACAGTTATTCTGCAAATGTTTTGCATTATATGGAAAAGCGTTTCTTTGTTTTAAAACCAATTCCTGATTCATTCTGGCATTATGAGATGCTGAGTATTAATTACGTGCTATTAATATTTCTTATACCAGTTATGATTCCCTTGGCCTCTGTCATATTTCCATTAGTTCTCACTGTAACGATGAGAAGTTCCAGTCTACTAAATCTTCCCTCACAGAGAAACTGTTTCCTGGCTCTGCTAGTCCTTATTCTCTTACCTTTGCCATCAGTTAAAGTGCTGCCTACTTCTCTATGTGGTGCACAGTTCGCCCCTATCACTGCTCATTCGTTTGCAGTAATGAGAGTCATTATTTGCAACTCTTACACTACATCTGCCTCGTGCCTGGGCACCTGTGAAATGTAAGAATTCCACAGGGTTGGGCATGGGTACCCTTCTTCCCGAACTCATCTGTTCCTGCTGGCCAGGAGGGGTTTGGCAGGGGTTTGCCTGGAAACGAGAGACAAGGAAAAATCTTTACTACATGATTGCCCTCAAAATTTCACTTTATTGTAAAAAAAGCCAAGAATTCTGCTGATACAAAAGGTCTTGTAGGTGGATTTACCATCTCAACACAGTGGCTGCTGATGTGCTTTGCTGTTTGTTGCAGATATGCAGTGTGCTGCTTTGTGAAGCTTGCATTTATGGACAGGGCCCGTCCCTTTTCAGATATTCATTCCTTTTTGTCATCTGGAGGGAGAGCATTATCTTTACATGTAATTTCCAGTGCCTTAAAAAAAAACCCCAACGCTACCAACCAACCCACCCTCCCCCCCCCCCCCCCCCCCACCACTTTATCCTTAATTGTAATTGTACGTCATTTTTCAAGAGGTTTAATTGAGAATCTACTATTAAGCTCAATTTAGGTGAAAACCATCAATTCTAATACCTTCTTTCTGATTTGCAGATTTTACACAACATCAAGTCAAGGAGATAAGTCTGCTATTGATCTGAATTTTTCATTAAATAAGAAGCAAATGGAATAATTCTAGCAGACATTTAGATAGGGATCAGCTAATCTGAATGAGCCGGGTTCATTCTTATCTTCTTTTTTTTACTAGATTAATAAAGCTGGAAAATTAATGCTGCATTTTATTGCCTCTATAAATAGTTTTCTTGAGAGAACAAAAATCTACTTAAATTCTAGTGCTATTTAATCCTTGGAATGTTGCAATTAAGATTAGATTTGGTGTGGCTGGAAATGAGGATGTACCTCCACATAATATTTTCCCACAGGCGATGATACGAACCAATGCTCACAGAATGAGGCATCCTACCTGGACAGGGTATGTATGTAGTCCATTCATTGCCAAACAAGCTTAAATGCTAAAATAAACAAAAGGACAACATTAAAAAAGATGCCCTGATACTGGTAATGTAATTAATAAGCACCAGTCATGTAGTTCAGTATTACTGACACTGGGCTCAAATGGTATTTGAGATTCCGGTCATGTTTGGGAAGCAGAATAGCTCTGTCCTCAGCAGGAAGGGCTGTGTGTATTGCTGAATCTGAGAGGCGGGCATGGCCTTTTATAGTGAGCTAAATCCTTCTGTGATGGTCTAAAATAAAACCTGAAGAATCTGAACAGGGTCCTTATTTGTCACACTTTATATCTGGCCGTGATTGAAAGGGAATGCACCACTTCACTTGTGTCATCTTTTTTCTCTAGGAGGAATCCATCTTTGGCTGGGTCTAGCAGGGCAGTGAAGGAAGATTCAATCCGAAGGAAAATAGGAGAGTAGTGAAAGTTTATCTTTTGATCTAGTTCTTAGTGAAATCGGTGGCAAGCCTGCAAGGGATTTCAGTGAACACAGGCTCTCTGTTCCTTGTTTGGCGTATGTGCTTCTGCTGTTGAAGAGGTGTGTTTTTACAGTGCTTCAGCAGCTCTGTTGTGAGATACTTATTTCAAGTCATTAACTCTGGTGTTTCACTTAGCTATTAGTTCTCAAAAGCTTTTTAATGAGCATAATATTGTGCAAGTTTGCTTGCAAAAGAATAGAGATACATATTTAGCTTTGCCTCTGTATTTATGTCTGGTTTTTTGTAGCTTGTCAGAATCATAAACAAACACAAATTCAGTAAGGCAGAACTCCACACAAGATACAAAGAAACACTTTTTTTCCCCCTACAGATTGGAATAAATTTGACTTTATTACATTAAAATAATACACAGTTACCCGTCTGTTCATTCATCCATTTATACATGAATCTCAGCAAGTATTTTGAATATGAAACCAGGTGAATGTTTTCTGTCTTACTGCTCATCGTGAAGCACATAATGATGTCATAATCAGAAGGTATTTATCTAGCTGACTTCGGTAACGCAATATAATTCTCTTCTGTTATGGAGTATTGTGCTCGAACTCTTGATTTGCTGTTAAACCCTTTTAAACGAGCAAATCGTGTGAATGGCACCTGAAGACTGCATAGAGGTAGTATGCGTATGGATTTCATCTCCGTAGATAAAACATTCACCTGTCACAATTAGACATCCTCGGTTTCAGTAAAAGGGTTGTTTTCCCATTGCATAACGTCTCAGTGTTTGCACTGCAGTGCCAGAGTGTCGAGCCGCAATAACATGCTAGTGATTGTGCCATTAAGCAGCAAAGCATTTGGAAGAGTTTAATCTCTGTTTTCTTCATCGTAAAACTGCAAGTATATAACCGCAGCGTGCGTTTTTGATGACAGCTCTGGCATCAAGGTTCTTTTCTGATCTGTGGTTGAGTAATACTCCGATTTTACTTAAAACAGTTGACATTTCAACTTGGAAAAGGAAGTGAGAAAGCAAAGTATTCAATGAAGATGTGATCATTTTTCTGGCAGAGCAAAAATGTCATAGTTCTTTGGTATTTTCAAAACACGGCTTTGGAGTGTTGGGTGGGGTTTTTTGTACTAAGGGAGATGATCTCCCTATTTCCACAGTTCCATCAGTGAAAATTTTGCGTGGAGAGTATTTAGTTTATAATCCTCGATCGCAAATTGTAGAGTTGTTGCTCTAACGTTTCTGTTATTGTAAACTACGGCTGCACTTGGTACCTCTACTGGCACAGACTTAAGAGGCCCTGGAAACAAAGCTTTCCTTCCAGGTGCACAGTTGCTCCTTTTACAGGCTCGATGAGCTGCATTAGCCTAAATCTCTGAACAAAATTCAGCCAACTCGTTCAGATTCTTTGGATAAATACAGACCTTTGTCTGTGGGACTATGCTAAATCATTTTAAAAGGAAGAAATTATAAAAGACAAAGATGGCCCTAGATCATCCCTATCCGTTTACCGCTTAGCGGCCGAAGTGTCTGTGCAGGTTGGTTGTCAGTAGCTGCCGGGGCTATCTGGTGGTGTTTGACCTGCGTGCTGCAGCCGCTTCATGTCTGTAAATGACCAGAAGGGGCAGGGGAAGACTCAGGCCCTATAAACCAGATTTGATGTATTGTTGGTACACGTGTGGGAATGGAGGGGTGCCAGCTTCCCCTTCGTGTGTTCAGGGACCAGTGCGGTGCGATAGTCTAGCCCCAGCATTGCCCAGCTTCAGTGGCTTTGCTACATTTGTGGGGACAGAGTAGCCTGGACCTAAGCGCTGTGCTGCTCCGTGTTCATCCAGGTGTGATTTGAGGGGAAGGCCTATGCAGCATCAGCCTTGGTGACATGCTGCTGATCACGCCAAAGTAACCACAGCCTTACTAATCCCAGAACATCCCTCTTCTTGCCTGCTTGTCCTAGCCCTTGTCCAACGCCTTCCCCTCACTTCCAGCTCACTCCAGAATGCAGTTCGTGTCCAGAGCGGAGGCTGGTGAGCAGCAGTGCTTCTCAGCCTGCGAGGTGTGTGAAACCGCAGGTAAGGGCAGCCCCTTCCCCAGAAACCCTGTGGTGCTCTGATGTAATTAATTGGTTGGGATCTACTAATAGTAAAGAACTCCCGGCTGGCAGTACTTTGGAAGGGATCTTACATTTCAAATCACTTGGGGCTAGAACAGCCGATGCAGTGGGCAAAAAGGTATATGCTGATTTAGGTTCGGTTTGTGACTCTTCGGGTGATGATGTAGTGACCACATCTCAAAGACACTGTTGCGAACAAGGGGAGTCAGAGCAGTTCATCTGCTGAAAAAAGTCTGAAGAAGGACCTAGCTGAGGGTACACAGCCCAGTCACCTACACCGTCACCATCCACTCAGAACCCTGTAGTAATGCATGTTTTAGTGCATATGACCATTTCAGTGTAAGCTGCAGAAGGGAAAGTACCAAAAGCAAGTGTCATACCGTCCTGCTGTGGCTCCTGGGAAGCACTGGTGTTCTTTCACATTCTTCAAAATGCGTATCAGTTATCTGAAGTTTTTAATAACAGATCTCACGTGGAGTGTGAACTGAAGCAGATGTGCAAATACAGAGGTCACTCTTTGCTTTCCCTTGTTCGCAGTACGTAATTTACCTTTCTACGCAGAACAAAAACTCTGCCTTATTCTAAAGGTTGGGAAATTTTTCGTCTCAACCCTGCGAAGAGTTGCCAAGAGATGTGAGGAGGTACCTTGCGGTGCAGAGGTGGGAGGGGGCAGCCAAGGCGCACGGAGTAGCTGAAGGCATTGCTGCCCAATTCTTGTTACCCGTAAATAATAGTGTCAGCCACTTGTCTAAGATCTTAAAGTTGGTCTGAAGGAGTGTGCTTTCGTACCACCTTTTCGTAAATACAAACGATTCCATGAGAAGGTAAGCAGTGGAGAGTGAGGCCGTTGGGTTTTATATTGCTCTTCCTTGCTAGCTAGAGATTGATTGGTGAAACGAAGTTTAGCTGGAAATAGAACATCTGCTGGGCCGGAAACGTTTCAACTGAAGTCATGCCATTTGGTGAGTTCTTGCCAAACCGGGCTCTCCTGGCTCCTGGAGCACTGCTTGGCAGGTCAACCCACGCAATGCAGCCTCTGACGTGGGATAGTCTGTCCGGTGGCACTGAGATCTGATCTTGAGGGCTTGAAACTCCAGCTGCTGGTCTTGGGCTGCTGCTTCCAACTGGCTGTAAAACTAAAAGCAAGAAAATCCTGGAAGCTTGAACTCCACTTTGATTTCCACGTCCAGAAGAGCCAAGAGGCTTGGCTGAAGCAGGACTGCTGGAGCGCCTGTGCTGCCTGATGTGGAGCTGTGACTTCGGGCAGGCTTTTCCAGCATCAAGGCTGCACTGCAGCCAGAGGCTCTTGGTTGCTCCCACGAGTTACTGTGTGGAGCTGGCATTCGCAGGTGCTGCTGCTCTCGGTAGAGACTATGTCACTGATCAGCCGCGGGCCCGAGAACTTGGGAATTGTGTTTTGGAAGTGTTCTGGTATTTCTGAAGTGACCTTTCTGGGAATTTCCAGTTTGTGGGCATTTTCAAGAGGTTGTTTCCTGCTTGATTTGGGCCAAAGCCACCGATTCAGATAAAATCCCACTTCCTGCAAACCGGAGCCTTGGCTTGCCAGGCAGCTGGTCTGCTCATGCCCCAGCTGCACTGGTGGTGCGATGAATCGGATTCCTCTGCCCTAACAGCAGATTCCGCAGCCCCATGGCCGGTGAGGTTATCTTAACTTGGCCATTACGAAGTAATCAATCACTGAGGTTAATAAGACGTCATTGCTGATGCCTTCCATGAGGAGGTTGCAGCTCTTAAGCAAAATTTGAGAACGGGATGTGGAGTTTCTAACATAGTCAGATTTTGGGAAAGTATAAGGTGACCTTTGTCTCCACGGAACATTTACATCCAGTAAATGTCTTTGGTTTTAGGGCCCTCACTGGTAGTCAATGTTCATGTTTTAACTGCAAAGCTTCTAATACGATTTTGCACGGACTCTGACTAAAGAATAGCCTTCCACAGGCACTTCAGCTTTGTTTTGGTGGGGGGAAGAGACTGAAAGCAAAGTTTGGGCATATGTGACATTTTATGTGTGCAGTGGGTCCTTAAATATGAAACAAATCAGGATGCAAGTTTGATTTATAGCTCTTGTAAGTAATTCTCAGTGACATGGGCAGGTTTGTGTATTCTATTTTCATTGCATAAGGACTTATATAATTATGATGATAGGAATCTGTATAAAACCAAAGCAGCCGTACTTCGGTGAGCTACCGTTCCAGGCTTTCCAGCAAACTGAAGTAGCAGGGGAACCTATTGCTTAAGTGGAAGCTTACTTTATGAGGAAAAGAGCAAAATTTATTGAAGCATATTAAGGCCACAGTGAATTTTTAATAAATATTCACAGGAAGTTGCTCACTTGTTAGTGACAGCGTCGCGGCCATCTGATGTGATGCAGAAGTCGTTTGAAGGTTCCTGCCTGCCTTGTAGCGACCAAAAATCAATGCATGTAGCTGCAGTTTCATTCTGTTAGTAGCAAAAGATACAGAGGCCCCTAAGGAAAAAGAGTGTATGGCTTGATCGAGAAAGAGACTGAATACCTCCTGGAAGATGCTGCGTTGTTTTACCTCCCCCTGTCTGTGGCACCTCTCAGAACGGGCTACATGGCATCTTCCAGGCTGTGTATGGGGCACATTAAGGCGAGGCCCTCTTCTTCCTCCTCTCAGTCATGAACCCACACGCGTGTCTCATCCGAGTGGTTCAGCTGAACCGCGGGTGTTGCTGGGCTGCTTGTGAACAGGTCTGATCGGTGTAGTCTCCCGTGGAGATCATGACAAGAACACATGCGTGCTGTGAGATGTTCCTACCTCCACAAGGAATGGGGGCAGATTGAAAGAGCTGTGCAGGAAGGTTCACTAAGGCACTGACGAATGCTCCCTCTCTTCCAGAGTCTTTGTAATCTCTTGTATTTTGAGATGAATAATGAATTAACATGGCTTTTTTTCCTGTTCTGCTGTATACTTATTTTCTTGTTCCTAATGTGTGTGTGACAGGAAGTCAGCGGCGCCGATGTGATTTTGTATAATGGATGAGCTCCTCCACAGCAATGACTGCAAGTAGTTAACCCCAACTTAAGATGTACGCGATCACTTTTTGCATCTCTTGGTATTTTAAATTCCTTTAACTACATATAGAGTAAACATTATTGACTGTGGTGCTGATTTGTGGAGGGATCGCCCACGGTAAAGAACAGAAATGACCTTCTTGACTCTGTCGTCCTAGACTGAGCAAATCAACAGAGGATGGGCAGTGGGGAGCGGTTTGGAGCATGAGCAAGGAACAAAGACTTGTCCTTTTATAACTTCGACAGACCTGCAGGTCACTCAGGCAAGCAGTTCAGTGGTAGTAGTCCCATATTTTGCATTTAGGTTGAGGCTGTGGTGAGATTCCTTCCTGTGTTGATGTGCTCTGTCTAAATGTTACGTTCCATCCACATCGTGGTGTTTTCTCCAGGAAAACACAGACCTGAATTCTGACTATATATGCAGGACTCAGATCAGGGTTGGGTTTGGCTTAAACTATTTCCTAAATGTCTGTATTCCTTCCTGGTTTTCATTGTTGTATTAGACTAATTTTGAAAGGAATTAATGCAAACGTTGGAGAAACAAATCAGATCTTTTGGTAGAAGAGGCTGAGGTGGCTGATGTTCCTGCTAGGATTGCCCTTCCTTGACTACCTTGCCTGGTCTGACTTCCTGAGATTTTGTCTTCACTTTATGCCTTCAAGTTTTGTAGTTTCTCTTCTTAGTAATTTCTACTGTCCGTTCACATGTTTTCAAATACTTTCACTGAAAGCCTGATCCCAGTTTTTCTGTAGATGAAAACAGATAAAAAGGATGTTGCTTATAATAATGAGAAGGAACACCACAGGGAAAATGCATGGTGTGCAGGAAATACATTTGGTGAAGAGAGACAATGAGCATAAGGGTTTCATAGATCAAGGAGTAAGTAAGAAAGATTATGTTCATTAACATCAGAGAGAAGTTGATTTATATGTTCAGGCTTGAACTGAGTAGAGGTTGAACTATTCTGTGACTGGCGCTTTGTTTACATGTTGCAGAATTTACAATATAGTGAAATGTTATATCCAAGCCCTGTTATAAATGTTATGCCTCTTAATGACAGCAAATAATCTTCAGTGTAAACTGATAATGAAAACAGTAATTCTGATCTGATTTGTTTAAGTAGAAATAGAAAATAATGTATCGTAGAATCACAGAACGGTTTGGGTTGGAAGGGACCTTAAAGATCACCCAGCTCTACCCCCCTGCCATGGGCAGGGACACCCGCCACTAGCCCAGGTTGATCCAAGCCTCATCCAGCCTGGCCTTGGACACTTCCAGGGATGGGGCATCCACAGCTTCTCTGGGCAACCTGTTCCAGTGCCTCCGCACTCTCACAGTGTGAGGAGTCTTATTAAAGGAATAAAAAGCAGTGTATATTTTTGTTGTCAGAGGAAATATATAGTTTATTCCACTGGAGTCTCATGTTGCTCATACTGCTGCTTTGCCTTACTGCCAGCCACTGCTCTGCTCTGTGTGGGTGGAAATGTCAGACCCTGTATTTGCTCCATAAGAGATCTCTGTGTTACTCTTTCGTCTGTGATATTCAGCTGGGTTTGCTTTAATGCTGTCCTAGAGAACATTCTCTTTTAGGATCTTGCTGGCAACTTTAGGCATCCCTTTTTTTCATAAAGCGTCCTACTCCGTAAAGTTACTCCTGGTACTCTGTCTGTTTGCGAAACACGCAGTTTGCAAAGAGGTATTTTCCAACTGAAATGGGGCGTACTGACCCCAAGTAGTTACAGGGCTAGTTCAATCAGCCTTATGGAGGAATGGAAGTTATTGGGTGTAATGCCAAGGAGGGCTTTGAGAGATTCAGTATCTCTGCGCATCTCCCTTCACCACAGTGCCAAAATTCTCAGATGGTGCCACTGAAAGATGTTGCTTAAAATGTGCTTCTACCCTGAAAAGTCGTAAGGTAAAAGCAGCATCTGCTCACTTATCGCAGGTTCTCGCTGCTAGTACTCACAACTAACAGTCTTGTAGTGAAAAAGTGGCTCTAACTGCCAGTGCTTGAGTGCCGGCAGTGTTGAGCTGCGTTCTCTGGGTCATATGGATTATCTATCTCCAGCAGAGCCGAGTTCTGGTTAGTTGTCAGTGGACTTGCAGCTACATGAAAGGTATTTCACAGTAGTAGTAACGCGCAAGAAGGAATGGGATTCACCTCACTGCCCCTCTGCCGTGTTACTCTGAGGAGTATTCAAGTATAACCAACAAAAGCTAATATATTAAACTCTGTGAGCGCATCGGTGTGTTCAAGTGAGTAGACAGGCTGAGCAAGCAGATAACCTTATTTCAAATTGTGTAACCACACTTTCCACGGGTTTGCACAATTGATTCTGGAGATTTAACGTCAGTGTGTTTGTGAAGTTTTGCGTAAGACATCTCTTCAGGCAGAGGGTCTGCCTAGGTGTCGCTAAGGGGATGTTTTGGCTAGCAGGATATTCATTACTAAACGAAATGATTTGGTTTTCAGATCATAGAATGCATTTGCAGGTTATGAAAGACATCACTTTGCTTTTCAACAAAGAGCTCTCATGTTCCTTGGTAATTACCAGATAAATGTGGAAAAACACAATGCCATTTCTATGGAGTTACAGTGCAGTGTTTCCTTTGCATTTTTTTAATAGTATTTCCTAGTGCTTCAGTTGAAAATAGCCATTTTGCTGACAACGGGGCTAGAGTAGTTCAAATGTATGCATTCAGTGGAAGATAACCATGGAGTCTGTGAATATCTTTGGATGGTCAAATGACTTCATCTGATATAATCTGTAAAATATCGAAAGTTGGGAGAGAGTTGCTGCAATGCACTTTCTTGCTTGGAGCATCTGCCATATGTGGAGAGGCTGAGAGAGTTGGGGTTGTTCAGCCTGGAGAAGGCTCAGGAAGCTCAGAGCCTGTCTCTTCTCAGTTGTACCCAGTGACAGGACAGGGAACAGCGGGCTCAAACTGAAACACAGGACATTTCATTTAAACATAAGAAAAACTATTTTACTATGAGGATGACTGAACACTGGAATGGGTTTACCAGAGCATTTGTGGTGTCTCCATCCTTGGAGATACTCAAATCCCAGCTGGACACGGCCCTGAGCTTTAAGTTGGACTGGATGGTCTCCAGAGGTTCCTGCCAGCCTCAGTGATGCTGTACATGAATGATATGAAATGCTCTGATAAGAGCCTGGTCCAGTGCCCCTCGAGGCTTTGGCTGAGGATCTGGAGAGCAGGCAATATCTGGGCTTTTGTTGTCATTTGCAAAGTCTGGGCTTTTGGATCTTCTTACCCCCTCCACATTTTGAAGGTCCAAATGATTATCCTGAGCCAAACTATCACAGTGACACTCATCTCTGTGCAGAGCATGAGGAAAGGACTTTGCAGGGTTTATAACGTGCTATACATCTGCACAGATCCTAGACCAGATGCGCACTGGTGGTTGATTACTGGTATTACTACAAGACGAAACCATTATATTGTAGTAATTTAATCAGGAATCTGTAGGGAGTGATTGTACGTGCTTCTTCAGACCTATAGAGCTTAAAAGTCCTACATTTTCCCTTCTCTGCAGGATGCAACCTGCTGGCTTTCTTTGTAGGTATCTACCCCTGGTCCACAAGCTGGAGTCGTAGTTACAGTGAAAATGTTGAGTCTTGAGCTGAACATGCCTCTACTGGCTGGGTTCTGAGGGGAACTGTGCTACTGAGCTCAAGAAATCTTGCCTGAATTTACTGAATACAACTCCCCAAACCTTGTGACGTGTCTGGCGGGTGAATCTGAGCACATCAGAAAGCTACCTGCTGACAAATGTTAGCACTGAGCAAAATTTATTCCAAGTTAGGTTTTATATACGGATGTACCTTAATCTTAAAACCAGAAAAACTCTCTTGGATGAAATTTTCTGTAGAAGTTGGGCCTGATGCAGAAATGTGGTACAAAAACTTCCAACCCGAGCATTAAAAATGGCAAAGTTACCAACAGCAGGATCTTTAATGGGCCACGTAAGGCGACGTCAGGCGAAGGTAGCTCTGTCTGCCCCAAGCCTACGGGCTGCTTCTCAGGCCTTCTCGCTGTGGGCGCTGAACTGCCCTACCGTGGAGGGGCTCATACCACCAGGTGCTTCGCTTGCTCTGCTGCAGCGGGGCTGTAAATGAGTTGTCACCAGTGAGTTCTGCAAGGCTTTATTACGGAACCAGTTCCTGCCTTTTAGCAGTATATTTAGGTCTTGTAAAAGGTGCCAAGTTGCAAGCTCTGGAGGCAAATTCTGTATTTATGAACAAATCAGGCTAAAGTCATCCCGAAGTATCCCGTGTCTCCAAGGAAAGTGCTTCAGCCTCCTGCTGCCCGGGCTGGTGACTTCGGCGATGCGGGCGGTGGGGCGGTTTGCTGGCGCCGTGGGGCAGTGCCTCCTGCCGTGGGGGTGACGCGTCAGGATTCTGGAAACAGGAGGAGAATCCTGTATAGAGCCGAGCGGGGCAGGCGGCTTGTTCCCGTCCGGCTCTTCCAGCACTCGAGCTGGCACCAGGGAGCCGGGCAGACCTTGTGCAGGCGATGGACGCGGTGGTCAGCGGCCATGGGGGCCGAAGTGGGAGACTGGGCTGCCCGCTTGACCCGGCGGCAGCACGGCTCCGTCCCCTTGCAGCACCACAACCGCCCTGGGACCCTCCGCAGCCCCCTCGGTCACCGCATTTCTGCGGCGGGGGTGTCACGGCTCACACGGGGCCCTCTCCGCCCTGCGGCCACCTGCACTGCTGCACCACCAGCCCCCGCCGCGGCCGCGGGGCCCTCTCCGCACCCCCCCCTCCGCGCCCCCCCCACCCCCGCGGCCTGCAGGGGGCGCCACCTCCCGCCGGGGCGCGCGGCCGTGCGCGGCGGGAACGCCAGGGGGTGCCCGAGGCCGCGCGGCGGCGCGCGGGGGCGCGGGACGTGCGCGCTCCCGGCGGGCGGCGGGCGGGGTAGGGGGGGAGGGGGGGTGCGCTGGGAGAAGGGGTGGAGGTGGGGGGGGGGGAGCTGCCGCCCGCGCCCGCCCTCAGTCGCGCTTGCGGAGCCGCAGCCGAGCGCAGGGCGCAGCGCTGTCCCTTCAGCACCGCTCCGCGCGCCGCCAACCCAAATTAACGGGAGCCTCGCCCCCCCCCCGCCCCGCCGCCGCCTTCCCCCGCCCCCCCCCCCGCCGCAGCGCCCGGGCCGAGCCGCCGCCGGTCACCGCGTGGTTTGCAGTAAGTAGGGGCTCGGGGGCGGCACGGGGTGGGGGTGGGGGTGCCCGCAGCCCTCCCCCCCCTCCCCAGCATCCCACCCCTGCGGCGCGACCCCGGGGGAGCGGGGAGGAGGGGACCCCCAGCCCCCCCAGCCTGTGAAGTTTGCACGGGGGGGTCTCAGTACCCTCACAAGGGCTGCTGAAAAATTGGGGGGGGGGGGGGAGAAAGCACCCCTGTGTCCAGCGGGAGATGCACCCCGTCCCGTAACGTTTGCGGTTGCATGGGGGGGCGTGGGGGGGTGTGGGGGGGTGCAGGTAACGCTGCCTGCGGTGTTCGGGGGTTTTGGGGGGTGTTGGTGGGTTTTGGGGCGCATTGGGGGGTATTCGGGGGTGTCTGCGTAAGGCGTGATGCCCGCGCGAAGTCAAGGCGCGGTGCGGCACGCGGCGTGTCCGGAAACCCGGGCGTAAAAGCCCAGGTAAGGGATGCGCCAGGTCCAGCGGCGCCGCGTAAGGCAGAATCCCTGCCCTGCCCGCTGCCCTCCTGACACTGCTCTCTCCCTGCTTTGAGGTCTGGAAAGCAAGGTCCGAGAATGGTGAAGCTGGGGAGTAATTTGAACGACAAGAACAACAAACCACCATCCAACGAAGATGGTTTTCAGACAGTTCCTCTGATCACACCTTTGGAAGTAAATCACCTGCAGTTCCCGGCTCCGGAAAAGGTAACGCAAAATCAAACGGTGCTCCCGCATGATCACGCACACATACGTGCCCTCGGCTTTCCCTGCTCTGACGGTGGTCTCGTGGTATGAACCGTGTTTCTTCAATAAATAAAAAGGGGTTATCTTTTATAGCGTGTTTATCTGTTTAACACGGCAAATAAGCATGCAGCTGCCTCCCCCCCCACTCCTCCCCTCCTCAAAATAGCCCCAAATATTCCTTCGTAAATACAACTGGAGAAGGCGAGTGCATTCCTCTCGCAAGTGCTGGAGAAATTGAGGAGCAGTTTACAATGTGTTATTATCAGTAAGATTAATTGCCTGCATTGAGCGTAATGTGATAACTCTTCTGAAATAAGCAGCTATTTTAATTATCTCAGTTAAGGTTTGGTTCCTTCTCCACGGCTTTACAAAGCTCACTTGGGCACTGAGGATGCTGATTTCTCTGAAGAGAGAGCCTGAGTTACCCCCTGCACTGGGGGGTGATGGAGCAATCCGGGGATTCATTTCCCCAGTTGGCTCCAGCCAGGGGACAGCTTTCTCCCCTGCCCACTCAACACTCTCAGAGCTGAATGCAGCACTAAAATGTCCAAAAATGTACATTGGCGACTGGCTGCGGTTTGGTGGTTGGGCTTCTTTAGGTGCAGCATGTACTGGGAAATCTTTTGTCTCTAACAGTGCAGCGACGCGGCGTATCAATATAACCTGGTGAGGACATGACGAGACCGCAGAAATCCCCAGTAGTCCTTACAAAAACAAAGCCTGTCTGCAATGTAGTTCCCAGATACCACAGAGATGGAGCCAACTCACCCGAAAGTACAGACAGAATGATTAGATCTCACAGGGTAATGGAATAATAGTAAAATTAACACTGATGATTATTGAACACATATCCTGTTTTTACTGTAGTACAGAATGAATCTTCTCTAAATACATTAGGAGAAAATGATGATGGATGTGCTAAAACTGTCTAGATGATAGACAAACTGTGTTAATTTTATGATACAGCTGAGTCAACTGCCTTGACATCCTGGGAACCAGAGCCGTGCCAGACAAAGGAGCTAGTTTCATTCTCCATGTGCCTCATGGCAATCAGGAGCAACTTCGGTGCATTCACTAGAGTTACACTTCCATGAGCTGTTGTGAATGAGAGACTAAACTGGGCCTTATCTATGATTCTGATCAATAAGATTTAGAAAAATATTTCAGACAAAGGAGTATGATTTATCATAAACATCTGAAAAGTTCAGAGGAAACTGTAGATGTGCGAAAGTAACTCATTTGATGCTAGTACAAATGGCTCACAGAGATCACACAGTGTCACACGACGTGAAATTTAAATGACTCACGTATCAGGAGAGAGGAGGATAACCTAACGAAAATCCTTCCAAGGTAATAGAGTGGTAATGAGTGTTCTCACGACCACCACGTTCCAATTGTCTGTTGGTGAACAAACACCGGAGTGTATTGGTCTGGTGTGATTCCTTGCTGATTTTTCTGTTTAAACATGCCTACATCAATAATTCACATGTTGTTAGGTTACATTACCTTCATTAGCATACATTACTGTCAATGCATCTACTGACATCCATGTTTTTCTGTGCTGGAAGAGTGGGATGTATCTCCAGGAGTGCTGAGCATGATTCAGACCTCATTAGAGTCAATGGTATTGATTTCTGCAGGCTGTGGTTCAGCTCCTGCCGGCAGTAGGCCTGGAGTTCACGGCGACTGGAGGCCCGTTCATAAGAAGGAGAGGTCATTTATGATAAAAGCAAAATAATCCACAATCTGTTTCCTTCACTCTTTGTAGAACAGATTCTGTTGGGGTGAGTTTACCCTAGGGCAGAGGGTCTGTTTAAAGACCTGCTAATAAGGAGTTGAGCCTCAGGTGACAAGCTCGGGCAAAGGTTAAGTGATGGGGGAAATTCCAGCTTTGTACTTAGGCAAGCAAAGCCGCTATTGAATTCAGACTGGGAGCCTGAGGAAGAGCAGACATGGCTTTCGAGTCTTTCAGCGTGTGTTCTTGTTTGGACTTGCCTTGCAGTCAAGAGGCAGGGTTAAAAAAAAACCCAACCTAAAATCGATTTGACTTTTTTTTCGATCTATTCCTAAAACCTGCCAGCAGTTAGTTTTTAGCCTGGGAGAGAGAATGTCAGCCAAGGCGCTTTCTGTGCCTCTTGTGTGGGTTGTCGCACAAATGACCAGAGCCAAAGCAGGCTTGGTGTCGGGGTTTGCAACAGCTCGGGTGGGCTTTTCTCCCTGGTTTTCTTAAATGCAAACCCCTTGCTGCTCACTTTTAAGCACAAGGAGGCAATGCTCTCCGTCCTGCTCCCTGCCTGCGCGCCAGCTGCTGCCAACCCCATTGCCTTGGCCACTGCAACACAGAGCTGCTGCGCCCTGGCATTTTCCTGGAAGTGAAATCTAATGAAACACCACCCTTCCCCGTGCTGAATACTCCCCTTCCCCGTGCTGAATACTCCCCTTTCTGGGATTCTCTTGACCATTACAGGTTATCTTCGTTTAAGAAGCTGTGAGCTCTCAACCTGCCTCTAACCTGGGGTCCGGGGCAATCCAGGGTGCATCACAACCAGAGCAAGGAGCTTTGACTGCAGCCTGGGGCTGTATACTTGCTCTAGCGACAGCCTGGCTGCTAAAGGAGGAGTAGGACTGGCTTTGGCCAGCCACACAAGAGGAAACTGGGTCTGTGCAGGGCAACCCAGCTGCTCTTACTACTGGTGTGTAGTAATGCCTTCACCTGGTCTACGTACATGGCAAGGGTTTGCAAGCTCTGTTATCTACTGGCACCAATGTTTGTTTCCGGTTCTTAGACACCTGCACGCAAGTGGAAGGAAAACAAGCCTGTTGTTTGTCACTATACTTACCTTGCAGATCCTTAAGCACACCCCACAAAGCCTATGGAATCTACCGACTGACAATTGTTTTTTAAGGGCTTTAAATACCTGATTTTTCTTTATTTTAAGGATATTTTTGTAATTGGGTCACTCAAGAGTCACTCTGAGTGACGGTCAGCATTAACCCCTGTAGGTGTTTCACCATAGCTTCATCTCTTTCAACGTGTTTTCTGTGTCTGGCTCCACTTTCAGAGGAAGGATGCAGAGAAAGAATATAAAAAGGAGGCTTTTCCTCACTCAGTGTAATCCCTGAAGCCTGTGTCTTTTCAAATAGCTCCTTGATTATAAGAAATCATGGGGCGGTGATAGGAGGTAACACTTAAAGCTGTGCTTAAACTTACTGGCTGGCCTTTTGGGGATGCTGCCCTTAACAGGCTTGTTTTCAAAGTGCTGTGAGCTTAGCAGCTCCCTCTGATTTCCACCTTGATGCTGTTGGAAAAATCCAGGCACTTGTGTGCATGCTGAAGCCGGAATTCAGGAGGCTTGAATTTGACAACCTTTTGTTAAAATTATTGGTCATTGGACTGATTATTTCTTTGTCCACCAAACGAGGAAGATCCTGCCAAGGTTAGTGCTATTCCTCCTTCAGCATCAGCATTCTCTTCATTCTGTTGGCAGTTGTATGGCTGCAAGGGGAGAAATGTACCCAAGACAGTGATTTCTCCCCCAGGGTGCTAAACCTGCTGTGTATTTGTATTTATTGACTATCTTCAAGCATTTCCCTTGCCCCCTGGTCTCTTGCTGGGGCGGTATTTGTGGAAGGCAGAGACAGATGCTGTTAAATCATTTTTGCGTAGCCTTTTTGCTGAAATCCATCCGTGTAACAGGAATAATAGCCATCACCGGTGATAAACCCTTGACCTGCCTTTTTACGTCTCTGAATTTCATTTCTTCTGTACTCAAAAAGCAGAAAAAAGAAGGCTTTTTTCTTTTAGGACCAAAGGGGAAAAGGCTAGCTGGTCACTTGTTTTCCTAGGTGTAGACAAAGTGCTTTGGCTGTAATTGTTACGTGTCTCTGCAATGATAATGCTGAAAGATAGGCAGCTTTTCAGGGACCATACTGTTTCACTGAAATTTTAAATGAGACCAACAACTGGGGACCCCTTGCTCTCATAGGCTTGCTTCAGTATAATCCAGCAGGAAATGCCTCTGTTCTGGCAGTAAAAATCCTAATTTTACATAACACAAAAGTGCATGAAAGCTATTGTCAGGGCTGAAAAAAACATCCGGCATCTCTTTTGTGGGGAAAGCTGCAGAAGGCTTATCATGTGGTCCATTGTTCTTTATTTTGAATGCATCTGGAGGCTTGAGAAATAATTCCTCTGGTGACAAATTCCTGCCATCCAACCCAAGAAAGAAAAAAAAAAAGGTGTAACTGCTCTCTCCAAACGCTTTTCCCACCCCGTGCTCCTGCCTCTTGCTCTCCCCGGCCCCTCCGCTCTCTGAGCGGCTGAGCCTGTGTGTTTACACGGACTAATCAGGAGTTCTTGAAAATCCAGAGGGTCCCCTGTGTTCACAGCCTGTCCCTATTGGTTTAACAGAAAATAATGTTTTGTCCTGGCCAGCTGAGCAGGCATAATTAACAATAAGCTGGATGAGTGCTTGTGTACCTGGGGGACTACTCGCAGCTCTGTCCCGAAATACTGATGCCAGCCTGCCCTCTGCGAAGCCCAGCAGCTCTCGCCAGCCTGAATGCACACGCCTTCAGCGCAGCGTGGAGCTGCTTTTGGGGTGCTGCTACAGGTGGTGGGGTGGGAGGCAGCTCAGCCTTCCCGGTTGCTGTCTGGGAAGGCTCCAGGTGCAGCTGGTGCCTGTGTCCGACTCACGCTGCTGGTGAGCTTGGTGGGATGGAGCAAATGGCAAAAGGAGAGATTGGGCAGGGCTAGTAATTGTGGCAGTTGAAGGAAGGAGGAGTAAAAGGGAGGAGGAGGATGCAAAGGGAAAAAAACGTGAATAAAAGAAAGGATGGGAATAAAAAAAGAGAATTGCAAATATGAAGGAATGGGCAGGCTGTTTTGCCTTTCCCCATCCTTTCCTTCCTCCACTTGGGATACTCTGCGTAATCCTCACGCATACCAAAGTGTTGGCCTTCCTCTCATGTGACATTTGTCCCCCTTCTGCGCTGTGAAAATCCATTTGTCCTCTAAATGTGTATCTGAATGTAAACACCGCCTCTGCTCATTAAGCTGTAATAGGCATTAGCTGCAACGCTCACGCTGGCCGTGCAGTGTTTCCAGGCTAACCTTTTTGATTCTGTTTGCATGTCTTGGGTAGCCCTACCTGGGGTTCTTGGCTCTTGATGCTCCTTTTCTTCGCATACAGCCGCTGGTGCCGGGCTAGCGTCGCCCCGTAGCACACTGCACACCCCTGTGCGTGGATCCGCGCGCGGCAGGGCTGTGCTGCAATCCAGGCGTGTGCTCGCAGGCACCTGGGGTAGCGTTCAGCTGCCTCCCTTGCATACAGATAACGTATTGCTGCTGCAGCTCTTGAGTATGGGAAGCCTCAGGATTTATGTTGCCTGTGCAGAATTTTCTCTCCTGAACCGCACCGCTGTCGGTGTCTGAATGTAGGGGGTTTAGAGGTAGCTCATGGCTGGTTTTGTGAGCTCCACTGCCTCTCTTGAAGCCAGTTATTTCTTCACTGCAATTCCTAGGGCTGCGTTCTGCAGAAACAGCAGAAACGGACACAGGAGTGTGTTGGGGTATGGATGTTTGGCTAAGCCTGTTGCAATCTATTCTTTATTCTAGCATGAAAGCCCGTTGCTGCAGGTGGAGGTTGTTTCAGCAAGGCTGTGACGTGAACCCTACATACCGGTTATGTACTGGTCTGGAGGGTAAGACTGGGCAAGATTCTTGCCTAGTGTAAATCTGTGTAGTTTAGATGGAATCAGTGGAGCTCTGCTAATTTACCCTGGCCAATTTACCATCACTGCAGCTGAGTGATTGATTCTTTTGTCTGCTTTGCTATACCCTCTCCTGGCTGAACCTACTGAAATCAATTTTTGTCACCCCTTTACAGCCTCCTGTGGGTTCCTGATGGTTATGGTCACCTAGGGATTTGTAGGGAGACTTAGCTGAATAATTTCCAAGCTCCCTTTGTGCTTGTGAGCTATGCCTTTAGCGGCTTTCAGCTCCCAGTGCAGCCTTTGCATTCTGTGCTGCCTTTCATTGGTGATGCCAGGGCTGATTACATTTGCTGTCTTTGTCCTTTTGTGATATTCCTTATGCCTGGAATATCCTCCTGGCACTGATTCAGGAGACCACTTTTTTCTACCACCCTCCGTGAAACTCATTTCCAGCACAACATCCATTAGATGAACTGATACAGGGGAAAACCTCAGAGTATTTCTACTGACCGTGGCTTTCTCCATTGAATGTGGATTTGATCCTGGGCATCATTTTTTTAACCTTGTTTTTGATGCTTGATTTCCAGGCATTCCATTTGTTCAGATAGTGACTGGGATGCCATGGGGACTACCATTACATATATCCCAAATGGCAATTTTAATACTAATCTCTGGGAAGTCTGCCTGCTGAGATGTGTTTGTCCTGTAGATTTGGAAGCCTCTCCCATGGGATGGGACATAGTCATAATTATTTGGAAAAGTTTCTAAAGATCTAATTGTCTAAAAATCTGGGAATTTGCAGCATGGTGATGGCCAGGTAGTCTCAGATTGCTAATCCATTCAGTCCAACATGTTCTGTTTCTAGCAGCAGCCAGTGCAGAGCAGGGGAGGCTGCTGTAGGCATGGAGCTCCTCATGTCTATGAATGTTTCATCCTAAACCCACCAAGAAAGAGATTGTTTTAAGCCCTGAAACATGGATTTTCCATCTCTCTTCCTATACTCTTTAACTGCTAAGTATTTTAACTTGAGCTAATGTTGGCAGCGTGCACATCTCATTTGCTCTTTGAAGCTGTCTGTGTGTGGGTATTAGTGCTTGTGGGTCACTGGAGTATTTTGTGTGTGAGCAGGTGGTGAATTGTAGCCACCCCTTGGCTTGTAGCACATGAGCATAGAAACCAAGTCACAGCAGCTTTAATGCCAAGACTGTGGGTCACCCTTTTGCCACCACTGGTAACCTAGGCAGCACGGCACAGCTGGGACCTGCGCTAAGGTCTCTCTCGCTCTTGATGCTCCGTTGCGTAATGAAGGCAAGGGAAACCATGACGTCGGTGCCATTGTGAGTTTATATTTTCTGTTCTCTCTCTGCAAGGAATGAAGAAAGGCATGTCTCTGGAAGTCGAGAATCACAGTTTCTCTTAAAGTGATCATGGCTAACCCACATGGAAACCGACGGGTGTGTTACCACCATCTGTGGGACTACAAAGTCCAGCTTTGAACTTGGAGGAAACCTTTCTCCTTAGTAGGAGGAACACAGTTTGTTTATCTCTTCTGTCAATCTGAAAGCCACTCTGAGTGAGAGACTCTTCATTATTAATAATCCTGGGAAGTAGTATTTTAAATTTTTATGGTTTGCACTTTGCAGCACCTGAACCACAATATATTACTTGCACCGTGGCAGTGAAGTGGGAATTACAGCAGGGCTGCATGTCCTTTTCCAAATGAATAATTTAAAGTTTTCACAATGCCAGTTATGTTAAATATTATTACTCATTTCTTCAGGGAAAACCATAGAGCTCAAACACAAATATAAAGTGGCAATAAATGATGTTACATTTAACCAGTCTCAGACAAGACTCAGCATTCATATCAGTTCATTTTCTGAAACACTTACTTCATCCCACTGCAGGAAAATCCTTTTTAAGGTTCCAGGCTTAATGGGATATTTTTCCATTTGTCACGTTTCACGTCTACTTTGCTCCTTCCTCCTGAAAACAAATGCTTTTAATGTAGCCCACTTGGTTAGAAGCTTGCTTTCTTTTTCTTTCAGCATCCAAAATCTCTAGATTTCCCAGCACTCCCCTACTGCTTACTTTCTCAAGGTTGTTGATGATGGATTTCCCGCTGGTGTACACAGACTCTCATCTGTTGTTTCTCACCTCAGCACACCTATAATTTTCCAAAGCATCACTACAGAGAAGGCGCCTGGTCTTGCATTCATTAAAGCTGAGGAAAGGTTTCCTGTTGATTCCAGCGGTGTCACTAGCATTAAGCCTAGAATAATAAGTGCATTTAGGTTTAGGACTCGATAAATGTATTAGCAAGCAGCATCATTAGAAAAACCTTGCTTGTGTGGAGCAGCAGGATAGACATGGCTTGTTGTCCTGTTGTGATCGGGTTTTTCTAACTTTCACAGGCCATTCTCTATAGAATACTGCTGAGCTCATGCAGAAAAGCATTTGAGGGCTTGGAATCAGAAGATGCAAGAAAGAGAACAGAAAGTGAAAACCTTTCAGGACATGGAGAGTGTCATTCTGTCTGCTAACCAAGGGTGACAGGACAACAGTTGTGCAGGGAGCTGTCATTTTCCATAGGGCATCTGTCTTCCTACCCACCCCAGCCATGTCTCTTGCTAGCCCCTAATCTCAAGAATGTTATATTTATACGGAGAATGTGCTGGAGCTACTATTATCGCTCAGTTAATGAAACCCGGAGAAAACATGGTGCTCTGTAAGTGCCAACGAGCCGCCGTCGGTCTTCCTGACTCAGCCGCCAATCGCTGGTGTGACTCAGCACGTTACTGAGCTGCTTGTCTTTCTCCCTTTTCCCCTCTACTCCTCCATCATTAATATGGGGATACTGGGGTCACACTGGTACATAAAGCACGTGGAGTGGTCTTGCTGAGGAGTGCCACAGGAGCCCTGAGCAGTGGTATTGTAACCGTCTGTGGGAAGGCGTCTGACGCCAGCTTAAGCCCTGAGCTAGCCAAAGCGCTTAAATGCACGCTTAACTTTAAATATCTGACTGATCCTGCTTGTGTTAATAGGACTGCTTGCGTGCTCGAGTGCTTCGCTGAACTGGAAGTTAATGAGTTCAAATGCGAGATAAACTTAGTCTTGGAGGAAGCTGCAAGGACTGGCAGTGTGGATCCCTGTAATGAGACGTGTCGGTTGCGGCTCTGTGGAAGCTCTTCTCTCTTGTATTCTTACAATCAGTCTGCAAACTTCAGCTAGGAAACAACTTTGAAAGAACAGTTTTAGTTTGGATGTAAAATGAGGAAGTTCCAGGTAATTGTTGTGTGTTCCCTTTATTGCATCTGTCGTTAACAGATCTGAGGGTCTCTGAGAAATAGTATGAAAACTTTAAGAACAGGTTACAGCAGCGACAATTTGCACGGAGATCCCCAGAGCTAGTTTTTTTCTAGACTCCAGCCACAGTACTGGCTTTAAATTGCTTATAGATAGGCTGGACCGCGCTGGCAGGGAGGCCGCTCTCTGTGGGGGATGATTGCAAAGCACAAAGTGAGGCACAGGTATAAGCTGGTGCTGGATCAGGGCCTAGATAACAAAACACAAAGGCTGACAAGTGTCCAAAAAAGGTCAAATGGTATTTATTTGGCAATTGCAATGGCTCAGTACAAAAAGCTGATGGGACTGTTCTTGCTTCTTAATATTCATTTGCAGGTGTGCAGGTTGCTTCATAAGATTAATAATAATAATATATATATATATATATATATAACTGTTATTATTATTCTCTGCCCCAGTAAGCTCACGGTTAGGGGTGCCAGCCTAAACCAGCCAGACCCTTCCCACCATGAGGAGTATGAGTTAAGCCTTAGGGAGGTGAGAGCTCAAGGAGGCAAGTGCAGAGGGTGGTGTTGCTGCAGTCGGGTTGGAGTGGGGGCTAATTGTCTTTTTTTGGTGTATTCAAGAGGTGACTTGTCCATGTAAGCACTGGTTTTACTGTTTGCACTTCTTGTCGGTACGCGTGAGGCCGGGGCAAAGCCAAGCAGTGCTGCCAGCTCTGGAAGTTACCCCCTTACAGCAGTTTATTTCCACCGTAACAGCATTGCGGAGAAGGGAATGAGGAGATGGGCATTGCTTTCACTTCGGTTTGCTTTGAATTGCAGCCTACACAGGCCCTCAATTTTATACTCCCTTTCACTGGTTTCAATCAATAACAACTCCACTGAAGTCAGCAAAGCTGCAAAACGGACAAGAAGAGGGAATGGGGATCATTCTGTTTGCTGTGGTTTGTAATAAACGCCACTAGCTCTCCCAGGAAACCTGTCGTGGTGTGAGATGAATGTACCTTGTTTGCATTGAAACAGTGGGATCCTGGGCTCTGATGGAACTGCTCTGGGGCAGGCGGTGATAAATGAATGCTGATCATTGCGGTGGCTGTGGAGTCAGTGGGGGTTTTATTACTGTACATCCAACAGCAATTAGGTTAGAATTTCTGGAAGACTTTACCGCCAGGAATTTTTTCTCAGTGACAAAATGAAAAGAAAAGGTGACAAAGGAGTGATGGCAGGGAACAGGGGAAGGCAAATCTCCTTTCCCACCCAAACCAAATCAAAAAACTGGAAAATGAAAGCAGAACAACCAACCAGAATAACAAAACCCAGCAATGCTAAAAATATAGACAAAAATCTTTACAAGATTAATTATTTGTTTTCTGAATTTGCACTTAGATTAATATTTGGTGCTTTAGAAAAGTTCTTCTGGGTTTTGACCAGCTCCCATTTAGACTTCTTTCAGAGACACAACTGACAAATGCTCCACTAAAAACTGGTGTGTGCGTGTCACCATCTGACACTGCTCACGCCTGTCTCTGCGCGCTGCTGCGGAGCCCTGACTGGGTGTCTCACTAGTGCAGGAGGCTGTAGGGGTGGTGAACTCAACTCCATTTCCAGAAGCCTTTGCTTGGGCTGCCTGACGGCAGCTTGTTGGCTGGAGAGGGGGCGAACGTTGCTGCAAAAGTGGGCTCCGTGCTCAGGCTGGTTTGTTTAGCCTGTAGGCGACTGAGCAAGAGGTGGCTCTTTTCTTCTAAATGTGCACCCAGTGCCCTCTGCAAAATTGCATTTTTATCGTTACTGCCACACTATTGAATGCTACCCCTACGCTACAGGTTTGCAGCTTTCTGTTGGTCCTTTGTCATTTCATTTCTGTGCTTTCCTTTAAAGAGGAGACCTTACTGACTGCCCTGGCTTTCTTCTGCTGAGTAATTCCACCAGGTGTCTGACAAAGATACTTCTGGGGAGGAGATATTTGGCTTTTGCACTGCCAAAAGGTATTTAGCAAAGTTACTTCTTAGCTCCTTTACTAAAGCTTTTTGATTCCTCTGCAGATTTCTGGGCAAAACACTGGCCAGCAGGATGACTATGGCTCCGCTCACACGCATCCATCCCAGTGCTGGCACAGTCAGCAAATTGGGTTTCAAGTAGCTTCTGATCTGGCTGGGGACTGAGCAAGCTTATTTATTCGGGGACGCGGTAGACAGTGCTACTGGACCTGAATCTGATGCGTTGCAAAGGGCTGTGTGGGTTTATTTTCAGTCTCCTGCTGTATCCCTGCAGACAGCATAATTCAAACTTGCCTGCTTATGGGATACTGGTTGAATGGAACAACAGTTAAAACACACCCATAAGACATTTGTTATTGACAAGGAGTGGAAGAAAATTAAATTGTATCTAGAAGCAAGAAAGGCTTTTCTTTCTTTCTGTTTTGTTTTGGTTTTTTTCCCTTATATTCTGGCTTCACGGTCCTTCATTAAGACCTAAAGTTAGAGTTGTGGAAAAGCACTCGTGTATTTAAAAATTTTGTCTGCAGCAAAGAGTTCTGTCAAGCAGGAGGCATGAATTTGGGAGCACTAGATATTGTGACTGGTAGGTTGGACAAGAGAATGAGTGCAATCTCTGACCGCTGGTTGGCAAGTGCTGGCGGCTGTGACATTCTGTAATTTACTGTACTGGGGTGACAGAAGGCAAGTGTGGGGGCCGGCAAGCTGGGGGCCGGCTGCGCGGAGTCCTGAGAGCGCTTCCCTCCTTTTGAGTGAGAAGATGAGCTTATTGCTTGTTGGTAACTCAGCGCTAACCTGGGCTGGTTTGCCTTGGCTGGAGAGGGAGCTTTGCTTTACTGGGTCCGCAGTGCCCTGGGCTGCGTTTCAGAGCAGAGTGGGGTTCGGTCCAGAGGAGGGTTGGGGTTCACCCCAAACCTGCCGAATCCAGCTTGTCCCCATGTGTCATTTCCCGTCACCTGTGTTGTGTCATCAGAAATCCTGAGTTCCAGAATGCTAATACAAATAAATTTGGGTGGCTTTTTATCCCCTCTTCTTCTTCCCAAGTCTTAATGTTGCAAATGCTACTGTAATAAATATTATTGAGAGGGAATCACCGAAGGGTGTAAATATTCATCAGTCTTTAATGATTTGCATTTGAATCCAGAAAATTGGCTTATGGCTCCACGCTGATTTTCTCTCACTCTGATTTTCACATGGCATTACGTGCAGGAGGATTAAATACCTGGGGTTTTCTCTGGTCCAAAGCAGACTTTGCTATCTTCATTTGGAAATATGTTCTTCATTAGCCGGTAACTCAACCTTGTGCATCACTTAATCTTTTCCAATCCTTCAAGACTTTTTGTTTCTAACAAAGAGCTTTAGGATCACTCCTGTCATTCTCATGTGAACCAGTCACCGCTCCTCGAGTATTTAATTTTCACCTTGGCAAGGCTGACGGCTGCGTAGTCCTGCAATTCAGAATGGGAAGCCAAAAAGTGGAGGTGTTGGCCCTGGGATCAACAGCCTCGATGTTTTATCTTTCGTATTTAATCTATCCAAACCTTGCAAACCACACCGGACTCTTGTATGCCTTGTGGGCCTTGTCCCAGGGTTGGGAATCCTGTGCAGAGGCGTGGTGGTACTGTGCGCTGACAGCCCCAGCCCCCCTCTTCAGGGATGAGCTACAGCTCTTGGCCAAAGCCAAAACCAGGGCCATTTTGTCTTCTCTCGCGTTTTCCAGCTAGAGTCACACGGTGTGGCTGTGCTGGCATGCTCTCACATTGCTATTTAGCTGCATGGGCTCATGGATGAGTAGTCTTTTAAGATTCTTTTATATAATGGGATGGATACGCTCATGCCTCTGAAAGGCTCTTAATTTCAGAGTACAGCCCCGATGCTCATCCCCTTTGGGAACAGTTGGTGTTAGCTTTTCTGTGTTTGCAGTGGGTGCATGTTACCCAAAATATTTAGGGTTAATCTAGGTTTCAAATAAATTCAATGTAGATTGACAATGCAGTTTTGGTAATTTGACCATACCCTTTTAAAAGCCACTTACGGCTCTTGCATTGGCGTAAGACACCTCATTTTTATAAGATTAGTAGGAACTGGATTAGTCAGCAAATGGCACTGAGGGAAAAACCCAAGGTGATAGTATGAGATTAATATTGATAATGTGGAGCTTGAATAAATGAGACAGCAAATGGCCTAAATTTAAATTGGCTTCAGTGGAACTTGTTAGGACAGGGCTTTTAATAAATGAGGCTCTTCTTTAGGATGGGCTGTTATTCTGCGTGTTCTGCTTGTTGAATATGATATAAAAATTATATGCCTAGTCCTAAACAAAAATGTGTATCAAACATTTTGCTGTCAGCTATTTTAAGACTCAGTGTGATAAGCTCACTGTCCTAGGTTTGTGTATCTGCCTGGCTGTTTAGCTGTCTCTCTTAGCTCCTGAGGGTATGATGAGTTTGAGTTAATTTATGGTTCTAAGATACTTGTGTAGGTCCAGGGGATGTTTTATATACACAAGCTTAGCTAACAAAACAAAAAACCAAACCAACCCTGTGTGCAGAAACCCTAAAGTGTTGATGTTTTCCAGGTAATTGTGAAAACAAGAACAGAATATCAGCCTGACCAGAAGAACAAAGGAAAACTCAGAGTGCCCAAAATTGCTGAATTCACAGTCAGTTTCACTGATGGTGTAACAGAAAGACTAAAGGTAAGAAATGGTTATTCTGCTGCCTTCTGATGCAAATGCTGTTCATTTAACCGAATCAAAGTGACAGTAAAGACGTAACAAATTTAACACTCCACTCATCACTAGGGTCAAAGAGAGGTTTATCTGCAAGAGTACAAAGCTTTTCTTTTTTTTTTTTCTTTTTAGGACAGGCATGAAAATATCTTCCTAGGTAGATCTAAAGGAGGAAATGTTTTCCTTTTCCCAGGGAAAGTTATGAAAATGTAACTGCCCAATTTGAAAGTAAAAACAATTTGAATTTTTTTTTCCCTGAAACATTTGTGTTTAAAAAGGATTGAAAAATTACAGCAAAGATTGATGGAAACAGTTTGTTTTGCCTTTAAAAAATTCTTTTGTAGTCAAAAAAACCCTTTCCATATTTAAAATATTTTAGTATTATATAATTGTATTATTATAGATTAAAAGCCATTTCAAACTGGATAAGAAAAGAGATATTAGACAAGTATCCAAGCATATCCTGTCCTGTAAGCAGTTTTGGTTCACAGGAATTGGAATTTTCTGATGAAAAATGTTTGCTTGAGAAATTTTCAACAGGCTCTACTCAAACATGGAAAGAAACTCATGAATTATTGAGTGCCCTCAGTTCCTGTTGACTGCAGCATATTAGAATGGCTCAGTTCCTCCTAAAATTAGACTCAGAGCATGTAGCTGCTAGTATTTTCTCCCTTTTCATTGAGAAGATATGGTGCTTTTCCTGAACCACAGAGCATGGGAGTGATACAAATGTGGGATCTGATTTTACATTTCCAAAGTCAGAGGAAATATCAATGATTTGCATAGCAAACGGAGAGAGTAGGCAGTGCCCAGCTATAGTCTTGCACCTTGAAAAGCTAGAGTTTGTGAAAGGGCATCATCCTCGACAAATAACAGGAATTCACTAAACAAACTGAATAGTCTTTCATTTTGCCCAGTTGTTCTTGGTTTAGTAAGAAATAAAGACGTTTATTGTAATTATTTTCTAGTACTTTACAAGAAAACCATCACTTTTGAAATTGGGATGTGATCCAGGGAAAACTGTTACCATTCGTCCTTGATAAAGTTCCAGATAATGCTTATTCAGCTTACTGCAAGGAGAAACGTTTAGCTACTCTCTTCTGAAGCACTACAGGATGGCACTGTCTGTTTTTTCCAGAGGTTCGCTAACGTGTTTCACAATGACAGTTCTCTTGCTTTCTTCCCTGATACTTAAAGCCATAATTTATTCTTAAGAGGTCTGTGAATAAATATTTATAGCTTCTTGGGGTTTTTTTTCAGTGGACATGACATGTTTTGATCGAAATTACATGCTGTTGATTTTGACTGAGTTCTTCACTGATCTTAGCATGTGCGTAGTACCTGTTTACCACCAATAGTGACTCTGTTGGTACCACTAGTAAAGTAAACACTGAATTAGCCACAGTAAAATCCGAGTCTTGGAAACCACAGCAGATGTTTTCTAGTGTGAGCAACGTAGAAACCAGAACCAGACACAATGTGCTGGAGGAACAACAGTAAATGTAGAGTCTCCTGGAAGTGATCAGTTGGCTTGTGACCCGCAATAGATAGAATTATTGTTGATATTATAAGTAACGGTGCTTCTCTGAGTGTTTAAAACTTAATCCTGCAGCCCTGAACAGTGTTAAGGTCAGTCTGAAACCGAGCTTTAATCCCATCAAAAGAGCTGGCCCTGTTATTTAAAAAAGCAATGAAGAACACCTCATCCTTACACACCACGCATGCTGGAGGCCCGTAACTTAGATACGTAGCTCATCCACTGCTATGGGTAAATCTCATTTCATCTGTTCATTCTACAGAGTATCTTATTTTGCCCATTCTCCAAACCCCCAACTTGCTGTTGCATTCAAAGCTCTCCTTTTGAAGTATTTTTTTCCTCCCCCCTTCCCATTTTCAGTGTGGTTTTCCTGTTGCTCTCTCTCGTGGTGCACGAGGACGGCACACAGCAGGCGCGGGGGAGCTGGGGGCTCCAGCGGCATGCGCAGCGCTGGCAGGGGTCTAAGCTGCCTTTTCCTGTGCTGCATGGTGGGGATGGCTGTGGGAGCTCTGCCCCTTCCTATGCAGCCTGGCAGCGTGACAGTTTCATTTTTAAGCTATTTCCTTTCCCGAAACTCCATGTGATTTCCATTCTCTGCTTTTCAATGTCAACTTATTAATCACTCAGCCCCTCGTCTAATACTGGATAAGACTATAAGCTTCTCCCTGCCTGCTTTTCATAAGGCTTCCATGTATCGAATTAAGTTTGTAGTATTATTTCCTGACAAAAATGAGCTGAGATAATAGGTAATATTTCATTACCTTTTGTACTTATTTTTTATTGCACCACATTTTTGTACCAGTGCATATTTTTAGTGAAGTTATTAAAAATACTGCCCTCTGGTTATAAGCAGGCCTATTATCTGGTACTGATGAAATCATTTTACATTTGTTTTTTGTAAGAGGAAATCACAGTAAATACTTAACTTTTATTATCTCAGTTTGGCTACACTTTTAAAAGTTTTAAAAAAAGGTAATATGAATGACATCATCGTGTTTTCTTTTGCTGGCTGGTTGCTCGCTTTGTATAGCCTTTCAGTATGTGGTGCGTTGGAAATAGCATCCACAACTTCTTGCTAACATGCTGATTAAAATGAAAGCATTCATCTGTACTTGAGCCAGACCGTTGGTAGCTACACACTGGCAGAAGCGAGTAAATCACCCCATTGACTTCTGCAAGAGAAATGATGGAAAGAAAGCCCAGTAGTCCATCCAAGCGTAGGCTGTGCACTGGTTTAGCGCACTCCAAATCTGTGAGAGCTGTATGGAAAATGCATGTACAGCTAGTGTGAGTGCACAGCAATGCTCGGATCCAAGGGGTTTTCACAGGGAGCCATTTTGCTACTACAGCTCTACTAATCGGTGTATGAGGAGCAATGTGTCTCCGCAGGTGGCAGCTGTATGTTGGGGAAGGAGGGACTGCACTGCTCTGGCGTCCTGGAGAGCACAAAGTGAGATGTCTTGTATTTTATTTTTCACTAAAATGGTAGAATTATCACCCATTCAAACAGAAATATGGCAAAGTGAATATCATTAATGAGTGTGTGTGGAAAAATGCTGCTGGACTCCATATTTATGACCGCATTCCCCACCCACTAATAACATCTCTGGAAGGGTTTTTAACCTTTTTGTTTCAGTCTGTGAAATGCTTTTCTTTCCTCTCTACTTCTGGTCACTTAGTGTGGGATTGTTCTCAGGGAAGAAGGAAACTCTTCCCAAGTTCTATTTTTTCTTTTTTCCGAGTCATGTAGCTGCATTGTACAGAAGAGCAGGATCTCTGGGGGAAATTTTGGGGCCATATGAACATGGCAGTCAAATCCACAGATGCCCTTTAGTCCGCCTTTTAGGTATCTTTTATTGAAGAGGCTAATGAATTATTAGACAACTTTCTCGCATGAGCAAGCCAAAGCCAGAATTTAAGCTTATGCATGCGTATTTTTCATCCATCCAGAATAGCACAGATCTGAGCTCTTTAATTATCGTAAAGAAGAGACTGTCCCTAGGCAACGGTTCTTATTTCACACTACCTCTTCCAGGAATTTTAGACAGCTTCTGCAACTTGTCACATCTCCTAATAGATGAGATTATGATTCTCTATAGCTCAGCACACAGTGTCCTGGATGTTTGACCAATTAGGCTTGTTCCTCAGCTGGGTGAGTCACCCCATACATACTTGATAACAAATGTTTAAGTAGTTGTGTGCAGATGGGTTACAAGAAAATGATGTTAAAATAGCATTATGGTTGAGCCACCCATACATAAAAGAAATTTCTTTTATCGTTTTACTCCTCCACAGTGTAGCAATGACAACATTTTTCTGAGGCTGACTGGCAGTGATTTATAGACCTTGCCTCCTCCAGACTGTTTGTGCCTTTGGAGTGTGTCCCTCTAGGAGGTATTTGAACTGCAAAGAGCTTACTTTGCTGTAACAGGGTATACTGAGGTTTCTCAGTCTGGAGAGGCATGGTGTCTGGTGTTTGCCTTCCATTTTGCATGCTTTGATGGTAGCCCACGTTACCATGCTTTGCCATACAGTGATGATGCCGAGGTGCGTTAGAGAAGGTCTGCAGATGTGATGCCTCTCTCTATCGTGTTCCTTTGTGGGACAACAGCGCTAACCCTTTGCATTTGAGATAGGGCTTACTGCTTCTTTCTGCCAGAGATATCCTATGTTACACATTTTAAGAGCAATCTCTCATATGTGAGTATCACCACTCCCTTGAGTTTCTGTCCTTATTTCTTTCTGTCAGTACTGAAATGAGATCAAATGCTCTTTCGCTTTTCAAGCAGATTATCCCTTGAATGAAGTCTTGTTACTGCTGGAGGACAGGGTTCCAGTGACTCCTTTTGTCTTCCAAACAGTCCAGACAACACAGAAACTAACCAGAAGCGTTTCTAAGGTGGAGTGGGTTTCTATCCACTTTCTCGACCGTCACTAGGCTTGTGTTCAAGATATCAGCACCCTGCTTAAGGCGAAACAGGCTGGAGAACAGTTGCTGATGGATTTTGTGCTTGATCCAGTCAGACCCAGTGGGTGTAGGTAGACCTGTGCTAGCCCTGAGTTTGCCCAGATTTTTGGAGCTCCAGGTAGCACCAGAAAAGGTAGTGGAGTGGTCTTTGAGTGTAGGCTTGGAGCACAGAGCGTAGGGTGGACACACGTAACTGCCTGTTGGTTACTTGTTTCGCCCAAATTGCTCTCGTACACAAGTAAGTTCACGTGCAACCAGTTCGACCTCTGTCGTCACTCAATGCCATAGCGCTATTCATTACTGCCTTTTCAGGGAGGCAAGGATTTAATGACAGTTAGCTGGGTGATCGTTACCTACCGCAGTTATCTGGATTCTCAACTCTTCCACAGTTCTTTCCTTTTCATGGATCATTTTCTTAAGAAAGTTGAAGTTATTGGTCTCTCAGAGCTGGAATAATTAAACTATGCACTTGTCTTTAACAGAACAACTTAGGAGTGGGTGTACGTGGGAGAAATTGAGATATTTAGGATCTTTTCTTATGAACAATTTATCTACCTAGAAAAATCATCTGAAGATATTGATCATTTCTTCACTGAAGAAGACTGAGCTTCACTTTTTCCTACAAGTTGGAAAGATCTGTTTTCAGTCACTGGCCCTGTAACCAGTTCCTGTTGAGTATGCAATGACAATGTATTTCTTATCATTAGATCAACCCTCCCCTCCCTCCACTCTGAAACTCCTCTGATACATGTACATCCAGTAACCAGTGGATGTAATTATTCACCACACTTTTCATCAGGTTCTTAAGTGGAACCCATTCAAATGTTTCTGTTATTGAACTGCTCATGCTGAAACAATTATTTTACTGTGACGTGACGTGAAAGACTTAGAACAAAATCTGTCTCCAGCCACACCCTACAAAACAGACATTGATGCAATAATTGTTCATTATCAAAAACAAGCAGGTATCTGAAATGCTTGGCTCCTCATTAAGCAAGATTTTTTTCTGGGCCAGGACCAGGGCTTGATTTCCTGTTGGTAACAGCTTGGCTGAATGGAAGATACTTCCCCTGCTTGCACCACTAGCATCTGACCCATCGAACCCCCAGGGTATTCAGCTAGATCTTGTAGTGGAAGGATCCTCTTGTGACAGGCATTGCAATTCAGAGGAGAGGAAAATCCGGGGCTTCTGTGCTTGTGGAGGAAGGTGAGGAGCAGGTCTTGACCTCTTTCTTTCTGTAGGTAAGATCCACCAAGACCTGAGCATGAAGTGTCCAGCGCAGCGTGGTGCAGAGGATTGCTGTGTGGCCTCTGGCCCGCCAAATGACTGCACCATGAGCATAGCTCTGAGAAATGCCTCATTTCCTTGAATACATAAATTTATCTGCCTGCCCACCCTGCCCTTGCTTTTAAAGGGCATTGCAGCTGGGTAGGTGGCAACTCTCCCTTGCTCTGCTGCGAACACCCCCTCCCTGAATGTGGCTTTCCTCTCTTTCTGCTTTACCCTTCCCAAATTCCCCTCCCGTGCACACTTCTCTATAGGATGTTCTGCTTTCACCTGTAGGTTATTGCGTTAGGCTGATAGTTTGTCCTCCAACCTGCAAAGAATCCCAGAAAAATGGCATGGGGCTTTTCATTGTGCCCGTTCAATAGCTCAGTGAATTTAAAGATTCCTTTAATTGTTAAGTTACCACAGGGCAGGAGTAACTCGTACAGAAAGGACTCCCCTGAGTGTGAGCTGGACAGTTTTCCTTACTGCTTTTTAATACTAACAATAACAATGTTACCATGGCGACTGCCACATCACGTCGGTTATCTGGAAGATGCAGAGTGGCTGCTGAAAGATCCCATTACACTGACTAATGTGAGTGGTGCTCAAGGGAGTGAACATGCTCTAATACACAGAGATTTTTCTCACTTTGGTGATAATTGCTAATGTGGCTGAGATGTTGTTTCCAGGCTGCACAGCACTCGGGTGAGCTGTGTGATCCAGGAGAACAAGTGACAAAGTGGAGGAAAATCAGAAAGGTGTCAGACACAGGGGAACAGTGGCAGTAGCATTCAGGCATCATGTTGCACTGGCACCGGCACTGGGGATGGGATGGTGGTTTCCTGTTGAGCCTTGCATTCAAAGAGGGACTTGGAGAAGTGTCAGTACAAAGGGGTTGATTTCGGTGTCCAGGGACTGATTTGGAGGCTTATTCACTCCCTTTGGGGGTTCTCAGCTATCATCAGGCAATCTCCTTTGCCAGTTGGCTCAGAGGCAGTGGGCATGTTCTTCTTGCAGGGGTGTCAGGCAGCTCTCACCTAAGTCTTCCCCAGACAGTGGTGGAGTGACTTGTCTCTGAAGCCCAAGCTTTGCCTTGTCTTTGGAGGTTGGATATTTTACACCGCAATGCAGAGGGTCACAGCTTCTCCTTTCTCAAAAATCCGCTGCCCAGCCCTGCCTGGCCTTGTGTCTACATCTGATGCAAACTAGCACCTGCATGGGTTCAGACTCTCACTTGTGGTGTGCATGAAGGGCAGTGAGAAATGTTGCTCATCATCTTTCTGCCTGGGCTCTGAAATCATTCTTCTCCTCCTCTGGCTGTAACGGGAAGAGAAGGGGATAGGTCATACCTGCCCTAGTTGGTCTCACAGCTTGCATGAAGGTAGATTGATGGAGCCATTTGTGATCATCAGTGACAATTCGGAGCTGTGAGGATGAACTGAATGTGGATTTGTGGCTCAGCTGCCAGAAAACAGATATTTCTGATCACATCCCCAGGTGCAGTGCTATAAACCCTGCAAGGTTTCCCTGTCTGGGTAGAGGTCTGGGCTTTTTGTAAGAGTTCCCAGCTAATACCTAGCTTTCTGGTGCAGGCTAGGTCCCAGGAAGGTAAAGTCAGGAAGACTTCCAATGTCTAAAACACACACAAGAAAAGCATATCTTGATTTAACTAGAATGCTCTGTATGACGGCCTGAGGGACCACCTAGCAAAGCAAATTAAAAAAACCCCAAAACATAGCTTTTATATGGAATGGCTCATTCCTTAAAATGTGGTCTTGTTTTATATTCTTTTTTGCAGAAACGCACATGCATACTCTTCTGCAAACTCAGAAAACCCACCCGAAATATATTATATTTTTGCCAGCTGCAGGCACTGACAGAGTAATCAGCTGAAGAGATTTGTTCAGAGTTATTTTTTTCCTTTAATTGATTTTTGGAGAGAAGAAGAAAGTTAATTGCTGCGCAGAAAATGTCTAAAAATGGAAGTCACCGAGAATATTCCCATGACTAAGGGTTTGTGGGGTAGACCTGCTGAATCTAAATTCTCTAAACCATGATATACTGGAGAAAGAAAGGACTTACAGAGCAGAAAACTCAATTGACCCTTTGCTTGGGAACAAAATGCTTGAAAAAGGTTTTCATAAGCGACTGCATGGAGATACCCATTCTGCTAATTACAAAATGTAATTGCAGTTTCCATTTATTCTGCATGATTTCTTACACTGCATCTTTGTCTTCAACAACACAATGCCATGTTTCGTTCTGGTACCTCTGCCACCCCACAGCCAACCCTATTTGTCGGGTAATTTTCTTGTCAGCATCTGAGGTGGAATGAAATATGCTTCATGCTGGTTTGGCTAGTGCGGCAAGAGGGACTGAATGGGATGGAGGAGGAAAGAGTTTTCAGCTGACTGAAGACAAGGCAAAGGCATGAACTGCATTTTGAGTCTTGTAGCCAAACCACAGGATGCTAAAAAAATAAATAAAAAAATCAGGGCCGTGAAATGCTTCACTCATACTTTTTTTTTTTTTTTTTTTTTGCCATGTAATATCTCATTCTCTCTATTTATAAAGCAGCACAGGCTGCTGATTGAATGTTAAACAGACCTGAGCTCCCTCTTGTTAGTACTTGCAGACGTATTAAGCCTGTTGGGTCAGATCCACAGCTAATGGAGCTGGCCTCATGCCTTTGAAGGCATCATAATCAGCTAGATTATTAATTTTTGTTGTTTGTTTTTAAAAAGAGTAGCTTTTCTAAGTCATTTACAGCAATAAAGATTCACATTTCTAATTTAAAATGGAAAGGCTTTTAATTCTTAACTTACCCAGGGCACACTTTGCTCGCCAAGTCCTCTCTTTGCACTTGTATGAAGCACCCACACAATAAGTTTTTTGAGAGATGGGTGTACTGGACCATGAATGCTGCATATTATTACCTTTATTTCCTGACCCGTGATGGTAGACTTAGGTGCTGAAATGCATATGAATATGATGACTTTCTTGAAGGAACGAACTTCCAATTGATTTCTCTTTTTTTTTCAGAGTGCACTGAAGAACAGTGTTTTAATTTGTGCAAGCTTGACCTTTGATTTCCTTTTGTCTAAGAAGTCCATGGGACTGGTCCACTGGGGAGTGGTAGGGGAAAGTTGTGCCCTGTCATATAAACAGCTTAAATTGTTCTGGGCATTTCTAAATCCCATCTTCTAGCTGATAAGGAAAATGATAGTGTCTCATGTAAAATCAGAATAAAAGAAAGTGATGGGAGAGGCAAATACACAGGAAAACATGCCTGGAGGAATACCCTTTTGTGCCTTAGCCCTTTACATCCATACTCGAGTTTGAAAGGTTTGCTTTGAAAATTGCCCTGCCTGTGGAAGAAGGTAATTTCATAAAGCAGACCTCAGCTTTCCCTTAGAACCGGCCTGACCCTCGGCTGTGGGTTGGTGTTGGTGCTTGGGTGGTTTTGCACACCTGAGCCCAGAAAAAGCCAGGCTTTTCAGGATGTAAATGCTTGCAGCTTTGGGTGGATCTTGCTGGAGTGTCTGTGAGTACCAGTGGGGAGAAAGCTGTGGAGCTGGGCCTGAGCGTGTGTCAGGTCTCAAGGACAGCCAGCAGCAGAGCAGAGGGCTCAACCTGCTTTTCCCATCTGTTGCCGTGTGCTAATCCCTGGACCCATTCTTGCTCAGGGCTCCTAATGCTTTCCCTGCAAAGCCAACGTGAGGGAAGTGGGGAGAGGGGATGATTTTGCATGTATGAGACTCTTCAGAGGTTGAGTTTTGGCAGGCAAAGGGTAGACAAGGAGACATTTTATTGATCACTTGATTTATCTTGTATCCCTGTTAATGCATTTAAAAAGGGCCTTTGATGACCTGAGGCATCCATTGTCATGTCCCATGTGAAGTGACAGGGGGAATTGTCACAGCCAAGACTTTGCACGGTGCTGCGGGAAATTGCGGCATGTCCCTGATGAAGGGTTAGCTGTGTCTGTGCTGCAGTGCCACTAACCGAAAACCCACCTCACGCTGGTGATCTGGAAGGAAGCCTCTTCCAGCATTGCTCAGCTCATGAAACGGTATGTCAGGTGTTGTTAGGACCATGGGTTTGGGAAGAAAAGCACCTTTGTAAGAAGTGTTCCTGAGCCACCCCGCTTGTTTAATTTTGGGGTTTTGCTTCTTTTCTTTTGAAAGTAGCAGTCACAGAAACAAAGAGAGAAGGCTTATGGTAGTTGAAAAAAAAGAAGAAAATATTCTTGTAGTAGGAGGGGAAAAAGACCTTTAAACACCTGTGTGATCTGCCAAAAGGGCCATATATTTATTTGGTGTTCCCAGAAAAAATAGCATCTCAATACACCAGCCTATTCTGATGAAGGATTTTTTAAAGCTGTTAAATAAACCAAACTGTTTATTTACCTAAGTGGGAATTCACTAATATTCAGTGGTGGAAGCATCCTTATTGAAGGTGGCATTTTAGCACTTCCATAAGGAATGGGGGCTTGGAAACCAAGCCATGAATTTTCCATTCAAGGGGTTTGACTTGGCACAGAAAGACGTCATGCAGACCGCAGCTGGCACCAGCCACAGTTAAAAAGATCTGAGGCTATTAGTGCCTAAACAGCCACTAGAAATTATATTACATGATGGAGACTGGCTAATATAATTGAGCCAGCTAGTTATTGTGTGCATAATTTAATTATTTGACAAATTGCTTAGAAACACGCTGTTCTTGCTCCACACTTGTGCTGCACTCGCAGCATTACAAGGTGCACAGCAGAGGAACTGCTGCTGGGGATGTAGTCATCTCAGAAGGTAGATGTTTCTTTTTAAGATTCGTGAACTTGAAGAGGTTCACTGGTGTAGTCATGGTGGGGTGGCGTATGCGGAGATGGGTAGAGCCAACCAGGACATAGCTGGATAGCAAACTGGCCCGGGGGCAGCCAGTGCTGCTTCAAGTGTATACCTTGAAGGCTTTAGGGTAGTTGGAGAAATGACCCTCTCTTTTCCTTGTCTCTATTATGAGAGTGGTTTGGACTTTGATTGCTGAGCTGTGTGGGCTGAAAGGAACGCATTAAATAGTGGAGCAGATGTGAGATGCTTTTGGACCCCAAGACTATACCATCCCCATGGATGGTGTTTAGTGTTCTTAGGTGAATTGGGGCTAAACTCTTTTATGAAAATGAATTCTAAAATAAAGGACCAATAAAACCCCAAACCCTTAAGCTTTGTGTAAGAAGCCATGCATCACCAAGGAGTATTTGCCCAGGGGTCTGAAGATTTAGGTACATGACTGAGGACATTTCGCTCTTGCAAAAGTGATGGATGCACTCAACCCCTTAACCCAACTAGCAGTAATTGGGTGCAGGCTCCAAAGGAGGTAAAGGCCTGGGCCGTAAACAGGCCAAGAACTCGTCTAGTTACAATTTGTTCTCTGAAAACCCACAAAAGAGCAGTGACACAGTGCATGTCCATGCATATGAGCTTGGAACACTGATCATGAGATTAACACGGGAATGACGGGTGACTTTTCCAAGTCTCATTTGTCAAGGAACAAAGAAAGTTTGGGGCATACCTTCCCATCGCATGTCATTTGACTACAAGCCATCCACTTTATTCCATAAATATGACAGCCTGGGGGGCCGCCTTTGTGCTCTCCCAGCTGAGCAGCCTGGCTGTGTGGCGGTGATCTCCCCTTGAGCTGGGACACCTCTCAAGGCTGCTCCTCAAGGCAGGGGGACCATTTCTCAATGGCAGATTTTTGGTAAGCAACTGATGTGACACATAACCTGGTAGTAACTTTGATTTGTGCCTTGCTAACTTTGATTTGTGTCTTGGTAACTTTGATTGTGTCTTGCTGACTTTGATTTTGTCTTGCTGACTTTGATTTGTGCCTTGGTAGTTTTAAATCATTGTTGAAATGATTGAGCCATACAGTAATCGAGTGAACCTTGCCACTGAACTTTGTTAAGTCACACTTTTACAACATGATATTAAAACCACTTCTGCTAATACCTTTGATGGTGATTCTGTAAGTGATCTAAAACACCCATTTGTGACAACACAGCGTCTCCTAAGAGGTGCTATTTAAGAATCTGAACACCATCTGGAATAATAAAGGCCAAATCCTATATCTTCTTGAACAGTACCAAGCAAATATGAAGACCCAATTACATCACTTTTTTTCAGTTAACCTTCCAAAATTTCAGAGGCTGAGCTGTTGCCGTAAAACCGGGAGTGAAATGCCATTTTCCAAGAGTTGCAGCCTAATCAGTTTTGCCTGCAGAGCAGATCAGGCTGCGTGACAGTGTGACAGGCAATGCACTGCACCGTGTCTCTGGCTGAGTCTGAACAGTGTGGCATCACTTCTTGGGGTGTATTTCACAGTCCTTATCCCCTCAGTCGATCCATCTGAGTGACCTCTGACCTGTCAGCCTGTGATTCCCTCCCTGCCTACATGCCTGGCTTTTCCTACATTGGCAACCAGGATTCAGATGATGGGGTGGTTCACACTTGGCATACAGGTGGGAGACAGCCAGGATAGACAGCTGGATCTGGGAAGTGCTCCTGAGTCTTCCACTTTAGCTGTAACCTTCATGTCGAGATCTAATGTTGCCAATCTTACATCTAATTATCAGCTGGAAGAAGTTAGGGGATGAAGGGGAAAATATTACCCTCCGCAATTTTTCACCATCAGGCAGAAATCCTTATAATGAGATCGTGAGTGTATGAACATACACTGAGATGCCCTCAGAGCTGAAACCTTTCTACTGAGTGGCAGGACCTCTGCAACATGCCCTGTGGCAAACAGATTGATGATTCTGTGATTATTTTGTTTTTGCATGCAAGTTAACAAGGTTGTCAATGGATTGATAGATTTCCAGGTGTACGGCATTGCCATAACTATGGAAAGAGCCTTGTTGCCTATCAAAGCACAGCTCTTACACCCTTCTGTGAAAATAACCTGGACAGAATTTCTGCCACTTTTGTTTATAACAATTTTTGCCTCATTCAGGGTCTTGCTTCTTCTACAAAGAGAAAACTAACCCCAAGATTATTTCTTCAATGAAATTTCCTATTACAGGTCACAGAATTTCCCAATACCCAACAACATTGAAAATATCTTGGAAAACCAGAGATGGCATTGGCAGTGGCATCCTCTCCTGACAAACCTGAATGTGAAGGGGGTGCGACTGCAGTGCAGGAATGGACAGAGGCGTCTGGCTTCTGAGGTCCCTTATTCCCATTACAGCTGCTAAGACTGGGAAAACTGCAGAATTTTGTAGGGATTTATCCATGGTAAATGATCTTTACCTGGGGTTTAAACTGGTCTCCTTCACAGCAACTCACAACTCTACACTTTGAGAGCATTAACTCTTCTCTGGGTGCTGTTTGTCTGGCTGTTTTTCCTATGGACAGCAGTGCTTTTCCTGGTGGTGGCCTCTTCCTGGCAGTACTCCTATTTTCAGCATACAGAAAAACATATGTATTGCGTGCTCTGAGCAGTGGGAAAGGTGTCCGGAGTCAAACATTTATTTGCCAGGTTTAGGAAAAAAATCATGCTTGATATCTAAGTGCCGCCCACGCTGATGAAAATCCCTGCTTGCTAGCCTCTCACAAGAGTTGCGCGAGCACGGATGAGAGATTCTGCACTGTTTTTTTCCGGCAGATTGGTAGAGATCACATCATCTGTTTGCATCCTGAGAATTGCTCCACCTAGGTGGCAAATGGAGGGTGGTTTCAAACTCCTGGGCACCTGGGGCTTGTGCCTCATCTACAAACAGCAGGCGGTTCTTGCTAGTTCCTCCAAAGCTGGACTGAATGCAGCTGTTTTCCCTCCTAAAGAAGGGCAGCACAGTGGTTTTTCCAAGTGCATTTTAGACAGCAGATGATAAGGTTGCGGCTTGAGTATGAGCAGTGATGGGTTTGAGCTTTAGTAGTGGAGCACAAGGATTGCAGAGCTGTACCAGACTAGCTGATCTTCTCATTTGGAAACCCATTTTAGTGACCCAGAGGCAGATGTGTCAAAACGATGTGTGAAAACCCAAAATGGACAATTTCTTACCTCTCTGAAGACATCTGAGCCTGTCTGATTTTAGTGTCCTGTAGGAAACTAAAGGAGACTTCAACACCTGACTGCCTTTGTGGATCTGGGTCTGAATAACTGGTTCATGCCATCAAATACGAGAACTTGGTGGGGGGAAGAGAGGGCTGTGCCTTTTGTTTTGTTAAGCCCTACTTCAAGCCACGTGGAGGCTCTCTATACGAATGTCTATTCTTTTTGGAACCTCACTGAGCTCCGTCTGCCGACCATATTGTACAGAGTAAATTTGCTAGATTAAATGTGATTAATTTGATAGGATAATTGTGGTTTGGATTAGAAAAAACCCTTTACTTCTTCAAAATGTGTTGCTTCACTGTATGTAGGATGTCTTGTGTTTCACTGTGAGGTGGCTTTCATTTGAATGCCCATGTTATTTTCTCTCCCTTTCCAATTTTTTTAATTCCATTTTTATGCTGAGTCCTCGAGGTGTGTGGCACCATCAGTGGAGCCTGTGAACAAAACATAAAGGTGGAATGACAAGCCCTCACACCAGGGCCATGATTCTAAGTTATGTTCCTCCAGCTGCTAATGCAAGTAATATGTGGCTTAAGTGGGAAGAAAACCACCCCCCCTCAACTCACTAGCACAGGCTGATGCTGAATACTAATAGAGAGCTGTCTGCATCCAGTCCCCACTGGGAAAAAAAAATATTTGTCAACTCAGTTCAAACAGTGCATAAATTTGAGGGAACTGCCATCTGCTGACAGACCCTTCCCCCACCAATGCTGCCTGCGAATCCTTCCTTATGAATATCTGCTCTGTGCAGTAGTATTCCCATCAACCTCTGTTCAGGATCTGCCTTAATCTGCTTCCTTGCTCCCCCTGGAATTTCCAGAGTTCAGGTTGCGCGGGGCTCTAAGGCACTGAAATACCTCACTGTGTGGCAGTCAGTACCAGCCCCATGCTGGTGTGTAGCTCGGCAGGTTACTGCTCTCAAAGCTCCCAAGGCTCGATTTTTGGAGGGATCAGCAGCTCCCAGCTCTTGCTGACTTCTATGAGAAGTGAAGGGTACACATCTTCCCTAAAAAAATAAGGGCATAAACCAGAAAATTTTTGCAATAAGGAATAAAAAAGTAGAAATCCTGCAATGGAAGTGGCTATTAAAAGCACGCCCTGCTGTTTGGATGTGGTATTGTTCTCTGGTTTTCTTTTAAATAAGGCTTTTTTCATTGTAGCTAGAGAGGGAAAAAGGGAATTTTGAACGGCTAAAAAAATAAGTCATGGGCAGCAGTTGAAATCAAAGGGCGTAGGAAGGATGCTTCGATGGACAGCAGGAAAGCCAGGTTCGCCGGAACACCACTGTAATTAGATAACATCCCACCAGTGGCAGCGTATGTCCTGTTGCCTGTGAGGATCTGTCCTTTTTTCATCCGTGCTGTTGTGGAAATGCAACGTGTACCTCATCTACGGGAAAGGTGGGGAGGAACCAAGCCGAGTGCGCTGTTGTTGATGGGAGGTTGACATCATCTTTCATGGATGTTAGGGGCCTCTTTCCTTGTTTTGTGGAGGCTGGGGAGTATTTTGGTGTGGTAACGATGTTCTCTCTTCTCCATTCCAGCAGACACTCCCCGCTTAAGGGAACATGTGGGAATCATATCAGACTTTGGGGAAGGGGTGTGCAAATTCCCCCCTTCTTTAACCCACTCGAGCAGTCACACGTGACAGAATCATGCCTGCAGCACTCCTAGGTTTTATCTGCTCACTAAATTTTATTTCCCCTCTGTGAGTGTTTATATTGCTTAGAGATTGCCAAGGTTCGTGTTAATCATAAAAAAAAGTGAAGGTTTATTAGGTATTGCAGCTCTGTGATTCTTTGCTGTTTGAATGTTAATGAAGCTCTGCAACAGATAGAGGTGGATCTTAGCTCTGGTGTGGCTAAATAGCCAGGGGTGGATTTTTCTTCCCTTTCCTCTGGGTTTTAACATCTTACATGACATTTCATCCCAGAGCAATTTTACACTATGTATCATCGTGTGTAATATTGTGTCACGCTGTAATTTTGCAAGTGCATGAAACGGCAGGAGGGAGGTGAGAATGGGCTCAATTATACGCAGGAGAGGGGGGAGAGCTCAGTGGAGGGACCTGCTCCTGGGAGGTAATGAATTGGGTGTCAGCACTTTGCCGGAGCAGAGCACCAGAGCAGAGGGGAATTTATTCTTTTTAGGGGCTCAGTGGGCAGACAAGAGGAAAGGAACCAGTCAAATCACATTACTAATGGCCATTTCCATAGGCAGTGCCTGTATGTGGGATTTAACAAAAGAAGGGACATTCATTCTCGCTCCAGACAGCTCCGTTGGTTCTTTTTCTGAAAGCTGAAGGAAGAACTTGGCTATTTTAACTGGCTCTGAGTAACAAGCCTTCAAAGCAGCTTTGGTGGCAACTGTTGGGGAAGGCAGACACAGTCACTGTGGGTGAGGGCGACATCCCACTGTTGAGGGATATTCCCCTTTCACAGCCTCTTCTCTAGGTGCAGTCAGCCCCGAGGAATCCCTCTGGGGTGGGGGAACCGTGATGCAGAAGGGGAGAAAGGAATGAGGTAGACGTTAGGGCAGGAGGGGTCGTGCGTGCAGGATGTGTGTGTGCTGCTGGTGTGCAGCTTTTGCTAGCCCTGGCGATGAAGGTTGTATTCACTACAGAGAGCTAGAGGATCAGCAGCTTGTTATTGCTCGGGAACAGGAGGTACTTTCTCCCTGAGTTCCGCTCTGCACATTCTCAGGTGGCAGGAGGAGTAATTTCATTGCCCTTTCTCTCTTCCTGTGCCCCGAGCACAAGTTTGTTCCTTCAGGTTAACCTAAGCAAGATTTCTTTTTTCACTGTACATCGTATTTAGGACAGAGCAAGCAAACCAGAGCGCTGAGCATTTCTTATTTTCTGAATTTCTAGCCAGGGTTGCTCTCTAAGCGTTAGCTTTGGTAGAGCAAGATGTATGTCTTGCTTTAGTGTCTTCAAACTAACCTCGAAGGGGACTTGTTTCTTTGTCATCTCTGTATTACTGTGTAAGTTGTCATCAGAGGAAGTACCACGCTCCTCTTTTAGATGGGGAAAAGCTGATGGACATTTATTCTACAGGAGGGAATGGTCTTCCACATTGGCCTGCCAGAGCTGGGTTCTGATGGGTCTTGTTGGAGAGGAGTCTTTTTCCCAGGTCTCCTATTGGAAAAAGCAGAAAGTGTTGGCGTGCTTAATCCAGGGATTCTCTCCTTTTGACTATACTTTTTCAGAATGTTTAACTTTTTTTTAATATGACTTCCTTTGAGACAGAAATCGTGGCAAATTCCATTTCCATCTCCCTTAAATTCAGTTGAGGCTTCTTCAACACTATAAAAAGGGACATGGCTTCCCCAGATTGGGAACCCATTGGCTACCATAAAGCTGGTCTGAAATATTCCCATTCAAACTTGCAGGAAAGTGTGCTTTGATCGAGGGGAGGTGGAGCCCGTCTTTTCCTGGTCAGACTAGTGCACTTCATACAGCTGTACTCCTTTTCTACCAGCTACCTTTTCAGCACACCAGGACTCTTACACATGTTCTCTGATGAGATCCAGCAGTAAGTGCTTCTCCCTCTGCAGCTGCCTTTTGCTTAATTGACCCATTTTGCAGCAAATTAGGCCCCAAGGAGGAGGTTAATATAAGCAGTTATTCTGAAAGGTGGGTCAGGGCTTCAGTGAACAGTTCATCGTTGGAAAAGCCTGTTAGCCCCAATTTTCTTAGCCTTTTATACTTTATTCTAAAATGCTCTGACTTAACAATCAACTTAGAAATCTCTCCTGCTACATACAGTCTCCACACCTCTCTCTTTCCTGACTTTTGAACAGGATGTGTTGGGCCAGATTTAACACCTTACATGCAAGTTTACCTTCACTCTTTCATTTTGTCTTAAAACAGTCACCAGAATTGTAGCTCTGGATCTTCCAGCATTGCAGTGGCACTGCCAGGGCTGCTGTAGCGTCTCTGTGTAATAGTGCCAGTGTGCTGTGTGAGAGGTAGGAATACATCACCGGGCAGTGCGTTTTTCTGCAGGATGGGTGAGGGGGAGAAGCCTTTTCCTGCACCTTTCAGTCTATGCAGGGATTGCATACCATCCAGATTTTCAGAATTGCAGCTGCTACAATGACTGAAGAAGAGAATTAGGGCAAAGTTCAGTGTGAACCAATATTAAGCAATTAGTATATCTTTATTGGTATACTATTACTAATATTACATTGTATGATTGTAATAGTATCACGTTGATGGATTCTGAGATGTGGCCAGCTTGCTCCTTACTAGCTGCTGTTCCTGACACGTCTGACCGCTATACCATAGGGATTATCTCTGTATTTCCCCTCTTGCTACCATCACATCTCCTGTACATTAGTAAGGAACGACTTCTGCCTGTACCTACCGTTCAATTTCCTTGAACACCCATACAAGAAAATAAAGAGGATTGTGACATAACTGTAGCAACCAAAAGGTGGATGAACCCTGAATGACTAGATGGAGCTGAAAAATTTGCGGCTCTTCCTTGCTAGGGCAGTAAATTACAACTATTGCCCTTAGTACTGGTAGGTGCAGCCCTCCTGTCGAGGGGAGGGCATGTTCTCGAGGATGAGCACACGCACGGTACGGTAGCATGCCTGCAAGGAGGGGCATTAGCCACGGGCTGGCACACAGTCCCTGCCACGCTCTACCACTGCGGTTCTCTCAGTGGATGGGTTTTGATGTGACCGGAGAAAATTTGAAGCCCTGGGCTCAGCTTTTGGTGCCATGATGGGAAAGTGGGATTCTGAAGCAAACAGACTGAGGTTGTGGGTAGGAAAAAGCCTCACCGATCGCTATCCCTCCTGTAAACCCCTGCCTGACTTTTGCTCAGCATGAGTTTTCACAGCCTCACCAAGGAAAGGAACACTGCATCCCCTTCCCCGTGCAGGCAAACACCCTGCAAAATGCCTGCTGCTGGTGCTCCGTCCCAGCGAGCCAGAGCAGGCTGGGGAGCTGCCGCAGCTCCCTCCCCATGCTGCTGGCTGTGCCACAGCTTTGAAAGTTTCCCCTTAAATGTTCCCACCCCCATCATCTCCGTAAGTGAGTTCATTTGATTCGGAGCTCTAGTTTGCATGGTAACAGTGGAGCCCCAGGGATTATGGTATTTTTTTCATGCCAACCAGATCGGTGTGAGACGGCAGTCTCGACTGGGTGGGTTGCTGTAATTTAGGCAGTCAAAGTCCACAGCCATTTATGCTGCATTTGTGGAATTACCAGCTGGGACCAAGAAAGCTTCGAGGAAGAGGAGAATGGGAGTGCATTTGGGACCCTTGCTCAGCCCTTAGAGAGGACACAGCTCAGCTGAAATCAAGGAGCATGGCCTCAGACCAGACATCTGAACGGGGCCAGGAAACTTACTGTTGAATAAACTATTAAGAGGGACCTGGAAGGGCTGGAGAGAAGTGAGCTACAGCAAAGAAACAGCATGGTGCAGCAAAGTAACCTGCTTGGGAATGAGGAGAGCGGGAATATTTGAGCCCCAAAGACGGTATTGTGTCTGGTACCTCCAACACCAGCCTCTGCTCTTGGACATGCTGCAAGATTTACATGCTGGGCTTTGTCGGTGGTCAGGGTATTCTCCTTTTACAGCTTTGAGAAACAGAGAAGGATTCCCTTTCTCCCTCCCTCCCTTCTGCCAGGTACTCAAGGCACAACTTATCCTTGTCTCATCGCCCAGAAGGCACAAAGGGATGTGTGGCACAAAGACTTCATTCTTCCTCCCTGCTCACCTACCTCTGCTATCAGGAAAGCAGGATCTCACCATGGTTATAAAGCCGCTTATCTGCACAGATTAGACCCCGAATGTGGACTCTGGCTGCTGGCAGATCCTGCTGGGGCAGCAGATGATGCTGCCGATGAACAGCTGAGAGCATGGGAACACAAAGCCACCAAGAACACCAAATGCCTCAGTAAAATCCATACATTCTTAAGGACTTAAACGCAGGAATGTGAACTCCTGAAGGTCTGTGGGGGGATGGAAATGATGTGAGAATTCAGGGCTATTGGATCTAGCATTCATTCAATTACCATGCTTAGTTAAGTACTGCGCAGCGGAGTGAAGGCTGCAGTCTGTCAGGATGGCTGTTACTGTAAGTCATTTAATTACGAGGTTGCTCCTATGCCGTTTTAACATATGTAGAGTAACATTATCCCTCTTTCGTAGGTCACTATTCTCATAAGTCTGGCTCTTGCATTCCTTGCCTGCATAGTGTTTCTTGTGGTGTACAAAGCCTTTACTTACGACCACAGTTGCCCAGATGGATTTGTTTATAAGGTAAGAAACTTCAGATGGATGAATTGCTTGAGATAATGATAGACGCTGACTGACTACACGGTTACAGTCTAGTCTGCTTTTTTGACCAGGCCAAACAGAACATTTGGCAAGAATGTGTTGAAATGGGAAAAGTGTTACGGGAAATGTGGACTTGCATCTGCCTCCATCAGCTACTGTTACACTGTAATTGTTGGGATTAGCATTTGGTGAACACTCCAGACAGATGTTCAGGAACAATCCCTCATATTTGTGAATGGATTTATTGCAGCTGGAATCCTGCATTTGCTTCCCACACGTTCAAGTGACTGAGGTTTACTGGCATACTTTTTAACGCAAAGCAAACTCCTGGAGAGCTGGCACATCTGTCCTTTGTGAAAGAAAGCAGAATTTGCCCATGTAGTGAATCTTTTGTTGCTTTTGAGCCTTCTCCAAGAACAAAACCGTGTAACTTAATTGCTAAAACCCTGCTGCCCAGTGGTTTTATATTGAATATTCAGTGAGAACTATTTGTCCCGTCTGTTGAGATTTTAAAAAAAAAAATAGTTTGCAAAATAGTTCAGTGGCTCCTTATTGTGAATAAACTCATAAACTCACAGGAGTCTTGACCACACCAGGGAGAGGCCGTGAGCTGGAAAACAGAGTAAGGATGTTGGTGTATTGGTCATTGTGAATTATTCTGTTAGGTTATATAAAAATGAAGTTAAGACGGAGTCATGAATTTCAGAATCAGATCCAAACCTGACTGTCTGAAAAGATTAAAGCTGTTGGACTCAGGTTTCAGCTAGTCACATCGAACTGGGAGTTGCAGTGTCTCATAATTTAGTAATCATTGTACCTGGGCCCCTTGTGTCCTTGGCGCTAATTCGATGCCGGCGCATAGCAACCCATCCGACATCTGACTGCTCCCTTACAGCAGTTGCAAAGCGAATTGTTTTATCTGCGCAGTTCTTAGCACACAAGTGTCCGCAGCAGCAGAGAGGTGCGGGCAGCGCCTGCGCAGACAAGCACTGACATGGGCTGCCCAGCTGGGCTACGCTTCCTACCGTCCCAGACCAAGGTGGTCATCCTGCAGGTCAGAGAGAGCACGCTGTAACAGAGCAGCGCGTAAGCGGCTCGCTCTGCCTCTGCTTGTCCTCATTTGGCTGAGGAGGATTAATTCTGAATTTGGCTCTACGGAGCTTTTGGTCCAGCATGCGGTAAGAGCTGCTCAGCCAGCCCTGCTAGGACTCCGGCGAGCGGCCTCGGCCTCTGTGCGTGCCAGTAACATACCAAACCAGTCAGACCTTCATTTTACAGTCCCCAGTTCCCATCCACGGATGAAATCAGCCTGCAATCAGGGTTGCCAATAGCAACAGGTTTTGAAGGCTTCTGCCCGGCTCTAAACTTTGTGCATTCCCACGGCGCTGGAAGGCAGGCAGGGCTGCGCGGCAGACGCTCTCGCTGCAGCAAGTCTGAGTCAAGCGTCGTCTGCGCGAGCAGCTACCCCTGAGATTTTTAAAGTGAGAGCCTGAGGCTGATGGGACCACTCTTTACTCTTCTGTTTCCTTTTTGCTTTCTCCCTGCCTCCAGCACAAGCGGTGCATCCCGGCCTCGCTGGACGCGTACTACTCCGCACAGGATTCCAACTCCCGGGGCAGGTTCTACACTGTCATCAGCCACTACAGCATGGCCAAGCAGACCAGCTCCCGGGCCGTATCGCCCTGGCTGTCTTCAGGATCGGTAAACCATGAAGCCAAGGCTGCCAAGACAGAAGGTCATTAAAGTTAACGAGTGGTGATGGGCAAAGTGGGAGGGTGGGGGGACAACACCATGTCTATACTGCATTGCTCTAGCTGAGGGTGCTGTGCTAACAGCACAACAGGAATAAATAAAACCCATGTGCAGGAGTCATCTTAATGGATATTTCTTTTTGTGCATTGTTCTCGTTGATTTGTAACCAGTCGAGCTCTTGTACAAAGGCATGTTTGATGTTGACTGTACCTTACGATGTAAAAATATTTTTAAATCATTGCTTAACTATTTGTTAGAAAAAGAAATTAAAAAACAAAAAAAGCAAATTAGAGAAACAGCCAGAGAGGATAAAAGCAGCAAAGAGAATCCCGCAAAGTTTTAGCACTGCTGGAAAGCTGACACAGAGGCTTAACATGCAGCGAAGGATCAGCTGAAATCCTTTCCAGAGAGGGGGTAGAGGGAACCTGGTACAGAGACATTGTGATGTCATTTAGCTTGCCAAAGGGAGGATATTTTGCTGTCAGATTGAATCTAGCGTCAGTGTTCATTTGCTGATAGAGAAATGCAAGCATCCCCTCCTCCCTCAAACACAGACAAGTGCAAACACACACGCATACACCTCCCTGCGCAGCGGGCTAGGTCAATCCAGAAAGATCTAGGCATTTGGAACGAGCCACCACTGTGCTGGTGAGCTTGGCTGGGCCCTGAGGCTGGCATCCTGGTTGGATGTGGAGCAGGATGGAAGCAGGCGGAGGCTGCTCTAGTGAAATCATGAACACGCTTCTGAGCACAGGACTAGGAGTCAGGAGATCAGGGCTTTATTTCTGCTGGCACAGATTTTCTGCATGACCTTTGGCGAGTTATGTGAGGCTTCATCCGTTGGGACCTCCCTCCGGAAGGTCACCAAGAGACAAAGAAATGCCATTATAAATTGAGGAGCCTCTCAAGAGAGTGATAGTAGCAAACAGTATTAAACCTCTAACTATTCAGCGCCTAATTTCCCCTCGCTCACGAAATGGGATGCTCCTGCTTCCCTCCTTCAACTTCAGCTAGTTCGGTATGTGATGTCATTCTGGGTAATTAGAGCGGGATGGCCGTAGCACGCTCTCAGAGTACAAGGGTCCCATCCCATCTCTGCTTGCAGACACAGACCAGACGCCAAGCTTAATCCAGTCCTGGCCAAAGTAAAACATCCTCTCCCCACAAATGGCACGTGCAATTAGTGCATACTGGTGGGATTTGAAAATAAAAAGGGGATTCTCTTTTTTCAGAGCTGCGAGCCGTTGCCGCAAAGCGGCTCTGCTCCTCGGTAGTGCAGGCAGGGTGAGACTGAGCAGGAGCAGGGCGCACAGGGAGGACAAGGTTCACTTTTGACTAAGGCTGCTCTTTCAGATTTGTGGCTAGACTGGGATGGAAATTAGGAACCAGCCCCCTTCTTCCCCCGCATTGGGCAGTTTTGTCCTCCATTTCGCATACATAGACACTAGAGGGTGTAAATGAGGGCAGAACGCCTCAGTCCTAACAGGCATCATGATAAATAACTGTATAGTGTAGCTAAAAATGTAGTGCCAAATGCCATTGTCTGACTTCCCCTTCCACCTGTAAATCCATTCCTCACTCCAAATGTACAAACCACCCCCTCCACCACCAATCAGAACTCCAGCAAACCACTGAACAGTTTATAATTTTGTGGTGTATTTTTTGTCAGTAGGTAGCAGAGACTGAAGTATTTTTTGGTGTAATTCTTGAACTTTTCTGACGGGATTAAAATAAAGCTAGATGTGACTGAGCGTCTCTGTGGCTCCGGCAGGTTTGTTTTCTGGCAACTCGTGCTGTGGGCTGGGAGGTGGCGAGTGGCGCGGCGCCCGTGCTGAGCGTGGCTGCAGCGGAGACTGCATCTTTGCGCGGGACCTGAGGGGACTCTGGCTTTCAGGAAGCATTTTCAGGGCTTGCTGTTTTCCCCTTTAATGGCTGGGGGTTGATTCCCTCTGTTCCTGACCACTTTTCAGTTGCAAATAGAAAAATAGCAATTAAACCCAAGGTGATCTTCAAAGCAAGCGGCGCTTGCTTACTATTGGTGATTCTTGACTTTACGGAGGGACCTCCCGCTCATTTTAAGGCCAACGAAGGATCGACCCTTTGGCTGGCAGAGGTCTCCTTTGCCATCTACTTGCATTACAACACGCTACGCCGGAGCTGGCTCCCTAAGAAGAGCCTTTGCAAAAAGCACCGCTGCAGGGAAGTACAGCGGACAGACCCAGAGCCACAGCTGGACTTTGAAAAAGTTGAGCTCTGTATCCAAACTCTGCAGCTTGGTTTCTAATAAGAACACAACCATATTCATCTCGCATCGTTCAGAAAGCAGATTGTGTTTCCTCAAGTCCTTTGACTCTTTGAAATGGAATGATACCCTGGCGTTAAACTGGCTCATTCCCAAAGGCTAAAGAACATTTTATAAAAAAAAGCCCAAACTTTGGATGGCTTTCCTTCCAAAAAAAAGTGTATTCAGAGTTGTGAAATTGAGCTACCGCAGGAGAAACCACTCTGGTGTTAGAGGTCACCGCCGAGTACTTGTGAAATGTATTAGAAGGGATTCAGCGCGCTTGGCAGAATTGAGTCACAGGATAATTTGACCGTGGTCTTTCTATTGCCACTCTCCCAGCAAGGCTCTAACCGTGTGTTTACTGTAGTCTGAAAAACCCAGCAATCAAATCATTTGAATTAAAAGGTTCTAGCTATTATTAGGTAAGTGAGTCAGTGGGGATAACCGTTCCTATTTAATAAAGGAAAGATCACCCTCTGTGTGGTGCAGAATGGCAAAAATAAAGGCCCAAGCAAGTCCCATGGGACAGCAAGAGAAACCAAACAACCCAACTCCAGCCACAAGTCCCGTTACTGTGAATGGTGTCGGTACCCAACTCCAGCCGCAAGTCCCGTTACTGTGAATGGTGTCGGTACCCAACTCCAGCCGCAAGTCCCGTTACTGTGAATGGTGTCGGTACCCAACTCCAGCCACAAGTCCCGTTACTGTGAATGGTGTCGGTACCCAACTCCAGCCACAAGTCCCGTTACTGTGAATGGTGTTGGTACAGGTTTTGTACAAGCTGCAGTAGAGCTTCCAAGATCAACCATGTGTTTTAATCACAGTAACGGAGAGAGAGTATATTGAATTGCAGCACATCTCCTTATTTCAGTCTTCAAAAGCCTCCTGCAAGGTTGATCGTATGTTTTTAATGCTGATTAAAGTAGCATATTTGTGATAGTACAGTCTCCTCCTGGCTGTCATCTCTCTGTGAGTCTGAAGCTCCTGACTGGCTCTGCAGAGTGGTGTTTTAGTGAGCTAGTGTCTGGGTGAGGGCTCGGCCTCAGCCCTGGATGGTACCAGTGAACGAGAGCCTTTCCTGTGCTTCTCCCAACATTTATGTGGTGGCCAAGTCAAGTCAGCTCCAACCTCTTCATCTGTGACTGACCCTGCTAAAGCACGAGTCCCTTTGGGCCGATCTCCTTTATACCAGATGCTGCAGCGGGCTCAGATTTTGGATTCTCCATTACAATATGCTTTTAGGCCGCTGGGACTGGAAGATTTCTCTTCCAAGACAGTCATGCAGGAGATGATAGGCGCCTGGACTGCTTGTTTGTCCTATCTGGGCTGGTAGGAAGGGGTGCACAAGAGTGCCAGCACATGAATGAGCTCTTCTTGTGGGGACAAGAGCATCATGAACAGGCAGCGATCCTGTGTAATGACTGGCAGAACATGTGGGAAAAAAATGGCTTTACTAAAGGTGCGGCGATGCTGTGACGGGAACTCAGCTGTCCCCAGCCCAGGCTTGGGAATGGAAGGAAGAGACTGGGGCTGTTTGAGCCTGAGAAAGATGGAGAACAAGAGAAAAAGAGATTGCTACCAGCCAGGACATGGAAACAAGTCCTGTTTTTCTGTAGTAACCCAATGACCCTAAAGCACTACATCCTCCTTGACTAATACAGACTGTCTTGCTGTGGAAAAGCGGCTGATTGTTGCTACAAACATCTGCTGACTGCAGCATGCCCCGAGGGGGATCGCTCCACCACTGATTCAAATCCTCTTGGTCTGCCTGCAAAAACCGGGTGAGGAAAGGAAAGGAGGTGCTGACAGCAGGACCCCATGGCTGGTGGGGCACCATTGGCAAACCCAGCGGTGTCTGTCCAGGGTCTTGGAGGTGACTTCATGCGTTGGATCCACGTTAGAAAGACAGCTCAAGGTGCTGGCAGTGTCTCTGTTACAAGATCAGGAAAGGAACAGTCCCTGTCCCTTTGCATGTGAATTTTTTTCCCCTTTATCCTCCTTCGTGCTTGCCAGCTGTTTCTGGTTTGTAATAATACCTCGAGTGATAAGTGTAAGGGTCGTGCACTGAACTGTCTACAATCACATTTTATACGATTAGTCAGGGTTTTTTTAAAGCACCCTAATTATTACAGTCAAACCGGATTAAGCTATTCCTCTAATAGATTTTCAGTTCCTGTAAAATAGGCCAGAGAAGATGACTTACGGGAGGGGGCGGGGGAAGGGAAGGCTCTTTCCTTCTGTCTCTTTTGCCTTTGCTTTTTTTGAAATGCCGTGCAGTGGCAGGGGTGTCACAGGGGTCCCACTGAGAGCACTGGATGAGTGCCCAGCACAGTCAGGGGGCTTTGGTACTCACGTCCCCCTCTCACCTGGGCTGCTGCCCCGTGGGGGGGCAGGAAAGAAAGGTGCAATCCTTTTGATGGAGAATGTTATTTTACTGGGGAGGGTGTCTGATGAGCCATTTGATGGGTTGTGGGTTGCTCTGTTGTGGAAAATAATCCACAGCAAGTTGAAGTAGAGGGAGGTGATAAAGGCAGTGGCATTACGCCTGCACCGCTCCTCGCTGGGAAAGGCCGGGCAGGATTAGTGCTGAAGAGGCTTTTGTCCTGCAGACCCTGAACGGTAAAAGCAGAGCAAGAAGAAATGGTAAAGCCTCTTAACGGCAGGTTACCCAGTTCATCCTGGCATGGCCAGCGCCCTGCCCTGCTCTGACATGACGGGGGAGCCTGAGCCGGTGCAGGAACGTGCTGCTGGGGATGTGCATCGCTTCCCACCGCTGAGGGTCCTGCCTGTGCGGAGGGGCTGCTTGCAGCTGCCCCCAGTCCCTATCAGCGCAGGGGTCGGGGCGAGGGGGGCGGAAACAAGATGCTCCATGACTTCCCTGGCTGATCATGCAGAGCGTGAGCGCTACTGGTGCGAGCAATCATGGAAACGCTGCAAACTGAGGCAGCCATTAATAAAATATTTACAGCACTCGGGCAGCAGCATTTAAGATGAATTGCACGAGGCTTCCCCGTGGCAATCGGTGATTGATGGCGACATGATTATTCCCCGCTCCCCTGCCCTCCTCCAGCGCACGGCTGAGTGAAGGCCAGGGTTCGCCAGCTGCAGATGGCCAAGGAGAGCCTAGTCCTTCACAGTCCCGGGGGTTAAAAGGAGCCAAACTCGTGCTACGTGGGGCTGCGGAGTCACAGCAAGCCCAGCTCTCCTTTAGAGCCAGTAAATCCGTGCCAGCAGGTTGCTTTAAGCAGACAGTGGAAGTCCAAGGGAGGTACTGTCTGCTGTGGCAAGAGGAGCAATTCCCAGTGACGATGCCAGCTTCTGCCAGCAGCTTTCCAGCCACTGCTTGGCCACTACGGTGGCACCAGGTCACTGCAAGGACTGGTGCTGGCAGCTCCACCAGTACCATCTGCTGGCTGGATAAGCATGTAGCTACCCGTGGCCTTCTGACAACCCAAAAAACCCAAGTTCTAAATCCTCACAGTCATTAAATATCTTCTCCACAAGCTGCTTTGCAGGCCTACAGGTGAACCTTCCCCATTTGGACAACAGCCAGCGCAGGTAATTAGCTCGCCCTGTCACTCAAATGCAAACAGCACTGCAGCATTGCACAGGTTTCTGCTAAACAGTCGCTTACCCTCAACCCCTCCAGTCGTGGCTACATTTCAGTGGTGGGGAAATTGATTTCTGTCTATATTTTCTATGCCAGGTTATTACAATTACTCTTCAGGATCCTTTGGGATGAAAGGCTATTATAGAGATGAAAGCTCATTAACAATAAATATAAAGGGTCAAAACTCCCCATAAAAATGTATTAGAAACAGATTCTAGTTTGGAAATGTAAATATAGCATTTGGCAGAGGCCTGGACTGGCTAGTCTGGTGTGCAAGACAGCTTAATCCACTGGGAAGATGTGGCTATTTTTATAGCAGCCAGTAGAATTACTGTGTGAATTATGGAGCTTTGGCTTACTGGAAAAACAACTCCCCCCTGCCATCAAGAAAAAATGAAATGTTGGGGGGATGGGATGGAGGTGGAATAAGAACATTTCTTCCACTGAAAATATAGATTTTGTAGTAGAGCTGGAGCATTTTGGGGAATTTACAAATATAAAAGTTAAAGAAAAAAAACCAAACAAAAAATAAAGGTGAAGGGAATTTCAAAATTATAGTGGTAGCAAAGAAAGTACCTAAACAGTGAAAAAACCCAACATTTTTTTCAGATAAGTTTTCAGAAATTCATTAATGGACAGGAAGCCAAACCTGTCTTTTCCCAAAAATATTTGACCCACCAACATTCTGATCACTTTCCCATGTGAGTACCTTGAGCAAACTACAGCTTCCTCACACACACAGGGGTGGAAGTGAGGCCTCATCATGCCAGTTTCTGGGCCATGTCCCCCTCACAGCGTACCAGAGGCACCGTTTTGTTTGGCAGACTCTCAGCTGTTCCTGTAGAAGGGCCATGGTCCTTTTGTACTCGGAAGAGGAGAGGATCCCAGGGGACTCTGCAGGGAGGATGCAGGCAAACACACATGGTGATGATTCGGAGATATGGACTGCTCCGTGCACTTGAGCAGGACCAGCATTTCAAACGCAACCTCGTTAGTGGTTGGGTGCTAATGGCTAAGAGAAGGTTACAGCTTACACAAGACCATTTGAGTGGTTTTGCTTTGAAGCTGCAAGCAATGGGTATTTCAGGAGAACCATTTTTCTCAATCTGATCCTCAGGCTGAAGGTCTAGATGAAAATAGCAGAGGGAGAGAAGTGGGTTTATGATTTTTGCTGAGGAAGAGGCAGTGTCAGCAGAAGTGGGCTCCCGCAGGGCGCCGGCATCGCTCGTCACGCGAGCTGACTCAGGCTTCAGTTCACGGAGGTGTTGCAGTCACTTAACCTTTAAAGATGGAGCATTCTCTCCTTGTTCCACGTTATCCCTTGAGAAGGCATTTTTCTGATGGTTTTGATCAATTGGCATAATCACTGAGACCTTAAGATGAGTAATTAAGATGTTAAAGCCTTTGGCTGATAAAAATGACGTTAATCTGTGCACATCTGTGCTGCCACCCCGACCTGCAACATACCCCGTTATCTGCTTACTGCTGTGTCTTGACCTTGCTTAGAAAATGACAATGAAGTCTTCTTTTTTAAAAGCAAAAAATAAGGATTTTTTTAAAAGAAAAAGATAAACCATGCCACTTTAACCTTCTCAAACTACATAAACAAGGGTGGGGAGAAAAATCCATACTGTGCGTTATCCAGGACCAGGGTTTTGTTGCTTCTCCCTGCTGCATTCAATCTGCACGGCGCAGTGGTGACTGCCTATAAAAAAGGGTTGACTTGCCAACCCTTCAGCCCTTTTATTTCCAGTAATATTTTGGCATGTACATGATGGAGAAGCTGTTGATTTTCTCACAGACACATACTAATATCCTGCCTGATGAAGGGAGCACGAGAAAAGGCAGGAGAGTATGAAGGGGAGGAGGAAATAAAACATTTCCGTCCCTACAACAGCCGATATTTTGTAGGTATTGGTGGTCGCTGCTGCGAAAAGTTATTATGAGGCCCATTAAAACCACAGCAGGGCTGCGAGGGTGTGTGTGCACCATCAGTCCGAGAGACCGAAACGACGACTGGGCTGCTGTCTTTGGAGGGAAGACGGAAGGGCACAGCCTGTGGAGTGGCACCGCTGCCGATGTGCATGCGCGGGTGTGCACCTGCCTAGTTGTATATGGATGAGTGCTCCCCACAAAAACCCATATAAAAGCAAAAAGAGGCAACTCAGGTGAACTGTAAGTATATTTTCAAGAAAACACCGCCTCCCATTACTATTGTTATTACTTTCAGGGGCATATCACCATAATCCACTGCTAGAACTAATGCTGATTCGATGGGAACACGGGGCTGTTAAAGAAATGAGCCTTATGCTGCTTTCTGTGCGCCCAACAGAAATCAGCGAAATCAGTCGCCCAACTCGCTGTTCCTCGCCCAACCCCCCCAGTCACTGGGCAGCGAAGAGTCCTGGTGGAGGTGAACTGGTTTTAAAGTGAGTAGCTTGGAGGATCTGCAGCTGTACAGCAAGCTCCCCCCGGGCTTGCCATGGCTCCGTGCCCCCGAGGAGGTGTGCGGGAGAAGCGATGTGTACCCACGCTTCCCGGTTGATCCGGGGAGCCTCAGGAAAGGTTTATTTATTTCAGCCCTTCTCTCCAGCAAATGGCAGTCACTGTGGTGGTCAAATCCTATAAGGAGAAAATGAACTCTGCAGGAACAATAAGCCCCATGTACCCGAGCTCATGTTGTGTGAATTGAAATGTCAGTTCAGAAAGCAAAGGGTATCCGGGACCATTTTCCACGGTCATCATCCCGCCAGCAAGGCTAATATTGCACCTGATTAAAATGCACAGCAAACAGTTATCTCTAACAATTTGCTCATTTATTAAAATATTATTATTATTGGAGGGCACCGAGGCAAAGGCTCCAAAGCGGAGGATCGAGTCAGGGGACCCTCCCTGAAGCAGCAGAACCACAGCAAAATCCATGAAGGAACAAGCTTCTAAAAGCACAGGGGAGAGAGAGGGATCCCCACCCCTCCAGCCGGCCTCTCAGTCCTGTTGTGCTGGCCACAGCCCCACACTGTGGCACATGCCTGCCTCAGTTTCCCCGTGCGAGGGAAAATGATGAACCACATTGGACTGCAGACGGGGCTTAGTTCATGTTAGCAAACAGTATGCCGAGGGCTGAAACGCTAACAGACACCGCTGTGGACTTTGTGCCATGTCAGTGAAGGCCTGCAGAAGTAACAGGGGATTAAGGAATCACAGGTTTATAGGAAGCACCACGTAATTGATGGAGAAACAGCACAGCCCTCCAAAAGCTAAGAACAAACACCCATTTTCTAAGTCTTTGCACAAATACAGAGTAAACTAGATAATGTATTTCCCTAAAACTGGCTTCTTTTGAGTCATAAATATGTTCATCATGAAGTCTTCACTTTCTTTCAAGTTGGTTCCCTGCCTCCCAATTGTTTTATCCCTACATCAGAGTGTGGGCTCTTCTCAGCAGAGCACCGTCCAGCAGAGACCAGACCAGGGGACAACAACCTGCCGGGGATCCTGGCCACCTGGGACACGTTCACAGGGCTGACCGAGGAAGGATGGGTTGCATGGTGTGGGCAGCCAAACCGGCACGCTGCGAGGCCACGTCTGTTATCCCAAGGAGCATCAGCAGAGGAGCCGTGTCCGAGCCACCATCTCCCACCTGTGCTGGGAATAAGTCTTCAAATAACACCAGGTGCTCCTGGTGGGAAACAGCAGCTTTTCCTCTCCCCACTGGAAGTCAAGAGGTACTCAGCAACTCCTCTGCCCTTCCAGGACCTTCCCATTTGTTCCTCCGGTAATTTTATCCCTTCTGTCCAAGCCGAAGTGGGGAAGTCTGTACAAGAGGTGGGTCAGCACCAGCTACAGAACAGTGCATGCAGCATTTGCAAGGCTTCGCTGGCAGTTTCTGTGGTGCAGAGCGTCTGGAAGCGCTGCAAGTCCCACAGTACCCAAGGACCTGCGTGGAAACACGAGTGGGGCTGGGCACACACTCCTGCATCACCACCCAGGGCTGAATCGCAGCTCCGTATTGAGCAGCCATGCAGGATCTGGCTGCTTAAACAGTTTCCCTTCCCTCCCTGGAAAGTCTGTGTGCCTGTGAAAAAAGGCACTATATAAAGCTCAGACAGTAGAGTCCTGTATTTCCTAATTCTATCTAGAATCCCACCGCTGGGTCCCCGCAATCGGGCCCTTGGGGAGAGCTGTGTAAACAAAACCCACAGCCCCGTGGTGGAAGAAAGGCTGTTCTGAGGATCTGAGTGACAGCTTCGGCTGAGTGTGTTTAAATCTGCTTCTATCCTGCCACGGATAATAACAGTGTTCCTGGGGGAACCCTTTAAAATTGACATAAGAGAGCAAAATGCAGGAGAGTGGTGGTAAGGGGGAAGATTATGGGATAGAAAGAGAAGGAGGGTGGCTGGAGAACATCCAGGATGGTATTTAGAGCTGTACGTTTCAGCGGTGTGTACGTTGGTCGATACAGTCAGCAACGATTATCGAGCAGAGCATGCACAGCCCTGCACCAAGATGAAGTCAGGAAGCGGTTGCTGTCAGTAATGCTCTCAGGGCTGCATCGCTCTGGAAGGGGGAGGATTAGGCAATTCCCAGTCAGGAAGAAACCTAACAATGATTAAAATCATAAAACAGACAACAAATTGTGTCCTACCCAGCCGCTTGCCTCTATTTGTGTGGTGGTTGGGTGCTACTTTCCATGTTCTTGCAGCTCAACTGGGAAGTCTGAGAACTTGAACCGGGAGATGCCGTGTGGCAGGAAGGTCAGCTGCCATGCCTGAGGCTCCCTGCAGCACTGCCCAGGCCAGCCTCTCTGCAGCTGCGTCCAGCAGAAACTCACCCAGCCCCGGGTCACGGCGGGGCCGGGACCACACGTGCCCAGTGGCACAGCCCAACTGGCCGACAGCAGAAGGCAGATCCCTGGGCTCAGGGCACTGCATGGACCCAGTTGCCCATTCGGACCCGTTGCGTTTGCATTTAATGGCAGGTCTGGGCTCAGCCCTCTCTCTCCCTTGGCTGGATTCTGCCTGTAGAAAGGGGTTCTTCCTCTGCATTAGCCTGGCATGAGTTCCTAAGTCCCGAGATACATATCAGAGATGGGAACAAAAAATGTGGATGTGTGCCCTCTGTGAGCGAGGATGCAATGCCTGAGCATCGCCAGGAATGCCGGTAATCCCTCAGCCTTGGGCTATATGGCTCTCTAAGTCAGATTTTCTGGCTCCCGTGAGAATGAAGACATTTAAATGATACTGTGTTATGTTTTGGTGGGTTTTTTTCCCTTTTTTTATTACCGAATGGCAGTTGTCCTCTTCTGCTTATTGAAAGCTGCCAAGGCAGAGAGGTGTTCCTGCAGTGTGGACAGTGCAAGGCATTGAAGTGACATGAGCTTAAGCTTTGGTGAATATTTAAAACCAAACAGGACCAATAAGCTCTTGAAGTGCACTAAGGCCTTGGAGAGGATGCTTTTATCTGGGATGTATCTGCTGTGAGTAATTCCACCACACACAGGAGTGAGAATCTGTCTGTAATCACTTGTGCAGGGACCAAACAAGACATCCTAATTACTTTCAGAGAGAGCATTTTACAGTGTGTAATTGGGTAGAAAGAGGAGAGAAAGTTACTTGGTGTGGTTAGGCTGCTGGTCTGGGATCCCTGATTACCTCTGCCTGCGATGCCTTTTGTGTCGGGGAGCAGCCTGCTGTGAGAAATAAGACCCATCAGAGTAATTTTAGGAAAACAGCCTGATGCCACATTCTTTCTTGATTGATGGAGGAGCAACACCTCGAGGTTAAAGGGGAAAATAGAGGCTCCTGATGCCACGAGGGATCGTTGCTTCTTTTGCTCAGGGGCTGTAAGACCCCTTTGCAATGACCGGTGGGAGCAGGATGGTTGGCAGAGCCTCGGGCTCAGCCCCCTCCGGCAGCAGCTGTGGGCTCAGCAGGGTGTGAGCCAGGGATATAAAATTTCAGTATGAATTCTATTTCTCTGGGCTGTTTGAAGACCACTCGATTCAGCTTCCACTGGAAAAAGCATTGTAATTGAGATGAAATGCTCTTTCTGGCTTTTTTCTTTTTTTTTCAATTTCTGTTCCTCTCTAGCTACAGCACGGCTTCATTTGCTTCAGCAGAAATCACTTCCGTCCTGCCCTCCCCTTGTTTCTAACGTCTGTTCTTTATCTCCTTTCCCTGTAACAGGACTTTATAACAGCACAAGGAACACAATAGCATCTTTCAGACCCGAACAGAAGGCCTCCGGGTCACCAATTCCCTCAGACGCGTGGAAATGGGAGAACACACACTCAGAATCTGTGGCTGATAGAAAACCTCTTTCCTGCAGGGGTAACTGGCCTGGAGAGGGAGTGGACACCCTGAGCAGGGACTGTCCTAAAGCCAGGACCAGGAATACCATTTTTTCCCTGGTGAAAATCAGGGGTACGCTGCTGAAGGATGTAACCTGAGGCTGAATTTTCTTAATTTTAAGGACTTAATTTTTTAATACTTGTGAGATATGAAGTAAGTCTGCGAGGCTGCAGTTTGAGACCACGTAGATTGCCATTTATACTGACGTGTCCCCTGCCAAGGCAGGCTGCTTGTTGCATCGCTTTAGCTCAACGAGTTGGCGAGGGCTGGAGCTGCAACACTCTGTGCTTAGAGCAAGATGCCAAAGGAGCAGGATCTCTCACTTATCATTCAGCCCATGATCCCACCCACTTGGACTGGGAATGCCACCACCAGCTGCAAGAACAACGCTTGGCTCCGTAATTGAAAAATCACATTTAAGAAACCCCACTTGGGTATAATCTCACATTGACTGTGAAGTCTGGCGGGGAGGAGAGTGAGTGAAGTTTAGGGAAGCTTTCATCATTGCTCTAAGACAATGAGCGCTGAGGTGTGTTAATGGCTCGCTGCTCAGGCTGCATGTTCCTCGGAGATAACAGCCGACATATAGGCATTATCGGATTAATTATCAATGTAATGAGTCTGTACTATAAAAAGGACCTGATACTATATAACCCAGAATGACTGCGAGCTCCTGCTGACAAATGGCTCTATGGAGAAATAAGAGGATGTTACTGTCTGGTCCCCCCGAATACAGAGCATGCCGAGGCTGTCAGATGTATCCCAAACAAATCCTCCCTCCAAACTGTGATGACGGCAAATGGGCGGGTGGTGACTGTCGAGGCATGCAGAAAGGAGTGTTGGTGCCCAGGGATTTTCCTTACACACTCCATCAGCTGGCTCGGTCCTGCCTTCTAATTTGAATTCAGTCTGGCAGGTCCTGGGGAGTTTCCTCTCCTGTATTTGAAGGCGATGCCTGCCGAGAGCAGCAGCTCGATGCCCTGGGGAAACAGTGACCAGTCCCACGCCTCCGAGTTCCTGTGGCTGGCCAGGGAAGATGTGCATCCCCACTTCTGAAGGCTGGCATCATTTGGGATAGTTTTGCTGGAATTACAGCTCGTGAGGAGAAGAATCAGCCCATCACCAGGGAAACGGTGAATTTTTTCCAAGAAACCCAGCGATATTTCCAGGCAATTGTCCCACAGCTCTCCCTGGTTCTGAAGCGGGTGTCCAGATTTTCAGAAAACCTGAACAACCACAATTAGGCCTGAATTTAGGAGAGCTGAACTCTTTTGAAAGAGCATCCCTGTAGGTCCATCCAGTGGGAAGAGGAAAGTCTCAGCTTCCCGAGGAGTTACCATTCACCTATCACCATGCTGGAAGCCCACGGTGGGGAGTGTTACCTCAGAGCAGGTTCTTGGATGTGCTGAGATCAGCACCAACTCTTCCATTGACTGCAAACCCCTCGATTTCCACTTAGGTAACTTTCAGATACAGAATTACTATTTTAAGGTAATTTCAGGTATTTCAAATGCTTTTCTCTGGATCCTGTATGATGCAAAGAAACGTTGCTTTAGGGTTTAGTAGTAAATAGCACCAGGGTTGTATTTTTAGCCTTCAAAAATATTTTTCAAACTGGTTTTGGTATTATGTTTACAACACACAATATATATGACAGAACAGAGTGGCTTAAGGGAATTTTCAGCTTGTTCTTGTAATAGTCAGAATGATTTACTCACAGCTTCACCACTAACGATTACTACGTTCATTCCAAATTATAATGAGACCCTTTTTTTGTCTCATCTTTTATTGCCCTTCAAAAGTGTCTTGCTGAACTCACTTGGGGTTCTCCTAGAGATGCTAAGGACCAAGCCAGTTGATATTAATGGAGGATCTGGCCCTCTGGTTTTTAATAATTCACACCATTGATTTTTTTACCCTGCCTGTATCCCTGCAATCACCTGCAGGTTTTGCAAATGACATTGTAAACCCAAACTGTTGTGTTTTGCTGGGCTGCACTAAGATCTGTTTTTCTAATACAGTCCTATCATTTCTCTCCTGGAAGGTCCGTTTATGCCAGCTATAACTCTCTTTAATAGTCTTGTCCGTTTTCAGCAGTTTTCCCACTCAGAAGCTAAGCAAACTGAAAGGAAATTATTTAATTTAGGGAAGTGTAGAATAAAAACCAACTATTTCTCCTGTTCATTAACGTATTTTATTCTCTGCTCTCAGCACCTCCATTCTGTCAAAATATCAACACAAGGTACCAGAGTAAACACTTTTATCCCATTTCAATTGCACTATGTTTAAGATTAAATCTCTGGCATTCCAGAGAGAAGCTGTATTTAAAGGATCGCTGATGAGGCCTGTAGCATGACACATTTCCTCTGTCTGTTTGTCACAACCATGGGAGTCTCGAACGGAGCTTCATCAGTTTTGTTCCCAGCAGGAGAATTCCCAGCTTGTGGACTCTTCTCTTCCCAAACCCTGCTACCGTGGCAAACCAGGGTGCGCAGACCCAGCCCTTGTGCATGGTACCATAATACTGGGGGAAAGAAACCCGCCACTTCCAGCTCTTTTTTTTTACTGTGAAAGTTTGTGAAGATTACGATGAAGAGCGCGTGTGCGGGGAGGAGGCGGCGAAGGGGAGTACAAAGTCGGAGGACGAGTTGGAAATGGAGGATGCTTCTTTGACACTCTCCTTTTCATATCATCACTTCCCTCTTCCTAAGCACCGGAAAGTTTAGCACTTCCACCCACCCCCTGCGAGGGGGTTAGGTAGGAATAAGAGAAAGATTTTCTGTTGTTGCCTTTGTTCCAGATCTTTCTACCACGCAGAGACTGCATCAGCATTAATGTCCCCCAGCTGTTAATCAGAATGATATACAGGATATTAAAAAGCATTTGTGCTGCTCTTAACTATGGGAGCCTCAGACTGCTGTCTCTCCCGATTAGAGTCAGTGGCAGCTCCAGGCACACGCCAGCCCCAGCGCAGCCCATCAATGGAGAGGTTGGACGGGGCACTGCCTGGGCTCTGACCGGGGTGCAAGAGAGAACTGGGGGAGGCAGTTGTGTGGTATGAACCCCCTCGGTCACCTCGATGGATTGCCAAAGGCAGCAAGAAGCTTCCTGCCCCACTTTGGCTATTCCTTTGAGGCTGGACATGACATTGTCTGTGGGGATTGTATTGCAGCTCATTGATATGTGGGGGAATCACCTCAAAGAAAGTTAGTGTGGGGGGTGTTGCATGCTGGGCTACAGTGATATTGCTCTTGATCTGGGAGGAAAGAAAGGGAATCGTGCCATAAATTGCCTTTAATCCTTCAAATGGTGCGAGTCAGATGCAGAGGTTTGTTAGAGGGGATCAAGTGCCTCCATCCCACATGGTTGTGGAAACATCAGAAGGCAGAAAAAGCAAACGATGATACCCATAATCAGTATTGGTAGCACAGCTCCGGGACCTGCACACAGAGTGGGTGGAGGGTGGGAGGACCCCTGCCCACTTGAGAGACAAGAGAGGAGGACTGGCAAGGTAGATAGCCTGGACATGACTATGAACAGTGTGCAGGAGAGTGGTAAAAATCCCACCCGTGAGTCTCAGTCCCAGGACTGTGATTGCAAATTCTGGATACCCAAAACTGGCAGAAAGTCCACAGGGCAACTCCATCCCCAGGAAGAATCAAGCCCAGGCTGACCCCTGCAGACCTGGCTTTGGCTTTCGGTGGCTCTGCATGACAAGCAGACTTACGCTTTAGGGCGAACGAGGCAGCTGTACAACATACCCATTTATTAACCCGGCTTGCAGCAAACGCTTGCCATTTTTATACAAGCACATATATAATTGAACAGAGTCCCTTTCAACAAGGAGCGCACAGTGGGAAACCCTGACCCCTGAAAACTCTTGGCTGATATTTACAATCCAAACAAAGGGTACAGAGTCCCTGCTCTTTTGTTTACAAATCAGATGTTCATGCACCTTGCATAGGCTACTAAACGTGGCTTTGAGGATAAGGCTGCAGTAAATTGTACCAGCCAGCAAAATATGAATTGCTGAGCATGGTGTTTCAAGATATTGAAGCAGTGAGTCTAATCACTAGGCTAGGAGAAATGGGAATGGCTATAAATGTGCAGCGTGGTAACACGACTGGCAGTGTGGGATCCTCCACTGACGCTATTCCTCGCTTGCCCTGTTTCTAGTTTGTGTCACTCTCAGGACATAACCATAGGGAGACAGTCAGCATCAGTCACCGACTGTTATGGAGGCACAAGCGTAGGGCAAGGCGAGCCAAGGAATCCTACCAAAAGCTTTCCTCCAGGTTTTAGACGCTGCCATCAAAACAGCTGCCAGAGGGCTCAGTGGATCCAGTTTCCCAGTTGTGTGGTGTGATACTTCCTTCCAGGCGTGTGCAAATAGATGGTACAATTTTTACACTTCCCATCCTTTCGTACAACCCTTACCAAGTTACATTCATAGCTGCAGATGTATATTTACTTTTTTTTTTTTCCTGTTTCCAACGAAACACACTGAGTGGCAAAGCCCACAGCAAAGCACCGTCATACCTTATGTTTATGCTAACCATGCCAGGTCCTTTAGGAAGTATTTTAAGAAGAGCAATGCATGAGAAATTCCATTATTCTTATCTTCTTATGTCCCTATCATTTTGTCAGGCTCCTAGTGTAATACATAGCTTGTACTGGCAGAGTGTCCAGTGCTCAGTCCTGCCACATTTGTCATATTGTGCTTCATACCTACCTCTGGCTAACCCTGTACCTCCTCCAGTAATACAACTAATACACCCTGGAGCATGTCTGCATAGTCAGGATTACATCTTTCTACCTTTTATCTTTTCTTCTGCACATTGCTGCAGACATGACTGTACTTGTAGTTTCTTCTTTTCATCCAGCTTTAACAGGACTGTCATTTGCCACATTATTTTTTAACATGGTCTTTTCAAAGAAAACCATCTCCATCTTGGGATTATTTCCCCCCGTATTTTAATTGTGTATTTCTTGCCATTGTCTGTGTGTCATTTACAACGTCATCCTCATTTCATTATAGTGCCAGAGAACCAGTTAGGCTACTCTCCATCTCTGATACTGTTTACTACCATTATTTGCTCCCATTCTGCAGCACCCACACATCTTTTCCTCTGACCTTCTTGTCAGCGTGCAACATATTTTCATACAACTTCACAACAGTGAAGTTATATATTACGAATTTCTTTCTAATCCTTTGGTTCACCCTTTCCAGTTTACTCCTGAGTCTGAATATCATATATATGCTTCTTCCCTCGTCTGCACTGTGCATGTTAAACTTATGAGTTTAGCTAATTATGACTTAATTTTATTTTACTTAACAGTGTTTTCCTTCTGAGGAGCTTCTAAATGATTATAGAAGTCAATTCTCTCAGTGTCACCTAATACCTTATTAAAAACTCCTCCACCACATTTGTAAAGGGCTTATTAGTAAAGACACTTGTTTGACCTCAATATTCTTCCTATATATTTCAAGAGAACTAAAAAAAAGTCTGCAGTTTTAGCCATAAAAGTCATCAACTCTCAAATTCCAAATTTGCTACTATGAGAAATGTTTTTGGCCTCTCTTTTTTAGGAATTAAATAGTCTTTTTTGGTATGCAGGAGCACTGAATCCCGTATTTAACTTTGTACCAATATTGCTGTTATAAATGCTGATGCAGTTGTTATTTCCCTCAAGGAAAGTCAAGAAAAATCCTACCCATTTCTATTCTTGGTATAATTTAACTCCCATTTGGCAAAAGCCCATCACTATGGTAATGGCACCAGGAGTGATGTGCTGCGGCAGGGGGCTAACTCAGAGAAGAAAACATTTGGTCACGGCACCAGCGTAGCGGCTCCAACACGGGATGGGGTATCAGGAAGTTGGGTCCCCATCCCAATTCTCCCCTGGAGCTGAACCACAACCATTTGCCCCACCGACGTGGTTGTTTCTGCCTGAGGAGGTGTGAAAGGGGCAGCCCGGTCGGAGCAGGACCCAGCTGCTGACCAAAAGCAGCCACCCTGGGAAAAGCAAGGCAGCAAGAAGCAAAGCGGGCATCGCGTTTCCCCACCTGCAGGTAGTGATAACAAATTTGCACAGCTTTAAGGAGCTGATCTCTTTAGTTGGATGTGTCTCCAGAAACCGAGTTAGCCTAATAATTGTGATTGGTAATGACTGCAGCTCGCTGGGGACAATATTAGCAAGTTCTGCTTATCAAGGGCACATTTAGGCACTATTGAAAGCAGTGATCACGTAGCAGTGAAGAAAACAGGCCCTGCTCCTTCCATGTCTTTGTATTGTCCTTATCTTGCCACTTCCACAAGTTGTACCAGAAACCCAAAAAAGAAGAAAATGTGAAAACGCAGCCAAAAAAAGCTTCCCAGCCCAAGCAGTTAGCCGGGGAGATATCAGGGATGGCTTTTTGAAGGAATAAAACATATGAAGAAATGATAGCTTAGTTTGATTCCTATTTATAATCCCCATTTTCCCCTGATTTGTAGGCTTTTTTTTTTCTTGTTGCCTAAATACAGTCACTTTTTAAAAACATTCTCTTTCGGGCTCAGCAAAACTCTACAGTGCATTCTTACCCCTGTGCTTTAACTGAACATGTATTTAACCTGGTGCTGAACCAGATGCCTAATCCAGATGAGGAGATGGGGCTAATGCAGCTGCTGGCTGGGCTGGAAGGAGCTGAGGATGAAGGGGACAGCTGGATGTGCCAGCAAGAACTGAAATTTCTCCTCGTCCTCTAGAAAATCCACCTTCATGCGGTGTCTGATAGATGGAGTCCCACGCTGACCTCCCTCAGCAGGGATCCTGTGGGGATCCAGTCCTTGCAGATCATAAACAGCTCTGAGATTGTTCTAGTTACACAAAACAGTGTTACGACTGGGAGGTGTGGGCAGTTTCCCCCGTGCAGATGGGAACAACCAGTAAAGGAAGCTGAAACAATACTTCAGTGATGCTACTAACGGAGACCCTGCAGAACTGAGCATTGTAAGGACATAAGGAGCACCCAGCATGGGGACCATGAACCTGGGGATCTTTGCTACTTGCAGAAGTAGAAATTTGCCATTTTAGAAAGTAACAGGCAATAATTTTGGCTGAAGAAAAGCTATCTGCAGCACTGGGGTTTAGGGGATGGGAAAGTGAGTGCCTCTAATTAACTGGTACTTCTGCCAGGCAGGGATGAAAGATACTGTATAAACGGGGAAAACTCAAATCTCTCTGAACTGTTTGTTGCAATGCCTTTTCACCTATTGCCTTTGAATGGGGCCGTCCACTAGAGAAATACCCTTCATTCAAAATCTCCCCTCTCATGACAATTCCTCTGGGTTAGGAAGAAACAGGATGATGTTTAATGTCTCAGTTGAGCCATTCCCCGCTGTTCAGCCCCCCAGAGCCAAGCACCAGAACTGCCCTTACAAAGAGGGGGGATGTCGAAATTAAGCATGGTGCTTGCAATACAAAATAAAAAATGTAAACCATTCTCCTGTAACTTTCAGGATGGGTAACGATGACAGCATGGATTTATCTAATAGGCCACTTTGATCGTTTACTTCACACACTGTCTCATCCTGCAAAGGGTTGAACGCATCCCGCAAGGAGCGGAGGATCTTACACTCCCTGTGCGGAGCTGAGGACGCTCAGCATCACACAGAAAGGGATCACCAGAACTAATTTGATCCTGACAAAGAATTCTTGTAGAGAAATAGCCTGATAGAGCTTTGCATGCAATAAGGTAATTAACAGATCATAGGACCACTTGGGACATTAAAGTCTCAGCGTACCCAATAGACCAAAAGGGCTGTAAATTCTCAAGGCTAATTCAACTGTGATGTATTAAAATAAGAAGTGAGGGAACAGAAATAAATAGGTTCAGAGTTTCTCACACAGCACCTCTGAGCTATTGTCTTTTTCTTCCATCTGAAAACTTATTAACTTGCAAGTGATTTTTTTTCCCCACCCCCCCTTTTTTTGATTGCTTGGTTTGTACTACATCCAAATGACTCTGGGTGTATGAATTACAAGAAAGCTTTTGAAGTAGTTTGCAAATGCAGTAGAAAATAGTTGTAAACAGTAATTGAAAAAGGTAAGAAGAAAGCACCGTTTGCCTTTTTTAAAACCATTGTTCACTAGGAAGATCAAACGTATATTCAGCTCATTTTGCGTGAAGGAATTGGGGGTAGGGAAATGCTCTCGGTCTTTGTCCTGCCTGTCCAGGTGAGATGCCCCATGATGTAGGCTCTGCTTCTTGTTATAGGTACAGAGAGGGCTGAATGAAATGGAGCTCTCTTTGGTCTTCTTGGTCGAATTAGCAGAATTTCAGCTAAATAAGTGGAAAAGTACCTGGCTGAGATCTCAGCCTGCAGAGGAACCTCTGCAGAATGGAAAGCAGTGGTCTGCCCAAGGTGTCGAAGGGAAGCTGGGGTGCCCTGAGCAGCCGAGGAGTGATGTCCTCTGCAGTATGGGCACCGGCAGCAGCACGGCAGCCTGCTGCCAGGAGTGAGGCAGCGAGGGCACCCTTCTGTCCCTGACAAGGGACCATTTGCTACCCAGTTCCCACTAAGTCTGGAATTCAACTCTCCCTTTGCAGAAACTGTGCTTCCTGCCCCAATCCATCTTCTCCAGCTTGTCCCGTGCCTCCTGCCCCCCCCCCCAGTTTGGTGCCTTCTGCTGTTATTTCCCCCTTTCCTCTTCTCAACAACAAAGCTGTAGGAAATGCAAAATCAGAGCATTTGCTATTTGCAGGCCACTGTTGCACAAAAGCAGCATTTAGGTCACCAAGATGCCATGAACTGCCAGCAGCTGTTAAGAAGATATTTTGCAGTGACGTATTACAGAAATGTCAGGCTAAAAGAAGCTTTAAAATGAATTTTTAAAGGGGTTAAAGGACATTTTCAAAGGAGATCTCCAGCAGCTATAAACCCAAGTCACGAACTGGCAATCCTGATCGAGTCCCAGATTCCAATTTGCCTTAGTTCTCATTTAACTCTTTGTTAGGGACTAATGGCTCTGCTTGTTTTCCAGCACAAGCCCTTGCTCAGTGCCTCCAGAGTCATGGAATCACAAAAAGTCTGAGAAGACCTTAGGAGGAAATACGTGGAGTGCCTTTCTTGTTATGTTACAGCAGCACTGAAAAGATCCGGATTTTTTGTTTCTAGGTACTTCATTCATGTGTAATATGATAAAACAGAGCAGGGACAGAGAAAAGGCATTTTGGCTATTCCCCATCAATAAGGCTGGGAACTCTCATCCAGAGAGATGCGGCAGCTTCAAAGGTCAGGGCAGGAGACAGAGAAGTTGGGAAGAGAAAAGAATTGAAGGCAGCCAGGGATCCCATTCTGTCACCCTGAATACACACGAGATGGGTGAGGAACTCACAGAGAAGTCCCTGTCTCGTGGGATCTCCCCTGAGTTTCCAAGGTACCTCTCTGCAGGTAAAGCAAGAAGTACTAACCAGGACTGCGCTGCAGGAACCCACGTCTGATACGCTGGTGGCCAAATTTGGCAAAGCTTCCCCAGACTGCTGTCACTAGTATTTCCACTTGAGCAAGGAAAAAGAGTCCTTATCTCTGATCATTCACTCAGGCTGATATATTGCTATTTTGGTCACAAAAATATTTTCCAGCTCTTCCTCATACGCTTTCTCCTTGCAACCTCAGAGCTGCTGCTGCTGCCTGAGCAGTTGTTTGCTCTTAAGTCCGGAGGCGTGAGGAATAGCTGCAAGGGCAAATGGATCACAGATGAAATTGTTTTCCTTTCCTGACATCTCTATTTTCTCATAAGAGGCTCAGGCAACTTGGTGCATTGGCTGAAGACATCTGTGTGTATGAAATACTACGGCACACACCTGTCTCCTGGCATGCGTGGGTGCGTGGGTATTGCGGCATTAGATTTGTTCAGCTGTCAGAGATGCACTTTGCCACCCCACTGGGGACAAGCTATAACTTTCTTCATGTTAGAACATACTGGAGACTTGGGGCTGTATATTATTTTTTCCTGATGCTGATCAACACTGGTTTTACTGTTGTCAGTGCAGTGGTTTTCTTTGGTAACATGTCAGCATTTGATACTACATAACTTCCAAAAATGGGACACAGAAAAATGGCCAATTGGCAGGAGAACAGCTGTGTCATCTTAAAAATAAAAACTGAAGCAGGAATTTTGGCTCTTTGCTTGTTACTGGCTTTCCAGTGATGCTGTTGTGCATTGGGCTTGCATGCTACAAGATGAAACAAGCAGTGCCTTTTTAATCTGATAAATAATCTGATGTCCCAATTTCCTTCTGCAGAAGGAAAATCATTAAGGCTTCTAGGATAATTTCTAAATGAACATCTTCCTTTAGCTTTTCTAAACCTCCTATAACTATATTGTCTGGATGCCAACATAAATAATCCTTTTTCCAGAGCATCTTCATAAGACTTCAAGCATTTATGGAAATAAAGAAAATAAACCTAGTTATTGTCTGAATAATCACTCGTTTATTGATGGAGACAAGTATGCCCATTTTTCTTGCTCTCTGGTGATTAGATTATGATAAACTGTGACATTTAGTGATAAACTTGATATGGTTGGTTACATACAGCTTAAAAAAGTGGCTATCCAATTTTTCTTTCACGTGCTGGCAGAATGCATTAACCACCTGTGAAGGATATTGCAATGGTTATGAAGCCAACAGCACCCTCTTCTCTAAGTGGCTGTGACAAATGCAAAGGTCACATATGTTCCCTGGCCCATGGATATCATTTATGTTGTCTCCCTTTGCTTTCCCATGTTACAGAAAAACCTGAAGCTCAGGTCAGAATGTTAGTGAAGACACTGCATTGACTGACTAGGGGATGAATGCAGAGACAGTCAGGACCAAACTGGGAGTGCAAGAGAAAACCAGTTTCACACAGTACGCTAACTGGTACACTAGACCGCACAGGGGCTGAGAACTAAACTTCAGCTCAGAATATGGCTTAGAAAGAGCTCACTAATAGATCTCAAAGAAAAATGCTCCAAACGGATCCATTCTTTAGTCAGATCTGAAGTTTCTACTTATTGACCAAACCAAGGACAAATGTGTTCTTTGCAGTCACGCAGAGTTTGAGAGGAGGATTGCTGGACATAAATTTTACAACAATCAAAACCAAATCAATGCCAGTGTGAGGAATGAGTGTCTCTGAGCCACACTGGATTGCCTGCATTCAGACAGACAGCAGCAAAGCAGCTGGAATCCAACCTCCTCCCTTTGCAGATAGCCCCAAGCGTGAGCCTATGAGATACCACCAGAGATGTCCCAGATCTGCTCTCGTGTCAAAGGTGAACTGTGCGTCTTTACCCGTACCCCTGACATTACACACCCACTCCCTCGTGCTGTGATGGGCAGATTGTCAGCGTTGGTAGATGCTCACAAGATGCTGTTTCCCAACAGCTATGGAAGAATGACTCCGAAGCCACAGGAATGGAAGGGAACACCCTTGGACATGACTTTCTGTTTTACCTAGGGAGCTTCGTCTTCACAGCACAGGTCCTGTGAGAAAACATCCAGTGACTGGCAATCCTCTAGATTTGCAAGCCATCTCACACTTATCTTTTCTGTTGGTAGGTCCTTCTTATTTCCCAGTTGCTCTTGTGCATTGAGCAAAATCATCTGTATCAGCAGGAGACTTCTGTCATGAAACATGAATTTTAGAATGCAATAGTACCTTGGCAGAAGTAATAAGGCATCTGGGCCAGCCGAGGAGTTAAAGCATCTAAACAAGGTGATCAGGATTAGTTTCCATGTGGAAAGAAATCGGCAAGACCCTGAGGGAACAAGGTATGGGACAGACTGGAAAGATGGCATGTAATTAAATTCTTGGCGCTGTGTGTGTAAGGTTTAGAGGAATGCTTTCCTTTGTCCTTCTCTGCTCCTTCCTCCAGGCAAAGAGCTGGAGTGGGAGTTTGTCTGCCTTGACTGGTGCCCTGAGATGGGAGAGTGGAGCTGCTCTGGGACTTTTGGGGAAGAGTTCCTTATTGCATGTATTTGCTGCTTTCCTAACTGTGTTTCAGAGTTTTAGACCATGCATGGCACCAGAAGGTTAAGGCTCATGCAGAAACGAAGGCTCTTCACCGTGCGGTCCATTCCTGCACTTCTTGCTATGTCCCTGCTCCCCCTCTTCCTCCCTGCTGCAGGCAGCGAGCTGCCTGCGGCACTGCAGCCTGCCAGGCCGCAGGGGTCCCTGACTAGTAACTGAATATACTCAGCACCCTTGCTGTTTCACCACCTGTATTCCTCAGCCTTCAGCCCAGCAAGTGGAGGATCACATATAACCCTCTGGCTGCAGGGAACTGCCTCTCCTCACACCCATGCCTCTCCTAACTTCAGGCTTGCTCAGTTCCTAAGCTCTCAAAACAAGCTTTGTGTTCTGCTGCCTGGAGCCTGCACATCCCCTTGCCATGTTCAGCTTATCCTCAGCAGGTCACGCAGCCCATTTTGCTTTTACCTGCCGTTTGCAGAAACAGCCTTCTCCTCTGGGCTGACAGGGGAGATCTGCTAATCAGCCTGGGGTGAACCCTTTCCAACTAAAGCTGCTGCCTTTTGAGTTTTCACGGCGGCCCAGGGAGATAAACCCCAGTGTTAAGCCAGCCCAGGAAGCCCAAATGTACTGAGGAGAACCAGCAGGACAGAGAACCGCAAAAGATTTGAAAATTTACATTCCTCCTAACTTCAGGAACTCTTTCTGGCACCACAGACTCATGGTAATAAGCATCAATAGCAGGTATGCTTGCTGGGGATGAGGATTTGAGTCCTAAAGCTCAGCTGCTCCCTGCAGCGAAGGATTGCTGAGCAGCAAGGTGTGTGATAGAGCAGAATACATTTAACACCATACTAAGGCACTTGATTGTCCTAGGACAAACGTCTCCTTCCCGTCCTGCCCCCTGGCAATCAGCAGGAGCAAAGGCAGCTCTTCGCTCCATACTCTTGGGTGTGCACCAGAAGTGCATCTTGGTGCGGTAAGACACTGCTGCTGAGGCAATTTGGGGTCCCACTAAGAGCGAGGAGCTACTGTCTCTCACAGGTGATGAGGGTCTGGTTCTCTGCTTGCTACAGACCTCAATATTCCATCCCCACATCTTCCAGTGCCCCACAGCACGTGCTGCCCTGGAAATGTATTTTAACGTAAGGCATAAGAACTCTTTTACTGTATTTATTGTTCATGCACTTTGGGCTTGCACAGATGACATACGCTGCTGCCCTGCAGCACGACATAAGCTCTAGCACAGAATATAGCAGCATATTGCAGCAAATCCTCCCCTCAGACGGGATTTTTAACATCCATCTTGACTTAGCTGAGCAAGAGCGGCACAGGCAGGAGCAGCAGAGAGGCTGCTCAGCTCTCGCTGACTGCAGCATCGGAAAAGGACCAAAGCCACAGCTGCAAATACCTGGCGTGACTCAACATCTCACAGCCTCACGATGCTGTGGCTGTGACTGCTGGGGTTGGAGCTCTGATTTCATTCACATTCATCTTGCAGAAGCAGAGCATGAAGGAGAAATGGAAAGAATAGATCTGGTCTGTATACTCCCCCAGAAACCAACTCCTCCCCATAATAATAATTCCTTGTAATAATAATAATAATAAGCATTCCAGTTGCGTATCAAGAAAACATGAAGTGGGCTGTGGAGTACAAATAATTTTTTCTGACTCACTGCAATATTATCTCAAGTTTAAGACAGGGGTATATTGTCTTTGATTTTTTATTTCCAAACCTGGGGGTGGGGTGGGTGTTTTTTTGACCTGTGCTGCTCTTATTTTCCTGAATCTGAATTCTCCTTTTCGCCCCTCCCAATTTAATACTTAACTTTTTATTTCTCCTTGTGGCTCTGTGTTTCTTCCATGTGTCTTTATTTTTTTGTTCTGTCTTTTATTCTTTTGGCCTCCTCTATGCTGTTTTCTTTCCTCACGCCTTCTTTTACCCCTCAGTCAGAAAATCCAGCAAACCATTTAGGTTTGTTCAGAGTTAAGCTTGTGATTAAGTGTTTCCCTTAAGAATAACAGATTCAAACACTCATTTCCTGAAGAAGACTCACAGTGTGAAGGAACCATGAGCTTCAGTCATTTTCCTGGGAATGCTGTTTTTCTCTCTCATTTTCTCAGCTGCTTTAGTTTTAAGGCAGCTGGGGTATAAATAATCAATATTGCCATAGATGAGGCTGAGGAGTGGAGCCATAACAGCCTTCTGCCAGGTCCAACAGCCTAGTGAGGCACAGCATGGGTAATTCAGAATTTATAGCACCCCAAGAAGTGGGCAACAAGTTTACTTAACACTAGCAGCAACCCTTTCCAGGGATTTTTTTTGGCTGCCAGACTATGGGAAATAACTGATAAACAGTACCGGACTGAGTTTCCAGGCCATTGTTCCAGGAACTATACACTAAGCTGCTGGAAATGATGATTTATCCCATTGGGTTTGTTAATTATAAGATGAATGGTCAACCAGAAACATTAGCATGAAAAAAAGAAACCAATGTGCAGTGACCATATGTTCCTGAAATTTATTCTGAATAGTTTTAACCTATTCACAGCAATACATCTTTGATTTTTTGAACGTTTATGGATGGTTTCCAATATAAGGCCCAGTTAAGCACATGCCTAACATCAGACTCAAGAGGAGTTTCACTGACATCCTCTGGGTTTCTCCTGCGTATGCACCAAAGACTACAGAGTTTCATTGACCTGGCAACTGCCGTAATGCGGGCAATTCCTTGGCCACTTAGCACCAGATATCACCAGATTATAGGATAATGTTTTCTGCTCTGTGTGTGTATGTGCACCACTGTGACGTCTCCCCTCAAAGCCACCTGGGGCTACGCAGAAGTAAGACCTGGAGACTTGCAGTTCCACGGCCTCCCACTGCCAACCAAAGTATCTTTTTTATCCATTGAGGGTTTTGCATTGAAAACATCGCAATTAATGTTTTATTTTGGTGTTGGCCCACAGCATGCCCTCTGGCAGTACATAGAAATGGCAGTGGAAGAGCGAGAGACGTTCGGTTGGGGATGCATTTATGATACAGATTTAGGAAAGAGTTAAGATTTCAAAGAGAAAATAGCAATAACTACAGTGGATCAGCTACTCTAATGCTCTGCAGAACTAAGAACTGAAAACCCAGCAACACCGGGAAGTCTAGGCGAAAGGCTTAGTGCATGTATTTAGTTCTTTAGAGCATGGCAGCAATCACTGGGAATACACAGAAGGTTAATAATTGAGACACTGACACTAGTATTTTCCATCTGTTCAGAGCTGTCACACCGATACTATTCCCCAATCCTACCCATGGCTGAAGCAGGAGGATGGATGTGCAGGCAAGTCGCAGAGAAGCAGATCTCAGCGAACGTGTTGAGGTCAGGCATACAGGCATAAGAGGGGGTGCAACTCCGCACATACACTAACGCTGTAGATTTGACACCTTGCCAAAATGAGTGACAAAGGCAGTGGGAAAAAAGCAAAATTGACATCCGGGCTCTAGCTCTCCATCGCTCATTTTCTCTGTTTCTCATGTGTTTGTTGCTGGTGGTGTTTCACAGAAATGCCGACAACTGCGCAAGGGAGCTGTGGAGGGACACCCCCGATTTCTCGACCGAAACATCTCTTGTATCACACTGGGCTCAGTATATAGTTTTTAAAGTTTAAAAAAATTAAAGAAAAAATAATGTAAAAACCTTCTAACGGGAGAGGAAGGTGTCTGTGCCAGCCGTGGTCACACACAGTGAGCTCACAGCTCTCCAGCTGGGCTGGGGGTTTCCCTGGGGCGTTGATCCTTGCGGGCGTTTTTAACAGCGTGACGTGGGATTGATTATCAGTGGAACGGGTCAGCAGGCTGCTGGGTAGACACCCCTATTTTTAAGGTGTCAATAAAATGTCTGACACATTTTTAGAGGATTTTGGAAACTGTGGTATGCTGAGCTTTGGTAGCTGTCTTGGGAATAGAAGCCTTCCTGCTGTACCGAGAGGGACAGCTGTTTACATACTCTTAGATCACACTGTGCATTTAACCTAGGATTACACAGAGGTGGGAACAGCTCGTGTCTGACATCTTGATGTTTTTTGCGGTGTGAACAGAGAGTTTTGCAAAGATCTCACAGGGGAATAGAAGAAAAAGCACCTCCTAGTCCTTGACTCCATATGAGGAAAGGGAAGATAAAATAGGAGGTGTTAGGTCCTGTCACATCATGATGCTCAGATTTACATGGTAACTCCAGCTCCGTTCCTGGCCCCTGTGTTTGCTGGAGACTGCCGTCTCCTCTCTGGCAATGTGGCCAGGTGAACGGTCCCTGGCCCAGGGCACCCTGGGCAGAGGTGGAGGGGGATGGGGTGAGCAGCCAGGGGAGGCAGGCAGCATGGGAACATCTCCAGTGGATTCCTCCTCACAGTTTTGGAGGAGCTGTGGCCCGGGAAAGATGCACCCTCCTCTCCACTGGCCCATGAGAAACATCGGCTGGTGTCGAGGATAGGGAGCGCCTGGCAGGGAGCTCACTTGCCCAGTGGCAAGGAGAAATAGCAAGCTCTTAAAACAGCCATAAAGAGCGAGAAGCAATTATAATTTGTGAAATTGATAATAGATAACCAGTTACCATTTCATAGCTCTACCAAGATATCTTACAGAATATCTCCTATCCACATATCTCAGAATTTATTCCATTTCTATCATTATTCAGATTAATTTTGAATTTAGTGCCAAGAGCACCTTGGCACTGTGGGGGACTTCTAATATTCTGATTTGTCGTATCGTCAACCTGCCTTGGAAATGAGCTTCAGCTAAGCAGGCAGAAGACAGATTCCTTGCCACATTTTTTATTTTTATTTAACAGAGGCCAGAAGAAGAACGGAGGAGGGAGGAACTGGGACACCTTGTTTGTTCCTGTGGCTTTAAGATTCTTTGGATAATCAGTTATCAAGAGGTGCCCCCTTTTTGGGAGATTCAACTGATATTATGATGTTCAATTAAGCTTATTGAAAAGAAGATTAAGAGACAATTTAATCACAGTTTGTGAGTACCTATATAGGGAGAACATTTGATACAAGAGTGTTCTTTATTCTAACAGACAAAGGCATTAAATTGCTGGAAGCCGAATTCAGCAAAGGTTATATTAGAAATAAAATGATTAAAATTTATTTTTTTAACAGTAAGGGCAATTTACCATTGGAACAAGTGATCAAGGGAGTCCAGAAATCCTGTCTTTAAATCAAGATGAGATGAACCGATATACTCTATTCCCACAGCTGCTTAGGTTTAGGGTTTGCAAGTGCCATGTGCCTGGCGACTGTAGTTCCTTGGGGGCTGTACCCTTGCTGGGCAGAGCCCCCTGCAACAGGGTCCCTCGGGAAGATGGGGGCTTGAGTCCAGACTTGGACCACTGTGATGTGCTGGAGGTGAACTTCAGAAATGAGGGGCCGTATCCTGCCCGTGGCGTGGCTGAGCCTTCTGGCAGTGGTTGGCAGGCTGGGAGGTTTGATGTATATCACACAGAAATTGGATAATTCCAGGTCTGATGGAAAGATGACATTTTCTAGCACTGTAGATTCAAGGACTATCCTGACCAAAAACATTGACCGTAAGGAAATTAAGAAGAAAGTGCAAGGCTATTTTAGTCAAGGTCTAAAGTCCTAAACTGCTTCCAGTCCTGAACTGTAAAAACACAGGCTTGCTTTCCCAAGCAGTACAAGTAGGCACCTCGCACCACAAAACCACTGGGAGCCATAAACGTCCTAGAAGAGAACTTATTTTTCTCCTGATTTTCATTTTAGCTGCAGTCCACTGTCTTCCCATTACCAGTTTTGGCATCTAGGTGTAATAGTGATGTAAACATCAATATTTTAACGTCAAAAAAGAATACAAAATGAAATTGAATTCTAGCAAGTATAAAGGAAATAGAACAATGGCTTTCCTATTGAATCCTCTGCAGATTCCAAATAATGGATTATTCATAGACCTTCAGCTCATAATAAGGCGCCCTTATTCCTGGAATTTGAAGCATTTCTCTCTTAAAATGCAATTATTTTCTGATTCCCTTACCAAGTTCAGTTTTGACACAGTGGTACGATTTCCTTATCTCTCTTAGAAGTCACTGCATTAGACTGTGTAAATGAAAACAGCAACATTTTCCATGTGTATTTTTTTCCATATGTGTGGTGTTTGTTAAAAAAAAAATAATCTGAGTGATACTTCATAGCACAGGAAAATGGTGTGCAAAGGGAAATACAGCTGTACCTTGCAGGTGCTTCTAGCTGATATATAAAGAACACTGCTTGGCCACACAGAGCAATAGCTTTAAACAAACAGCAGAGTAGCTTTAAACTCCAACAGCAGCCACCTATTTGAAAATACAGCAGGGGTAAAGAATATCTGAAATAGGTGCAAACTGGTGATTTGGCCAAGTTCTGCTAGGAACACCAACCCTTGCCTGACTCCAGTGCGTACCTGACCATTCATCCACCCAAAGTCGGGTGTGTACACAACTTCCTTGATAACTGTGGCTTATTGGGAATCAAAATCGGCTCTGGGGGCTTGGATCTTTCTTTGTTTGTTTGTTTTGTTCAATTTGAGGACCTATTTCAGTTCGGCTAGAGAAACTCAGCTATGAAAACACTGCAGTTCAGAAATCCCCTGCTGGCTGTTGAAATCTGTACTGGTAGAATTCGTCCTTCACAGATCAAGAAATTCCCCAATTACTCCACCCGACACAGTTCCCCACGTTTATATAGATGGTTTATTTCTCTGGCATTTTTTTAGGTATAAAACAAGGGTACAGATTGATTTCGCAGTTTGCACGATACAAAACTCACCCTAATAGTTTAATTTTTTTAATGGGATTTAAAAACGTCTACTGCACACAGTTCAGCCTATAATTCTTTAAGAATAATCCTGCATTAAAAGAGGAGTGACTGAATGTTCTCACAGGCTTTTCCCCTCTCTAGCTTTTATGATCCTTTGCCACTGATGTTCAGACTGGCTTTAGACAAACTGAACTTTGAGAGCTCCATTTACACTTGTGAAATACGTACTAATTCCACAGGGTATTAGATGACTTAATTAATATTGCAAAACTTTGATAGGTTCAGATGTTAGACCCTTCAGCAGAACTGGCTGCAAAGCAGATAAAGCCATCGTCCACCGTCAACCGTTCCTTTTCAACGCATTAGAAACCCCGATCACAGGCATGCAATGAGATTTGCTGCCTTATTGTCTCCAACACTGCAATCCGCTGTGATGCTGATGACCTGTTACTCTGAGGAAAAAGCACAACTAAAGCAACTTTAGCATTGAATAACCGCCTGCTTAATAATACGGTTGACCAGAAGCAGTTCACTTTGCAGGAGAACTGTAGCACAAGATAATTGACCTTAATACAGTTATGTGCCTTTGCCTTTGATTTGGGCCACACAACTAAATTTGTGGTCAATTACAGAGCCTGCGAGAGTGAGCACGAAGGCATAATTAAAGGTTAGTAAGAGGTGGTCACAAAAGGAGTAGCTCTGAAATTAAAGTCCACTAATTCACTCTGGTTACAGGGACATAAACAAGCTCTCAGCCATGCCGAGTTGAAAGGTCACCTGCGCAGGTAGCCCCAGCTTTCCATTGCCAGAGATCTCCAGGGCAGCAGAGGCACAACATGCCCATCTCACTAAATGGATAAAGGAAGAGTTCTTGGTATGACTAAGTTTTCTTTACGTTAGAAATTACGCTTTCAAATCAAGAAACCCGATGTTGGTGTTTCTAGCTATTGAGTAGTCACTATGTAGAAGTCCAAACTAAGCCCAACACGTCTCCTAGCCCTTTTGATCCTCAGGAAAAAGCCCCAGTGGTAGTACATCAGTGTACAAACCTCTCGATAAGGATGCATGATTCAGAGTTCAAATCAATGAAGTGAGATTTAGGAGGTCAGAAATATATTTGATTTCATGTTATCCTATTCTCTCCAACATGAGAGAGAGGTTGTGTTCCAGCACAACCTCAGATATATCACCTCTCCTCCTCATTACTTAAATTCCCTACCTATAAAGTGGGAATGATAATATTCACACATGTCCAAGGAGTGCCACAAACCTCATTTAGTAATGTACATTTGGAGATTGTCATATGGAAGTTACTACAAAGTGTTGTAAGAAATCTTCCCCAAAAAGTTGGTCTGTGATCCAATAGAACTTAATAATATGCAACTCTGGAAAAAAACCCCAGGTTAAATTCTGGGTGAAACACTGAATGTTTCTGAACTGGGTGCAGTCCATAAGGACAAATTGAGGCTCAATGAGAATTCATGAGTCCACATCTGCTTGGAATGCGCAGAAATACTGAATTCAGGAGAGACATATACCTGTTCCGGGATGATTGCTTGTTGCGATGAGAATGCAGAGAAAGCAATGTACAACCCAGACGATTAAAGGCAAGAAGCAAAAGTCCACTGTAAACGCAGCAGCCCAGAATGTGTGTCAAAAGTGAATTATGAAAATAGCCTCGTACATCCATGGCAATTTCACAGAGCCATTCTGATAACAATGAACACGACAGCGTGCAGTAGGAATAACAATGCCTAGAATTATTTCAACCAATATATTTTTTAAGGACAGTCGCTTTAGTTCTCTCTTTGCATCTGTAAATGGTAGCTGAATTAATGATAAATACGACCCAAGCAACAAAAGATTCTGCATTACATTCTATTATCCATCCTCTCTTCCTGCCTGGAAGATATTCCTTACAACTGAACTGGAGATGATCTTGTACCTAGTGAACCACAGTTTGTACAGAGAAACTAAGAGGCTGGGGAAGAACAAAAAGCCTCTCAGGTCACTTGGCGATTGCCTGCAAGGTTGTAGGGATCTGTGTAGTTTAATATTTCGCTGTAACGCAATTTCCCTGCTGGGATCTCAAAGCACTTCACGAACATGAATGCTGAGATTCACACACGGTTATTACCTTGCATGGGTGATTTCCAGGGCTGAGTTTTGCTGCCGTTATTAAAGCAGAGCGTTGCTGGAGGGCTACTGAGGGACCTTGTACAGAAAGGCATCACTTCCTACCAGCGAGGGTAGACATAATCCAGCCCGAGTGAGGCAGGCTAAGTGTGCAGCTCTACCAAAGGAGAGACTGACAATGGGCAACTTCAACGGGCAGAAAAAATTCTTCTACGTACGAGCTGTGTCACCATCAGACTGACTATTAGAAAGCAGAATGTGCAGAGTGAAAAGCAGCAGCCTCAGCATGAAAGGAGATATTTTAGGTATGGGGGATTATTATTTTCTGAATGCAGCTGGAAGGTGGGTGAAGGGCATTAGGGGCTTCCCAGGCTCCCCTAACTCTTAACTGGGAGGTGTGAAAGGTCTCACATCGACTCATCCACTTTCTAAGCCCACCCCATGCAGAAACACAACACTGTAAGAGGCAGTCAGACAGTGCCTCTAGCTTGTCTCAGGCAGTCCTGTATTCCTCCTTCTCCCACTGGCTTCGTTATAGAAGTCTGTGCATATAAAGCGATATCACCTTGACAGCGCTTTCCCGCTGGCCTGTTTCCTAAAGGCATTTAGAGCTTGAGACTCCAAAGTGCCTCTGCTCATCTTGGCTTTGACCACTGCAGATGCTTTCTCCCTCTTCTGAGGTTCTCATAAGACCATGTATCTGTTTTAAACAAACAAACAAAATCCTAACCAGACAACAAAACCAGCCAACACCCAGCTCATGTTTAGGCAGACAACCTTGCTATAAGCATCATACTAAATGCCAACTGTAGGCATTATTTGCCTCCTACATAGTCTTCACCCCTCTAACCTGTATGTTTTGATTGGATTAGGATCCCTCACTCCAGAGCAGAGCAATTTGTTGCTATTCTTTCAGCAATTCAATTTTGCTCAATGTTGTGGGGAACAGCCTGCATCCAGAAAGTGAGTAAGGGCATTACTTTACTTTTACCAGTCTGCTTTAAACAAATATTAGAGAGCAGTGCTCCCCTGGGTACCATTACAGCAAACAGCAATTTTCAAGCAAGCTCCAGAGTAGATTGCTCCTGAGATGCTCCTGTACTTGTAGGATGTGTATTATGCACTTATGGCACTTGTGAGGGGGATGGTGGTGGAGAAAATCTTACTGACCTTATAGAGGAATAAGAGTACACCAGTCTGATGAACCCTACAGTTTCCTTAGTGTGTGCAGGGACTGTGCCTGTTTCACACAACCAATTTTTCATTTCCTTTCTGAACACAGAACTAGGGCTCATGATATGAGCGCCTCTGCACAAAGAATGAGGCACAGTGATAGGACACAAGATGTTTGCTATCCCCTCCTGTGACATATCTGTCCCCTGAGCCCTCTGTCCCCATGGGAGACAGACAGCCTGCAGAGCAGCAGCCTCAATTTGCTCCAAGCAGCATTTCCCAGCCCTCCACAGATGAAAGTGTGTGCAGAGTCAGGAAAGATTACATGTGATGGGAGTGAGCCAAAGCAAGAAAAGACTTGGCTGCACTCTTCCAGCCTGTGCTTGGCAGTGCTTTGCACCATTTGCCTCCCTTTCCCCTAAATTATCTTGTCTGCATTTCACTCCTCACCTGCCTTTTTTCCTCGTGTCCCCTGCTTCAACCCTTGCCATAGAAATTGTGATGATTTCCATCCACCTCATCCCTTCCCACACACCTCTTCCTCCTCACACGCCCGGGCCATTTGCCAGTAGGTCCTGCTGAGGTGGCCTGGGTCTGTCTGTCCTGTTCAATAGGGTCCCACTGGGACAGGCTCCTTGAAGTCCCAGGGAGTGCCCCAAAACTGCTGCAATACATGCAAATGAAATACTGCGATTACAGCCCTGTTCCTCCCATCAATAAGCAATTGGTAGGTATTTATTAGACTTCAAAACTTGTAGCTCAACTCTCCTATGTCAAGGGTCTCCCCAGCAGAGCTCAAAGGCAAATGGGTCAACAAATCACTCTGTAAGGAGACACACACAAGTTAAACGTGCTCCTTTTTAACAAACAGCTAAGCTGTGCAAAAAATCTAATGTGTGCCTGTCTTCATGGCTTTCTAGTCAAGACAGGGAGAGAACTCCAAGCCTTTCTGATTTATCTTTCCAGAATGAGAGTCCACAGAGTGACCAGATGTTCCCCCATTCGTTAGCTAACGAGGATTGGTAATGCTGGGCTGGAGCTTGGAGCTGGGTCCTCTGCACACAGAGCTTTCCTCACGCTACATGGTCCAGCTCTTCCCCTGCCGCTGGGATGCACTGTCAGGCAGCAATGATTTTGCTTAGAAGTTTTGGTCGATAGGGGTACTGGGTGTCAGGGGCGATGGATGCGTGCCTGTGCATAGCATAGCGAGAGAAACACGTATTTGGTAGGGTCTGCATACTGCCTAGTACTGGATCAGACCAGCCAGCGAAAATAGAGTTGCTGTCTCAGATGTACTTCATTGGTATTCTGGAGGCAGCTGGACTAGAGACTGCACAAAATTATTTTCAAACAAGAATTACAATTGGAAAGGCAAAAAGAGAGAGACAGAGAGAATTTGGGGGGTATTTGTCAGCTGAGAGCCTCAAGGTTGTATTCAAGCTGCCTTGCTGATGACAGAATAAACACAAGAAAATCTGAAACAAATGGTGCTTCGTGGATCAAAATGACTAGATTCTGCCACAGATACTTAGCGTTAAAAGGCTTTTCCTTGTGGAAAGAGGGAGTGAACTCAATCTGAATCCACGATGAATGGAAAAACAAGGCTTGCTTCTGCTAAACACAGGCTGGCAAGGGAGCACTGGTTGAGGTAAACCCCGCATGTCCTTCTAAAGCCGGATTTATGCAACAAAGCAGCAATGTCTTACATGTTGAAGCACCGTTCCCCTTCATATCTGATATTGGGCTGATAGACATGATGCTTAATTCTGCCAAATTTGTCAGTCTTGACCTGCGAGTCTGATCTTGGGGAAATTCTATTCATTGCTGAATAAATAATGCATGGGCAGTCATGCATTTTTCATGCTAAGACTTTTAAAGGCCACTGTAGTGATGCATGTAAATTCAATTTTCCCCCCTTCTCTCCCTCTCTGCACACTCAACTGCTAAATAATTATTAACATCTGACTCGCAGCATGGTGAGCAGCCACACCATCCAGAGAATCCACTGTTGCTGCGACACTGCTGCCTCCTCTCCGCCCCTATAAAGTCCAGGAGAGATAATGCCAGGCAATAGCAAAGCAATCTGTCTCCTTTCCTCCCCCTCTCTCCATTCCTCCCCCCATTTTTTTTTTTCATTTCTTTTTTATAAGGCTCAACAAAAACACATGTGTATGAAGTGGAGCAGAACAAAGGGACCAGCTTGTGGATTTGATATTCTTCTGGAAGCACACTAATCCCTTCCAGAAAAGCAAAGCTGGTGCCTTTATTTGTAGCTGTTGGCTAATCTGTGTGTCAGAGAACTGAGCGGACGGTGGGGCTCGGGGCAGCTTTATCAGGCGAGTGACTGAAGGGCTGCAACTGAAGGAGGGGGAAGCGATGCTGCTAAACAAGGGCTTAGAAAACAAAGCCAGAGAGCAAATCTGGCATGATGGAGGTCGGGAGTGGGAATGTTAAAACCCTCCAGGTTAACTCCCTGTGCATTAGTGCTTGTTGTGAGTGAGAGCAGGACAAGAGCAGCATCCTCCGTGGGGCTTGGGGATGCTGTAGGTGTGGCAGCACTGAAACACGGTGCAGCTCTTGCGGGAGTCAGTGAAGGGGCTGTGGTGCACAAACCAGGGGGCTTTCTCCCAGCTCCAGATAACACTGATGTAGAAAGGATCAGGATAAACCCCCCCATGCCATCCAGTCTGCTTGATAATATTCATCAGGCAACTCTGGTCCCGTGTTTGGGAGGGGGATGAGGCAGAGAGCCTCCAAATCTTCATTGAATTAACCAAACTGCAACACCAGCCTTGCAGAGACTTGCCAGACAGCCTGCTGAAGCAATAAATACGGAAAAGACAATCTACCAAAATGCATTTCAGTCTCTAACCCCTGGGAATGAAACTGCAGTTTTAGTTAAGACTTCATGATCAACTACAGCAGAATTGAAGGGCCAGCAAGTACAAAGGAATGTGTAGAGGACATCACTTTGGGCACCAGTACGCTGATGTTAGCATAAAGAGTAAAAGGTTCATCTGGATTTTGAGCCACTTTCAGACCCATTGGCAGGAGCAAAGTGCTCATGCAGTTGCTGTAATTGCATCTGCACTCAATTTCCCCTGTAAAGGCTTAAAGGTGATGATCTTTGCATGCACTTTCCTGATTTGTTTGCACACTAACATTTTGGGCTAATAACTCCCCAGTCTGGCAAAGACCATGATCATGTTTCCCACCAAAAGTGTATTTCTGTACACAGTGATTATTCGTATGCTTAAAATAAAGTGCATGCTTAAATGCTTTGCTACCTCAGGACCTAGTTTTATCATTATATGCTTAACTTGATGACATTTCAGACCTAAAATCTGATGTTAAATCAGGGTGAAACAGACTGCAGAGTTGTCTGCTTCGGTGCTTTTTGAGCTTATCTTATGATGTATGTGAAGCCATTCCACAGGTCAGAAGAGGTGAGTTTGCTACTTCAGAAAGAGTCAGGGCTGCTCTCAAGAGAAAGGCACAGGACTGACCATTCACATGGAGAACTGTGTCAGTTTTATTCAACAGCAGCAGAGAGTTGGGGAGAGAGGGGAGAAGAGAGGTGTGAAGATGAGTGCTGAGGTCTCCGTAGGAATGGAAGGACATGTCACCCAGTGGTATACCCTACCTTTTCTTGGGGAGTATCATGGGTCTGTAGGAGCCTGGCATTCTGTGTTATTAGTAAAGTGAAGAAAAATAATTTATCCTGATGTAATGTCATCCTTACCTTTAAAATAGCAGCCTGCATGAAAGATTTCGGCTACAGCCACTCACGAAACACATGCACACACTTATAAGCCTTTTACAAATTCTCGTGTCTGGGGTGAAAAGGATTTTGAAATACGGATGAGAGCTGACTGCAAACACATCTAGACAACTCAGAGAGAAACCTATCTGAGACAAATTATGGAAATGAAATGCCCATCTTTACAGATCAATGCAAGGGGGTCCCTGGTGAGGAGTGTATAGATCATTTAAAAGACCTCTCATCCTCTTCACTAGGTTTCAGCTCCAAAATACACTGGCTGATGTGGGGCATTATTAATGGCATTGGCATTACTGTATCAGTCACCTGTACATTGTCCATGGACTTCTCTTGCCCCTTTTGTTTGAGACTTTCATTTATAGGCTAATAATAGATTTGCATTTAGATGAGAGTAAAACTGGTCACAGTAAGGATGGAAAGGGAAGAAGGTCACTTATCGATCCTGACAGTGAAGTCTTGCCTCTCTTCTCCTCAGCAAGCTATGTTAATTGACAGCAAAGAATGATAAATTGCCTTATCCATCTAGAAAACAGACCCATCTCCTTGGTTTGAAATCCTGTGCCACATCATGAGAGTTTGTCCCACTCTCATGCTGCTATTCTGTCCACATCCTTCCCTCCCTCCCGCAGCAGATTTGGGTTGTGGTTTACGCTAGGTTGTGCCTCACAGTTGTAAGGGATGAGCTGTTCCAACATGCCTGTTAATTCCAGCCACTGCCCTCCTGCATGCAGAATTATAGCCTGAGACAAAGGTTTCTCATTTGAACCGGGGCATCCCTTTGCTAACGTGCCAAACCTCCTTTCCAGCCGAGTCCTTCTTTCCTGCCGCCCTGGAGCCAGCCTGTGCGCTCCCTGCAAGGGGGAGCTCAGGCTCATTTCAGGAAACCCACATGTTGTCTGCTTCTGCATTCAGCACAGTTGTCAATCTGGGTAATGAAGAGGCTGAGGACTGGGGTGGAAAAGCTGTTAAATAAATCATAGTCATGCTTTGCATTTTTATAGGTGTTTTTCATGTCTAGCTCGCAGAACACCTCATGAAGGGAGTTAAATATCATTGTTCCTCCTTCACAAGCGGCAAAACTGAAACCTGGTGAGATCAAACAGCTGACAAGATAAACCACCAGCCAGTGCCGAGGAAAGGCTCCAGCCTTCATCTGTTGCCCAGGCTGAGGTGGTAGGCAATGCTTCCTCTTTTGCAGGCTTGAAGAGCCGATCGCTGGAAAGAAGGGCCAGGTGTGGTTTACGGGGCACCGAAGAGTTGCCATGCAGTCAGATTGAAAGGGCAGCCCTGTCAGGGTGTGATGCAAGGGCTTGATGAAGCACTGCTGAAGCATCCAGCAAAAGCCCCATGGGTTGTGAGGATGCAGGCTGAGACCATAAATTGCAGAAGATTCCCTCTAGTCATCGTGTGAGTCTTTGCTCTGTGTGAGGGATGTGATCAGAGACAAACCCTCCTGGTAACACAAAGTATATAGAGACTATCATAAGATGCTCTGACAACACAGGTATTTTTCTTTACATGTAACTCACTCCTCCTCAGTCCTAACGTGTTCAAAGTCATGTTTTCCACCCCACTCATGCAAGTAGGACATCAGCACCCTAACATTCAGGTGGGTAAGCTGCAGGTTCCTCTGGCCCAGAGAACAAGCAGCAGCAGGATGGAGGTATAAATGTACCACAGCCCTGGGTACAGCCTGCCTTTTGGGCATGGAGGGAGAGAACTCAGCCCCATCCTGATACTGCTCCCACCCCAAGGAAAACCAGTCCTTCTCTGCTTTTTGTCTGGACCAGACTCAAATAACTGCACCCTGTTGCTAGGTTACCCGTCTGCCTTCCGCACACCCCCATAGCTGCTGGAGACCTCGCATCAAACTGCAGCTCACATGTTGGGCTATTTTTATCTTTTTGGGGAGATGGGGAATGAATGGACGGCAGGGCGGAAGGAAGGAAGATATTTTATTCAAGTGCTAGGATCCTCTGGTCATTGGGTTATTTGGTATGTGTCTGAATAAGCTGCTGAATACAAATGTGTGTGTTCCTGCTTCCTTAAATAGGTAGAAGATATGTGGGATCATAATGAAGTATCTGCCTGACTAATGAATATCAAGTGACACCTTTTGTGCTATTTCAAATCCTTGATAAATTGTCTTGTGTTCTGCAACAGCCAGAAAAGAGCTGGAAACAGCTTCGCAAAATGCACGGATGCACCAGAAAACCTGTGAAGGGCTGGCAAGTGTGGAATAAAAAGCTCTTGGCATTTACACAGCCACAAGATTCTTACACGTTGCTTGAATTCCAATGATGTCATCATGAAGAAGACAGTAAGATGGGGTAGAAAAGTGAAAAATGGTTGCAGAGAAATTATTTCCATCCCCCTGAGAACAAGGACTGTACCCCCTTGCCCAAAGTCAGCTGTGTTACCCATGGCTGAGCAATGCCAGGTGGTTCCTGGACTGCTGCACACAGCAGTCTCTGGGGGCTGTGCTCTGTGGTAGAGGACCCAGCAGATGTAATAGGAAATCTGTGAGCCTGCAGGATCTTATGGACCACTTAACATTCAGAGGACCTTACCTATACTGCTGCTAACACACAGCATTGTGTATTCTTCTCTGCTTTTTTTTTTTTCCCCCCAGATGGGGAAACTGAGGCTTGCAGAACATGACTGACAGCTGGCCATTGAGACTGAGGAAAACCATAGCTGCACCCTTTAAGACACATCATGGTCCATGTCCCATTGAATTAAAAAGATCTATACAATATATCACCTCATTTCTTCCGTGTTCCTTCTAGGATTGAGAGCTTTCCATACAGACCAGCAATAGACTGCAAGAAAATGAAGGTGCTTTATGGTTTTCTCTACCCCTTTTCTTCCAATAAAATGTTCTGCAGCAATATGAGGTAAGAAACCCACTGCACCTCAGATCACCCTCACAGCTGTATGCTGGGTTACAGGAAATTCTTTTTGATTTTGCTTTCTTTGGAAAGAAGAGACAGTAAGAGACTGAAAAAGCAGCAGTTTTAATCCTCTGTCTTCACTGTATCTGCATTAACTGAGGTCCTCAGTTTGAAGGTGGATGTAAACCACTGATAAATGCACCCTGACTGCAGATGAGCTGCCTACATGGGACTAGAGCCTCCTATGGTAAGAGGAACACCAGAGGACCGGGAAGTAGCCACTGGGAAATAGCAATCTCCCAGGTAGCAAAATGCTACCCACAGTTATTGCAGCTGTGAGATACCGGTGAAAGAGGGAAAAAAAGAGCGGAAAAAACTCACAGCCTAAGATCCATTTAAACCTCACCCCCTACGAAACTATTCCCAGTACTGTCAGGAGAGACTGTTTTCAGTCAAAGATGGATTCCCTCCTTAAATCACAGCTGCCAGTTATCTGTGATATAAATGCAAGCCATAAAGCTCATCCCAAATCAGGTTTCCTGCCCTCATTCCCTCTGTTCTCCTGCACATCAAACAGCCACCCGGGGCTGAGACCTGGCACCTCCCCACGGCGCCCGCAGGAGACATATTGTTGGCAGTCGCAATCACGGGCTCAATCAGCGACAAGGAGATTATTTCTATTTTCTCAGCAGCTGTTTGAAGGGAAATAATCCTGGAAGAGCCTAATGAATTAGCGTTACGAGAGTTATCTGAACTAATGAGAAGGAGTGGAAATGGGCTGAGGAAAAGGGTCTGCTTTTCAAAGAAATGCAGGGCCTTTATTGGCTCTCTTCTGTTTTGGATCTTCAAAGACCCTTTATTTTTTTTTCTACAGCAATTTATTTCCTGAGTGATTGAAGAACAAAAACAATTACAAACTGTAGCAATTTCTTTTTTCCTCTTAGCTTTCTTATTTTCACTTTGCGAGATGCTCAAAATGACGACGTTCCCATCCTCCCTTTTCCCTTCCTGCTTCTGCAAGACCAGAATAATAAGAGACCAGCTAGAAACAAAACCAATCCAGAGTAGCAGAAGTCTTCAGTGCTACGCAGGGTTAGGTATTGTGCCTTGGCATGCTAGTGAAATCAAAATAAAAAGGGAAAAGAAAGGAGAAAGAAAAACATCTTTCTAGTGCTTCTGAGATCAAAGGAGCAACCCTTGAAATTTGATGGTTGGGAACTTCTAAGAAAGGAGGTTGTTAAACCAGTCCTGACTTCTGTGTCTGTTTTATCAGCGGGGAGACAGTGACATTGTTTGAACTAGATACTGGCTTTTTCCCCACCAAGGTTGTGTGATTTCTGAGTGTGTTCCCCAAGGCTAAGGGTTTGCTATCAGAGCTCAGGAGCAAGGGCAATGCTTGCACTTAAAACACGACTTCACAAATGCCGCTAAGGATCCAGGTGCTTCCTGCATTGCCCGTCTCCACTGGCCTCTGCACCAGCAGGCAGATACAGCTGTGGCCCTCACAGGTACGTTTGGTGTTAGCTCCACACAATTATCCCATCTTTTTCCCTGGACCTTCGGAAGAGGATGGTGCTCACAGCTGAATGCAGCAGCCGCTTTCATTGCCCAGCCGTGCTGCTGTGCACAGTGGGCTGCAGCACCAGGATCAAAGTCCAAAGAGGTGTGTGCATGCTACTTCATGAACTCCAGGCTGATGGTTGCTGGTGCCCTGCCTGGTACACCCAGGTTTGGCTTCGTTGCCCCTTCACCTTTCTCCAGGGCTCACAACACAGCCTTTGCTTCCCTGGAAAGTATAGCCCTCCCTCCTCCTCAGGGTTTTCTCTCTTCAAGACACAAAACTATTTCATATTAAGATGTTTGTTTCTTGTTTCTCTGCATTTCAAGACTGAGAAAGCACAGAAGGGTTGGTCCATTAAGATACTAGGGGAAGGATTTGAGTAAACACAGCCCTGGATCTGAACCACCTCTGCGAGTGGTTGGGACCAACACTGTGGACACAGGTCTTCTTCTGGCATCAAGTATGAAGGCTGGAAAGTGTCCCCACCATCTGCCACCCGGTCCTCACTGCCCTTTGGCTGTGGCTGAGCTTGTGGCATGGGCATTCCTTAATGACCTTCAGTCAAAACAAATTAAGCTAGCTGTGACCTACTATTTAAAGTAACTCAGCTCCCTTCCCAGAAATAAGCTACAAAAGAACTGGACAAGCACTTGGCATGTGGAAGTAGGAGGTTGGTTGTGATCTGCTGGTGCAATAGCATTTCTGGCATTGTTGCAGCCAGACCTGTTGCTAACGTGTCCCTCCTCCCTGTGCATCCTATTACTTGCACTACATAAGTTTACTACTTCTTTTCCCGTTGTTAGGCAGTCTACATACAGCTTCTGCCCTACACACCCTTCATTTCACTTGTAGGTATCTCTGTGCATGTTCAGGCTGAATTTTCCCTGCTCCAGCTGCTCCAGCTCGTGCCCATGCTCCAGCCCAGAAGTCACACACCCGGGTTACTGTGCTGCACCGAGGTCAGCAGGAACACATGAGCAAACACACCTGCAGGACTGAGGCTGCAGTTGGCTTTGCTTCATGTACAGAAAGAAGCAAATAGATTGCATGACACAGAAGCACCTCAGCCTCCCCGTGCTTCTGTAATTTGGGGAGGGAATTGCAAAGGGAAAGGGGTCAGTGGAACAGTGCAAAAGCTTTCTCATTGCTCATAAAGTGACATGCCCTGGGTTGTGTGTGTGTTGTGCCCTGGGTTGTGTGTGTGTTGTGTCCTGGGATGTGACAGCCTCCCTGGTGTCCTGCCCCTTGGCCCACAAGACCTGGAAGGCATCCATAACCGGTTCAGTGATAATTTTTCTGGCATGGCAGAGACTGGCAGGTGGTGCAGAACTAATATGTTCACCACTATCCACTTAACTCCGGTGCAGAGAGGTGTGTTGGGATGGGGAGAGGCATGACCTGAACACAGGGAGCCCTTAGTGCACAGAGCTGGTGGATGATCCAATAGGGGTCATGGCCAAACAGTGCAAATTAGAGCCACCCCAGGTAGCTGTAAAGCCTGCAAGAGCTTGGTGAGGTCCAACTCTTCTCAAAGGCACAGGAATCCCTAAACGGTATCCCATCTGCCTCCTTCATCTGACCTGCTGATTAATGAAGTCTTTATCTTTTGTCTGGGTAAATGTAAATTCTGTGCAGGAAAAAAATAGCAGCAACCATACATATGCAAAACGATTTGGCAGGGCTTCCTTTGAATCCTTGTTCTCTGCTTCTGCTTTACTTGATGGACAAAAGAAAGGCTCATACTCCAGAAATGTAAAAATATTACATGAAACCCAGAAAGTAGCTTAAACAGTTATAAATAGGAGTGAAACTAACTGATGGAGGTTCATCACGCAAAACGAAGTGTGTAAAGAAAACATGAAGCAAAAGAAATAGTGAAAAGTTGAGATGGAAATTCAAAGTTTAAAATTCTTCCCTCATTTACAAATCTATGGTGGGGAATTTGTTTAGAGAAAGATTAATTTTATGTTCTCTTTCTCTCTAAAATTACAGTTTTAAAATTACATGAAATATTCATGGAGGATGGGGAGTGAACTAACATCACCTTTGCTTTGCTGTTCAAATGAAACAAACTGAAGTGAAAAAGACAGTGACTGAAGAGCTTTTCATGAGACTATGAAAGAAGAAAATTTTGCTTTCCTGTATTCAGTGATTACGGTGACAATGGCTACATAAGAACCTAGACAGAGAAATTTCCAGTCTCTCTAAAATTCTCTGCAGCTTGCAATTACACATAGTCAAATTTATCACGGATGCCAGATGGCACAGCTAGCATATTGGCAGGGATTTTGGAAATGAAAGAGGAAAAATAGCTGGCCCATTCTGTGCCTAGCTTGCCTTCCTTTCTCCCTCCCACCCCCAATAACCTTCTCCTATTTTCCCTCTGGAAGTAAATTTTCCCCCTCCTCTGTAAAACAGTAATTTGGGGCAAGAAGCCATCCGATGTATTTGGGGTTAGGCCTTCATCTGAGACACCCACAGGTTTCCTGAACTGCACACGGATGAAATCACTTAGTTCAAAGGCTTTTCTTGCAACTAGCCCTATTATTTTCACTGGGATGAAGATGAGAAACGAGAGTAGAGGACTCAAGACCCTTACACTGTAATCAGAGAGTAGGCTGGTGGCTGGACAGACAGACAGAGGGGTAAGCATGCAGGCACTGATGTGAGAAACTTAATGTGGTGAAGGTATTTCTCTGTGGTGACAACTACGTTTGCAAAAAACCCCAAATCAAAAGATGCTGTTGATTGTATGCACCCACAAACGCCCTATCCACGTTTTAGCAAGGTCTTAGAATTACATTTCTAAGTGCTCAGCAACCAGCTGCTTCTCTTCTGTCACTCGTGGCCAGATTTTCAAACCATCTCAATACCCTCCAGGAGCACTGTGACATGCAATCTGCTCCCTGTCTCAAAGGAGACAAAATTCCTTTGAAAATCTGGCCCAGATGGTCAATGCCAATCAATTTTGGAAAAGCCTACAATGCCCAGCAAGTACTGAGATAGGCATCTCAAAACAACGAACAAAATGATGGCTTCGGGAGGGACCTGGACCTTATTATCTTTAATAAGGTGAGGAATTCATGCCAAATCTCACTATAGTTCTTTATATTGATATAAACTTACATCTTCCAAGGCAATAATTTGGAATTACTCCTTTTGGTTTCTTTGAGAGTTGATTGCCCAATTTCATTTGGAGATGGAGATCCTCGCTTACCTGTGTGTCTATCCCTCCATCCATCTGATTCATTTTATGTGACTATTCATGTCCCATAATTTCAGGGTTACTTTCACAGCTCATGACCCTGTTGTCAGGTGTAGCATTTTCACACCATTTTTTCTGAGCAGTGTTGATAATTCTTGTTACCAAGATATTATATGTTAAAAGCTTTTGTCTTCCTGCGTGTGCACACTCTCTATCTATGTTTAAATGAACATCTAGAGGTAAAAAGAAGGCAGGAAGTGAGTGATGCAATTGCTCTCAGCCCCCGTATATAGCACTGTTCAAAGAAAAAGCACTAACCCTACGGATACAGAACTGACAAATCACTTCAGTATTTGCTTGTCATTCCCTACCCTGCGTGGGTGGGTGTGGATGTATCAGGAGTAGGAAGGAGGCTGCACAGGCAAGAAATGGCTGCTGCCTGCTTTCAGCAGCCTGTCTGCAATGTCTACAGGAACACTCACTCTTCAGCAAGCCCTGGGGTGTGTGTTCACTTTCCCTTTTGGCCAAGTCTCGCTGATGCATATCACACATGGGTATCTGTAAGGTGGGTTTACATCAGTCCTGCCCCGCTGGCACTCCCCAAGCCTTTTGATCCTCAGAGGTCCACGGGCAGGTTTCAGCCCTTAAAAATGTAACAGAACCGCTGACATGCCTAAGAGATGTTATCCCTCTATGAAGTTAGGACAATGTTGTTAGTAGTCCCTCCAAAAACTCATTTCTCCTGGACACGTGTTATGGACTAAATTAGAGACTACTAGGCTCGGGCAGGTTGTCCTTTATGCACTAATTTGCAAGATCAGTGTTTGCTGGTTGCTGTGAATGTGTCTCTCTATGTATGCACCACCCCTCCACCACTGAGAAATCTCTAGTGGTTATGAAGTAGCCTCCAGAGCACCATTTGATGGCAAGTAAAGCAAAACAAAAAGAACAATTACCGAAACCAAAAAACCCAAGATAAAAAAGAAATAGCTGGAGGTAGAATGAATCAGTCATGTCTGTAGTGTGATTATATATGCAATGTCTTAGAACACAAGTATAATCCAGTTGCGATGGTGTATCCTTCCTCCATCTAAAACAAGAGAAAAATAACACCTACTAAAAGCCTATCTGCCCCTTTCTCAATTACTCACACAATCATGCTTCATTTCAGTCTCGGATTTACACTGCAAACCCAGGTGTCATTACCTAGATTGTTTCTTCTGGGGCCAGGTCCTGATGGCTCTATTCAGCTCCAACAATAGCTCTTAAGCACTCACCGGGAAGGTCCTGGAGCCAAAGAATTGGAATTAAGCAAGCAAGCCTTTGTTCCTGAGCAAAGCTCTTGTTCCGTCCAATTATGTAGTGGCCAGTGTAGCTCAGGTAATGCCAACAGTGCAACTGGGGACAGGGCAGTAGAGATTTGCTTTTAACTGTTTCAGTGCCTGTAACAGGAGCTTTGTTCTTTTTCTTGCCCTAGGTAGAAAGACCAGAATCTGGCCTTTGCTGATAGTTTTGAATAGTCTATCTCAGGGCCACAAGAAATGCCATTTACTTGGTATTCCCCTGATGTGTTCTAAGGTGTCCTGCGCTCCTTCTCATGAAGCTCCTGCTTCATGAGAAGTAACCCATTCCCTGGTGTGGGACCAAAGACACCTTTACTGTGGTCTAGAAAACTCTGTCCCATGGTAAAATAATAAGAGTGAAGCACAAAGGATGGATCTCCATATGGACTCCCCCACAACAGTAGCTGGGGGCAGGTTCCACCAATTCCATCACCACTGTCACTACCCCAAAGGACACTACCAGAGCTGTCCATAACAGATCATGCTAGAGCTTTCAGGAGGCTGCTGTGTCGCAGCTCATGCAGATTTCTAGATCATTTCCCTAGGAATCATGGACTTTAAAAGCCCCTTGGGAGGGAGAGAGCTGCTGTAGAAACTGGCAGAGACAGAAAGAGTATGAAAACCAGTGGTGTGAGGGTCCTTCGGTCCGCCTCCTGAGCCAGTGTGCTAAATCCTTGCTACAGCTGAGACCCAGCTGAGCAGCACTGGCGTAACAAGACCCATCTCTTAACATCCTTTACACTGAAATGTAGCAGGAGATGGCTATAGCTGCCTCCACCTGTGATAGCTTTTTGGGGCTGAGAGGGGACATCTGGTCCTTTTCTGGCATTTAACTTTCTGGATTTGCAGATTTTCACAAGGATCTTGAATAGAGAGAATAGTGAAGAGGAGGAATTTCCTAATCAGAGTGAGGATCCTCCAGGAGCAGCAAATGGCAGCTGAATTTACAGATCTGAATGTTCAATGGCTCCACGGAGGTATTGACTGTTGACACAGATCTAACTTAGGCACTTGCCAACGAGGCAAACAAGTCTGGAATTATTTAAAGCCAGCCTCAGAGCAATACCTTCAGAAAATGAAACACTCATTTTCCTGTCTTTCTTGCTCACCTTTTGGTGCTAAACACATCACTTTTAGGGCTCTCTTCTCAGCACCTTGCACTGTGTGTGGGGCCTAGGGGAGTCCACGGATGCACAATACACTTTGCCATAGCACTCAGGGAAACAGAGCAAGATAACAACAGATGGGTCTGCTTTGAAACTGTAAATTTCCCTGCCTTTTCTTCTTTCACTTTGGTTTGAATCAAAGCATTACTGAGCAGTAGGGAGGCCCTACTCTACTCCCTGCATTTGAGCTTGTTGTTATTTAATAGTGCAATGCTCTATCTATTAACTCCTGCCACTGAAAATGCATTGGAAACGAGGAGTTTCCATGTGTGTGGGAGAACCCTTTGAGGAAAGGAAAGAAAGAGAGGGAAAAAATAATAACGCCACAAATAATCGTCTTGGCATTCTAGAGGAAAAAGGCAGAGGTTTGTGCCTGGAAAACAGCTTGTCATTTGTCTTTAATAAGGAACGATTGCAAACAGATTTCCTACAGACATTGGCCCCATATTGAACTGATTAAAAATCCTGTGTTTATTGATTGTTGCATTCTTTTCCCCTGCTGCCTTGCTTCATCCACTCTTGGGAGGTTCAGCCACGGCATCCCTGCGCTCCCCAGTGCACACCGAGGGCAGTGCTTCATCCCAGCACGCAGCCACAGATGGTAACTGGGGATGCTTGCCAGGCTGCACTGCTGTCTCAGGAGGGTTGGTCCAGGGGCTGAGGAAGATGAGGGGACCAGGGTTCCCAGCTTTCTAGTTGCCTGGCTGGAAGAGTGCAGATGAGGCACTTGATTCCTCCACCCTCAGTTGCCTTCTCTGCTCAAATGGTCTCTGTAGATTTTTTCCTTGTATCAAAGGTTGTGAGATCTTTTAGGCTGGAAGGAATATTTGCTTCTGAGCCTGCATATTTGGTTTGTTTCTAAAGAAACACCAATAGGGCTTACTCTGGGTTAACAGGGCTGAAATACCCCTCACCTGCCACAGGGTAACAGGGCTGCTGGGAACTACAGCCTTGAAGGGGATGAGTTAGAGCTGAACACAGCACTAAGTCCCAAAAGAGAAGCTACAGCCCCCCCTACCATACAGCTAAATCTGTGCCTGTCTTAAAACATGGAGAGATGTACAAACAAAGCTGTAAATTAAACCACAGTGTCCTAGACCATGTTTTAACATTCACGCTCCGCTCTCTGTGCTTACAGAAATGAGTGTCGCGTACCAGGGGTGAGTGGTCTCCTACATTAGCCTTTCCTTCCGCTCTCTTGTGTTTTCACTCTCCTATAGCTGGGTGAATATCCCAGGACAGCGAAAAGCACCTGCCCAGGTTCCATGTGTGGGTGAATGATGACCTCTCAAGAGTGAGGGACAAGAAAATCAGAGTGGACACGGCATGACGTGGTGGGACTCAGGCTCAAGGGGTACAGAGGAGGTAACTGCAGTCCTGGGCTGGTGGTGGAGCAATGTGGAATCTCTGGGCATACAGAAAGGGCAAGGTGAGGATGCTCCTGATGTCACTTCACAGCTTTTACCTAATGAGAGGCTGGGTGAAATCCGAGACATGGCATTGTTGGTGCCTGAAGCACAATTCTGTGTCATTTCAATGAATCATTTCACTCTGAAGCCAAAGGTCTCACCAGAATTTGGCACCTATTTCTGAAAAAGGCCTGATTGCTAAAAAAACCCACCCAAGTGACCTCCTTCTGAAACCTGGACTCTGCTAAGCTGTAGGAGCTAAGGGACTTCAAATCACTAGTCACTGCCAAAAATGCACTCTCAAATCAGTCCAGGGCATTTTAATAGGGGGAAAACCAATCAAAATCAGCAGCTCTGCAAATGGTATTCTGAAGTGCAGTGATAACCCGTTGGGCCACTTCAGAGAGACAGTGTATGAGGAAAGGGTTAATTCTGTTTTCACGCTTTTTAAAAATAATTATTTGTTGTCACCATGAAGAGCGACTGATAATAATAATTACAGCTCAAGTATACTGTTTGGTTGCTTTCTGTCAAAGGGGCTAAGTGCAAATCAGCTAGTCCAGGTTTTTTTGAGAGCGCTCGTAATTAGGTTCCTACCATCATATTCTCTCTTTTCTTACAGAAAGGGGATCACCTGCCTTCTGAATATCAGAGTTTTGCCTAGTAATAGAAGCTTGCTCTTAAGTGATGTTTGAAATCCATGGGGGAGGGGAGAGAATGAAGCAAACAAGGGTATGATTTATCCTGCATCATCTATGGATTGTCATTTCTTTATATATTTTTTTTCCTAGTTGCCTTATCATGTTTTAAAGAGAATTATAAAATGGTGCTTAGTTTAGTGCTGTTCAGAGCTCAGCTAAATATCTTCCCTGTTTCATTCAGTGACTCCATTTCTCATCTGTGAAGGGGATGATACACCCTTTCCGTTAACCTGCATCTGTCTGGTCTACTTAGCCTACAGAATCTTTGGGACGTAGTATTTCTCACCATTATACTGCATGTAGTACATGGAGATTGTTCTTAACACCATAATTACATAACTCTCCATAATTACAACAAAAAACAGGCTGCGGAAAATTTGATTGGGGTGGTGAACCCTCAAACACATACAGGCAAGTGAAGTGAACACAAGGAGTAGAGAAAGGGCACAAGCAGATATCCATGGACAAGGAAGAAGAGATGATGTTTTGGTTGAGATCTACACAGTGAAACAGTGCCAACGTGAGATAAATTGCCATGTTGTAACTAAGTCTTAATGGAAAAAGCCTATTAAATAGTTTCTCCACTGATATTTTAAAAACTGGTTTCTAAAAGAAAATGCCGATCCATGTGAAATTACCTGCTTTGGGTTGGGTTTTTTTTTGGTCCGCCTGAAGTCTCAGCCTATTTCCAGAGAAAGATGTTCAAACAGGGCCAGCAATGTGAGTATCAGACCCTTGAAGGTTACATGGAAATCCTACAGCGTGAGCTTCTCCCCGGAAAGCTGGTGCAAGAGCGAGCGGTTTTGAGAAGAGAATTTTGCAAAATGCCTGGTGGACATGCAGACAATAGGGGAGAGTCTGCAATGACAATGGAAAGCACTTTCCCTAATGGGAAACATCCTCATTATTCATACCCTATCCTTGCACTGTGTGGCTCTTCGGGTGGTGAAATGTAGGGTGGATCCAAGACCTTGAGTGCAGTTGGTCCAAGTTACTTAATTGCTGCTAATGTTTTTCTCGTTGGTGGGCACAGGAAACTTGTGTAATGAAAAGCAACATTAAAATAGCACTAGGATTCTGTTTTACAGCACCAAGAGAAAAGAGGCACTAGTCTTCCTGCATTAAGGATGCCAGCCACTCCAGCTCCCCAGCCAGCTCTCTTTGAACATTTTGTACAGTATCTGCAACAATACTAATGAATGCAATTAGGATGAATCACGTAACAAGGATGAATCAAGGATACAAATGGGATCTGGCTGCTCAATAAAAACCTGAAACTAAAACCACCCACTGCATCCCTTCCAGAGCTGGAATGGTTTGACCAGAATGCATTGCAATAGGGTATTTCTCTGTTCTTTGGCCTAACACTGTAGCTATGGCCATGGAAGCCCTTCTTATTTTTAATAATAGAGGCACGCATAAGTTCTCTTAGAAGAGCTCATCAAATAAAACACTCTGAGCATCCGAATGGCGTGACACCAGTTTTTCAACAGCAACTTCTGTTTGAAGCAAATGGCAATGCGTATTCTTGTTCCTAAACAAGGGGATGTTCTCAGTTTACTATGTTGGAGTTTGGCTGGACAAGTAAGGTTCTTTCAATGCTTATTCCCTTCTGGGAGGTTTGTCTGAGAACCCAACCCCCCACACCTTTAGGCTTGGATCCAAAGCCTGTTTGCAGCTCTCAGGGTGCATTAACACTATGCAGTGTCCCACTTTGCAGACCAGACTAGTGGTGATGATAAACCACCATGTCCATGCTAAGAGGCCCACATACCCTGAGTTTTGGAGCTCTCCAGACGGGAACATGCAATAGTGCCCAATAAAATCATGCTTTAGCGTGACATGCGGCACTTCTTCCTTTGGCAGACGATCAGGACGGATCACTAGTCTGAGCCCATATGCTGAAATTACCTTTGCACCACATGCATGCAACACAATCAACGCTAAGGCCAGGCTGACAGCCAGAAATATGGAGACGCATGTGCCCAAGCCCACTGCTTTGTCCCCTCTTTCCCTGGTAGCATATACACCTACCAGGAGCTGCCACTGCTGAGTGCCTTCCTGTCGACTCTCAGAAGAAGAGAAAAAGAGTGCAGGAATGTATAGTTATGACAAAAACTGGAAGTCAAGCATTCTGTTTAAAGCTATGTGGATTTTGTCGTGGACGTGGGAAAACATAAATCATCCAGAAGGACAGCTAGGAGACTAATCAAAACAAAGATGCTAATGACTTTAGCCAGAACTCATTTCTGTACCAGTGGCCAAATTCTGAGCAAAGCATTGGTTTACCTCAGCCACTTTGCATTCTTCACTGATACAGTAGAATAAATACTGTTGTTCACTTTTTGGAATATGCATTAGTTGATTTTTAAGTATCAGGCCAGTAGCCCTCAAGGGTGTGCTGGAACAAACCAACCAACCAATTTCACAGCAAATAATTTATTCCACAAATATTGCTTCCCTTCCCAGCTCCTGAATTGGTTCTGGATGGTTCACAAAATTCTCAGATTTACTAGTTATTCAGAATTGCTTATAAATTTCTTCCATGAATAATGAAATTGGGCTGGAGATTGTTCACTAACAGCCTTTTGTGAATAGTTGTAATTCACTATACAAAATTCATGTTGTGATTTGCTATGTTAGCTATGTTTTGTGATACTGTCTCCGACTGGATGAATTATATAGCTCACCAGGGAGCGTGGAATGAATTGTGATTGTAAAAGTCTTGATTGGCCATTTCTAGGCAAAGTGGAGAAAATAATCTGAGCGTGGATGTTTGTTAGTGGCAGGTATATTTTTCCATCCACTTACACTGACATAATTGGGAGATTGCTTCACTGATGTCAGCAGAAACGCTGACTGTAAAACCGAGGTGAAAAAGGCATTACAGTATTTCTGAAATAATACAGTCTCTGGGGGCTTCCTAGCTGGCATCTGGTAGCAGATAAAAATGACAAAAGAAACAACACTCTTTTAACCATTATTTCATACCATTTATATAGGATTTTTCCCAGTGAATGTGGTGCACTTGTGTATTCGTGAGTCAACAGAAAGGGGTCATGAAAGGCTCCTCCAGCTGCTATTTGCTTTATCGTGGTATCAGCTGTAACAGAGCATTTTGTTCCAATTGCAGTGTTAACTCCAGGTGAAGAGGAAGAACAAACACTGGATTAAACCAGGTCCTCCTGCCCCAAAACCCTTCCTCAAGTTCGCAGCCTGTGCTCCTTTGCCCTCTCCACTATTAGCTGACTTTGCCCAGCCTGTCATTCCCCATCCATGTCCTCTCCAGCCCGGCCATGCTGCTGCCGCCTCTGCAGACTCAGGACAGGGACCAGCATCTCTCCTGTGCTGCACGCAGGGCTGCGGGCCCTCTGCACCTCCCTGCGCCGTGGCACCAGAGGGTCCAGGGCTGGGACCCGAATGCTCGCTGTATTAAGGGGAACACTTTCTAACCTCCTATGTGCCAAAGCCAAATTCCCTGAATCGAGGAGTGCAAGAGCTCTGCAGTCCGCCCCCTCCCATTGCCTAAAGGTGATGACAAAACCACTCAGAGGAGAGGCTGGTGGGTAAGTACCAACCTGTTTTACATAGCAGAGGCTGTGCATCGCTTCCTCCTTTTTTGCGTGTGGCTTTTGTTTTCCTAAAACAATTTGACTCGATTGATTTTTTAAATTGCATTTATTTGTCACGAGGGTATAGGGCAGCCCAAGGTGAGAGGAGGAGAAAGCAGAGCCATGCTTTCTAAATCCAACAAACTCAATTCCCATGTCAGGAATATCGAACACCAAGACTGTGTAAGCAGAAGCGCACACGTACAGAAACAGATAAAGCTCCATTATAACTTCCTAAACGTCACCTGTTTCTCCCATAGTGTTTTAGATCATGTAAAAAGGTCTCCCACTTCCAGCTCTCTCTCCCATTTCCAAATGTCAGGAAAGGAGACAGTGCTGAGCTCTGTGTGTGCACGCAAGCGGGCTCATCTGAATGCTGAATGTGCTGCAACAGCCGTGTTCGCTCCTCCGGTGCATCTCCAGTCTGCATGTTTATGATCCCTCCCCTCTCCGATTTGGATGTACAAAAGCATTTGCTGGTTTTTTTTGCCTAAGAATTTTAAAAAGCACCTTTACAAATGAGAAAAAAAAAATCCACGTGGACTTTTGCTAAAAAAAATGAAGTGGGGGAGGGAGATGCTGCTCTAAATTTGACAAATCTTTTTTGATTTAGGGTGGAATTTTTTTTTTTGTTTCATTTCCCTCCCTTGCTAATGAAATTCCTAAAGATAAGATGGGTTGTTGTTGCCATAGAAACTTAGCGCTGGCAGAAACTAAGACTGCAGATTTATTCATGCGGCTTGTTAGTCAAACTTGATGCAATAACAGAGAATTAATATTTCAGTCTCATCGAGATCTTGCAGCTTTCGCCTTTCTGCAGAACCTGTGAGCAGAAGGAAATGCTGAACTCCACACTGCAGGGCTGAATTCCTCTGTCCTCTCCAGGCACTGCACCAAGGGCAGCTCTGCTTTATGCACAGGGAGGGCTGAACCCCCCTGCTGCTGGCTGCAACAGGCGTGCTATCACTGCTAGACACGGCAGGCCCAGGCTCGAATGGTGACAGCAGGAAATCTGCCCTGTTCTTCTTTTCAAAGCCTCTAGAATTGGCAGAGAACTGATTCTTCCACTCAGAGGCATCTTAACTAACAAAGAGTCTTAACCCTCTGGTAACACATATATTTTGTGTTCTCAGTAACACGTATTTTGCAACTAGTGATAGATGCAGCCTTGCCCTGCTGAATAAATAAGCATTTATCCTCTTGGTGACAGAGAACTGTGGTGGGGAGGACAGATGAAAGTGCCATACACACGGCAACTGCAAGTCCATCCCAGCAGAACAGAACTGGGGGTGGAATTTAAGATAATTCCTTAACTCTGTGTCCCTGTGCATGTTACTCCTGTCTGCATTTGCCCCCCTTGAGCTTTATGTTGCATTGATGGGAATTGGCTCTGGTCATAAGACTTGAAAATTATGTCTATATATGGTTCTCCCTTAAACATTTCTCTCAAACTCACGTGTGCTTTCACACAGCTCTTCCAAATATAGATTTGACACCACAAACAGGATTATAACTGTGGAAGAGGAAATGGGCAGCAGTAGCAAAGTGGGTTAGAAAGAAGAAATATTTTGGCCACGAAGTCTGCTGCTACAGCTTAGGCTGCTTATGGTTCTAGGGCACAAAGTCCAAGAGACACTGCGAGTCTCAGCCTTTTTTCTGTCCCCCAGACACAAATGAGCCAGTCAGCATAAATCTGTGACCAGAATCGCTCAGCTGTGTGTCAGAAGTTCTGAACCGCCACGAGTCAACCCAGAGACTGGCTTGGCCAAATCACGAAGGAGTTGAGCCTTCGGAGGATGAAGGCTCTTCTGCTACATCCCACAGGCAGCATGAAAGAAATCAGTGTTTTGAAATGTTCTCCCTGTTTCAAGCCCGATGATCTCAAGTTCATTTTTTATCTGATGAAATAAGAAATTTTTTAGCTTCACCCACCCCTTTGTGTACTTTCTAAAAAACACACGAACACACAAACCAAGGGAGAGGGAGTGGAACACAACAAAGCCATCCAGCACTCTGTGTGGTACACTGGTTCAGCTGATGGTTTACACCCAGAATAAAAACTAGCCAGTCACTAATATAAGTCCATCCAGGCACAAGTTTACTGTGTCTCAACTGTCCAGTGAGTTCTGGAAGAAATTGAAAGTGATAAGAGTCATGCCAAGGACACAGAGAAAAGGCATCCCCTAATATTGCCAGCAGCACCTGAGTATGCCTACATATGCACGTGTTTACTTACAGAGACACCAATTTGTTGTACCTACATTGATTATTTTGCCCTTTCACAAAAGACAGACTATAGCCAAAGTCTGTCTGATGTACTCTTAGAACAAGGAGGGAAAATAGCACACTAAAGGGACAAGCTGAACTAGCTTTGAATCATAAAAGGTGGGAAATATTAACGTTCAGTTGGGATTTTGATTCTGGAAGATTATGCTGTTATAACTGGACCTGTATTTTAATTAAAACTACACTTATTTCTGCCACAGGGTTAACAGTTTAAGCCCCTCACCAACCTCTCCTTATTATCCTTTTTCTCAAGGAAACTTTGGGTGCTTTGATTTGAAGGCACAGCATGAACGGGGAGGTTATTGGTTCTCATGGAGAACTCAAAGCAAGTAGGTGCAAGCCATCCCCATCTTCAGGGACTGTCAGTGCCATTCTCAGAGGGGTTCAGCACCAACCATCCCTCTCCCAGAAGCACTTCAGTAACGAACAGATATACCTACTTCACAGCAATTGATGTAAGTTAGTGAATTCAAATCTGCAGTCAATAAGCCTCTGAAAGGAAGATTTTATTTATAACTGCTTTGCCTTCAAATTACTCAGTATACTTCAGGATTAGGCATACTGGGCAAGATTTTTTGCTTCTCTATTTCACTGGAGTTCCTAGAGGTGCAAATCTGTGCAGCATCTGCCCTATAATCATTAGTAAAATAAATTAGAATGCTTGAAGGAGCAGTCTGATTAGGAAGTGAAGTGATCACTACCAACTATTGTCAATGTTGTGTGCTTTGTTCCACTTACTAGGCTAATTACTGTAACAAAGTGGATCATTTTAAATGGAAATTCTGGATGACTCTCAACGCAAATGTTCGTGATTTTTTTTCTGGATGCATCACAGGAAACAAAGGACAATGGAAATAATCAAAACACAACTAAATTGAACAAATTATTCAATAGACTTTTGTTAGAGCTCACTAAAAATGTGCATTTGTCCTTATTCTTTATGAGCTCTTTGTTTGAGGTTCCCTATCAAACCCTACCATCTCTACAGCTCTTACCACAACAGCATTGTCCACCCAATGAGCCTATTATACTTTCTGACTTCAGCCCAGGGAACCCAGTCCACCTCCCAGGGGAACCACTGGCTGGCCTCCTGTTGATCTCCATGCCGTGGGATTGAGCAGAAATTTTTCACTGTCATGTTCTTAACTTGTAACACATGTCAACTCTTACTCAGCAATGCCCTTCCGTGCTGAAGTTGGACCTAAAGAAAAGCTGGGAGTTAATCGTATGTTCAAGCATTTGGCATGCTGAGCCTAAAGCCCATATTGCCTGGAATAACGACCTGACGGCTGGGCAATGTCCTTCTCCCATTTGCATCACACGGTAGATGCTCGGTGATGTGACAGCTGGCTACGTGGAGAGTCTGCAGGACTGAGCCAAATGTTGCCTTGTTTTCTTGATTCATAGATGGTTTTTGGGACAGGAAAGAATTCTAATAGGGAGGATTAAGGAGAAACACTGGTTTCAAGAAGGCATTCTGAACATATGTTAATCCTCTTGAATGGTCTGCAGTACACTGTAGTCCTCACTGCCAACTCCAGTACTGGTGGTAACAGTGAGTGGCTTAAGGAAACTTTCTCATTTGCGGTACAGTTCCTAGCCTACTCACTCATTTCTAGGGGAGAAATGGGAGAGAACTTGTCTGCACATTTAGACAATGTAGGAGAAAGCTGTGAAATCATTCCTTGCCAAGGCAAAATCAGATTCTGACATTCCCCTTTTCCTCCGCTGTATTTTCTCCCGATTTGAGATGTAAAGTTTACTCATAGGAAAAGCACCTTGGAAAAACTGCGGAAGTATTACTCGGCATAAGAAATTTTGGCAAACCTGGACTGACAGCTGTTTATTCTTTCAGTGAACACCACATGTCTGAGAGAGTACTGAGTTGTAAGGAGCACAGCAAAGCAACCACCTAGGGCTGGTTCTCTTCTAAGTGACACTGATAGCATGTAGACCAGACACACATCCACATTCCCACAGTCAATTTCTCTGGATTTCACAATAACACTGTAGGTTCAGTTATCTGGTTATTCAAAAACCAAAAATGAGTAAAAATACATACAGTATTTCTTGTAGATAGTACATGCAGGCATCTCAACTTTATTGCTTTAGATGGTCCACCACTGCTTTTAGAAATAATCTGCATGTAGGCACAGGGCTCAACCCATCCTCAGTACATCCGATGTGCTGCAAATGCTCAATCAATTGTTCCTGCACAGCAAGTCTGCTTGAAACCTGTTGGGTTTTACCCTTTTTAGGATGTGCCAACTTGGTTTGTCCATGTGTAAATGGATAGAACTGAAAAAAATAGCTGACTTTGTACATTTAAGACAGTTTAATGTGTTCTCCTGCGTTTTTTTCTGCCCTCTATAAAGAATGAACCGCCTGGGATGAAATAGTCAAGGTCAAACATTTTTCAGCCCACCAGTGTAGTAGCGTCAATGGTATTTTACTGGTCTGAGTATTATGTCAAGCCAGTAAATGAGGAACAGTTGTTGTGATCACTGTCCCCATGTGCTGTACAACCAGTGTAAGTGGGATGAGAGTCAGCCTGGCTGTGTTAGCAGGACAGAAACCAAATGTCTGGAATAAAGATGTGGCTGTCAGTGATGGTATGAAATGAATGGAACTTCTACACCATGGGCTGCTACACAACATGGGTTGTGTGTAGTAAACAAAGCAAGGGTGTGAAGGGCAATCACTAAAAAAGCATGATCGGCTTTTTGTATTTTTGATATCCGTGTAAATCCACTGACTTGAATAGAGTTACCCAAGACAACTAAAATGGAAGGAGAAAACATTATGATTTGAGAACCAGGAAATGAAAATTATTAGAATAAAGAGCAAAACAGATCAATCCAAGAGAAGTCAAACTCCTTGTGTTTCTAGAGGAGCTCAACATGACACCAGTTTCAGCTGTGTCTCCCTTATACACCACCAGACTCACTAATATCATGTCCTCTCACTGGGGTGAATTAATTTGATTTTGCCAAATGAGTGGCTTCTAAAGAGACTAAGGCCAAAGAAAGGTAAGGAGTGTTGAACCTAGAAAAAAAGATTAATATGCCTTTGTCCTAAGCCAAATATTTGCTGTTCTCAATAACATATTAGTCTACCACCTGTGAGAAGAAGGTAAACAATTTGTCCTTGGTAAAAGCGTAGTAGTCACTGGGACACTGAATGGCAGCAAAATGGCTTTATTTGTGGGTACAGGTTGGGCTGAGTGCCTGTTCTGCTGGGCTCTGCCTAATCGAACCAAGGGAGACAAGCTCTAGTCTAAATCAATCAGTAACTATTCAGAGTTAGTACCTCCTGACATTTGGCCTAATTTTGGCTCAGACAGTTTTATGAATATGCTGAACTCTTGATTTCTACTGAAATCGGTTACACAATTAGGGTATTCCTGAAAGTTTCACCAGCACGGCAGAGGCATTGCTGTCAGTTTTGACACGAGTGCAGGTCTATTAAATTGACAAAACAACATGGCCTGGGGCAGATTTGGACCCAGAAGTACATTAATGATGCGCCTAGTTGGGAAATCTAGCAGCCAAGCAAATACCAACCAAGGACTTTCTTTGTGAATGTATGGAGAAAAAGTGATAATTATGCCAATGCACTGTAATTGGACACCCCTGCAATGTTCAGCAGCTGCTGTCTAGGCGTTTTCTAGTTGACAAACCAGTTGACTGCTGTCCTGTCGCAACAAATACTTCTCTCTTGAGAAAGCCTCAGCCCAGTGAAGGTTAGAGCCACCTTTGGAGCACACTCAAAGCTCAGGGCTGCTTCGACCCAATCTTTGGCAAAAGTATCTCTATTTACAGTGAGTTTAGTGGCTGGGGTTTTACCACACCTTTTATCAGATCGATCTAGTTGCGTTTCTTCAAGTAGAATATCACAGCAAGCAAGGCAATGTCTGAATCATCTTTACCCTGGTTTTGGACAGTCCCTTTCCCCTGTTCATCGTTTCAGACATTGTTCACAGCTTGGTATAGTGGTCCTACCAATATGACCTAAAGACTTCCCTCATACCTTCTGGCCTGAGGCTTACAGACTACATAAAGAGATAGTTCATATATTTTTTAAAATTTTTTAAAGAAAGCAAGAGTTCATGTGATATGCTATTATGCCTTGCCTATCTATTTCATTGTCCTCTAGACTTCACAGTGCAAAGCTCAGAAGAGTAAAATTATAGAGAGCTCAGCATAGTCTCCTCCCAGACTATCCCCAAGGAAGTACACTCCTGGATCCCACAAATGGGCAGAAAAAGAATAATCACTGTCAGGCACAAATACAACTTCACACTGCCAGTGCCACAACCATTGCAGTGGCAATTGACCTGTCAAAGTCACCACGACCTCAGGCAAATCCCTCCGGGATACATGCCCATATTATTGCTGAAGGTAATTAGTTTGCATATTTTTAGCAGTGATCCAAAGGACATTTCTTACTTGTGGTGCTGACTTGGTAGGGCAGGGAAGCTTGCTTTGTCACAGACTGTTCTGCCGTGACCTGCAAGGATGCTTGTCACACAGGAAGTGAGAAGGTCACCAATATTCCCCTTACATCACCAAGAAGGTGTGAAAAGCAAGTGCTATTATTTAATGGAAGGAAGTGGGGTGGGTGGCACTGCACACTTGAGAACAGTATCAGCAGGACTGAGGAAGGAAATTGGTGGACAGGTAAACTCTGGGGTGGGAACCTGCCATCTTCTTGCTTAATCTTTAGACTTCATGCCCCTTCTGGTGAACATGCAACAGACAGGGGCTCAGACATTTCAGAAAGCTAATTATTCTGGAAGACACCTCTAATCATCTGACAAGAAGCCTGTGATGTATGTTGAGGATAATTATCACTTGCTCTGTGTCCTTAAATGTCTCTCGCAAATGTCAGCCCCGTCAGATGAAGAAGAGGCGTTGAGAATCCTTGTTTCAAAATGTACAGGGAAAGCAGCAGCCATTTCCACGTCTGTTAGAATAGCGCCTATTAATGCATTTCGTTTGCGCAGGGGTATTTTTAGGTTTCAGAATTATGCAAATTGTTTTCCAAATTACACACAGCCCTGAGATAACAGCTAGTAGCAGTTGCAGCTGTCAGTGTCATATGGTGTTGAGCACCCAGCAAGTTGCAGGAGAGAGCGTGGAAATGGTTCTGGGCCTCACCGCAGCCCCAGATATCTGCTACAGGATAGTCAAATCATGTACAGGCCTGATATGAGAAGGGAAACAACACTGAAAATGGGTCTTCTCCACTGATGTCTTTCCATGGGCCTCGTCACCAGTGGTGTTATTAGACTTGCTGCTTCCCTATGACTCAGGAGGTATTGGATGCCATTATCAGAACAAACTAGAATGGACAGTTTTATTATCAAGGTCAACCGTGCCATTAAAATACTTCCAGGCATCAATCTTCCACTCCTAATGGAAAGCAACACAAAATAAATTAGCTGCCCACTTAAGCAGCTGGTAGAGAGGCAGGAGGACTGGACAGAATGGCAGGTTTATTTCCTCTGGCTTTTAGAGGGCAAATCTTTGGAGGGTATAAATCTGTCTGTCCTAAAAACAGTGCACTGGGACCCTGAGTGCTTGGAGTATTGTTGCAGAATTTTCCTGAGAAATTTGTCCGAAATGGCTTTTTCATGGGACTGATGGGGACTGCACTTGTGAAGGAATTTCCTGGTGCTTGCCTGCGAAGCAAATATCCTTGTACACAACCATTGATGGGACTCTGCCTTGCTCCATTACCTAGAGCTGGAAACTGAGGCATGGGGCAATGGTTCCTTCTTACTGGCTTACCCAAATTCACCCAGGAAGTCTGTGGCTGAACTGAGAACTCAGGCTTCCCACGTGCCAGTCCAGTGTTTAAGAGTTGATGGTGAAGGGAGAAGTTGCTTGCAATCAGCCACACTTCCCTGGCTTACAGAAATAGAGTTGCTGTTATGTCCTGATGCTAGTCACTCCTTCCTATCTAGAAAACCTGCCATGCAGCTGACCTCTGTTGTAGAAAAACACAATGAAAGAAAGAACAGATGCAAGTCCGTGATAGAAGACTGGCTTTAGAGATGGTTCCTGGTGGAGGTTCAGTTCCACAGAGCTCAAATTTATGTTTCCTTGTATGCTGCCTTTTTTACAAAAAAGGAAAAATCAATTTTCTTTTATTAAAACAGCTTGACTGTGCGGTAGATTCATGTAAATCATTTCACTTTGAGACACCTGAGGTCAGAACCTGACTTTGGTAAACCAGTGGCATGCTCTTCAGGCTTAGCCTTTCTTGAATACCAGCCTAGTACTCACTAGACTTCCCAGGACTGGTGAGCTCAGGACCCTGTTAAGCAGACAGTGAGCTCTGGCTGGGCTGAGCCACACTCACCATGCAGGGAAGCAGGAGCTTGAGCATCAAAGGTCGGGAGAAGCAGTAGGACTGCACAGGAATGACAGCGCACGAGCTTAGTAGGACTGCTAGCTGTTGGATGAGGAGTTTTGGGGCAGCATGCACATTCCTTACTCATGGTTTTTCACAGTCACTTGTATATGGCTTATTCGCATTGTTATCCAGTTCTTAGTCGTGAGCAATGAAAATGAGTTACCATCCTTTTTTTTTTTTTCCCTCTTCACAAAAAGAAAGAAAATACAGCAGCCAAAACCAGACAATAGAAGAGAAGCAGATGTAAATCAACAAGAAATATTTGAAGGCTGCAGAGAGAGTACTGTAACTGGGTAAATATGGGCTAGAGGGTCAGCAGCAGCACAGGTCAGGAATGAATGGAGTAGAAATACAATGGTTCAGGAGGGATAGGCAGGTTGTCATGATAAGTCTTGTGGATTGTTTGCTAAATTCTGTTTACAGTGTAAACATTTTGTTCAAGGGTTGCTAAAAAGATTTAAGAGAACAGTGTAAAAATGTTCTCTGCTCGACAAAATGCTACTGCTTTGCCTTTTTTCTCTGGATAGCAGAATAAACGAGAGCTGCAGAAATACTATTGCAACTAACACCTCACATCATTTTTCAATTGTTGAAACAACCAATCTGTATATTTCTCTTCTTTGTGATAGAAAAAAATTAAAGGGAGAGGGAGACATAACACTTTGGAGGGTCCTAAAGTGCTCTGACAAAGGGTGGCACTTGGGATCTGCTTGCCTAGATCTGTGTTTTAATTGTATGAAATTGCCTAAGTGCATCATGTGGTTGCAAAGCTCATTAGCAAAATTAATTCACTGTGCTTTATTCATATTTTACAATCCTGACATACAGCCACGGAGCATTATTTTGCATCTGGAGCTATTTGAAAACAAAGTTGCTCTTGAAATACTTTTTATGGTCGATTTTAGTGGAGTATAAATGGGATGTTTGTGGAAACCACAGATTTTTTTCAAAATGGGATCTCCCACATAACACCCTTCATACGGAACAGACAATTAGCACTGTACCGAAAGAATGAGGACCACAGGGGCAAAACAGAAGCCTTGTTAACTTAAACTTCAGTTCAAAGAAATAAATGACAGTGCTATAACTGATTTGCACAGACGTTAGATCATCCACTGGTTAGTAGGTGAACACAAGTGTGAAGCGCTGGCTTCCCATATTCATGTGTTTCATAATCATATGCAAGTCACACAGATGCTTATATTCTGCTGACACAGAAGATGTGGTACCTAGCTGGAAGTTGCCTGAAAATCACAGATGGATCCAGGCTTTCTTTTCTCAACACCAGAACACACGCCTGTGAGATGACAAAACCACAAGGCTATCATATCCTGTGAGACCTGAAAGAGATTCACCTTGTCAACACGTGCAAACAGTAAGAAACCCCTCTGAGAAGAGTTGGGGATAACTACAAAGTTTGGTTATTGGTGAGAGATAAGAATAATGGTGGAGATTAATAAAACATCCCCTGCCATGCTAAGCAAAAATCCAGTCTCAGCAATTCAGAAGACTCCTTACCTCGAAGTGGCTCTTTATTTTGTTTGCAATCTGAGATTTGGTGAAATGTTTCACTGCCAGGGGTAACTTTTTAAATTGGAAGCTAAAATTCATCCAACCAAGCCTGCAATAAAAGTAGGCATTGAGCACTCATGTATGGTGCTACATAGACATGTTGCTCCAGGATGGACTATTCTAGACTGTTAATTGATGGAGATCTCACCGTGTGAAATTGAACAGGGCATTTGCTCCAAGGGCATTAATGTGCTCTTATGCAAGGCACTCCTCCTGCATTTAATTAGCTATTTGTGTGGGCATGTATTTATCTACAGACATGAAACCACAGCCAGACCCTCAGATGACAAATGAATCCAACTCACTTTTTACTACTGAAAGGCCAAGCCCAGAAGTCGAACATGCGGATAGCAAACTCCAAACTCGTGGGTGGTTCCCAGCCTTTTGCTGTCATTTTCCTGCTTCATACAGTTTTGTGATCTAATTGCTTTTTCAGGCACTTGTGTTTTAGGGATATTTCTTTTTTCCTTCTAACAATCCAAATTGCTCCAGGAAGAGTCAGTTGTCATGACTCCCTGCTTTTAAGGCTGCTGCTGCCACCGTTGTCTGACAATAAGAGGAACAGAGGACCAAAGGAGAAAGGGAAAAAAACCCCCCTAATTATAGCCCAGACTGCCTTTCTCTAAGGTGGAAGGGAATGTAAATTATCATTCCTAGATACAAAATCAAATAGAATTACTTATCTCCCGAAATCCCCGCTGATCTGGCCACCACACAGTTAAGCAACATGCTGCCTCATTATTCCAATGACATACTGCTGCAGGAGGAGAAGCTCCCAGGCAGCGTAACAAACCAGCAAACATACAGGAGATGGCTCACGATTTTCCTCTACTCTTTTTCCCAGGTAGATTTCCATATTTCTCTTTCAAATTAAAACCTATCCGTGACACCTTTCCCCTGGATCCTGAACAAGTCTGTTCTAGGGAGAAAAAGGAGCAAATGGTGCTTGGAACACACAATCAAGAAGGTAGAACATGGTCAGACTGCAGTATGGAATCAGGATTGCCAGTTCCTTGATTAGGTTATTTTCTAGAGGGATTTGGAGCCTTCCAGTTCTCTTGCTGTTTTTTAAACACAGCAATGTCTCTAATTTTGATGGAGTCTGTTTGGTTATGTGGAGAAGGAGGGTCAGTATTGCATGCTCACATGATGGAATAAATCTTTATAATCTAAATTTTTCACTGCATTACCAATTTATAAACGTATTTGGGTAGCCAAAGGAACAGATGGGGATGTGCAAAACCATCACATGCTCCTCATTTCTCTTTAAACCAGTCGGGATTAAGAACCATTGAAAGGACTAAGACACTCCAGCCTGGAAAAAGGCAGTTGAGGGGTGATGCAATATGCTCATGGGGGGTCGGGAGAGGATGAACAGGGAACATACATTGGCCAAACTCCATGCTTTTGCCATGCTAATGCAGGCTGCTGCGTGTGCAGACTTTGGTGGGGCCCAAGGCACAAGCTGACATTAGGGCAGCTTGGTGTGAGGGAATAAAACCCACGGCCGCGTATGACAGAGCTCTGAGAGTCAGCACTCTCCGGGGGAGCTGTGATTTAGACCTTATTGAAAGCATTAGCAAGTGGTTGGAAAAATCAGAAGACGGCACACACTGCAATGGATTTCGTGACATTTCTATTTCAGGGTTGAGAACAAGGCACCAAAGGATGCAGTGTATCATAAACTGTAAACATGAAATACAGCAGGGGAGCTGCAGCCTCAAAACACAAAACAACCCTCCCCATGAGCGTTCAGTTGCACTTTCAAACCCACAGAAGATAAATCTCTTCAGCTACAGCTTACAAATACAAGGAGAGATCAGGGAGTGGGTACCCGGCTTATTCCCAGCCTCTCCGGTGGACGCGGTTAACGCGCGCTTGTAGAGTGACATCTCCACGCTGCAGCCCTACCTGCCTCCTCCTTCAAACGGCCCATGCAGAAAGCTTAATAACGCACCTGCTACAGCAGCCGCACAGCCCACACCGAAACCAGCGCTTTGAGGATACCTCCCCCCGTACTACCCTGCACACCCTGCCCCCTCTTTGCTCTTTAATAGCGATGAGGCGGTTTTATGAATCAAGCGCAGTGTGTTCCCCCTTACAGATCTCCATGTGCTTAGCACTGCAGCTCTTTTTATGGGAGCAGGTTGAGGGGTTTAAGAGGAAACAAGCTTTCTTCTTTCACCCTTTACAGGATATACTTTGGAGTCTTTATTCAAAGCAATGAAGAAAAGAGACCTTGAGAAAAATGTTCAGAGTAGATGGTAACGGTGGGTTCTCCCCAGCCCCCGATTGTAAAGAATTGGACTCCATACTGCTCCTGAGGTACCTCCAGCCATAGAGTCATAGAATGGTTTGGGCTGGAAGGGACCTTAAAGATCACCCAGTTCCAAGCCCCTGCCATGGGCAGGGACACCCTCCACTAGACCAGGTTGCTCAAAGCCTCCGGCAGCCTGACCTTGGACACTTCCAGGGATGGGGAAGAAGGATTTGCTGCCCTTACTGATGCTGGGGAGATGCTCTGAACAGCCGGATTGTTTCTGGCTGGCCTGAGGGACACACGTAGTCACATCTGTAAGTGCATTAAACAAACAGAACCCTGTCTTTGGCAACCAGTCTGCACCTCTACCAACCGTAAGCTTTTAAGTACTGAATGGTTAAACATACAACACACATGGATGTGGAAACATATGCATGGTTATACACAGACACACACGCGCTTGTGCAAAACGATTACCGGAGAAAGCAATAGCGATAAGTATCTAGCCCTGGTGCACCTGTGTTTCTCCCTGACTTCTCACCTCCTCCTTTATTGCATAATGTGCTTTCCCAGCAGCATTTACTGTTCCTCAGGCATCAACTCAGCATTTTAAGCGTGACATGGCTTTAATATATTCTGCAAACAGGCTGTTCTCCTTCAGAGAAGACTCACAGAGGAAGATTTGATAGAATCTAACACCCTATTTTTTCCTTCTGTCAGTCTCAGTCCTTTTATTTCAGTTGGTACCTCAAAGAAAACTCAAGAATGAAATTAATTAGCTTCTGGTAATGAAGATTATCATTTTGTCTTTGTAACAGAATTATATCCATACAAATGAGATGCTGTGCCAAAACTTATTTGCCACAGCTTGGATAGTTGCAGCAGGGCGTGAAGGGCAAAAATGACCACTGGTCCATCAGAGGGACTGAGACACTAAAGACACTCCCTGGGACAGCCTTGCCATGTAAGCCACCCATTCATCTCGAGGCGTCAGGAAATCACACAGCATCCGCAGATTCCCTTGCAAAGGATCAGAATGAAGGAAGATGATGGTCTAAAGAACTGATACTGCAGAACAACAAATGTTTCCATGGAGACTTTCCAGCCACTTGCAAAGGAAGACAGAACTGTTGTTTCTTTCCTGCTACTAAGCAAACCGTGTATGGAGTTTGTGGGGGCTGACACCTCTCACATTATCTTAGAGATCAAGTGGCCGTGGTGGAACAGTGGGTGTTTCTGAGGGAAACAATTACATACAACACCATGTATCATCCCTCAAAGGAAAACCACTCTTGTTAACGCAAAGCAGACGGTAGTCAGGGGGGTTTGGGGATCTGGCAGGGAGAAGATGTAATTCACTTGCATCGCAACAAATACAGGCCAAGACAAGTTTGACCAGGACCTCACCTCCTGTTGCACATCACATGATCTTCCTTTACTAGGAGCAAAACTCTACAGTTCGATGCATCTGTGGTGGTGTGTGGATATAAAGCTCCTAAGCGGTTTGAAACGCTATTGCACAACTCCCGAAGCAAAACAGTTGAGCAACTGTAGCCAGAGCTGCTGCAATCCCAACGTGCTTGCAGATCTTCCTCCATACAATGTGGTCACTTTGTTTTGGGCGCCATATCATTACGTGGCTTATTACTCCATCTGGCCTTTCAGTTCAGACAACACTGAGTAGTATGTGTTTGTGTGTGCACTGTGTGTATGGGAGGGGGCACGTGAACATGCACCACCATTAAAAAGGGAAGGACAGAGTGAAAGAGAAGGACAAAACCATCCAGTGAACAGGGCTGTTTACCCTAACACCTCCTTCTGGAAGGCTGGAGACAGTCCCACCCCAGTGCATTACAATACAATGTAATGTGCAGAAGCTTGTAAATCCCCAGGAACCTCCAGATGCCACTGAAGAGGAGAGAGCAAGGAGGGCTCTGCCAGGCCCAAAAGCAGTGTGTGAGCCTCTTATGAATGGAGGCATGACCTCTTCAAGGACAGAGGACAGATTTCAGTGTAAAGAGCTACTAGAGCCCTTTGGGAAAGGACATTTGCATGCACACATGGCTGACAGCAGAAAGAGAGAGCGACAGTTCTGTCTCACAAAGAGCAAAAGACCTTGAAAGTCCCTGGCAGGTAAGCTCACACATTCCTGTACCTCACTACCACCTTGCCAGTACAGACAAGAGTTTGGCTTGCACAGGCAAGGTCGAGCTTGCCCAGCCATATACAATTAAGTGAGCTAAAACACAGGTAACCCTGCTGGATCTCAAACACTAGGTTTTAAAGAGCCACAATCTTAAAAATAAACCCACCTTCATTCAAATATATCAGAAAAAACATTTTCAGAGGGACTTCTGACCCGTACTTTCCTGCTACTGAACCTCCTGTGAATAACATATCTGCAGTCCTGAAGTTCAGCACATTATTATATTTTGTCTTGGCGACAGAAGCCCACCTACTCAGCCAATTTCTTACTTATTCCATGCTGCTGGAACACTTCATCTTAAAGACGATTATAGTTTCTCTATATGTCATCATACATTTATGTACATTAACCTTGTGCTAAATTCTAAAGGCTAGAAACAACCGCCTAAATCATGCTAATTAAGACAAATTACTGGAATGCATTGAAGAATGCTGGGAAATGCATTTTGCTTCGTGCCACAATAATGAAAACAAAGCTCAATTCTCTAACACCTACTAGCTTTCTTATTTCAGTCCTTTATTTTCTCTGGTCTTTTCTGCTTTCCAAAACTCTATTCCCTCCTCTCAAAGACGCAATTTAAATTAATTCCCCCAGCAAGACCTCAAAGCAAGTAGATCCTCACTAGAAGCTGTCTGTTCAGGAAAAGTTAATGGACCAAATTCACCCCCAGGTATAATACCTGAGTTCTGCAGAGCTACATCAGGATGAATTCATCCCAGGTTTGCGAGATGTGTGCTCCTTAATTTTCTGTCCTCTGTGCGTCAGTGGCATCACAAGTAGACTACAAAGAGGCAAGAGCCAGCCCACTGAGATGAAGACAACCCCCCACTGTCAGATTTGTTGCAGCTGGCTTCTTCATGACCTCTCTGTGAGGGCATTTGGTGGTGAGAAGGCAGCAAGAATACAGGAAAGATGCAATGCCAGAACAAGCAATGCACTACAGGTCTGTTTCCTCTGCTTGAGGGGTTTATAAAGAAATGAGTTAGCTATGAGTTTGCATGTGCAAATGCCCCCAGTAACAAGGTTCTAACAGTAGGACCTTGGAAACACACATAGAGATAGGACCCACATCAATTCCATCTCTTCATGTTATTAAGAAAAAGGAAGCAACCTCCTGCTCCCAGCCTGTTGGAGCAGCCCAACACTCCAAAAATCTTAAATGAGGGGTAAGGAGCAGGATGAAGGTTGGGAATACACCTTTCTGAGCTTTACAGAAGGAATTATAAACAGTCTGGCTTAAAGGAAATAAAAAGACTCTGCACAGAATCAGTATGGGACTATCTGTACCATGCCAAGCATATAACAAATTAATTTTCTCCTAGAAAAGGGCCCTGTAATTAGACCTATATGTCACCTTGATCTCTTTGCCACATAATCACACCTGAAGTTGCTGCTCTGGAAGTGAACTCTTCCCAGGGCCTCTTTTTCTCAAATGAAAGGAGAAACATCCATAAATTATCATCAGAAAGATGATAATGGATGCTGACTGCTCCCTAAAAGCCATTTTTGAGTTTTCCTTTCCAAGCAGAAGCTAAACAGTGTCTACTGATATTCATTAAGCAGTCAGCATCCTCCTCTGAAGAGCTGACGTCAGCCTGCAGCCTAGGACCTGCAATTATCATCCCTTACCATTGAAGTGGATGGCTGCCTAGTTACAGCACGATGTGAAGTCTGAAAGGATCTGGCTGACACCAGCTGCCCTCCCTTAAAAAGTTTAAAGGGGAAGGTGAAAAATGAGAACTACTCAAATATAGTAATTTTTGACCTTGGGGAAAACTTTTGCCAGGACACGTTTCCCCCTTCCTGGCTACTCCGCGGTGTATACACCTTCACTGCTTGCAGGAAGAAAAGTACTACAGTCAATTTAAAGGCAGATAAGTCAATTTAAAGTTCAGATAAGCACCTGAACTTCTGGATCTGTATCTAAACTCTAGACCTTAGAAGTATTTCAAAGCTGTGCTCATCAACACACACTGGAAAAGCAGAGCTTTTCATCCGGCTTTGTAAATTGCCAGGAAAATCCTTGGCAAAGCTTTTTTGCAGTCGTGAACAGCATCAGAATTGGAAAGGAGTTCCCAGGACTGGCCTGGTGATGAAATGGCAAACGGGATAAGGTGTGTTGGTTGGAAAGCTAAGGCAGCTCATGGCGGGAGAGGGAGAACACCCAGTGTCAGACCCCAGCAATGTCAGAGGGCAGCACCCATTCTCTGCTGCACCTCAGCTGGACCCGTGAACCTGGCCGGACCCATGTGTTCTGTACATGTCAGAGCTAGCCCCCCAAAGTCAAGGTGCAAGGGGAAGTTTGGCTGTGCTCAGTATGGCGCGGAAAAACCGCAAGGACATTAAAATGCAACTGCGGGAATATTGTTAACCCTAACACCTCCGTTCTGCTGAGTGCTGATGCTTATTATCTTCCCCCACAATCCTACTGAAAACTCTACAGGTCCTTAAAACGTAGTCAGTCAAGGCAGACACCCCTGTGGAGGGCTACATGAACCTGGGTGGTACGGTGCAAGAGCTCCGCTGCAGACAACAGGCAGGTGGGAGCATGTGGCGGTGCTGAATCAGAGCCCAGCGGGACAAGGTGAGTCTGCAGAAGGGACAAAACAAGGACTGTGAAGTCAACCATGTAAATACCATTTTCTCAGAGTTTCTGCTACTATGCAACCAGAGTCAGGAGCATTTGTTTGGCACAAGAGAAAAAATTCACCCTCTGTTTGTATGTGGATGGAATTCAACCTGGACTGTTACATGAGCAAGTTGCACCAAAACCGGCTGTAGGATGTCGTGGTGGAAGATGACAGATTTATTGGTTTACAACTGCCAGAGGCTGGTGTGTGTGTGTGTGCTTTGCATGAGTACTAAATCATAAGCTGGTGATGACTTTTACCCTACACCTTGCATGATATCACCCATTCTTTTTTTGTGACACTTTCCACTAACGCCTCACGTTTGTTTGATGAATATCTAAACTCTATCAGACATTCCTGCTCTTGTTCCTTTTGAGCCATCTTACTCACATTTGGTTGCTATTAGCTTCAGTACATAACCGCCTGGTATTTGTGTTCGTTACACTGAGCCATTCATCAGGTATATTTTTTTCTTTGTGTTTGAGACAAGTACAATTATCCAGCTGCCACAAGGACTTCATTAACTACCTATTCTATATTTTTCCACTATTAGGTAGGCATGTATTTAAACCAAAGTATTGCTTATTGCAGAGGAGTGGTCTCTTTTTTTCCTCTGAATGCTCTTTCAGCCAACCCTACAAACAACAACAAGAGTATCAGAAAATCCTGGAAATGTGGTAGAAATGAAGAAAACTAGTGATTGGTACCCACAGAAACCCAACTTCTAAGCTGTTTATATGCCCAGTGCTGTAGGATTTCTTGCTAGGATGATGGATACCTGAGCAATAGAGGTACCAAAGGATGTCTAATGCTGAAGAAATCCCTCTGGACACCTTGCAGATGGTCCACAGTTCGGTTATGTTGTGTCAGACAGATCCCCAGTGTTTTATACTCACTAGAGATTACACAAATCACTTAATTCACCACTGAAATTCAGTATCAGCTGGATGGAAGGCAGGATATAGATTTTCTTTCAGGGCATCTCATGAAAAGAAATAAAGAACTCCATAACTCCCTGAAATTACAGGTGGAATGTAACAATGCAGAATACAGGCTGACCAGGACAACTTCATTGCCAGGAACCATGCTATGGGAGACTTAATGGCTCTGCTTTGACAGCACCTTAGCTTCGTGAGCAAACCCAGGGAAAGAGGCAGAAGGATCATAGAATCACATGAGGAGACGCTGATTTTCTGGTACTGTGGAAACCAGAGTAGTTTTTATCCATATCCGTCCAAGAACTGAAATTAGTGAGACTATGGATGAATCATCCTCTCATCCTGTTGAGCTTCAGAAGGTCACTTAATTAACCACGCGGTGACAGAAAGGTCTTGTGGATGGGATTACTGCACACTAAGTGGTGGCTGCTCAGCGTGCAGTCGCATGAGAGGCTCACTTGGGTAACAAGCAGGCCTGAAAGCTCCTCTCCTGGATGCCCTAAGCCCATCAAGAAGTTGCTTATGAGGAGACCACATTGCTGAAAACGATCTGAGGAGAGCGATTTCTCCTTTTTCTTGGCAGGTTATTTTTGGCCTGAATCATTCCAGTGACCTGCTTCACAGCACATGTCTACGGTTGTGCTGCCAGAAGCAAGGTGACATCAAGCTGCAGCACAGAAACGGGAACAGGCAAGTCTTCTGCTGAACTGCATCCTCATTTTCTGCACACAGGTATGTAACCTCCTCAGACACAGGTCACTTCCAGTTCTGCTCTGAGATGTGGCGCAGTGAAAAGCACTGAGATGATGATAACCAGGCTGTATTAATTCAGGTGTTCAGGCTGCTGCTCTGAATCAGAGATGGGCACATGACTAAGCTTCCTGGGATGATTTATGTTGTCGCAAAGGGTATTCTGTGGAGACAGCATATATAATAGACTAGGAGGAGGTTGAGTTCAGTGTTTTGTAAAGAGATCTCCTGTGTCACAATTTGTATTGTGCTTGAACACTGTTAAGGCATCTGAAAATAATTCAGGGAGTTGGGGAACTGCTGTGTCTGTCAGTTCCTGAAGAGTTGAGTCATGTAGCAGATCCAATCTCTAACTTGTATCAACAGCCTAAACAGATGAATTAGGCCAAGCTGATACTGAGCAGTTCCTGAAGGGGCATCCAACCTGAAGATAATGTGCTCATGAAAGCAGGGATGTTCATGCAGTTGCTGCTCCTGTATTTCTTGGAAAGATCCCAGTGCGACACAGCCTCCTTTTCAGGCTGCATTACACACAACTAGTCTACAAAGGGACCAGAGAGATGGAGCAGTTCGAAATGATGTGCCTTGTCATCTGATCAGAGACAGCAGTCAGGCAGAAGACTATCCCTGAAGGGCTCTGCTGTCTTCCTCAATTTTTCCCAACCACTTACCAGGCCACAGATATATATGAGTTTTATGGCTCACTATAGCCTTGCAAGTGAGCCAAAGGGTGCCCTTTCTGCAACACTCTTCTGTGTCACCCCAGAACCTTGCTGCAATGAATTGCAGAGGAGAAGGCTGAGCTCTGGACAAGCTTTTATTCCATTCCCTAGTGCCTGGGAAATGCCACAAGTTGCCTCCAGTGTGCTCTGGAAACACAAGCTCGAGCAGTTGACTGCAAATCCATGAAACGAGACTCAGGCATGGCAAAATTCTTCAGACGGAACAATCAAGGTCTTTATGTCCCAATACCGCCAGTACAATACCTACAGCACATCCATCGATGCCAGTATAAGAGTCTGGGGAGTCAAGCTGAACAGCAAGAAGAAAAGAAACTGAAGACACTTGGCCTGTTCATCTTGCCAGTAGCCTTCAGCTGGCAGAATAAGACTGAATGGAAATGACTGAGCCATCTGAGCTGTGAGGGCCAGAGGGTGACCCCAAGTTGCATTCCCTATCCCAGGGAGGTCTACATTCCCTCTGTGCCTCTTTGAAGGAAAAGATCTTCCAAGTATTGTCCTAAACCTCCAGGTTTTCAGATTTTAGAGCTCCTCACTTTTCACTGGAGTCCTCAAAACCACTGAAATTGTTGTAATCTTTCAATTGCTATTTTTCCCCATTAATCCTTTAATTTACAGCTTCCTCTACTCAACTTCTTATTTCAAACATTGTTTTATCCTTCCAGCTTCAGAACGTTTCGCAGATTTTAAAACTTTTCTTTTTATTTGATCATCATCTTCCTGTTCTATATTTGTGCTTGCAAACAGACACCTGCATGCACACCCACACTGACTGACTCAATCTTTGTTTTGTTTTCTGGGTTCATTTCACACTTTCACTTGTCTCCTGCCCTTCTTCAGTCCTTTTTCATTTAGCCTCTTTATTGCTGGAGACTTGATTTTGTTGCTCATTTAGTATGTGACACCTATCTATCTTCTATCTCAGACTCTCCTATCTCTCAAAGGCTTGTTTATCGCTACACATTTCACTTTATCCCTTCTTTCCCCCTCTCTGTGGTGCAAGTACAGTAACTTCTCCACTTCATTATTTCCTCCCTGTTTCTGGTGCACGTTTGAGGACACACCACATTGCTGTCCTTTGCACAGAACAGCCTGTCCTAACAACACATTAGAAATTTCATGAAAGCAGTTGTTTCGTTGGTATTTACACTGATTTATCTATGCCTTTATGTGACGCTCAGTACTAGGATGTAGGAAGATGGGACATCAAGCTGTGATACTTGCACTACCATTGCATTCATTTTTAGTCCTTGCAGGATATAAGAGCAGTGGATACTAAAATGTCCCATTCACTTGCCATTCAGCTGCATAGCAACTGCAGACTACCTTTTACAGACTTATTGAACTATTTTTAGTTCAATTCCTTGCTCCCCTGACTCAGACTGCAGGGTAAGTCTGAGCTACCTTTCATGCAGTATGTGCAAACGAACCTCATTGCTTGCACTCATCCTGACCCAAACAGCGTGCAGCTTTTTACCAGGAAATTATTGTAGTTACTGAGATATAAACTTGTATATTTTTGCCTTGTATCTGACAGACTTTTTCAGGCTAATTTCGTTTCCATCTTACTTTCATCTCCCAAAGTTTTATCATATACATACCTTTGTCACCTAGCTCGGGTGATAGAAGCTACCCGGAGGTTGATTTACCAGCTTGAAGAATGGCTTCTAGCAGGGAAAGCACAGGCCTCTAATGACAATTTCCCAGTATATTTGCAAAGTAAATCTTTATAAAAGTGAGAGTGAAGAACAGCAGGAGGCTTGTTTATCATCTTTCAGGGCTGGAGTAAGATAAACCTTTTCTCAAACCCTGCAGCAGGAACTCCAAGTGCAGTTAACAGGAGGTTTAGGAGCAAAACTGCAATAGCTTCTGAGCACTACCGAGAACAGGATCTGCTCCTTGTCACTGGGTGGCTGTACTGAACAGACAACACTGTTATTAAAATAAAAATTAAAATATTTACCATGTTCTCGCTTCACTAAATTAAGCATTTAAGCTGACAGAATAACTGGCATCAAACTAGACTTCTCTACAGGTTTATTTGTGGAATAAGTGGTTGCTCTAACCTCAAAGAAACTAACCATTTGGGCAGTCAAACTTCAATGGGATGAGAAGAGAGCATAGATTAGTGATAAAACTGAAGATGAAAAATATTTGCATGCAATTTGATTTGTGAATGGATATTTCAGAATGCAAAGACATGGAGGAAACCCAAAACTGATTCGGAAACACTGATACGGCAGTATGAATTCTTAACTCACATGAATGTCTTCCATCAAAGACCATCCTGAAGTGCAAATCTATCGGAGAGAAACCCTAGATTGCTCAGGTCTCCCTCAGAGATCAAGTGTCCAGTCCAAGCAGTAATGGTTTGTACCTGATCTGTGTCTAGAAACCGGAACCATCCACTCTGCGTGGATGCTAACCAGAGAAGTGAACATCGTTACACCTGAGCAGCTAAATCATTAAATTAAGTGTGATGGATTTATATGTGGTGCTGAGAACAACGTCACCAACTTCTGGTTTGTACTGTCAGTTTTAAGGCAGCATAATTAGACTGTTCACGCTGATAATTGATTCCTATGTTAGAAAAGTGAAGATAACCTGAACCTTTTTACTTTGTCAAAATCCACCAGGAGGTATCACGGGCTGGTGAAACACCAACCATGCAGCAGGACGCACAGTGGGACAAGTTACACGTTTCTTACGTCAGTTCAGATGCCAGTGAAAGTGCTGTAAGGAGCATGTGCTATGCACACTTGCTTTGGTTTGCATTTCTACCTTTGTACCAAGCACCTGAACAGGTTGCTTACAAAATGGTGTCTGTAGTGACAACTGTGTAATATCTATAAAAGTGTATTAAATGTTTCAACATGCATTTTGCTGTCAACTTTTAGGTTTCTCATCTCTTCAGTAAGATACCCTTTTCCTGGTTAGATGTTCTTTTTCCTGGTTATCCTCTTATTACTAACGCCCTTACTTCAACTGTGTTCTCTTTCTTTTCCTTGCTTAATGGAATGAATTTTGATTTTGTCCCTTTAGTGCTGTCCCTTCCTATTTTTACTATTCTTTTTTATTTAATCCTTCATCCAAATTCCCATTTCTTCTTCCAAGTTTGACAACTGATGAAACAAGGATCTAGCCACTGTAGGTCACATCCCATTGTTCTCCCCTGAGGGGCCACCAAACTACAGAAGCTCTTTTGAATGAGGCCGTTGCTCCACAGCTGCCCTTACCAGCTGCTGGTTTAAGCCACTAAGCTCTAATAATCTCACTGATGCTAGAACTTCCTATCTCCTTGCATTTCTCCTAAGGAGCTCACTGAACCACAAAGATGTTTAACTCCACCGGGATCAAATCATTTTTTTTTCCACCTGTTTTCAGACCAGAAACAGAGATCTGAGCAGACAGAAAATTGTGCCTGGAACCTGGCATAAATAAAAGCCTGGCTAGAAACAAGGGAAAGGCAGAAGGATGGGAACAGAAATAGGGTTGCATTGGGTATGGGTGGAAGGAACAGGGACTGAAAGACAGAGTTTGTCCTTCCTTCTGCCACTGTCCTTCTGGAAGCAGAACCTTGGGCTCCCTCCATCTCTGCTTTGCAGAAGCTATTGCCTTTACCAAAATACATACAATTAAAAGGAACATGTCCCTACTCTCCTGTCACAGCAGAGATCCTCTCTCCCAGGTTTCGGAAATGTAAAAATGAGCACGGCTGATCTCATTAAGGTGGGTATCCAAACCAAGTACCTCCAGAAGGTCATTCCCTCATTTGGCTCCACTAGCCACAGAGGGAAGCTAGAGCACTGTATTACAATGGATTACAAATTATTTGGTGGCTAAAATTAGGTAGGAGAAGTGTCACTCAGTGCAATGGCTGCAGTGGAAGAAGGAACAGAGCCAACTTAGAGGAAGGATGATGAAGAGCCAAAAGCAGTGCTGGATGCAGGTCTGCGTGGGTATTGTTAAATCAGTCATTTTGACACTATACCTGGATTTACTCACAGGTGCTGGTTCTTATAAGCATGTAGTATACTAAGATTAAGCATTTAAGCAGATTCTGTTTACAGATGCATCAGTGTAAGGAGTTTCTTAGGGGCTACGAATTTGCAGTGTGGCCTTTGTTTTTCTTATGATTACTTTTTATGATCCAATTTTTATTTAACAGTCCATTACATGAGCATTGCATATGGAAATGGTAGTGCAGAGATTTTGATAGTAAATTCTATTTCTTGAGTCCCTTCCTTATTCTCCTCAGTCTTCAAAATTGTCTTCGTTTTAAAGAAGAATTCACAAAGGCCAGTCCTCTGGCTGAAAAGAATCCTTCTTTTCATCTCTAAATCACTAAATGTTCTTTGATTAACAAAATTGTTAATGCTCATGATTGATAGTGACGTCTTAATTGCAATAACAAAAATAGTCCCGAAAAATTTAGATTTGGACTGCTGCTATTACATCGTATCTAAAAAAATAAAATCTGTTCTTAAAAGAAGATCTATTCTTTTCTGTGTTCCAAGAAATAATGATTTCCCTTTCTTTAGCAGGAAGATTCAGAGCATTTTGCAGCTAACAAGCATTGTATCAGCCTATGAAACACACCAGCCGATCAGATGAGGTGACTGACCCATGTCCCTCCCAGTATCGACCCAGCTGCCCTGAGAGCGACAAACTCCTCTGGATGAGGACACTGAAGCTGTCATTAGTGCCAGCTAATGTTCTGCCCAACCAGCACGTCTGATCTAGACAACAAAGAGGCCTCTTTCTTATTCAGCCTCTCCCTACCGAGAAGCACCCTGGGTTGTACCGGCTGGCATGGGTGCAGCTTGGGGAACAATGTTTGTTCATTTATTGCTTATTGCGAAGCAGCAGGGAGAAGTCAGATTTTAAGCCCAATAAACAGGTTGGCAGATTCCCTGTAGATCTGCTGTGTTTTATTGCTGGCATAAAATGCAAATGACCCCAAGTACATTATGGAACAGGCCTGTGTTTTTGCAGTAAGCACAGTATTTCCTGTCTTAACAGGAACCCGTTTCAAATGTGATTTTGGCCATAAAATTGAGTCTGAAAACAGCTCCTCGGTATACTCTGTGCATGTCTCCTGAGCAGCTCTATTTCCTCATTTTAATGGGAAAATTAGTTCTTCAGGCCATCTAGTACATCTGCAAAGTTATATTCCAGTCTGTCTCAGGTAAACATTAGCAAGCCCTGTCAAGCAGGGGCCAATCCTGGATCTTCCACGTTGAAGGTGAACAACACAAGGCTGAGAGCCCTGCTCCAGAGTGCCAAACGCAGCCGCAGCCAGGTGAGAACCTTTTCTTGCCCTTGGTCAGCCGTGGTGTGGACATTGCTGAGAGAGATCCCATTCCAAGATCTCCTTTTGCATGAGAAACAGTTTTTAGGGAACACACTTCTAAAAGCCAAGGACATAATCTTCAGTTTGCTCTGTCTTTACATTTTAGCAGCTGCTTCACAATACAGAGAACAGGACAGCCCTCTGATCAACACATGAAAACAAGGTGCATCAAGATTTTGTACAGCTCACATATGAACTTTGCAGGAATAGGACAGATTCTATTAAAAAACCCAGATCTTCAAATCTGAAAGCTATACTGTCCAAGAGGAGTTTTTCAGAACAAGACTTCAGAGCTGGCACACAGATATACTTCCCACTCATATAGGGTGGCATTCATTTTTACCTATATGAAACCTAGTATGTCATTCACATGAGCTAGTGGGACAGATTCCCCAGTAGTTGTTATGAGGAAAGACAAGCATTTCCAGAGGGTTAATCACCCTTGGACGTGGATTTTAGCCTTGAAAAGACCACCAGGTACTTCTGGTGACCACAGAGAGCAGCTGCATGACAAGGGCAGACCCAGTGCCTCAGGTTTTGCTCCTGCCAGTGGAAGATTTGGCTGAAGTTAAGTAAACAAAGCACACTATAAGGCTACATTTAAAAACTGCAATCATCTAAAAATGCAAGGACATCGTAAGACTTTTGTTAAGTGATTTATTTTTTTTTCTTCTAAGAAAAAGCTGCTTAGGGATTTCTACAGTCCCCAGTTGTGTCTGAGCATCCTTACACTCATGGCTGTCTTCTCAAACCTAGCCCTTAAGCTTTCCAAGTGCTCTTATTTTTATCCCAGAAATAGGAGAAAGAGGGAGATTTACTGGGTTAAACCTTTAATACCTAGATAAAGGACTCCTTTCACCTTTCTTTCTTAACCCTTCATACTTTCTTCCCATTATTGTCTCATTCTGCCCATCAGTCCAGGTGGCAGGCATTTAATCTTGCCTCTGTTTGCTTTGTGGGGTGAGCTGCTTTTGACCTTCTACCTTTGCAAGCATAGCTGTTTTCCAGGAGTTGTGGTGTTTGTTTTTAACCTAGTTTTCTGCAGATATCAAAAGCAGTGTGAATTCTGTCCTGGCCAATTACTGTTCCTTTCCTTTCAGATGGGAAAAGCTTCAGGCCATCAGCCTACCCAGTGCTGCTCAGAGAAACACTCTGCCGCTGGAGAGAGGTGCCTGCGAAGGCTTGCAGCTCTACCTGCACACGTACACACTCGCAGAGCACGCTTCAGCTCTGTGACTCAGTGGCACAGCCATCATTTTGCCCTATTTCAGAGAAGGCAGGAGAAAGCACAGAATAAATTGCCAACTTTTAAGTGAAAAATGCTTTCAAGCAGCCATAGGTCCAAACCCACACTTACTCTGTTGTGCATCTGTTTGCACTCAAGACAGTTATTCCTAATAATGCTTTGCCCATTACTTCTTGAAGGCAATCTTTTTAACCAAATAAACCTCAAGCTACATTTTGTGTGCCTGCATGTTGCAGAGAGGAAGAGAGGGCTGGGAAAAAAAGCAATGAACTCACACTATGCACAGGGTACTGCTGCTCCAGCTGCTCAAGCACAAGGACTTCCCAAAGCAGCTTCTGCCTGGCAGAGCTCCCCAGACAGGGCAGTGCACCAGGAGAGATAAACAGGACAAACAAACCCACTCTGGATCTCTGGGGGTTTAAGCCAGACAAGGCCCTTAGAAATACAAACCAGGGGATTTTTGCGTGTGTATCAGTTCCACGGCTAGACAAGTGTGTCCCTATAGAAGCCAGGCTCTAAAATAAAGATGTTTCTTTGCCATGATAGAAATTCCTTGATCAGCTTTGCTGTGAATGTAAAACAAATCTGAGAAGGAGACAGGTTGATGCTGTGACTGGCAAGGTTAAATCTTAGCTACCTAATGAGGCAATGATGTAGGGCAGTATCTACACCTGATCCGCCAAAATCCCAGGTACAGGAGTCCAGTGGGTGATGCAGGGGCAGCCCCTGGTGAGCTCTGGAGTACAGCAAATCCAGCCCAGCTACATGTTAGCACAGAAAAACTGGGGAGAAAAGCTAAGTTTGGGTGGGTTTAGACCTTCCCTTAACTGCACTCACGCTTTTGAGGCAGGAACTCCTACAATGCATTTGCACAGAAGTGAGAACAGCAACATAAGTAGGGGCAGAGAAATGCCATGGAAATCAAAAGTAAAACCTGTTGTAGGTTTGTGCCAGCAAGCCAAGCACTGGGTTCCCCAAAGGCAGCCTGATCCCAAGGGAGAAGCTGGCTATCTGGGACCCTATCACTTTTACAAACTCACTGCACTCCACGCCCCGCCCCCCAACTTTATTTTTAAATAGCTGCTGCCTCTGCTTGGTGCTGTCAAATCTTAATGAAAAAAGGGTGCTAATGTGCTAAACTATTCCTCTGAACACCTGTGAACTGTTACATTTTGCAGGGCTAACAAGTCAGTCTCAAAATAGTATTAGGCATTTATAGCTTGAATTAGCACCTGCACGAAGCCACTGACAAGGACAGAGTGGCAGCTCTTGACCTTCATGCTTTGGGCCAGAGACAGGTGAGCACCTGCAGTGGAGAAGGAAAATGAATAGGGCTGGGCAAACCCAAAATGTTGTTTCTTTAGTCCAGCAAGCACCAAATAATGTGTGGAATTTTCACCCCAGAAGCTTCTGCTATGAACCAAGCCCTGCCATGGGGATAGACTGAACAGACCTCGGGTCCATTTTACCTTGGTGAGCAGTATGTGTGGCCACACGCTTTGTGTAGTTGTCCCAGGCGCTTCAGGCATGTTAGTGACTTGGGTCGTTTGAAAATTATTCAGTACAGAAATTAATCTTTAGGAAGGCTTCCAGTAGTAAGTGGGAATGCTGCTTACCTCCATAGACAGCTCAGCTTGGCTAAGTTATCTGACCTAACAACCTCCAACCTTTCTAAAAACATGGAATTACCCTCCCCAGAAGCATTGTTCTCTCCGTTGACTAAAGAGGGAGCTGGGGTCTCCTGCACCCACCCCAGGTCCCAGTGGCTGCAGCTGCACAAGATGGATCATCCTCCTCCTCCCATCCCACTCCAGTGCACACCCACGGGAATGCCTTTAATTGCCTCCTACTGGGATAACAGCTACCACCACAAAACTCAGCTAATCAGTGGAAGGCCTATTTCCGTAGATTTAAAGAAGTTCTGTATTTCTCACAGAACTTGTTTAAATTAGTCACTAGGGGTATTATAGGTGATACTGTAAAAGGCTGATGGAAGAAGACTGCTTCACTGAAAAAAGTGCCCGAATCAGATACTTCACCCTTACCACTAAGGGACAAGACGCGTATTTTTCTCTCCCTGGGGCACACTGTTTGTCAGGCAGAGCAAGCCAGAGCTGCGCTGCTGGGGAAGAACTGGGGAGCAATGGCAGATCACAGGAACACAATAATGTGGCACCATGGCAAGACAGACCAACCTCAAACAGGGACACACAGATCAAAAAATTCTGCGAGAACCTTGAACCATTTCTATTCATCCCTGGAGAAGCTGTAGCTGGAGCCATCTGTACTTGCACAGCTGTGGATGCTAGACTTAAAAGAGATGGATCAAGTGCAGATGCAAACAAGACCAAAGTCTAGAAAAATCCAATCTCTAACAAAAGATAAACGTACATCAAGGACTTAAAAAAATAATAGAGAAAATCTTACAGTCCTTGAGTACTGAAGAGAGCTGCAATGATAAAGGAATCATCTATTTGTGTTTGTGCTAGCTAAAACAAGAATTGGCTCAAATTACTGCAGGAAGTTTTAGGTTAGGCATTAGGAAAAGCTTTCAGTAAGTAGTAAAGCTGCAGAGAAGACTTCCTGCCGAGGCTGTGAAGGATTCCTTGCTGAATGACCTTCAGCAACAGGCAAACAGAAACCTGCCAGGAGTGAGAGGTATAACTGATCCTGCTTTGAGGCAAGGATGGATTATGTAATCGTTTCAGAGTCTTTTCAGCCCTAACTCTGTGATTATCAGATTCAACAATGCAAATTTTAGAGTGAATACATGTTTCCATTATCTGTGTTTTTCTTCCCCCTCTGAGGCTTTTGCATCCTTACTGATCTTTTTGTAGACCTGACCTTTCTCCTTCCTTTTAAAAATTCTCTGCCCAAATTAACTGTTTGATCACTGTCCTTCTCCTAGAAGGATTTGGCTTCTTTAACATGGTTCGGGTCTAAATTGCAGTTCAGGACCCTACAAATCAGTCACAGTAATTCTTCCACTCCCTGCAAGCGAAGCAAATCCTTACTCAGCCTCGCGATGGGCCTCTGCCTTGCAGTCCAGCCAAGCAAGGGCTCCATCTCCTCATGTTTGCCTCCCACACAGTCACCCACACAGAGCTGCTTTTAACGTTGTGAGATAGGAAAAGCAACGATCCGCTGAAACCCTGGCAAACCTGCTCTTGTTTCTCAACCGTGTATATCAGAGTAACCCTTCCCTTCCTCCAACGCTCCGCTGTGATTAACTGACCTTGTCCTGGTGCCTGTCAATTGTGAGATAGGATTTAGATAATTTTATGTATCTGAATAGCAGCATTGATCTTAAAGCCCAGACAACATTGCTTTTACTCATGTGTTTGTGCGAATCTCTGCTGTACCCTGGAAGCAATCTCAGCCTGCTTCATAGTGCAAAGACGATACACATTTCATCTTGTAGTTTATTACATTTTCACTAGAAATAGGGCTGTTGCTATCAACGGATGCTGTTAACTTTTTTTAATATGTTTTCCTTCTTAAGTGTTTATCTCCCTTTATTATGTGGCGCTGAAGGTCAGATTCATTTTCTTCAGCTCTTCCAGACATTTTTGCTCAGACAGGAATGTTCTCCTACCCATGACCACACAGCTTCCTCAATTACCTTGGGCAACAAGGCTGCCTGAGCTGCCCGCACAATACCTCATATATCCATCCCCAAATTGCCCATACTTTTCATTTACTGCCCACCCTGCTGCTGAGTTCAATTCTTATCCATTGCCCTTTCTGGAGTAGTTGGCATCATCAAATTTGCCATGTGCTTTGATAGGTGGTTTGCCTGAGTAGTGACGAGGTCTCATACAATACTGTGTGAATGATCAGTCAATGAGACAATGTTGTCTTTGCTTCCTGGTATTTAATAACAGGTAAAAGTTCTCTTTCCTCAGTAATCTGCCAATGAACACGACTAAGTCTACCCGATAAAAATTAAAAGGAAATGTGAATATTCTTCCAAACTGCATGCCCTCAGTGAATACTTCTGAAAAACACACGTCTATTACATGTGCCGACACGTGATTCAAGCCCATCAGTGTCTGCAGAAAGGCTTGTCTTCCTTCGAGCCCTCCATGTGAAGGTTCACAGACTACCAGATTTTACATGCTCAGATGCCTACAAACACTTTCAAGACGTTTTCCCAGCGCTTCATAGTAATGTGTCTCAGATACTGTGTACTCAGTGTATATTTTAGAGGAGCTCAGACATATTGGGCTGCATCTGCTGGTGTATTTTTAGGAAGACTAGCTCTGATAGATTTGCTTAGAAACAGCACATAAAGAATTATGTGAACTTTGCAAACAGCAGAATATTTCAAGTTGTGGGTCTACGAACCCTGACAGCGCTCTTTCAAATAAATTACTTGTTGTAAAACTCATGTTGACCTCTTCTCCCCGAGGGCTGAAATCCAAAGGTCATCCCAGTGGTGTGAAAGGTCTATCTTAAACAAACTTAAGCCTCCAGGAAATACAGAATTAAGGCTGACACCAACTTTTCTTTCCATCTTCGCCTGTGACAGTACAGTGAGGATATTTGCACCTAGCAGAACGCAGTTGCCATATTAAAACCAACTCCACTGCTCCAAATGCAACAAACACGTACATTATGAAAGAAACAGTTCAGTGCAAATATCTTGCTATCAGTTTTGTCTCAGCAGGTTAATAGATAATACAGAAACTGATAGGATTTTGAAAGCAGCTTAAGCAGTAGGTACCCAATTCCCACCACAACTGGAGCTGAAGGCCTAACTCTTAAACTCTGATCTTGCAAAGGGCTTATGTACGTGCCTGCCTTTAAGGGCTGCACACAGTGCCAACAGCTTAGCAATGTATTAGAGCATGTATCGTAGATAGACAGCCCTGAAAATTCAAGCTGCTAGCTTCACTAGTTTGTTATAATACAGCCTGTAAGACATTTGAGTAAAAGTCTGTGAACTAAAATGAACTGCACTTGTTTGGAACTTAACTTTGCTTATTCAGAGGTTAAGCCCTCTTGTAAACTTGTAAAATCTGTATTGCGAAAGCATTGATAAAGAAAGTTTTCCTCTTCCACACAGCAGTTTTGTCAATCAGTCTCTACTTTGGCCAGATAAATCACGTTACGCAGGGAGAAGGCAAATCTACCCAACTTCAGAACAAATTCAGCTAGATTTTCAAGATTGCCAAGGTGCTCTGAAGATGGTGGAGGTGGACTGTGACAAGTAACATTTATTCCTCTCTGACAAAAAAGAAAAAAATCAATGGCATATAAGGGTCCTTGTGAATGCGAGAGACAGAGCCATTGGCCGGTTCTCAAATACATCTCTGAATGCATCCTACACTGAAGAGCTATAAAGGACCTCAGAGGAGACACCTGCCTTTGGGCATATGTGAGACTAATCAAGAAAACATTGTTTTGGCAGCAATATAGGTCTAATTGTACAGGGTGATTCTAGTAGCATGTTTTCATCTAGCATAATAAACTAGTTTTTACTTTAATGGCTGAGCTGCTAGCAAATTACAGTTCCTCTTCGAGCTGAACTGACCTAATTAGTTTGTTTTGTGTTGCTACTGAATAAGGATGCACAAAAGATGCTTTTCCCCTCCTGCTTGAATAAATCAGAATTTAAATATATATATCCAGGAGGCCCAATATGTCTTGTCCTGTCTTGCTGAAGTAGAAACACAATGGTTCTACAGTTGCCCACATGTGCCTTTTAACAGAATAACTCCTTGAAGCCTGGCAGCTTGAAAATGTGAAGCTTTCTAGCACTATCTGTTGGCGAACAGGACTCTGGAACTGCTTTGGGCTTGAGGCAGGTACCCAGGATGCCCGTTGGGCAGCATCTTTCCTGGGCAAGGAGGTCTCTAGCCCCATCTTTTGGTAAACCTGAATTTCACATCATCTTTCTCCCTCCCAATTAATCCAGGGAGAATTTGGGACCACCCTGCAAAATTGCATAGGGGAACTGAACTGGGAGGCCAGAACAGACCCGTGTATTGCACTGAGGAGTATTTTCCAAAGGAAGGGCTGGGCTTAAGCCTTTTTCTCTACAGATGATTACCTGATGGAAATGTAGCCCAGAGACAGTTCTTTGCCATTGCCTTCTAGAAATTCAGCAAGGCCTTTCCGAGCCAAGTACTCCCTATAGCTTAAGATGTCTGTGCTTTGTGTAGCTTATTTACAGACATAGCAGTACAAAACCTGGTGTGAGAGCAGTTAGCTGTAATTCAGGAGGTTCTTTGTACCAGCATAAGCAACAGCAATACACCAATTTTGTTTTATGGCATATTTGTGCATGTATCACTTTTATGCCAGCACTGTTAGTGGGACAAATTGTGTGAGAAGATGCAGTTTAGTGCTCAGATGGTGTCATTATTAAGTTCTCATTAGCTGTGCTTCAAAGCACTCCAGATTGAAGGAAAGGTACAACACGGAGAGCGGCAGGTACAATAATAGAACCCTTGTGCTGAGAACTGAAAACTGAACGTGGTAATTTGTGGTGGGGAGGAGCAGGAGGTTGCAATGAGAGCAGAGGCTGGTGCTCAGCTGATATCAAGGGAAAGAGGGAGCTGAGAAAACAGAGCAGGTTCAGCTCTGGCACAGGGAAAGACATGATGGAGGCAGGGATATATGGTCAGCCCTGTTTCTAGGAGCAGAGAGCTGTATATTAATGGCCCTGTTTGCAGCAGGGAGATAATGTAGGCAAACCAAACTGCCTGGGAGAGCAGGAGGGAAGATTATTGCTCATCCACATCTCCTGTCTCTGTACAAGCTTGCTGAGGGACAGCTTGTAAAGGATTAAGGTAATATACAGAAAAGAGGAAAGGTGTGGGATGACCATCTCTCACAGCACCTGAAGCCATCACCAAGCCCCAGCTCTGCCAGGCAAGCAGGGGATTAAGTTTATCTGGGCTGGGACAACCTCATCTCAGACATGGCTGCCAAGCAGTTGGCTGGGGAGGAAAAGAAACTGCTGATGCTCTGAGTGCCCAGGACAACTTTCCCAGCCAGGCTTGAAATGAAGCCAGGGTGTCAGATAAAGTGACCAGTTGGGAAGCAAAGCAAGGAAAAAATAAGGAAGCTATCCCTACCAGGAGAGAGAACAGTGGGCAGTGCTTGTTTCTGCTGCTTTTAATAATGCATGGAGATTGCTAACAAATCTGCCATTTTCACACCACTAATTGCAGACATGTTTGCCACCTCCCCAGGGCATTTCTTTCACCATCCTGACACGATTATTTTTCCTTCCCCCCTGCCCCCTCTTCCTCCTCTTTTCCCTCTCCTTTTCCATGAGAGTTTTTAAAATGGCAGTAACTCACTGCATCAAAGACTGAAGGATTAACTGCCATTGAAAAGGTTTTAAATACTGAAATGGTGTTACGTAACTATTCAATGAGGGCTTGCACAGCACCTTTTCTGCATAAAAATAAATACCTATTAAGTTCAAATATTCAACAGAAACTCTTGGTTCTGCTATAAGATCTTGAATCTCAAATATTGCTTGACAGAAAGAAATCACCTCAGGGTTTTCAGGATTTCACTGCCTCTCCCTCAAAGAAATGTACCACCTTATCAAAACTCCTAAGCATCATTGAATACAACAGCTTTGCAGCTACCGTCTGCTTATCTCCTAGAAATAAGACTTCGCTGCAAAGGCTTATTGATTTTGGGAGGAAAAACAGTGAAAAGGTAAAATATGGTTACAGAAAATTATGGCACTGATTTAATGTTTTTAGGAGCAGAAGTGAAAGGAGATGCTGATACACAAAAACCCCACCGTTTTTGTTTTGTGATCTCTAAGTACATAACATAATAAAGAAATCTGCATGCAGCCACTTTCACTGGCCAGACAAATATTAAGACCAGTACAGGTTTCATCCTCAAACTTTGTTAATATACATCCCATGACTAATATAACCAGGTAGGGTTGCTGCATTCAGCAGATAAAAGCATTAAAAAACCCTGATAAAGCCACAGTCAATGTTCAATTGCTCTAAGCAAGGAAATGGCCTCTCCCAGGCCAGAGGAGACTGAAACAGGTGAAACTTTACCTTTCCTGCATCATGTCCCTCAAATCTTGAGGAATCATATGTGGTGATCTGAGGGCATGATTGAGTTATCAGGTATATCTAATAATGTATATATAGGCACTTTAGAAAGGGAGCTAGTAAATCAATTAAGTGCTGATATAAAGTACCAGAGTCAATAGGAAAATTGTCATTGACCACACCAGATCTTAGAAAAGCTGAATGAAAAGCCACAAAAGGATGAGCAGCCACATAACCATCTCTGAAACAAGCAGCAGGTTCTCAGAGTAAGACCTCCAGGTTTTGAACACAGCTGTATTTTCAACTCAGATTTTCTCATAGGGCTCCCAGGGCATTACCCCACCTGATACGCCCTGGTTGTTTGACTCTGCGGGGCAAAAATAAAATACCTATCAGAGATTCTCCCACTCCAGATAATGCTCTTCCCTATTATGCCAGGACAACAGAACATCTCCCAAAGCAATGTCCCTCCAAGATGCCATGGTACAACACTGCTTTGACAGGACATATTCTCACTATTTATGACCCCAATTTCCTCCAAGGAGCCCAGAGGCACTCAGGGTCTGACAGTATCCAGCAGCTGAACAAGTCTTTCCTGTGGACTCTGAACTCCAGTCTCTCCTCCAGCAAATAGATATGAGCAACCTCAGGCTGCTCCCTGTGTTGCTCTGCACCTCCTGCACCCCAGGGTAAGTGGGCACACAAAGTCCAAGGGAGTTTTAATATACATTTATGCCTCTTGGTCCAGCTCCAGATGTGTGAATATGTAAGTCTGAGGGTCCCTGGGATGTCACTGAACCTGGAGGAACAGTATATTTCACTGAACAATGTTCATCCTGACTTGTTCTGCTCTCACTTCTGATGCTGTTCCCATCTATCTCTTCCTGTAAGCAACACCTGAAGAGAACTCCTCAGGGAAGCACCAGAATAACCCACACTTTAAACATTTGATTTAAGTGGGCTATGTCAGAGATACGTCAAGTGCATTACATTAGCATGGGACTGGTGCAAGTGAAGAATCGGGCCTCATGCCATTGGACGTGTTTAGTGGTCTTCTGTTGCAGTCTCTCATGCTTTAGCATGTGCTGTCTTTATTACTTGAACTGTCCTTATTTTTTTGAATCAAATTCAAGAAGAAAAGCAGCAATGATTTGAAGTCTGCTCACTACAAAGCTCTATCCAATGAATTTCAAACACCGAGCTGCATATCCAGACTGAGGAGCAGTTAACAGATGGGAAACCGCAGATAGTGGTTTTATCAGTGCTACACACTGATCCTGGAGAAGTTCAGTCTTTCTAAGGTATCCTGGAGAAAATAGTTCTTGTGCCGCCTGAGAGCAGAAAACCACTAATTCTTACCAACTGGAAGATAAAAAGTTCATTTTTCAACAGCATGAGTCCAACAGGCAGCTGCAAAGAGCAATGTGTAGCAAGATAAAAGGCATCTGTATGGCAGCTCTGCCTAATCTTCTTGTTGCTGGAGGCAGTAGTGAGGGAAACTGAGGCTAATTAATTCTTCCAAAACCAACCCTTTTCTGTTTGGTTCTGAAATGTGCTCTTTTCCCCAAATTAAGTGGTTATGCAAGGAGTCTCTTAACTTATGAACATAACTGATATTTTTCAGAGTTGATGGAGAAAGAAAATTAAACACACAGTAGATTTTCCTCTCCTTGCTACCCCCTGAACTAGAATAGCCAAAATTCAGGAATATGGCTAGGCAACACCTGTAGGTACACACAGCCCAGCCTTCCGGCCATCCCCTTCATATGGCCTGACCCACATGCTGGCAGGTGAGCATCAGCCATCATCCCACATGAGATGGCACCTTATATGTTGATCCCTGATGTTGAGATGTCTACTGTGTGCATTAGAAGGGAAGATAAAATAACAGCCACATGCTTAAGTTGCCTAGGGCATGCATGCAGAACACATGATCTGCAAGCACGATGCCAAAATTTGTATTGAAATCTGTTTATGCCTATGTTCCTTCTTCTCAGTCTGGGAAACTACAGGTCATTGGCATTCCCTTCACTTGCTGCGTTGCCCCTTGGTTTTCTGCCCCCCCAGTCATTCCCCCATTTCTGCTGGCATCCTGCAGCTTGCATTTTAAATAGATGATATTGGACAAAGAATGGAGGTCCAAAAGCTGTGATTTCCAAGTAATAGTTGGTGCTGAGGTCAACGTAGCATAAATTTTTCACCTGATCACTCAAGTCAAACAGGCCGGAGAGTACAGATATTTTTCCTCCTACAACACATACTTGTAAAGAGTGGTTCGATCAGCTCCATGCTTTGAGCCCAAATGATTGTACCCTGCATTTGTCCAGCTGTTTGAACTCTCCTCCCTCCAATTCCCTGTGCAGTTTCTGCCTATGAAGCTGTACCCTTCAGCCTTTTTGGACAGCCTGTGCTTTCAGGGTGACACCGGCACACTTCCCTGCCATGACACAACCACCGCAAGTTTTGGGGATCCCAGAGCAATTCTGTTTACTGCAGTGCACTGGGAACTGCGCCTCCTGGGTAGCAGCAAAGAACCAACCAATTCTTCCCAGGCCAGCTGCAAAAGGGATGCTAGCTAAAAAAGTCACAAAGTACAGGCCCGATGTCTCACTGTGCCTGCTATTACGGTTATTTACTATTGCCTTCTTTCAGTCACCATAAATCTCAGCAGCAAGGGCTTAGTTAAAACATGATTAGGCTGGGATTATTGCATATGAGATTCTTACTAGGGCTTATAAATGTGACAGACTCTGAAATATGGTTTCCACAAAAAAGGAGAGGGAAGGGAAGGAAGTGGTGCTTTTACTGAAATATACCACAATTCCCTAATTACTCCTCTACACTAGTGACTCCGAGTGGTGGATAATAACAATTAAAGAAACATTCTGTCTTCTGCCCTCTTATGCCTCCAAACTTATATTCTCTTCAGGGACTCAATTTAACAGCAGCTGCAGAGTAGGACTTGAATGAAATTAGGCTGATTTAAGAGCCTGCGTGGAGCCCTGTAACAAAGGGAGAAAACATAGTACAATTTTTGAGATTAATTCCCATTGCTTGTGCTTTTCCACCAGGAATCATTAAGAAGCTAGAACTGACCAACCATTTCCTAGTGAAATATCTTTGGACAGAGAAAACATCCAGCACAAGAGCCTTCCAGATGCAGCAAAATCATTCTTTCTTTAAAGCATTCACTAATGGCCAGGCTCATGTCTTCCATACTCCTTCAAGGCATGCTTTAGGGTCTGAAGTCAAGTAAGATTATTCTTCTACAGAGCATGATTGTTACTTCAGTTTAGGAAGTAGTAATTGTTCCTCCAGCTCATCTGGACAGCACTTAAATGTCTAAATATGGGAAAAATATTTAATCTACTTGTAGAGACATCATTTGACTCATCTTGTACTGCTTAATATCAACAGATACTCTCCTTAAATCCCAGCTTGGCCTAAGCAGCCATGTAAAAGACTGTTGACTTCTACCATGGGATTCTGTAATAATGTATGTTAACATAAAGGGTATGGCGAAGCAATAACTTATGCATTGATATGGTGAAGGAAATTGTTTTCTTTTCTCCTAGAGTTGAGATAGAGCGAACTAATAGCCAGCTCTTCCTATACCTTCTCCATAGTGTTGGTTGTTTTTTTAAATAACTGTAAAAGAACATAATAACAAGTATTTAAGATATTTGAAACTGTCCCCATCAGCTCCTTTTGATCACAGTGACCTCAGTTTGCCGCACTGCATTTAACACCCCCACACCTTTAATCCCCTGTTGTTTTGAAATATTAGCCACTGGGGTTCTGGGACTAAAACATATAAAGTTTTCTGCTTTGACTTCTTGCCAAAACCATTAAAATATTCTCTGCACTGTCACAGCTTGTGCCACCTCCCAGGGGAGTTGATTTAAAAGTAAATTACATGTAAGTGTCGGATGAAAAGAGCTTCATTATCTAATTCTTCCTACACCAGCATTTCTTTAAATTGCTTACCAGGGACAGAAGACAATTAGTCCTGCACTTGAAATGAGAAGTAATAAGTATCTGTCATTCCCATTAACCACAATTTTTTTGATATGCAAATACAATTCCTTTCTAAAGAGGTTAGATAGGACAGCCATGTCTACATGGGCCCTGGTGCCAAGTGTGCTTTGGCCAACTCCGAGCACGCTCAGCCTCCTTGGGTTTGCGAAGCTGTTGACTGGACTGTCTTACAGCACAGTCTGTTGATTGAATCAGCAGCGCAATAATGAAAGGAAAATTGGAAGTCCTTCATCCCTTTGCAATAGCTACAAGCACACAAATGTTTCCATGGCACCAACTAGCTTCCAAACAGATTTCAGAAACACCAGTGAGGGCCCTGAAGTCAGTAGGAGACTTCCTCACTGAAATTTGAATTGGCATAGCTCTTCCAGGCAGCCATCAGGACACACGAGCTGATGCCAATAATGCATCATTAGCAGAGATTGACCAAACCATCACTTTCCTCGGTCTGTGCCGAGAAATCTCCAGTGTGATCACCTTTTTCAGAGGTGGTCACCTTTACAGAGGCGGTGTCTCTTGACCCTTACCATGAGGTTTAATTTAAAGTCCGTTCAGTGTCCAAGATACTCCTTATTGATGCTTATATGTGAAATTCTCATCACACCACATCAGGATCAAAGAGGAGACTGAACACAAGCACAGACAGTCCTGCCCAGTTCATATCCATCCCAAACCTTACTTCAAGAGCACTTAGCCTGCCCTTTGAATCACACCACCCATATCCTTTATATCACTTCATTTGCTTCCTCCTCCTCCTGGATCCACCTGCCTTTCACATAAAGTAACTTTGAACTACTAGCAAGATAAAAAGAGGCTTCCCTGGGGTAAGCAGGCAAGTTCAGTGCAGAAGTTAAACTTGTTCCCTTTTGCAAAGGATCCAAGATGTTCCTCAAGTGCCAGAGCTTGGGTACAGTATTTTCTCTGTAGGGTTCAGTGTGTGTTAAACACTCAGCTGGTCTGCACGAGACATTTTTCTCATGTTTGTAATATGTGTCATGGTTATACACGACCTTTCCACACTAAGTATTTAAAATACAATAGAAACAAATCCTTTTAGATCTCTATATTGTGCATATGGAGCCTCTCTGGGACAGATCTTGGAATTGAGGTCAAATCTGGACACCTGAGTGACACCTGGTTCCCAAGCAGCTCATGTGCATCTGAGCAACAAGGGCATATAGTTGCAGGGCTGTGTTAGTCACATTGTACTGCCTCTGCGTCCTTTGCCTTCTTCAGTGTTCAGGGTTACAAGATTACTAGTCTCATACAAACAGTTCTGAATAAAATACTTTAAACAGGAGGCTAGTACTTTATGAGGTGCAGAACAGACTTTGCTGAACCAATGACATCTAATCCTATGGCCAGATTAAGCATGCACGCTGTAAAACTAGCGGAGAGTCAGCAGTGAGAAACACAGTGGTCTTCAAGCACCAGCTTTAAAGAAAACTAATGAAAAGGCAGGATCTGCTGGAAGATACAGTTAAGAATCCAGACACACTGGGTTTATTTCTGGCTCACCCAAATATACACAGGAAGCTTTTGCAAAGTGATTAGGGCTCATTAAACAAAACACTTAAGAATGAACTTAAGTGATTTACCTCATGGGGATAAACTTGTTTGTGCTTTTGCCGGAACAGTGCCACAGAATTATATCTACCTTCACCCTTTAGTCAAGAACATTAATATTTAAGGACTGCAAGATCAAGTTCAGTGTTGATGCCGCTCTTTGAGACATGGCAAAGGTCAGTGTTATAGAAGGGACCTTTTGAACAGAGCAGGATGAGTAAGGAAAGCAGCAGTTTGCATCTGACAGCTTTGCCACTGTATGATCTTTACTACTTACTCATTAATAAGATGAGCCTTCCCCTCCAGGTCAAAGCTGGCTGAAGCCCAGAATGTAGATCTTCACACAAACCTCTGCTGTGCACAAACTGTTAGTGCCTATTTTGGAGGTTAGAGGTATGCGGAGGGAATGAATGTGGTTATTTTATATGAAAGCCGCTTGTAAATTCTAAAGCTTCCAAGTACAACAAGTAAAAGCCTCAGTCACAACTATGCTTAATATGGACACTCATGTTGAAGTTGCTTCAGTTCTAATACAGAAATATTGATGTCAAGTGGAAAAGTAATATTCAGTAGTCAGTCTGCATTTCCTTTAATGCACCTGGTATAAGCTTTAGAAATGTATTTCCCTCCCCTTCTATTTTTCCTGAAGCTCCAAAATTTTGGACTTTGTATTTAACTAGTAAGCTGATTTCCTTTATTTCTTAACTAATTTCTCTGAAAACAAGGCTTACGCCACTATGCCCTGATAAAGTCCCCAACAGCAAAGGAAGGAGGTCTTAAAAATATTAAGGTCTTTCAGGTTGCATGAAAAAACGGCTAAAGGAAAAGCTGCAGTATTAGCCCACAAAGGCAAGCGATGGAAAACCGTTTATTCATGTCAAGGGTCTATCAGCAAGTAAACAGCACTAGCTCTGCCAGCGTACTAGCAAACCTTATCATGCCTGCCCTAATTCTGCCCTACTTCATTACAGGCACAAGGGTTGCTTGAACAGACTGCAAGTCGTCTGCTGTTTTTATGAAGCACACATAGCTACAAGGATAACATGAACAAGATTTTTTCAATTTGTGATTTGAAGCTAAGATTTGAACAGATGTCTGGAGATGAGCATCCATTGTGCTACTTCTCTGCGTATTACATAGGTCTCATGGGAAGGTGCATTTTGAGGTGGGGTGCAAGGGGGAGTCAAACCATTTTTTAAACCAGATTTTTAGAAATAGGACAGACACCCATATCACTTCTCTCCCCATTCCTTTCCCCAAGAAAAACCTCTAACCCTGCCTCTCTATCCCTCAGCTTCATTCCCTGGGTGAAGTCAACTAACAGACCTGAACCTGAGTCCTGTGCTTCACAGTTAAAACTGGGCCAATTCCACACACAACAGTGTATTCTGTAGTTCACACCATTCATACGTGTGGGTGTGTAAAACTTGGCTGTCAAACTCCTACCTCATGCATGCAAGATTTCAGCATAGGAGAACACTCAGGAGTGAATGCTTATTTAATAAATGACACTTTTCATCACAAGCCCTAGAAAAACCTGAGAAAAAAAAATTGTGTGACTTTACACAGACACTCAGGTTAATTGACATTTTGTCTATAAAATCATTAATGTATAGTTCAGTGGCTATTTTAGAGAACTGCTACAGCCTGTTGATGAAGGATGTGTATAAGTAAACCCTGAAGAAACTGCATTTGGGAAACCACTCAGGGGAAAGAATCCAAACACAGGCAAAGATGACTGGATAACCCTGTCTATTATGGGCACATTCACCCAGGGAGCACCTCTCCTGACATCCCATCACACAGAACCAGCACACTCCATCCCTGCATGCTACAAATTTCCTATGAAGAGTTTGCTTGGCTGTTATCTCTGGTTTCCACAAAAGCTTGAAAGGAGACTGTTGAAAGCTTGTTCTGTTATCTGTGCTTTACACAGCTTGGTTGCTCAGCCTGCTTACCTATTCCTTTCCCGCTCTCAAAATAGAGCTCAAGTTGATATGAAAATAGCATACCTTTTTCAGAAGGGATGCAGGATTGGTAAGGCATTGGGAAGGAAAAAGGAAATCTGAAGTTACAGTGAACTAGCTGTATATTTGAAAGGCTTCAAGTAGAGACTAATTAATCCCATTGTTGATGCTAATACAGTTCTTTAAGATTCACAGTTCAGTGCTCCAAGCAAACTTACCTTTGATCTTTAACTCAGAGATGATGATTGAAGTTTTCATCAAATGCGTTTGTCTGCCTTTAGGCTCATGTATGGACTGGGGCAGGGCAAGTGGACATGCTAATTGTCACCATGGCAGAGGTAAAAGGGAACTAGAGGGTTTGGCTGTCAGGAGGGCAGAGCTCAGTATAGCTCCCGTGACCCTTCTGCTTTGCTTCAAAATAACTGCATAGAGACCAGGAAGGTGGAGAGTCCAGTAGACGGTGCAACGTGCAGCTTTGCAGTTCTGTCAGCCTTTGAAAGCTGCTCCCATTGCCACGCTACCTTTGCTCTGCTCTCCAATTACCTCACTTCTACCCTCCAAATAGGAGTAACCCCATGTGCAAGATATGAAAGCTCCTACCTAACAGGTTATTTTGATCCACCAGCTGGCAAAAAATAAATGACCAAGCATCTGCCTGGACACTTCACCTTTAGCCAACTGAAACCTCTAGCAGCCCTTCCTCCTCTGTTCCCCATAAAGGGCACACACTGTGAATCCAGAAACCAGCCTTGGCTCGGAGACATCCTCTAATTCACTAAGTATGATCTTTAATTGCAACCCAGCAGGTGTCACCTCCTCCTGGCATTCAAGCAGCAGCTTTGGCACTATGGTAGCCTGGTCTGGGAACACAAGGATTACCAGGAACAGAGAAGTGGACAAAGATGTGGGCTGGAGAGATTGTGACTATCAGTAAGGCCAAGAATCTAAACAAGCACTTAAGAAAAGCCAAGAGCACATATATTTTCCCATCCAACACTGGCATAACTCCACTTCAGAGAAATGATAATAAAACCCAGGTTAAACTCCTTTGGTTATGTAAACTTCTCTGGCAAACAAATCCTTTCGTTAAGGTGCTAGCTGTGGTAATAACTCTCACCTTCTCCTTATAATGACATTCAATATCTATTCATAACCAAACCAGTGTTACAGCCCTTACAATCTTTATATGAAGACGTGCAAGTCTGAATTGCCATGATCTTGGTGCACTCCGTAGGTTATCTGCCCAGGGACAGCGGCTCTGGAGAGTGACTGAGGACATCATGTTCCAGCCAACTTGAAGTCCCACCAAGATGCTTAATGATAAACTACTAAGTGCTAATGATAAACTGCCAAGTATGTGGTGTCCCCATATACCCTCGGGAACACTGGTGTCTGCAAGCAGTGGCACTAGGACAACCACTGTCTGGATGACCAGGCCCAGTGTGTTCCCCAAAGGATGGCACAGCCATCCCCTGCATGTCTCTGCAGCCATCGCTTTGTTTAGACTTGAAAATGCACTTGAACCCTTTTGCTTTATGACTGTGCTGGGTTCAGTCAGGAAAGAGTTAACTCTTTCCCGTGGCTGCTAGGGATCTGTGTCCCTGGATGCTGAGAGCAGCACTGATAAGGTCTCAGCTGGCACTGGGCAATGCCTGCACTGAATTCAAGGTCTTTCTCTGCTTCTGACACCGCAGCTGTGTTCCCAGCTCTTGCTGTCTTACTACAGGTAGTGTAGGGACACACAGTTCCAATGGCTGACCCAAACTGCCCAAGGGCGTATTTCATTCCATAGTACATCATGCTCTGGTAACAGGCGAGGAGGGGATCCAGGAGCTGTTACTCTCACTCTCTGGCTTGCTTACTTCCATACACTTGTTAACACTCTCTCGACTCCTGCCTTAGCTGCTTTGCTGACTCCTGTGCTAGCTCGTTCGTGAGGAAGTTGGTGGGTTTGTTTAGTTTTTCCAGTTGTGCTATCGCTGATGGGGTTTGCTCGGAATCAGCTGCAATGGCCCTCGGGCTCTCACTACTCAGCACCTGGTTGTGCGTTGGTCAGTGGGTGGTGAGCAACTGTATCATAATTGTATCATATTATATATTTTCTATTTTAATTACTTATCATTGGTAGTATTTGTATATATTATTTTAGATTTAGTTAGTAAATAGTTCTTGTCTCAATTTTATGAGTTTATTTCTTTTTCCTCTGATTCTCCCCTCTGCTGGAGGAGGGGAGGAGGGATTTGAGAGCAGCTTCATGGTGTTTGGCTAGCTGGAGTTAAACCACGACAATGACAGATTCTCTCAGAAATTCTCATTTCAAAGACCCAGATGAGCTGTTCAGTGCCATCTATAGAACAAGTTCATTTTGAAGGGACAATATTTTTCCTTTATTTTTGCACAGCGTACACCTCTAAAAGCTATTGCCTGTGTTGAGGGAAGCAAGTCAGATGTAGTTAGCCAGAAAAGACCTTACTGTAGCAGTAATTAACCTTACTTAGGCTTTCTGGACACTACTACTCTCCCCATCCAGGTTTAATGGCTGTCAGAGGAAGGAACATTTTAGAGCTTTGAAGAAAGCAATCTTTTCCTACCACCCACCTTCCTGCAGCCTTGATCACACTAATCAGCACCCATTTATGTACACGAAAAGTCAAATAGGTGTCTGAATTGCTGGCTAGCAACAGAGATTAGGCACTATTTATGATGGAGCGAAACAATGGGTTTATTGCACCGTATTGGACATCCAGATCTACGGTAGCAAGACTCCATTGCCAGAGTTTTGGATGTTTTAGGGGAGCACTTAGGCTACGAGGCTATAGATTATCTGATATGCCTAAACTCAAGCCAGTGTAAACTGCATTTGTGAGATTAATCAGTGTATGAAGATGAGTCTACACTGCCAGAAAGCAGAATCCAATTTAGTGACCTCTGTTTTTTGAAAGGGTGCATTTCACAGTGTAAGGGCTCAAAAAGGCAAGTGACTTCCTGAATTACCACCAGTAAGGCAAGCTGTCATCCCATGGAGGAAACCACCAGTTTAAGTCACAGCTACAGACAGAAGTTAAGCTTGTTAGCATTTTAGACAGGCCCAAGACATGGCTCAAGGTACAACATGGCCCATGTTTCTAGTCACCTTCAGTTACTGTAAGTCAGCCTCTGTGGGATTTACAGCCAGTTTCTTACACTGCCACAGTGCCAAGCAGCTTTGATGCATGAGATGCCTTAGCTTAAAGGTTCTCTCTCAAAGTCAGCATCTAAAAATCTGGAAAATTCTGTGACTTGTTCTATGATACAACCACAATCACATCATGAGAGATCACTCAGCCTCATGTGACACAAACATTGTTTTCACAGGTCACGTTCCACCTACTGTGCTTCAAAGAAAGGATTCTCCACCTCTCTCCTTGCCAGCCTGGAACAACTCCAACAAGACATTTACTGAGCTCCTATCAAGCACAGAAGACTAAGTCATTGGTCTTTGCCCCACTGCCTGTATGTGATGGCTCCTCTAGTTTTGCCTGTAAATTTGAGTACTGTCTACAGATGCTTCACTCTTACTGCAGCAGGTAGCTCTGGGATCTTTCAAGTCCATGGGCTCCTGTTGATCATAAAGCTCAAGAATTTTGTTTCCTGCCTTACCCTACCCACTACTGAGTGATTGGACCCACAGCTTGTGGCTCATGACTTGTCCAGTTTACTTCAGTTCCACTCTGTCCCCCCAAAACTCTTGTATTTAGATGCTATCACTGTTTTAATCTTTTCATAACTCTACCTCACCAGGGGATGACCTTCAATTTATTCTCTCCTTAGAGGGTTCCCCCACAAAGCTGGGAGTCCTAATAAGGCAGGATGATCAGTGTTAGTTTTCTATCAGAGCCACTTTCTAGTTTAGATAACATCCAGCATTAAAAAAGATGCTGTACTCAGGAACGGTGCTGCTGCAAACTGACTAAGGCAGTCCTGCATGGCTTGGGTCAGGTTTAATCTAGAGCTTAACATCACCAACATTACCTGGGAACATGGCAGGCCTTTCAGCCAATTTCACAGCCATGTTCCCTGCACTCACATCAATTTTGTGAAAGCATAGGTTTGTGAGCAGTCATTGATGGCTTCTGACATTTGAAGTATCATATAGAAACCCATCAATAAGAAAAATATCTCAGAGTAGATCTACAAAACAGATAGCACTGTGCATGACCTGAGATGGTGGCACTGCGGCCAGGCTGGCATATGGCTGCCTATTTAGAACTGGAATGGCTCAGGAACAAAAACTTTGTCAAAACAATTGCACAGACCGCAGTCTCAGAATAGCACTGGTATCAGCCTTGCCCATCCAGGACTGCTCTAGTTTTGTCCTGCTGTCTTGTGGGGGAAGAGGTCTGTGCTTACTTTATGGCAAAAAGGCAGGACAAGGCAGAGATGAAATGTGAAGCTTCTTTGCAGAAATAAATCAGTCAATTGGGGTCAAGCTAGAGGGGCTGCAGAGATGGTTATAGATTATTTTATCAATGTGCAAAGGGCTGACAAAGTAAATAACATCCAGGATGTCAAATATACAGAACTTCTGCTGTAGATGGGATATCTTGGAGTGATTAATGTAGGAGTAATCTGCTGTTAGACTTGCAAATGGGCTGCTGCTTTATAGACTCAGTCCCTTACAGACTCTTCCAGACTTTGATTCCACATATGCACTTTGAGATGCATTAGAAGACATTATAGCACTGTAGATTTGCCCAGCAGAGTTAGACCTTAAGCTCTGATCCCAGCTCTGGGGAAATTGCATTTTGAGCCAAGCTGAATAAACACAGTGTGAAGAATACAGTGCTTTGGAAAGGGATTTATTGGTGGTGAGGCAACAGGACTGCTGTAAAAGATTGGATTGAAAGAGGGATAGCTACATAGGACAGTGCTTAGTAGAGGAGACCTTTCACCAGCCTGGTTCTCAAGTGCACAACTACTATAGGTCATGCTTTTATAGTCCCTGGAAGCTTATGCTTCAAGCTGCAAAGGCTTTAAAATCCAGATGAAAATCCAGTCAAACTCACAAAAAAACCCAGCAATAAATCAATATAATAAGCAAGTCTCTTGCAGCTTTTAGCTATTCTATGATGCCACTTCCCCTGGATATCTGTGCACTCCACAAAAGCACAGTCTTATGGCTGGGATGCAACAAGTTGTTCTGTTGATGCTGGACAGGCTTTGGTAGGGAAGGATTTTGATTAATTTGGTACTCTTTTACCAACCTTATAGAAACTGAGAACTTCCAGGGTGATGAAATGCAAAGCAGGCTTCATCTAAAAAAGGGCTTTTACAAGTGGTACATGCACTACACCCTGCAGGACACAGGATTCCCCTGCAACTACCTGCACTTGGTGAAAATTGTGAACCAAGGAACAGTAATTTTGAAGATCATTAATTTTGCAGAGCTGAAGACAGAACTACATCCTGCTCCTGTTTAATGGGGAGGTGAGGGCATGCCTTTGCCTTCACCAGAACACAGTTCAAATCCTCAGCCCTTGATGTCTTTGATTTTTCACTACCTGCCTTGAGCATACTTTGGAAGCATGATGATTAAGTGATACTCTTATCTGTGGTGCAGACAGACGAAGGGAAGGCATCTAAGGATCTAAGTCCTATTGATGTGAACACCTAAATCCTTCTGACAGCTTTAAAAAGAAACTGAAGCCTAAATACCTAGTTATTCAGTCCTGAAGTACAGGCTGAAATCACAAGAGGATTCGTTCCCATCCTTGTGGTGTTTCTGCTAGACCACACTGCCTCCCAGTTAATTAATTCTATTGATTTGTTTGTTTTTATCGGCCTTTCCACACTCGGCAGTTATTTAGGACTTACATGGGTAATGCATTTTCCAGTTAAATTGATCCTACTTTTTTTATATCCTTTCATGCACTTATTTGAAATTTCCCTGCCAACTGTTTTAATGTTTTAACGTTGAATGTTGATTCATATTATTTAAAACACCCTGGAAGAGGGGAAAAATCTGTATAGCAGAGTAGCTAATAAAATGGGCTCTTTAAACCTGATTAATGACCAGTGAGAATAAAGCACTTCCCTCCAGCTAAATAAACAAAACAACCCAGACCATTACATCTAGTGGTACCTGCTGAGATTGAATTCAATTTGCTTCCATAAGACCATAATAAAACCCTTATCTGCCTTCCTGCTCCTTTTCTGAAGCTACTCAATTTGGTATCTAACCAATTTAGGTCAATGAATTTATATTTTGAGTGGTATGTCACGGTGGTTGTTCCAGAAACCGCTGTACCTCGCCAACATTGGAGCCAAGTCACTCTTAATGGCCAGGCTGAAAGTAAGTAGCTTTGTGCACAGCAGTGGCATCGGCCTGGAGTTGAAGCATTATAGGCTTGAAGTAATGAATTCTGCCTCCATTGCAATAACTTACTCCTGATGGCAGCTGTTGTGAGAAGTCTCCACGCATATTTAGCAGGGGAGTATCCAAGGCCCTTGAAATATGATAGGGAACTTATTGTGGGTGATTTGGTCTGGAGCTTCTGCTGGCGGGTTTCATTAGCATAACTACAGCTATCACTAGCAGATACACTATAACCTTGGGGGAGAGGGAAATCAAAGGAGAGAGTTTAGTCTCATATTTACACTAATAGCAAAATGAAGACATTAAGCTGTTGTCATGCTTCAGGGAGAGGCCTTTCTACAACTCGTGTTTATTCATGCATATTAGGGTAGATACAAATGTATTCAGGTGACACTGAGCAAAGGTTGAACTCCGTGTGGAATACACTTGGTAAGTTAACCAGAAAATCCCTTTTGTGTGAGACCCAAAGCATCCATTCTCACAGAATATGGCTTTTCTTTAGTCACAGACTTTATGCCCCATGGCCTGGGGATCACCCATGTGTTTAGCAGCTAACCAGCCCTGCCAGTCCTGTCCTGTCCGTAGACAGCCACATAAGTTCTGGGTGGGACTAACAGCTTTGGAAGTAACCGTGGGCAGCTGCCATTCACAAGGATTTTTCGAGGCAGACTGTGCTGTCATTCAGTGATGCTCCTCTGTAGACAGAAAGATGGGAAATAACAGAGGTAGTTTGAAGTTTAACCATTTCAAACATACTACTTTGCTCAGTGAGAGGGAGTCTTCCAGGGTCACTGATTTACCCTTGTTTGGTTTAGTTATGCTCCCTCTAGTTTCCTGGTCCTCTGCTACTTTTTAAATCCAGTGATCCTGAAATCAGGTGTCAGGCTGATGTTAACTCCTTCTAGCCTTTGACTCTTGGGTTCCAATGGCCAACTTGAAATGGCACCATGTTTTAGAACAGTATTAGGTCAGTAGCTACAATAGCTTCTACTTGGAAATGGTCACCACTTTGAGAGACAACAGTACAGGCCATATACAGACATAATAGCACAGCTTCCTGGCTGTACCTTGTACAGAGCTAATTCAGGACAGGAACATTCAATATGACAAGATGGACAGCATGTCAGAGCATTGCAGTCTGCAACAGCACCTTTCTCTGAACAGCACTGACATCCATCTCTAAGAAAGTAGCATTAGAAGAAGCCTGTCCCCAGACTGTACATATCAATGTGCATAAATAAATCCCATGAATACAAGCTTTGTCAATCTTCTTGACAAAGATCACAGCCTTTAGATAAGGAGCCCAGCCAAAAGCACATTTCTATTCCTTTCTTCATCATTAAACTTGATAGCTCAGTGGTAGGCAGCTATTCAATAAGATTAAGGCTTGAAGCAAAAAGACAAGTCACACAATGACCACAATACTTTCCTCCCCCCATTTCTTTATATAAACATTTTTTGGTTCAGTTTACAGTAAGTGAACAGCAGGGATGCACGGAAGTGTGATCTCTGATGGAAAAAAATCTCTAGTCCATTTACAATGAAATCTATTATCTCAAGTTGTTCAGGCTCAGGAAAGACTCTTGCCAGGAGGACCTGTGAACAGAAAGGAGTTATTCACAACAGTTTATCAGGTGGGATATCTTTTAAACCTAAATGAGTTTCTAGAGATTTTCATGACTGCATCTCCCTGGGCCTTATGCAGACTGTAGGACTGCATGTAGCTGTTCTCATTCCAGCCAGGACTCAAACTAAGCCTGACATTTTGATGATCTTCCTAAGCAGTAGAAAATTGGCAAGTCTTAGGAAAACATTTAATGGCCAGGGATAAGAAATCAATTAAAAACTCAGATAACTACTTCAATCAATGGACTTGAGTCACTGACACACCAAATATTTACTTATAAATACAGAATAAGTAGGATGAAGGGCACCTTGCTGCCAAGTTATTAACAGCAGCAACTGTGAAGCAGTATAGATATGCAGTGTAGGGACTCATTTGTCTAATTTTAGACACCTACAAAGTTGACAGGGGAGGGCAGACACATCTGGCCCGCTTTGGAGGTCTGTGTTTGATTTAGCTGAACTGTTCCACAGGAGAGCCTTCTCCAGTGACAGCTATAAGGAAGCCCAAGATTAGGTCTAATGAGCTGTCATACCAGATGAATCCACCACTGCAAATTAAAAGCTCCCTCCAAACAGATCTTCTAGTACATAGCTTAGTATTTTTAGTCTGATCTACAGCGTGCACCAGGAAGATAGACTCCTGTTAATGTTTCTTTATGAAAACATACATTTTCCTAAGGCAAACGCAGTTCCCTTGCAGTACAGTCACAGGTCACCTCCCCACCCACTTCAGGGAAGTGTTGTGACTTCATCTCATTGAAAAGTGTCTGCTTCAGTCAGAGCAGCCGGTGCAGCACAACCGTGCAGTGGCAACCACAGAGCTGGATGAAAGAAGATGCTCAAACAACTTCATTGCAAATTCCCTAAGGCCTGATGGTGCACGTCAGCAGTTACCTTGCCGCATATATCCTAGAAGGGCCAAATGCATTAGGGACCTCAACTAAAGTCCCAACCACATGGAAGTCAGCTGCTTAGCACAGGACAAATTTATCTCATTGTCAGCTCTTCCAAATATAATACCACCAAATTGTATTGGAGCATCAGTCAGTGCAAGTAGACCTCTCTGGAATCACATTACTTCTTGAAGAGCTTTCTCATCTGAGGCCTTAGTGGGCATAATTAGTAAATAGAGTTGCTTGCTCTACAGATCTAGAACTTGTTTTTTCCTCAAATTTTAGCATGGCTTTCACAACAATATTGTAAGTGCTAGTGGAATTTACCTGTGCTGGATGTACTGCTACCAACTGAAGATACAACAGAAGGTGGGACACTTCACCCCATGGAGAATTCAATGGGCTGGGTGTAGATAATGGGTACTTGCTTACAAAGCAGTAGAACACAGCTCTCAGCTACAGATTAACTCAATCAGAAGTCAAAACTGTCCATTTTGTCAAAGCTTATCTTTAAACAGAGGAGCTGTCTTCTCTCTACACCTCAGTCATCTAAGGTGTCAGTGCAGATTACGCTAGGTGTGTGAGAAATACAGCATATAAGTATCTACCAGAGGGAAGATTTAATCTTCAGTAGTGTTTGCATTATGATTCCAAACTGTGATACATTACATTTAATATATTCCAAATGAAGTACTGTTGTGCCCATGCCTGAGGGAAAAAGCATGGAGGAGGAACAGCCAGTGGAGAATCTGGCATACCCCTGGCTTGCTCTAGCCTTGCATTATGTCCAAACAGACATGAACACCTTGTCTGAACAGAGCTGTTTGGTGACCTTGTAGTGTCCCAAGACACTAGTCTCACTAAACATTCAGCTCACACACCGCTCCTGGAAGACACCATACAACTTAAGGTGCATCAACACTGAGTGCATTGGGAGGCCCACTGCCTCTTGGGAAATCAGATGCAAGAGTCCCTTATGCCTTTATTTGACTAGATCTTCTGGAAAAGGATCTCAGTATCTCTCACTGGAGCTTAAGAACTGGGCAAGAGAAGCTTCTTTCCCATACAGTACTTTGGACTTTCTTTGTTGACAGTTTTGGCCAAAGCCCTTCGCTTTAAGCTTCTCTGCACAACTCCATGCTCCTGAAACATTGCTCAAATTGATGCTTATTAATAATCCTTATTAGAGTCCTTTAGAATAAAATCTTTCCTAATTAGTAATGTTGGAGTGCCTTTTCCATTATTCATTGTAAAGAAGAAATGGGTTAGTCCTTTGCAGCATCTTCCAGAGTGCAGCGTTATTGAGGTTAGTCTGATCCAGTTCAAGTGTCTCCAGCTGTAAGCTTCCACCCAGATTTTCCATCATTCCCCTTCCTCAGAAAATCACATGCTCTGGCTGTTAATCTTCCCTGTGCATTCCCCCTTGTGTACTATCCACTGCATACACAGGCACAGCACACGCTTCCTGATGACCATTCATAAAACAAAGCACAAGTTCTTCCACACATGCAACATACTGCAGCAGACCATTGCACACTCAAACACAAATACTTTCACACCAGTGCATAGCCTGTCATATACTGGCATTTTCCATTTGGAAGCAATTTGAAGGGAGACAGGATAAACCTCAATTTGTGCATGTAGGAATTAACACCCCTACACTCAGCATTAGAGATATCTAAAGACAGAACTCTATTGCTCTGGAAACCTTCTCAGGTAACAGGTGTTTTGTCATGGCACAAGGAATTAGAAAAGAATTAAGGATGGTAAGAAGAAACACCAGATTTCAACAGGCAAAAATAATGTCTTTGGGTTAATTCCCTAAACTCCTATTCCCTAATTAGACAATTAACTAATTCCCATTCCATCCATGGCTGAAGAGGACAGAACCATCATTCTCCTTTGTGCTAAAAATACTAATTGATCTGAGAATTGTTTAATATTCTCCACATGCAGAGGATATGGTGGTGGGGAAAGATGTTTCTTCTCTCAGCTCAAATATGTATTCAGACACATCAGGTGAAGAGAGGTAAATGCAAAGATGAGGAAGGGAATTAGCAATTTAGGAAAATACCTCTCCTGGCAGAGGCAAACAAATTTGCTTTGATATATTCAGTCTTCTGGTTCTAACCTATTGGTGGAAGCAATCCACAGGAATAAGAAATGCAGACAGTGGCCATGAGCACCATTATGCTATCCACCTATTAAATCAAATGTGATTTAAGGGAGGCTTTTGACTCACAGAAAAGCAGCACTGAGGGGAAAAAGATATTTAAAAGGCATTGTAGGATTTTTGCCTCAAATACAGATTAATCTTCTGCCATTTTCCATTTCATCCTTTTCATCTGCCCAGAGCTAGGATCTGGCAACATCCAAGCAATATCTACTTGAAGGACCTTAGGAGCCTTTCACTGCAAAACTCATCTTTACCAGAGACACGTGCTCCTGGAAGACATCGAACATTAACAAATCCCTGAGAGATGTAACAACAAAGGGGAGTTTCCTCCTGAACCCCTAAATCACAGCAAGTAAAGCGTACGCTCTGACCTTCCAACTGCTACAGCAGCTTCCCAGTGCCACCTTTTCACTGGGTGAGGCAAACTTCCAGTTTGGTGATCATCTCTTTGGCAGTTCTTTCCAACCCAAACCATCCTATGATTCTAGAGTCTTGCCAGAAAATCCAGCTGCATCAACTCAACAGATCAGGAATTCATAAAGTGATTTGTCCCACCTTGGGAAGTGCAAGTTCATTAAAATGAAAGCAGGTGTCTAAATTGCACCTGTTTGACAGCACCTTTTGCTAGGATTGTGGGGGATTGAAGCTAAGCATCTAAGCACAGTTACTCTTCACCTGTAAGGAGCTTGGGCACTTGACACTGGCTGCTTTTGTACCCAATGCAGATGCCACAAATAGCCTGGAGTCAGCTAATTGAAGTCCTTCAGCCTTCCCCTGGAGCAAAGGGCCCAGTCAGTCACTAACATCCTTTGCTTGTCATGTAATTATCAAAGAAATTCTCCCTCTAGGCTTCCTCATTTCCCACAAACATGTAGTTTTCAATGTAATCATGGAAGTAGGGCCATTTGTTGACCTTGCCTCAACACATGGGGGGATTTACCTAGCTACAAACACATTCACAAAGCTTCTTTTGCAGTCCTCAGTTACCCCTTGGTTAAACAAAACTCATTGAAAACCATATACGTTTTGACTAAGCTAGAACAAAGGAGTGCAGAATACATTTAAAAGAAATTAAAATTGTTTCTCTGCCACAGGCTAAAAAAAAATATCTCCCTTCCCTTGGGCTTTGAGTTTGATTTGTATTTCAATAAAAATATATCAAAGTGGACAGATTAGTGTGTTTTGAAATGCTAATGCTTTGAAAACATTAAAGGACAAATAACAAGGTGGCATGTTCTCAGTTTATTTTTGGTTATTATTTTTATTTACCCTTTGTTCTTAAATGATCATATATATCCTATGTTCCTGGTGGAAAAATTTTGCTCTCTGCAACAATCCAGCTGCAAGAAACACAGTGATAGCTTCCTCTGCAATATTTCCTTACCACTGATCAATGCAAAGCAGCTATCTGAAATGCCTATGTAATTTAAATCTTGAACCCAAGGCACATCCTAAGGCCTCAGAAAGCTACTAGGTTGTTTTGGCTAAACCTGAATACAAATAAATAGCAACAAACTTTGTCAAGTGACACTGGGTTTTGAGGGTTTGTGTTTGATCTCACCTAAACAAGCAAAAGACAAGAGAAACACCTGAGTCAGTGGTGGGGTTACCTCAGTGCAGACAGGAAAAGCAAGAATTAAACCCAACCCAGACATGGCTTTAAGACACAGCTTAAATAAATAAAGCAACATTGTGGTTTCATGTTAATGGGCAATGGACAGACAGCACACAAAATACTTGGAGACTGCTTAGGACACACTGAATTCAGCTCAGAAGTACAGGAGAAGAGATATGACCTTCATTAGTTTCTTTACAAAACAAGTATTTCATATTTTAGTTACAATTGCCTGAGGCTCCAGCCCTGAATACCCGTCTTATGCTGCTACCAGAAGCTACCACCCAGATAGAGTTCTCCCCACACAGAGCATTCCAGTGCAGAAACTCAGCTTTACACCAACACCAGCCTCTGACCTACAACAGATCTCCATCCTCCACTAGAAAGGTCTCAACACACACATGAAAATCCTCAACATCTACTTGACCATAGCTCAGCCAAACATGATAGATTTTTTTAATGTGGAAAACTGAGCAAACAAAACTTAAGCTGTTTGCTTTTATTTCTTCAAATAGCCTTTTTTAAAGGATTGAAGGAGTGCTTTCTCTTTGTAATTGATCATAAGAACTTAGAAAGCCAAGGAAACAGAAGGAAGAGAGCCAAAAGAGCTTTCAGTGTGTTTAAGTGCTGAGAAACAAAGATCTTTCTAAATTCCTCAAACCACTCTGTGTTCCTCCCAAGATAATTTCACATCAGTATCAGGAGATTTTTAAGCCAAAGTACAGCTCCAGCTTCAAATTCTTCCAAACCTCAGAGATATTTAGAGCCTGACTTTGGGATCCAGTCTCACTTGGATGATGAATATTTCACAAATTGCAGACTTAATCAGTGACATATTCAGCTTGAGGGTGTCTAGCAATAGGTATTTGTCTGGTGTAATCCGCAGATACTCCAAAGAAGCTAACAAACTTCAGTGAGCTGTTCTAAGATACTTATTTCACATAAGAACATTTGAAATTCTTCAGAGAGAACAGCCATCATTTGTGCAGAGATTAAAGTTATGAATTCAGGTCTAAGAAGGATAGAGAAACAACAGGAAAACTACATTGTGATCACCTATTTCCCAAGCTTGGGATCTTCTGTTCTGCAAAGTGGTGTAAATTCCAAGTGAACATATCTTGTAAAGAATAGGATATGCATTACTGTGTTGATCTAAGTTATACTAAATCTCCCTATCAAGTGGGCCTGGGGTAAATAAAATACCATTGGTAACAGTAAACAGCAGTAGGAGAAGCAAAGAAGCACAGAAAAATGTGCTTCCACTGGTATATCAAGAAAGAATTTAGCCTACTAAGTATGTGCCATCTGCACACCCACTAGCTTAAGTTTTTCCCAATATAAAGGACAGTCACCAGATTCACATTCCATGGTCATTATTGCAGCCTCCTTTCACAACACAGAAGAATGGTGGAAGGCATTTTTAGTCTAGTCTGTGTTGCAGGATTTACCTTCTGAGAGATCAAGCAACGAAGTCCTGTATTATGAGGACATGAAGTGCTCTAGACCACCTTCAGACCTATGGACATCTTCAGTCTGATGGGGAATAGCCATTCAAGCAGTTCTTAAATGACATTTTAAGACTCTGTTTGCATACTCAGAATATACATCATCTGCACATCTGAAGCTTGTTATGCAGCACTAATTTTTGTGGCATCAGTGAAATTCATACCGAAGTTGAGAACATTAAACTTGTTATCACAACAATATAGCTTTTCCCAGCCATCTTAAATGACACAAAAGGACCAAAAGAGCACCACTTCCATATTATAGCTCCAGGCAACATTAAAGGAGACTGCCTTGCAATGCACAGTGCTTACTATCCCGATGCTTAGGTGTGTCCACACTCAGCCCTGTGCAAATCCATGGCCACTAAGTACCCATGAAGGTCCAAGTCTTTATCAGCTAGAGACAGACTGACAATTGTGGGTGCCAAGACCCTTCCTTCAAGTAACTACAGGCATTACAGTCACAATAACACCACTGCAATAATAAAGGTGCTGTTCAAAAGCTGAAAACCATGAATTTCACATCTATAAATGCTCTTCTTACTAAGGACATGCCACATCCCAGAGGTAGTATTGCATACTATGTTAGTTCAAAATCAGAAATATGCTGTTTACTGCACACCCTAGGAGGTACTGTCACCTTGTGTTTAGACAGAATTTAAAAACACAACTACCAACATGAAACACAAAGGCCAAATGAGGGCTTCACTCCATACAACAGCACGTTGAGAAGCCAGGCTCCACCAGTACTCCCAGCTCTTACAGCACATGGCTGTGCACCAGAACAAGGCCCTTTAACTTCACCTGGAGGATGCACCAAAGAACCATCTTTAGCAAGTAAAGTACATTTTAAAAGTTGTTCTGGTACGCTATGGATTCAATACCCTTCCTTTTCTTTAACATATCCTTAAGTGGTGTTTAACAGCTGTGCTAGGCTGGGTGCAATCCATCTATCAAGAGCAACATACTGACATTGAACTGCAGCCCTCAAGAATTAAATGTGTGCGTCATGATAGCTTGCACTGGAGAATGAGAATGAGCTGGAATTAGAGGAGCCTCTATCCTCTGCAACTGGAGCATAACAGGGACTGTGTAACACTGAAGCACAATTGCATTTCATAATCTCTTCTCACAGATGTAAATACCAGACTGTCATGAAAATTGGCCAGTGGTTTAATATACCAAGAAGGTTGAGATGATGAATATGTTTTATAACATTCGTGGTTAACCCATTACCTTTTAGGATAATGCAGCATCACACGAAGCAGCAGTTACTACAGTACATAATATACTTTCTGAACACTAAAACTTTCGGGAGGCAGCCCCAGTAGCTTTTTCTTTCCAAATGTATTTTCTGTTTATGAATTCAGTAGAGAGTATCACTTGCCCAGTTTCAGCAAAACTGCAGCCAGATGTCAGCTTTGATCTCATCACCACATAACGAGGACAGATAAAGGACAAATAGGTTACACTGCACTTCAGCAACAGGAAGAATTAACTTCTCTGTTCCTTGCAGCACCATCTGGGTTTGGCAAAGTTAATTCTCATCCATGTCAAAAGTTCATTCAAGGAAATAATTTTGTTTTCCAAATGCTATTCCTTCCTGTTTCTTCTGGATATGTAATGCCTGATCCCTTGACCTACTCCTTCTGTCCTCATTATTCATACTTTAAGCATCTTAAAACAGAAAGTACTGCAGACAGCACTAGAATTAGTGCAGGACATTTAAAGCACATTTTTAGTATGTGAAGTAACATGCTGTGATGTATTTCTCATCAAGACTGAAATGAAAGGACAACAACTCCCTAGTCAGAGATACAGGCCAGGAAAACCAGGATCCTGGTTTTCTGATGGATGCCAGACACTTGGCAGACCTCAGCCTCCCTCCCAAAGACGGGAGCCAGCTACACACCACCTCCCTAACACCTCAAAAAAAAATTGCCCAGCAGCACTTGAAGATCAAGCAGTACAGCAACACAAAGCATGACTCCTTCACCAGACATAGACCAAGCTCTGAAGCAAACAGGTCACAACTGCTCCATCCACCCAATTCTCATCTCCTCCACCAAGAGGCCAGTGGGTCACCAAGTCCATACTTAGATGTACACTGCATTCCAGAGTCCCCAGAAGCCAAAGGGTTTAAACCATCCAATACCTCCTCACCCAGATACCTCCAGCAGTACCTTTATCTTGAGAGTTGCCTCCACACAGCTGAGCAGTCCTTGTAGTGCAGCAACTCATCATCCCACAGAACCTCCCCCAGCAGCTCAGCCTTTCATCAACCACACCAGGCCACCTTGCTGGGTTATATACTGGCTGCAGGGCGGAGCTGGAGGGCAGGCAGTGCCCTTAAAGGGACTGTTGCCCAATAGAGAACCTTCTTTATGTCAGCAGGGTCAGGGGTCCTTGTAACTGGACCCTTCAAGAAAAGTTTAACTACTGGCAGAAAAAACAAAGATTTTGTTTCCTAAAAAAAAAAAAAAAGAGCAAATTATATAGAAATTAGTTACATTTTCCATTCATAGTTGTTTTTTGTTTGTTTGTGGTGTTCTTTTGTTTGCTTGGTTTTGATGGGGGTGGGGAGGTATTTGTGTTTTAAAAATATTATTCTTGGTCATAATAAAACCTTATTTCTGGATGATTTACCAATTGCTATAGATATTGTATTATTTTATTTTCTCTTTCATATCACTAATTTTTTTGTTTCAAAATGTACAACACGTTGCTGTCCAGGTGATATGTCATATCATGTGAAATAAATGTTCTATGACCTTCTTGTATTAAGCACATAGCAGGCATGATAGACTGTAATATGATTTTTCATAAAATTTATTGTAAAAATCTTTAAGGACAGCTGCTAATTAGCAGAGATCTAAACAGCCTTATTTTCTAGATCAAAGTGTCCCCTATCTGAGTTTGTAATGAAATAGCCTAACACTTTGAAGAAGAAAAGAAGTATATTAATTAGAGAAAAAAAGAATTGCCAGTGTCTGTGGGATAGCCTGCGATCTTTTCTTTTAGTACAATTCTATGGACTTTTAATTTCACTGGAAATGCTGACATATCCAAATTTCCAAGGAAATAGAATTCAGAGTTTCAAGTTGCTCTTGTAACTTATTGTAACTTACTCCATTTGTGGTTGCTCCATCCTTATTGGTTCCAGACACTGAAGAACTTCATCTGCAAATACAAGTGACAACCATGTTTCCTGCACTGTCATTTCTGCCAAGTACCCAACAGGTTTATCGAACAGTCTTCATGTCATTGCATAAAGACGTAACTTATGATAGCGCCAGGGACATTCTCTGCCATGTTACATCTCACTGCAGCAGTTAAAATCAATGGAGAGAAGACAGGAATAAGGCAGATCTAAAGTTTCGTTCTCCCCAGTGGATCACATATCTGGGGCACTTGGCAAGGCACAAAGATCATGTCTGTGGTTCCTGGAAACCTGTGGGGGTCCCACTGCCGAGAACTTGACCCAGTGCGTTTTGTTGTTGGAGACATATGTTTCATTTCTCCTGCCGTGAGCTTGATGGCATGGTGTGGCTTTGCAGCCTTTCTCTCTTTCACTTGCTGCCACGAAGAATATCTACAATGGCTTAGGAAGTGTACCTTGTTAGCTGCAGGCGTGTGTGTGAGAACTCCAAACCCCAATGGGAAATCACAAGTCTTAGCAGGGTGGGGAAAAAAGGGTTCCTCTACAGATATTTTAAATGCGTTCACTGAGGATGTCAATCCGCAGACGGAGGTGTCAGGTCTGAAACTGACAGTGCCGTGAGGTTTCCCCATAAGGTGCGGGAGTTTTGCAAGATGAGATGATATAAAGCAGCTCAGGCTTTTAGGTGAATGGACTGCGTTGTGTTAGATGTTTGACCCAGAAACAGTTCCATAATATTTGAGATGGCTGTGTAGTTTAGGGTGGGCAAATTATGATGAGAAAGTGTGCTTGCCTCTGTAGTCATAGGAGGGTTTTTAGCACTGAAGCTATGTTTGATCTCACTTCTACTGATGTTCACTGCTTTTATAGGTCATTTCATTATTGCCTCATTGTAGAAGATTGGACTCATTAATATGCAGCAGCTAAAATCCTTTGCATTTTAAAATGCTAATTTTTAGGTGTCCATATGGCAATAAAATTAGGCTTTGAGCCATCCATCCATATCTTTATACGTCTGTCTATATAAAAAACAATTTTGTGGTCTAGTGAGTAGGGCACTGAACTGGGAGTTGAAACTGGGTCTGTTCCTATATCTGCCATTGACTTTGGGAACAGGAACATGAACACATTATTATGGGGTACACTTAGCTGTGAACTTCCCATATGCCATACACTCTTGAGTAATGGCCCCAAAAATAAACTTCTATCCTACAGAAAAGCAAAGTAATTCAACCCTTTGATGAAAATCAGGGGGTGGTTCTCAGTGTTCATAGAGAGGTACCACAGGCAACCATCGGCTGAGTTACAGCCTGGGGCTGGTTGTTGCACTGGAGTTTCACATCCCCAGGTATAGCTTTTATGATGTGGCTCCTGCATTTCAGAAAAGCTGTGTTAGATCTCTGCACTCTCTTTCTTTCTTTCTTTCTGTCTCTTGTATTTGTACTGCTAACCCTTTTGCCAGGCTAAAACCTGCCACTGCATGTAAGCTTAGGGGACAAGGGGAAGGAAGTAGGTTAGGGAGGATGCAGGCTCTTCCAGGGATCCTGGGTGCAACCATATATAAATTATAAGAACAGTGAATGACATCTCTGACATTTAGAGGAAGGCTGTCTCTTTGTGATTGAGTAAGAAAATTCATAGCATCTTCCGGTACCATAAAGTGCTACTGTTGGACTCATATAGATAAATGTAAATGCAGCATCTTTATTTCTTTCCCTCAGCTCTTATTCCTGATTTCTACTCCTCTGCGTTCACTTTCTTGTGATATTTTCTCTCTTAGTTTTTAAATTTGTTTTCAAACAGATAAATGAGGATGTGCTTTCTTTAGCTGAATACTTTGGATGACACTGGAACTGCTCTACCTGGTGAGACCAGAACAGAACGTTCCAGCTGAGGTGCTGAAGATGGTTCCTGTTGGGATAGCTTAATTGAGTTTCTGCTAATTATCTTTCTATCTAAGTCTTATTCATTTTGCTTTATCAAAGTTGCTCTAAGTCAAAACCTGCTAAATTAGTATTTCTAAATTCTGCCTTTCATCTCTGTCCCTACTACTTATTCAGGCCCAGGTTGGAGGAGCTAGAAAGATCCAAGTCTGTAGCTCTTCTCAGACAGAGTTAGTGACTCACGAGCCATTTGTGCACGTTTGTGTTCAAAGAACGTCACCAAAGCTGGCCTCTGCTCCCCAGGAGAAACGGACCTATCAGTTCCGCTCCTTGCGGGAAGGTTTCTCAGAAAACGGTAAACTTGTAATATTCCACCCTGAATCACCATTCTCTAAATTACTTTTCCTGCTGCAGGAAACATTTTGCCATGGGCAGACAACATGGACTGTGTAGCCTGTAAAAGGCTATTTTTGCATTACTGATATCTCTGAAAGTAGTTTGAGGCTAGTCAGTGATTAAAGATCGGTCAACATGTACCGGCTAAATGAGTGGACGTTTTTTTCTCGTCTGAAGTGCTCTTCTAAACTGAAGCCCTGTTCAACAGAAAAGGCTTCTCTTCCTGGGAAAACAAATTAATAAGAATTTTCATCTTCTCATTATTTAAGTCTTTTTTCCCCAAAACAAAAGCACTATCTGCAACTGCTGCAGCCAAGAAATGACATGAATAATTCATTCTCATTTCACACCATTTAAGCTACTTTACTAGCTTCTAATTAACATGTGTAGATTATTTAAGGACAAGAAAATTGCTTTCAAATGCAGGTAACAGTAAGCTGCCTATCCCCATGTATTATGTGATTTGATGCCTTCTCAGAACCCAGCTGTGCTGATGAATTTCCCAGGGTCATAGCAGCTGAAGACAAAAGCTTATTCTTTCAGGAATGGGCTAATACATCACTGCAGATACCACGAACTGTTTAGGATACCGTACAGACTGAAATTTTTAAAGTACAGTATTTAACTGCCATTTCACCAGCCGGCTATGGCAGCAGAGACATTAACAGTGACACAGGTCAACACTTTCTCTGTCATTCTCATGTTGCTTTGGAGTTGAGACTTAATTTTATGTTCTCCTCCCTTGTCACCAGAAGGGGAACATCAGGAGTACAACTCAAAGCAGGCTTTGCAGAATACAGGGCCTGTAAATAGGTACCACAACTGGCCTTTACAATTCAATCCACTTGGTTTTGTGCACACCCAATTTTTTTCTCTTTGAGTGCCCAGAAAAGTCTATCTGAGTCAGTTCATTAGAACAAAAAGCTGCCTTCCCAAGAAACATGGGGCATCTACAAGATCTGTCATGATGCTGTGGTGAGGACAGACCTGGCTGCCAGAAGGTCTTAAATCCCTTTTTTCCAGAGCTTATAGAGCAGACAGTCTGAGACTCCTTTTGGCTGGGATGCTCCCTGGAAACCTTTAATCAGGAATTACTGGAAATGTAATGGTGAATATTTCAACCTGTCTTTATCTTCCTATCTTTTGAGTCTGGCTGGGAAACACGCCCATGTTTCCAGCTCCTGTGTACCCTAAAAGCATCTGCCTGGACTTGGAGATCAAACCAGAAGTCACGCTGCACTGAGCCAGGAACCCGCTGTTCCCTGAGAACAGGCAGCGGCTGAAAGCAGGGATAGCAAAGCAAAGTTCAGCACTGCATCCTACTAACAGGGCAGTTACAGTTCCAATTCAGTTTACAAACGCAACACAAGCACCTAAACGTCCGAGTGAGGGTTATCAGTACCCTCAGATAATGCCATTCTTAGGGATTACAGGCAGACACTTCTAATTGTTTTGCCAACAGAATGCCTTCTGACACTTGGATTTTACACCTGGATTTTCTGACATGGATTTTACACTTCTCTATGAAACGTCCACATGGGTGTGTGTACCACTGACTGCCGGTAGCCCTTTTTGCCCTGTGTATGTGGTTAGCATGCTTGCGTATGGCTGGGCCACAGGTATAGCAGGAGTGATGATGCTGCAATGTTTGTAAACATTTTGTAACATTTTTCCTCCAAACCCTGGGCCTTTTGGGCTGTTTTCTACCTTTACACACGGAAGGAGACATATTCATCCTTATGCGAGGGTTGGTTACAGAAACCTGCATGCAAATCCTTTGTCAGGGCTACTTCTGGAGACTGCAGGAAGAGCTAGACCATCTACAGCACTCACTGTCTCACCCTATGGCAGTCCTTGAAAAGAGATAAATCACAGTTTGGGAGCACTTATTGCTTCCCCCTGGAGAACGCGATCTTGAATAGGTACAGTTATGGACATCTGCACAGGATGGCTCACACACAGGATCCTGTGGCTCACACACAGGATTCCTATGGTTGATATCTATCATCTGCTGTGAGCAAGTTTGTGTATACACAGGATGGTTATAACCCTTAAGGCTCCCAGGGCTTCCATGAAAGAAACAATAAAGTGAAAGTCCAAAGCAATATGGTCACTTTACCATCTAAATTGGAAAGAGATTAGTACAAAGAACCGGCCTGAGTGTTGGCCAGCATGAATAGTGAGCTCACCTTAAGATAAGTAAATGGGACAATTATACTTAAATTACATTTCATAATTAAAAAGATACAATAAGAGAATTAGATCTTATCTTCAAGTGAAGTTAATCTGAAATCTAGGGTTTAATCATTGCTAAAGGAAATGGTGGATATGAGATTAATGTTAAAAGCATTTTCAAGCTGATTAGTTAAAAACCTAAGAAAAGGGAAAAAGAAACAAGATGCTATTTACTCAGAACAATCTCAGCATTTCCATAGCAGTAAATAAGAGGTAGTATAATAAAATTCTCATTAAGCTGCTGAGGTCTATTTGGTTTTGTTTTCTTTTTAAGGAAATGTTTTAACTCTGCAAACAAGCAGAGGCAAATTTTTGGTTCAGGCAAGGTTTTAATTGCCTGTTAATGCTTTGCCAAGTTCAAATGCTTCTGAAAAGTTCTCACTTGTCACATGCCCTCTGTCTGTCTGGTCCCTGTGGATAGATCAGAGAGTCATGCTGGTGTGTGTTTTGGCAAGCATTACCCTGATAAAAACCATGATTTTATTTCAATTTTGGATCACTGAAGGGAGACTGTACTGGATTCCTTTTAGTTTGTGGAGGCAAATGGCTGAGAGGCTGAGGGGACTTTTGTAAACACCACCTATTCCTTCATATCTGCAGCAGGAAGGTGTTTGATTGTCAGCTGGGGCCGATGCTGATGACAATGATTTAATGCTTCAGGACCTAGAAGTCTCAGCTGGAATTGCACGGTGCTTGCCACACGAAAACATGCCGAGAAATAGCCCTTCATCTGAAAATTTGCAGTCCTGCTCCCCAGTCCTTCAGAAACTCTGTGCCTTGCATATTTTTATGAACTTGACTAAAATTAAACATGGATAAATATTTGCTGGATTCAAATGTAAATGGACAGAACAGGCAAAAGAATGAGAGAGGGGAAGAGTTATCCTCATTTCACAGCTGCCCTGATCTGCTGGGTCTGAGTTTATCTGTGCATAAAGCCAGCATAAATCAGCCCTGATCTGGATCAGATGTGTCCTGCTGGGCAAGCAGCAGAGCACAGATCGAAGATTAATGATCGCCAAAGCAGAGACCTGGGCCCCTCTGCCAGGAGAAGACGAAGCACCCTCTGGGGGACTCTCTCTCTCTGACAACAGCTGGAGCCTATGCAGAAAGCTTGGACTAGACACCTAATTTTGGATAGCTAAAGTTAAGTCAGATGAATTTCCCTCCTGAGAAGTTAAGTGACTTGGCCAAAATCAAACATGAAGTCTTTTACATAAATTAGACCCTGTGCTTGGGAAAATACAGGAATGAGACCTAAATTGATGGGCAATACTGGGGGATTTGAGTGGAGGGTGTTGGGTTTGGGTTTTTTTAATTGTAAGATTAATTTTATCAGAAACACACACACGGAAATAGAAAACTGAGGGGAAGAATATGCTTTGCAGGGCATGTGATACCAGTACTGTAAGTTTCCCAGCTGCAATGGCAAAGCCTGTACAATGGGAGAATGCAGATATCATGAGCCAGAATTAATTGGCCATTAACTCTTAGTTTATCTGCCACTATGCCTTCCTTCAGTTACATGCTGCAGGACAGCCCTGGTGTACATGAGAAAACACCTTACACCATAATCTTCTCCTTTAGCCTCCTAGGAAATGTATACAAAAAAGGAGCAGCTGGTTTTGGTAGCATATGCCCAAGTTTTGGGGGCATTTCAGAAACACAGGAAGTTTTGCTCAGTTCCCTACTCCCTTCTGCTGAGTCTGAAGCCTGTGGAAAACCTCAGCCATCTTGTTCCTTGGCACCTCTATTTGGGAAAAAAGAGATGGACAAGAAAATCTATCCATGACACTCCTGGTATCCCCATGATACTGCCTTATGGGGACATCTGTCATTCATGCCTTCTTCCGGCCAGAGGCAAAACCATGCTATATTTCCATTGAATCCTCCAATTCTCAAATGAAACATTTGTATCTAGTGGAGACTAGAAATATCCTAATCTACTATAAATTAGACCCACACTGCACTGGCATAAATTCAGGCACTTTACCAGGTGAACGATGAGGAACGTTGCTCACCTTTAGCTCCCCCAAGCCAGTTGTTTCCCACAAAGCTGCCATCTTGCAGTTACAGGTAATGTGATGTTTTACACTCAGTGCTGCTATTACCTCCTTGCTGTACCTTTATAGCCTGAGCATTCAGATAGAGATGAAACCCATTATACTTCACAGCAGTTTGAACACAGGTCCTTGAGTTGATTTATCTCCTTTATCCCTGTGCGGTTGGGTTCTCTCCACTACTTCACTCACATCTCCCTGATTTTTTAACTACGGGATGTGACTAGTGTCTGAATTGTAATTTTCCATGCTTTCAGACATGGTTAAGGTATAATAAAATCCTCATGCTCACTGGCTGTGTTGGGATCAAGGTGAGTGGAGCTAAAAATAATGGTTTCAAAAAATAAGCATTTTTCTTCTTTAAATTTGCAGTGCTGAGCATGTTTATATTTTGCTGAGGCTTTGAGATTTTAATTGGGCACGGTGCTTTTTGGCTTTTACACCCTTTCTTCTCCAGCACTGAAGATGTGTCCAAATATAAATACAGAGGCCAGCTTCACCCCTGCAGTAAGCTGCAGCTTGGTTAATGCCGAAAGACAGCTTCTTACAGTGGCGTAAGATTGTTTCCTCACCATGTTCAATGGAGGTTGAGCTGTTTGCTTCATGGCGTTCAACTTTATGCCTTTCCCTTCCTGTTTTTCAGAGTGAAAAGTTCCACTAATTCATCCCTGTCACAGTAGGGTAACATGAAAAGTAAATAGCCAAACCTTCTCCTCTCAGGGATCTGAGCACTTGTTTGGGTCTTTAAGACCCTCAGGCCATTTCTGCACTTGGCTGGAGACACAAACCTGTAAGTGAGGTAAAACTGGGTACCTTCACCCAAAATCTTCTCCGCCATCTCATTGCTTACCACCATGCAGAGCACATAGGTGCTCACAGAGGAAGAGCCCATCCTGATGGACTGGGACCATGCTTGGTATCACGGTGCCTGGGCACCCAGCCTGGCGTTTGCAGGGTCGCAGTCGCCCATGGGGTGGGCAGCCACTCGCCAAGGTGGCCAGGTCAGCTTTTGGATGTGTGTTGGGATTTTTTGGTGCCTCTGTGACAGCCATAACTCACACTGGTGGAACTGCAACGTGTGGCTGCTGGAGAAATTGGGCTGTGTCTTCTGAAGGTCACAGACTGGATCTGCTCGAGACGTCTCTTGCAAAATGTAATGTCAACAGCTGCAGAGAGGGGAAAAAACAGGAGAAAAAGCCCTCTCGAGTTTATACTTAAACACGGTGCAGTGAAGCCCGGTGTTATTATTAGCCAGCAGTGTTTTGGGCCATTATCTGGCTTGACAGCTCCAGGCCTCCAGACACCCCTTCTGAATGCTGCTGCTGATTTGTTGCAAATGTTAAACAGACACATTGCAATTATTTGTCAGCAGTATAACTCTCCCCTTTTGCCCTCTGGTCATCAGACACATATGGTGATGTGTGGGTTTCAGGAGAAATGATCCACTCCTGCATCAGGAAGCAGAGAGCTCCCAGTGCCCGTCTTCACGAGGTAGATGACAAAAGTACATTAGAGAGAAGCAATTGCCCGTCACAGAGCCCTCTCAACCTTGTGGCAGATGTGATTGCAATCTTCTTTTAAAATGGATCCAAGGTGCTTTCTCTGGTCAGACTATTTGTGCTCTCGTTGCCAGGGTTTCGTGGCAGCGAGCTACCAGGCGGAGGGACGTTTGCATGACTGGTCTTACCCAAGTCAGTGAATAATAGCTGAAGCTGGTGAATTACTTGGTTGCTTAAAGATGAGCATGTGATGAAATGCTTCACTGAATTGATTTAGATCCTTGTACCCCATTTCAAACTTAGGGTGAAAGAAAGAGTAAAGGAAGGAAGGTATGTTTCTTACTGAGATTTATATGGTGTTTGTGTAACATCCCAAAGACTTTTTTGTTTCCTCATCTTATTTTTTGTATGAATAAGGTATATGCAAAACCTGAGCGGGTTTTTGATTTATAATCATGTTCTAGTCATAACTAAATGCTGTTATCCATAACAAAGAGTTTACCTAGCTCAATTTTTAACTAGGTGCAAGGAGAGACATTTAGAACTGCTAATGTAATAGGCTGAGGAATTTTAATGTCTGGGGAAATGCAGAGATCAGGATAATGGTACTGGGATAGGACATTGGAAAGAATAAAAATAAAAAGAAGAAAATCGCACTAAAGACAAGCTGAGTTTGGGTTTATAAACTTTCACTAAACCAGGGCTAGGATGCTGTTAAACTAAAACCACCCTAAAACCAAACAAAACCCCCTTTTGGATAGCTCTTGAGTACACACGGAAAGGACGTTTTTGCAAGTCTTAGGCTGAGTTTCCAAGCCACACAAAACTTCCAAAGCTGAGCCACGGAACTGTCTTTGCCTTCCTGCTGTTGGGAAGCTTGGGGGATATTTCTGGAGGTGAGTGCAGGAGCCAGCCCTGCAGCTACGTGCCATACAAGACGAAGCAGCAGCATCCACCTTCCCAGAGCAGCTCTGGAGAGTAACAGCTCATTGATCCCATCAGTAAGCCATGGGCTGCTTTGAATTGCTAAGCTAAATCAGTCATGAAATGGGGAGCAGAGTCTTTCTGCCTCACTGAGAGATCAGTATGGTCAGAGAAGTTGGAAGGATCCTATGCCTCTTCCATGCTGCTAAAGTTTAATTTGAATAACAAATAAATTAGTGTTTCTGCTTAACCCTTAGCATAATTTTGCTGCCTTGCAAATACCATGTATTTGGTGAACCTCCTACTGATTTTGCTGGCAGCTGAGTTACATCCATGATGAATATTTTTGCAGATCACACCCAAAAAGCCTATAGTTTTCAGTTTTAGGGGGTTCTTATCCTGATGCCAATTTCTGAGTAAGAAGAATTCTTTTTACTGACAGAGGAATGCAAACCAACAAACTCAGACATGGCTTTCAGTGTCTCTGGAGCCACCAACCAATGTCTGAGTAATGACTTGCCATTATTACAGAATTACTACAGAAACTTGTCTACAAACAAATGGAAAGGCAATGAGTGGTTCTTCCATAACCTTTCCCAGTATTGATTTTGCAGATTAAATTAGTCTTATTGGTTTATAAACTTCATCTGTGTACAATGGGCAGTGGACTTCCCTTTTCTTCCTGTTTTATATGCCATACACTGAAATTTTGTTAAGGCCTTTATTTCCCATTTACAAACACTATTTTTTTTTTTTTTTAAATCAGCCTCTCCTTATGAAAAATGCTCACGCAAGCCCCACGGAGGGAAAAATGAAGGTTTATGTCAGGACTTTGAAATTAAAGAGTGTCAACACTGTGTTTAATTTCATTTCTTCTGCCCTGGCCCATCAGAGGTCACCTCAAGAAACAGTGCGTGAAATCAGGCCAATAGTAGGTTTTAGATGAATTAGAAAAAGAGATCTGGGTCAGGTATTATCTGGTGCTGAGCCATCTCTGAATAAAGTCAAATTATCCACTTCAGAGCTGCTCATTATCTGATCACATTTTTGAGTGGATGATGATGGTTTTTCACTTGGAACACAGTAACCTCCACTTAGATCCTGGCATTGCTGATGTATATAACGTGTGGTCAGGCACCCACAACACAGCACTCATTTGAATAAAATCAGCTTCGGGAAAACTATCACTAAAATTAAACTTTTCTCTTCCTCTGCCATGGCATAATTTGGCTATTTTATGCTCAGTAAGTAACACCTAAATTCAGATGAAAGAGGGAATAATAGGCCAGACTGATGTCATTCCTCATATCACCAAATAACACATTCAGAAATAGTTCCTCTGAGAAGAGCATGGAAAAAAGTGCTGGCCAACAGATTTTGAAACTTTCTGTCTCCTTTCCTGACTCTCAGATTCATTAAAAATACATTAAGTACTGGGAAGCATTCACATACAAGAGTACAGCAGGTCACAGAAGTACATTAATACGTTATCTCCCGTCTGTGTTGCTTTGCCTACACAGAAGTGGGTTTGCTGGTAGCGGGGAGCTTGTAGATCAGTTTGTGTACGTTGTCCACATACATATACAGACTTACATGCACACACACGCTGAAAAAGGCGGGTTTTCATAGCCTTAAGTCAACTAAATTAGGCATGTGAATATATCTACTGAATTCATGACCTAACACCTAGAGCTAGGGCTGTATATGGACCATAAAAAGCCCATTTCCAGACTTGCCTGTCACAAGAACACACCGAGGAACTGGTCTGGCACACATGGCACATCCCCACAAAAGTCAATGGTTCTGATGTTCAAATCTGGGATGTGGACATGCTGCCTTGATTGCCTTCAGAAGAGCATAGCTGCTTTGAAACTCCTTGCCAGCAGAAGCTCATAAGTCAGGACAGACCCTTGATCAAAGATGTGTATTCCCAAAAGAGGCCTGAGACTGGAGCAAGGCATTTAAAAGGAGGATGGCAGAATAGGCTTTAAAGACTGAAATATGTAAGGACAGAATTTCCTGCCACCTGGGAGTATCTCATTATTCACAAAATGCCAACTCTTTAATTCTTATAAACAACAGTGTATCATCCCTCCATCATTAATTTAAGAAAATGGCTAGAAAGAACAGGTTTTGTTCCAAGCACTGAAGTGACATGTTGCTCTTTTCTTCTTGTTTTCCATGCCTGTTTCAGACTGCCCTTCTCTCCGCTGACTTTTGGGCATATTCTGAAAGGTTAGACCTTGAAAAAGGATTGAAACATATTTATTTTTAAGATTCCTCCCCCAAATAAAAAAGGGCACCTTGAAATATGAAGGAATATTTTATCTAACTGCAAGGTAAAGGAGACTTTCGTTTCATGGATTAGCCATGCCCGCCTTTTTAATTCAAGGACAGAAGATGAACTCTAACTGTACTAGTTCCCTAATAGCAGGGTTTTTACGAATATAATTAGATTTTTCTCTTTTTTTGCTCTATCCTGCTCTTTTTGTACTTTAAAAGATTTCTTTGTTTAGAATTGTAATGATTTCTGTTAGAAACCATATTCATTTCAGTTCCTGTCTTTTATAGTGTTGATGGATGCCGTTAAAGAACAGCTCTGCTTTGAGCAGAGCTGGCTGCATTTTAATAGTACATAAAAGGATTTCTGCATAATGGTAGACACTGTGGTCTTGCTAGCCTTAAGCAGGGGCGGTAGAGGGAATCATTCTTTTAAGGACCCTGAGGATATGCAGAAAGTCACCCTTCGCAGTTTTTCATCTGTTCACATTCACTGCTTGGCCGTGGTTCCCATCAGCCCCTCGCTCTGTCCATCACTGTCTCCAGCAGTCTCCAGCGATTCACCCAGAGACAGAACTCCCACCCTCAGTGCATTAGTTACCACCATGGCACTGCTCGTGTTGCAGAGTCAGCTGAACGGATGGTGTGTCCACACCTCGTGTAGCTGTCAAACTACCGCAAAGGGCAAGAGGCATGGGTGCACAGGAGATGTGTGCACAGCACACATGGATACCCAGCCTGATCACTGCAGCAGCATTTTTGACAGCTCCAGCTCTTTGTTCAAACAGTCTGAGCCAAGCCCTGAGTACGTGTTACAGAGTCAACCGAAACACACTGGCTCTTTGTGGTATAAAAAGGATGCAATCACTAAGACGTGCAATGTGGCAAACCTCAGAGAGGTTTTGAGGATCAGCTTGCTGAGGGCATAAAAATAATAATACAAACTGCCTCGAGCACACCAAGAGCCAGAAGCCTTCCTGGGAGTCTGGAGGACAGGTAAGAGTAATGGAGCCCAGGGGAAGATTAATTATGTACACCAGTGTTCCCAGCTCTGGGGTTCAAGCAGGATACCTCACCAGAGCCTTCCTCTGTGGGGGCAAGGCAGAAGAACTGCCTCGAACTGAACTGCTGGTAGAAGAAGTCTAGGGATGAATCAGTGAGATGAATAATAACAAATTGCCAGGAGCAGATGGGCTTTGCTCACAAGTTCTAAAGGAACTCAGATAAAAATTGTTCAGCTGTTAATGGGGGGATGTAAGTCTGTGGTTTGTATCATCCTCAGCACAGAGGATGTGAGTGTTGCAACTGGTGTGTTGGTTTTTTTAAAGGCTCCAGGGAAGGGGAGCCTGGAAAGCTGCAGGCTGGCAGGACTTTAGGGTACAAAGGACAAAAAGTAAACTAAGGAATGAAGATAAAGATGACAAAATAGAGGGGGAAAAAAAGGTTTTTCAGAGAGAAGTCACACCTCACAAATATTTTTGTGTTTCTGAGGAATTGATGAGTATGCAGGTAAGGGTGATCTGGTTATGACAATACACTAGGATTCGCAAGAGCTTTTTACAAGGTCTCTTCCCAGAGGTTCTGGAGAAAATTGAGCTGCCATGGGATAAGAGAGAAGGTCCTTTCATGATTTAGTAAATGGGGAAAAAGCTAGGGACAGTGGTCTCACGTTGGAGGGAGGTTACCCTATGCCATTACATAGGGACCTGTGCTTGGGTCTGTGTTATTCAGGGTGTTCACAGATGATGTGCAAAGAGCTGAGGTACAGCATTTCCTGGTGATGGGAGTTTGTCAGGGCAAAGAAAGCTAAAATTAGTGTAAGGACCTGCCGAAGCTTTTCATGGTACTGAGGGACTGGGTGATAAAACAGAAGATGAAAATCACGTATTAAGAAATGCAGAATAATGACCATTGGGAAAAACAACAGTAATTATAACCTACACAGTGATGAACTGTAGATTAGCTATTAGCATTCAGGAAAGAGATTTTGGGCTTGCTTTGAACAGTACTATGAAAACATTAGCTCAAGGCTCAGTGGGAATGAGTCAGAAGGTGCAGAGAATTTTAGAAATTATTAGGGAAGGAATAGAGAACATACCAGAAAATGTAATTAACCACTGTTCAGACCGCTTGAAATCTGTGTATGGCTTTGATTCTGCTGAGATGCAGAAGAACACGAAAAAGCACACAGAAAGGCAATGACAATGTCTGAAAGTGAAAAACAGCTTCCTCATTGAGAAGCTGAACAAGGAATGGCTCTTCATTTCTTCTCATTATGTGAGAAGCTGTAAGCCTCAAACAAAAAAGGCCAAAAATATTTTGAAAAAAATGGGAGGAAATTTTTTCCAGCACAAGACAACTTGAAACTGTGGGACTCATTGCTGCAGGATATTGTGGATGCCATATTCATTCATGCTAAAACTTCGTAGACAAATTAATGGAGGGAAAGCGTATTATGGCCATTCTGCGATAAGGGGCTGATAAATCCATGGGTGAGTACAGCCTCAGTATGCTGTGAAAATGGACAGTATGCTGTGGAAGGATTAGTCTTCATTTAACCTGTTCTTGAAGCTTTTCCTTGAACATCTGGAAGGAGCAAATGCCAGAGAGATGACTCAAGGCAGTGGGGACCTTAGTGCTGTCCTGACTGGAGTTAATCTTCTGCTCCTATGTATAGAGACATTTTATTTACTTAGAAGAAAGAAGCTAAGCCTGACATTACAGGAACTAATCTTCTAGGTGGAATCCAACAGGCAGCAAACAGATGGATTATCTATTGCTTCCTCTGGGTACTGCCTTTTCTGATTGCATCCCTGTCTTCTTATCATCCTTTTTTTTATTTGACCGTCTGCTGTCTGCAGTACCATGTGATTGCTCTCCTTAATTACACATGGACAACATGCCCCACCAACTGATTGTATTTAATTTATTTCTAATTATACTGCTTTTAAAAATCAACCTGGCACACTGAGCGTAATTCTTCTGTTGTTGTTGACTTCGGTGTAACTCTGTGGGATGCCCATGGCAATAGATAAGGAAACACAACTTTTTTTAACAGAAAATCTGAAGTGAGTCATGGGCTTGTGTTCTGACTAATCAGTTTGAAGGCTGTCCTGTCCCGCTTTTGCTATTCTTTCCATTTGTCTTTACTCCCAGCTGAGTGGCAGAGACACCTATACACTTTGAGGAGATGCTATGGAGTTGCTTCTCATTACGCTTGATCACAGGTCACTTGTACCACAAGCCTTTAGGAACCTGAGAGCACTTCTCCCCTCAACACCAACCACCCTCTAAAGGACCTTTGAAAAATATCTTTCTGATTTTCTTAGGGTTTAGTTTCTTCTGGCCTTTGCAGACTAGAACCTCTGACACTTCATTCTCACCCATGCCAGGCAGTATAGTGTATTCTGCATTTAGGGCTAGATTTTAGTTGGCAGGTGTTCTTTCCATATGGCCTTGTTCTCTACACCAGCATCACATAAAGTTTTAGAAATTAAATCTTACAATTCCCTTAGATGGATTTCATAGTAGTTCCACTTTATGGAAGAGAAATAATGGCAGTTGGAGGTGACATGAGAGTTTGAAAGGCAACCAAGTCCGCTGTGTACGTAGCTTCCCTGAAGATATCTCAAAACCTGGCCCGCACTCATTGGCTTTGGCTGGACAGCTCAGAGGTGATGCACCAGGAGGTTACTGGTATTTGTGCTCAGGAATCAGAGCTTGCTCGAGCCCATTAATAGGCAGTTTGGGAGTCAGGCTGAGCTTTCACCAGCATAGCTCGTACCTGGTTGTAAGGCAGAGCCTAGAAACCAGCTTTTCTTCCTTAGAGTTTCTAGAGCATGCTTCCTCTCCTTTGGGATCTGTGTGTTGCATGATGCACTGATTTGGTTGTAGGAATTATATTAGCAAACTACGTTGTTCCATTAATCAGGTAGGTTGTATACAGAGACCTAACACAATAACATCCCTGTTGTACACACAAGCGCGTACACACACACATGTATGCACTAAAAAGATGAATTGCTGAGTGATTCAGTTTTAATCTGAATTAATGTTTTCATTCAAGCTGTGGCTCTGCTCATGTGAGGAACACTGGTGCATTTCTAATTTCCTTTTCACACTAAATTGTCAGCATAATCTGCTGGCAGAAGCTAGAACCGCTGAAAAGAGGACAAAGGAAAGGGCTTGTGGAGGAGGTGGTAAAAAAAACATATTCTGTCAAACACAGTTAGACTGTCACTTGGGGGGTGGGTGAAAACAGACGGCTGATCTGTGTGATGTGAAAGTGAGCTCTAATGGGGGTAGGAGAGAGTACTAGGCAGATGGTACGTGGAGCGTGCTGCTGCTTATTGCATTGATCCTGTGTCCCCGTTACCTTGTGCCCCTCATTCCACCCATCCATCTCTTGTTTTACTGATCTTAGATGTGTATTTACAGCTCCTTGCCCAGCAGAATCCCCTCTCCAGCTAGACTTCTAGGTGATACTTCAAGAAATATATTGAATGCTCCTAGCTTGTTTAAAACACTGTACTGTTTTCATTACCTTGTTCACAAGTTATTCCCTATTGCATTCTTATTGCTCCTTGCATTAAAAGACAACTTTTGAGTAGGTCAGCTAATGCATGGGAAGTAAGACCACTGACCAAACCGGTGTACATATTCAGTTTACAGCACTAGAGTGACTTTTCAGTCTTTCTATTATCTTGAGAATTATTAATTATAATAAATCAATTAAGGATGTGCCTGAGTTAAGAATAGATGTAGAGAACAGAGCTGGGGAAAATGAGAATTTAATTTTGTGAAAGACATTGCCCAAACAAGGATGGGTTCCTGTTCAGCTCCTTGCCTCAGTCACTAACTGTATAATTCATCTGGGGAGAGAAAGACCTGAATTCACATCAGTCCTGTGAAGGATTCAAATCCAGCTTTACCAAATTCTAAGCTAAAGACCAAATCTCCATGTTTCAAGCTATTTCTGAGTGAGTGTCTCTCCTAGGTGTGATAAGAAATTCCACACTGCGTGTGAGTAATGCTCCAAAGGAAAATTTTACAAAATCCAGTAGATCTCCAGAAACACTTTTGATTTTGTGATTCAGCACTTTCTGAAAGGCTCAGTTCATCAGAGACATCACTGATTGGCTCCACATGAACTTCCTTTCAAAAAGAAATCTCTTGACTGGTACACTGAGCAGATTTAATCTTGACATCTGTAGGAGAAAATCGATAGAGTACCTCCAGCCATGATGCCTGGCTGTCTTCAGAGTAACTGCATTATAAATGGTTCCAATGAATATTTATGCAGAATGCTTTGCAGTTTTTACTCACGTCTAATCTCTGTGTGATGATCTAACAGGACTGGTGTAACTGCTCTTCCATATGTCCTGGTGATAGACATTAATAAGTGTAATAATGCATGAACAAAATCTGTGATGGTAATGTAAGGTCTTTTTAGTCTACAATTTCTGCTGCCTTGACTCCATTTCACAACACTGCGATCCTGCAGGAGAAGACAATCCCATCCTTCAACAAATAATTTAAAAGGGAATGATAGCTTTCCTTAGTATCAGAACTCACCAGGTTTTTATTTAATGATAGAGGCAGGGAATGTCAAAGTCCATTCACAAACACAGGGAAGAGCAATTCTCCCCACCTTATTCTTCAGGGGGAGAAGGGACCCTGAACAGCAAGGTAGTTTTGAGAAAGAGCTACAGTGGGAAAGCTCTTAAAAATGAGGGCTCAAAAAATATCTGAGCCATGTTTTTACTTCATTATTATGTCTGACTCCAAGAGAATAATGTTTTACTTGTTCTGTACTTCTGAACAACAAACCGTGCCTTCAAGAGTGCAGATGATGTTAACTATTGGGCTGTTTGTCTTCTGGCATCAGAAATAGGCCGTGCAGTAACATGATGTGTCTCTGTTCGGCTCTGGGGAATGACTTCCTAAAGGAGCTGAGTGTGAGAGCCCAGTGTTTTGTTTGATACTGATGCTGCTCTTTCATCCTGCATCATTAGTCTGTCCCAGTTTCCTCTACTGGAAAAGGGTTGTTTCTCATCTAGCCAAGCAGGATTTTCTCAGTGCTTAGCAAGGAGAAATGGGGGAAAAAAAAAAAACCAAAAGACAGGAGTATTTGTCAGGAACAAATCAGAGAATGGTGGGGAAAAGAAGCTGAAAATCCTTTCCCAAGTCTCCTGAGACGCCCTTTGGACTGTGAACCTGGAGCTCACTGCAGCAGACTTAGATTCATGTGTGAGGAGATTTGAAATTGAGTATTATGGGCCTTCTCCATTCTTGAGCAAGAAGCAGCCATGGCTCAAACCCAGTCATCTCCATTGCAATCTCCACCCTAAGGGTAACCCCTCTCCAATGCAGAAATCAACTGAAAGAAAAATTTCTTCATTTTGTGACTTTGTACATGAATAATGGCACAAGACAGCACTTAAACACCCATTACAAAAGCGAACTGGTTGCTCTCATCCAGTTTTTCCTCTGCTGGCAGATGGAAACATTCAACAACCCACGCTTCAGGACATCTTCTGTAGATGGATATTACTATAAGCTGCGAGAGGATCATGCCCAAGCAGAACATGTTCGTGCTGTGCAGCCTTGATCAGCAAGATTACATCTGATTTTCAGCGATTCCCCATGCTCCTGCAGAGCAACAGGAAATCCAACATGAACAAAACCCAGTTACCAAACTGTAACAGGGTCCTGTAGCACAACAGTGTTCACGTGAAACATGAATTTCCAAGGGTAAATTGTACAGTTGTGGCAACATCTCAGCCTCATGGGATATGCTGGTGTGGAAAACAAGATCCCATATTTCTCCAGCAAATATGTTTTCATAATTCAGAAAAGTACCCATGCTTCTGTACTGCATTGCCTCAATACAAGAGAAAAATGTAGTAATGTTTTTAGTTTTCTGTTGAAAATGCATTTTCATTGGATATTTTCCTCAGCAGAAAGAATTCTTTTGCTGAAGTGTCCCCTTTTTTAGTTCTAACAGCAATTCTTCAAGGTACTACGGTAGGATCCAGAACTTCATCAAAGAAAGGAAACAGCCTGCAGTTTCTCAAGAGGTGTAGCTTAAAGCCACCAGAAATATTCTGACTTCATCCTGTGGGAGCCAACAGCTTGGACTAGGGAGGACCACAGGGACAGGGCAGCAGCCATGTCCGGGAGAGCTGCACTGGCTCTTTGTCCTCATGATCTCAGTCACCAGTGAAGGTGTTTTACTTCTAATAATTGGGGTCTACGGGGACAGAAACTAAAGGGCCATTTTCTAGGTGACTATGTGCTATTGGCATCTATTTACTTGCAGAGAGTGTCAGCTTCTGAAACTGCAGGGCAAGACTTGGCAAAGTTAGATTTTTGCTAATAAAGAAAAATGAGACATGCCTGGATATACCCTACACTCAGAGATGAGCATGGCCTATTCCCAAGTTGAATATGTTTGTTGGGGTATGATATAGCAAGTCTAGCTTTTTTCTTGTCAGTTGATTTGTTCTTTCCATCCCAGTGACGGTTTTCATTTATGAAAAGGGAAAATACTGGACTGAGAAATACCACTGGACTGAGCTAACAGTACTGCATGCCTATTAGCCTGTCTGGAGCATCTCAGAGGTCAGACTATGGGACAAATCTCTTTCTGGTTTGTGCTCATTTATGCGTTACACTCAAGGGAGGGAGAAGCCACATTGTTCAGTGCCCAGGTGAAGGAAGGGTTGTACAAGTGATGGTGGAGGAGGCTCAGCCCTGCCTCCACTCCAGGGTCACTTTTCTCAACCTTTTCAGTGCTACTTAAAGCACATGGTGAAACAATCCAATATGTTACATTATGTGTAGGAAGAGCCCTCACCCAGCAAATCATCCTCTGACAGCTGTGCCTGATGCTCCAGCTCAGGCTGAGAGCCACTGCTGTGTGGAGCACAGCTGATATATGGTGGTGGGGAGCACTGTGGTGGGGATGGAGGATTTGGGAGGACAGAGTAGAAGTGGAAGGACAGGAGGAGAAGTGGGATAAAAATTGTGGACAACCAAGAACATCAGGATACATAGGAAAATCACGTGATCCAGAGTCAGGATTTTTGTTGTGCATGTGGTTTAATGCTGTACTTAAATACACATATAGTTAGGCCATATGCATGTATATACATGTTTTTAATACAGATAGGTCTTCTGCATTCAGGTCTCAGAGGTGACAATCATTTGTGTAAGGACAAGTATCCATAGAAGATGTTTAAAGAAACTGCCTCTCCTGAAGAGAAGGGAGCTGTATCTGCTATTCCTTGTGGGCATCATTTCTCCCTTTTATATCCAGATGACCTTTAGTTGTAGCGGTGCTGGCTGCTTTGAGGGGAAGCCCTAAAACCTTGCTGTCAACAGGCTGTAGTTATGGAGCCATGTATACACATGCCAGGAGGCTTGCTGCTTTCCCATTGATCATAGTCTTGGGTATTGGCACTGACAGATTCTCAAAGGAATATTTAACGTGTGTCCTGTGCTTTTTTGACATCTGTCTAGGATGCAATCTCAGAGGAGGCAACCATGGAATATTTGCCATGTAGCATTTGTCTGCATTATGCAGTCTCAAAAATGAGTTGCAGCATGGCAATTTTGAATCCTTACAGCTTGGGAGAGAAACTTGTATAGAAATAGCTGTATAAGTTACGTAGGAATAATCAGGTCCCTTAACAGACTCCACTCATTAGCTCAGAGGAGCAAATCATTGCCTGCATACCCCAGAGTATGATAATCTGCTCCCATTTGACTTCAGACTCTCAGGCATCCTGGAGCCCAAATAATAGATGAGCTCAGACAGAGGGATTCAATTCACTTCAGATCAGGAAGAATAAAAATTAAGGTTTCTGTCTTGACCAAGGTCAAATGCTTCCTAATTGGGGGTCTGCATACTCCCATGGAAACTCATGGCCTTGTGAAAAAGCATATGGAGTAAATGAGACGTTGCAGGTCAGAGGTGGGAGGGTGGGAGTGAAGCAACACAGGACTGAAATATGGCTTTCTGTAGCCTGTGTGTTACATATAATTACACATTGTGCAGACAGCACCACACACCAGCTAAGATGGTATAGTCTCTTGTGTTTCATGGTGGCAACAACAACCTCTCCAAAAAACAATGTCTCTCCAGCTAGGTGTGTGTAGTGCTCTGCATTATGAACTTGCCCACAACACACAGTAGAGCGAGTTCTCTTGCGGGCTCATGGTTCAAAGGGGATGGTGGCTTCCTTTACTTTTCCATATTCTTTGTCTGAGGCACCAGAAAGCCTCATAAACTGCAGGTTGCTGAAACAGTCAGAGCCAAAATGTTGCTGGTGATGATGGACAAATGGTTTGTAGGAAATAGATTCAGCAGGGCAAAGGATTCCAGTCGATTTCCAAAAATACACACTGCGATTAAAACCAGCTTTATGGCTCACACAACGTCTCCCAGGGCCGAAGCCACTGGCAGCACAAGCCTTGGGAAGGGTGTAGTTGGCGTGGTTGCAAACTGCTCCTGCAGCAAGCACTGAGGCTGGATGTGACAGCCCCTCCAAGTGGCATCCGTGGCCCCTAGTGTGCATGTGTGTCTTGTATCCTCACCCAGTACAAGGCACTTCTTAAATGTAGCTTGAGCTCATGGTGCAGACAGGACTGTCGAAAAGGAGGAACTGCTGTCTGTACAGAAATAGTATCCTCCTCTGTGCGGAGTATCAAAGGATGCCAAAGATTTCTGCAAAGTGTGTCTGTCTGTCCTGGGAAAGCTTTTTCTGTCACTGACATGCAGCCAAATGTGGGAAAAAACCTCTGTCATCAATGCACAGCAATGCTCCCATAACTGTTTCTGAGAAGAGTGATGAATACCGTGTCCAAATGAAGCCACTGGGGGAAATTAAACTGCTTGTAATGACCTAGATTGGAATTTGGCTGCGACACTGGGACTAATGACTTGTTCTCCCGTGGAAAGTGGCAGGGGAGCTCGGCAGAGATGATCAGCTCGCAGCCGCCCTGCAAAGGCAGCTCCAGCGTGGTGCCCCTCAACCCTGTCCCATGACACTGCTTACAGCAGACTTAGGTTTTGGCTTGGTCAGGAGGGCACGGAAGTTTAGGCAGATGGATCAGCAAAGGCATGAAGTTAGAGGCTGCAGAGGAATACAGGAGCTTTTGTTTGCTGTAGCATGTACAGTGCAGTATGTTTCACATGATGGCCTAATAACTTTTAAATTAGGTGCTTTAGAATATGGTCGGATGATCACAGATGAAGGAATTAGTGTGTTTTAAGAGGTGCTGCTCATTACTACAGACTTCCATTGCTCAGCTGGGACATGGTAATTGACTGGCAGTATGCTCCTAGTCCAATGCAATGGGAAATTTGATTATTTTCAGAGTGCTGGTCACCAACTCCTTCACGAGGACTCTGAAAATAATCTTAATATGCAACCGGCATGACATTCTTTAAACTTAGAAATACATAGGATATAGTGTGACCCATTTGTGGGTCATATAACTTATGTATGAAAACTTATTTAAAGAGAAAGATAGAATCTGTTACAGAAGGAGATCTGCAAGCATAGAGATGGGGTCAGCTGTACCAAACAATATGAACCACCAATAATGAATGCAATCAATGCACACAGTTTACATCCTGCCTGATGCTCAGCAGGATCCACTAAGTTGAAGCATTATTCAAGAACAAGGAATCTGATCACCTGAAGTAACTTCTCAGAGCTTTGGGCCATCTGTATTGTCCCTGTGCATACCCTCATGCATTAGAACCCAGGGCATATGGAAAGATCTAACCAGTCTCCAATAAAAACTGGGAGAAAAGAACAGCAAAGACACTATGTACTGACTCTGGGCTGCCCATAGGAAATATTCTTTCAAGCTAGTCAGACAGATTCCAGACTGGCTTGCTGCTGAAGCAGAGTTAAACCTCTTTAAATGAAGCTGAGAATGATTTTCTTACATTCTTGCTCTTGAATGAGCCGGTAGCTATGCAAGGTATCACACATTTTGGGCTGCAGTGATTAATTCTCACCGGGTGAATAGCACTGATCTGTGCTATGGCTGACTGCTTGTTTCTTACATTGCACCACTAACTTCCATTAATATTCAGGCACATTGAATTCAAATGTGTTGTTCACTTCCAAAATGCTCATTGGCGATGGATTTGACTGGAACACTTGCACAAAACAAGCACTACAGGGAATGTAAAGAGAGCCTATTTTTATTCTGGTCAGAACCAAACAGAGCAGGATTCTCTACAATTACCAGTGAGAAATGCCTGACAGGCAGACGTAATGGAGATCGGGATTGTGTACGTGCGTACGTGTGTTTGGTGAAGATGCTATGAATTCATAGCCACAGGGCTGGGCCTGAACCTCTCCAGCCAAATGATACGCAGAATTTCTTAATGCTGTGCAGCACTTTCCATGCTCAAAGCATGGGCTGGAGTGCAGGCAACTGGGGGGCTGGAAGAGGGGGAGATTACATTCATTTTGTCCTGACAGACCACTCCATTTTACAGAGGCTATCTGCTGCACTAAGCAAATATTTAAATAAGGTTGCCCAGAGAATATTACAGAAGGATTTACTACAATGCAGATCTCATCAGAGATTCATAGATTTTTGGGGGGCCTGAAGATCACATAGTGATTGATATTATTATTCCTAATTTATGTTTATTATTTCAATAGTGTCTGGGGTCATCCACACTGAGGAACCCCTTGAACAGGCTGGCTGCAGCCCCAAAACAACTGATGGGATGGGGCAGGGGAGGGGTTCACTGTTGGCTGATATCTGCCTGTCCTGTGCCAAATCATCATGCCCTGTCCCAGGCTGGTAACGGGGCAGCTACAGCTCCCTGTAGCAGCATCCACTGAGAGAAATTTGCCCTTGGTGTCTAGACACAGATCAAGAGCTTGTCCTTGTCTCCAAACTGCATATACACTAAAATAAATAAATAAATAAATAAATAAATAAATAAATAAATAAATCTGATTTTCTGCATGAGAAAGGCCACAGATTCCCCTGTTTTATTCACATCTTGTCCATGTAGCCAGGAAGGAGAAGATGCATTACTACCAGAAGTGACACCATCCTGATTTCCCTCTGTCCAATTTGGGATTGCTTCCTTGGGAAGCTCGTGTCCCCACTTTGGTGTCCCAGGCTGGGCTCTGAGTGTCTGCCTCCCCGGGGGACCACCTTGCTGGTTCTCCATGCAGAGATTGGGCTGAAACAGACATCACTGCTCAATTTTTCACCTTCCCCCAGAAAAAAAAAACCACGGCATTAAGAAGGGGATATTTGGTGCTGCATGTGTATCTCGATTGCCCTCTAGTGATAAACCTCACCCCCGGAGAGGATCTTCTGCTCAGACAGGATTTCGAGCTGCCGAGAGAATTCAATTCACATTTAGGGTTTTATTTTGTTAATTAAAATGCTTATTGATGACTGGAGGGAAGCTGCCGGCCAGCCAAGAAGCAATATCCTGAGTCAAATAGCAGAAAACCAGTTTGAGAGTGATTTCATCATCTGCCGATGGGAAATTGAACTCTGTAATGCAGATTATTCCATCAGATTGTCCAAGGCAGTTTGTTAAGATTGCAAAGGAGCTGCCAGCTATTCACAGCAATAAGCATACCTCATCCTGGAGAATTCAGAGATCCTTAATGTGTTAGACCAGTCAATATCAATTTGTTATCTTACAGAAATACACCATCTACTGTCTCTATCAGACTGTGTTAAATTAAATACCTTTTCCTCCTAAACTCGCAGCTTTCCATCTACAGGATAATTTATAGTGCATTGTTTAATACACCATAGCAAAACCAACGTTATTCTGTTACATGTGCTGGAAGTAGAGGAGTGGCTTTAAGTAAATCCTGAAGTCTAAATCGTCATTATTAAGCTTCATTGTTAAAACAGGCGGGCAAATCAAAATTACTTGCTTTTAGGCTGCCCGCTGTGGGAGTAATCACTAATATTGCTTCTTGTCATCCTAAATATTTCCAGAAGAGTAAGCTTCAGCTGGAAGGGGACTGTTTGCCCCAGTACTGTCTCATGTTAGAGAGAAAATCTCCTCTCCCCATGCCCATTTCGAGATTCAAATACATGGTTGGAAAAAGCACTACATCAGTCCCACTTTTCTAGCAAAAATATTCTTTTTAGTCAAAAGTTAAATACCTCATTGAAATCTTGCTTCTTCCAGCTCTGGTACATAACCAGGCTTACCAGGTCTGTGTGAATGACATTCATTTTAAAATGTGAATTTTAATAGGCATGCTGCAGCCCTACAGTCATCCCTGGAAGGCTGTCCTCCTTAAAGGTGGTCTTTAATCAATTTTCATAAAGATGTTTTTATTCTAATCATATTTCTATACCATGAATCATCCTGAGTGCTTCAGGTTGTTTACAAAGGCAAAGTATTATGAGAAATTTTTTTAAGCTCAATATCACAGAAATATGAAAATGGGGAATAAGAGAGCTCTGGTTTAGTAAGATCATGCAGTGTATGACAACTTCCTGTTTTAGGTAATCTGTTCAAATAAAAATTGCCAAAGCAATGAAGAAACCAAGTATCATCAAGTGTGTCCTGTCCATCTTATTCTTTATTTAATTGTATTCAGATATCTCTGTATTTTCTGTAAGCTTCTGTGCCAAGGGACAATGTTTTCCCAGTACATTCTGTGATCTCTGAAAAATCATGATTGCTAATATCTGCTGACTTGTGAAAAAGAGACACACACGTCTATTTCGGAAATAACCTACCTGATGTCTTAAAATGACAATGTAGGGAAAGAGTGCCCTAAGACCTCAGGAAATACCTTTCTTTGTATTTTCCACCCAAGCGAGTGGACAATCTGTGCATTGCACACCCTAAAATCCCTACATATATTTAACAACAGTGGCCTCTGGTGGAGTTTCGGCTGAGTACTAATAATTTACTCGAGGTTGGAGACACCTGGGCTTGATGATAACTGTGTGGAGCTCAGGAATACACCCCTAAGCATTGGTGCTTCCAAGTAGGGCAGATATTTGTCTTTCATTGATGCTGACCCAATTTTAGCCTGTGCTTCACAATGTATTTAACATTGCTGCATTCCTAATCACGTCAAGATTCATGGGTGACATTGCCTGAATATGCTCCTTCCTCCTAATGTATCTAAAAGGCAGTTTTGGGGTCATGGGAGTAAAATCTGGGCTCTTTATTTTTTCTTCCCCAGACATCAATTTGCACCTACCTAGTAGGAATTTAACCCTTTCTCAGACTTCTGCATCTCTTACATTTGGTAAAAAATCAAAAGTTACTGGAAGAGAGGGAGGGAGTGGCAAATTGCTGGAGACAAGGATAGAGAGAAGATCAGTTGCCTTTTTATTTCACTAAAAATGTTATGGAATTCGTAAACCACTCCAGCTACTTTCTTAGGCTTTGGTTCGGCAACCTGTTCTCATTTAATAAGCGTGTAAGCATATGCTTACCCTTAAGTACCAGTTTACATCCCATCTGGCTCAAGTCAACTGCTCGAGTATGTGCTTTTCTAAGGGCAACCTACACATCTGCTAAAATTCTTTGCCAAATTGCAGCCTCCATTTCTTGTTTGGATATCCAGACTGATTTCTGTAACTTAGATCCATGCCTTGCAAGGCTTAGCCTAGGACTTAAACCATTAGGTCATGTTGCTTATAATACTCACCCACACCCTTCTACATTTTAAAACACATTATGATAGTAGCAGAGCTTCCTTTGATCTTATCGCTGCAATATAGTTGTAAGTAGGTGATCAGAGTGAAATGTATTCTGTTTAATTAGCTTTCCCAGTGACCTGAGCATGCTACCATGAGAAATCACCATGCGTCACTAAGGTCTTATGTATTTGTAAAAAGGCATATACCCCTCCCAGCATTAAGGACACTGTCAGCATTTGCCCTCCAGTCTGGCAGATATCTGGGACATGAAATACATTTCATGATATGCTATTCTTTACTCAGCCAGCACTTAATGACTGGAGCTTCAGGCCAAGTACAGAATCTTAAAATGAGGCCATCAACATCACCCAATTACTGCTGTTATTAAAAATGCCAAGTGTAATCATAATAATAATTAGACACTTATTATGCAGTGCTGCCTAAGGAATATACTCTAAATGTGTAAGATGTCATGCAAGTCCTATTAGTAGAGCTGGGCAAACTCACCACCTCCACATTACTGCATGAGATAAAATTGTGTTTGAATGTGAACTGCCTGTGTAAATCCAGTTTTCTCAGTCTGTCACCTTCCGTGTGGGTTTTTTTTTAATACTGCAACTGTTTATACCCTCTCTAAGCTTTATGTCCTGCCACTAATGCCTTCCCAGAGACTCTGAGCATCCAGAGGAATATCTCCCTTTGATCTGTTATTTATTATCAAACAATTATCCAGACAGACAAGTTACACCCTCAGTCAGTTGGTGCCTCACATGCCAGAAAAGCAGTGGTCCAGAAAAGCAGGAACACGCTCAGTGCCAGGTATTTTTTATTGACTTCGGGCAAATACTTCCCCCTCCTTCAAATTCTGTTGGCTCTTTTGTAAAATGGGCCTAAACCCCACAGTCTTCTTTGTGAAAATGCTTGAGTAAAAGTCCTACAGAAATGTGCTAATTATAAATGTACTAGTCATAAGTGTGCTAATAATGTTGAAGATTACCATGTCCACGGTCGATCTGTTCCCAAGTTCTCATTTGAAATCCACGCTTCCAGTTCCTTCCAAATGTATAGAAAGAAAGTTGGTACGGCTCCTTTGTCCCCATCTACTGCATTGCGTACTAAGAGTAATCTCTCTCATTTTGCAACATTCTAGCAAAATCACAGCTTTTGAAAGAGATTAGATGGCGTAACTTGGCTCCAGCAATTGTTCTATCCTGGCATCTGTTTTATTGCTTTATGTATTGTGGAATTAAGAGAGATTATCTTCTAATTATTCCCTGTAGTCTGCAAGACAGATGGAAAAAAGCAAATTGTGTTTTATCAACGTGCTGCCATTATGTGCTCAAACTTCAATCGCTTTTCTGGTCATTGTCCCAGTGTGACAGAAGTATGGGAATCATCTGCAAATGAGATATGGATCTGTAAGACAAGGGTCGATACAAGGTTCACATAGATCATGCCTGCATGACTGGCGACAGCATGTTCATGTCTTCAACAACTCTTACGTTAGTTTCTTTTTCAAGGATGGGTCTAATGGTCAGGAAAGAAAACCTGTTGAGTCCAGCAAGATCATGCAGTCAATCTCACCCAGTGATGACCTCCAGCAGAAGCTGTCTCAGGATAGTTTAGAGACTACATCTGAGATAACACTGCTGGAGTCAGAACTGCTAAATTGCCCATGTATTATCAGGCCAGGCGAAAGTTATCTCTTTCCCTAGAGCATTCCTTGCTTTTTTCTCTGTTTCATTCCTGTATGTGCCAGGACTGTATATTGCCTGTGAATCATGGCTGAAGGTGAGGTCAAAGGAGGTCTTTTGGAATTCCTGTTCCCACAGGAGCCACACAGGCAGAGATGGCCACTGGAAAAAGCACTGACCTCTGGTTAGAAAACTGGCTGACCTGGAGGAGAAAGAAAGGGAGCAGAAAGCCACGGTGAAGCCCACATACAATCCTCGTGAATAATGCTGATACACCATGGCCAGCCCATGGATGAGCCATGGGCTCAGGGAGTCCATAAAACTTCTACAATGAGGGCTCTGAGTCCCGTATCATGAGGTGTGTGCAAGCCTTCAAAGCAAAGTTGGGCTGTCATGGTAAATGACTTTTTCCAGGAGTGTAAAGAGTAAACTGGTCCCGCCTTCCTCCCCTCCTCATACCCTCACAGCTCCATGCCCACGATCCTCCTGCCCAGCTGCCTCCCCGCAATAGCCACACTCTCTAATGGATCACGCTTTCACTGCCTGCACCTATTGTAGACAAACCGCCAGTGCCACCACAGATAGTCCAGCTGGACTAAACCTCACTGTTTATTTTGAGGGGTTGTTTTCTCTCCCTGCCACCTGCCATGCCTAATATTCCTTGGATGTTATCAGCCTGGAAAGTGAATTTAGGCCTATCTTTCGATTTTCTCCCCAGCTTTTCCTCTGTGCAGTCACAATCTCTTTGATTTTCTGGAGGGGGAAGTGCTTTGTATGAATTTGAGTTGGAGGTACCTTCCTTTGCCTAATTGGCTATTCCAAAATAGCTTCTACTCTGCTGTGGCTAAATGAAATTAAACACTGCTGGGGGGAGGAGGGATGAAGACAAAGAGGGAGCGTTTGTATGATGGCAGGGCCCAGGCAAAAGTAACAGTGAAAAAAACTTTGTAAGGGGAAAAAAATCCAAATGAGAGGACACAAAAATTCAGCTGGGGAAAATGCTGAGTTTATAATTATCTCATTTCAGCTGTTCCTGGCCCTTTTTGCCCCAAACAAGGAGCAAAGGGCTGGTCATGGGGCATTCCTGCTTTTTCTTTTCAAGCTAGATCAGGGCCCACCCTCACCATGTACATCCCCAGAGGGAGGGAAGCTTGTCTGAATGTGCTAATCCCCAAAGTAATGATGCATCCTGTGAATTTCATGACATCAAACACTGGGAGGGGAGGGGGTAATTAGTGCTCCAGTGACGGTAGCAAGCTATGAGCAGTAATGCTAGTTCTGAGCATGAGGCTTTTATTGGGTCATGAGGAAATGGTGTGTGGCTGGTAGAGAAGTCTCTGCTCAGCAGGAACAAGAGAAACAGGCCAAGTTAAATACCGTAGTGAAATATAAATGAAATGGCAGCTGGTTTGGGGAAGGTCGTATTCATATCCAGGCCTGAGTGTAGCTGCAGTGGGAATGTGGGACTCATGGAAGGCACCACCTCTTAGATGCCCTTTCTTATAAATCCACATCTATCCTTATCTATAGGATAGGTGTTGCTCAAGCATCACCAAGTCATGGCCCTTGGACTCAGGAGTCAGCAGAGCTCCAGCCAAAGGTGACACTGAGCCACAGGAGCAACCAGCGGGAGTCCCTGCATACCAGGCATTAATCCAGTGCAGAGCCCAGCGCCTCTCTGGGTGGCTTGATCAATCCCATAGCTCCCAGGGGGGCTGCAGAAAATAAGAAGTACCTATATGTCAGGCCTTTTCTAGTGTTCATTCCGTTTCCTCAGCCTTCAGGATCTGAAAGCTCTTTTCTAATCTTCGCACCTCCCCTGCAGTGTGGCAAAACCCAAGGGAACAGCTTGTCCATTGGAGGATTCTGACCACTGTATGACATTGGTTCCTCTAGAGGAAACCTGCACAAGGACTATGGATCAAAAAGCCCTTTTCTAAAAGAAGACTGACCCATTGCAAAGTTGCTGAGAAGCGAATGATCTATAAAAATGAAAGCACTTCAGAGTATGTGATTAAAGGAAATTACTGCATTTACCCAAGCAAACATTAGGAGGCAACTTGTCCAAGATCGACAAGAACCTGTTTCTGAGGCTGGAGAGATGCTCTGGTTCGGCCAAATGTGGTGTCCCCAATTCTGACTAAGTCCTTTGACAAATGTTTGGCAGCAGTTTGGCCAGGAGATGACACAGGTTTGCCAGGTCCTTGCGTTCTACAAGCTGATGGATTCAACCTGCTGACAGCCGAAAGAGCAGCGTGGTTTGCGAGAGGGCAGCAAGGTGTGTCGGCAGCACGAGCTGTGGTACAAAATGAGTGGTTCAGAATGCCACAGCAAAGGGAAACTGTGTGCACAAGCAGATGTACAAGGTGGTGGGACTGGAGTGAAGGAGGAGGAGAGAGAACCTTTGGGGCACATTAGGGGGATAATGGCATGTGAGATTTGAGAACCTTTGGAAGAACTATAGGCGGTACCTATAGTAAAACCACCTTTTCTAAATGAGAACCAAGAAAGTATTCTCACATCAAACACCATCTTTAATTTTTTCTATATGAGCTCCATTTGCAGGGGGAGAGAGAGTTGTTTAAGATGAAAGCTAGGCATTGAACAAAATTAAATACTATTATATTAAATGTCACAAGACTGTGGTGGCCAAAAATCTATTTGATTTCAGACCACGCTGCTCACGGAGGCCAGGGCTTGCTTGCTTCTCTTTTTTTGAAGTTCACTTTGCAAGTATCAATCACAGCCCATGATGGCTACCTCATCAGTTTCATGTCAAAGCCTCTAAGAAGTTGTACCATGCAGAACACTGGACCCCCTCCCTGGCCGAGGTATGATGGAAGCACAGAATAAGCACCTGACCTGGACTGGACTTTCACATCCAACTCTGATGCATGCAAACCCAATTCAGTATTGACAGGACCCATCTATGTATACAGGTCGTCTTCATTTTTCCAGTTAGAAGCCAGAAATCTAAACCACATTTCTAAGCTTATTTGGCTTTTCAGCTCAAGCAAACGCTGCATGTCATCTGTTTCAGTGGTGCAGCCCAGCATGGGAGACTCCCAAACACAGTGCTACATGGAAACAAAGTTATCACTGACTTTATGAGATATTTGTACAACCTTGCACCCGCAATTACAGCAGTTAAATGAAATGAATCATAAATTCATGGATTTTAAGGCCAGAAGGGACCTTCTTGATTATCTCGTCTGATTTCTTGGTCTGGCATAATATAAGCTGGAGAATTGCACCCTGAGGAACCTCTGTCTGGCCCAGAGTATCTACTCGGGCTAGAAAGAGCATGTCTTTCAGAACTACACCCTTACTTGGCTTTAGGCCTTCACATCTCTAGATAAAGGTATCACTGAAGATTCTGTACTGTGCTTCTCAGCTGAATTTGTTGGGCTTTGGCCAATGAGCAACTATGTAAGGGTTTGGTCAGACTAACAAATGTTTACCTCATATCTCTTCTTTCTGTAGAGATTTTGATGATCAAATTACTCTTTAACCTCATCCTTGTTCAAGTAAATAACCTTTGTTCATTTGGATGCTCACAATTTTGGTGGTCTTGAATATAGTTAAGTTACTCTACATCTAAAAGAAATGTCACCACAGGCCTATGTAATAGTCATAATTCCTGGTTATTCTTGCCACTGAACTAGATATGATTCTTCCATACAAAAAATGGCATGGACCTGTTAGAAGAAAAGAAGAAAGAAAAAGTCCACCTAATCCATTTAATCTAATTCACTTTTCCGTAGCCTCTATGCAAAGACAGCTGTGGTTTTTCTAGTCGATCGGAATAATTTGTACAACATTGCAAGCAAAGTTACCCCATCTGGTGAACTCCTTGCTGAACAAGGGTGTATTTATTGTTGCTATATGGTTGCTTAATCACTTCGTATTGTTTGTGATCTGGTGCTGGATGAACATAACTGAAATGAAGCAGCACAGTGTTTAATTACATCCACAGACTTTTGATGCTCTTAAGAAAGGCGTGAGAAAAACTTGTAGAGTTAAGAACTAGGCCAGCAGCATGGAGGAAAGGTAGGTGCTTTTAAGGCTTCTCTTTCTTGAGCATATGAATTAGGCTTCCCCACAGGCATCCCTGCTAGAAAAATCAGTCTGTTATACAGAGGCTAGATTCAGAGCAAGTTATCTGTTATGAAACAGCAGCAGCTGAGTGAGGAGCAAATTGAGACAAAATGCCAGCCCTTTCCAAATCAATGGAAATATCTTACTGCATCTTACATCCAAAATTCATTTGGAATATTTATTTGCTTTCCAGAACCAAATCAGTAGTGCAAAAACTAACTTGACACTGAAAGCAAGATGGGTGGACATCGTGGACACAGTGGATTTGAAGTCACTGCACAGAATATTTTCTCCTCTGATTCATTATTTCTAAGAGGTATTTCTCTCCCCACTAACAATTACAATGAAATGCAGCCACATTCCCCTGACAGCATACACACCCCTTTATTTTCATATGGCATGCAGTTGGGGGGGATCACATACTGATCCTGATGATGACTGCCTTAAACACTTTTAAGAAAAAAGTGTAAATTATATAGCAAAAGCAAGCAACAATGAAAAAGATCAAATGAGCGTAACTTGGTTGCAGTCACAGAAAGCACTGTCAGATTTTGAGAGCCTTGCTTCCACCATCCAAATCAGCCTGGCTATACTTGAAGCATGATAAAAGAAATGACATTTCCTATTCTATAATCCATTATTCATCAAAGACCAGCATGTAATGAAAACAGAAGCACAAACATCTGTTTTCAAGTTAGATCTTTTTGGAGATCTAATTCCTCTGAAGAACTTAAACCCAGAAGTCAAACATCATAAATAATCAGACAAAGGGTGCTGAAAATTACAGCAGAGTTAGGAATATCTTCAGTGCCTTTATATGCATCTTTGATTTTCCTTTCATGAGAAAACACTGGTTTTAGGTAAGAACATCATATAACATTAGCAGCTGCCCTGACCCATTTATAATTCCCAAGCAGGCTAGTATTTAAACTTCCCAGTCAATTGTGTCTGCTTCTATAAACTCCTCTAATAACAAATAAAAGGCTGTTGCAAAGAGGAGAGGGCTGTGATATTAAATACAGTTTCTCATGTAGAGGTATCCCTCTACAACTGGAGAATACAGCATCTAGCCCAGCTTTCAGTGTCTCAGAATGAGACACTTAGGTTAGGGACATTAATTCTGCCTGAGATGTCCACAGTAACCTGAAGCTATCCAAAGAGTAGTAATCTCTGAGATCTGCATCGTATTTCTACACTCCTCAGCAGCTGAAATATGGAGGATAAGTTCATCAGGATGCATCATTAACTCAGCAAGGAAACAGCTTCAGCCACAGTATTTTAATGGTCCAATAGAAGGATGAGATGTTATTGGCTAAATTTTGCCATCACTTATGCCTGTAAAAACATGTGGTTTCTTGAGAGAGAGCAGAGCACAGCCTTGTCTTGTAAATATTTGGAGAATACATTATACCATATGATAGCAATTCGTGTGTGACTCGCCACTTGTCCTTTTGAATAGGTGATTTTGAAGATGATGAGAGCAATCCCTTGTCATTAGAGTTATGAAGAAAAGGACTTGTGGTATTCTACACTAATAACCCCAAACCCTATATGCCACAGCAGTCAGACTGCAAGGGTGTGGATATATTTAATTGAACTATATTTTTACAAGGGGATATCTCCTCTTCCTCATGTGCCATGCAGACCATTAAGGGCTTTATATTGTCACTTAATCTGACACCTGAGCAAGTCCAACAACTCAGCTGTAATTAACTTCTGTTTTACTCATTTTCTTCAGCAGAGGGAGCTTGAGTCTACAGCAAAGAGCTGCTGCCTTCACTTTGACATGTGCCCAGCCTGTCATAGTTAGCACACCTCAGTGCCACCTATATTTGCAGGTAAATGAGGGGGAGAGAAAACGTAGGGACAGCTCTGAAAAGCTGTCCTGACCTCGAGATCAGAAAAGGATCTGATATGTGCTGGATGCATCCAACCCACAGCCGTTTTTCAGAGGGAGTCCATATTGGGTTCAGGTCAAAGAGCAGTATGAGATGGGGGTGAAACCATGTGAAAACTGGCTTTGTGGTGATCCTGGGCTTGTTTGAGTCAGCACAGAGGTGAAATCAGAGTGAGCTGAAGTAGCCAAAGGACTGGTGCAAATTGTACTATGTATGGGATTAAGTACCCTTGTGCTGCTCAGTGCCACCCCTCAGGGACTAGGGTCCAGGATGTAGGTCTTGCATGGAGCGAGAGGAGGGTCACTAACCATGCTGAGAAAGGTGGTGCAGGGAATCTATCTAAAAAGCAGGTTTCTTCAGAACCATATCTTGCTACATGTCGGCACAGCAGTGCCTGAGGGTTGTCCCACAAAACACCTGCACTGTCCTGGGGAAGTAGGTGCCAGAGGAACTGCTGTGGCAAGTGCTATGGGTGTTCACCCTCCTATCAGCCCACTGGCTATCACTGCTCACCCTTCCAGATGCCTTGGTCTACGGTGTTTAGCAAAGAGATTTTTGACTGGCTTGATGACCACACTCAGAATGTTGTGGTCACCAGCTCAATGTCTGAGCGGAGATCAGTGATGAGCGGCGTTCCTCAGAGCTCAGTATTGGGACTGGGACAGTTTAACATCTTTGTCAGTGACAAGGACGATGGGATCGAGTGCACCCTGAGCAAGTTTGCTGATGACACCAAGATGTGTGGTGCGGTCGACACACTGGAGGGAAGGGATGCCATCCAGAGGGACCTTGACAGGCTGGAAAGGTGGGTCACTGTCAACCTCATGGAGTTCAACATGGCCAAGTGCAAAGGTCCTGCACCTGAGTCTGGGCAATCCCAAGCACAAGGGCAGGTGGGTGGAGAATGGATTGAGAGCAGCCCCGACTTGGGGGTACTGATGGATGAAAAGCTGGATATGAGCCAGCAGTGTGCGCTGGCAGCCCAGAAGGCCAACTATATCCTGGGCTGTTTCCAGAGAAGGGTGGCCAGCAGGTCGAGGAAGGGGATTCTCCCCCTCTACTCTGCTCTAGTGAGACCCCCCCTGCAGTTCTGCTTCCAGCTCTGGGGCCCCCAATGTAAGAAGGGTATCGACTGGTTGGAACGAGTCCAGAGGAGGCCACGAAGATGCTCCGAGGACTGGAGCCCCTCAGCCATGGGGACAGGCTGGGAGAGTTGGGGTGTTCAGCCTGGAGAAGAGAAGGCTCTGGGGAGACCTTATAGCACCTTCCAGTGCCTGAAGGGGCTGACAAGAAAGTTGGAGGAGACTTTTTACAAGGGCATGCAGTGATAAGACAAGAGTTTAAATTAAAAGCAGGTAGATTTAGATTGGATATCACGAAAATGTTCATGAAGAGGGTGGTGGGGCACTGGAACAGGTTGCCCAGAGAAGCTGTGGATGCCGCGTCCCTGGAAGTGTCCAAGGCCAGGCTGGATGAGGCTTGGAGCAACCTGATCTAGTGGAGGGTGTCCCTGCCCCTGGATGATCTTTAAGGTCCCCTCCAACCCAAACCAGTCTGTGATTCTATGATTTCTGCTTCAACTCCAGCAATGAAACACTGAGTACCCCAGGCAGCTCTCATCAGTCATGTTGTTCACTAGAGCTCAGAGCCCCCTGGAGGATGGTTCAAAGTTATTCCTTGCAATGGCCAGTAGCTGAGCAAGGCACTTGCATGTTGCCATTTCAGTGTGAAAACATCAGCCTGAACATTTTAAAGTTTGTAAACATAGCAGGATGCAATTAGTACTTGTAACTCATCCCTGAGATAACTCAGGATAGGAACACACATTTCAGGATAGAAAGTTAAGCATGCAGATATTAAAATGACTCCAATAAAAACATATGTTGGAACAATCAGAAACAAAACCCATAAGATTTAATTCTTAGACCTTTATCCTATGCACTAGAGAACAGTTACCTGATTTTATTCCTCTAACAGGCCATGATCCATGGGAAAATATCTTTATGAAACAACCATTAACTAATTAATAACTTTCTGGCTTGAGCTGTCTACTTATAAACCACCTTTTCCCACATATTCATGTAAGTTAAAACTGTGTAATTCTAACCTCATATCCACTCCATGGGCAGGTCATTTGTTGTGATGGAAGAGGCCTTGAAGAAGTGCCTGTTATCCACTTATTTTCAAGGTAAATGAAACAAACTGCAAATCAAGGACACCATTAAAACTTGCCCATATAAAGCAAGGATCTGGTTCAGGGCTGTCTGGTTGAGTATGCATTGGATCAGGCCCAAATTGCAATTGGTTTGCATATTTCCTAAAGAAATGCCAGTACATAAAATGCCCATGAATGCAAATAGGTTGTGTTTTTTTATTTGTATAATTTAACAGAGGGTGGCTTAAAAATGAATGCGCACAATGGGATTATACAATATTCTCAGGGGTTCAAACAAGTTGCTGTCTGCCTAAGGGAAGGCCAATCCAGTGATTAAAGCTTAACCTCCAGGGAGGAGGAAATCACAGTTGTATTCCCCGAATGGCCGCATATTTGTGAACTCAACAAACTTTTCACGCCTCTGTCCTCCAAACAGGGACAGAGTCTATTTATGCGACTTCATCAGCCCATCCACGTTTGTATGTTGATAGCAGAGCAACAAGAGAGAGGTGGTGTTGAAAGGCAAATTACCTTCTGACTTGGTTCCATACATGCATTTATGTTTGTGCCATGAATAGAGCAGTACCCAGTGCACATATGTCTTTGCTTATAATGTATATTTTTTACCCCATCCATGCCTTGCCTTGCCTTCCCTTCCCCCACTGCTCTCTCTTTTCTTAGGTATTCATAGTTATCATTCCCAAGAACATCTGAAAACAACGGGATGGCATCACCCTACAGCTCCCCCTTCTCTGATTCTCTTGAGAAGCTGTGTGTCCTATTGCCAGTATTTTATATATTTACACCAACAGAGGAGGCCTGGGATGTGGGCTTTTTCGTTTATATGAGTCTCACCGCCACAGGGGGTATTTAACTTTCTGCCCTGGTTGCTGTAATTCTCTCTCCAGTGGATATACAGTTCAGATCAGGTTCCTATTGCTGTGATGACAGGCATTCAGCAGGCACTGTAATTGCAGAGTTAAAACAGCTCATTTTCTTACTGGCAAGCTGTAGTTAAAGAGGTGCTAGGAGGCAGCCTGGCTGTCTGCAGAGGAACTGATCAAAGCACTGAAAGGCATCTGGCTTGTCTCTGTTTTCTTTCACCACCCCCCTTGCTGATGGAGGGGAAAAAAGGAGAGAAGGAGAGAAAAGGCAAACGAAAAAAGGAGAGGGAAAAAAGAAGGAAAAAACTATTACAAAGGAATTTATGAAAATGAATGCTATTCCCTTTCCTAAGGGGAAAAGGCAGTGTCTTATTAGAGACACAAAACACAGTTGGGTTAGGTTTATTTTTTAAAACTCTCTGTATTTTTTAATGAGAAAATTGGGGCTTGTGAATGTTCATTTGTGTCTATTTCTTTTAGCTTTTCCCGGTAAGATAGCTGCAATGTTGGGTAGCACTTTTCACACTGCAGAGAGCAAACTTGCCCCATCTCTGTAGCAACATCATCCTTCCCTATCAGACTCAGCTTTTTCTTCTTCTGACCTCTACCTTTCCTTGAAGGACACATGGCTCTAGCCAAAATGAGATGGACAATAGGATGGTGAACCTTGGATTAACTGCTAAAGTACAAATGAAACACATTTTTGCTTTACTTTTATTTATTCTAATTCACTTCAATTCTTCCTGTTATAAATTCCAGCAAATCACAAAGGACAACGTAAATAGAGTTGGCAAACCACTCAAGATGTTCATATGAAGGGAAAGAAGAAGGGAAAAAACTCCAACAGCAGGGGAAGACATCTATCAAACAAATTGAGATCAATGATCCAAAAGCCACTGAGAAGTCAATAAAAATGTTTCTCCCAATGAGATAAAGGAGCCCCCAGGTAAGGAATGTCTCCATTTCCAAACGAGAAAAGAGATGCTGGATCTTGGGGAGAAGAAGCACTGTTCAGGTGAAAATAACTGAAATGTGGGAATTGCCTTCTCTGACCCAAAGGGATAAAAGGTTATCAGGACAGTAAGAGCTAGCAGCTGAGGGCACATGCTCTCCTCTGGCAGCTCTGCAAATTTCTTGCCTTACAGGGGCTCTGAAAGGAAAAGAAATAGAACATGATCCATTACATACTATTTGGCAACATTTTTCAACCAGGTTTCCAGGCTGGCACAGTGCAAAAGCAGCAGGATTTCTGCTGCCTCTCTGAGTCTTCAGTCATTGGAAACTCATCAGGGAAAGGGTTCGTTCTCGCTTTCGTTCCCCTCGCACTTCATTTTTTTCATCCACTATCTCTTGATGGTGACACCACCATCTTCCCACGGACAAAAGAGAAGTTCAGAGTCTTTGAAAGAAGAAAAAGAACTCAGTAACTCAACAAGGAGCCTAGACAGGCAGTGTTGCAAATTAAGTTGAAAGAGGCCCAGTTACTGCACCATTATTTGATTTCCCCTTCTCTAATCCCTTGCTTGTAATTAGCATAATTTATTAACATATTAGAGCCATGCATGTGAACCCTCTTTATAGTTGCTGAGTGCTCCCTGAGGCTGCATAGTGAAAGCTTTTCCCCACTGTTTAATAATATGTTACATAAGGAAAACCAGCTTCTGATATCATTTAAATTATGACTTTCCTTTCTGCCTCTGAACACTCATTTCCTTTAAACGAGGTTAATTTCCTTAAAGAATGAAAATCCTCCGATTTCAGTTTTCCATTCATTAGACCCCCTTAGTTCAACATGAAAAAGTCACACTCCAACAGGGAAAAGAAAAAAGAAAAGAAAAAAAAATCCATTGAACTTCAAACATAACCACCCTGAAAAGAGGTTTCCTGTGAACCTGGCTCCTCTCCTTTCCGGACTGAGAAGGGCACAATACAGACTGTCAGGAGATAAAGATGGACAAGCCACTTTACATCAAACTAGTTTCTCCCATCCACCATGTAAGGTCCTCGGAATGCTAAAGGGTGTTTTCAGAGCTGGAAACATGCAGCTCCTCTCTGGGAAATCAGACAGTGGTTTAGCAGGCTAACAGTCAAACACAGATTTCTTCGTGTTACCCTAGATGATTCCCTTTTTTTCCATTAATCTACTGCTGATATCTGGGAGAGGATGGACACACAAGGACACCTCTGTCCCCACTCTGATCATCAGTCTGACGGGCACAGGACATGACCGTGGTCACAGGATTACAGCACCTTGTCTGCTTCGACTAACCTTTACCTTCACTCCTTGCTCTCCTGAACTAAACTTAACTGCTCACATTACTCATGAAACAGCCCCTTCAGCTCTTTGACGTGTTCTGTTCTTTTCTTGCTGTTGTTCTTCCAGCTCTTCTACAGCTCCCCAGTGCTATGACTACCCAAACCAAGGGCAATTTCCAGAAGTAACTCAAAATATCTCTTGAAATGTGGAATTTCCTTCCAGCTCCTCTACATTCTGTGCAAAAATATAAATGCATTTTCTTCTTGAATGCTGGCTCAGGACTCAGCTAGCCGTAAGTCCATGGCCAAGTACCAGCTAAGCAGAAGACATGCTCAAGAGAGGCAAAAACAGTGCAGTAGTTTTTGAAGTACTAGCCAAAAGTTGGTTTTCTCCTCTGACTGCTTGTGTGATGTTTGGCTCACCCAGTATGTAAGTGCCTGACTCTAGCTGAGTTCAACGTGATTTAACTGCTAATACCTTTGAGGATTTAGGCCTCTGTTGTATTTCAATAAACTGGGAATAAAGTAATTTCTGCACCTTAAAGAACAGCTGTGAGTTATTAAAGCTTGTAGCTGTGTACTCTAGGTTGATAATACCTCCTCCTGTCGTTGTAGAGAGCGTATCCCAGCTACAGATGGCATTTTCAGCTGTGGAGTGATGCGTAACAGCAGCACCATTCATGTTGATGATAATTTAAATACAGTGTTACCATGTTAACAAAAAGGGCACCCTGCTTTTCTAAAAAATAAGTACCTAAAATAACAAAGCCTCCAGTGTCCTCTCACTGAAAGGCGTTATAAACACATCGTTTTGGAAACAATAAGAACAGAAAGAAACACTGAAGAGAACCATGTGCTCCCTGCTCTGCAGGCAGCTCTGTGCCGGACACCTGTCAGACACCAGCATTGCACTCGGATGTGCACGAGGTTGCGTTAAGCTGGAAATTATGATGCGAGCTGGACAATGTTCTGCTGGGTTTGGGGCAAAATTTTGGGTCAGAGCTTACGTTTCAGCTCCAGTTAACCTTTCTTCAAGGAAAAAACAACCTTAATAGCTTGAAATGTCAGGAAAATTATGTTAATTTGCAGATTAAATTTTTTTCAAGACCTCAAAGAAGTAAGTGAATGTTGTTGTTGTTACTTGTTTTTTATCACTGGGGAAACCCAAGGACAATTAAATTAACTTGTTGGAGATCACAATGCCAGAGACAGAAGAAAAAGACATGTTTCCTGACTGATGCTGGAGGTGTATTCACTTGAGGATTTTAGGAGGCGCTTTTCATGACAAAATGCCAGTTTCCTGAAACCAAAATTTCTGTGGAAAGGGACAGGCTGTCTGATCAATTCTTTCTATTGGGAAGAAGCTTTACCGCAAAGGGAGAAATCGAGGCTCAGACAAAAGGATTTGGCTTTGTCTCCCCTTCCCACCCAATGTGAATGCCACCAGGCTCCTCGAGGGAGCCAGACTTATGTAGCTTCATGCCAGCATGGAATAGAAAAACAAGTTCCCACCCCACTCACTGCTTTTTGACTCCCAGCACTTGACTAAACCAGAGTCTCTGTTCCCCTCCTCTCTGTTCTGAACCTGATTTACTGCGGTATTTATCTGATTTAGGGTTACACTTCTTTTATGCTCTCCTCAGGAGCACCAATGTCTGGGATGTTGCAACATATATAAAGCTTTTGGGTGTATTTATGTGTATTGAAATGTAGTTTTCATGGTACAGCTGCACACGCCCTTTCCACTATTCAGCCTCCTCTCCTCCCACTTAAAAACAAGCCTTTTGAAAGCAGAAGGGAAGAATAATTAAAAAAAATTGTAATCTGCCTCAGGTAATGACATGATTGAAACATCACCATTTTGTCTGGAGGGTCACAGGATGGCTTTATGAGAAAACTTTAAAGCTGCTAACTCTAAAGAACCTTTGATATTTCACCTTTTGTTGTTGCTAACATAATCTGCTTCCTGACTCTTGGAAACAAAGCCTGTACCGAGGGCCCTGTCGCTTCAACAAATTTGGTGCCAAGCATGTTATGCCATGGGGCAGTTTGACAATCCGAGAAGATTAATTGAGCCTATACATTTGAGATCTTCCAAGCCGTTTAAGTAATTCAGATGTTTAACATGAAGTAGGCATCACGGCCCCTTAGTCAGTTTTGGGAATGCAATGCTTCATCTCGTATGCTTCAGCTAGATGTGGTGTGGTCCCTGTGTCCCTGTGTGGTGATCTGGGTTTTGCCAAGAAACGATTATGCTAACGGTGGCTCATGTTTCATCATAACAGCTAGAAACTAAAGGGAAAACCTAACTAACGGATGTACTGCAAAGTACTTATGGTGGCATTAACAGTACACCTCACTGGACAAAATTCTTTTCCCACTCTTTAGAATAGAAAATAGTCATTCAGAACTAGGAACAAAACTTTCTATAGCTTTGGTGCAAGTCTTCTTCACTGTTCTTAGAGAATCAGGAAAGCATGGCAACTATTCCTCACAGTTCCTATCGCACCATTTCCTCGCTAGTCCTGTCTTTTACAGTGATCATGAACTCACATTTTCTAGATCTTGATGTTTTACAGATGTGTTCAGTTCTCAGAATTGCTTAAATCTTGTAGACAGGAATAGTTCTCCATTGATTTGCTTCTAGTAGGCTTTGAAATTATTTGGTACTTGGCTGTTCATGGTCAAACAAAGTTATTTCTGATCAAGGACTGGTAAACAGAAAATGTAACAACAAATCTCAAAATTAAAATTCAGGGGGACATAAACTCTATTCAAGTAGCTGTAAGAAGGTAATCAGTGTATGTTTCCCAAACATGTTTCACTCAACAGCAACTCACAGAAACGTTTGCAAGAAACAAATAAGATGGATCATGAGTGTAATTGAAAAGAATGTGAGGATCTTACTTGAAAAGACATTAATGGGTACTTTCTAAAATCATACTGACATTCCTACTTGTACAAGAGTCTATTTGAGGAAAATGTCTGGGTATTTTGCAAGATGCAAGAGCTTTGGAAAAGATCTAGAATTTTGTACTCTGGCCAAAACCAAATGAAGACAAATGAAAATGGAGTGGTGCTAACCAAATGAAGCCAGCTCAAACCATAGACACTACTGGGACCTGTCCATCACAGGCTTCTGGCAAAGATTCTTAGCAGCTTAAAATGTTTCCACCATTGCCTTTGCAAAGTGAATAGTCTGAACCTCAGAAAGAGCTGTTTCTTGTGGAAATACTTAGCCTTTGGTTCCTTGTGGAAAGTTGCCTCTGCTGAGTTTGGCTAGAGCCTCCATGACTTTGCCTAGAAATTGTCTTCATCTGCCACCAAATAAGATAAATGAGAAGCTGAGATTTGCAATGTAACTTTTGCTGTCTTTTGTGATACCAATGAGATGGCATTGTTCTGCCATAATAGAAGAATAAATAATTATGATATTTTTACATATATATGTCTGCCATCCTAGGAGAAAAAGTTACCCTAGCCCTTTTCATATAAATAAATTATTTTTCTCTTCTTTTCCAGGAACCACCCAAACTCTTGAAGGCTATTTCCTGTAAAAGAGGGAGATGCAGGCAGCTTATGGATTACATGAATTCTATTTTACATATTTTATTGTCAGATACACTTAGCAGAGATGGATGCAAAACATCTGGTGGAACTGACAACTAATTTATAAGTGAAACACTGATTTTTGACCATCCAGAAGCGGTTTTGTCCTGGTTTTAAATACTGATTTTGTGTCTTCTGGACAGGTTTATACTCAAGCCACAGCATGCACAATTCACACATCGTTATAACCCTGGACGATGACAACAATTGGTCCTAAGGCATCAGTAGGGCCCCTTGGACAGTCTAGAGGCTACCATGAATATTGTCCCATTCATAGTATCCAAGAAGAATGTCCACAGACTTAGAGGAGGGTAGATGGAAGGTTTGGATTTTGATGCAGACCACCTCAGATATTTTTAACTTTCATGTCATGTCTGTGCCAAGGATTCACCTGTCAGGACTGTTGCGACAGAGAAATGTAGGCCACAGGGCTGTTCTCAGAGGTCACAGTGCTCAGGCTGTGAATTTTCCAGGACTGCCATCACATATATGTTTGTATACACAAAAGACCATGCAGCATGGAAGGCAGTTACAAACTGTAAAAAATCATCTTTATTAATTTAGGGATAAACGAGAAAAACTGTAATAATATCTGCACTTGTTACTGATTAACATATTGCTATGGTCTTTCAGTCGGGAAGTCCTTTGGGTATTTTGTCCATTGTTTTACACAGTATGATCCATACAGTCAGTATTTACCCTTTTTGAGCTCTGCCCTGGCTATGATATAAAGAAAGGAGAGAAAGAAATCAAATGCTATGGAAAACAAAAGTAGTCTGAAGTATAGCTGTAGCTAGCTCCAGCTGTAACAACAGGGTTGTGGGTTTCCAAATTTTAATCTCACAAAAGAATCTGTATCGAATTCTTCAGCCCAGAGGTCAAAAGGGACTTCGGTAATGGAATGGGAGAGCTCAGCTTGTAAAGTCTTCTCGGCAAATGCCTTCTGCTCTCTACCTGGACACATCTGTGGAATATGTGTCCATGAAACATGCTTCCAAGCCACACAGGAATAAAAATAAATAATAGTGACTATAAAATCATTTTATGCTTTTCTGTCTTCTATCGCATCACTAGCAGTAAAGATGACACACTGTACATGGGAAGCAGTTCAGATTCATGATGTAGCAGGCAGCATGCTCAACTTTCCCACTGCACGAATAGGCAAGCAGATTACATATGTTCTTGAGCAAAGCCTATAGTCAGAGTACAAAAACTGTCTCAGGAATGTTCTCTGCGTTTTGTCATTCTGGTGATATTTAGATACAAAAGTGTGTGTGAATTAGAAATACAGCCTGGGTAACTTCAGAGTTTCAGGATGCCTATTACTAGTAACAGTTGAAATACAGCCGTATAAGTTGTTTGAGAAAATGTGTTGGGAATCCCTAGCAACAAAAAGCATGTGGAAAATAAATTACTCTGATCTCTCAGGACTGCTTCATCATTCTCTGAATCCTAAGAGAGCATCCAGAAGGACCTTCAAGCACCAGCCCAGACATGCAAGCCGTTCCTCTGTAAAAATGGAGCAGCTCACAATCCCAACCCATGGCATAAGCTATTGGTCCAGATGTGTGAGAGAGATGACCAACACTACTTCCGTGGTCAGATACAAAGCACGGTAAGTTTTCTATTTCCCATGTAAATGCCTCTCTCTACAGTGCTAGGAAACCTGGGATACCTTTCCTGTGCAGAAAGGCAGGCAGAGTAACATGAATACAAGTATGGAATGCAAAGGGCAAGGCATGTGTACTGTAATGTCTGCTAGGAAATACCGGATTATCTTGAGCTGCATTGTGAGAACACAATGTCTAGGGACAAGCCTTAAGTTTCCATCAGAACAGGGAACAGAGCTTGTCTCTTGTGCCCAGCTGGACTCTAACCACTGACCTACTCTGAGGATTCATGAGTTTTGTGGGTCACAGATAGTAATTGCTGTGTAGCTGGAGGAATCATTTTCTGCAGTCAGGCAAAACCTTGCTCCCCTTCTCTGTCTCCTTAACTTTGAAAAGTTGGCACATTGCCTCATTGCCCTGGCTCTCACAGGACAGAGCCAGAATGTCCCTGTTTAAGTGAGGCAAACGTTTTTCCAAAGGGTCAAAGTTCAGGACGAGCTTGTAAGCAGATTATGGAGCTGGTAGAAAGGCCAAAGGCACCCTAAGTCTTTACATTCCCAAAGTGCTGTGTTAAACTCTAGCCCAAGGATGTACTTAACCCCAAAGAGAACGGAGGTCAAGTGAACTTGCAGCATTTCAAATGCAATCAGTTTGGAAAAGTAGCTGTTTATAAAGAAGTATATTACAGAGACAAGCTAATGTTAGCATTCCCTCTCTGCAAATAAGCCTGACCTATTGCTGGTCTTGTCAAGGAGCTGCCATGTTTGTTTTATAGCATCAAACAGTAAGACCTTATTTCAGTTTAGGTTAAATCTCAGGGAACATTTTGGCTTAGGGGCATTGGAAGTCTCCCTCTCTAGAGATGCAGGGGGAGTATTTATGCCATCTGTCTTTATGTACTTAACTCAGAGTGGCTCCCTATACTGTGTCAGGAGAGTGAAGGAGGGGTTTGCAGAGGTCAGTACCTGAAATGGGCCCTGAACGGACACCTGGGTGTCCCCCCTCTTTCCACAGACTTTGCAGAGCCCAAAGTCGAGCTGTGCAGAGATACTGCTTTGCACTTTCTCTGTATTTTCCATAAGGCATTCAGAGCTGTGTGTAAGGTGCTAATTGACCCTCGTAAAAACCCCCGCAGCATTTATAACGCTCAGCTGGCATGTGTGTGCAGGAGTCACAGCAGGACTCTGGCACAGACAGGAGTGTCCGGCTGTGGCTGAGCGGCATCACGGCACAGGGCAGTGCAGTGCTTCTGCAGCCAAACATATCTGGGGCAAAAAACTGATGCACAAATGGGACAGGCTTTGTCCAGCCCCACCAGCCCCCCGGCTTTTCTTGAAGATCTTTCACCAAGCACAAGAACCCGAATGGCTGTATGGCAAATAGCCACCACGGAGCTTGCTGAGGATGCTCAGTAGTCCCCATTGGGTTTTTCTTTGGATGAAAAGGAGCAAGCATGTTATTTGGCATGAGTAACTTTGTTGTAAATGAGAACATAAACATAACAATTGTTAAGGTCTCCTCTACAAGACTGTAGCCACTAAGAGCATGTCTCCGGAGAAGACCTTACCCTGTAGATACTGTTACTTTTTATTACGATTTCTATAACCATCATCATTAATATTACTATAGCCATTAGGGTGATGCTAGCAGTAGTACTAAGGAACCACAGTCATGAACTAAGATCCCTTATTGTGGGTGTCAGCAGGACAGCATGAAGTCTGCATGGGAGGTCAAATATCTTATTTTTTTCACAGGCAGCTGAGCAATATCTTGTATTCTCAGTTCAAGCCATCAGCCAAGATGCAGTGAAATGCAAGGAATGAGTGGGCACTCCTCTTGGTCTTGATGCTTTCCCAGCACACACCTGCATCCACAGTGTTGGCGTGTTTCAGGTGCCAAAAATTGCTCAGGTGGACATGGAACTCATACAGGTATTTTATAGGAGAAACAAGTTTTTTCTAGCCCCTTAAGAGTTCTTCAAGAGGTTTTGCTTGTTCTGTTTTGGTTTATGATAATAATAGTCTTATGTGAAACGTTCAAAATTCTGAAGCTTAGATGTTGTTCCTATAAAGCCCAGAAGTATGCGGTGGAATGCATAAAGATTTAATATTTTGGAATTTTACAGTAGTCTCAGAAATATCTGTTTTGTCAGTGAGACTGACTATTCTTGAGCCAGGAAGTAATTAAAATATGCAATATGGATATTTATTCTACGTAGACTTTGTCTGTCTCTAAAAAAGGAAGGTTAAGAAAGCCCTTTTTTTGGTAAGCATTTAAGGATAAATTAAGTAAGCTTTTCTCATGGCTGAACCAGATACACTTAGTGTTGTTTCTGAGAAGGGGAACTTTTAAGATACATTTCAAATACAGTGAAAATTCCCTGTCCAGGACAGCAAAATGCTTTCATTTTTGCTAGGATGCCACACATCTTGCTCAAGAGCCCTGAGTGTTGAACAATCCATTAAGAAATGCTGTCTTCAGTGCAGCTCTCTCAGCTCTTTCACAAGTAATTGCCTAATTGAAATAGTATCATTTATTAGCTTCTTTGCTTGAGGCTTCTTCAGATTCAGCTTCTGCTCTTGGGCATCCTCCTTTGAATTGTAGCGTATACCTCAGCTAATTATAATGTGGTATCACTTGATAAAGCCAACTGAGATCATAATGGGAAGACACTGAAACATCTGCCAAGATTTGAAAATTGGATTTTTCTTTTTACTTGCGCCAAAGACAGGTTACCTGTAATTAGTTCTAATTTATAAATAAGTGCAGGCTGTACTTCTAAAAGGTACAATATCATGCCTTATCCCCTTTTTAGAAACCAGTTAGGAATCATACATCTCAATCAACTGTGTACTTTTTCTGTGTCACGAATAATAGCCTTGCATTAGAACTTAGGTAGGAGAAAGTGAGTTATACAATCACCACCTAAATAACCACAGGACACCAGTCCTGAGTGACAAAACACAATGGCACGTCTCAAAAACCAAAATCATGGGAATTCTAAAATTCTCAGTATAGATTCTTTCTGGTTATGTCTGGATTCTGAACATTTATTATTCAGGCTTTACAGCTCTTCTTCAACTCCCTCTGAATTTTTTAAATTTTATTATTTAATGTTAGCTGTAATTCTCAAATAATCACAGGACTCCAGGAGCTGGAGTTTTATGAATCCACAAACATCCCAGGAGCTGGAAAGCTATGATCAGATCTATAGGAGCTTACATCACATACACAGAGGAATTTTTTGCTGTTCTTTTTTTTTTTTTTTTTTTAACTTTTTTTTCCTTAAAAGATCCAAAAGGTTCTGCCCATTTTGGCCTAAGCTGTGATCCCTAGTCCCGTCCTTCCCATGGGCAACAGGACAGGGTGGGTAGACGAGCAGTCCCCTGGACAGGTACAGCTCTGCAGGAGGACCAGGCTGGAACTTCAAAGGGGCAGTGCAGAAGGATTGAGGTGCATCAGAAAAAAACTGCCTGTGGAGTTTAGGAATGAAATAACTTTGTGACACAATGAAAGCTGTTTTCACCAGCCCCCATTATATTCTTCCTGATTATAAGGAATATTATAATCAGGAATCTTATAATCAGCCCTTTCTACCAGTCTTCTCCAACACAGGTTAAGGAAGGAAAGAAAAAGAACCTCATGACTATTGATGTTTGGCATTTACCTGCTGCCCACAGCTCTAAGTAGGTGCTGTGGAGTAGCTGTGGAGCCTCTGAGTAGGGACCACTTCTCATTTTGCAGACACCTTCCTATTTTCCAAAAAACTCTTTTCATTTTCCTGTGCCACCTGATACACTTCCTAGAACACACCCAACCTTCTGGCCACCATGAGTATTTTCCTTGAGACAGCCTAGGTTGAACAGGCAGTCAAAGATGAAGTGTTGACTGCTGCCTCAAGTTTGTGACATCCCCTTTGGTCTGTTTTTAGAAGGCTGTTGAAGATAAGCTGTTAGCAGGCTACTTAGGGGAAAAAAGAAATGTAAAGGAAGATGGTAGATGTGCTGAGTAGGACACTGAGCTGAAAAGAAACACAGAAAGTTGTTTTCAGAACGGCTGCTCCCTTTGTGGGCTTGTTTACGGTCTCTGAATGCCTGCTTGCAATTTTGCTCTGAAAATGGCAGGCCAGGAGGCAACAGCAAGCAGTTTTAATGACCTTATTGTACATGAGAACATCCATGCAATCCAGGATCCCAGATTTCCCCACCACCCACACTGGACTTTGTAAAGACCTTTTCTTTTTCAGAGTATATATATATTAGGAACTGAACCAGAGAACAAACAAATAACTATGTCAAGATAAAAACCTTGGCTTCTTGAATTTCTTGACTCACTTTGGAAATGGATTTTATGTGTGTATGTGTGGTTTCTCTTCTCTTTCTTCCTTATTTCTAACAACCACTTTGTTTTACATGTTTCATCACAAACGTTTGGTCATCCTTTAGAAGTCTTTTCTTGAATACTTGCTTGTGTTGCAGTTTGCCCATGAAGAAAGACCAGAGTGAGTAATGAGAAAATAAACTTTCCCCTGTGCTGTTTCTTTCACCGCTCTGTTTCTGCTGCAGTGGTTTGACCAAAGTAACTGTGGGCTGCAGAGGTTGCTGCACCTTCGCAGAAGACGGACAGTCATGCATAGGAAAGATGACAATTCACTCTCCTTGGTTTTGCCTTCTTCTGACATTAATGATGGGTGTCAATCAGGAACCTGTTTTTTAGTCAGAAGTCTTTCTTTAGAATCCACTTAATGTAAGGTAAATTACAGACCAGCTGTTTACTACTTTTGACTGACTAATATGATCTATTTTATAAGCAAACCGCTAATCTTCAGCCAAACCATCACCATCCCAGCCTGTCCAAACATTTGATAAACCTTTATGTTAGGTAGGTGCTTTACATCATGCTCACATGCTGGGAAGCTCTCTTCGCTCTGTGTGTGTGTGTGACCCCAGTTATGCTATTTGTGAAGGTTTGGTTCTCTCCACTGGAGTGGTATGAAGTCACCTGCTTAGCTCAGGATCACCAGACAGTGATTCACAAGGCCAGGTCCTGGCTTTGTTTTCACCAATGACTATGACACATCACTCCATCTCTCCTTCATTCTCTTTCCCCTCTTCCCTTTACTCTTTTGGACCTATTTCTACCACAAATTCCTTGGGACATAAGTAATTTCATACAGGCTTTTGCACAGCGCTCACCAATGACTGTCAATTCACCTTGATCCTTGACTCCCTCCAGCTTGTCTCACCGTATCCTGATGCCACAATCACAGTGAGACTGCAGATATCCACAGATCCATGAAAATCTTCCAGGACATGCAGATCAGCCAGCCCTGCCATGGTTGTACCTTTGCAGAGGGAACAGTGGACATTACCCTGCTCCAGTACAAGAGAGGAAACATCCCAGTGCCTGCACATCCAGCACTTCTTGGAGCACAACGGGAGTTTTGCTGGGATTAACTCAGCCACTTGTTTATTCCCTGGGTTAATTTCACACGCCAAGCACCAAGCTTGTGTTAATTATATGATTTACTGGGCTGTGTTTCTCTTTTCATTGCATCGTAAAAAAAGGCTTGAATAAGGACTCTTGTTCTGGTAAATTTTCACTTGTTTGTGAATGGCCTGGAAATAGTTAACAGCAAGCACGTACTCTGGGCCAAAAGGGACCGGAAGGTTCAGATTATTGCCTTATTTATTTTATTTTATTCCTAATTAACATTTTATGAGCTCTGAATATGTTTACAGAAGCACATGCAAGCATATGAACAACCAGAATTAATACCTATCAGTAACGCCATGGCATACCCAGAAGATTAAAATGTCATGGAGTCGTCTTTTTGCCTTTTCTGGTGGAAGCTGGACAAGCCTATTTGCAGCAGGAGGAAAAGCTCACCTCGATGGTTTTACTTTCTAACCCAAACCCAAGCGTTTAGGAGGGAGGAAGACTTCATCTTTTGGTAGGGAAATCTACCAGCAGCATTTTCACTGGGAGTCTCTTGGTGCTCCTTTGGCTACGGCTGTTTGTTCACTCATCTCAGTGCTTCATGGATTCATCAGAGGGCTGAGTGGGATAATTAAAGTTATATCAAAAAGGGTAAAGCAGTTCATACAGCAGCTCCTGAAAATGGTCTCCTGAGATCGAAGGAAGTGCAAAGACGCTTGAATTCAGGTACTACCCAGACCTAGTTAAATGGAGAGAGGCTTCAGCCTGACCTTTCCTCTGAAGACAAGATCTGGGTTTGTGTCTGAGCTCTGACATCCTTCTCGAGGTTACAGACTAAAATCTTGATAGTCATTGTTGAGAATGATCTGTGTTGTTTTTTATTTGGATGAAGTTAGGAAAATTTGAATGTTTTCAAACTGACGAGGATAAACTTAGGGCTATGATCAGCCTTTTCACAATCACTATCACTCAGAGCTGCTGAGGAATTTCCACCTTCCTTCTGAGCCCGGGAAGAGCATGCCTGCTGCAATAGCAATATTGAATTCTTCTTAACAAATCATCTCGGTCTTTTCCCTAAGCTTTGTCTGCTGCTCACATTGGTAAATGCAAGAGCTCTGGGTCCTATCAACAAATTGCCCAAGGAAGGTTTTATTGCCATTTTTTTAACTGTCAAGGGAAAGGCTAAGGCTGTTTATCAGAGAACTGAAAACACTCAGTCGTCCAAGAAATGTTAATATAATGCCCTTGGGATAAACATTGCTTCACTGATGTGTTTTTAAGCTGTCCGTTACTTTCCTTTTGAGAAATGAAAAGAAAGATATTACCAAGAAACAGAGAAGGACCGTACAGCATGGTTAAAATCAGAAATAACCTGGTGGTGGTAAAAAAAAAAATCATATTTTTCTCCCAAAATATATTGTTAATTGGTAACAGATCAGCACTGAGGTCTGGGTGCAGGTAAATTAACTTTTCCTGCCTATCTAGGGTGCAATAGAAAGATTTTATACTTGATTAATATTTTTTAGTGCTTTAGTTATCAAGACAGAAAAGAGAACATGCTTCATTAATCATTTGCTAGTTTGTCCCGTGATCCTGAGCAAAACAAATACCTAAGTGAATTATTCACTTATATTATCTGAATTTCAGCTGGATAAAGTTGTGAGAGGAGTTTTACATGCATTTAGACGGATGTTGAAACCTAGATGTATGTTGAAATCCATGAGAGTTACAGCTCCAAATTGCTTAGGTATCCCTGAGAAGCTCAGTGAGCACTTGTCAGCTTCTTTAGACACGTAGGTGTTTTGTCTCTTCATTCTCTTGTGAATCCCAGTTTTATGGCCAGACATTCACCATATTCCCCAAAACATGAATATATTAGTTACCACTTGGTATTATTTGCATGGATATTCCTTCCCTACAAATTCTCATGGTTTCCAGTGTCAGCATAGCTCTGCCTGAAGTAAGGTTGGAATGCCCTTGTAAGCAAGTTGTTTCTTTGCCGCATTGCTTTTACCACTGAGCTGCCTTTGCTGACTCAGAAGGGCCTCATAATTTTGCCTTTTCCAGCCAACCACCATTCTAGCATCAGAGCTATCTTACAGGGCACTAGTGGAAGAAGGAAATTATAGGAAAAAAAGGTCAGTGTTAGCAGATGATAGGGGGACGATACAGGATCCTGATCAGCAGTGGACACAATCAGCTATTTGAAGCATCAGCGAGGTTTCACTGCTGCAATAGCCATTTTGCCAGAGATAAATGAATGCTGATTCCTATCTATACCCGGAGGACACCACCAAGTTCACCTTCTGTGGCAGTAGTTGCACGTACTGGTAGTCCTTTTTTCCTTTTCATAAAGACCATGATCTTGGTGCAACTATCCAGCTGCTGGCCAATATTCCGCTATTACTGTTATCTAATCATGCAGGGAAACCTGCAGGTCATGTTTGATTCCCAGACAAAGAGAGGGAAAAAAAATCACTTGAAACTGGTTTATGTCAAAGGGTGAATTACATTGTGGCATAAACAAACAACATAACACATTATCCTGTTTACATGGGATCAGAGAATATTTGTAAGTCTGAGTCCTGAGGGAGACACTTGCAGTAATAATGTCCAGACTTCCTTTGCACAAGTTCCAGAACAACAGGAGAAAGGGAAGGAAAAATGAGTTTTAAGTGTTTTGTGAGAATGAAATTGTGTAATAGGAAATTGATGTTATTCCATTTTGCACCATTTTGTGCAAATGTGCTGATGTGAGGTTTTATTTGTATTCCTAGAGAGAGTTCAGCCTGTTGCTAGAGGTTTGTGCACTTCCATAAGGAGGAAAAGCTTCTGTAGCTGCCCCAGATTTGTTTCAATTTTTTCTCTCTAGGATTCTCATTTTCACAAAGAATAAGTTCAGGGTTTTATAAAATGTAATTTAGTAATAGCAAGTTTTTACTAGGTGGAAGTGAGCTTCTCCTGCTTCTGTGGTAAAACTGCAGTCTGTGATTCTATTCTTGAAGCAATTTCTTGTCTTTTTAGTTTGTTTTGATTTTTGGAGATAATGGGAGGAAACTTACCCATGACAAAACTCCATGAATCGATCCTAGGATGTTCCACCATCACAAATTCAAAACCCAGACAAGGCAGCTTTCTTCTCTAATGAGATCTAAAGATCTAATAGATAGCTCTTGTCCAAGATGTGCTCAGATGTTGTAGGGAACCAAAAGTAGATTAATTAAGAAAAGCTATGAGGCTAATGACTATAATGTCATGGCAGAAACCAGTCCCTGACTCTGCTTGGTTTTCACACAAACAAAACATGAGTGGGAGATACTCCTGTGCAGGATTTAAGTCCTGCCTGCTTTCCACTGACCACTGCATAGAGTATGGAAACTCTACTCATATGTCCTGGCCCGGTCATTGTGAAGGAATACAGCTGAGGTGCTAAGGTTTGTGTCCCACAGCCACTAAATATGGATGAGAGGAGTAGAAATTTGTGGAGTTCGGCATAGATGAGCTATTGTGCAGGCAAAGCCAGGTTTTGCTTGAATGGACACATTGCCTCATGGGACCTAAATGTGGTTTGGACACTCATTGTCCTCAGTTGGTCATATTCTTCCATATCTACTGTATTTTTTGTCAGGTACTACAGTCTTCCTCCAGTTCACTGGGACATGTAACCCAGCTGGGCACTCAGGCTATGACTCCCATGATAAAGATTAGTACATGGCCTCACAGAATTAGATTTTTTCATATAGAAATGTCAAAATAAAAAATTTTTAAAATGAAACTACTCTAAACCTTTTCTGTGCAACTTTCCAACCAGTAAAAACTGTTCATCTTTCATCCTGGACTGGGAGTTGAGAGGTTCAGTTAGATCAAAGAAACAGTTACAGTCCTGAAGACATCCAGAGGCTGGAAAACATCTTAAATAAAATTAATCATAAATTGCTCCAGATAATGTAGTAATTCTAAGAAGTCAGAAGCAGAAACTTCCTTTAGAGGGAGGAATAAAACTACTCTTGCAAGAACATTTTGTCTCAACTGATGGTACTTTTAACACAGATTGGGTTTTTAAAGTGTGCTTTTATCACATTGATAATATCCTGTTTGTGTCTAACTCTCCTATCATGGGGGACACAATTTGGTCCTGGCTTCTTGCCTGAGCAGGGGCAGTTATAAAGAACCATTTAATCATCTTCTCCATGTTAACATTGGGGAGGAAGAAGCAATAGTTTTGTCTGGCTTTTCCCCTTCTGCAAGACGGGGGAGGTGGGGGTGGCCAGTCCTCTGGGAGCTGCATCTCTCTATGTTATGGTTGGGGTAAATTATGTTCCTCAAGAGCTGATTCTTGCTCTCCTCCTCCATTCAATGCCCTAGGCAGCTAAGCAGAGCTATCCCACTGTTAGAAGTGCCAGCCTAAACACCTTTTCTCCTAGCATGGGGCAGCCATAGACTCTGGGAGCCACAGTTTGTCTGTGATCCCCTCCTCTGGCAGCACAAGTAGAAGCATCCCCTTTCTTGAGGGATTAAATAGCATTGCCTGTGGTTTATAATTGAGACTGAAATCAGGCATACAGACTGTAGACAGCCTTTTACTCTTCATTTCATTTGTCACTCCGTAGTTTGACGTGCAGACCTGGGCTCAAGAGTTTAAAACTTCAACGAACAGCAGAAAGTTCAGGGAAACATTTGGAAATGAGGATCTCTTTACTAATGGTACTTTTTTGGACCCTCTTTGATCAAGCATAATGATGCTTAAAAGACAGAATATTTGGATATAGAGTTTTTAAGTGGAAATCATATTTAATGCCTTCATCACTGCTTCTTAAGGGAAAAAAATCCACACAATAGGGACTTCAAGGTTCCCTCTCCTCTCCCATTCTGGTTTATGGCAGTGGTGGAATTTTTTGCTTTGCTATTTATTGACTTGCTTTAGTGCTCTCAGATGGAAACATTATCAGACTCATCACCACAGGATAGATCAAAGACAACAGATCAGACTCCTCCCTGGGGTGAAGATAAACTGCTGCACTTGACCTGCGCCTGGAATGTCTGCTGGGGTCAAAATGTAGAAAAATAATAATACTCATTCCCTTCCACCTCCACACAGCCTTCCCCAGGATCCTTTAACAGCTACTGCATTGAACAAGGCAGCGGCCTGTGTTCTTTTCAGACATGCCTTGTTTCTGTAGGTAAAATGTAGGACAAACCAGAAGACCATTGCTTTTTGCCTCCTTCAACAAAGGACTCCTTTTTCGAAATTCAGGAAGAGACAAACACTAAGTCCCTTCAATATCCTTTTAAATTGCTGTCTCCCAGACTTTTCCTTCCAACTAACAAAATAAGTCTCTTTTCCACCCCAATCTTCCTTTTTTTTTTTTTTTTTTCTGGAAGCTTATGCTGCCTTAAAATAAATAGTTCTCCAACCTTGCTTTCCTTCTTGGCACTGGAAGAGAAATGGCTGTAGGATTGAAGGGAACTGTCTGTTTTGGGATCAAAGCAGCAGTCTCCACTGTCTGAGCAATTTTAAGAGACTTTTCAGCCAACAGCATAGGCACGAGCGGGTGACCAGTGGCAATATGAAGCACAGCAGGCAGCTCTGTAACAGCAAGCAGTGGAGACAGAGTCACACCTTGCATCTCCTAATCATGACCTCTATTTCGCTTGCTAAAATCCTGCTACAGCAGCTGCCTCTAGCCTTGTGCAAAGTGCCCCTGCCTTTTGTTGTGATTATGAGCTCCAGGATCCTGTTAGTTTGCAGTAAATCACTCACAGCAGCTCCAAAAATGAATAATTTGGTCAAGTCATGCACCAGCTGGTGTCCCGTAGAGAGTCTGTCTACAGACACCTTTGTGGGTTGCCTCTTCTATTTCCTGAGCATGAGAAGCCCTTATTTCAGATCCTGAGCTTATTGCAGCTTCTGGGTGACTGCCACGACCTCATTTATAATGTTGCAGAGCTGCACTGATTCATCTCTTCAGGAAATACAGTCTCGCTAGGCTTGTCCGGCTGTATATGGACAAGCTGTGAGTGGCCCTGTTTTCACTGTATAAGCTCTCTTCAAAACAGAATTGATCCCTTCTTGGCACTGCCATTGTTTCTCAAGTTCCTCAGAGCTCTTATAAAGGGAAAAGGTGTTCAATATTGAGAACAGTGCTACAATAATAATAATAAATACCCAGTACAGGTAGCTTTAAAAACAAAACTTTAATAGTGTGTGGAGCTGAAAGTTGCCCTGCAAAACCTGCACCAGATCAACTTGCTACCTTCATCCTCAAGTCCCTCCAATTCCAGTTTTATCAGGAATAAAAATAGGCAATGTCATTAGCGTTGCAATTTAGCGTTGCAATTTGTCTGCTGATACATCGCCAGGATACATCCAAGGGCTTCCTGAGTAACAGCAACAATCAATAAATTCATTTCTTACTGCAGTTTGAAATAAGATGAACCCAAATTTTTCCAAACGCAAACATTTTCCCCCCTCCCTGACTCTGGGCATTAAGACACACACAAAGCATGTCTCCAAAAAAGACTCTGCATCATCTCAGCTTATCTGTACTGCTACCAGTCATTCCTCCTGGCGTGCAGGTCTGGTCTGACGCATTGAATCAGAGATGCAGGTCTACCTTGGAAATCACCTTCTGAAAGAGCAGTGATACGATTTGAAAGTTGTGTGGTTTTATTTGCTCGATAGACGTGTTCCAAGTTTATGCCCATCTTTCTCATCAAAACAGATGCATAAAGCAATACAATGGGCACAGTGAACAGCACACCCACTGGTACAAATACTGCTGGCAACAAGCTGTCATAACTTGACTTCCATGGCTTAAACACTCATAATTTGCTGTTTGTGTTTTGTTACATTCTGACAAATCCCCACCTGCCCACCTGCAGGTATGTGTTGCCTGGGGTGCTCAGCAAGATGTATGGCTAAGGGAAAAAAAGTCCACTGGCAATACTGAAATATCATCAAGAGCCAGAGCAAGGTTAAAAGTAGGAAATGTCCTTTCTTCTGCACCCTGCTGCCCAACCATGTGGTATGGAGGCCAAGTCATAACATTCTGCAGGGCACTGAGAGCTTAGGATGGGCATGTACAAGAAGATTGCTGATATCACGGAAAGGGAAGCCTGTTCCTGGCATTAGCTACTGAATCAGAGTTGATTTATTTGGATTGCCTTTGATCTTTTAATTACAATATACTTTCATTCTCAAAGCCATGGGTCCAGTTTATCTTGCTATAATTCACGTGTATTATTTTCCTGATGCTTGGCACATCCGAGTTGCAAGTCTGTGCCTTTCCTGTAGGACGAGGAGAGGTGAACCTTGCATCTTGGCTTAGGAGCACTGCTGCTGGGGCCATTATGGAGAATTTGAGGTGAGTCATTACTTAAAGACTTTTGGGCCCATTCTCCAAACTTGGAAGTGATTCTTGGCAATACGCCTGCTCTACCCAAATTTGCTGGTGTTTTCCCAGAATGTATGCAAAACTGAGGGTGAGGTGTATCAGTGTGTGCTTTGAAAGGATAAGTGAATTGCAAGGCAAAGATTGCATTTTATTTCCTAATTCCTTTGTTTGATATTTCTTAACAAAATACGTTAGTGCTGGAAGTAAACTAGAGTTTACTGCAACCTCAGATAACAGAGTTGAAGTGTTTTGTCCAGGTGTTGGTAGTTCATTGTGGCATTAAAGAGCCCTTTTACCTGCATGGACTCGTATAAAAATGACTAGCTGAAGTCCACAGTAGGTGTTAGAGATGAACAGGATTGTCCACTGCAGCAGTGTTATTGTTGTCATAAATTATTACTGGCTGTATTCTCTCAGATCTTAACTGTACCTCTTTAAAACTTTGATTGTTTATTTGTTTTGCTAGGGGTTAACATCATCAAAGTAAAAAAAAAATAAACTTCAGGAGAGGAAAAAGCCTGGGAAAAAGTAAGGTGTATTTTTATATAGCTAGATACTGCTGAAAAACTAACAGCCCAGGGAACTATTTGCTCTTGTAGATAAGGCAGTCACACTGTTGGCATTAACAGACATGGACTGAGAAGGCCAGCTTTTGAGTAAACAAATTTGGAATTAGCTTGGAGCAGAGCATTCACTTACCTGAGCCATTGACATTCAGTAGCTGGTTGGGAACAAGAGAGGTGCTGAATGACTTTGAGGTTTATTATATTACTAGTCTGGACAAAAACTTCCTGGAATGACCTCTGATGAACTCTAGATTATTTTGTCAGGTATTTATTGTCCATTGGCATGGCCTATAGACAAGGAGTGTTTTATTACTCATGTCACACTCAGCTACAAGCAACATCTCACCAGTTGAATACAGGAGAAAATGTATAAACTCCTTGCTGTTAAAGCACTCAGCTTCAAGCACATATGAGTTTGGTCAGATTATTTTTCTGCATTTTGAAGTAACTATGGCCTTTTGCTTAATATTACATCATTTTTACCTTTCTTACTTCAAAAACAATCCACTGATCCTTTCAGACACTAGTACTTCATCATCAGTTTCTAGCCATATCTGAAGAGCATATTCTTCACAACTCACAGTGACATTATGAACAGTAATACCCTTGGATGTGATCAGATATGCTTAGTATTGAAATACATTTCAAAACAACGACTTGTGCTGTGGAAAATTTGCTACAGGACTTTTCCCTTTATAAGTGTTTGTATGTACTTGGGAAGCTCCTTTTTCATCTCATGCTTGTCTTGCTTAAATTGTTATGAGGAAACAAAAGATACTAAGCAGAAGATTCTTGGAATCTTGTTAATTAACAATGACAGCATCAAAAACAAAATGCAATTATTTTTAATATTTTTTCTCCATCAGTTTTAGAATAGAAAGCAGCATTTTGCTACTTAAGAAAGAGAGCAATGTTATTCCTCATACATAAGACACGGGACAAAAGCCCTCAGCCTATATAAAACCTCTGAATCACTTTTAACTCTTTTTTTTTTAGAAAAAAAGAGCTCCTATAATGCAACAAGTTCTCCTACAGTATTAAGGGAACGGGCAAGTATCTGTCTTTTAGACAAAACTTAACGTGCTTTGGGAAAGTTGAATTTGACTCAGAATACATACATAATTTCACTATTTGGATCAAGAAAGACAAGATGTCCACTTTTTTTAAAAGGAGGAATCCAACTAAATGAAATCACAGGCTCACTGAGCCATCTCCCCTTCATTTCATTTTTCTCAATTTTAACTATAATTTTACATAAACATCTTTTAAAAGAGGCAATTATCCTCGACTGTGAACTGCCTGGAACAATATGTATAGCAAGCTTCTCCGAAATATCAGGAGAATAAATTTTCATGTCTCAATTACAGACCAAACTTCAAATGCCTTTTCATCTCGTGTTCATCACTTAAAAGCATGAACATCCACTTAAACACCTCCCACTCATCAATAGCCCAGCTGAACTCTACAAATTAATATGAAAAAGTCAAAACCAAGCCTATCTTCAATTTCCAGGAAAGCTTATTTAGAAAGCCTTGCTTAAAAATTGTGGTTCCATAAGGGTTCTGAAGAATCTACGATCTGGATCTCAACTGCATGGCACATCTAAGACAGATCATCTCAAAGGAAACTATAGTCTTTCTTGGCTTTTCATTTGTAGAACCTGTTTTGAACAGCCAGGTGAAGTTCATAAATATGAGTAGCCTTGTTTTTCTTTAATACTCAGGGTTTCTCTCCAGATACTGGAATGAGGCACACTGCAGAGTAATGTAGAACAGTTAAACTAACAAGTGCAAAAGCCATTTATATTTTATATGGGAAATAAAGAACAATCTTTCTTTCTTTCTTTCTTTCTCTTTCTTTCTTTCTTTCTTTCTTTCTTTCTTTCTTTCTTTCTTTCTTTCTTTCTTTCTTTCTTTCTTTCTTTCTTTCTTTCTTTCTTTCTTTCTTTCTTTCTTTCTTTCTTTCTTTCTTTCTTTCTTTCTTTCTTTCTTTCTTTCTTTCTTTCTTTCTTTCTTTCTTTCTTTCTTTCTTTCTTTCTTTCTTTCTTCATTTATTTATTTATTTATCTCTTTCTTTCTTCATTTATTTATTTATCTCTTTCTCTCTTTCTTTCTCTCTTTCTTTCTCTCTTTCTCTCTCTCTCTCTTTCTCTCTCTCTTTCTCTCTTTCCCTCTTTCTTTCTCTCTTTCTCTCTTTCCCTCTTTCTTTCTCTCTTTCTCTCTTTCTCTCTTTCCCTTTCTCTCTTTCTCTCTCTGTCTCTCTCTCCTCTTTTTCTTTCTCTCTTTCTCTCTCTCTCTCTCTCTGTCTTTGAAACTTGACATTTGAGACTTGGTAATAAGAAGAGCAGAGCAAATGGCATCACAATGCATTGACAGTTTTGGAAAGAAAAAATAAGTTTCTAAGTCTCGGGGACAGATTTCACTATAAATAAAAATAAAAAAGAACAGAAATTAATGTCTGTGGTCAGTGCCCAGCAACTACACTCTCTAATGCAAACCAATTGCATTTTTACCTGAAATATATGACAGATAGCTAAGGCACTAATGTTTTTCTCTGTTAATAAGCTCGATATGGAACAGAACTCCTTTAGAATAAGTACGGTAAAGTGGAAATGCATGCTTTGGTGACTGTTATAAAGCAGGCCAAAGATATGTCAAGTCCAATTAATGTCAATAAGGAACATCTGTATTTAGGCACCCAAGTTACTTAATGCAAACATTTCATAATTATATACTATAGCACACATGGAGCATTATGAGATGTGGTGTCCCAGTGTGAATAATATTCACATTTTTCAGATCAGTCAGCAGTCTTGGTCTGGCTTTGGCTCAGCTTGCCGTCTCCCCGTAAGAGCATTTCTTTATAATATTGAATTAAGTACAATCCACATTTTTTCTCTTATCTGTGAAATCTTGTGGTTGTGGCTTGACTGTTTTTATAAAATGAAAGATCCAAGTGCATGTAAAGCTAGGGTTTTGGGGGCGTTTTTTTTCCTGAGACATCTGGGTTTTTTCTTATATGCCTTAAGTCTGGGAAGGAAAGGTTCAAGTGGATGAAGCATAGCATAAAAGACTCCATGTCTAAAGGATTCTTCATCTCACAGGAAAAAACAGCAAAGCAGCAGAACAGCAGAAACCATTTCCCTCACCTGAATCACTAGATGCACTTTGAAACGACAGCTTAGCTCAGGTCTGCAGAGGGTGGAATATATACCAGCATTCATAGTCTGGGAATCTCAAAACTTTCTAAATACTTGTAAATTCAAAACCAGCCATGCAGCAATTATTAAACAAATGGAGCAGACACTGGTAAGCTCAACTGCCACCCACACATTGTTCTCTACAGTACAGGATGCCTTTTTGAGCTGGGGTGGGTTTCTTGAGCTTGGTGGATCTGTTGAAATGGGGCTCTGGAGTTGTGCATTTTGGGATTTTAATCTCCAGTTTAGAGGAGCTACTAAAAAAGATGGAAAAATCATCTGGTGCTTAATGGGAAACACATCGCTTGGAGCAAAGCAGTCTCTGCCACTGGTAGAGCTTTCCACCAGTCGTTTCCTCGAGCTGCCCAAGTCCCAGGGGACATCAGCTGAGACAGAAAAGGCTGCAGATACTGAGGTACGAGATCATCCAATCAATTACAGCCCAACAAAACTGCCTTAGACAACTGGCAGGGAAAAGCTGACGAAGCTGCCATATTAAAACCAGACTTGTAGGTAACTGGGCAGCTTTACCTAATCCAACAAGTGGTGATTAATCCAGCCCAGGAAGAAACAGGTGTCAAGATGAGATTAGAGAAAATGGAATATCTGCCATCCGCTTACAATCTTGCCCAAGCATCAGTCACCAATACTTCTGTCTCCTTCATCCACCCATCTTGGCAGCCTTTCACAACCCCACCTCATGGCCTGCTAAAAAGAATGCTACCATGAGCTAAGCTCCCACACTGTTTTTAGCAAGCTGCCATTGAGACCCCACCTATTTCAAGAAACATTCAAGCCTGAATACCCACTTCCCACTCTGTATATGTTCTGTCTTGTCTGGCTTTGTTTTTCTTCACTTGTGCCTTTGGAATATAATCACTTCAGGGCAGGGTCTAGTCATCTCTTTGGCACTTGACCTGTTCTTCTTCATATATTTACTGTTCAGAGCTCCTCTATGAACTTCAGTGAGATCATGCTTTGGTCTTCTGTGATTAATAGTGCTAATTAATACTCAAATCAATCATGTTGGCCTGTGCTCGGAAAAGAGGAATGCATAGTCATGTAAAAATTTAGCCAAGCACTTTAAAACATTCAAAAGAGGATAGATCCCCATAGGAGGAGAAGGTATGGATATTGGCCTTTTTACCTTTAACTCCAAGAACCAGTTCACTCCATTTGGAAATTAAAAGCTTGGGGTGGGGGAATTAATCAGAAGCCAGCAACTAGGATTGAAAGAGGGTCTGTACAGACTGCTGTCCTGTTGCAGAGCTCAAAGCTAGGCCTTAACAGAAATGTTGCCGCTTCAGTTTCTCTCCAAAGCTCTCATAGTAAATAATGTTGGTGGCAAATTTGCCACTGAAATAAAAAGAAGTCTGTGCTGCAATGGAGGAAGAAGAGCAGAGGTGGTAACCCAATGTGCTGGGACACCCAAATAGTCACAGTGAACATGGAGCAGTAGGGCAAAAGAAGACCTAGATATCAGCAGAGCAACCAGGAAGAGATTTTCCAAGCCTTGCCTAAGGAATGTGCCCTAAAATTTTATTAATGACTAATGGGATTTCTGTATCTTCCTCCCATGCACCACTCTGAACCTACAAATAACAGGATTTGTGCAATTCCCCTCCTACATGCTGCTCCCGCTAACCCACCAACAAGACCTTGGAAATAAAACAAACTTCAGTGTGTGCACATTCTAATTATAAGCAGACAGAAGGAGAGCTCACATCTAAGCTGGCTGAGATCCAGGGATACCGGCAGAGGGATAGAGAGAGTGGAAGCGGGCCTCATGCCAGAAGAATGAACGAGAGATTTCTGACAAGTTTGAAGGGAAGAGTGATGGCAGAAAAAAATTGCACATCCCTTAGTGCCTTTGAGTGTGGGTGAAGAATAATCGTGTGGCTAAGCCGTAAGATTAGGAAGTAGAGACTGAGTTCTGGAGCCTCAGGTCTTTTGATAGAGATTTCCAGTTTGACCTAGGTGAGATTTACTCCACTGGTGCAGGTGAGGAGAGAAAAAGGTTTGAGGAAGGCATTCCTCGATGCACCGCTCTCCACGGGTTACATGACAGGCTGATCTCATACCTAGCTCCTTGCTTTGCCCAAGCCTGGACAGAGAGAGTCCGTTTTTTGCTGATGTCCCATTTGGAGCTTCATCCAAACCCAGCAGATGGGGCAGATGCCCCACCAGAGGGTTGCCACATTCCCACTGATTTTCTTATTAAATATTGGGGCAGAGAAGGATGTGTAACATGAGATGTCCTCCATATCTCATGCATCAGGCCCTCGGCACAACTTCACAGGGTGCCAGGACTTGCTTTGCTATCTGATAGCAATAGGGAGGGTGACTGGGAATTAATTTCAGTGCTTTGAGATTCTGACTACAAACAAATCACCCCGACCAAAAAACCCAACAACAAACAGTAGTAAACCTGATTATGTCCAGGTTTCTCTGCTGAGACATAAGTCATACTGCTCACTTCCTATAAGAGTCTGTTTTAAGATATCTACCAATGTGTTTTTTTAATATTATTGTTATTTTTGGTAGCTATTAAAATATCCAAAAATCTTTTAAAAGTATCTTTGGGGACTTAACCTTCCAACTCAATTATCTCAATTTCTAAGATGGAGACAAACTTCTTATATATGTTCCAAAGCTGACGTGACATCAAAGGGTTTGAATATTAAATGCCTTATTTACAGATGATAGGCTGATAAGAAGAGATCACCTCTGGAGTTTTATTAAACAGGAATTACAACTACATTCATGGAGATTTAGGACTACACCAACCTAACCCCACATAACGAAAGATTATTTTTTGAAATTGAGAATAACATTTTTCTCACATATAATTGCAATGTACAACTTCAAATTACTAGCTTTAAAACCAATAGCTTTACCACCACTCTGAAATTATTCAGCAATCTGACCATTTTTGCACTGGATGTTGCTTTACTTGCTGGGCTCTGAGCAAGCTTGTACGTTTGTCTCTCAGAGGAGACCTTTGCCACAACCAGGCCATCACAGGGAGCATGCAGAGATGTGAAAGTCTTTCCCAAGGAGTCTCAGTTTTCCTTGGGCAGGTTAAGGAGGAGGCTTTATCTGCCTCTCTTGACTCTTTTTTTACCCTGACTCAGTACAGCGGCTACCCTATGTGCTTCCATTTTGACAGAAGTGTAGCTGGTGAAATTGCAGGGTGACACCAGATTAAACACTGGTGCCAGTTCCTTAGACTGTAAACACTGGGTTTCAGTGAGGGGAACACCAGGAGGAAACTTATCACAAAACCTCAACAGTTTTCCTTGGCTGTGTGGGAGTTATTAAGTAAGCTAGGGAAGCGTTTCTCATTTAGGACAAAACTTTCAGTCAGGAGAGGACTGAGGGGGATCATGTTTGTGGTGGGCTTTTGTTTTTTTCTAATCCCAGCTGACATGCACCCATACATAATTAGCAGAGTCTCTGTTACACTGGATTCATAATTTGTGGGTTTGGCTTGTCCATTACTGAACAGGGTATGAAACTAGTAGGTTAAAAGAGTCTTCTTATGGTAGCCAGTCTGTGTGTTTAAGAGACTTTGATTATGCGCAAATCGCTCTTCTACAGCACAAGTATTTACAAATCATCCTATAGCAATTTCTATTCAGAATCCAAAGTTTTTCCAAGGATCCTATTCAAAACACTGCAGAATCAAGCTTTTTAACTCCCCATCCCATTGCAGAGGTAAGGTATAATTGCACCTCTTTCAAGTTAGTAGAACTTTGGCGGAGAGATTCTTTACAGTCTCAATTCTAAAAGGTGTGTTCAGCCCTAGGTGTATTCAGATCTGTCAGAGGACGTGAGAGCAAATGTCCTACAGCATGTGCATAGCTCAGTGCTGCACAGGCTACTCATGAACACAGAAGTACATGACAACTAAAATCTTAAGTCTCAGTCATTTGTTGAAGATCACAAAGAACACAGGTGGGAGGGCTTGGACCAGCAAAAAAAAAAAGAAAAGTTAATCTTCTTCCTGTTCTCTAATGATTAGGTTCTCCCTTGTGCAATTGGTACCCAAAGGACTGAGCTCTGTAACTTCTGGAAAATGATTTAAAGCACAAAGGCACAGATCACAGAGACAGTAATAGCTGGCTTGAACAGCCAAGTGTCATTAGCCTTCTAAGATTTGAAAATCTTTCCTTTTGTTTTCCTACTTTTGGCTGAGACCAGAAGCTGAAGTTTCACTGACTTTTATGGATGCCTGAGCGTGAAATTCCCTGCTTGGTTAGCATTAATTAAAAAAAAAAATAGAACAACTACCCTACAACCTGAAAAAAAGCCCCACTGGGGGACTTTTGTCCTGTTCTTGTTATTTTATTTAGCAAGTAGCACTTTACACAGTAGCAAGGGCATTTCAGCAATGAAACTGGATGTAATGCTGAGTTTTAACTTGCTCATGACTAATTTTAACCACATATGATGATAACAATTACTTTCAGCACATACTAGCACATATTTATGAGCTTAAGGAGTTGCTATCCGTTCCTTCTATTTTAAGGTAGTTATGAAGTCACCTTTCATTGGTTTTCATTTTTTTCTTCAAAACCCAAAACTGTTGGGGAAGAGAGTTCATCAGCATGGTTGAATCCCCAAGTTGGCAGCTATGGGAATACTGTATGGATGAGATACATCAAGAACAACATTCAGAGATGACACCACAAGCATGTTTTCCTCCTGGTAAGAAATCTGGTTTTCAGTGTCACCTATTCCTTCATATACAGCAGCACATTTGCATTTGGATAGTCTCAGGTGGTGCAATGCCCTTTAAATCTGCCCAGGCACAGCCATGAAAACAGCTTCCTTCCAAGCAACTAAGCCAAGTCCCAGCTGGTTCAGCAGCAATCCACCGCGTTTTCTTTTCTGACATCCCATAGACTTCCTTGTCCTCCATGCTAAGCCAAAGTCTCCTTTTGTCCTACAGTCCCCTTCGCACGATGAAGTAGACAGGAGCCACAGTCACGGTAGGCTACTGATGCTGCTCTGTCCAGTGGAACCTGAGATGGTGCCAACTTATGCTCCCAGTGTCATTGGGCCTGCTGTGCTGCCAGTGGTGACATTTCCCAGGTACAGGCAGTAGCAAATCCCAGGTACAGCCAGCCCCACTCCCCCTGGCACACTCATACCATTAAAACCCATGGCACGCTTTGCTAAAGTAAACGGCTCTAGCCTGAGTAATCCTGTTCCAATTGCAATTTGCATAATTGCCTTCTGCTTTCATATCTCCTGCAGTTCCTTTTAGGTAAAGTCTCCTTGTCTTCTCATCCGAGTTGCTTAATGCAACAGTTTGCTTTAAAATGGCAACCATTTTCTCCCCTCAAGCTAGCTGCATTACCAAGGGTGGGTACACATGTTCCAATACACTTTAGAAAATTAACGTATTTTGGAAAGGAAGTACTACAAACTTGCTATCAACATGCACAGTAATAAATCAGGGGCAACATCTATCCCACATGCCTAAGGATAGCTCATCGTGCAATTACAGCCCTGTTCCTGATTGAGCTTTAATTTTGCTATCTTTGTAATTGGTAACTGTGACACCCTCAATTTCGATATAAGTTGTATACACCTGCCTGGGTCAGCAGCAAGAGCTCATGGAGTCAGGATTTCAAGTGAGTTGTACCTGAGCTAGGTAGGGATGTCTGTCTGAGCTGCAGACACCTCTCTGGCACTGCCACTCCTGCTGAGACTGAGCTGCACAGCACATGAAGTTGGAGCTGAGCAGGGAGGAGGGCAGCGCAGCAGAAAGGAGGTGGAGGTGAGCAAATCTGGTCACCTGAGTGAAATATTCATGTGGCACCCATAAAATCCTGCACAGATGGGGAACCTAGGGATCCATGTTAGGGCAATTCTGACTGCTGCCTGAACAGAGTAGGCTCCTTGATGATGGAGGTGTAATCCTCCGCTTTCTGCCTGCTGAACTGGCATCAGATGGATCTGCTTTTTTGGAGGCAATAGCTAAAGACACAGCCACACCATGGGCTGAAGCAGGTTGGACTGTAAAACTCATAGTGCTGGGCTATGTCTCCCCTCTGTGTTGGCATTTGCAGAGCAAAGGTACCATAAGAAAATAGTGAGACAGGGAAAAGCCTGGTGCCCTGGTTGCAGCAAATTAGTTTGAACCCTTCCTGGTTTTCTGGCATGGTCCTCTCAGTTGGCACTCCGTAGGTTTGCAGCAAGGCAAGAGCTTTGCCTTGAAAAGCTAATGATCAAATTTGTACTCGGAGCAGGACGAGTAAAGACATGTTTGGTGTGTTGGTCTGGGAAAACTCACAGGAGACAAATATATGAAGATAAAGAACTTTAAAATAGTGCCCTTCCTTTATAGAAAACAACAACAAAAAAATGCCTGTGAGGATAAACAATCAGTTATGTGCATGTTTTTATGCCTGCTTGGCAATTGCCAGTGCTTGGTGCTCGTCTACCTTGTACTCCACCTGGTTGTGCTGTTGACCATACAGCCCCTGGCCTGTGAGGTTATCCGGAAAACAGGAAATAGCTTGTGACTAATACCACCTCCATGTGATGTGAGTCAGAAATCTTGGTGACAGAAAAAAAAAAAATAGGAAAAAATAGAAGAGGAGACAGTTTCCTGGGCCAGAGCAAGGAAAGAAAGGATATTAATTTTCCCTTTAGAGCCTTGTGTGAGGCTGCTGAATGTCACAGAGAGGTGGTACATGGCTGGCATAAGAATCCACAGATGAAATTTGGAGCTGTATGATAATCTACTGCTTTTGGTTTGACTAATTTGACTAATTCTGATGTAAAGAGCACCTCAACCTGTTGATTTCATCCTTCTTCAGAACATGTTTCTTAAGAAGGAGGGTTTGTGCCAGGTTTTATTTACCTAAGATCCCTCCAGGAGGTTAAAAAAAAAAGAAAGCTGAAAAGAAACGAACTCTCTTTCAAGTCCTGCTTGCTTAAGTTTTGATTTAGAAGTAAGCCTGCCTTCTCTAACCTTGCAATTCCCTTTTTTCCTTTTTTTTTTTGAAGGAGAAATTTTATGAGACCAGGGCTTCCCATTTTCCATGAGAGGAGCTCATCGATTCCTTTTTTAAGCTCTCCCGTTTTGTTTTTCTATCCACCTATCTGAATTTCAAGAAAAAACCCAGTACTGTAACATTGTCTGAGGGAGGGACACAGAGCTCTTAACTCTATAAACCGGGAAAATTTTATGCTGCAGTTCTGGACTCATCTGGGGCAAAACCACTGCTCTGCAATATACTCGCTCTATGTTTAATCTGCCACTTGGCATTACTGAAATCCTCTCCCCAACATGTTTTTCAGCCCTATTCATAGTTATATCATGTGCTAGATCTCAAAAGAGAGACTGCATAAAGCTGTTTATTAGCAGAGTCCAGTGACACTTCTGTGCTGATGAAATCTGTCTCCTAGCTGACAACGCAGCTGTTAAACCCCGCAGACAGAGGAGAGGAGAGGCTCCCTCCCCAGGTCTCCCAGGTTCCTTTCACAGCTCTGCCAAGGATGTGGTGTGACTTAAATTAAGTCAATTAACTTTTCTGTGTGTCAGCAGTGCAGGGCATACATTTATTGGGGAGGGGGAGTTGAGGACTCCTTCAGCAGCTTTGTAAAGTGCTTTAAAATGCAGAGGCAGCAGAGAAATGCAAAGAGCACTCTTTTTTGCTGATCTTAAAGGCATCAAGTCACTATACAGGGTGCGGAGACATTTGACATTTGGACAGATATCACAGCTGTGGTGTGAGGGTCCTTGCGTTAGCCTGTTACCCAACCCATTCTCCAAATGAGTGATGTTTGGAGAATACATAGCTTTCATGCCTCACTGTGGGCTATGGAAAGGCTCGAGGACTATCCCAGGACAGCTGAAGCCCTTTCCCTTTGACCATCCAGGACTAGTGCCCCCTTGAATCAAATGTCCTAAACACAGAACTTCTTGATGCAATCTCAGTACCTCATATGTCTACCTTGTTTATCCGCCTCTGCAGGAGTCAGGCACAAGTGGTTTCATAGGTTTTAAAACACTTTGGGATATCACAAGGTGAACCATTACACCATTTGATGTCCTCAAGCAAGCAGGAGAGGAAGGACCTCACACCATGCCTTGCCTCTGCGTTATGTTCATTTTGCAGCATGTTGCAAGGCTGCAGGGTTGTGAAGAAGGGAAGAGGGAAGGACAGAGGGCATCCACTGAAAACCCCAAATAGCAGCAGTACTGCAATTAAAGCCCAGTTGCCTGATTTCAGGGCTGGTTTCACCAGGGGAGTAATCCATGCTTATATATGGCTGTCTCAACAGCAACTGTAATTGCCACACACACCAGAGCTTGGGACTTTGAAAAGTTAATTACCCTCGTGCTTGCCTGAATTAAGTGCTTGGGTTTTAATTAACTCCAATATGTCCGTGGTTTGTAGTTTCTGAACTTGACTTGAATTTATATTTGACAGAGGCTTTGCCTGCTGTGTAATTTTTGAAGTGATAAGCTCAGAGCTACCCAGGTACTTGGGTTGTTGCTAGGGTAAAAAGCTATCCTCCTGCTCTTGTCTTTGGAGGCAAAACTGGCAGCTGCTACCTGCCGTACTTGAGTAGAGTGTGAGGCCATCAGCCACCACAGCTGAAAGGAGTTAAAATCCTGACCACTGCTAGAGAGTGAATCGAATTCCCCATGTATGTGAGCTCCAGAGTTAATGCTGAGATGTAGTCCCTGATGACAGCACTCTTCCACGTTACTGTTCTCATCCCTAGAGAACTGAGATGGCACTTTTGCGGAGGGAGAGAACATGAGGAAGACTTGACCGAAGCTATCCCCAGCTCCTCCCCTGGGCTGCAGCAGACTGCAACACTAGGAAGAGTGGATGAAGGCACGGTTATGGGACAGTTAGTGAAAGGTCATTTCTTGCTCACTGGGAATCCTCAGGGAGTGTCTTGCACATATCTCGGTTTTCATTTGTCCTGGTGAAGCCCTTTGTAAGAGTGCAATGCCATGGCATCTGATCTCACATAAGTCCACTTCTTGCATGCAGAAAATGCCAGAAGAAGACTAGACCTCACATTCTCACCACCCAGTGAATGACTCATGCCCACAGAGAGAAAACTAGATTTATCTGGATGCTTATGGAACCGCACTGCACAATCAAAATAGAAATGAGAGGCCTAATCCACCTATCCCACTCTAAGTATCATAAGACCGCTGAAATCAATTAAGTTAAATTTATGAAATTAAGAGGAGACCTGAAGTCAGGAATCTGAGGTACTTAGACCTAAACCACTCCAAGGCTTTCAATACAGGAGATTTTCCAACTCCAGCAAACCATAGGTTTCTTATCCTTGCTGTCAAGGAACTACTTAGGCTTGCAAAATAAATCTTTAAAAAGTTCCTGCTTATCATAAACCTCTCTTCACTGCTTCTGTAGTGGGTGAAAGGCTTGAGATTGAATATCCTCAGGGCAAAAAGCATATACTTTATTGAAATCACTTAATTAAGAGCACAAAAATCTATTTAAAATTATATACTTTATACACTTTAGAGCACTGTGAGAAATTGTCTTTAATTATTATAGATGGAAGGATTTGGAAGCTTGCTGTATTTTTGCCACTTGTGTTTGTTTACCTTTAAGAACTTGATTATTACATACTTCACACAAGGCAGGGTCACAGATGCTCTAACCACACACAGGGTGAAATCCAAGTCCTTCTGAAGTCAGTGGGAACTTTGCCATTGAAAGTCAACAGTTTTAGTAAGCCAACCGACCAGAAAACCCCAAATCTAAATGGCTCAATGTATTTAGCTCTGTCAATATGTTCAGCACTAGTCTTGGTTGGAAAATGTTTTATTGTGCCATGGAAATTTATAATGAGAAAAGGGAAAGGAGGGTGAAGGCTTGTTGTTGCCAGCTCAGTTTTTGATGGAAAAGTTTTCTCTAGCCTTCCTCCATGCTGAAGGGATAGAGAAGACCCAGTCAGGGAACTGGCAGAGTCAGACACAGTGATTCAGTCATGCAGAGTAAGACTTTCAGAAATTTTCTGAAATATTATTTGGGCATTCACTTTCCACAAGCTTTAACTCAAAGGCAGGCTGGTATATCCCATTCTTACTTTTCAAATGGCATTCATGAATTCAACAACCTGGGAAGAAAGTTACTTTTCTGTCATGAGAATGTGTCCTGGGTTTACAGGACAATGGTAAGACTTAGATGAGCTGGGGAAAGCAGAAGATGCTCCAAGAAGAGAAATAAGAAGAAAAAGGTGGACAGGGACGTGGTTAGACACTGAGAAGCCAGTCCAAGGATATAAACAGAAAGACCCACACCATCCTAATGGTGGGACAGCGTGCAGGGAGCTAAGGAAATGAAGCAAGATTGTACAGGAGATGCACAATCTAAAATGGGCATTCAGGGATGGGTCAAAGTAAGGCTTTAATGTAAAGCAAAAATACTTTCTGAATGCAAGAAAACGTTTTCATCTGAGAAATTGCCAGACCCTTGGCCAGAAAGAGAAAGGGAGGAAGAGCATCAAGATATTTGAAACCAGCAAAAAACCAAACTCTGAGCACTGAGGAAAGAGGAAGAAGCTCAGAAGATGAAGAAGTGTTTAGTAAGGATGAATGCAAATAAGCGTACACAGGGGATGCTTTAAAGTCAAATGGAAAATACTCCACGTGCCTTTCTATTGAAATCCCACATATTCCTGTAGAAAGCTGGTTACCACCAAAAAAGGCCAGCTGCACTTTTAAAAAGCACACTCTCCATATTGCTCAGGGTGGGACATGCTTCCTATTTGCCTAACTTTTAGCTTGCTGGCCAACATAGAATGGGAAAAGCAGAATTTCCTTTTGGCCCAGTTTTCCTTGAAGCCTGGGAGCTGAATTCCACTTCTGACTTTGAATCATTGAGACTTGCTGTTGGACTACAGTCAAGTCACATCCCTCACCTCCCTGTGATTCAAGAAGGCTGGGTTTTAAGGGGAAAAATATGCAGAAACAGCCCGTAAAGGCAGGCTCTGGATCCAAGATGAGTTGCTGTGGATTAACAGATTGAAAATGTGGAAGTCTGTGGAGAAAAATTCACAGAAAGAGGAACATGGTGCAGCACCTCTGGTCAGAGAGAGCACATGTCTCCTTCCTGTACACTTGGAGATATTTCCACTGTCTCATAAGAGGATTTGGTTCAAAAACAGACCGTGCTAATAGTGTATGAAGACGTATGAATGCATCCAACTGCCAGCCTGGAACCAGCTAATTAGCTAAATGGGTCTAGTGTCTGGCTGCAAACTGGGTAGATGCTTCTCCCACCTTGTAAATTCTTTGCATAATAGAGGAAATAAAACCCATTGTTTTTATGAACTCATAATTAACTAATGTAAATGGGATTCCAATAGGTTCATTATACCCAGTCAGAGTTTGGCAGTGGTGGCAAGTGCAACTGGCCTGACCCTGACCTGCCAAGTGACCTGGAGCAAGATGTGTCACTGCCGTGCCTCAGTTTCTCCATCTGTAAAATAGGGACAATGATATATGTCTTCATCTTGCTTATGATGAACCGTGCAAGACTTCACTAATTGTAGCTCACAACACCATTTGAGTGCCTTGGATGAAAGGTGTTAAAGTGGGCTGTGAATCACACTTGGCCACATATCACTTCTCCATGTTCTTTGGGAAGCTTTTCAGCATGCACAGTGCGACAGTCACCTGGCATTTAACCGGCATCTCCAGGGTGTCCTTCAACTAGGAGCCATGCAGTGCCTATCAAGCAATCATTCTCTCTCGAGGGACGGAGGATCCCTGTGCATTTGTATGTGTCTTTATTTAATGAAGCAATTATGCGTGCTAACGACATTCTTCGAGAAACATCCTATCTAAAGTTTCCCACCATTCTTGCACTGGTAGTTTTCCCCCTTCCCTCCTCCTTTCCCTTATTAATTTATGAAGCAGCTAATTATGATCCCTCCAGGCTAAATAACTGTGCAGTTAGAGATGCACTAGATGAGTGGGTATGGCAAGGCAATGCAGAGCATTTTTCTCTTCGCCTATTACATGTATTGTTTTAGGTAATTAACATCCACTTTGTAGTGGCAACACAGACGCCTTGCTGTCTGTACAGCTTCTTGGCTCAGATCCTTTCAAATACTCCCTGGTACACTCCTTGCAAAACCATGTGAAGTGTTATATAATTCTCTAGGTTGAAAGGCAATTGTGTACATCCAGGTTATTAAAGGGATCTATGTATGTGTACAAAGCCAACATTTCAGGCCTTATCCAAGGTACCTTCAGCTTATGGTCAGTTCAAATGACTAAAAGCATTCAATAAAGCACAGGGAGACTTTCCCCCTTTCCCCTTTGCCTGTCCCTACAGTCGTTTCAAGTTCATACCTAGGAATACCTAGGCAAATACTAATGTGGGCATTGCATGTTTCAGGTCAATGCTTGCTACTTCTTAGCATATTGAATATTGACAGTATGTTCACTGCTGGACAGTAAAAACCCCACAGGCTGCACTCATCTAATAGATATTCCCCTCTCCTGAAAACTAGGCACGTAGAAACTAGTCTGAGCTTGGAGATTTAGGAGGGGGCAGCTCAGTGTTCTTTTACCTGCTGGTTACCAGCCTTGGTTTAGTGCGCTTGTGTGAAAGCTTTGGAGGTAGAGACTATGGTGGACTATGGAAGGGGAAGCCACGCAGCCTACATGGAGAAAGGTCAAAAATGTGCTAAACTGCAAAGGTGTTTAAATGCCAGGCAGGGTCAGGATGAAGACAGCTCTGGAAGCCTTAAGAAGCCCAGCTATACTGTTAGCAATGAACACTCAGGTACATTGCAATAAAGAGTGTTTGGGACAGGAACAATTTATGGGCATCTACTAAATGAGATGATGATTGTTGTTACTGTTATCAGTGGGGTCTGCTCTTGCAGGCTTTTCACTGTCCACTGCCTGAGAGAATCACTGCTGTCTGTAAACTGAGTGAATACCCCAAGTGTAACAAACAGCCAGATTGAAAGAAGGGTCTCTGCTGCTTTGTGTTGGTACAAACTCCTGGTTTTCACTCTGCTGCTGTTTGCTGTCTGCAGAGAAAGCCAGCAGGTCCTCTTGGGTCAACACTGCCTTTTGCGAGTTAGCATACAAAGGATATAGACCAAAACCCTGTCCCAGAATGATTTTAATGAAAGCAGCTAATCTGGTCGGTTTTTGCCTTCCCTCTCCCTACCAATCAATAGAGTCTGTCAGTGTGGTTTCTCATAAAGTTAAGAATCAGATATGGCTGTCTAGAGTGTGGGCTGGTGCTTTGCAAGTTTAATTGCACAACTTTGCTCACAGCTTCTCAGCTGCTGACCTGCAGCACCCGCAGCATTAGAGCTCAAGCAGGGACAGCCAGTTCTAGTGCTGGGTGCCAACAGGGCCAGCTGGACTAACGAGATGGAAGCGGGTGGAAGGATAGACACCACTGAGTCAGGACAGAGACATCAGTCACACTCCCACCTGGGACTTATGAGCAGCTCTCTGATGGCCTCCATACTTGCTCAACATCTTCCTCTCCAGCTTGTCACCTGTGCGTGAACTCTATGTTTTGATTTGGATGAAAAAAGGCTCATCAGCATTTTTCAGATTTGTGGGTATCACTTGCTACTCATCCTTGTAAGATAGAAATCCATCCCCTCCCAACAGATATGAAATTATTAATTGCTGCTGTAAATCAGCAGAGTGTGCTGTAAGCCAGCTGTGACAAATATCCTGGGGAGCAGCTATGCAAACAAGATGGTTGATAAAAACAGAGGAAAAAATACATGTGAAGCTGTGGAATGGAAAAAGAGAAATGCCTTTTTTTAAGAAAAACAGTACTTGATGGGCAATTTCAAGACAAAGATATACAACTGTTCTTTATGACTTTTCTAAGTGTAAATTGCATATCTGCAGCTTGGCGAGTTTTGGGTAAAACACTGGAAGGAACAGTGGAAAATCGCAATACAGTGAGAAGCCCCAAGCTAAAGGGGAGGTAAAATCCAGGAAGGCCAGAAGATGAGGACAGTACAAGGTTTTCAAGTCAAGCTGCATCAGATTGGGCAAGGCAGAGTAGAAAAATCTCCATACAGAAATGGACTGCTGGAGTCCAGGGGAGAATGGACAAGCAAAACAAAATAAGAAAAAAGTGTAATACAAGTCAGGACTACTGGGGAAGAGTGGAGCAGGAGGAGTTTTCTGTATTAGACCAGCAGGAGGTACTAGATGAGGCTGCAGGACGCATGGACAGGGTCCTGCAATGCAGTGCGAGAACTACAGTGGAGAAATCAGTGGAGCTGCGGTCCCTGTGAAGTGTTGCTCTAGCCAATGCTATTAATAGGTACTCTCATTCGTGAGCCTCAAATTCACTAACAAATTATTTAAAAAAAATATATCCTCTCCATCTGTTTTCCAGCTTTTATACCAAAATTCTAATTTAAGACATTAACTAAAATGGAAAAAGATTTTTCCTTTCATTAACTCTGAGTGTATCCAATTTGTGTTTCATGTGTTTCCATTATTTTTTTTTTTCTTCCTGAAGGGTTTGTTTTCTGAAGCACAATGGAAACACCACACTTATTTTCTCTTTAGAAAGCATTTCTGAGACTTTAGAGGGTGCACCTACATTTTATGAACCTGTCAATGATCCTGGCCACCTTCCAGGTCCCCTGGGGCAGGTATACGTTAAGCAACTGAAGCTACTTAGCAGAGGTACCATTATGATCCAGGACTATCCCGACCTTAATTGTGTTTCTTAGTGCTGACACATGCCAGTAAACACAGAACACCCAGAAATGGATGCACCAGTTGCATGAAACATTTGTATTTGTTCTCCTTAGAAGTAGCTAGTGGTTCAAAATGGACATTTAGCAGCCTTTCATAAACACACTTTGTCTTGCTCACGATACACATGAAAGTGCCTTTCTGCATGTTTGATGTTCTGAGAGCTCTTGGTTTGGCAGGTGCCAGCTCTGGCTCAAGATATCCCTAAGCCACAAACAGCTGGAGGCAGAGAGCAAATCCTGCAGAATAATCACCATATGCTTGTCCTATTCACATCCTCAGCCCTTAAAATCTGCTACTGGCCACTGCTGGAGACAGGCTACTGGTCTAGGCAGAGCTCCAGTTTCACCTAGCACAGCTGTGCTTGTGTTACCTGTGCCATACAGTGCCCAGATCAACCACTGCAAAAACTGGCTGCAAAAGGTGTCAAGAGTTTATGTGGAACTCGTGTAGTTTACAGAAGGCACTGGCATCCCTCTGCCAGTTGCAAGTAATGCAGCCATCCCAGTGCCGTGCCAATAAAAGTATTTTACCAAAGTGTCATTCATTCCCTAGACTCTGCAACTTGCAGATTAGTGTTATGTAAAAAAGCTCAATGTCTCTTGTCTGAAAGATTAAAAATAGGTTGTCAGAAAGAAAAGAGACAATAATTGCCAAATTAAATCAATATATTTTTTAACCAGCACACAGAATAAATGATGCCATTGGAATTGTGTTAAACCGCAACACTGGTTTATAAAAATTGTTCCACAAACTTTTATAAGAAAACAAACACGTTTCCATTGGCTGGATTTTTCCTGTATGTTCAGAAATTTAATTTTATTTACTAATGTAAATACATTCCCTTTCCATACTCAGGCAATCAGTCCAATGTACATATTGATATAAGAACGGAAAACTTTTCATTAATATTAAAACTGCCTCGTTGCAATGCATAATGATTTATGCAAAAGCTTACTTTGTGGGAAAATGAAGCTTTGTGGGTTTACATTTCATCTATGTGTTCTTTTCACGTTATGAATAGCTGCTGTTTCCTTGAACTAAGTTACTGCTATAGGGATATGAGTATATTCTCCTGAGGGCCAAATCTCCTGCTGTTGTCATTGTCCCATTAACATTAGGTTGTCTTGAAGTGAGTAAAACTGTATAACCTTATGCAGAGAGTTCCTCCGAAAATAGAAATGAAAACAAGATAGTAGATCTTTTGGAAGGTACTTCTTTTCCTGTTTCTTCTATTCTGAGGGTGGTTTCCCTAACGAAGAGACTGTTGTGCTCACAGACCTGATATGCCTGTCTGTGTATGATTTCATGAAAGCCTGCAGGAATGCCAGTTCAAGATCATTTTTGTAAAATTAACATCTGTGTAGCACAGAAACTGTACCGTCTGAAATTCACTGATATTGTCAAGAATTTATTGCTGACATTATTTACAGTAAGGACGCTTACTGTAGCCATACTAGTCATGTTCAGATTGCTTTATTCTTCACAGTTTCGACATTCTGCTTTTCTAATGCACTGCTAAACGTGGTGTGACACCACTGAAACCCTCCCCATGTGGTGGAGGGGCTTGCGTCCCTGGGGATTATTGTCGCTATAAGAAAGGGGATGTTTCCTCAAGGCACAAGAGGAGTTACCACATGATTTATTGCACTCATATTATGCAGTTGCAAAGTCTGAATGTCCTCTCGGGGTGTGCTGAGAGCACACTGCAGTTACTCCCCTAGTTTACAGAAACCTGTCTGCATTTGGCTAATGTGCATTTCAGAGTTAGACCTTCAGAGTTACTCAGACTCAAACCCTATATACAGCCCTCTGAACTGACTCTGAAACTCTGTGTGTTCTCCTCAAATTCGCAAGGATTTTTGCAAACCCAGGGCAAGTTTCTGGGTTGCAGTACAATTTTTCAGTTGGGTGAAACCTAACGGCAGTATGAGGCTTCATGATGAAACATTTATCCAAGGTATTGCCATCGTGTACAAGCAGGAGGTTAGCCCCACGTATTTCCTCATCCCCACACACATACACAGACAACTCCTCGTAAAATGTAGTGCAGTGGCATAGGTCCTCCTCCAAGCTTACAAAGAGAACACACCGGACAAAATAGCTTTTTATCTAAGCTCTGTGGGCCACGTATATGAAACAAAGTTGCCAAACACAAATTAATGTGTAATTATTTTTCTTGCCTGAATCACTTTCTTTCATGTGTCATAACATGCAGAGTAAATAGCACCACACCTTTTTACTTTAATTGTGGTAATCTGATCTCTCAGCCACAAGAAAGCCTCCTCTAATGCCTTCTTTAGAATGGACTTTCAAGGCAAAGCAAGAGCAGTAACTGTAATAATCACCTCTTCTTTTCTTCTGCTGTCAAAACACAGGGGGGTTGTTAAACTAATCAAGAACCAGGACCACACGGCAAAAAATAAATACCCTAAAAGACAAATAGAAGTAAATGTTTGACAGGTAATTTAAGGTGATGGTGGGATTTTTATTTTTTTTTTTTTCTGATTTGCTGGTGACTAATTATTTACGTGGTAAACATAAGGCTGTCTGGCTTTATGGTAATACCATAATGGGAAACATGTTATATCATTTATCTGTGATTGTCTTAGAGTTTTGAGGAACAGAACTTAATAGTGGCAGGTGTCATCTCAGTTTGATCATCAAGGATCTCCTGTGCCCAGAGGTTCATTACGACAAATAGAATTTCATTAGCTGGGTTTGGCCCATGTTTTGCTTTGAGTCCTTGGAAAAGAAAGGAGACAGGGATTTACTCCAAAGCAGAAAGTCTCTTTTACTGATAAGGAAAACAACCCTTTTTCTCCTTATTTTTGTATCATCTTCATTCCCTGACTAGCTGTGACTTAAGAGGAAAAACCTGTATCCAAAGCTGATCTTATGAGAAAATGGAGAACAGAAAAAAGAGTTGCCCATCCAGTTGTTTTTATGTTCTAATATCCACTAAGGTGAAAGAAATCTTCTCAGAGACCTTTGTGACTGCTGTGGTAAGTCCAAGCCTACACACTTCTACAGGTCTTGGAGAGGGTGTGCAACAACTACAGAAGTCGGTCAAGTCCTGACCCAGCACAATAGAGGAGCTGGCCTGGGAAAGAATTCAAAATTTCTTAGTGCTTCAAGCTGAAAGACCCCGCTGGCCTCCTCTGTTAGCTCCACTAAAATCATAGCCGCCTGCTGTGGCAAAAAGCAGCAGGGACAAATAATTTGAGACTGAGGGCAATCATCCTTCATTTGAAGCTAAGCCAAGTAGCCCTCCCATGTTACACCCTGACGGGATTACCCACGTGGATAACACTACTCTTCAGTCTACTGGAAAGTGCATTCAAAATTTTCTGTTAGCAATATCCTACAACATGGTTATTTCTATTACAACTTAAAGTTTTAAGTCACATCAATGTCCCCTTGTACAAAGTGCAGGAGAAAGTCCCACTCAAATGGATGTTGCATCATGTGAAGTGCTGTCTCCCTGAGGGTCCATGCTGTCCTGGGCACCAATCTTCCTCCACATGACAGAAATTCAGAGAGGTCATAGCAGCTGTAGATTACAGACCACCTTCTGTATTTCACCATTGTGGAGTGGGGACACTGAGATTTTTCTTTGCAGTTCACAGATATCTGGCAGAAGCTTAGACCATCCTTACTTCTTTTTGGTCTCCTCTACTCCTTGTAGTTCCTTGGTGAAGCTGTGCTGCCCAAGATTCTTGTTGGCCTGTTTAAGTTAGGGTCTAATTACATACTTGCTGCTTTTGCTAGGTTTGTTGCTAACTAGCTACACTGAAAGCACGGCAAGTCATCACATGCTGATTTAAGCTAGTCTTGATTTCAGTCTAACGTTACTTACTACCAGAATCCAAGAAGCAGCTCATTGTAGCTCATTATCCCTTCCATATTGCACCACCCTTGCCCAGCAGAAGGAATGACCATCAGTTAGCTGTTAAATTTCCTAGGGATAGCTCTGGGAAACCATGCCTTTTCACAACCCAGGCCACTTCACCCAGAGCCATATTCACTGATCTACCCTACCATATACTTGGGGGGTAACCTGTTTCATTGGTTAAGTGTCAGTTCATTTGTCTTTGTATCATTTCTGTAGTAACAACATCACTGCAGTCACAAAGATCTTAGAAATACCTTATCAAACTCTTTGATGTCAGATTTACCCAACTTAACAAGTGGCTTAACCAAACATCCTCCTCAGCCAATGCCAAAACATCCTCCTCACCCAGTCTAAACACATTCTCCTCAAGCAAATTAAAACGTGACAAGGCCTTACTGTCTTATTACCTAACTGACAAAAAAGCCTTCATCTGTGTCAGAGACACAGTATTAGACATAGCATCCTGCTCCTGTTTCTACTGAAGGTCCCTGTGTTAAAGATTACACTTGCTCCTCTACAGCTCCCCGAAAGATCACACATAGTCAATAATCCCTATAGTAGACAGCTCTGTCTACATTTTCTGTTCTCTGACAGCTAATAAGGAAAAAAAGAGGGAAAGAAAAGAAAATATTTGGTTGCTCCAAATAAAGGTCCTTACATTTGCAGAGGACTTGCTTGGTGGTTTAATCCTGCCCAGACTTCATGCACGGGATGCAGGATAGCCATTCAGTTTGTATGTGGAGAGTATAATCACACAATGTGCTGCCCAAATGCAACCGGTTTTTCCTATCTACCTTAAAAGGTTTACCAGCAGGTGTGCAAGAGGTGGTATTTGGTAGAACTGTAGAATTAGAAAGGGTGATATTAGATGACTACAGGTGGAGCTACCATAGCACCAAATCCCGCTGTGCTGGGTCTAGCTAACACAGTGCTTCTCTCTTTTTTACGGGTGTACAATCCACCCACATAGCTGCACCCAGTATGGGATGTTTTATAAGTGTCTCTTTCATCTGAACTAATCAAAGCCATTAGTTTACAGAAATCAGTGTCTGGAGAGATGCCTCCACCCTTTACGTGAGAGCAAGCTGTTGTAGATTCAAACAGGATGGAAGCACCATATAAACATTTAAGCAAATAAAAAAGCTGTGAGGAAAACAAGAGGAGCTATAAACTATTACCACCCAGAGGGCAGGTGTAACTTTCGCAAGGGAATTTTGTGTAGCTCATTATATGCTCTGCTGCGTTTAGAGAAGCGTTGAGCTATTGAGCAAAAAGGTTTAATTCCTCGGAGTTGCATCAAGCTACAAAATTCTTTCAAAGTTTGCCTAGCCTTCTTGCTGTGATCATCACAACCTGCAGCAGGTGTGAGACAGCTGAGCTCCACAATGGGCACAATGTTCTGCTGCTTTCTATTCTTCTAACGTTCAGAACCTTCACACCCTCCAGGAGTGACATCAAAAAGGATGACAATGATGTAATAAGCAAGTGGAACATCACTTAAAGGTAATTCCACTATCGGACAAACATCTTCTCAGACTAGAGGAGGAGGCCAAAGTCAAACGATGTGTTTCCGATCTGTCTCTAGCAACAATTACAGCAGCAAGAATCAGAAAAATAGGCAGCAAACTGAAATAAAGAAAAAATCATATTCAGTACTTACATGTTAACAAGATTCTTTCTAAAGGGCACGCACTCACAAGATTTCTGTTAAATGCTTATGGCCTTCTGGGATATTTGTATTTTTTCGTTTAAATGTAATATGTTTAAAATAAATAGAATGTTTATAAAATATACACATAATATCATCTCCAGCCAATCCAGGTGATTGGGATGCACATATTTCCTACAAATTATTCCAAGTTGGTGCAAATTTTGCCTTAAGCCACAGTTTCTTTGTGTAAATGATACTCTTGATTATCATCAGACACAGAAGAGTACAGAGGTTCTCTAACACAGTTTGCCCTCCTGAGTTAAATGACATACAGTCCTCAGACAACTGCAACTCCTTTGCCTGTACACAGTGCAGGGGCCTCCTGAACCCTTTTGGTTTGGCATCCTGATGTTGCCACGAGGCATTTTATGATAGAAGAGTCAGGCCCACAGGTACAATTTGCCATAGTGAAGGGAGGGAGATGAGCTTCAGTTCCCTCTCCCAGTGGGCTCTGGATCTTATCCAAAGCTCACAGCCTGAGTTGGTGGGTGTTAAAAGCGGAATGGTCCAGAATTTGAGGGCGTTTACACCACTTGACACAGCCTACTGATTGAGACTGTGCTGATCCCAGATGAAATTGAAAAATATGGAAGGATGTCATTGTTGGAATTAAGTGTTTTCTTCTATTTGCTTTTCAAAATAAGGTTCTTCTAGTGCAGCTGGACTTTTTACGTCTGTGAGAGTGATGGTAAGTCCACCATACTACTTCTATAATACCAAACTTACCAATAAATATCTACACAGTAGATAATGTGATTGTGCAACAGCAAATATTCTGAATGTGCTGATTTCCTGCTTTATTAAGAAATAACAAGTTACATCCCCTCTTCACATGCATATTCCTGACAAAGTTCATGAACCTCATGAAGACTAGGCTTCTCTTCACAGACTTTCTCAATATATCATGGAACTGTAAGGATGGAAAGCACCCCAAGCCCAACCCCTTGCAATGCTGCTGGTCCAGGCTTCCCACTGATTGGTGGTGAACCCTTTCACACCTTCTCAGGGCAGGTGCCTTCTGGGAAGGGTGAGGCTACTTGGCTGCTTTCATAGGCTAGGAGTAACACTTGGTGGCACTTCAAGTGAAATAGACCTAAGATTCTCCAGTGACAGAGACCACTTAGGCAGCTTGTGGGATCTTGTCCAGAACTGAAGGATCATCAGTGTCTAAACTCAAAGTCCCCCCCTTTTTTTCCCTCTGAGTCCATTACTTCTTTCCTAATATCAGCTTAACATGGAAAACAGGTAAGAGCCTCCTTCCTTGGGGAAAACTTTTATGTACCTGGAGACTGCCTTGATATGGTATTTGACTGTCTCTTGCCCTGCCCAACCTAGTTCCTTCATTCCATCTTCACGCTGGGTTTTCTAAACCTCTGATAATTCTTCTTGTTCTCCAAGAGACCTGTTTGTGCCATGTCTTTCCTTGGTTCTGTGCCTGAATCTGCAGTGCTGAGCAGTGGAACATAATGAAATTTTAATTTTGGTAAATTTTAAGTACTTTACCATTCAAGTGCCCAGATTAAGTGACATCCTTTATCACTGGGACAGAAATGCTCAGTGCCTTGTAAACTGTACTTGCAAGACCAGGCGCTTATAAATTTTACAGTGGAGCAAAAGAAAAATATTGCACTGAAAAACTCATCTACTCTGAATTAAGGAGAGAGGCTTAATCCTCAGGTCTTATTTACTGCTAGATAAATTGTCATGGACCAATGCCAAGGAAGACAACAGAATACAGTGAAGAAAAGAAAAACAAAATATCGCTTTACCTTGTTTGTATTACCCAGAAGTTAAAAGGATTAGAGTAACAGAAACATTTCAGTGATTTAAAGTGATGTCTCCTGACGGTTTTTACCGTGCTCTCTGCATTTCTCTGCTTGGCATTCCTAGACAGGCAGTTTCTATGACTCCCACAGCTACTGTGACTGTTGGAGAGTGACAGATCTGGCATTATACTATTTAAGGTTCCTCCTGAGACTTCTCTAAAGACAGTACAAGCATAGACTAGGTGCAGAGGATATTGTTTCGAGGTACAGGGGATTTCCTTAGATGAGTAATGAGGAACTAGATCTTCTCAGTTCTCTGACAAGAAATGGCAAGGGAAAGAAAAATTATCCCCACCCATTACCAAATGCTTCCCTCACTTCCTAGGAACCTGAAATGATTTTCCAGAAGTTCTCCTCACAGCTGCCAAATCTCATTGATGTTTCTGTTGGGTAAGTATTTACTGCACGCTCAAGACAGGCTCCTACCAGAGTTTTTTCCACCCCACCCTTCCACCATGCATATACATAACAAGGCAGTTATTCATGGACTGTGCACAAGATGAGATGGAAACTCTTGGAGCTGTAGCTGGGATTCAGACAGGCTGGGAACGTGGCATCTTAGGAAAGAAGTTGGCCAAGAGCTTAGGACATAAACATCTTGCAGAAGTTGTTCTGCTGCCTGTTCTGGTGACTTATTTTTAGACTGGTGTGGTATAGAAGGCATCCTGCTATCCTGGTTCCCTCCAGGGATGGAGGGTGAGTTCTGCAGGGCACAGCGCTAGCCAATAAGATGGACCTGAAAACGTTAAGCCAAACATCAGTACAAGCCATTAACATGGCTCTCTTCTGGGATTAATAGATCCCATTTCACCCAAGTCCAAACAGGTCAGGTGGAGTGCTGAAGAGCAGTGAAGCTCTACCAATCCTAGCATCCAAGTTGGCTTGATTTGAGCACTTCTATTTCAAACGATTTTATATCGTATTGGAACTGAAATATCTACATTTCTCAGACAGAATAAATTGAAATTAAGTGGGAGAAGGGCATAGAGCATACAACCCTCCTTTGGTTCAAGTACTACACAGGCATATGAATCTCCAAGTTGCACAAAGTCAATTTTAGAAACTAGACATCCCCAAATCCTCAAAAATAACTCCTGAGAAACTTACATGTATACACAAACCTAGGTGAATCAACAGCTGTTTGCAAGACAATAGTGCCAGAGAAAGAATGCTGGAGATGAGGGTTATGTGCTCAGAACCCTGGTCTCAGATGGTTGAAAGGAACATGTGGGATCCATTTTTGTGTTCCCTCAGTCTTATAATCCTTGTCTTTCTCACCTTGTGCTTGGTTTTACTGTAGGAACACAAAGCTGATTTTGTCTTTGATCTCAGTTGCGGCTTCTAGGTGCTGTAAATGCATAATAATTATGTCATCATCAGTCTCTTGCCCCATGTATTCTTGGGGATATCATGTACCAACAGTAGCAGTCCTCCCTCCACGTGAAAAGATCTGACTGGAGATTATCTACCTCTCACTGATGTATAGACCTCTTTTGAGACTTCAGTCCTAGTACTACCTCTTCTGATACTCTCAGAGTCTTTGTCCCACTCTTCTCACTCAGTAGGAAAGGATTCTCACTTCAGGTATTAAAGGAAAATTTGGCAGCTGCTTCTACTAACTCCTTCCAATTACCCTATGAGGAGCAAAAGAGCAAGCTGAAAGCTAGCTTCCTACACAAAGCCAAGTGTGAGAAAGGTCTGATGCTGGAAGATATGAAAGAGAACTCTTTAGAAATCAAAATAGGTTCTTGAATAATACCACTGACAGGAGGCTAAAAGCGGTAATCCTAGCAAGTCTGCAAATCACTTCCCCGAACAGTGAAATTCCGGCTGAGGTTCCCATAACATCATTAACTTGAGCAGGTATAAAGTATGTGGCTACACCCATCTGCCCATTTTCCCTCCCTGCCTCTCACGGTCATACCCATAATCCCTTTCTTCCATTTTCTCAGCTTTATAATTCCTGTGTCTCACTTGTTTTTCTCTCAGTCACATTCTAGTTCCAACAGAGCCATGCACAGAGCTCTGTGCTTGAATCTGGGACAGAGAATGGCTGAGTGAGCAAAAAAGAAATTGTGGGTAAGGAAATCTTTGGTCTCACACTCTTTGCTTTTGCAGGATATACATGTTTCACTTGGTTTCAAATCCGAGTTACAATTTCCATACCTAATTAATCTCTCCTTTTGGGGACATCCCAGAAGGCAATGTTTCTTCCAGCTGAAGAAAGAAAACTGTTCCCTTTTTTCTCCTCTAGAATCAATTTCAGTGGGTCATCTGGTGCAGGATGCTTTCAGGGTCTGAAAGGTGGTTGAGGTCTGGCTTTGAACAAATGCAGGTTGCTAGATCTGCAGCGCATGAAGAGGAAAGCATCAGCTTTGAGTAACAGTGACTAAGAAGCAGCACCTAAGGGGGAAATTTTCCCATCTTTCATTTGTAGATCCTGCGACTTTATTTCGTGGAATGCAGGAACTAATTTATGTTCTCTCCCCTGTATCTTATGTAGCAACACACTGAAGAGGTGTCCCATAACATCGACCTTGTCCGTTCTTCCAAACACTGCTATTCTCCAAATTTCAAGCCCTTCATTGACAGGAATTCAGTTTCTTTAAGGAACCCCTCCCGAGCTAATTCTTGCTGTTAAGTACCATCTCTGTGGTGAACACTTTACTGTATGATTAAATACAAATGAAATGTTTCTCTATCCTCCAGAGTTTGAAAGATTGGCAGAGTGAGGCTGATTCCCAGAGGCAAGGTCAACACTGATCAGGAAGTTTTTGTCATATATTTACATACATACATACAGTCTTCTTTTGGGCCTTGTGAAAGAAAAAGCTTATCTTGAAAGCCATAATGTTAAGAAGTTAAATTACAGTTTTGGGACACAGAGGGTAGTTTCTTCAACAGAAGAGGGCAAGAGCTTCTTAGGATTTTGAGTTCTAGCAGGTTACTAGTCCTTTTTCTCCCAAGTTATATTCCACTCTTGTTCGGACTTTAGTATCATGGCCTCAGTCAATGTGACTCCTTGACAGCATATGTCCACTGAAGCCACCACCAGAGGAAATCTTTCTTAAATGCAGCAACATCCGTGCATTTAAGTGTTCAGACAAATACTAGCACTACCAAGGAATCTTCCTGAGATAAGTAAATCTATTCCCCACCTTCCACCTCTACTGTAGGAAAGATTAGGGAAACAACTCTGTTACAAAGGACCTCAGCATTAAGAAATATCAAATTCAAATCTCTCCTGCCAAATTCCTACTTTGCTAGATGCCAGTATCTTTGGTATCCCTCAACAGCTTGCTCAAGTACCTATTGACTTGAGTGTACCTACACAGTTGTGACAGCCAATAGTGTGTCTCCATACTAAGATGTCATAGGAAAAGGCCAGGAAATCCCACAAAGCTCAACTCCTTTTCATAACGTGCAATAAAATTTTTGCTTTCTTAAATTAAACAGTTTGTTAACCATTAAAACTAAGTGACAGTGAGACTAAAAAAGGCTCACCATCAGAGTGAGCTTCAAAGGTCATCGAAAACATAAGCGGGACTGTGAAAAAGATCCAGAGACATGCATGGAAATGAAAGTCCTCCCCCCGCTCATTAACATAAAGCCCATGTTTAGCTACATGCCTCCTGTACCTATAGATAAAGGATAAGGCTGATTCACGCTGGTCAACTCACCCATCAGGAAATGCATCTGGGATTATTCAATACTGCGGGTCAGGAAGGTGTGCAGGCAGTGCCTCTCCTTTATCAGTGAACCAGGTGCACAACCTAGGGGCAATGCTCCATCCAGTGCCCAACTAATTTGTCTTCAACATGTCATCAGAATCCCACACTTCAGACCTGGTTTACCATCAGTGGTACCTGGAATTGCTCAAGTCCTATTCTGGTTCATGAGAAAAGTAGCAGTTCAAATATTTTTTCAGCCTAGGTTTGCTTCAAGTCATTGGCCTCACTGGTAAGCCAGAGTTATCCCCTTTCAAAGAGGAGCAGGATCACTTCATTTATGCTTGCCCTTTTATTATGCCTTCCCTAAGTATCTGCTGTTAGGGACAGGATACACAACGAGACAGCTCCTTGGCCTGACCCAGCATAGTCAGCCTTTCTTAAACCTGCATATTCATTCCCCTTTTTGCTGACTTCGGTTGGGGGTAAGAGGATCTTGTAGCAGGGAGATTGACAGAAGTACCTGCACAGGTTCTAAGAAGTCTAAGAAAAGATAGGTGTGTTAATTTATTTTTGATACTTCTGGGTGGAGCCCTCCTACTCATGGCAAGCTGCCACTGGATCACAAGCATACTGTGTTCTTGCTTCAGAGCTTCCTTCCCTCTCCCCCATGTTTGGCTCAATATGATTCTCACTACAGATGTCTTTGAAAATGTTCAAGCTGTCATTGGTAGATGGAAAAGTAGATGCACAGCGTGCGACCCCTTTGTGAAGAAACTGTCTCTCTGCTACAGCATATGCTCAGATCTTGTTATTATTCCCTGTCGTGGTGCGATTTTGTTTCTTTTTTTGGAAATCATCCCTACAGACTAGTTGTGATTAAATGTCTGATGTTTAAAGCTTCCATGAGCCTTTAAAGTCCTGTTTTGCAATTTGGGCTTTAGGCCTGGGAGGTCCACAGTTCAAATATCAGCACATTCCTCACTGCTGTTTTTAATTATGATTTGATATGGACATTATTGCTGCAGGGATCTCTCTCACACTTCAGAACACACAGTTTACTAAAAGTCAAGAGACGCCAATCAAATTGGATCCTAGTTCAAAAGAACAAGGCCTGTAGGGGCTTCATTTTCTGCCCATAGAAATATTTGGTTGATGTTTAGAAGTGACATACCTAGGGGAGGGAAGAAAAATGAAAAAACCAAGGGGCAACCTAAAACCAAAAGCCTCCCAGTGAGATGCTTAGTTCTGGATCACCTAGGGAAACACTTAGCAAACTCAATAGTCTGCCCCTCCCTGTCCCTTTTTCTCATATAACTGTAACATAAGATTGCATTATTGCACCCTCCATTCTACAAGGCCTGCAGTTTGGAACTGGAGCTGGTGAAGTAATGGAAGGGAAAAGAAGCTGACTTGTTTAAATTTTGTGAAATTAATCGATTTCTGTGACCAGGAGAGTTTACTTCTTCAGCTCTGAAAATATATTTGGCAGAGGTCAAGGCCTACTTTGAGCATTCTCTCCCTCTGTAGCTGAGAAGTGAAACAGAGGAACTACAGGAACAAAGCTTTCACCAGACAAGTGACAATCCCCAATCGCATGGCTGCTCACAACAGATCTGCCAAGCCATAACTGACTGGTTGTGGAGACTGTTATTTTCCTAAATATGAACACATCTCTGTCCAAGCTCTCGCTGTCTTTAATACATAATACTGAACCAGTGAAAAAGGTGTCTTGATTTTACACCCTCTTTTCTGCTTAGCTTTGGTTTTCTTCAGAGTGGGTCTGAGCCATCCCAGCTGAGAAAGAAAGTCCTTTTCACGAAAGCAGGCTGTCGGGTTGCTGATGACTTTGACTGCAAGGCAGCTTTGATCAGGACCTCTACACTGGGTTAGTATAACCACAGACACTTTCATGAAACTGCTTTTTATTATGTAAACTATACCCACGGCTGCCCTGAATTAAAACAATTTTCATATGGGAGTCTTTCTATGAAGGGACCATTTCATTTCACTTTGCTTCTTTTCTGGTTTCCTGCATTAAAAAAGAGGGAGCCTGTACCATGAAAATTGCTTGAAATATTACATATTCACTTTAAGATATGCTACTAGGTCATGCTGGATCAGCATATTTTGCATCGATCAAGAAGCTAGACTTTTATTTGTCAAGCTTTAATTGAATTTCGTGGTTAAAACTAACAAGAAAAGGGAAAAAACAAGACCAAAACTGTCTTCTATAGCAGTCTGTCTTAGAGTATATAGTAATCATAAGGAGTTGCTTTGTAAAATGAAAGGATAAGAATGGAAACTGTGTCTAACACTAATGTTATGAAGATAAAGTTCTCAGCATCAGCAGACAAGGGCACTGAAGGGGCAATGGGACTAGACCATCGTCATTTTTCTTAGTGTTAAGATTCACTGGCCAGGGAGTGGGAAAAAGATTTTGGAATCATTATACAAGCCCTATATATATAGTTGGATTTTCAGGCTCTGGGATTATTCATCTGGGATTTAATCATGACATTTGCATTCAGTTATCTTTACTTCTAAACTCACTTTAGGGATGAGTCAGGTTTCAAAAAAATCAGATACCGGCACAGATATAATAATGTCAATCTGGGGTCTTTTGTTAAGAAAAGCATTTAATAATCTGGAGCTTTCAGGCTGAGGAGATGGATTTCATATTTTGTTATTTGGTGATCCTTATAGAGAATGGGGGGGGGTGGGGGGGTGGGTTTGTGGCGTGGCACCAAAATTATTGCAAACATTCTGTTTTCCCCCTGAGGATGGAAAGGTAAGACTTAGGTTCTCAGCTTGTTGAAGTTCCTGTAATACCTATGTAATCATATTCTCTATCACACTGGTTGAAGAAGGCATGGAGAGATGTCACTTGTTTCAAGCCTGTATCTATTTTATGGCACGCACCTCTATCGCTATGTAATTCACAACTGCTTTGCCACCATACTCCAGAAACAGAAGACCTGGAGGTACTCGGGGTTGTAGGCTGCACGAATGTGGTAGGGTTTTTTTAATAGGAAGCCATCTAGGTATATATAAATAGACAAACAGCTTGCAAATACTGACAATGGTAATGGATCTGGGAGCATAAACCTCACACACATCTGACTGTAAACTTGGACAACTCAGACACAAGCAAGTTTTCTTACCTGCATTCTTCAGAACTTTTAGCAATGACAGGTCATCATCATAAATGGTCTTCATATGTGTACTCTAACACCGGCAGATCGTTTTTGGAGTTTTGACTGAACTGTAGCCTGTCCTTGGAAACTGCGCACTACAGCAAGTCATAGTATTGTGCTTCAGTCAGTAGTTGAAACACTAACAGGTGGGCACACGTTGTCCCAGGGAGTCTCGGTCTGGGATGAGATCATCTGCCATACACACAGATTTTATTTTTTCACTTGGGATTCTCCACCCTCCTGTCTTAGACTGTTTGTCGCAATTGTGCCAGCTTTATAAGGAAGGAATTTTACGAACCCTTCCACCCACCAAAACATCGAAACTGGAACTAAAGAGGGAGATGTCTGACTTCAGTTAATTCCTTTCCCTCTTCTGGTTTCCTATCCTCATGCACTGAATTATTATGTGCCCCAAGATTAAAACACTTCCACACTATCAAGGTATCTGCGTTCAGAATCCAAAGAGTACTGTCATACTTTGCCAGTTTGCCAGCACGATTTGCCAGACTTTCTAGGCTTCCAGCCTCGGATATCATCATATCAGCAAAAAGGAAATCTCAGACATTGGAGAAGCGTTGTACTCCCAGGAATTCACGCATCCTTGTTTCCCAGCCAGCTTGCTGTTTTTATAAATGCTGAACTAGTTGCACCCAGCTACTGAAGCAAGTAATAGGCTGGGCATGCCATGACTTCCCAAAGCCACATGGCTGCAGTTATATTTTCACACATGAACTTAAACATTTCTAACAGTTACAGCCTAAGCACAGGTTTTTGTGATATCACCAACCAAGACTGTGCTTTTTGCTGTTCTTTCTGTAACTAAAGCTTCTTTGGGATTTTTAGGGTCATTTCTTTGTTTTTAAGGAAAATGTAATTTGCAGTTAAGAAAGAGTGCAGGAGGTGAGGTCTCCTGGGTGTATTCTTCTGAGTTCAGTTACCAACTTCTCCATAAGCATGAGTGGAATAGGAATTGCACTTAATGACTGTACATAGAGTCCTTTGAGATCTTGGATGAAGACAGTTATTGATATGCAAAATATTCTTTTGAAGAAGAGTATTTCCTCATACTTCTGGGCATGAGTAAGAAAAACACGAGAGTAGATGACGTAACTCTGGTCCTGCGCTGCTGGCTCAAAACATTCTTGTAGCTGCACTGGTTTAAAACTTCTAGCTCCTAATCTGGCCACCCTCAAGAACACAGAGTGGCCCAGAAATAACATATTCATCCAGGCCTCATGTACTGCAGCTTTCTGTCCCATCCAGGCGTCAGGGGTGTCCACCAAGTTGGTATTTCCACCAGTCACCCTTTACTTCTTATTAATTAGGCTATAAATACCACATAAATCCTACAGGGCAGTGTCTGTGTCAGTACAACACCTTTGCACAAGACAAGAAAATAATTTCCAAGACAGTCAACCCCAGCATGAGGGAATAGAAGTTAGAAGAGAGGCCAGACTCAAGTATTCACAGTCACAGCTGGGTTAGTGCCCCTGTCAGAAGAAGGACTGGCAAGAAGAGGTGTTAATGCTGCTGCGCAATTACCAGTGATGAACCTGCCGAGAAGGGACGAAGCAGATCAGCTGTGCTGAATGCCAACCTGCTTCATTTCTCATTTGATTTTCTCAGAATCCATCTATAGCCCTCCTTCCTCCGCTGCACGGTGTGTGCTGGCAGTGCTCCTCCCTTTTGACACCAACCTGGCAGCTCCTCTAATACATCAGCCCTGTGCTAGGCCTCTGCTAGGCCTCTGCTAGGCCTCTGCTAGGCCCTGGTGGGCTTGTGTAGGCCCAACTTCAGCCTCTTCCCTGTACTTTTTTCCAGTCATAAAAGCTGCTATATTTTCTTAGAAAACTGAAGAAGTGAGATCCTTTCCTGAGAGAAAAAATCTGAAAAAAAGAATTTACAAGTCTGCTGTGGCTTTCGTCCTATGTTCTAATCCTAACACAGCTCTGGTGTACAAATTAATACTGCAGAGAAAAAAATGTATCACTGAAGAATAAACGACACTATGAGGAGCCTGGGGAAATAACCATTTCTGGGTGAAAGAAACCCAAACAACTGAAGCATGAAATGAAGCAGAATAGCACAGCTGATTTTTATAATTTTGTTTATATGTTCTGTGTGTATCCTAAAGGAAAAGTTTCCTGGAATTGTGGGGTATATCTATGGTAGTTTATTTGACTCAGAGCTGTAGTGCTGGCCTACCCACAGTAGGCATGTGTTTTCCATACATGAGCTCTTTTTATGATTAAATGTATTGAGCATATGTAAAAGGAGCATGGCAACACACAGCATGTGAAGTTCCAATTACTAAGTGGTTGCTAGACAGGAATTTGCTTTTACCCAATGTGTTTTAAGTGAGGACAGGAGGAAAGGGAGCCATCCAGAGACTTGAGTGATCGAAAACCAGGGGCACTTTGGGGCTCCCTAACCTGGCAGCAATACTGAATTTTACTGCCCCTGGAATGAGGAAAGGGGGCCAGACTGATGCTTCGAAAGTTCTGTCCTGAAGGAAAGGGCAGTTGTGGGTTAGGGAGCTGCAAAAAGACTCCTGCAAAGTCAAGTCGTGCTTCAGCTCCTGAGAGAAGAAAAGGCAAGCAGTGGTATTTCCCACTGTTGCTCTAAAGCTCCAAGCCCCACTTTGGAGGGTCAGCCTGGTATCTGCAGGCAAGCAAGCAGGCAGCAGGACCAAGGCTGCTCAGAAACCTGCTGTCCGAGCAAACCGCTGGCTTCACCTGCACCAAAAGCCAGCTTGAACATGCCTGGGGCCTGGAACATTTATTAAACCCCAGGTGCCAAATTCTTGCATTGCACAGTACAAACAATGTGACCCATATAGCCCCTGCCATTGGGAGGGTAGCACATTACACTCAGTCTTCCCCTGAGGTCTCAAATGGAAGAGGAAGAAAATGATAGGCATGCAGACAGCTTTTTTTGTTGATCTTAATTATGCTTTCAAGACACTAGTAAATGAGCTGATTGGTATTACACAGGAGAAAGTGTAAAAATTCAGACCAAGAGGACAGTCAAGAACCAGGCTGAGGTTATGGGTGTGTTTGGATCATAGCAGAAAAGGTGCAGCAGTGTTCTGATGAGGAGCAAAGTAAAACTATGTGTAAAGAGACTGAAGCTTGCAGCTAAGGAGAAAGAAAATGAAACGGGAACTAAAAGAATTGCATGTTTTAAAACTCGTTCTCCCCACATCCTTTTTTGACGAACTTAATTTTTCCACATTCACATTGATAAAAACATTGTAATACCATTTTTGCTTAGGAAAAAGATGCGAATTGGCAACAATATGTAGCCAGTCTGTATTGCACTATATCTAAAAATCTTTAGGTGACAAAAAAACCCTCAATTTCAGCTCAATTAAAATGTTTCCTGAGAAAGAAGTAATTAAAGACTAGGTAAGGCCCTCATACACTGTAATCTGCCTTAAGCACACTGTTTCTAGATATAACTACTAATTCAACCTACTCTTTTTGACAGTTGTTGCACGAGCTGCTTTGTGCCTTTACCGTAAAGCAGGGATTAACCTGTAGTCAAAGAGATGCAGATGTTTTCTGAGTTACCCAGTACAGAAAAATAAAAAGCCAAAGCAATCCACCAGTGTCATACTTTACCTTTGTGTGATTTTATAAATACAGGCAAGAGGGAAAGAATTACACTTTGCCCCCAGGTTTAGACTGATTGGTAAGAATCTCAGACACTTTAAGTAGGCGCCACAAATTGTGTAAGCTCTGACCTGCTGGCTCACTGCCTAGTTCACATGACAGAGATATCTGATGGTTTTGGCAAGGCAAATTGAGGTGGAAAGGTGCCTAGAAACCAACAGCAACAGGGCAACTATCCTAGGGGTTTGGAAGAGGAGACAAACACATATGTAAGGTGCAGTTTTGTGCTCTCTGGGGAGAAAGAAAGGAGTGGGCTTTTTATTATAATCATTTGACTGTTTAGTTTACTACCATAGAGAGGAGAAGCAGAAGTACATTTACATTTTGAAGACAAGGGGTCCCTTCAATCCTCAGGGCAGTTTTTAAATTCATGTAATGACAATGAGTGTGTGCTTGGCCCAAACCAAAGTGATTCCACTTTTGCTACAGCTGCTTTAATTGTGCAACATCTTATCTCCAGGATTTTGGAGCCTGCATAGATGAACAGAATAGCATATTTAAAACCATTGCTTCTCTGGTGTGCCTTTCTGATTAAGGGCACTTTCCGCTTGTGTCAGGATGTTAGATGCTTCCAGTGGTAACGTAAAGGCCAGCATGCTGGCAGCTGCCAGATGTGATACTGCCTCAGAGCACAAAGTGATAGAAAGTCAGAAAAACAAGATGTTGGATGCAGGAAGCATCACTCATGAAATTACTGCTCCCGTGTATTCTTCCCCAATCTTTTGTTGAAGCACCTCTCTCCCCTGGCAGTCCAATGTTTTCGAAAGTGAACCTCACAACAGGGTTGCTTATACAAATTCAAGAGCTGCTAAGAAGAAAAGATCGCTGAAGTGCCTGTTGTCTTCTGACACTACCTGTCACTAGTGTCAATCTCATGCCTGAGGACAGTGAAACAGAAAACAGATCAGGGTAGAAGAAAGTCCCTAAAATCTAGAAAAGTGAAGGGTGAAAGGATGGAGAAAAGTCATTAAAATCTTCCTCCAGTGTGGCCTTTCTCAAAGTCTTTCTTTTGGCTATTATATGTTGCTCACTTTGCGCAGGCTCTTTGCACAGGTTTTTTTTCTTCACAAGGTTCCCTACTAGGCAATTGATTGGCAATTTAGCTGCCATTAGTAAATGAAAGACAGCAAGGTAATTAGGAATCAGGATGTCAGAGAGGGAGAATTATTTGCTGAGTGATTCATTGATGAATAATTTTGTACTAATGTTCTTGCACAGACTGAGGTCATGTTACTCACAAGCAGTACATCCCAAAGCAATTCAAAAAGAAACTTTGTTCTAACTGTATTCATATAGATACACACTGCAACTGAGCAGCATCAGGATATTTGCCATATACTGGCCTGACTTCTCTGATGGTTTAGTTTTTAAAGTCTGTTCCCTACTGCCATATTTATTTTATTTATGTGTAAAATTTGTAAAATAGGCCCATCAGAAAATGAGTCCTTAAAGCATCTTACAAAATCTATAACAAAAAGTATTCACCAAAGGACTCCCCTGTGCTATTAGTATTTATACTGCTGTGGTGCCTGAGGCCCCAGCTGAGATCAAGGCCCCGGTGGTGGCCAGTGTACAACTAGATAATGAGAGACAGGTTTCCCTCTCTGCCCTGCAACGACAAAAAAAAAAAAAAAAATTAAATAGACTTAGAAGAGGTAGGTGAAGAAATAGATCTCAGAAAGAACCCTCTTCTCTTATTTCTTACTCACAGGCCTTATCAGTAAAACTGCTCGAATATGTACCCAAAATATGATTTTCAAGTACCCATCAGGCAAGATCTTTGGTAGGTGATCCTGGCACAGGTGCTCTGACAGCTACAGGGCACAGTGGCAGAGAGTTCCTAAGTCACATCTTGCATATCAAATGGCCAGAACTTGAATTTGTGAACAAAAATAACTTAGGCCCCTCTCAGCTGCTGGCTACTAAACAAAGAAGTAGGTCCCAAACCAAGTGGGGTACCTTAATGCAAAATGGTTGCTCTGAACTGGTGTGGCAATACATGGCATCAGAGGAGCAGAAAGGCCTATCTTCACGGGGTATGAGCTCTATAGAGCTCATGTTACTAATAAGACATCATTACTAATTTCTTCCACTTCTTAGCTTTGATATAGAAAATAATTTTTAGACAATGATAATTCTTCTACTTATGTTCTTAATCAAAAATCCACAAATTGTGCAATTGATTCTGCCATGCCTGAGACAACAGGGCTGCCTTAAGGTTTATCTTAAAGGATTATAATGTATAATTGGCAAAATGTCAATTCCTTGCCATTCCTATTCATAAGGAAAAAACCCTATGTTAACTTGGGGTTAAGGTTGACCTTACAGAACAGCAAATTAGGGTCATACCACTAGCCTTACGAACACTGTACCACAAAAGCAAATCTGTTAAAACTCAAAAGGTCAAAATTAAGGTTAAACATATAGAAAATTAAAATATATATTAATGGTATGGAAATGCCATGCAATCATTCCTGGCTTTGCCCACATTCAGAATACAACAACATGTGAAATATCTTTTTTTAAAGTCATCATCAAGTGTCATTATCATTTTCTCTCAAGAGAACATTTGTTGTCACTAGAATACCTCTCATTCTACTGGGATAATCGGAGAGAGAGTAGCTTTTAGTATGAGAAAAGACTAAAAGAGCTTTCCTTGTTTAATCAGAGTAAATCAAGTAAGATTTAGTCAGGGAGGGGATATGATTGTTCCTTATAAATGTTACAGTTTACAGAGAAAGAAGGGTAACTATTGCAATAAAGCACAATGTTAACACAAGAAAGAAGGGGAATAAATTGCCCATGAGTGAACATAACTAAGTGAGGAAGATCCTAGTTGTCAGGGCAGTGAGGTTCTGCAATAAGCTTGTATTTGGCAAGTGAAAGCGACAAGTTTAGCTAGTAAAGTACAGATTGACAAATTAATTTATATTACGGGGGGTTTTGTGACGGTACTGGGCTGAGTTAAATGACCTCGATCTCTCTCCTTGTCCATAATATAGCTAGTGGCAACAGCTGGTTTACAGGAGAGTGAAGCAAGAATTCATCTTTGTTAAGAGCTGCCAAGGCTTCATAGCTATTTGAATTAGATGTTTTTTTAAAAAACATGGTCATTCAACTGTGTACAAATTAATACTTCATCATGACTGAGATCAATATGAAATGGCACCCAGCCTGAGAAGTGGAATTCGTGTGGCATTCCCTGGGGAATTCTCTGTATTTGTTGTTTTGGCAGCTTCTACCACAGAAGGAACTTTCAGTAACTAAGAAAAACATGGAAAAAAATGGCCATTAGGCCCATAAAATGGATTCAAATATAGCCCTTGTATAAGAGTTCTATGAATTTTAATGAGGAATGTCTGTAATGTTTTATTAAACCTTTCTGGACAAGGGAAGTCAGATGTGAAAGGCAAAATCTATTGAAGAATCTATTCCTCCTTTATTTTAAGTTCCATAAGATTAACTGTTTGCCTTGTAAGTTTTTGGAAAATTAATTCTGCCATCAAAAAGTAAGTGCTCTATCTACAGGGAGAAAGATTTAACAAGCACAAGAAAATGAATGAACCTGTGCTCATATGAAGCATCCAACTTTAATCATTTAACAGTGAAAACATGCATTTTCATGGCATGGATTTTTAAGTGCACCTGGCATTTATGAAAGAAGGGAGACCCCAGCGCTTCCCACATACCTTCTGAAAACAAATGTCAATAAAGAGCAAAGATAGCCATTTGCCTTCAAACTTTCTTACTGGAACACACCTCAGTGTGTTTGTTGTTTTTCCTGTCCTGGATTTACTGTGAAATACAGCGGCCATGCAGTCTTCCTAATCAGACCTTACTGATTTCAAGCAGGATTCTTTTCCACCTTTTCACATTAAGTCCTGTAAGGGAAAGTCATATGTAAGAAACTTTCAAAAAATATAATGAAGGGGGAAAAAGTAGGATGAACAAGGGCTGTCTGTTCTCAGGTGGTGCCCTGGTGCTTTGCCGCCCATCCAGGATACTGGGAGGTACACAGTTCTTTCTGAAAACTCTTCTGAACATCACAGCCATCTATTGGCTATAGCCAGGAGAAATCAAGTCATCCCCTATTTGCAGCAAGGCAGGGACTGTGGGGGTTTTTTCTCTGCAAACTTTGTTACAACTAATTTTTTTCTTTCTTTAAAGGCTCAGGAAGTGATTGATTTTCCTAAAATGCAGCAACTTTATTTCTGCCCTTGCAATTTTCTGCAAAGTCAGGCAACTCTTATCAGAATTGCGAAAACTGCTCTCCGCCCAATGAAATCCACATCACTTTCTCCTATTTCTTTCTTCTCATATGTCTTTGAAAAATTATTACTCTTATTATGAAGCGCGTTTCAAAGCACTTGGCTTGTTGCTGTACAGTTAGTGATTTTGTATTAGTACTTTCAGGCCCAGAGCCAAATGAAAAAAAAAAAAAAAAAGGAGAGAGAATGAAATGTATACGCTTTTTGTGATATCATCATAGGTAAACAAAAACTCAAAACAAAAGCACCAATATGAGGCTGCCAGTACTAATTATTGGGTGGGATGCAAGGTACACAATGAACAAAGAATGAGAAAAAGCATTCAGTGTTCCGACAGCTGCACTTTCATAGGTGTCTTTTGGGCACTTGTCCCTAAAGTTTTGGCATGTTCAGCTTCCAGGGGTTATTCAGTGCTAGCCAAGTTGTAAGGCTTTGTCAACCTTTAATCCTGAAGTGAATATTGAATATTCTTTTACCGTGAATGAAACCTAAACCCTCGTGGTGCTAGCATATTTTTAACCAAAAAGTCCTCTAAGCATGAAGACAAAATTTCTTTTGCCCAGAATGAGGGCAAAAACCTGCCAGTTTTTCTCTCTGTGAAAGCATTAACAGGGACTCCTTTATCTTCCTGGTTACCCATTTTCTCAATACTTGTTGGAGGTCAGTACCTTTCAGCCTTCCATCCTTCTGTAAAATACAGTTGAAATTAATTCTTGGGTTCAACAATCAGTAGAAATGCAGAGAGAAAAACATGCATATGAAGAGAAACAATGAGGTTCTTTCCTTAGAAAGCAAGACATAAAAATAGTATTAAATGAGATTTGGGGGTTGGCATGAAAAACACTACAATAACTTGTGATAATAGGTAATTTTTTTCTTTTAAACAAATATTTCTGCAAAAAACTATTTAAATGTAATGTGTAATATTGTTGGATGGGATAAATCACAGTATACGTATTGCAAAAGGGATCTCAAACATTTCTACTTGAGGAAATAGATTTTCTCATGGATAATTCTTCTTGGTCTTGATTATAAAATACCTCATGTGTATCTAGAGTAATTTGCTTGCATAGAATCCAAGTGCAAGCAGGAAACAATTCATACTATTTTACATTTTCCATTATTTAAAGCAGGGAGACATTAGGAGGGGTCACTAAAATGTGACGTCTTTGAAACAACCTCAAGATATAGAGGAACAGACATGGACATGTAAAACCATATGAGGCAGTAAAAGCCTGTAAAACAGAATAAAACAGATGAGATTATGAATGAATATGACATGCAAATGAAGCACAGGATACACCTTGTACTGAGTGAATGGTATACTTATTAATAAACAGAGATTGGTATACATTAAACAGTATTTTTTCATCCTCATTCTGAATCACATAAGTAACATTTAAGTAGGATTTTAACTGGGCCTTTTGGAGACAGAAATGCTATTTGAGAAATCCAGATCTTGAGTAACTCAAAAAAAAAAAGAGCTGGAGTTTTCCAGTATTGCAGTTTTGCATCAAAGGTTCTTAGCTTTTATTGAATGGTCCCTGGATAGGAGTAAAGTAAAACATAGCCTTGGCAAGAAAATGGGATAACGTAAGAGAAAAAGACAATGGTGCAGGAGTCCATGGCAAAAAATCAAAGGCAAGAGTTGTTACACTCATCAGATTGAAAGCAGTAAGGAAAAAAGCAGTAGCAGCAGGACATATCTGAGAAAACAGACTCATTGTTTTCGTACCCTATTATACTCAGTAAGTCATACTGGCAGTTTTATACAAAAGTTTTTGTCTTAACAACTTATTTACCTACAGTGACATAAAAAATGAATATGGGCACATTCCTTATTTCTTGGCCCATATCTGACATTAACTAATTAATTAACTAATAAAATGTCACTAATTACAGAGACAGTGGTACAAGCCAAGGTTCTGGAATATTTATTTTGATAGCAGATAGCACTGCAAATCACTGCTGAGCACTAAGAGTGGAGGGTAATCTGATGTGTTTTGCAGACAGAAATGCTTGCCTGACAGAGCATCACATTAATGAGGCAAACTACGACTTTTGCACAGTGGAGAGATCAAGACGTAAATATCAGGGTGTAACCCTGCAGAGGAAAATCCTCTAAAGACTTGTTGAAAGATGTGGTATCAAATGAATTGCTTACTTCTTAGAGACTGCTTTGATATTTATTGGTTCAAATTGCTCCACTGACTCACTCTTGCATAAGCTTTCATGCCCCATTTTAATCTTGACGTTTTAGGAAGCCAGTCTGAGGCAGCATAATGACTAGGGTTACGAAGGATCAAAATGAAAAAGAAGAAGCTGGGCTGCAATAATTATAGCCTGTACAAAAAATACATTGAGAAAACAGAGTGAGAAATGATCATACAGTAATGAACGGAGCAGTAGTGCCAAGATATTTGGAAAATAGAGGCCTCACTTTGGGAAATCAGGCAGTCCTTTTACTTGGATTTCAAGGTACCCAAATAGTTTTTCAATACATGTGCATATGGGGGTGTTGTCTTCTCTACACAACCTCCCGAAGTCATATGGCTGAGACATCATGCTGAGAGAGCAACATCTGGAAAATAAACTTGTCTATTCACTTGCTTCCTGAATTCAGGGGACATGAGAAAACAAGGGAAGAGGGAAGGTGTACAACAGGCTGAAACCAACCTTACCTTTCCGAAAGAGATGAACCAGCCCAAGAGCTTCCACTTCTCTCTCTCATTGGTACAATATGTAAAATGAGATTTATTGTTCAATACTAAGCATAATGAGTGATAATGTGAGCAGCTGGTGAACTTCACCCAGTGCAGTCCGTGCAACAGCAGTGGTGGAATATGGGATAAAGGTATCTTTAAGATATTTGGGGGAAAAACCTGTCTTACCACATCTTGGGAAAGCCATGTCTTGGGGTAAAACAGGGCAGAGTGAGACTATCTCTACCTTCATGCTTCCAATTGACCTCTAAGATAAAGTATCTTGGCCTGTCTCCACAAACAGGTGGGTAATGGTGGCAGTTGGGTGCCCGATGGAACTAAGTGCATCCAGCATTGTTAAGACTCCAGGGCCAATAGCATTCCTGTAGTAAACACTTTTAATAAGGGAAAATACCAGCATGTTTCAAATATTAGTAAACAAATGATTCAAAGCAGACACTGAAGCCCGCAAGGACAGTGATTCATTGCCTCAGGAATTCATGCCAATTTTAATTTTCACCTGAACAATACTTGTAGCCAGTGGATTCACTGAAGCAGTCTGCAGCTCCCTCTCTGTCACTTCTTGATCTCATTGCCTGGACATGCATTTCAGAGTTGAAACAGTGAGAATGAAATCAGAAATAGCTGTGGTTAACCCATTCATTCAGAGAAAGATATGCCTTTGCATACAGAACAACTGCACCTTCTTGGAACTGCTGCTGCACCTTATTTTAGTGTGCTCATGAGATCTTGGCTTTCTTTAGGCACATTAAAAACTTAGATTATGAGCCCTTGAGGGCAGAGATTTGTCTGAGTTTCCTGTATATAAATTGTCCAATACTGTCCAACATATAACTATCCAGGTTTTTCAGAAAGGCCTGGAGAGTCTGAGGCACTGGAAGGAGAAGAAGGAGGAAGGCCTGTGTAGAAAATCCCATGTATCTGTCTAGAATCGGTGCACCACCCTATTCTAATAAACTGGGCTTTGGATAAAATTTCATTGTAGATGTGCAACACAACCTGGATTAATAAATTGTTGGGGCTTTTTTGCAGAGAGTGTCATTTGAAGTTGGTGTTCCCTATGTATTATTGTTCTATGTAATTCTAGGAGGTAGTGTTGAAAGCTGGGGTAAAAGAATGTTGTTATGATGACATGACCTGATTTGTCCTACACATCTTGGTCTAGATAAAATTTTCCCCTATCTCATGAAGCAGGCAAAATCATGCTTTTAGCCTTGCCAGTGAAACCTAGGAGTCAATTCACTGATTCCAGATCTGGTCTGCACAAACACAGAGATACCTTGGAGCAGAATAAATCCAGCATAGTCGGTTTGTTTATCATTTCTCATTGTTTTGGAGTGTAAAATCTGTCAGATTCTCTTAAAAATATGAGCTAGAAAAACAACGACCTTTTAAAACTTGACTTTTCAGTTTAAATTTTGCCTAAAAAGCTTCTCTTCAAATAAATTATGTAGTGACCAAGTTCCAAGACAAATAGCTCATGTACATGTGGTATCAGGGAAGCAAGTATTTCAGTATTCATCTATGGAGTATTCACCTCTGCGAATGGAGAGGAATTGGGAGTAGTCATCTGACACTAGATATCCACAGCAAAGCAAAACCCAGCAAGTTGTGGAAATAAATGGAGATTTTAATGAAGTTTCTGTTCCATTCCACCGTTTAACAGAAATAGAGTCTTGTCAGCTAGAAATAACTAGTTTAAACTTGTAGTAGGGTAGTAAGGCACAAAATACTAACCCACACTGAATCTGATTTTCTCTTTGTTTACATCAAGACCAAATATATGATGAACTTGGGTGAAACAGGCATAAAAGCAGATAAATTGTAAGAGTGTCAGGACCAGATCCTGGTAGTTCATCAAGTGAATTGTTGAGATGGGATTCACCAAGCACAGAACCATCAATCCCCATGATTATTGATTTCCCCTTGAATTGTAATGACTCCTCCCTGGAGGTTCTATGAACATTAAATAGCATTTAATATAGATCCGTTTGCTCTATATCTAGGCTGGGCTTAATTTCTTTTCTCCCAAATACTCCCACCTCCATGAAAACATGTGATTAAACTGTTCTGATTTCTTTTTTAGATGAAGAACTCCGTCTCCACAGGAAACAAAAGAAGGTTCTGTCGCAAGACATACTGAATCAAATTCTCCGGGAGTTTTTTGGTTCAATTAAGCTGTGGGATAGTCCATATCATAGATGCAAATCTCTCTGTGCATTATAGGACCACAGACAGGGATGTGGCAAAAGGTAACACCGGGAATTATTTCTTTAAGGGCTCGTTGGAGACACTTGTAATCTCATTTTATTGGTGGTACCCTCCCCAACATAATGAACTTTGATGAAATAATGAAGTAGCTGTGGCGCCTGTGAAACTGAGCAGGCAGCTTTGCCAGTTAAAGACCTCCCATGAACACAATTGCCCGGGCAACAACTCTAGACTGCAGCGAAGCCAGAAACTCTGGCAAGTCACCTCTTCCCATCTCTTAACTCCTTGCAATTCTGCTTTTCAAGCCTTGGAAACAAAAAATATATCATCTCCACTTAGGTCTGTGGTTGAGGGATATAGCTTAAAAAAAAATGTTTTGTGAGAATCCACTGCGTTGTTTAACATGGCTCCAAGTTCGGCAGCCAGCAGAGTTACAGAAACCATAAGGCTGGCTCTGCCGCTGAACAAGTTCACATGTCTAAGGAAATGAATACATGGAAGACTTTAAATAGCAATATTTTTAATTCGGCAAGGTTTCCACCCCCTGCCAGACTTGGAGAGAGTGCAACAGATGGTAATAGGAATCTGTAAATTCACCATTGTTGTTTTTAAAAAGTTGGATCTGTGGAGCACAAACATTTAATAATGGATATAATTAAATTCTTTGCTAGTTAGTTTGACTCAAGAGCCAATTGGCACCATAGTGTCGTTTCATTTACATAAAATATATAGTAATTCTGATTCAGAGAACTGTGATTTTGCAGAGCTGGAACTACAGATAAAATAAAGATAAAAGAAATCTGAGTTAGGAACACCCCTCTGATAATCTGTCTCAGGTTTGGAGTTTAGATATTCGAACTCTAATCTTTATAACCAAACTCAGGTCCAAATCAGCTAAAAGCACAAGAATTTCACTATGAGTAATGACTTCAGGCACTCCAATTGCCAGATGATTAAATGAAGATGTCTTCAAGTGACCTGATTTTGATAGATGATATTAAACCAAATCTGAAAATCAGACTCCCCTAGTGGTGGAAAACCCATGGGATCAACTAACTTCATGACATTTCTGCCGGCTTGATGATGAACTGTTCTAGGAACTGCTGGCTGCATTTTCAGTCAATATGAAGCTACTTTTGAAAACTTTACCTAAAGCTGATCCTGTTGTTTAATCTGAAAATCATCTGGTTGGCACATCTCTACCTAAAAACAAATTCACATTTTGGTTGAAAGTGAAACTGTAACACTTCCCTATTAAAAGAAAAAAGAAATGTCAGTGAGACTGAGAAAAGCTTACTAGAATTGCTTCTTGTTGGGAATTTGATTTTGAAAGAGGTTTCATGCTTTAACAGGCTGGTTGTCAGTGACCCTTGAGGTAGCAGCATCTGAAGGTAGACAAATATAAATTGAAGTAAAATTACAGTCAGGTGTACTGGGAATGTTCAGAGCATCAACCCCCATTAGGGGTCCTCAGGCCATGTATTTGCTAAAGAAGCATTGAGTGGAAATCCTGGCTTAGGACACCCTTTCTTCTCATTCCCTGCCTTCAGTCACTCATTCCTTTTCCCTGCTGCTTCCTCAGTCATGTCCCTCAAGTAACTGAAAATATTTGACTGAAATAAATAAAGGGGGGGGGGGGGGGAGGGGGGGGGGGGAGTGCGGGGCTGGGGCACAGTATTGCAGTTTTTCACCAAGTCAAGTTCCCTGGTCTGATTTCATGACCAGGTCCAGAAACACCTGTGCTGGCACAAGTGAGGAAGGAGATACCTACAGAATGGGAAGGAGAAATGGAACAGAAGGGGTACGATAGGAGGTAACACCTAGACTATTATTGCTGCTGAACTCCACAGTGCGAAACTGCAGCCCCATGGTCTAAATGCCACCTTGCTCCGAGATGGGGAAATACACCGATGTCCAACAGTTGTCTCCAACACCATTCAGCCGTGGCCAGAAATATCTCAGGTGTTGGATGGTTTAGGGTCTTCCTGAGGCTGTGGCAATCTTGTGTTCATCTATAAATGGGATAGTTGTTCCCCACAAGGGCTTGGAGGCATTTCAAGAGATCAAATCGACCTTCTCCCACTCAATGGAAAGATCAGCTGTATGAATGTCCACACAGCTATTTCTATGTAGCTATATGCTATACGTTATACGCTTGTGTGTGAGTAAGGGTGGGGGTACCCGGGGTCTGTGCCATTCTACAAAGGTACCAAGTAGACACAAGCTAGTGAGATCATCATGGAATGGTCATTACACTGATTTTGTGGTTACAGATCCTGAGATTGTGCCCTTACCATGCTAAGCCTCTGATTGTTCACAAAAGCTTTTGGACGCTTGTGGCAATGGATTGGTGACTTATTTTTCTCATTGTCTGTCACTGGGGCCCATTTCCTAATTCTTCTAGCTATGTCCATGCAAATTAAACTGTAAATGCAAAGTGAGCAACAATTGTGTAGGCTCTAACCTACCTCTGGTCAGTCGTCAATGAAGGAACAGCTCCCTGGTGTCTTTTTTACCTGAAGAAACTAAAAGTACATGGTGCCCTTTTAATCTGGAAACAAAAGAGAACAAAGGCAAACAAATGGAGGTGAAATTATCTAGCCTTGAGATCTGAGTTTTCTCCATATTGAACTTCTGGTACCTACTTAATGAGCCCATGTTGTTGCTCGCTAGTGAGTGAGAACAAAGAGAAATGACTCATGCTGCCTTGTTATTGTTACATAATCTATACAAGTAATTTATTTTTATGGTTAATTACTGGATTAGTTAGGTCTATTGGAAATGTAAAGAGATGTGGCAGAAGGAGTTACAAGAGATTCAAACCAGTGTCTGTAAAACTGTGCAAAATGTCTATGTATATAATGTGAAGGAAAATCTGCATAAAGTACAACTTCTTTCAGGGCTGATCATTTGTGTTAGCATTTTTGAGTGCAGCTGGATTCCCTTCAGCTTCAGTAGGCCTTTGTCCTTAGACTGGTCAAAGGCTTTTTTACAGTGACAACACCCCCTTTCTTTTACCTCTGTGAATAATTCCTGCTCTTACCTGCTGGGGGAACTTAGAGTCAATATGTGGTTCCTTCTCACATGAGTACACAGGGCTATTTGTATAGCCCCCAAAATCACTGTCTGTATTAATCAACATAGAGCTGTGAGAGTATGGGCTATAAATCTTTCCAACCACACTCAACTGCTAGAGATTGGTTTGTGTTATTTATTAAAAGGTAGCAACAATAATTACTCTGAAGTGGCTGGATGCACCTAACTATGTAGTAAACATGCAGGTATGCATCTGAAGCTGCAAAAATCCATTGGTCATGAAGTGACCTAAATTGGGATTACATGCTGAGGCATCAGTCTAATATGAAATTACTCCTATGTTTTTATTGTAATGACCAATTAAGTATCAGCACCTCAGAAACCTCAGGTGGCTGGTTTACATGAAATAAACATCGACCTTGAAAATCTGCCCCTTTTGAAATCCTAATGCTGATGTGTTCTGAAAGGGTCAGGCCGTCACCATGGTGTTGGCAGGGGTGAGTTGTGTTTGGCTGCCGACTGCCGAGACATCCTTGGTGCCAAAGATTAGTTGTGAGCAGGGGAGTTGCTAGGAGCCTGGGGTAAACACGAATGCTCCCTGCTTTCCATACAGCTCCACTTCAAAGTCATGCAGTGCGCTCATGAAAGTGCCCAACGCTCCTCTTCGCTCCTTTAACAACATGTGGTGCATGGGGTAGGGAGTCATATTGTGTTCTTTTGAGTCTTTTTAAAACAAATTTTTATTTAACCTCTGCTTTGACCCAGCACGTAAGTGTGTTGCCCAGATATGCTCCATTTCAGTTTATTTAACCAGAATGTTTGCTTACTCAGTGACCACTGGAGGGGAACTACTGTTCTTATTAATTCCACAATGGGTATTTGTTGCTTCTTGTTTTCTGACATTTTCTTTATGACCATAATTGCAGAGTTCTTGTTTTCAGATAATAAATGCACGTGTCTATTTGCTCAGGTATTATGCAATTGATCTCCAGCTATTAATTAAAGATCTAGACTCAATGTCTCTGAACCTGCCTCCGGATATTTGTCCTTATTGTGTCATACCTTGGATGCACAAACAGGGAAACCACGTACAGCTCTGCATGTACACTGCTCATTCCCTTTAATAAAGAAATCTGAATTCAGGAGTGGCAAAGAAGGATTATACAGAGCAAAGAATATTTTTCTGATGGGATTTTTATTCTTCCTTCTTTCCCTGGCCTGCCAGCATTTCTCTCAAGATTCTGACACGCAAGCATAATGAGCTGTTTGCTCTGCACTGCTCCCAAAAAGCCTTACAGACTAAAAGAGGTTTATTTTTCCTTTACTGCTGTTGCTGTTAATAGCAGGACAGACTATAGTTGGCACTGGGAACAGGATGAAGATTTCATGGGTGAAAAGAGAAATCAGAGATTGCAAATTATTGCAGAGAGAAGACGGATTGGTTGCTCTCACTCCCAAGAGCCCATTTGGGCAAATATGTTATATGATCCTGTGAACAAATTGTTGCTTTTCCAGACTAGACTGTTTTCTGTGTAAACACTTTACTGTAGCAATGTACAAGAACAACACTTTCAATCCAAAACTCAACAAAAATAGACGCTCCAGAACATTTGGAACTCGTTAGACTCCAGAAGGAAAAAAGGAAGGAGAAACTGCTAAAAAAAAGCTTTTCACCTTCAAAATGTCCTCATTTTTATTTTTTTTTTAATGTTCAAAAAATCCTCCCAGGGAGTTCCAAAGCTTTTCAAAACTCAGAACTGCATGGGTTCTCACATATAGCAAAGGTGCAGCTTAGAGAGGCAGAAATTGGTTTCAACCGACTTAGTAAGTAGTCATTACATTTGAAGAGCAAGGTTAATGAGCTTGGGAAGCCGGGATTTGGTTCTTACCCCTTTCGTACACTTCCTGTTCCCCTTGGGAAAATCACCTAGCCCCTTTGTGACTCAGTTTCCTTGCCGCCAAAGGAGAATAGCATTTTCTGACCTCACAGGGAGTGCGTTTGAGAAATAGTTGAGCACCTAGAGGGATAGAGCTACAGAAACACATGCTTTTAACACCAGCAGATGCAATTGGTGTATCTCACTGCAGCCAAACAATTTTCTTGTGAAGTCTTCCCCTGGAAAATGCTGATTCTATGGAACCAAAATGTTTGATGGAAAATAATATTTTTGTGTGATATATGAAAAATTGGCTAAAGATTTTGCTGTTAGAAACTTCAAGATTGTATCTGTGCAGTTAACTATATCAGTTATCAGTTACAGAACAGTCAGAAGGACTTATCCGACCCAAATCCTTCAACCTTTTAAACCCCATGTAGATCTGTGGACTCCCCTTGATGTTTCTCTAACTTCATTTTTTAAGTACTGTTTCACTGGAAAAAGGAAAAGTTAACATCGTTTCTTCCTATCCTTGACAAAAGGACCATCACTGACCCACAAAACAGAGCAAAGGTTTGGTCCTCATCCCTCTGAGTGGTCATAGCCACCCAAAGACACGCAGGAGCATTATCTGTACACAAACTGAAATCACTAATTTTATTTAATGCATGCGAGTGCTGTCAACAACCTACAGTGAACATGTTCAAATAAGAAATTGGAGTTTCTGGCTTGATCACAAGCTGAAAACACTAGGTGGGGTTTTAAAAACTTCTTTTCCATTCCATAGACAAATTAAATCTTTTGCTTCTAGAGCTCTTCTAGCTATCATTTCCTTCAGCATTTGGGTTACTGAGATGAGTACTGATGGTTAAGTTAGAATGAGCTGTTGAAACCTCATGGTTCTGTAGAGAGAAGGTGCCCGCAACTTCTGATACAGTATCCTAACATTTTGGCATAACTTCATCCTGCATAACAAAATCAAAACCATGAGAACATTGGCATAATCTTTTGGCTTCATAGGCTTGACTGCCGCAGGCTCAGCTTCTGAAGGTTTAAGAACTTTTATCCCAGTTCAGATAATATTGCCAAAACTCAGGTTGTCGTCTATAGAAAATAATTGCTTGTCCAAGTCTTTACAGTCTCTACACTAGTTTAATAACAAGTAATTAGTTGAATAAGTCCAATTAATGCCTTTGTACAGATCTGAGATTGGAGTAGGATTGTAGGTCAAGTTTAATTTTAAAATGCAATAGAATTACTATCACTCCGTACACACCCAGGGCAATGCTATTATGGGCTTTCCCATTAATACATATGATTCATTATTTGGAGCTGGAGCCCAGATCTAACAACGCGTGTGTTTAAATCTCTAAAGCCTATCTAGAACTGTAACATCCACTGCGAATGGGGGCTCCTTTTTCTTCCTTTCTCCAATAAACCTGCTGGAGCCAGTGTTACCTGTGAACGATGATGGAAAGATTGTGCGAGTGGAACAGTGCCCTGAAACAGTATGCAAGAATTTTGTATTAGATGGTACTTCTCAGAGGGCTCACAAGCTTCCAAACAGTAACATCCCCCACTGGATATACACCTGACCAAGGCTGTTTTTCAGAAGCATAACTCTGGCTTCAAGAAATACTGAGATTCATGCATTTTAATGGATGACTCTGTTGTTTCTTGCTTCAGGGCCCTGACAAACTTCAGCTCTTGGCTCACGCTATGCCAGTGCACAAGCAGGGAGAGTCAGTTTGTGCAGCTTTCTCACTGAAAAACAACATTTGCTTTTGAGATTAATGGGCCGGCCTAGGAAAATTTCACAGCCCTCTAGACAAAATGTTGTCCAGCCATTATAAGTACAAAAGGACGTGCAGCTGTTTTGCAAGCCGACTCATTAACTGAGTGTTATTAAAAGCTCATATACCTCCCTGCTGTGATGCTCTCATTATTAAAAGATAGACAATATCATAGTAATTGGAGGTGTGTGCTTTAAGTGTTATTTCTATGCTCTATTACTCCTCTTGGTGGACAGAGCTATCTATTCTTGCCACACACTGACAAATTTCCTCCGAAATGGCTTTTATGTGAACAGGTAGCTTAATCGCTGTCTATCCTGAACCACTCACAGGTCTATTCTGGTATTAAATTAAGTTTTAAATTGATTGCTTATATTTCATTGACATTCTGCACTGAGTTGGAGTCAGGATCCCAGTGACATTATTCCTCACTGTGTCAGATTCATATTCTGAAGTTTGGGAGATAATAATAATAATAATAGGAATTACAGTAATAAATCACTTTTCTAACTATGGGTATTCAAAAATAAAAATCACAGTAACTGTGATTTGAATCTAATAAGAATTTCTTTTATGACTTTAAGGTTAGTCTGAAAGAGAAATGTTATGCAAAGTAATGTAAAGAAACATATGGTCAGAAAACCGGCTGCAGCTGTCAGACCAAAATTCATCCAGCCCAAATCTTGTGCTTGTATGATGCAAGGGTAGAGATATCCTGCTGTTTGTACATCCTCCCAGCTCCCAAGACTAGATGATACAGGGACTTTCTGGTCCAGGAAACACTATTAAGAGCAGCTGATGGACTCAGACTAACAAAACCACAACTGTCTTTTATGATTTAGGCCCGCAACTCCTTACAGCAGTGAAGTCCAGAGCTTGTTGACATGTTATGCAAGCAAACACTTTCATTGCTGATATGAAGTTCGCTCCCTGCTAAGTTTAGAGAGCGTCCCTTTATTCTTATGCTAGACAGAGGAACGTGGTTTTGGTAAGGTAAACTGACAGCAATCATCTCAGTGCATTATTGTTTATGACGTGTAATTTAAAAGCCAGGTTTTCCAACAATTTATGGAGGCAATTATGCACCTAATTTGCACAGTTATTTTAGACTTATGTATAATATTGGATAAACTGCATGTTCAACTGGGCTAATGCAGGGCTGGAACAGCACCAGATGTTCCCTGGTATATTTTTCCAGGGGATGATGCCACATTTATCATAACCTCTTCTAACTACAGTGAACAGTAAGTCAACTCACTAATAGTTTCACACCAGGTACAAGACACATTAACTTTCAAGGAGAGAGCATGCAATGTTAGCAATAGGTAGCATGTTACAGAAGAAATCTGACTTTGGAGCTTAGCACTAGTGTGTACTGGTTAGACAAAAATTTAACAGCACAGGATGACAAAGATGTTCCCTTTAAAGTGTAGGTCACAGTATCAGTGAAAGTTCTGAATTTTAATTTGGATTCTCAAGCTGACTCGCTGCAATCCACGCAATGCATATATATAATACACATATATATGCATACTACATTGCCTGAACAAGCTTTTTCATAGCAAGTGCTTTGGCAGGCTGCTTTAGAGACCACAGCCTCTGAAGTATGCAAAGGGCCACTGCATTGGACAGGCTTGTAAATCCTTACTTGTCATGCACAACACAGTAAAAAAGAAGTGTTGCAATTCCTGCTGTAATCTTGCCCAAAGCTAGCCAGTAATGAGGCCAGAAGTTTTTGATGAAAATATTCACAAAAATTAAGCTATTAAATCATTTTCAGGAAGCTACTTCAGTCACTCAAGGTGAACTCAGCTCTGAGTTTAGCTTTGTCCAATGATACATTCTGGCGTAGAAAGCAAAGGATTTCAGAGGGGAAGGGTCTCTCTATTGCTCTAAAAGCCTGAAGGTAAACAATTGAACTAATGGCAACAACAAAAAAAGTAATAGAGCAATTATAACACTGTCATGACTCATCTTGGTGGTTAGACAAAGTACTTTACACAGCTCAGCTGAACTGAATACTTCATAAAAGAGATTAAACTGAAGACTATCCATACGAAATTGTGTGTTACACTGATTTATGGGGAAAACCATATGACTGTAAATCATTGACAGAGTTCTTGTCCAGCTACATCACAGTAACAGAATGATCACATCATACAGTAAGAAATAAATGACTCATTTAATTTCATGGTAAGAGAAATCCTGGAAGATATTGAAGCTTTAGGAACTTGAGCTATTCATATGCATTCGCTTCGGCTTCACGGTCTTTAAAACCCCTAAAATAACTTTGAAGTGAGGTTATTTATAAAGAAAAACTACAAACAAATTAAGTTAAATTTACAAGGTAATACACAATGGACATACAAATATCTGACCTGAATGAATGTTTGACAAATATAATTCAAATAGCAAATGAACAGCATGGCACAAAGGGACATCGTCACAATTATGGAGCTTAAAAATAAGACTATTTTTTCCAAGCTTGTCTGCCTTCAAAGATATTTAAAACCTGATTCTCCTCCAGCACATATTAGTGTCAATCAAAAATAACTCTGCTCAGGTCAATGGATTTACACAATTGCAAAATTAGTATAAGTGAGAGGACAATCAGAGCTTTTGTATACTACAAAAATCTCTCTTAATAGCAACAGCAATAGAGAAGAAGGAGGTAGGAGGTCCCTTTCCAGGACAAGCTGGGTGGATAAACAAGAAAAACCTGCTGAGCTTTCAAGTGAGGATTTGTAGGAGGAGCTATAGCATTAATTTAGCCATTAATTCACTCCTTAAAAGTTTCCCCTTTCCTGTCTTCTGTTTCATCTGACATGTTTAGCGGTAGTTGGTCTATAGATTTAATGACAGACTGTAGAGACGTGGTCTCCTTCACACAGGACCCATAAAGAAATATGGAAGTTTAAAATTACATACTTGAATGGGATCATTGCCTTTTGGGTTGTTTCTTGTGAAGATGAGACAAAGGATTTATAGTGTCTCTCCACTCTTGCACCCAGTCCACGAGCTTGCCAAGTCATAGGCTGCCGTCTGCAGAGCGCAGCTACAACACCACCAGAGACCTTGCATGGTCACTGTATCTGTGTGATGGATCCAGGGAAAGGTGCCCTTGGGAGACACATTCTCAACTGCAGCTTTGTCTTACAGGGTTGGCCCCACTTCACATGCAGTCACATTTATTCCAAAGGACACCTCTGTTCTGTGACCAAACGAGGGGGTCATCAGGAATTATCAACCTGTAGTGCTTGTTAAAACAAGCTGTTTCTCTCAGGTGCATTCACTAAATTTGATGGTCAGTGTGAGCTGGCTCAGTGCATGAAAAACAATGGTCAAAAGGGAAGAAGAAGACATAATACAGAAAACTTTTCTGTTCTGTGAGTCCAGACTGTAGATGTGTCAGAAGCGGACTTGTTCAACTCTTGTAGCAGGTCAGATTCCCAGATCACAGAAGCCACTTTAAAAATTACCACTAACCAGGTCTTTGTTGGAAGACCTAATCAAATCAAAGACAGAAATAAATGGAAATGTGGGAGAATAAGCTCATACTTCTTGCAGATGGACTTCTCCTGGCTACAGAGGGTCAGTGTGGAGAAATGCTTCACTGACTTCAAACTACCATCTCTCCTATAGGAAACAGATTGCACTTACATCAGCAGATATTTAAACATTTTCAGCTAGAGAAGAAAATCTACTTATTCAAGGCAAAACTTTTGTTAAAACAACTTCCTCAAAACCACTGGGACTTTGCCAGCAAATTAAGCCAGAAATAATTTACCCAAAGAATATGAAGTCAACAAGCTTTAGAACTGTGGGAACTGCAACTACTGAATAAATAATTTGTGAATATCATTTAACTAAGGACAATTATAATATCACAAAGGTATAGAAAGATCAACATGCTACAGATAAACATGGATCGGGCTCTCAGCTGGTAACTGACTTCTACGAAATTCACGTACCTCAGTCACTTTGGGCCAGTGAAGTAGAACAAGCACTTGGGGAGTTTATTTTCCCTTTTGGGCTCACACGGCAAGGCCAGTACCATTAACGGCTTTAGTTATTTACTGGAGCAAACCATTTCTATTTGGTGTGAAAGCCACTTTCCAGCTAATGGGAAAAACAAACCAGTTTTCTCACAGGAGACAGAGACTATGCACACAGAGGACATAAAATAGTTGATAGTCCTGCCTAAGGGAGTCCATATTTGTTCTGGCAGAATATGTTTGCCAGCCCAGGACTGCCCTGGAGACACATTTCTTCAGAGTTTCTCTCTGTAGCTCTGCAGAGCCTTTACATGCTGCTTCATAGCATGCCCTGTTTTTACATTTGGCTTTAGGGGAAGGCTGGAGTTACAGAAGAGATAACCACCCACTGGGGTGATGGCACTACCCTTGCTCTCAGCAAGGCTTCCTCTTTCCTCGCCCCTGTGCACTTGTCTGATCATGAACTGACCCAAGTGTGAGTAGGAACAGATCAAGTCATGTTGTGATTTTTCGGTAACCACCAACATTAAAACATTTCTGAGTCTTTGCCTAACAATAGTAGGTGGTTGTTTTGTCTCTTGCTCTCCAAAAGAAAATAAAAAAAGAAAATGCAAAACTTACTGAGGTTTTTTTGACATTGTTATTTGAATTTCATTCCCTTCAAGGCTCTCCCAGGCAGTCTATCTTAGTTCAGAAAGGTACTGACATCTTTTACCTTCCCTCCTGGTCTTTGCTGACAAACAGCAAGACGTAAATTTGGAAACATCGTCTCAGCTGTTAGACAGTTTCTCATTTCATTTCTTAGCCTCCTGGGGCTTTAGAAGGGAATCCCACCCCCAGACAGCTCATAAAGTCGTTTGTGACACAGGATGTCCCAGTTACTGTATAGGAATGTTGAAAGCATTTTATTTTCTCCCCTTTGATTTTTATTGGTTGAGCTCCCGGTCTTTTGTGAGTAATTATACCATTTGCTTTATGTCTTGCTTTTATAATGACTAATACAAAAATATGTGTACAAGCAAATGGAAGCGTATTACTGAGTGATTAACAGTGAACAATTAGGATTAATTAAGGTAATTATTTTAATAAATAAGAATTAGTGAAATATATCCATAAACAAAGCTATGGCACATATTAAGCATGGCTGATGCAGGCTAAAGAAACAGAATTGTGGCAATTGGGAACAGAGGTAAGGAGGAGACAGAGATGATTAAAGAGAAATACTTGTGTACATAAAAAATGTAATTAGGCATAGGATGGAATGGGCATATCCAGACTGCTATGTCACTGGCAAGGATATTTCATTTCATCTATTACCGCTAGGAATGACATTCATACACAGTCATCCATGTCTAACCATGTGCTTAAATTTCCATTTCTTTCACAGTAATATAAAGAAGTCAGAAAGGCATAAAAATGTCGTAAGAAACATCAGGCAAAATCATTCTTTTCCATCACTTTTTACTAACTCAGTTTTGAAAGCTGATCATAGCATCAAGATGAAACTCTGTTCTGGAGGTTCAGAGCTAGACAAGAAATTTTCAGTGGTCTAACCAAGATTTGCACCACAACGTCACTGAAATCAGAAGACAATACAATACCCCTTTAAGGCCTCTGCACATATTCATGACATTACTTAATATTCATCTTTTTATTGATTGTTGATGAGCTAAAGGAACTTGTCTTTTGCTATCTTATATTCCCCCAGATTTCCCCAGCTTCAATATCACCACTGGAAAAGACAATCCATGGGGTTGCCACTCTGAAGGGTGATTCTGCTCCCATGGCATCACAAGTGAGAGTTTTCCACAGGGTAATCTCTCCAATTAAATGGATATGGTCTGTTACTGGACATTATTAACCTTCGGCACAATCAGATCAACAGAAAGATGCCAGTAAAGCTTTAAAAGCAGTAAACCTCAAGATTTGATATGTTAGACCGGTGCCAATAACTTTTCTTTCCACAACAAAGTGTTTCAGTAGACTGAGGTCCTCAGATTAGAATCAAACCTTAGTAAATTCTTGCTAGAAGGTTTATAACAAGAGTGGTAAGAAAGACACACTGAGAGTGGTGCTACAAATAATGAAAGCAGGAATTTTGGGAGGACATTGTTGTGTCAGGAACGTGGTCTGTCTAGTCACAATATTATTCAGCAGTATTTACTCTGGGGTAAAATACAGTTAGTTCTTTTTTGATTAGATGTATTAGGAGTATAAAACTGTCAGTACCATATTCACACTCTCCCCTCCTGCAGGAGAGTCCAGCTGCTGACTCAGCACTTGTTTGTTGTTGGGAAAAACTTCAAGTCTCAACCAAGCCTCGTAAAACAACTTTGCTTCAGTAAATCATACTGCCTTTTTGTAGATGTTGAAGGTCAATAGAATGACAGGAGTACACACACAGTTAAGAAACCAAAGACCCCAGCAGAGACTTTCTCAGTTTATGTATTGTTCTACTTGAGTTCTTTGTCTGCTCTTTTGGCCGTGATTAAGCAACAAGTTCCAGCACATGGTTAAGGACTTTCCTGAACTGGTGCCTAAATTTGCTATAATGCAGCAGAGTTTTTGGTTATTATCAAGATCTTCCAGTGTGTAATCAAGAGTGAGTCAAGGAGGGTAAAGGACTGAGCAAGACAGAGACCAGAATCGTGCATCCCATTGTCCCTAGCCCAAGCTGGATGCTGCCAGATATTTCACTAACCGTAAAACTACGTGCTTTGAAGGCTAAAGTAATTCATTGTATTAGAGATTAAAAACCAAGCTTTAGGAAACAAAGTCTGCTTCAGTCCATTCTCAGGGAATAAAAAAGGCACAAAATCCCTTTTTTTAAGCACAGAAGAACATCAAATTGATATTTATCTCCCTCTTGGGAGAGATGGAATTGAAAGCATTTTAATTCACAAATGTCTGGCTTGCTTCTCTTCGAAAGCTTCCTGAGAATCCAGAGAGGGAGGGGAGCTCTCATGTTATAGCTACTTCAGCAAGTCCATGTAACACAGTTTACTTACAGCCCTTGATATTCACGTGGATAAATACACACACAGTGTTGACAGGTTCTTTCCCTTGCTCTGCTGGAACACAGCCCTTCCAGCCTGTTTTTGAGCATGTTACTAGCATTTGATTGAGCCATCATTTTATCATATGCCACTGGCTTTTGTAACCAAGCTGAAATCTCACTTTCATGCTGCTAATAAATTGCAGTGTTACCCTCTACCATGTGCAGTTTTGGAGGGAAGAGAAAGTTTAAAGGAAAGAAGGAGATCTTGAGGTTTGCTGTTTGGAGTCAGCTCTGCATTGTATTTCACTATGTAAGCAAACATATGCACAGTTTTCTGTTAAAGTTTTCAGGCAGAGTAGTTCAACAGGCAATTTCCTGTACTAAGTAGTGTTATAATTAGGATTGCCACTGGAATGAAACACTGTGTGCCCATATTATTGTATTACACCATGTTTGCATTTAATTGTTACATCTGAGAGACTTACACACACCCACATTTTGAGTGGGTAACTTCATGCACACTGCTTTTTACATCGTAGCTTTAAAGCCCCTTCATTATCCCTCAACAAATATATTTATATTCACACATGTATCGGTAGAGGACCACGGATAGTATCGGTAGAGGACCACGGATAGTAAATCATTACGGACTCTTGTGGTTCTTTTTTACCTGTACAAAGGCACATACACATATACCAGCATCTTGGTTCAAGTGAAGCAGGAATGGCAAGAGAAATGTTTGTATTTGGTGATCAAGGGACGCCTGTGAATCTCTCAAATCTAGCTGTGCCAACCTATGAATCCTCCTGGTTTGCTCATATGTGTAAATCAGCTGAACCTGTCCAAAAAGCCACACCAGGTTTAAGGGATCAGATTTTCTGTTTCCACTCTGGTGAAAAAACACTTTTGACATCAGTGGCAGCATTCTTGGGCACTTTATTGTTCATGCTTTACACGATTGGTCTTTAGACTTGCAGTGTAACAAGGGGACGCTGGAAAGAATAAAAGTAATAATAGACTGCGAGCTACGGGAATGACACGTGTCTCAGGAGCTGTTTGTCTGCATATCATTTCTGGTTATAGGCAAGAGCCACTCAAGTTCATTAAGAGTGAACGGAAGTCCTTCAGCCCCAGATTCCTGTCATTTCATTTGAAGAGGAGGCCTCTGGCGTGTAACCAGATATCTTCCGGGTTTTAAGGCTTGCTGATCTTTGCCTTTAGACTTCTGGACAGTATTAATTTACATAGGCCTGAAAACAAGCGTGGCGCTATCCGTCTTCTTGAGTTACATGCAAGGAACACCAATAAACTTCCTGATGTAACTAATAAAGGAAATTGGGAAGGAAGGAACAGTCTATCAATTATCAATAGGATAAAAGTTGCAGGAATCAGGCAAATTAAAGTATGTGAAACAAGTAGTTAAATTTAAGAGTTGAGATTCAAAGGGAAACCCTGAGCTCCTTCTCATTTTGACATACTGAGCATAAATCCATTTACAAACTGGCTGCAGAAGAGAAAAAGGAGGACAGAGACAAGGAGAATAATGGAAAGAGAAAGAACATTTTGGAAAGAAAAAAGAAAGGGATGATTTATTTCTAGGTGGGAGAGATGGAGATCTGCCACTTTTCATAGGATCCGGAAAAAAAACAGTTCTTTTTGTGAGCCATGCTTCTTGGCACATTTGTTTGTTTGCATCACTGTTTTAGTGCAAGCTGATGCTGCTCCTATTTTGATCTGATCTCCAATTAAACAAAATTTCAAAAGTAATTGCATGTAGCTTTTATTAATTCCAGTGAGAACAGTACCTCCATATTTCAGTGCTGAATTTGATTCAGGGAATCTAAGAAACTGGGACATCATGGAAGAAGACAAAACCATATTCTTGCGGGGATTTTCCTTGACTGATACCCAATCACCACCCTCCAGTTAATGTTTCTTTTCCCAGTGGCTAAATCTGCTCTGTTTCCAAAGATAATATGCTGCGTCTCAAGCACATTATTACATTTCTGCCTTGGGTCTAAGCTTTCCTCCAAAACATTTTTATTATCCATTGTGCAACATAGTTCTGCTTGCTTCCTAATCAGGAATAATGATAATAGTAATCTTGATGTGGATAATAATAGTAGTTTCTGAATGGGGAAATGAGTTCTCTTTTCACATTCAGATTTCACATCAGTCCACAGTAAAAGATCCAAGAGAGCGAAAGCACATGTTTTGGCTCAAAGACAGTCCCGTGGTATGCTTCTGTCAGGTCATGGGTCAGAAAACAACAGGAACAAAAACCCTAAAAATGTGACACACCCTTACTCAGGTCTTCCTTAAGCGCATGCCTAAGACTGAGCACACTATTAACTCCTTTTTTGGCAGACAGGCTGAGCAGGGGGATTTCCTTCACTGATGAGCTACTTATGATTCGTTCTCTTCAGCAATAGGAGTCAGCAGTGGGAAAGTTGTTTATTATTCAAGCATCTCTTCCAAAGCAAGGAAAACACTGATTGTAAGAAACTTGAAAAACCTCTGTCACAGATATCAGGCCTATGTACTCTATGCCTTTGCCAAGTCAAATTAGGCTACTTTACTTGATATTAAGTTTGACAAGGAAAGAGCCTGTGAAAACCAGAATCCCGACTGGGCGTGCCTTCCACAACTCACTCCATTTTTTAGTGCTAAAATTCCTGCAGTAGCCCTATTCACTCTCAGCCTATATTTCTGTCTGCATTTATCTTGTCTGGAAATTTACCTCATTGTGCCCTAGACGTCTTCTAATATTCACTTTCTTCAAGAATGTGAACAACACAAGTAGACTTTGTTTTGGCTAGCAAACCGGTCTTACCACATGTGGATGTCTCTATGGGCTTTGGTTTCTATTTACCTCAACAGATTATAAATTCTATTATCATGCTAATTTGCAGGTCCACTGAGTGTATCAGACTTGTGGGCTCCTCAGTCCTATAAAAATACACTTCTGCTACATCATTTCCTGGCAGGGACAATGACAAATCAATTTGTTTATTAACAACCATAGATAATTAAGAAAAGGATTCATAACACACTTTTAAAAAGCAGGACAATCTCTCTGAGGACAGAGTGAGCGTGAAAGATTTCGCTCTACACTGCCTAACCAGGAAGAACTTCCACTAAGTTGCTTTGACTGCATATTGAAAACAGAATCAGACCTTTGAGACCTGCAGTGGCCCAACTTTCAGTGAACTATCCCAGCAGAAATCACACTAGCACTTTACTGAATTAACATACTTTAATTACAGAATGACACTTCCCTGAATTCTTAGTGTTTTGCACACAACCTTTGCAAGGTATTCAACATATAAAACAGGTTCCCACAAAGGATAATAATTTAGACATCGTCTAGTTCACTTTTATTTCGTGGTTTTTAAAAAGAATATTTTTATAAATGGTTACCTTCATCTTGGACATCATGTCCCATAAATATACATGAAAATGTTTATACTTCTCTTTCTCCTATGATACCCAGTTGTATCTCTTACCAAAACTGTGTTTGTAGCCTAGTTAAAATAAAGGTCTAGTTTATTCTGACTTTGGTTTCTATTTAGCACAGGCACTTAGGCATATATGATAACACGTGTTGGGGATGCTGCTCAGCAAGGACCACCCCTCCCTGAAACAGTTCTCTATTATTTAGCCTCCTGACACTGGCATCTTTTAGCACATCAAAATCCTTAAGAGTACTCTCAAAATCTTTAGAGCACATCAAAAGAATTTAGACAAAGCCCTCAGCAGCTCCCTGTCTACCCACAGAGAGCATCCCTTCTCTAACATGCTACAGAGGCACTTTTCCAGCTTCCCGCCTCTCCATTAACATTAGTTGCAGCTTCACCTCGATCTCTCTGGCACAGTGCAATATGGCATGGCCCAAAGCTGAAAGCCTGCCTTCTCTCCGGTGGTGCCCCCAGGAAGAAGGATTGGAAACCTCAGCAGCATAAGCGGGTCATCAACAAAGCTCCAGTCATTCTGACAGTTTTAAATGAGACCCCAAGTACAGTTTATTTGGTGATAGGAAAAACATTTCTAGAAAAATAAGAAATGGGTCCATTGTTGGGAAAGAACCACCAGTCAAGCCTTTTCTAAAACTCTGTTCAGTAAAGAACATGTCAACCAAAAGCAACATAGAATAAGATGGGACAATTCCTACTGTACTCTTCACATCTATTTGGCCTGGAAAGATTAGCTCAGTGATTTTACAAGTTCTTGCTGTTCCTGTATCTGTCAGCTTCCTGACTAGAAAGGCTCACTCCTCATTATTACCAGAAAGCAAAGTCAGGCAGGTTATAAGTATTATTAAAGGTCTGAATGTTGGCCTGAATGTTTCCAAAAATCAGCCACTGCTATGTATTCCCCCACATCATCTCGGGAGCCCACTGAACGGATGTCTCCATTGCTGTATGGTTTAACACTCTTATTTCAATGTTTATAATTCTGATTTACATGGCAGCCAAAACTGAAGCAGCATTTAAATGTATTCTTCAACAGATTAAAATATGAATTTGCATTAAAAAGTTTCAGAGTCATTCCATTAAGAAAGAATATTTCTCCTTTCTCTGATAACTGTCTCAGGCTCCAGGAAGAGTTGCTGACATGACATGATTCCTGTATTCTCAGAGGCAGGCAGTGGGAAAAGGAGATATCAAAGGGGCTGGTAGACCTGTATATGAGGGTGACATCTGCCTGATCTTTGCATCCCCTCCTTCTAGTTGCAGCCCAGCAGAACCGTTTCCACAAGGCTGGGGTGAGGAAGCCCATAGGAGCCTTAACTTACCCTACCTATCACTGGCTGACAAGGCCAAATGGAGCACCGCGATGGGGTAGGGGTGCCTTTTTGCACCCACTGTGCAATCACTCTAACTCAATGCTGTTGGAGAGCACCCTTTAATAGGGCAATACTGCCACTGCCTTACAGGCAAATTGCACTGGAGTGGCACTAAGTGTCTGTGAAAAAAAAAAAAAGTTAAAAAAAGAAATAAAATATAAGAACTTTCCTTACTGCAATGGAGGAAACGGAGGAGAAACACTGTACTTGAAATCTTGTGTACATAAGAACCTGTAGTTTTATAACCAAGCAGTAAGTCAGTGTGTATAAATTTAACTGTCACAGTCGCATACAATTTAATCAGTCCACATAAAAAGTCTGAGAATGCCACTTTATTGAGTACTCACTAAATGCAGTGTGCATTACAGGAGAGAGTCTTGTCTTACATCCTGGGGATAATGTCACTGGTTTGGGATTCATAAATGAGGTCTGTACAGGAAGAGGGGATTATGCCAGCAATGCGAGAATTCACCACAAGGAATATTTACAAGCTATAAATCCAGTTGTTAATTTCAGGTTATCAAAACCAATCACTGTATCTCAGTTCTCAAACAACATCTGATCATCATCATCATCACACCAGTAATCAGCCACTGCAGAACGAACACGCAGTGAAGCTGAATTTCCTTAACTGTATTGTGCTCGTTTCCTTCACTAAACATTGAATCGCAACCTCAATTAACAGGACATTTCTTGCTTAGGCAAGAGTGGGGGCGGGATGGGGAGAGGTCTTCAAGAATGGCCATGGAACTACATGCACAGTGTGCAGGAAGCAGAAATGTGTTTGTAATTTGCAACAGGAGGAAAAATAAAAGGCTGAAAAGAAAGATTGATTCCAGTTTTCAGACTATTAAATCAATGTCAACTTATCAAATCCTTGTATTTCCTGGAATGAGAACAAAGGTAACATAAATGAATATGTTTCCAGATTTGTGATCTGTTTACAGTTATATTGTGCACTTATTAGCAGTATGACTATTCAACCACAATTAGACTACTGTAATTTTTTTTTTTAATTTCATGTGTAAATTTTGCACTTGGAAAAGTGATAAACAAAAATCAATCTCTACAGGAGCTGTTCAGACAAGTACACTTCAGACTTTACTACCAACAGCTGTACTGAAATACTTCTACAACCACAGTATATAAGTTGCCAGCTGTTCTAACCCTGTACACCATACAGCTCACATGGTGCCTTGCAACTTTGCTCCATAGTACCACCTCCCAGGCATCAATTCTGAGCCTGTCTTTCATGTCACAGTTACGTATCTGTTTTATGATGGTCCAAGTCCATTATCTTCAAATGGACCCACTATCCATTTACCCAGATATGACAACAGAACATAACCCAGAACCGTACAATGGAGAAGACCCATCAGATTGCAAGGACTAGTGCTTCTCCTACTTCACAGATTTCCACCATCCCAATAAAAAAGCCCTTTGCAACACAAGACATATGCAGTTTGTGTTTCAGCATGTTCAGTTCTAAGTTTTGGCAGAGACAGAAATTCTGACTCTTCTTCCTTTCCTCTCATTCTGTCTTATTTTCTAATTTTGTACTAATCAGCTTTTACTGTCTCAAGTGACAGGATCTTGATGCATCCTTGGGGATAATAATCTACGGTGCTCTTGAGCTGTCACTCTGATGAGAGATTGACTGGGTTGAATAAACAGGTCAATCCTAACATAAAGTTTATCATAGAAAATCAGCTGTCAGAGGCCCTACTTAATTTATTCTGACCTCATATCACAAAAAGCAACACGAATCCTTCTTGAAATACCAGGATAGTTCTGGCATAATTCCAGCAATGACAAAGACATTTTGATCAATGGCTGTGTATGTTCCTTTCACAATGAAATTAGGCGTGGTATGTCTTCACCAGAATCCAACAAATCATTGCATGCTGTTTACTCTTCTCAACCTCTTCTCTGTGGAACAGGATCCAGCAGATTGGATTCAGAGTGCTGCAGAGCTGGTGAAAGAGATTCCACTGGATTTCACACAAAAGTCTTTGCTGCTGCTTTTCCCACGGTACTATGCTCCTCATGTTTTGCCTCCCTTGTGATGTTTGACAAAAAGGTCTCATAAAACACAAGAGTAAAATGAAATATCCACATCTCATAAGTTCTGCATATTGAAACCTTCGTTCACTTTCAACAAGTCCATAATCTGTAGGAAAATTAGTGAATTTGCCTTTTTTTTTCTTCCAGAACTGAAGTGATTTCCTGGTCCTACTTCAAATTTACAATGGATTATGAAAAAAACTATAAGCTGAATAGCTTCACTTCTGGTTATGAATGTTTCATTCACATCTACTTGTGGTTGGAGATTTGCAAATCAGAGGTCAAATCCACCAAAGACGTGAGTAGAGTTTTGTCTTCCATATTATATTAATATATTACAACCAAGAAAGAGTGTTAGGTTATTTTGTGAGAGCATTAGGCACATGAACAGTTTTATGACCTTTGATAAGCAAACTTTCTTCATGTACCCCTAATGGGAATGTTCCAGTAGGACATTGCCAACAGGAATGTTTGTCTGGGGGAATGCGGGGGAGAGAGATGTAGCGCATACATCTCTCACTTTTCCCTGTTTCATGTTGTTGTAACACAGTATATTAAATTATTATATTACCTTCAGGAGAAAAAGACATTTTATGATTGAAGTCCTCCAAGTCTAGTGGGCTATGCAGCAGCAAATAAATTAAAGCATATTAGGAAACCTAAAGAACAAGGCAGACCAAAACTGAACATACTCAAAATTACAGGCACCTCTGGAATTGTTCTGGCCTAAAAGTCTAGAAAGGAAACACATTCAGAGAATCTGCAAGGTTTCTTAATTGCTTAGTTAGAGAAGATGTAGGAGATGTACAAGGAAGTTTCCTAAGACACTCACTATTCTGTTCAACAAAACTGATGCCTCCGCTCCTCACAGTACACCAGAAAAATTTCAGGCAGTTTAAAAGACAGACTTGGGAGGCATTTGAGCCTTTGACCCCAGTCATATTTGTGATGAATGTTTATCTAGGTGGCAAGAACACCAGGTTTAAGTGAGTAAAACTTGGGAATCAACTCAGAAAGTGGACAGATATAAACAAGCTGTGTCTGAATGCATCCATCTGAAGGTGGATGAACCTTTCTGTGGAAGGAGATTTCTCTGTGACTGATTGAATTGCCATGACTATGGATCAGTTAAGTTCTGTATGGACAGCTAATATTTCTAAAAAATCACCAATTACATGCCATGTTAGACAACAGCAGTGCCTTTGTGTTCAAAAAAACATGCAGAGAACAGGGATGAGTGGTTTCAAGGAAGGGAAGTCAGGAGGACAAGTTCCACAGCCTGCTGATAAAGGAATTTCTCGGGAAGCAATGATTCAGACTTCATAAGAATTGCCCTAATTGTGTAGTGATGCCCGTCCGTCTGTCTCCCTCCACCCTGTGCACAGTGAGTGAGACGGGAAGAGACAGTTATGGCATGGGATCGGTGCCTGCCTGCCCATGGCTGCTCCACCCCATGCATCTCCAAGTGGTGTTCTGGGAAGGTACCAGCCATTCAAGACAGGGACAGGTGAGCAGATGATGTTTGTCTCTGGTTTTTGTATGCTTTATAGCTGGTACTGCTGGGATTTAACCTGTTATGGAATAGTCTTGCCACCTGAAGACTGAAGCCAACAGTTGAGTGCCTGAAAATGAAACTAAATTGTACAGGAATCAAGGCTATAGACCCTCTGTCTGGCTGGCTTGCTTATGGTACAAAAAGGAGAGGTACTAGGAGGACCTCCAGCAGTCCCTTCTCTCTGGTCTGTCTCCAGCACGGTTTGCTTATGTTGCATCCCTGATGGATAAACAGAAGAAAGCAAAGCACAGGATTATGTGAAGTTAGACAGCCCGTGGGGGTGGAGGGGGAAGGGAAATGAAAGAATATTTAAAGTAAACAAATATACATCCCAGGAAAAGCTCTTCCCAAGAATCTGTAGAGAATTGCCTGTAATCAGTTAATCAGCATAATTGTTTCTAATTAAGCTCCAGAGGCACATCACAAACATTGCTAGCTTTGCAGAGAATTGGGTAGGGGTCTGGGGAGTGCAAAGAGGAAAAAGCTTCCAGTGCTGTATTAATGACAATCATAACTCTCTGCACAGCCAGGGAGGCTTCTGCTCTAATTAGAACCATTCTTGCTGAAATGGGAGGCGACATGATTTGTGAAAAAGACACCCTCAGCATGTAATTTTCTATGTAACAAATCTAGAAAGATGGATGCTCTTTGATCTCGATTCTCCTGTTATTGCTGTTCACACTGGGAAGGGCGCTTTAATGAAACAATCTCAAGGTAATTTACCGCCTTTGAAGTCCTGAAATGTGCTGCCAACAAAATTTCTGGTTTAGTGGAGGCTGCTGCAGCAGTCACTCAGGGTTGCTTAATGGAGCACCAAAACTGGAACATCAAGACATCAAAGGTGAAGGTGCCATGTGATTAATAAACTAAGCTATTCATTTGTTTCTGCCTCAGAGGCAATCTGACAATTTATTGTCACTAGCTAATTTACACTTTGTGAGTACTTGCTCTTGCTAGTTACGCTGCCTATAGAACAAGATAAGTGATGTTTACATGAAGAGGGGAGGAGAATAGACCCTTTTTTAATCTGGGGGAAGAAGGGGGAAAGAAAAGGCATTTTCCAAAATGATTGTGGAAGCAACCCAAACTGTGGAATTTAAGAGAGGGGAAGCTGGACAGAGAGGGGACTCATTTCTGCATAATTCCCTCCCATCCCCCTGCCTCCTTCAACCATCTCCTTGTTTACATGCTGTTGCCAGGAAACAAATCCCAATTAAAAGTGGATTACAAGGCAATGAAACAGCATTATTATGAGGGAAGAGTTACACCAATCCATTTCCATTTAATTTGATGGCTAAGCCAAGGGTTTCAATGATATTGGGCTGGAGAAGGTGGGTCTTGCAAATCTCTGCTGACTTCTGGGGTGGCAGCAAGTCTGGCCTTTGAGGAGAGGGTTATGCCCACCAGCTTCTCTCTTCAGCATTAAAACCTATGACCTTCTTTACCTGTTGGAAATGCCCAGTTACCTAGTCCAGCAAGACCTCACTGGCTTGAGAAAGCCTGAAGTGAAATGAAGCAGCCCAAAAAAGAGAGGAAAAGATGCTTTCCCAGAGAAAGTAAAAGCCTAGTGGAGCTAATGTAGGCTGATTGCTTTTGTGATTGTCATTCCTTCTGTCTCCCCTACTAATGAACCACAGCTCTCTTTCTAAACTGAAAGCAATGGACTTGTAGAGTCATCTCATGCAATACCAAGTGGAAACAAAATATTTGTCTAAGAATTCTGGGAATGTAATTTGGATATGGAGTCTGATAACGCTGCCTGCAATAAGGAGTAGATTGGAGGATCATGAAATGGGAAGGCCTGAAGAACAGGGAGACACGAAGTCGGTACCTCACAGATTAGATCTGCAGTTGAACTCTCACTCCCTGTTTCTGAAAGATGCCCTTTCCGCAGGTATGCCACTGCAGAGGGAGGGCAACTGGCTGCCAACCTCCCTTGCTCTAGGGCAAAGGAGCAAGGGGCATCCTGTGGAAGATACTCAATCTCCTTATCCAGCCTTGGATATAAAAGCTTTTCAAAACCTCAGACTACGGGGAGGTCATACACAAGGAATTCGGTTTGATGTGTGGAAAACGGCTAATGAATTATATTAAGACACCTTCATAAAATTTGTATCCAACCTCAGGTTTTCAGTTAGGGAATTGAAATGGCCAGATCCAAATTCAGTTTTGATTTTGCAGAATTAAGATGGAAATCTCAGGTTAAAAAAAGACCAGGTTGTAACTAAAGGACAAGTTTGATCATGGGGTTTTTTCGTTTGTTTGGGTGCTGTTCTTTTTTTTGAACCAGCACTCAATCCTCTCCTGTGACACAAGCACACATCTACCTCCATCCCCATGGCAGCTGTTTTCAGAAGGAGACCATGTGGTGTTTGTATAGTGTACAGGCTGCACAGTGGTGTGTCCACAGGGCTATTGCCTAAGGCTTGCACCGAGGTCAGGCAGATACACCACAATCCTTGGACACATACCAGAGCACTCGAAAAAGTTACACCTTGGCTTGCCCCAGCAGCACGAGAGACAAGGCATCCAAGGATATCCTACCACACCCAGGTCTGGAGCATGAAGGATCCAGACAAACTGGTTACACAGGCATGGTTAGGTGGTCTTGAATTCATAGCAAAAAATAATGTGCCAAACCAGTTTATAGGAAGATCTCCATGTGCCAGGCGGGGATGTCACAACTACTAGCCATATTAACCACATTATGTGTGGGCACAAAACGTATTTATAGTCAACCTTTACGTGAACTGGTTACAAACTCGGTTCACAGTGGAAACACAGGCAGGGCCTTTTGGGCTATTTTTGGTCCTCAGAATGAGGCTGGAGATATGAGAACTGCCTCTTTGATAGCACGTTGCCTTTCAGTGCTGGGTGGAGGGGAGTAGTTCAGAGGTATGTAAAGCTAAGGAACAATAATAAAAAAATAAATTAGGGATCTGTTATCAAACCTGTGAAAGGTATTGTTTCATAAGCTGGAGGCAATCGTTTGGTTCTTGTTTATGAACCCCTGACAATCTCCCTTCTTTAAACATCACTGTGCAAAAAGCCAAAGGAACCACAAGCTCCAGCAAGGCAGAAAAGACTGATTGTATTTTTCCTTTTTTTTCTTTTTTTGTTTTTTAAGAGGGAAAAGAAGTCTCATCTCTTTGCTCTATGGGGGTTAACATGTAGCATCCTGGCTCCTGTCACTAAGGCATGATAAGACTTCAAAGAGTACAGTGCAGGGCAGATACAGGCGAGCAACAGGAATGGGGGCGAGTAGGAAGCTTGCAAAAGAAAAAAAAAAAAAAACCAACAAAAAACAAACCAACCCCTCCCCAACAGAAAAGAAACCCTAATAAACCACCCAGATCATACATGATACAATCATTGTTCATCTTAAATAGTCTTTTTTTATTAGCACGTTTAGAGGACCCCAGACAGCAGCAAAATATTATCTGAGGTCCGTAGCCATGGGCACAGAGCAAGGAAAGTGAATTTGAAGACCTAGCTACATCTGGAGTTTATCAGCTCCTTTCCTGGCTAGTATTACAGTAAACAATTATCTGTAGATCAGGAGACAGCAGGGACTTTAAAGACCCAAATTACAGAGAAAGGGAGAGAGAGAAGAATACAAGAGATAAAAAGGAGTCTATGCATCTTATCGTACTAATGAAATCAACCTGACAATCATGGCAGGCTGCAAGGGCATTACACTGTCTGGTATTAAATGAGCAGTTACAGCACAGGCTCCTGTGTCAAACAGCAAATAGACACGAAAGAAAAGAAAAATGTACCGCTAGGTCAAGGCGAGTGATTTATAGGGAGCAGTTAGACAGCTGGTCAGTTTTAAAACCTCCTCAAGTGTGCTGTCAGGATAACAACATATTCAAATATTTCGATTAACATTTCAAGGGACTGGGAATGTTCTGCAGCACAGAAAACCTCAGTGAGCCCTAAAATGCAATTAATGAGGAAATAACAATTGCCTGCAGCTGTTGTTCTGTTTATGTGCTGAGCAACAATCACCTGTTGCAAAGGCAGGAATAATCCAGCCTGTTCTCTGGACAAATTTGACTAATTTCCACTGTTTCCAGCTGCGATGCCTCGCTCCCCTTGAATGTCGTCAGCTTGCTGTGAAGGGCAGTTCTTCCAGCAAGTGGAAGCAGTGTGAACCACATTTGGTCCCAAAAGGCAGTTTTTCCAAAAATACAGGAGGCACTATTGCCATGTTCCTCAGTGGACCAGGTGCAGTTATAAATGTCAAGACCTATTTTATTTTTATAAGGGCCTGATGGATACATTAGTTACTACCTTAGAAATATCCTCTTTTTTTCTTTGTATCCATATACTTCCTGGGTCTTTCACATGGAGACAGCAGCCAAATAATTCTACACCTGGAAAAAGACATAGAGCAAATGGGCTTTGAGACCAGGACTGAAATACTATAATACTTTGTTTAATGATCTTTCTGAGGCATGATGGGGGAATGCTGATCTCAGTATTATTTTTGACAAATACAGCTTCACAAAGTCACTCACTGCCACTGTATAATTTGGGTAAGAACACTGGTTTTTTGCATATTGAAGCATGCCACTGATCCAGAGAAAAGAAAAAAACGAGGCACGGTCCTGAATATTTATCTGTTTCTGAAAAGGCAAAAGATTTTTCTCCAGTTTGTGTCCCAGAACTTATGCTTGCTTTTATTTGCTACTCCAGACAGGTCTAATTAACAAAGAATAACTGGAAGCAGCCGTTTTAAGCAACTCGTGCAGAACATTAGTAGTAAGCAAATTCTTGGGCATTTTTTGCTGCACTGAGGAACTAAAAGACAACCAAAGCCCTCCCCTACACCACTCTTTACAGCTCCCAGAGTAAGCGTACATCAAGAAGGAAGCATGTTTCAAGGCTGAAACCTGACTTTGGATATTTTGCTTTGGCTACTGACCCTTCTGGTGGCTCTGAAACTGTGGTGAGACTGAGCCTGGTTCCTGCGGCCAGCAGCAGAGCCAGGAAACATGTACGAGATCTGTTTTTCTGCTGATCTGACCCCTGGCTAAAGGGCGCCTTAACAGCCCTACCCTGGAGCAGAAGAAATGGATCTGAGGGCTTCAAACAAGAAATATTTTCAAGCAACATTTGGCCAAATATCCCAAATTCTGAACAAGAATTCGTGGGGGGGGGAGAGGGGTGGGGCGGGAAGAAAACCAGGAACATTTCACAGACAAAGAAAAAGAAATAAAGAGGAGGGGGAAATAATCATTCATTTATTATGTAACAGTGTATTTATCCTGTTTTTCAAGATGCACAAAGTTGGCAGGATCTCCAAAACTCAAGTCCAAGTTCTGTGACTCAAAAAAATGTTAAGAGGAGATCCTCATGATCACAGCCAGATCTCCTGCAGCAGAACAGCGTTCCTCACAAGCCTGCTTCTGAGACAGAGCCACAACTATTCAGCCCCTAAGACAAATGCACCTGGAGAAAGCCTTCCCACCACAATGGCATCCTGATATAAACCGTTCTCTACGGCCCACCATGGATTAAGGCAGTGAATGTACTCAGTTCCTCTGTTATAGACACAGACAAAATATAGAACATGTTTTTTAATCAATATCTGATTAAAAATTCTACTCCTTTCCCATCAGTGTACTTGGCAGCAAAATCAGTGTCTTGTCTGGGTCAAGCAGAGTTACGAGAAGTCTCCTGTAAAACACTGCACCTAAGAATACAAAGTGAATCAGAAGCGAACCTCTAAGGTTTGCCTGAGATGGAGTGAAAAATCAACAAAGCGTAAAGGGTCTTATGAATAGGTGGGGAGGGGGGCACGATGTTCTGCTACAGATATGAAGGCACTGTAACAACTTTCCCGTCTAACAGATGCTGTAATCCTATAATTGGTAGTTACATGTTCGTACATGTGAGACCAAAAGCAGTTAAAAAAATTCTAATCAAACCAGGAAAAGCAGACAGTTAGTTACTTGTTTGTGTTGAGGAGCGAGAAAGGATACCTTCAGAGGTACTCTGTCCCCCAGCCTGGGGACTGGATAACTACTTAGGAAGCAGAATGATCAAGTACAAATTGTTAGCCAAACATTCATTTTGAATTTTAAAAAATTCAGTTAAACACGAGAATTATTTTTCCCTCATATTTTTTTCTGCACTAAGATACATCACTCTGAAGCGGGGTGGGTCTCAATGCCCTTGGGAAGACAACGAAGGCTGATATACTCCCCACCGTGCTGGTTTGAAGTGCAATCTCCACATCATGCTGAAGACAGAACAGTGCCCAGAGGTGTCCCTTGGGGTTAGGACAATTTTCTGAAGATGTTCAAGCCTGCTTGGCCCATCATGCTGACAAATCCCAGGCCAGTTCGACTACTTTGAGCAGCTCTGCTTGTACTTTTCCATTGATCCTCTGCCTGGATATGTAGTTCTGATTTTGTTTGTGACATAGGAGATGTCATATTGGTCTCTCTAATAGGTTTCCAAACAGTAACATTTTGTTTGAAGGGAAAGGGAAGGAAAAAAAGCAAGTGACAAAGAACACTAAATTAGCGTTCCTCAAGATGTTTACATTTGCACTTGAAGATTAACAGCGTGATGTATTTCAGTTCCCAGTCTCTTGAATAAAACTTTAAGTTATGCTATTGCTACAACCTGCTGTTTAAAAATAAATAACAACACACTAGCTTTGTTTTGTCTTACGTGGCAGACAGTTAAAACTAATTTTGTACATTAAGCAGCACTTGATGAAGTTATTTACTCAGCAAGTCAGGTCTCTTGACGCAAAACTTCTACTGCAAATACTCTCTTCTCTCTCTCCCTCCCTCTACACATAATAATGGTTTACATCTCTCTCTTTTTTTTCCTGAGGCAGTTGTCTGTGCATTTTTTTCAATTTCCTAGACAATATATTATCTTGTGATAGAGCTCTCGATTGTGAATGTTACTGTTTGACAGGATGCCTCTCTAAGAAGATGCACCACCCTGGGGGGGCAGAGTGTAGTGAAGTGACTACTTCCTCAGCAATCATACTTAAATAAAACAGCTTTAAAATGTCTATATAATATCCTCTACAAAACACCTACTAACCACAAGCTATACAGTCTAAGTCTTTCTTGTCACTCAGTTCTTCACTGTTCTGCAGCGGAACAAAGGGGGAAGATGGGCAAAACCAGGCTGGCATATCCAGCAAGAAGGAGACAGCATCTACCATTGGTCCTCTTTGCTAGTAAAACTACACCCAGTTGGTTACAAAGCCCACAGATGCTTTTTTTGTTCCTTTGATTACAGCCAAGTTTTGGATGTTCTAAAGTGGACTTCTGGCAGCGATTCAGGGTTGATTAGGTGTCTTTGTATGTTGAAAGCATGGTAGAGCTGGAGGTGCTCTGATTTGAATGAGGTAGAAGACCAAGGTTTGACCATGTATGATCATTAAAAATCCCATGATCATTTTCTCAAGAACAATAGCAGCCCTGGAGGAGGAGGGTTAGACAGTTTCATCTGAAGTAAATTGCATTCTGCCTGCCATGGTCCCCCTCACAATTTCAGTTGGATATGGTTCTTCCATTCCTGGAATGTGATCATATATTGCTAAATAGCAGATATGTTGCACCCCAGAGGTGATTGTATTCCAGCAAAAGGTCAAGCGATCCCTTTTGTACTGCCTGTGTACACAAACGAATGCTGGTTACAACTAGCAAATCAACATCAGGAGATTCTGCAGGAGCAGAATATAGTCCTTGATCTGAAGAGTACCACAGAAATGGTGCTGATGGAAAGAGATCTCAAAGCCAGGATATAAAGTGCTCAGATATTTGTGGCAAACCAGAGGAATTCTCTAAAGCAGAATGAAATATAATTTCAGCACTCTGAAGGGATGGATGGCTGGATGGATAGACAGACAGACAGACAGACAGATAGACAGTTACCTAGTACTCTTTTGATGGGAAGGTTTCCCCAACCTCCTGTCATCTTACAGAATCACTTCAGAGAATGAGTGGGTGGGTAGGTGAGGGGGAAATTTTCCATTGTTTGGAAAATGTGGGTTACAGCATACCAAAACAGAAGAGAGATGAAAAAGAAGAGGGGAATTCACATCAATGAAGGACAGGAATTGTTTTAAGCTTCATTAAGCAGTTTGCAGAACTGAAATTCTGTTTGGTCAGAATGGTGGGGTGGGGGGGGTGGCTGCTCAAAGTAAAAAGTTCTTTCTTATAAAGAAAATTAGTCCTTGGTTATATCTCTGACTCCTACAAAGCCAAATACAACAGCCTTGAGCAATTACCCCTTACTGCATGGTAATAGCAACGTGGGCCCCCAGACTGGACTGGAATAAGGGAGGGATGAATCAAGGGGGACAGAGCATTTTGCCCTCAGCTTTCTGGGGGTGCGGAGCTGAAGAAGGGCAGAGCAGGAGAAATTTCCTCTCTTTTCCAATCAGATACTGTATGAAAGCTTTAATACACAGCCAAAGGGATCCTTTTTAGGGCTAATGATGGTCAAATCTCAACATGTTTTCAGTGTCAGTTCAACTTGAAAGAATCCTGCCAAAAGTCAGATACTTCAAACATAGGAAAAACTGCCATATTCCTTGAGGTCTCCAATCCTCCCTTTTACTAGATTCTTTTCTCCAAACACCAAATCTGAGAGCCCTGACCTCAGAAAACATCTCACTCTAGGCAAGGTTCTTCTCATGCCAACTGAATTCAAAACTCAACCCTCACCAACCCTAAAGGAAACTTTCAGCTTGTATGTTACAGTTTAATTTACTTTAGAGGTTATTTGCACTTCTGCTGAAGCTTAGGGAAGTTCTGTGCATTATTTACTTATCTCTTTGATCCATTGTTTCCAAGTCAGTCATTCTATTTCTTTCCGGTTTCAGCCTAAATTGTTTTATATCCTTTATTTTCTTAGTCATTTATTTTGGTTTTGTTTTTGCTCTTTGGTCATTGGGGTAGAGGGGGAAACTTCATATTTAAAATGTATAATTAATTTGGTTTAGTAACATTAGGGAAAATGAGGAATTAAAGATGTTTTGTATATTATAAAGTTTTCTTTCTCTGTGTTATAAATTGGTTTTTGTACCTTGAGGCCAGTTGCCTAAATCACAAGGGTTAATACTCTCAATGCCAAGAAAACCTGACGCAAGGCGAAGCACAGTTAAATGGTCAGAAAAAGAATAATCATTTCCCTGGTTTTTTTTAGTTGCCAGCAGGTGAAAACCTCTTTTATATCTCATTTAAACTGCAGAAGCTCCTCAGCTAATGCTAACTGAACAGTCAACTTAATTGCTGATACAAAACACCTTACAGAAGGAAGTTCGGTCAAGTCATTTGTTTCTTTTGCATCCGTTATCTGTTTATCCCCAAATGCCAACCACACACCACACAGCCCCATGGTGGGATGGGGAAGAGACTCAGAAGTGTAAAAGTGAGAAAACTCGTGGGTTGAGACAAAGACAGTTTCAAGGGTAAAGCAAAAGCTGCACACGCAAGCAAAGCAAAACAAGGAATTCATTCATTACTTTCCCTTGGCAGGCAGATGTTCAGTCATCTCCAGGAAAGCTGGGCTCCATTATGTGTAGCAGTAAATTGGTAAGACAAACACCATCATTCCCAACGTCTCCCCATTCCTTCTTCTTTCCCAGCTTTATATGCTGAGCATGACATCATATGGTATGGAATGTCCCTTTGGTCAGTTGGGGTCAGCTGTTCCAGCTGTGTCCCCTCCCAGATACTTGTGCACCCCCAGCCTACTCAGAAAAGACCTTGACTCTGTGTAAGCACTGCTCAGCAATAACAAAAACAGTGTGACTTTGTTATTGTGTTACCAACACTGTTTCCAGCACAAACCCAAAACACAGCCCCATACTAGATACTGTGAAATTAACTCTATCTCAGTCAAAACCAGCACATTCTCCACACCTTATGCCATACCATTTACCTAATGGTCACACACTACCCAATACATTCTCATTAACCATCACCATTCTTCTCATCCACATAATACACACATATCATTCCCACAGTCTATGGACTGCCCTTGTAAACTGTCCAGAAAATGGCCAGAAATGTTCACAAAATGCCCATGGGGTTAATTTAGTCCATGACTTTGGGCTCCATCTCTTCTGATGGTCACTGAGGACAGGAGAGGAGGTGTGTTGCATGGAGTTACTGGGCACCAAAGCAAGCTCAGGTCGGGTCACTGCTGCACTTGCACTGCTTCTTGTAAGGCTTGTCCGTCATTGGTTCAGGTATACCTGCTGTGGCATAGATTTATCCCCAGCCACAGTAGCTTTGAGGTGCGCCTGTTCCAGCAGGACCTCTCCATAGCCACAAAGCCTTCAGACATACACCTACTGCAGTGTGGCCTTACCCACAGCCACTGTCCCTTCGGAAGTAAACCTGCTCTGCCATGGCCTTACCCGTGGCTGCAGTCTCTCCAAGGGTGTACCTGCTGTCTTGGGCTTATCCATGGCCACACATTTTGATGTGCCCCTGCGTGACTTCATGCACAGCTTCAAGGTGTACCTGCTGCAGCACGGACATACCCACAGCCACAGATGCTTCAAGGTGTACCTTCACCAGTGTGGATTCATCCTTGGACCACAATCCTTTCAGAGGTATGCCTGCTGCGGCACAGACATAACCACAGTTGCAGATGCTTTGAGATGTACCTGCTCTGGCATGGGCTTATCCACCCTTCCCACAGAGGCTTTGGGGTGTCCTGCTCCCACGTGGACTCATGCACAGGTGACAGTCCCTTCAACTCAAGTTCACACAGGCGTTCCAGCCTGTCCAGCAGCACAGAAACAGCAGTGATACCCTGGCCATCTGCCAGCCCAGGCGTGTGGCCATTGCTGTTATCAAAATGGTCCCAGGCACAGCAGAGTGAGATGCTGAACAGTACAGCCGTACAGCAAGTAGCAAAAACAAAAAGCAGCCACTAACGAGCACTAGACTCTAAGACAAGCAAGCCCCATGGCAAGCACAGGAGCCTGCCAATAGGTAAACAGCAATAACAAACACAAATTTGGTCTAGCACATTCCAATCAAACCTGTTGTTATCTACAACCCTTCGAGCCCCAGGTTGGGTGCCAAAATGGACTGTTGTGGTTTAACCCAGCAGGCAGCTAGACACCACACAGCTGTTCACTCACTCCCCTCCCTCTCAGTGTGTGGGGATTCAGGAAAAAATTTGTGGGTGGAGATAAAGACAATTTTAATAGAAGAGAAAATGTAGGGAAAATAATAATATAATAATGATAATGATAAAATAATTTTCAAAATAAGTGGTGTGCAATGCAGTTGCTCACTCGATGACCGATGTCCAGCCAGTTCCTGAGCAGCTGTCCTGACTACACTCCCTTCCAACTTTTTGTGCACCTCCTCGCTGGCAGGGCACGGGAAGCTGAAAAGTCCTTGGCTTAGTAGTATAAGTGCTACTTAGCAACAACTAAGACATCAGTGTGTTATCAACATTATTCTCATACTAAATCCAAAACACAGCACTATACCAGCCACTAGGAAGAAAATTAACTCTGTCCCAGCCAAAAACCATGACAGTATCTTTATCTTCAGTCTGACATGGACTTAACCTTTGCTTCTAATCCCCATGTCAGTCAGGTTCAACTTTAATCTCAGAAAGTAAAAGTGTCAATGCTGGGTTATTTTAAGAAAAGACTCAAATCTCCGTTCCCTAAAGGTGAACACTGACCTATTGCAGGGATGCTGGCAGAAGAGGCTGGGACAATGGAGAACCTCTTGAGGGGCAGCAGGAACTGGGGAGGGGCCTTGGGTGTGCTTCAAGCTTTAAGGTGCCTCTAACATTTCCTGAAGAACTCTGCCAGGCTTGCAAAGATTTGGAGAGGTGCTTCTTGTTTATCTATACCTTTATCTGATGGCAGAAATCTATTCTGACACTTCAGAGGTTCCAAAGGTAGAACAAGATTCTTGGGCCAAATTCATGTCACCTAAATTTAGACACTTTTATGAGGAGGCCAGTTGCTCCTGGCTTCCCTTTATAGTCAAGGGAGAGACAAAGATACCTCCAGAGGGAATTAGGCATGTTGACTTTCTGCCATTCATCTCTTTAATCCTTTTTTCTTCCTTTGCCTGAGTCTAGGCTACCCAGCTGTACCCATTTCCTTGGATTTCTTGACATCTTTTTGTCCATCACATGTGACCAGTCATTTGGCACAAAAAGTGAAATCCCACCATGATCCAGTGGTGTACAAAGTGAATGCACTGTTAGCCTGGGGAACTTAACTGCCACAAGGTCTTGCTGAGGCCAGAAGCTTAGCAGGACTCAAAACGGTATTAGATATTTGTATCAGTAACAAGAATAGCCAGGTATAATAATCAAGATTAAAAAAATAAATAAGACTTTTGAGAAAGCTATAAACCTACATTCTTCAGGGCTTATGTGAACTTCTGACTAATGAGGGTTTGGAGTAAATTTTGTCCAGTGGAAATTCTCTGGGATTTATGTTTTAACTCACTTAGGCACTTTTGAAATCCCACCCCCTGGGCCTGCTGGACTTCTGATTGATCCAGGATGACATTTCCTGTAAGCATATGTTCCTAATCATCAAACAATGCACAAATTTGTTAAAAAAAACGTTCCTGGATAATTCAGGGAAAGAAAAAAAAAAGAAAGGAAAACTTTTCACAATAAATAGTCACAAATAATTTGCTCAGCAGGGTTCCCTTCCTTAGTTCATATGCTTTGCATCGACTGCCCCATTGCCTTCCTGCCTGCACAGAGAAAAACCTTGGTCCTTCATCTACTCATACTAATATTTCTTATTTTTTCAATTGATATCAAAAACATCACAGATGCTTTGGAGGCTGGAATGAAGGTGATGGGAATACCTGGAAGAATTTCCATTCTAGGGAATATAGAATTCAAAGCCAACTATTTTACAGGGAACTTTAACCATATTTCTTCAAATCTCCAATTAGGAGTAAGGTCTAGTTCAGGATGCAGTTTGTTATATGTGCTTTTAATGGCTGTGGTACTCCAAGGAAGTCCAGAGCTTAGTTCTTGGTATCTGTCATCTGGGAAGAAACCTTGGTGCACACTCATCAGGGCATTGCATACATCCTCCAGTTCTTGATGGCAATGAAAGCGGGTCCCTTCAAACATGTTTTCATTGTCACGTGGAGAGTAGAGAACCAGTGCCTTCCAGCAGGCAGCCCGATAGGCGGAAAGGCAGGTACTAAGCTCAGCCAGGATTAAAGGATGCAGAGGCTATAAAAAGAAGGTTATTCCAAAGAACTAAGCAGTACATGTACTTAAAGCACACAAAATCTCTCCTCACCTAGTGTAAATAGATGAGGTAATCATAAGTTAGAAAGGGAGAAGTCTCAGAAGTCTGAGCAGTGCTTTGTTCGCAGTTTCTCCTCCGTGCTTGGAAAGATCATATGTAATGCACCTTATATAAAGGTCACACTATTACACACCCTGCAACGTGTTACAATTATAGCAACCCTGGTAGCTTCTAGTCATTGCAAAATAATTGTTGTGAATTTTTATAGAAGTCTTTTGTGGGCTTTTTTTCACTCCTTCTTGATCTGTGCAGCTGACTCATGAAGCTGGAAGAGGAGATGAAGCAGCTAATTGCTGCGGGAACTTACATCACCAAGCTCTTGGGCTAAGCACCCAAAGCTGGTTTCGTTTCACTGAAACCATGACACTGAAACTACTGTTCTGTCATTCTGCAGAGCAAGGGCTGGATGTCCATTACTGTGATTGGCAACAAGCAAATAGCAGCAGCAACTGAAAGACAAAAGTAACAGAAAGGCTCTTTGTGTTATACAGATGGCCTTTTTAAATTTACCAAATGTCTAAGAGCTTTTCTTTAAAAATGTCCAATTAGTCTTTGCTGGCCTTTTACTGTCTTGGCTTTGGTCATTTCAATCAAATTTCATAGCTGCCGACACTGAAGAAAAGCTACTGTCCATGACATCCTTCTTTCAAATCCCAGCAATGATCTCAAAGAAATAATTCATCACAGGGTTGGATCTTCAGAGATGACAAAGGGGCCACATATTAACACGACTGCATCGATATGTGCCTCATGTACTTCCCCCAACCACATGAGAAAGAACCATTTACCTCATTGTGAGGCTGCCTTCACTCTCTTTCTCCCTGTCCCATTTCACAGAATAGCAGCATCCAGATTTCACTCCTTCACATGCTGACGTGACTCTTTCAGATCAAGTTGGTGCCTAAATGGGAGGAAAATCATCTAGGCTGTCTTGCTCGCCTGTGTACTAAGAGGATTTCAGTCTGCAGAAATCTCGTTGCGACAGATTTGTAGACATTACGATCATCCTTTGATTTTAAAGGAAGCGAGATGTGTCATTGACACCAGTGAATTTATTTTAGCACGTGATTAAGAGTGTTTTTGTGGAGCAGCAAGGCAGGACCTTTCGCCTTTCTAACAGAACACTTAATCACACCTTTGCCTTCACCAGGCTCTCTCTCCCGGTGTGCACATGCGCTGCTTGCCATGGTGAAATCTGAGCACCGAAAATCCTCCGTGAGTTTGTAGCCAAGAAAAGCTGTGGGACAACCATTCATGGTTGGAGTGCCTGTGCTCTGCCCCTTCACACGGGTGCTGTTTCTAGACAGCCACCTTACTGCAAAGCTGGGAGCTATGGGGCTGCCACAAAGAGGGAGTCTTTTACAAATTCCAGAGATGAATCCAAGCTCTCTGGCATGAGCTCCTGGAGACTGTAGAGAGGTCTGAATCCCCCCTAGGCTCTGAACACCCACAGCAGCAGTAACACCACTTGAAACATTGCTCTACCACAGCATTGCCTCTCGCATAGTCAGCTCAAATCGTAGAAAGGGAGGATTTCTGCTCAGGGAAGCAGAACTTGTACTACAAATTGCATCATAAGCACTCATTTTCTCAGAGAACATGCCTAATTGAACAGCAGTGAAATGAATCTCAAATTCCTCACCAGTCCTGGCCACCCACCCACGCAGCCAGATGAATCTGTTCTCCCCTGGCAGCCATGGGGGGATCAGAGGTGACAATACAGTGAGAACACACTCCAGCGAAGATGCTGTTTTCTTTTTCACAAATCCCCTGTAGCATTCCCTCCTCTCCTGTACACCAGGCTGCATATGAGTAACCCAGGCCAGTATTGATAAAAGTCAACCACAAGTCTGAATATCATTATAAGGACTAGTTTGTTTATTTCAGATTTTAACCATAGATTTGGGCTGGCAAATGGCTTCCCTCATCCTGGCTTAAAAAGCATCCTACATATTCAGAGAATTAAAAGCTCATATGTCCCCTATTTTGATTCCGTTTTCTTTCTACAACCTGTTAAATCACTCTAAATAGTTGTAATGATAATACCTGATGGAAGCCAGGAGCTGGTGAAGCATTTGTTTAAAAATTGCTGGGGCCAGCCTTTTTAGGACTAGAGATTGACAGGTGGATAGATGCTAGTTTCTTCTTCACTGTATTATTTTAATTAAATAATACCAAAGGCACTGTGGACAGCAAACAGGCACCTTTCAAAAGTTGTATACTGCAGTAAACACATATAGTTTAATAAATTCTCTCTGATGCTTTCCATTTCCAATAGAGGCCTGGGCTAATATCCCACAAACCACTTGAAACCACCCTTCTCAACTTTAACATGCTTCGGATATGGCCGTGTCTGTCAACTGCCCCTCAGCATTGTCTTTATCATGTTTCTCATTCATTTTTCCAGCAGAATGCAATTATCTTTCCCTGCACCCAGAAACAGTGCCAGCAGTTTCACTGGAGAACTGAAAAAGCAGCCTGCATTCAGTCTGCGTTCGTGTCCATCGTGATTCCTCATGGTGAACGCACAACTTTTTCAGTTTTAAATATGATTGGGTTTTTTTAATGTGTTTCCCTCTCCTAGTTTTCTTGCTTCAATACACTAAAGATAGATTGTACTATGGTACAGGCAATGTTCAACAGTCCGAACAAAGGAGGGGGGAGAGAGCAGTAACCTTGATAATACAAAATATATGCAAATTAGGCTAAAATAAATGCATTAATATATTGGCCTTCGATGAATTATGTCAAGACATAGAATGAGGTCATAAATGTAATGAAAAATGAGAAAGTGTGTTTGGGTTTTAAGTTTGGCAAACCCAAGGCACAATTCTGGTAATCTACCAGTGGAAGATAAGGAGGAGAGCCAGAGCCGAGCTTCTGAAATCTGAATACCTTCAGATGTTGATCTGTTCAACTGACCCATGGCTTTACAACGGGCTAGAGCAGAAACCCCACATCCTGAGCTTCACCCCGTACATCTCTGGAAGCCAAGCCTCCTTCTAGACTTTGTATTTCTCCTTTTTAATGCAGAAATGCTATAAATAATCTCATTACATTGCTGTAACTTTGACCTAATTTTCCTACCTTTCCCTGTAGCTCTTTAAAAGAGGGACTGGATAATTTTATGATCACTGAAGACTTGTGTTGCTATTCAGGCCTGAGCAGTTACAAAGATAAAGCTTTTGTGGTGTAATTCGGTATTTCCCTGGGGAAAGAGGAAGGTATGACTCCTGTTTGATGTGATATTGTACATTTTGTTTGCACTTGTTATAGGAGAATTGGGACCTGATTCTTATTTCTCTTAGATTCGATTTCTCCAGTGCTGCCTGGGATATTTCTATCATGAAACATGAGCTATCTTTCATATTATTTGATCTGAGAGTTGCATAAAAAAGGTTAGATTTCTCACAGAGATGAGGAAGGACAGGAATTTCTGAAAACAAAAAAAAAACTGTTGGCAAAACAGAGTTTGAAACCGTAATTCGGAAGTTCCAACGGCCTCAGGAATTATTTTTAAGCCAATTAATGAATCTTTGATTGGTGTTGAGAGTGTCTCGGTGGGCAATGTGCCACTTTATGCCACATCGCCATTTTACATGAATACAAATGACATGGATACAAATAACATCAGAAATTACCACTGGCTGTAGAGTCTATCAGTGCCAGCAGACTGGGAAAGCCAGCTTCTCACCGGCAGAATAGGGACAGCAGCCTGAGAGCCAAGACCAACCAGTCAGGGAGTGAGCCCTCTTGGATGCTACAGTTAGAGTAGCTCATGTCATTTTACACCATGCTCCCCGGTGCCATCCAGTGTACCCTTCAGGCCTTTCTGCACTCTCTGTGATGACAACCAAGAGGCTTTCATTGCTTCCAGCAGGAGCGGGCTCTGATCCCATTCCCACAAAAGGCAGTTGATTGTTATAGGTGGACTGCTGGTCTGAACCGGTATGTCAAATCCCACGTTAACTTAAAAAACATTAAAATGATAACTTCATCTCGAGTTACTTTCCTATTCATCTATAGAATTTCTCAATTATGTATGACTAATTTTGCACAAAGTCATTATTTGGAGCAATTTGTCTAAGTATGAGAGGCAACACCTTCAACCTTCCTGGATGGTGGGTGGGGAAAATGTCATAATCAGTTCTGCTTTGGCATGAGTTATTAAGCGGTCACAGGAGTTCAAAGGAGAGAAATAATGAACAGGTAAGTCATTACATGCAAAAATTCTTCTTCTATATTATCAAAATACAAATTAATTACAGATAAGATCAGATGAATTTTCTTTAATGTCAGTTTTTTCCCAGAGATGGTAATGAAAGCATACAGTATGTGGGAGGAGAGGAGTGGAGATGTATAGAAGGGATGTTTTATTAATGTTGGCTTGATTTCACTGGGAAGACGTTGCCTGTGAAAGCAGCAAAGGAATCAGGAAAGGCTCTGGGACATGCAAATAAAATCATTTTTATTGCACTTAGTGTGCTAACTCATGCATGATCTCATTCAGACTCTCAAAGCAATCATAAAACTATCTCCATGCAACAATTACTCCATCAGCCAATGCAATCAGCAGGTAGGGCAGCTGGCAGCCCTTGCCACAGGATCCTCCTGAATTCATTAGCTTGTGGTCGGGATACCTCGACAAGGTTTCCATTCTTGATTTTTAAGGGGACAGACAACCATAACTGAAGTGAACATGTGACTCATCATAGTCAAGAAATAAAAGAACCCACCCTGCTCCCCTCCCCCCTTTTACATGCAATACTAATATTCACATGACAACAAACATTTTCAAAATAATAGTCCTATATACTTAAGACTAATCAGAGCGGGCGCCATCCAACTTGCAAAGGTAGCAATTTTCCTTCATTAAAGCCAAATCAGGAGAGAGAACTTCAGGATTCCTCAGGGCTAATTACAAGGTGTTAATAATAACAATATAATGGCAGCAATTTTCTAGCTTTGCCCAAACCTATAATCTACCCTGAGTGCCTTATAGGATTGTCTCTGAGTTTATATAAAGCCAAGTGTTAGCCCAAAAATGTTTTAAGTAATTTAATTTTTACATCATGTCTCTTTTTAGTCTGTTTGCAGAGATGCGGTAATTGTTAGTGGAGAGCGTCTTCGTTGGGGAAGAGGACAAGTAGCAGCACGGCAGTTCAGAACAGCCCTCTCCCATCTTCCCGGAGCACGTTGCACACCAGAAACACAGAATACCCGGGTCAGGCACCTCCGAGCTCAAGCCCAGGCTGCCCAGAGGGACCACAGCCGCATTGCTTTGGCCCCTCCTGCCCACAGCGGAAGGGAGGGAGGAAACTGATTATAGAAGAGCTGCAGACAAACAACAAACAGACAAACGTATAAATTATTTTCACATCCACCTCCTAATTGCTTGCTAAAAACCCTCTAGGACTCTGTGATCAAATGTAACATATTGCTGGAGCAGTGATGAGTCACTTGCCAAAAATTTTCAGGCTCAATAGCAAATCAACAGCACTGGCACAGTGAGGCATATTCGAAATACAAGAGGGAATTGTGTAGCCTCTCCAGGGTGAATCCAGCAAGCTCTCCCCAGGAATATATCTCAACGATGTCTGGAGGGCTTTCAAGGTCAGGACACAATCCTGAAAATCCTGCAGCCTCACATGCACAAAGGTGAGAAGGAGAGACAGCTGGATACAAACACAAAGCAGAGATCCGAATTGAAAACTAATTCTTTGCCAAATTTTGAGGTTGTCCCACTATTGATTTGGCTGCAGTCCTCAGCCTCGTGCTGATCACTTACCTTGACAATGTAATAACACGGTGTAACGTAATTTGGAGAAAACTGGGGTTAGTCATAAAGTGGAGACATCAGAGACTCTGTTCTACAGGGGGAAAATTGTAATAATATATTTGTCATTTTTTTCCACAGAAAATGTGTTTACCTACAGCGTGTCAAATTTTAGCCTGCAGCAAAATGATTTATGAACAAATTCTAAGCTTCTTCACAGTTGACAAGTTAATTCTCATTGGTAAAAAAAAGTAGGAATTATGACAACACCGAAGAATGTTAACATGGTACGTATTCTGATTGAATGAAAGACACCTTAGAGAGCTACAGTGGAAGCCCTTATTCATTTCAAAGTTACTTACAGGCTGAGAAACTTCAAAAAAAATTGGTATTACAAATACTGGAGTCAAATTTCTGTGAGTTGGGAAGCTTATCCACTTCAAACCTTCAAAACTTAACTGTGAAATCTCATACAAACAGTTTCGTGTAGAAAATTTCTGGTACTTCTCAGATGACAAATAGTGTTTGGTTTTCAGGTGAAAACTGGAAGAAATGAGAAAAGAAGCAAATTGAGTAGCCGGAGTCAGCCATCAAAAGGGTTTTTTGCCCCACAAAAGTGGAGAGGGAGGAGGGCATGAGGAAAACATGTAGGGGGGTGTGAATAGGAAATATCTTAATTTTTCCTCATCCCAGACTCACCTCTATTTAGGAAAGGAGGAAAACCACTGTCATAAGGGATTAAACACAGGGCTGGAGTCAAGTCAGATGAGTTCAAGTGGTGGTTCTTTGTCTATCTTAGAAGATAACCCTGAGAGAAACAAACAGCTCTTCATTTTTGTACTGTGTCTGCCTCCTCTTTTGAAAAGCCCCACCAGCATTTACTCAGAAGTACTGCATACTTTGATGTCTAGAGATGAAAAGCGGTTTTTGAGGTAAGAAATCACAGTTTAGTCCTAATCTAGAAGAATCAGTGGCTACTAATGATAAGTAATTTAATTCCATATGAGTAATTTTTGTCTCTTTACGGGTTTGTTTTATGAGACAGTTATCAGGTCAAATAAAAGTGAATAAATTAAGAGTATTTCTTATTTCTTGTGGATAAACCAAGTAAGGATTGACCTGTGGGGGGTTTTTTCCCCACCTCCTCTCAGTTTACAATCACAAAGTTAGTACAAAGCAGGAACCATTTTTCCTTACTTGCAGTCAAATGCAATCCCAGCACTAAGTAAATCGAACACTTCACACCCATTCACTAAAGTAAATTTATTCTGATTTATCTTATATACTTGTCAAAATCTGTGCCAAGATGTATACACAAACCATTTTCTTGGATTGTTTCAAGCTAATCATATTAACGTATTTGCTTTATTGGTTTTGGGGGGTTTCCAAGTAGAAATGATTGAAGTAGGATCCAAAACCAGCTTTGTTTCATTGCCAGTTCTGGTGCTAATGCGTGCCTCGTTGGACTTCTACTGTCCATGTCAACGGGACTGAACTTCCATACCAGGAGGCTTTCAGTGGCAGCTCATCATCAGTTTATTTCTGCAAAATGTTGTGCTTCATCTGTCAATTATTTAGGATTTGAAACAAGAGGAAAGCATGACATTACGTCTGCAAAAAGTGCTGCTCATCCACTGCAGTCAGAGGATCTTGGGGGATTCGTACCGGCTGAAAAACAAGTATCCACATAAATATATAGGAAACGCCGCATGCCAGGAAGCAACAAATTCAGCAGATCCCAGGAGATGAGAAGATGGCATTAGAGACTGAAACATACGTACGGCAAAGGTCTACGGCATCAACACCCTGAAGAAGGGAATTGTTAACCTAGAGGTGTTGTCCGTCAAGGCGAAACTCACAGATTTGCCATGTACAAAAGCTAAATGGACAGAGGATAAGTGAAAAAGTAAAAGGTACTGTGACAGAGAGACCCTCTGTTCTGCTGCTCAAACAATTTCAAGCCATTTGAAAATTGGGCTATTTGACAGATACCACCAATTGTGGGCTCCAAAAAGGGCTCATATCCTGGGAAACAAATTTTAAAAACCCACATATGGATGATTTTTCTAGAAAAAGGTTACAGTCGGCTCCATATCTGTGGCTCTGCACCCCTGTGCTCTGGTTCCTGATATCTTACAATGAAGAATGCTGCAGAAAAATGCTTTTTGAACTGTATAAACCACCGCACATCCACATATGCAAAATAATAACAATAGTCTTAAAGGAGTGTATTCAGTGGCCTGTCCTTTCCTTGTCATTCCCTTCATTTGTGTCTCCCCTATTTCTGGACATCGATTTCCTATTCTTTTCTCACGGAGGTGACCGAGATTAAAGGTTTACTGTGGCTGATTATTCAAGAAAGGCCTACTTTCTAAATCTGCTTCTAATTAAAAAGGGGCGGGAGGAAAGGAAGGGAAAAAACCCTCCTTACTGTACACACAGGCAGCCTAATCCATCCTGCTGACTTTCATAGGCATGTGCTTCTATCGTAGTATTAATAAACTATTTTCTGAGATTTATGTTTCTTAACCCTCTTCACCCCAGAGATTTTTTCGGATGTGAGCTGTAGATGTCACTTCAAGAAAAGATGGGCATCTGACTTTAGCTTGGACATCAGTTTATTTATGAGGGAGGGGGCCAGGAGTTCAACCTTTGTGTTCATAACAGGGCTAAGCAAACAGCTCCAACCCAGCTCTAAGCCATTCTAAATAGACGGAGGAGCTGGTAACCCAACTCCCAACCATTGCTGGAGTTCACATTTAGGTTGTGATTTTACTCCATTCCCAAATGTCACTTTATCCCTGCTTTTCAGGAGCTTATTTTCAAGGATTTATGAAATGTGAGATGACAAACCTGGTGTAATAATGTTGTGGAGATTTTGCCCTTAACTCACCCTAGAAACTACTCTGCACGAATGGTGTAGAGGTAGCTTCCAAGAACAGTCTTATTTCCCCTAGGAAAAAGAAAACCTGAGTTGTGTGCCATTAAAATGAAAAACTCAAAGAGGGTGGGAAGAGGCTGAGAAGGGCATTAATCAGGACTGGTAAAAAAAAAAATAAAATGCAAGATTTCTCTTGCCTGGGACAAAAAGACTCAAAGAAGAAAAAAAGAAATGAATTTACAGGAGGAGAGAATAGCTCTACCAGGATTTGACTACAGGTTGCACAGCAGAAATCTGCCTCTACACAATTTGCCTTTACCATAGGGATTAAAGAATTCCCATTACTTCCCTTTTTTCTACCTTACTATTGTTGCTATTTGTTACTAATAACACAGAACACCTAAGCTGTAGGTACAGATTCTCCCAGCCCCAGAAAGAAAGGATACTAATGGCTTTTCTGCACAGAAACTGAGCTTCAGATAAGGGTTAAGTCAAATATATTACTCAGCTCTACATAACTTTACTTTTAAGTGGTGTGGTTTGATGAAGCTTTTAGAAAAGAGATATCATATGAGAATGAAGTAGTTTCTCCCTCCAAATTCTCAGCTGCCCTCCCACAGCAGTTTCCCAATACACTGCTCATTTTCATTTCTGTATCATGACTTCTGTTTCCTGTGTTACTGTCCTGTTTCTGTTTCCAGTTGACCCAAAGCGGAGGCCTCCAGGGAGAACAGAGGAGATCCCCGCATATGTGACTATTAACAGAGCGGACAAATCAAAATCAAACAAGGAGATGGAAGGAACAAAAGAAATATTATATTTTTCCAAGGCAATACCTTCTTTTCCCAACTCATTTACAGAGGAAAATAGCTCAAACTAAAGCACAGGCATATGAGTTGCCAAATCTAATGAAATTGGGGAAATCACAAGGAAAAGATGATCACAACCACACTCCCAAGAGAACCCCATTCACAGATTGTCAATGTTTTCCATCAGGCCAGCTATGTAAAACCCATCAGTGCTGCCCATCTGCGGGAAATCTGCAATCCACTGACCACCAGGGACACTTTGGGGAACCGGGGGAAGTTAACGGGAGCACTTTCTATCTAGACTTCCTTCCACACCCTCTCTGACTCTATCACAACACTTAGGAGAGAGAGCACTTTTAAAAGAATGAGAAAGGGAGCTGGATGAGTATCACTTGCAGCCACCCTGTCATGCCACAGACCCATACAGTCCCAAAAGAAGCGTGGCCTGTGAGCCCAGGGAGGACTTTCCAGAAAAGCAAAACACATATATTTGCCTGGCAGGCAGGAACAACTGAAGTGTCATGAAATATTGTGTCCTTCCTAGCAAAAAGAGAAATAGAAAAAGAGGAGGGAGGTGGGTCTTCTGGCCGACTGGATATCTGCTTGCAGGACAGCAGAAATGGAAAGGTGCTGAAAGTGTTCATGTGATCTTTGGGCAGCAGCTCCTCTTTGCAGCGCAGGCAGCAGCTGCTGGAGGCACAGATGAGCTTTCAGGAATGTCAGGGTCTCAAATCCGAGGCAACAACTTATTTTTTTTTAATCGGTCGTAATCACGTATCCAAGGTCTCCTCTCTCCTTGGCTCGTGCTGTGCATGTATGAAATTGGGTTTTCCTAGCTCACCTGCTTCTCTGAGCCTCAGCGCTGTCAACATCGCAGCAGCAGTAGCTGCTGGGGCAGCAGGATGCCCGTGCCCTGTGCCACCTGAAATACCTGATCCGGAGGGGAAACCCTTTGTTACTGGAACTACTTATGGAGCTCCATGCTCGGAACACTGGAAAAACTACTGTGAATTATCACTAGAGTCAATGCACGGGAGCACAGGGTGCAAATATTGGGCTTGATTTCTTTCTGATTAGATGACGGGGGCGGGGGGAAGAGGAAATAATTAATCAGAAAGAATGATACCAGCATATTGGTTTCACAGGTAATTTATTCATCTCATGTTTTGCTTGATGCTTTGCCTATGTACAACAGGCATTCACTCCTAGCACAGTTACAGGGGAAAAAATAATCTGTCAAGGCTCCTTTTGCTATTACCTGAATGTTAACTTAGTAGTATTGTACAACCTCTGAGGTCAAGGGGGTGAAGACATCAGTGTAACGGCATCAGAGTTGGTGGTTGCATTAAACAACGTTGGACATGTTCATATAAAAACAACCATTGGGATGTTTTCATGCCACATATGTTGGTGTAAATATCTGTATATATTTATAACCCACTTCTCCTAAAGATACAAAGCTGTCTCTCTGGTGATTTACATTATATATCTGTAATCTGCTGCAAAGTAAAAGCAACTGAACTGAGGTCTGTGGAGCTACTCCAGATTTACACTATTCTAATAAAGATCAAAATCTGGCCCTGAACATTACCCTTCCTATTCACAGGCATATTTTTGTGTTTCTGTTATCTTCTGCCTTCCTACATTCCTGAAGAGTTTTCCTGCTAACATACTTGGACTTCAAGATTTTCTCTAATAATCTAATCTTGGCCCTTTTTTAAGAGAAGGGAAAGCTGACAGCTGGGTTAAATTACAAAAAAGACAGTATTATATGACCAGTAGTATCAGTATCTAAAAACCAATCTGAGCAGCAGCCACTGCTGAGCATCTAATTATATTATGAAATCCTACAAAAGTTCCACTTCATTCAAATATTCTACTGTGGAACTAAAAAGGTAAGTTATTCAGAGAATGGGAGGAAATGAGGTCTATCTCCAGCCTCAGATAGGGTTGGGGGGGTTTTGGGGGGGGGGGAGTGGGTGGTTTATTGTTTTTATTAAAGGTGATGCAGACACCGGCTCATTGATTCTTCAAGTGCCCTGTTAGTAAACAAGTTTTGGAAGATTTCTGCAATAATTTTTCCTTGAAATCTGAAAGTTATCCATCACACAAACATGGTCCATAAAGGAGAAAAGGAATAAAATTCAAGATTTTAGATCTGCCCATTAGTAAACGTAACACCGTCTGCTACAGATGATATCCAAGCAATAGAAGTGACATGCCCAAGGCCCACGGGAAATGGGTTTCAGTGGCAGGTTGAAATTGCAGGAGTTAGCAGTCTGTGTACTCATCCATTCACTCACCTACTGCACCATTTAATCTAAAAACCACCTACTCATACTCTAAATGTTATAAGAAACCTATAACACACCCGACTTTTATAGTCCTTGGAAAGGCTTTAAAGAAAAAAAAGACAAATTAACTGCCATGCGTTATTGAAGGATGTTCTGTTCTGGCTCAGCACAGGATGACCCTTTCATTTCACTTTTGCATTCTGCCAATAAGTCAGTTAAATAATTGTGAAAATACTAGTTCCAGCCATATATCCCTTTTCACTCCCAATATCTTAGCCATTGCTTAACCTATGTCATTTTCTTCCATGAGAGTTTTTGTGCTGCCAAACACCTCCCGCGAATGCCAGCTGGCTTTAGATGTAAAAATCACAAAAGAAGGAGGAATATAAAAGTTGCAAAAGCTTTTTTAAAGAGACTTCCCCCCACCCAAATCCTCGTGAAAGACGAATCATAAATACTGAATGAGCTTTTTAAATACCTGACCTCAGGGATTCAGTACAAAAAAAGGAGGAGGAAAGCAAGTCGATTACTATAGCTTGATATAGTTCCCCAGCCAAAGTGGCTAGATCCTTGCAGGCTAATGTTCTCAGAGACACAATGAAATAAAAATGTTATCTCTCTTTTAGCTGTAATCTCTGATTAGAACATTTAATCAATTAGCATTGCTGTTGTCAAAACTTGCTCCCAACAAAGGATGAGAAAACCTGCCGGAGGGGGATCTCAACGGCTGGCCAATTCCAAACCCTGCAATAAGGTGGGAGACTCGTCCCTGCAAGAAACCTCATGTTTTACAAGGGTGCAACACTGGCTTCTGTGTCGTGAGATGAGAACACTTATCTTGCATTATTCATCTCCGAGGCCCTAGCAGAATGTGAAATAACCCCAAAAAGAAGAAAAGCTTAGTGCCAAGAATTGGAAGTGTCAGATTACACTAAAGAGGGTGTCTTTTTCTTTTCCACATTTGTAAAGCAGGGAACTTGCAATCTTTGGAAAGCCGGCTGCTGCTGTTGTTTGGAAAAAGAAACACAACATGTTTGGAGGCCAACCGTGAAAAACCTGCTGCATGTTTTCCTTGCTCTACGAGTCACCTGGGGTTTAGTCGCTCAGAGCTGGTCATTATTGGAATTTCAACAAAAATGGCAAGAATATTTTTTTTTTCCCCAGAGAGGTTTATTATCTCTCTCATTAGCTCAACCTCTATGTTATAGAGTTCTCTGAGGTCTTGGACAAGAACAGGATCTCATTGTGCTAAGTACTGTACACACATATAATGGCTAAAATAAACAGACAGGAGATCTGGAGACAAAGAGTAGAAGGAAGAAAATTCAATTGTTCCCATTTCATACATGGCAATCCCAGGCCCAGAGAGGTTATAGGACTTACTTAAAGCAAGGGACAATGTCCAGGGCTTAAAAATTCATCCGTTTCCTGTGGGAATGTACAAAGCATTAACCACAAAATTACCCTTCCTTTCCACCTACCTGTTTGCTTATGAATGCACGGCCTGGTGTGCAATCCTTGATTGTTCTGTGAAATGCAGCACGGTGTCTTGTGTGCCTCTGGCCCTCCATCAAAACTCTCCTCAGAGACCTGTGTTTGCAGCTCATAAGCCATCGGCTACAGAGCTTGCCCATCCTCCACGCCATGCTGCTCTAGTAAATACCCCGACCCCGCTATCTGCACCATTGATTTATCTAAACCTTGGGCATAGCTTCAACGTGGTGTAACCTTGGTACCTGGCCAGGTGGGTGTATAAACTGTGACTATTTCTTCACGAGAAATTCAAATGTAGGTCGGGGTAAACTAATGTATTTGAATGGGGAGCTTTTGTTTGGGAGTAGAGAGGCATTTGGTGGGTTTTCAGAAGACTTTATGCAAAGCTTCTCCATAATGGGTAGCTGTAGGATGTAAATCACCATTCTGGGACAAGGGAGAAAGTGTCTTCTTGACCTAAAACTGCCAAGTAACGTTGGTACACTGTAACCCCCAGAGCAAAGGAAAGACAAACGCAGGGATTGTTCTCATGTCAGAGCTGCAGAGCAGCAAGATTTAGTGTGTTGGGGTTTTTAATGAGTTGCAGAAAGAAGTGGACAGTGAGGTGATGAAATTTCCTGAAGTGCTGACAGACTAAGACGTTCTTACTTAGTTATGGGAAATGCTGGAATATGCCTGTTAATTGGTATGACTGTTTAGGGTTGTATTCAAGCGTGCAGCGTTCTTGGAAAGAACTGTATTGGTTTCATGTGCACCTTTTTGATGTGGTGTTCATTCCTGAGCCACGACTCCATCTTTTAAGGATTGGAAAAGACAAACAACCATGGTGAATATGGCAAGAGCAATGCTAGAGAGGCCCAGGCTGGATTAAGAGGGGTCTAAAGGGAGCAATTACACTTGCAGGAGGTTCTAGGAAAAACAGGAGCCGGACAAGAGCCACCAGGAGCAGGAGCAATGTGCTCTGAACCCTGCGGGAAGGAGATGACAGCTGTCACGCTCCTCTTTGCATATAGCACCCAAATTTCATGCTCAAAATCACAGCTTAAAAGCTATGGACAGAGATTCACATTATTTCCTACCGTCATGTCACTCAACTCAGAAACTCTTACATACTAAAAAAATTAATTAAAGACAACAGTATATCTGTCAGCAAGACGGGATGGAATACTGTCACCACGCTCTCGGCTATTGCAAGTGCAACGGCGCACCCCAGACAGCCGAAGCTCCAGCTTGGGTGGGAGAAACAGGGCAAGCTCAGAGAGATTGTTAAACGAAAGATCAGCTACACAGTAGCATTCCCCAAACATACTTGGGAAGTGACAGCCACCCAAAATTAACCAGAACATGACGGATTAATACAGGCTGCGGAGAGTACAGTGGGGTCATTCAGCTGCTCAAAACTCTTCACAACAACAGTTTGTGAAATGACTGGCTGGTTCCTGAAAAATAAATTGAAAAGTCTAAAACCATAACCAAAAGGCTATGCGAAATGGTGAAATTCACACGAGAAATACACACTAGAGAAATGGTTGGCCTGGTTAATACTTATTTACTATTGCATTTGTCAGGGGTTTTATGGTTTAGGGTATTTTATTCATTCACAATTCTCTAATTTCAATTTATAGATATATAAATATATATAATAGCCAAATATATGAATAGCCAAAGTAACCCTTTGAACTGAAGATATTTTTGTACGATTTGCAGATTGACAGTCAGGATCTCTCAGACAGAGAGTGCCAGAGCAAGCTTTTTCAGAATTAGAAACTCAGAGCGGTTTTCAAGAGTGAATCATCCTTTAATTTTTTCTGTAGGAGGGAGAGACAACTACTAATGAAGACCCAGTGTAGCCCCATCCTTGTTTTATTCAGGACATAATCTGTCCTGAATGTAATAATCTGAATTGACTGACATGTAATGAAGTTTGAAGGACTAAAGAAATAAACTAAATTAGAGTAGTTCTGTTGTCAGAGCTGACAATGGATTAATAATAGAGCCATATTCAAACCTCAGTCCCATGCTTTACTCACTCCTCTAATAGCCAAGAGACTGTTGTGTTAGAAGAGGGTGTAATAAGGACACGTTGTCCTAGACATTGTGTTTCCTAACATTTTGTTAACTGGACACATTTTTGTGGGTTAATAACCTCGCTTGTTTTCTGATGCTTACATTCAATTGCAAAAGCAGCTGAGAGGAAAAAAAAAAAGCAAAGAAAGACAAGAATAAAAGCCAAGAAAACCTTCTGTGGAAGTGTAGGTGTTTGGACATGATAGCCTTTTGGCAACTTCAGATGTTAGGGTTTTTTTTGTTTTTTCTTCCTAGGTGTTTAAAGAAAAGCAATTACCTCTGTGATGACACTTAATACACCAAGATTCAGCCTTGAGCATTTTTTTATGGCTGTGTTATAAACTCCAGAAACTACGGAGTACACTGGATCCACTGAAAGATGTTTCAGTGTAGCAGTTCTGACAGGAAAACTGTGGTTACGTTGGCATCTGAAAATTCTTGAAAAAAAGACAAGCGAAAAAACAGTGGTTTAAGGGGGTGGAAATGCTGCATCATTGGCTAGAGATGTATAACAAATGGGCTGAGAATCTTTGCCTTTTTTAAGCTTATCTGTAAATTTTGAAGCAGATTTTACCCCTTTTGCATTTCTTGGAACAGCAAACATGATCTTCACCAAGGGAATGGAAGGAGCAAGGGCAGGGGGTGCTGGTGCAGGCAGAAAGGGTCGTGCCTTGATGTTTGCAGACCCTGGGCACTAGCTCCATATGCAGCAAGAGTTTATTCCTGTTCGTGGGCTCAGTCTAGGATCAGGCCTTTCACAGCCAGAACACCGGATACCTCCTGGAGAAGACACTGACCACTGCAGGGCTGGACCCCAAATTAATTCTGGATAAGAGGCCATTGGAAAAATGCAAGCAGCTTGTTCTTCCATAACTCCAGAGATGTCTGGGGTGGGTTTCGTCATCGGCACAAGCAGCTGGCCGAGGTGTCCCCCAGCAGCAGTCAGGACAAGGACCTTTCACAAAGCAGGAATGACCCAGACGCAAACCCCAGCTACTGCCACTTGTGCTTCCAGGGACGTCTGGTGCTTGGACTGGGGCTGCAAGGGCAGTGATGGATTCCTGATGTAAATTAGGCAAAACTCAGAATTAAACAGAATAAGATCACGAGGTGGTTTCCTTTATAACAGATATATGGCACCAGGAGGGTTTGGGGGTTTTTTTATTAATGAATTAACTAACAGAAATGATAGTACATGATGGTATGTAGAAAAGCAAATAAATGTGCCAGGGCCTGAAGCATGGGAGATATTGGGGAGTTTTCCTGTGTTCTGACATTTACCCCCTCCTGGGTTGTAAACCAGAGAAGGGGAATCATTGTGCAAAATCAGGGTTAGAATAGAAATTCCTTCATCCGTCCGGTCATGACCCTGACTTTCCCATGTATGTTCCCTGCATGTCCTAATCAATATTTTCTCTGGTATTTCAGTAACTGTAAACTGTCATTCTAAGAACCCACAAGTTACAACATGAAATAATGTTTTCAGATATGCTTATGTTGTTTATTTTAAGGATATGTCTAAATGTATCCTTCTAATTGCTTCATGGAAAAACAAGTTTACTTTATGGTTTGAGGGTGTAAGGCTGGGTATCATATTACTCCTGTATTTGTATAAGTGACTATTCAAATGGCTGTGATAAGCTACTGAGCCTGAAGAGCTACAATTAGATGTTTCCAGAAGCTTGTGCCTGTCAGTCAGCACAAGGTGCTACAGATTTTGTAAAAAAGCTGCACTGATTTACTTGGAAATTTTCAAAATGCAATTTTTGTTAAAATAATGACCCTTTTCCCAGCATCAAACTGTCAGGTTTTGTGTCCGGTTGGGGTTTTTTTCCAAATCCTTTTGGATGTTTTAATGTCATTTTTTAATAAAAACATGTTTAGAAATGTGTTGCGGAAAGTCGTATTTTATACTTAAAAGTAAGAAGGAACAGTGTGTGTTAAATTGTGTGTTTGACTCCACCTCTAGAACCAAAGCGTTGAAAACATCCTGTTTTTAAAAACAGACTCAATGAAGTGAAGAGACATATGGGTACTGACCAGTTTTGTTGTTAAAAGAAATGCAAAATCCAAAATGAAAACTTGTTTTCAGCGTTTCCAGAATTTGAAACAGAAAGAGGTAGCTCTCCTTCCCGAAACCAGCCTGCTCCATACAAGTGCTCTCCCAGCAGTGCAAATGAAGATGCTTATTCAAACTAGCAAACAACATCCAGGAAGATCCTTTTGGCATTTGCTATAAAGCCATTATGCAGGTGATTAACCCATTAATTTTCAAATGTGTACGTTGTCAAACATGACAAAACAAATGAGAGGAGGATGAAAGCAAAGTTACCAATTACGACGCTGTAGGAAGGAGTCGGCCCAGATTTAAGTGACAGACCTTTCTTTTCCCGTCTTGTTAATATTGTTTCAATTGCACCAAGCAATTTGCCACATATGATGCAAGTTAAATACCACTCCTGCAAACTCTGTGGAGAATTCTGCTGGCTCAAAGCACTTACAAGTGGCAAGATTGAATCAACCAACTTCTATTGAAATGTATATTTGACTGGATATTGCATTTCCTTTGACTTAAAATGCAAATTGCAAGTAACTTAGACAGATCTAGCTTTGGATGTGGGAAATGCGATTCAGAAGTCATTCAACCCCATGGAAGTCAGAGCTCCACAGCTTAGTTTCTGTTTCGACCACGGTTTTATAAAACTAGGGTTAGACAATAATCTTCTTATGCTCTTGTCATTGTGTTAACCAGCTTTTAATTTGTCTGTGTAATTTTAGGAACGATTTGAGATCTCAGCATCAGAGATTCTCTTCTATGCAGTTGCTATAAATACACATATAGTGAGAGATGTACACACACTAAAAAAAATAGGTTTGGGATCAAACTCAACAGTTCGTATGTTATTGTTTGATGAAGATACAATTTGGAGACTATAAAGAGAGATTGGTTGGAGGTAACCAAAGAAACCCTGACACTATCCGTCTTTTAACTCATCAGCTATCTTGAACATAGATAATAAACATTTTCACAGAGCAGCAAATGATTTTCAAGACATCACTCCGGACATAGCGAACACACATTACTCTGGGGAGCCAGAGTAAATTTTAGGGCTAACAAAGCTGTTATCAGCTTCTGGTGTTCCCCTTTAAATACAATTATGTTTTTCCCATTTTATTGGTGAACGGATTTCTTCAGATCTCCATTTTACCAGCGCAGAAACTTCTGTGGAACAACAGCTTAAAAACTGTAAACATTTTCTCTTGCGCTATTACTAACACCTGCATTCAAGAAAACAAAATTTCAACCATCACATTTTTTTCCCTCTTTCCGATTATTTTAGTTGTATCAAGCTGTTCATTTTGCTTGGGTTGTGGAAGCGAAAACATTGCTGTCATTTGCATTTATACTTTTTTCAACCCTGGCACCACAGAATTTGGGAGGTGTTGGTGGGGATTTTAATAATATAAGATAATTCCTTTAATTGGACAAGTTAATATCTCCCTGTTTATACTTTCTTACATTCTTGATTTCAAAAAAGAAGGATGCTGTTTGTTTGTTTTACAAAATCCAAATTTGGCCCGAACAAGCCCCTAGAAGAGCCAATTAATAAAATTACTCAGTATTTATGCTTCTCCCTAAAGACTGCACAGAGCTAGCAGGAGAATACACACAGGAGTGTCTGTCTCTCTCAGATCCAACACTGGATGATCTCATGTTTCTCCTTTTTTATATTGTTGTTGGAAACCTTTACCTAAAAAAAATAAATAAATAAAAATAAAAGAGGAGACAAAAGTTAATTTGCCTTTCTGACAGAGACACATACTCTGTGGTAGGTACAAAATTCTGTTCTTCCCTCATTTCTGTAGGTTCTGTGCTAGTGTCTTCCCTCTGCCTCCAACAGTGGCCAACCTACACCCCTCATACGCTACATAAGGGCCAGTCTGTAGCCTAATAGAAGGACTGAAGAAAACTGTTTGAGGGAACAAGTGGAACTGAGTCTGCAGACTTGGAAGCAACCTTCTGCTCCTCATACTGTGAAGCCAGCCCTTCCGTGGAAGTTAGAGCAACCTAGCCTGAGCTAAGAAACCAGGCTGCAACAAGGGCAGAAAACTCCCAGGGCAGATGCTTCTCTCGGGAGCGGGAGAGAAGGCACCAAAGAGGTGAGATGGGAGCTCACAACCTCTCCTTTCGCACCTGGGCAGCGCTCCAGTGTCTGCTGAATCAAGCCCAGGGCTGGAGGCAGTGTTTAAAGCCAGTGTGGGGGCAACAGAGGTGAGCAGGGAGACAGCCTGCTCCCTGGCCATGGGCTGCTTGGAAGAGATCCTGAGGGCTAAGGAGAGAGCATGAAACTGCCCTTCTTCCAGGTGTGGTTGCTGCTCCTCATGCTGTCCCATTCCTCCTTCTCCCTTGCCCATCTTGTGGGCACATAGCCAGGCTGAGGAAAGCCAGCTGTAAAGCCGCGGCACACCTCTGTATGCAGGACCATGCTGCAGTCAAGGGTGATCAGAGCAGGACATGCTCTGGTCATTGACCGTTTCCAACAACCTCCTGGAGTCACCAACAATGTTCTGAGGGAAGGGGCAACAGACACCGCTTTATACAAGCGTTATTGCATGTGGACTCTTTATTGCCTTATTCCAGCCTGCTTTTCTTCCCAGGCCAAGGCCAATGCAAAACCAAGAATGAGCCCTTTGATTTCTTTAGGACCCTTTGGCCCCTGCAGCACAAGCTATACCTGCAGTGATGTTCTGCATGTGAATCCAAGCACCAGTGGGAATGGAGAAGGTAAACTGAGGACACCTATGCCCCGTGATTTGCTCTGTGCCATTTGTAGCCTGCAGAAGCTGCTTTTCTTGGCATTCATCACCTTGAAAGAGAACGCTTTGCATTTTGCTCAAACTGATACACAGAAGGAAAATACACGCCCCACGCCCCCCAGTCTGATTTTACGCGCTACCCTTTTTGCTAGTAAAGCAAAGCAAAGGGATAATCGCTAACAGTAATGTTACACTTGCAATAAAATGTTGCTATGGAGAAAAGCTTCTAGTATTTCCCAGAAGGCATCAGCGACTTTCATATTTATTGAGTATAATCTGCCTTTTGCTTTATTCTCTTTGAATTCTACCACACCAATAATAACTCTAATCGTACCATTAACTATTACCTCCAAGGTTTCCTGCCAGTTTCTCCTTTATTACTAACTGGTAGATGTTCACAGCAAGGCATTTTCCCTCTTGTCCTGTAATCATGGATATATTTAATCTTGACCTGTTTGAAACATAACCAAAGAAATCAAAATCTTACTGATTAAACTAAAAAATTATACTTGTGAATGATGTATTTACATTAAAAAAAAAAAAAAGTATGATTTAAAGCACAAATGGAAGTGCAAAAGAGACAAAGAGTACTTCATCTTCCTGTTGTCCTCTATGCTCGCATAGAGACATGTTGCAAATTTAGCCGGTACTGGCCACGCTCCAGTAGATCTGATGGGAATTTTGGATTTTGTTAACCTGTTAGACCTTGGAGTGATTAGGCCAGTTGTAATTGGAGTTAGGTCATAACGAGGTTGGCTTTGTTGGACCTATACCGATAACGATGGAGAAACAGAGCCAATATTAACACTGCGCACCGAGGCTGACTAAACTATTCTGATTGCTGTTAGCTCGAGATTTATCCCTGTGCAATGTAGAAAACCCTTAACATAATTTTAAGATGATTTTCTTGGCATATGTGGATCTGGCTTTCACTGTGTTGTAAAGAGCAGCAGTCCTCTCCCTTGCTCTCTCCTCCTCCCCCTGTGCAGCGTATGGCTGTGGAATCCAAACTGCTACAGATCCAAGTGTTGCCCAGGCTGTTATCTGTTGTGGGCCAAATGAAAATTCATTACTCAGATGCTCCTGCATGCTGAAGCTCTGGTTGCTGTCTAAGTCTCTGTGTTGTGGCTGAAAACCATCTGGAGTAAATCAAATTAAATAAAACCTCTATTAACGGAACCTTAAATATCCAGAGCTCACCATTATCACGGTCAAACACCCTGACATTGCAAAAGTGTCTTTGCTTGGTACAAATCTCTGTTTCCCACGTTCCTTCAACATTGTCACTGCTGCTCAGGAAATCGAGATTGTGCTGGTTGCCTGCAACCTGAAATATTTTGAACCACGTTGTTATGTAGTACAATTGTGGAAGCTGACCCATGCCAAGCCACTGACAGGATCAGGGTCCAGCTACAAACCAAATGCTGAAGTACGAGGAGCATCTCTGAGCATAGCTGTCTTGTTAGCGTCACTTTAGGGGGGAGGAAAAAAAGTGTCGAAAAAACCATTTTATTTGACTGTACAGCAACCGAGATTTTTGCAAATGAGGAACTGTGGGGAGCTGCTATCCAAGGAACTTTCCAGTGGAACAAATTAGGATTGTGCAGTCACAAGAAAATGCAGACTTTTAATAAAAAGCACGCAAAACCTGAGTCAGTCTTTTACATGAAGCAAAACCCCATATACCAGACTACAGTGTCCCGACGGCAAACCCTCTCTGAAAGTGCTCCCTCCCCGCAATCTCTGCAAGCAGCCACCTTGAGTGAGACTTAAAGAGTTTTTGTAATATTTTTTTATCTTTGAGACTATAAATAAAGTTGTTTAAAATGTATTTTGTAAGTGCACAGGCAAAGATAGTGCTTACATTGGAAAGAGGGCTATTTTCCAGGGGGAAATTATGGAAACAAGACAGTGTGGATTATTTCTACCTACCTTGCACGAGCAGCAATACATGTATAGAAAGAGGCAAAACTACACTAACAAGGATTAAAGGACTGCAAACTGGATGAGTTAATGATTCTTCTCGTCTCTGATTACTGGCAGGCTGTGCAAAATAAAGCTAAAAATAATTGTTGCATGGGTTTAATTTCAGCATTTTCTAAATGAACATCCTTCCAACATCTGTTATATTGTAAAGTATGATCTTTGCTTATTTTGCTTATTACAACTTTCCGTGTCTATACGTATATCTAGACAAATAAAAATTGTTGCCCCTCTTAAAAATACTTGGAGCCAATACAATCTACAGAGGAATTAGGAGCATCCAAATAAATTCCTCCCCCTCTTCGTGTAACAGTGCCGGGACGCTGATGGCATTCTCTGCAGAGCTCCTATCGTCTCGAAATGCAATCAGACAACTTGCGAACCCCGTGAAAGAACCCTGAATGTAATTAAATAAAGGAAAGGGAAGGGAAAAAAATCCCTGTAACCTGGGAGGGCTGGCTGGAATCCGGAGTGGAATGCGCTCGCTCCGGCGCTCGCTGCCCACCCCACTCATACCGCGCGCTCTGGGTGAGAAAGTGCCGGGAAGGAGCTGGACGGGGCTGGGTGTAAAAGCACGCTTGGGCTGAGGATTTTAGCTCTCTCTCCAGATTCCTACGGGGAACCCCGTGGGCTTGGCAGCAGCCAGCTGTGAGCTCACGCCCAGCAGGGCTGGCCAAGGCGCGACACGCGAGGGCTCCGGCGCAGCATCACGCGTGCGGGAACGCGGCGCGTTGGCTGCTGCGGCCACCCGGGAGCGGCTGAGCTGGACCCGCTGGGTCCCATCGCAGCGTCGCTCAGCTCGCTCTTCGGGCAGGACTAAACCCAGCCCCAGCATAGCTGTACCAAATTGCTGCTTACATCAGTCCCCGCCTTCACTCCATCAAGTAAAAATAATTAAAAGAAAGTCCCTGATCTCATTTCAATATTTTTTCCGGGGTGGGGGGGAATATACAATTAATGGAAATTTAAGTTTTCCTTAAAGAAATGGTGTTTGAGATGTAAAGAAACCAGCCAGATGATCTCACAGAGTAGGGCACTCTCACAATCCATTTGTACCAAATTTAAGTCTGTGGCTTATAAGCGATTTATTGATTGGATTGTTATATCAGCCTGGATAATCAGAAAGAGATGGGCAGCTGCGGGACACAAACGGTACGTCGCAAAGCTGAGATCATTCCGTGGGCTAGGGATAGACTTGGAAAACAAAGACGGGAAGCTAAATGGGAAAAAATAACTGTCAGTAGATAACTGTAACTGGAGAATTGCATCAAGCGTGGGACACATCCCCACACTGCTGTCCTGCATAAATAACAGGATTTTTACAGAAGCTCCGTTTGGGCACGGGATAATTCAGTGTATTTCCCACCTCGCATCCCCTCTGTATTTCCTAGATTGGTGGCGGGCAGCCAGTAAAACATCGAAAACGAATGTATATGAAAAATGACAAATAAAAGTAAAACGCTTGTATAAAAATAAACTCAGCTGCTTGTTTATATGGGGAGATGGGTGTGCGTGGGTGTTTCTGGAATAATCGGGTGCTCCAATCTAAGTAAATGCAGGAGCTTTTTTTTTTATATAACTCTTTACATATTATTTTCCGCGCTGGGGTGAATCATTTTGATGTATTCATAACCCAGACAGGCAGGAAGGTGTGCGCGATAATTAAAATTCACTGCAGCAAGTTCGATGGAAACCGTTTGCAAACGGAAAGATGGAGAACCCGGGGGGAAACACAGTTTTGAGGTCTTAGATCCTCTTTTTTGGGTTGGTTCTTTTTTTTTTTTTTTTTTTTCTTTTTCTCACTCTTTAAAAAAAAACCTAGAAAGGAAAGATCTGCGGAGTCTCGGGGGGTCGCTGGCAGGGGACGCGTCGCTGTGCCCCGACGGGGTGGGGGCTTCAAGCCGGCCGGGCGCCTATCCCTACACTTTGCTGGGACCAAACCCGAGAGTATTGTCCCCGCGTTGGTTTTCCGAAGGTGGATTTGGGGTGTTGAGTGACGGCTCGGGAGGGTCCCGGCTCTGAGCGGCACGGTGCCGGCAGGTGCCCCGGGCTTCCCCCCTCGGGGCCCAATCCTGCGCTCTTGGGAAGCAGCTCGGGCTGCTTCGACGGGAGCAGGGTCCGGCCCTGGTCTCCAGGACAGAGCGGGACCGTCTGGGGTCGCCTGAGGGAGCAGCCGACACTGCACCCCTGGAGTCGCGGTCTTCTTGGCAACGAGGGGCCGTGTTTCGCCTCCGAAAATCCACTCTCCATCCCATCCGCGTGATCGCGAGTTTGCTGCATGTAAACATAACCTAACAGGGCTTTCCTCCCTCGAAGCTTTCCCATGTGTTTATTTAAAAATTTATTACCACGGGAAAAAAAATCGTTTTCAGTCCTTAAGGGCAAAACTGTTAGCTGCGTTGAGCAGGAAGACATCTGATCTCTCACAACTATCCCCTGCCTCTTGCCAAACAGAATAACTATCTGATCGTAAATGAAATACCTGCGTAGAGAGAGGGAGAGAACAACCCTGGGCGGGTGGGAAAGGAGACGCTCCTGTTACGCAATAATCACGGTTCATTGTACACTCACTGTCTTAACGAGGGGATGACACCGGTGCGATAAATAGGAACCATTGGCGGGTGACACAAAGGACAATTATAACGCGTGATTGCACTTACTGCCCATTTCCTGCACCGAATACGGTGCAACCTCTCTTCATCGCATCCACCTTCCCAGCGCACCGGGAGCCGCGGGCTCAGCCGGGATGCGCGTCCCGCCGTGCCGAGCCTCCCGCCCGTCGCGGCGCCGGCCGCAGCCTGCCCGGGACAGCGCGACATGTCGCCCGGGGGTGGCAGGAGGATGCTCCGGGGGAAGGGTCCCCCCCCGGCAAGCCGCCCGAGGGCTGGCTCCGTATCTAACAGTCATCAGCCAAACCCGCTTCAGAAACGGAGTCCAACAGACTCACGAGGAGGATCTAGATCGAAGCGTCGGTAACCAGACCTGATCCCTCGGAAGCTCTGATGTTCAGCTCGGTTTAATTCCCTCCTAGCGTCTGGAGATGAATGCACAGTATCTGCTATTACTACGCCTTTCTCTTGGCTCCAGGTTTCATCTGGAGCCAGGCGGTGAGACAAAAATCTCTCAATCTCTGACATGTCAAATATTCCTTCGGCGTACACCTTGTTTCGGGGTAAAAGTTAGACTTGATGCCCACTCCGATTCCGTTTCCCTGCCTTTCTTTCGACTCAAATCGGGAGCCTTGTCTTCCTCTCTCAAAGGATGCCCACATGCCAGCCTTACGGTGGCTCGTTAAAAAACCTCCCTTTAGAAAGCGGCTTATTAACCAAGTCGTTCATAAAAGGACGGGAAAATGCTTGTGCGGTTGTGCCTCCCGGAGAATAAAGCGCTCCCCACTGCCCGCGGGCGGTTTGTCCCCACGAGGGGGACAAACCAGACACCAGGACACGGGCCGATGCTTTGCGTGGGCTGGAGATACAGGACATCATTCGTGTAATGATCGGAATGGGCTCCCTCCTGGTTTACACCGGCGGGGGGGCAGAGGGGGGAGCTGGAGAAATCAGACAGCCCTGCCCCCCGCAGTTCGCCAGCACCAGCTATCACAGATTAATTACGCTGTGGCGTTTCGCGGTGGGGACGCTGCCCACGACCCGATGGGTACAGGAGCGAGGATGCTGCGACAGTCCCTGCCCGTCGCCTCCCTCCGCCCCCAGGCGAGGCGGAGGTGGGCCGAGGGGCAGCCTGGAGCCCGGGGGTGTGGGGAGAGGGGGAGGCGAGAGGCGGAGCTGGCCGGGACGGGCCGTCGCTGCTGCTGCTGCTGGAGCCGGTCAAACTGCACAGCCACTTCCCCCAGGAGCTTCCCTTTCATCTCCCCGCTCCTGGCGCCTGCAAAACAGCCTCAGTTTGTCTGCAACGTCTCTCCTCCCCCTGCGCTCCCTCCCTCCCCGTCCCACTCCAGCTGAGAGCCCCAGGACCGGGGCGCCCAGAGCCCGCCCGGCTCACGGGGGTGATGCTGCCGGAGGCGGGGCCAGAGGATGAGGGGCGCGGGGGGTTTGGGCCCGAGCGGCGGTTCCTGACGGCGGCTCGGAGCCGGGGGGCACACGGGCGTGGGGCTGGGAAACAGCCCCAGGGAGGGGCCGCTCCGAGAGCCGGGCGACTCCCGCCGAGCCCCGACGGCCGGGTTCCTGGGAACGCCCTCCCCCGGGAGCCGGGTCTCACCGGGGACACGCGGGGGGGAGCCCGACGCAGGGGAAAGCCCCCGGACTCACGTCGGTTCCCCGAGCTGGGAGAATTCCCTGCTGGTCTGAGGCTGGGCGGCCGCTCTGAGATCCTGGGTAGGGAGAAAGCCTTAATTCCTAGAAATTTCTCCAAACCCCGTCTGGGCGAGGTTTCTGTCCCGGCATTCAGTGCCGTGTGGGGCTTCATTCTCCTGTTTAACTGACAGGAGGAGGATGAAGGAGGGGAGGGGTGAGGGAGGGAGGAGAGAAACCTCCAAGTTCAGACTTTAGACAGAAAACACTCCAACCTCGCGATGGGCTAACACTGAAGAGTGCAAAAGCCATGAGCAAACCCTGCCATGCTTTACCATCCCCTTGGCACCCAAAAGCCAGCCAAACCAGGGCGGATGAGCCAACTTCTGCTCCCTGCTTTACAGTGCGGAGACAAGCCTGTCCCTTGGTCCCCCTCCTTCCTCCAGCCTCCCAAATGATGCCAGCGCAGAGAAGTGTCCCCAAGCCCACGGGGATGGTGTGCGAGCTTGCACACCCAGGCCACGGCCGGGCACCCTGGGAGAGATCCTGCACCCAAGGGACGTGATCAGTGTCACCGTGACCTGCCCTCCTGCCAGCTCTCCTTCCCCAGGCGCCCTTCCAGCGGGCATTGACTTCGGGAGCGCAGTATAATTATCTGTAGCATTTTCAGCAGCCCCACAATGGCTTTCCACGGGCGGTGCATTGTTCTTGACATACACTCATTGTTCCTGCATGTCCATCAATTCTCATTTACTTGTCACGGTGCAGGAAGCATGGAGAAGGGAAAGGAAGAGGAGGGGGGGGAGAAGAGAGACAAACTCAACTCCACTGCAGCAGCAGAGCTTGCAAGGCCAGAGCTGGCCGATTGCTGTCTTGCATCCCTCTGTGAGTATCTCCGAGCAAAGAGATGAGCTTTGCGGGGAGAGCAAAGTGACAAACTGGTGGTAGCAAGAGCACCTGGAGAAGCATCAGCTTCTGGGATCAACTATTATTTTCACCCCTGGGCAAAAGCCCAAGTCAGGGCTCTATTGCCTGAAATGTTGCAGGCAACTTCATCGAGGTTATTTGGGCTGAGGCAGTGAAAGGCATCACCTCTCTTTGCAGATCTTGCTTGGCTTTAATCCTTAACCCATCGAAGTCTGCAGTAACACTGCTAGCAATAAGTAATGAGTGTGCAAACCCTACTATTAGCCCCACAGATGAGTGGGGTTTTGTAACACAGCTTCTCGTACATGTCCTCCCACACTCCTTCCCACACCGCAATTGCATGCCCCGGTCCCAATTTGCCATCCGTGGCACCAGGAGAGATGCTATCAGCACTGGGGCGGCTCACATACTTGTTAGCTGACCGGAGGGGTTGGATGACCAGGCTCGGGGGGACCCCTGGGCCAAGTACAGCGCATTCAATACAGCCCCATCCTCGAGGTTCTCTCTGGCCTGGCCTGGGTGGAGGAGCACAGCTCCAAAAAAATTCACATGGGACCAGTTCCTCTCCCAGAATCAGCTCCCAAATTGTCCTCCAGGAAAAGGTATAATCACCCAGACTGCACAGGGAGTGGGAAGTCGTGATTTGTGTTAGCAGGACTGGGGACTTCCAAGACTACTGCATGGGCTGGCAGGAAAGTCAGGAGTGCAAATCGAGCACAAGACAAGCTAGTGAAATCCTGCATGTTTTGTGGAAGGGATATAATCAAACCCATGCAGGGAGCAGAGTCTTGCAGCCTTTCAGGACCAAGCCTACAGCTTCGTTTGAGCCGCCCCTGAAGTCAGGGCTTGGGTGAGGAGCTGTGCCGCACAGCCCCAGACCTGGGCAGACGCACTGCTGCCTTCCCAGGGTATTTTGGTTTTTAGAGCCGTAGTTATAAATTATAACACCAAAACGGCTCCCAAACTCTGTGTTTCCAGGACGTGAAAAAAAAAAATAATAAAAGAAAACTAAACAGAGAAAGCTGCGGGCACAGCATGAAATAACACTCAGTGCAAGATTAAAATAATTATGAAAAGAACGCGACGCATTTGCTTCTATCCGCGCAGTAATTAGAAACGCTTTTTAAAGGATACTCTTTATTCATACCACTGGTAGGAAGTCAAAAAGTGAGAGAATCGCTTTCATAGTACTGGTGTGATATGCCTCTTAATTAAGGGCTGTGTGCCCCTAATTTATTAAAGCTCATCTATTCATCACGTGTGTAATTGACGCTGAAAAAAAATAATAATTACAGATCTAACCTCTGCAGAGTGGTTTTGCCCGACTCGAGTCCTGCTGCCGAGGAAACGCAAACAAAAAACACCCTTTTCGGATTAAAAATGAGCAAAGCGGACGAGGCGCCCGCATTTCTCCGCAGGGGCTTTTCGCTGAGCCAGGGTCCAGCATCCCGCATCCCCTACACCCGTGCCCACGGAAAAGCACCTCCTTTCTAGGGAACCCGGCCGGGGGGGGACGGGCAGACCCCGGTCCGGGAGGGCCGGCGGGTCTGGGGCGCGGTGGTACCCGACGGGGCGGCGGGGGCACGGCTGAGGGTGCCGGGGGTGCCGGGAGGAGCCGGGCCGGCGGCGAGAGGAGGCAGAGCCGCGATCTTCTAAAGTTTCCTCTTCGCCTAATCATCAGCCTTAATTACCCCGGCGGCTTTGCTTTTCTTTTTTTTTTTTTCTTGCCTCGGTATGATTATAGCCCTGGACGGCTCCTTAATAGCACAGCTCCGCTGGCTGCCCGTGTCATTAACTCCTAATTCATTTCGAGGGGACGGGGGGCGGGGGAACACCCCAAACAAAATGAGCTAAAAAAAAAAAAACTAAAAAACAAACCCACAGAAAAAAAAGGTTCTACCCACCCTCCCGCTCCCGAGCCAATGGCATGAGTCACCCCTCGACGTCAGGCCCCAGCGCGGGCCCTGATTGGCCCGCGGGGCGTTTACTCCACTTCCCAAAGGAGGAAAGAGCCGGGGAGCCCCCAGAGGGGGGAAAAAAGGGGGGCGGCACCGCAGCGCCTCACTCGCGCAGTCCCCGCGCAGGGCCGGGCAGAGGCGCAGCGCAGCTCCCCGGGCGGCCCCGCTCCAGCCTCCCTCCGCACCCGCGATGGCTTCTCCTTCCAAGGCGAAGGAGGTTTTCTCTTCCGACGAGGAGGGCCCGGCGGCCGGCGCCGAGGAGCAGCACAAAGTCAAGGTGTCCAGCTTGCCGTTCAGCGTGGAAGCCCTCATGTCCGACAAGAAACCCCCCAAAGAGCTGCCGCTGGCCGCGGCGGGGGGCAGCGCCGACGGGGCAGCCGTGGGCACCTCCAGGAACCTGCTGCTACCGGGCCACAGCTCCCGGGACGCGCACAGCCCCCCCGGGGCGCTTACAAAAACCTTCGACACCGCCTCGGTCAAATCGGAGAACTCGGAGGATGGCACGTCCTGGATCCAAGAGGCCGGGAGATATTCCCCTCCGCCAAGTGAGTGGCTGGGGAAGCGGCGGCGGGGGCTGCGCGGGGCTGCGCGGGGCTGTGCGGCGCCCGCGGGAGCCGCCGGCGGACGGGGAGCGAGGGCAGGCGGGCACCGCTCCGGCCCCGGGCTCCCAGGCCTGGCCACCGAGCTGCGCTGCTCCCCGGGAGCCGAGATGCACGGGAGAACGCTGGATATATACACATGTATATATTGTATATATGTGTGTTTATGTCTGCGTGTGTGTCACTTTATATGGAGGGTACATATGTTTTCGAATATATGGAATAGTTATATATTTATATATGTGACAGTACGTGTATATATAAATATATAATGCTTTTACTTGTAGAAGGATCAGGAGCTACCACAGACTAGGTCCCTTTCCCGACATACAGTTCACCGCCTGGCAGTTTGTCCATTTATGTTATCCCATTGCAACCAGAACTGGAAATTCCCCCCGTTTCCTTCTCCCTTTACACCAAAGGTCGCAAAACAATCTCTTAAACTCGGGAATTGCCCTTTTCAGCCTTGCGCGCTTTCTGCGCGCTGACTCCCGCCGCGGTCTCTCCTGGCACGGCGTTTGTTTCTCTCTCCCTCGTTGCATGCAGGCTGTCAAAAGTTCCCCGAGGTGAGGAGTTGACCTCCTCAGCCCCTGCGATCTCTCCCGACCCCGTCCCCAGCGCCCTGGGGACTCGCGATACGGAGGTGACAGGTCACTTCTTAAACCCTTTCGCTGTTGGAGCCGCGCTGCTGTGTCTGCGCTGAATCGCCTTTTGCTTTCGGTGAAATCCCTTTTTAAAAAAGAAAAAAAAAGAGCAGTTGCTTTTAAAAAATGAAAAAGACCCAAAACTACCTTCAGGGACAGGTGAAAAAGGTAGCCGGGCAGTGCTAGGCTTTCTGCCCTCCCATCGCAAGAGCCGTGCGGGCTGGACACCTGCATTAGCAGATCCATCCGCTCTCCTCCGCGCATCCCTATCTTGCCTGATGTGAATGACATTTTCTGCTGGACTGGAGTTAGTGACTTTACAGAAGCCAACGGAGCCGGACGGTGTGGCAGAACTTACTCCTGTAGCCTAATACTGCAAGAAGGAAGTTTAGTGCTATTAAAGCTCCTTTTTTTACCTTTTTTTTTTTTTTTTCCTTTAACAATAATTTCGATTTGGCTTTCAGCCACTTCCTTTCTTTTGCGATAACCCCAAATTAATTTGATTTCTAACGCGCTGGGAGAGGGCCCGGGAGAAGAGCAGCCTGCCTGTGTCATTCCCTGCATAGCTCTGGTTTGCAATTTTCATGTACCTCAAGCGTACCCGGACCCCTTTCTCTAAGGCTGCCCTAAACCCCAGATTTAGACGAGGCCTAATCTTCTCTCGGTACATTTTTTTTTTTTCCCTTCGAAATTCCTTTTCTTATTAATATCTGCGGTTCGTGAGAGCTGCAAAATGGCTTTGTAAAGGACTTCAGTAGCTGGGGAGTTCAGGTCCGGTGATTTCAGTGGGATTCGGGGCGAAAAATGATGGTCAGGGAAGGTCTTTGACTTCGGTCATCTTCCTGATTTCCCACCTCCCTGGCTCTCGGCCCCCTCGGAGTTGGTGTGACAGCAGGAGGCAATGACCAGTTCTCCCGCAAGAAGCCGGTCTGTCCGTGGAGGGGCTTGACTTTAGAAGCAGCTCCTCGATTTATTATTATTAATATTACGGGTAGGATGAACTAGGGAAAAAGCTGTAAAGGTTAATTTTTTTTAACAACACAGAGGGGGAACCGTCTCCAAGTGATGATTTTTGTCCGACATTGCCAGAAAACGGAGGATAAACAGGAAAAAAAACCCAAACCAGCGAAACAAATCACTGCAGCGAGTGCTGGAGGGCTGGCACGGGACAAACGCAATTACAGGGTCTGCGGTGGCGACGGTCCCTGCTTCTTGTCAGAGCTTGGCAGTCACTTGGGGGATGGTGAGGGAAGCAGCTCGTGGACGCTTGGGTGTGTTCCGGGGGAAATATTTGTCCGGGATTTAACTTCAAAGCCTGTTTTTGCGGTTTCCTCCGTGCGTAGCAGAAGTCGGGACGGGTCGGACTAATCCGAAAGGCTCTGGGACGGGGAGCGATCCCCGGAGCGACCGGCCGCCCTTGTAAACCCCAACCCTCCTGGAAGGACCCCCCCTCTTAGCTGGGTCTTTGGAGGGCTTCACTCTGAGGGAAGAAATAGGTTGAGTTTTAAAAGAGAGAGTGGAATACGGCGTGACCGATAGTGAATTTAGGGTGGATTTAATGTAGTTTGAGTTTAGTGTTGTTAGTTTAGTGTACTTTTAGGAATGAAGCAACTGTCACAGTGAACACTTTAATGATTAAAATGCCCTCCTGTGATCAGAAGATGGTATTTGACAAGTTGTTATCTAAGAGGGTTTTTATTTTTCACTTTCTAGAAGAAGAGTAAAAAGAGAAGTTTAACTTTTTCAGCTGTAGCTATTTTCTCCCTCCCCTTCCTGAACTTTTGAACACTTTCCTGGTGGGATTTTTTTTTATTATTATTGCATAATAACAGCTTCGTGGTCCAGTTTATTTTGAAAAATAAAAGAGGAAAGTGAAAGGGGTCCGGAAAACATGACGTACAAATACTGACAAGTGTTTGAACCAGACATTACAGCATGCACAAAATTTAGCAGCCTCTTAAGAGGAGCCTGTGTGTAATTTTCTGTATCAAACTGGGGAGCCAGGGTGGCTTGTTCTATGCCTCGGGAGTGATCCAAAACACAGCCAAATTGCTAATCTTTTGAACTCAGCCGCACTCATTTTAATCATTCTTTAGATTGCAAAATTATTAGTGCAATCCAAAATGAATCTAAAGACAAGTCAGCGATGTGCCATCCCAGGCACATGTGCCTAAGTGTCTAACCTGGCTGGGGTTATAAGGCAAGAGCAAAAGGCAGTAGATTTTCTGACTTTTGTTGGCTACAGATGCTGCACTTACATGGGGCTTTTTTAATTGGTAAATGTCATAAAAGCTAAACGTTGAATGAAAAGTGCACTGCTTTCTTCTTTTTTTTTTTTTTGTGATACTTGTCAGAAAGCAGAAAATAATCCTTGAAAAGTTACTAAGCAAAGGAAAAACTCTCTCTTGAAGAAATAGCAAGACCTCTAAACCACAAAATTTATCAGTCCCACTTCTTCAGCTGTCAGAGAAAAGAGAGGATTGACCTGTTGCTCTTGGTGGAGAAATCCTGGAGCGGGGCTGGGTTGGGCTTGTCTCTTGCACCACTGTCCTTTTGTGAATCTCCTGCATTTGTGTCTGTTTGTCCTGTGCTTTGCTGGAGTTACTCCTCCAGTTCTGCAGCTACCAAGACAGCTGGTTTGTGTGCTCTAGACCCCTAGGATGTGACTCCTAAAGCAATATGTTGTGTGTGTCTGTGAAACCTTTGTGGCCTGTTTGCCTACAAGCTGTACTTATGAAATCATTGAGGCAAAATTTCACTTCCCAAGACATCTGCTAAAGTCCTGTGAACATAAGTTTGGCCAGAAAAAGATTTCCAGAGCCACTTGCAAAAGGATCCCCTGTTTTGAGGGTATGACCTAGCAGGACAATCCCTTCACATACCCCTCCCTTCCCACCCCAGCCCTCTCCAGCACAGCATCTCTCCAGAGCACCCAGCACTCCCTGCTTTTGTGATAACCGGCCTTTCCCTTCCTTGCAGGACACCTGAGCCCCACTGCCTGCACCCTGAGGAAGCACAAGACGAATAGGAAGCCCCGAACCCCATTCACCACTTCCCAGCTGCTGGCTCTGGAGCGCAAGTTCCGCCAGAAGCAGTATCTGTCCATCGCCGAGAGAGCCGAGTTCTCCAGCTCCCTCAACCTCACAGAGACCCAGGTCAAAATCTGGTTCCAGAATCGGAGGGCCAAGGCCAAGAGACTGCAGGAGGCTGAGCTAGAGAAGCTCAAAATGGCAGCAAAGCCCATGTTGCCGTCAGGGTTCAGCCTCCCTTTCCCCATCAACTCTCCCATCCAGGCTGCCTCACTGTATGGAACATCCTACCCTTTTCACAGACCTGTGCTTCCTATCCCACCCGTTGGACTCTATGCTACTCCCGTTGGATATAGCATGTACCACTTATCCTAAGAAGATCAGAAAGACAAAGCGACAGTGAGACAGACTTCCTGGTGGATCATGTCCAACCCTGAGAAGGCAGTACCCCAACCAGTACTGGCCGTTCTTTCTGCACGCTTCTATCTGCCATCCTGAGTGTACAGGAGTTTGCGTTAGCAAAGAAAGGCATCCTGTACGCTGCGGGTTGGGTGCCTTCTGAGAGTGCTCTGAGCGCTTAGAGTCTGATCCTCAAAATAAAAAAATGTGTAAAAACAAACAAACGAAAAAGAAAAAAATTTGAGCAAATGTAGGGTTTTTATACAGTGCACGTAACACTAGAGTAAAAGAACGGGTGAAAGAGCAATCTCATCTAGTGGAGGCAGAGATTTCCCGACGCCTTCCTGATGAAGGGGCCCAACACATCTTTATAGTAAGAGGGGTGCATGCCCTAAACCCAGACTCTCAAGTGTCATCACTTAATATGGGGGCAGGGGGGAGGGAAATAAAAATGTATAATCAAGGTTTTGTTGATTGTTGGCTGGTTGTTTGTTTTTGGGTTTTGTTTTTGGTTTTTTTTTTTTAGGAAAGCAGAGCCCTTAGCTAGAGACACCGTGTAAATAGAATCTAGACCCAGTAGAGTCCGAGTGAAGTTCAGAGCCAATGGGTTCCTGCATTTCTGGGGGTAGGGAAAATTTTTGCATCCCAAACATTGAGAGATGTTTGCAACAAGTTGATCATCAGGGCCCCTAAATGCATAAGGTAGAGCAACAGCTTTACCAACATTGGCTCCTGTAAATCCTTTATCTGTATAAATAGCTTCAGCGTTTGTAAAGCACTGTGAGGGGAGGTAAAGTGCAAGGAAGGGTTATTAGGCAGTCTGCTCTTTATCTCTTCCTATTGGCATGCTTAGAAATTTTTGGCTAGAGCCAGGTAATCTTGGCTCTGCAATGCTCTTTGGAAACCAGGAGAGAGGGAAGGAAGCTTTCTGGGGAAAGAAAACGTGGGTTGTTTCCACAGTGGTGGTGAGCAAAGGATTGTTGAACACTTCTGGGAGATGTTTGGGGTTTTTTTATTAGTATTTGCAACAGTCTATATTAAATAGAAGAACCCCCTGAGTCTTCCTCTCCTTCCCTTGCAGTGAATGCCAATATAAGTGATTCATGCTTCAAGCCCTTCTTAAGAGAGATCCAGGTATCACAAACAAACAAGCCAACTAGTAGGACAGTGGGGTGCCAAGAGACTGCGTAACCTGTCTGTCCCCGTGGGATCTCCCGGAGCACTGGCAATATCTTCCCCAGGCTTCTCCTTCTAACTATTGTATTATGTATATTACTCGTGCTAAACTTTGTGAGAAAGTTACTCCAAAGGTTGTGGAGCACTGAAGACAGAGCTTCTCCTGGTTTTATTTTCTTAGCATGTTGTTGTGGAAGAAAGAAAGAAACGGGAAGGGGGGGGAGGGGGGCGAAAAGCAGAAAAATGGGGGGAAAAAAAAAAAAGTCACGAGGTTTTGCTGGTTTTGGTTTGTTTTGACCCAGGCACTGTTGCCACCTGGGACCTGCTATAGATGAACTTCCCCTCTCCCTTCCTCTCACCCCCAATCTTCCATTATAGGAAAGTCCCTTTGAAAGGGATGCCTTGTACAATTTTATATATTTTATTGAAGATTTATTATTTCTTATCTCTTATTTCAAATTAAATTAAAAAAGAAAAAACATGTTTAATCGCGTGTGGGTCTGTGAGTGTTTGGAGTTCTTTAAAAGGTAACTTCTCTCCGTGTGTGTTTTGCACCGCTGGGTCAAGTTCAAAGGAATGTTTGGGTTGCCTTTATGATTATTTCCCCTTTCTCAATCTGAATTAAAGCCAAATTTGCAGCACATGAAGGTGAATTGCAAGTCAACAATTCAAAGTCGAAAGCCAAACCTTTTATGAGGTTTTCTTGCTTTTAACAACCGCTTTTAGGCGCCTCTGTTCTTTACAACATCATTCTCTGGTGATGTTTCCGTCACTTTTCTTAGCTCGTGTGCCCTTTTTTGCTCAGGACTCTCCCTTCCACTCGCCTTTCCATTGACCTCAAATCTGTGCTTTAGTGGGAGACTCGTCTTGACCCCCGCGGCAGTTGGGGGTAATTTTGTACAGGTAAGACCTGGCAGGGACCCTGCAATACTTCAGTACAGTTGCATTTCAAAGCTCCCGTGTGCTGTCAGCCCGTCCCAGAGTTTTCGGAGCAGCCTCCCTCAAGGGATGTGCTCATGTGCTGCCCGGAGAGTAGATGCTGGACCATCCGCCCCGGCCTTCCTGGCCAGTGGAACTCAGGTTTGCCTAGAGAAGAGGGTTAGCCGGGAGGTCAGGGGTAGTTTACCACGTTATGCCCAAGTCCCATGCTGGCCCAGTGTAAATTTTGTTGTAGGAGCCTTATTGGGATCAGGAGTGACGTTTGGGATCCCAGCTGGACAGTGAGGTGTATCTGCCTCTGCTGAAACAGCCGGGCGATTTCATCCGGCTGCGCTCGCAGCTCCGCAGAGAGCTTTCCCCTGCTCCAGCGCTCTCCCCAGCCTCGCAGCTCTCCCGAAGGCGGATCGTTCTCCCCGCACACGCCGGTGGGCAGCACCTCGGCAGCGCTTCCCGGCGGGTAGAGCCCGGGGGTGGCCGCCCGCCCCGACGGGCAGCCGCCCCGACCCCGCCTGGCTCCGCGCAAGCGGCGCTCAGCAGCTGCTTAGCACCCTGCCAGATCGGGGCTCGGCTGTGCGAAAGGGAAAAGGGCAAGGGGGGGTGTGTGAAAACACCTCCCGACGTGGGCTGTGGGGCGGGGGCTGCGGGCTGGGTTAGCGGCTCGGGGAGCTCCGAGCATCGCGAATGCTGCCCTGCTCACCCCGCTCCCGACTCCGAAACAAACCCCTGTTAACCTTCCCGCTCCGCAACTGCAGGGAACAAAGCTGGGGGAATCTAATCTCCCTGCAGACTTTTCAAATTAGGAATTACCGCCGCATCAAAACCAGAGACAACCGCTTCTTTCTCGGTCTCCCTCTCTCTGAAGAGTTATCCCCTTAACTCCAGGGCAGGGTGAAGCCCCCCTCGCCCCTATTCCTCCCCGCCCGATTGTCCCGGGTGCTTTCTTAGCTGGGCCGGGCCGGTTATAAATAAACCAGGGGTATTTTTTAACCTTCAGTATAAATCAGCTGTGTCAGGGATTACAGCTAAATCTTTTCGCTGGAAATTCTTTGAGCGCAGGAGCTTTGTGTGTGTTATGATAGATCCTTAAATGGATACAGATTTATTGCAGAACACAAGGGTGTTGAAGGAAAAGCTTCCAAATCTCGGTTACAACCTCTGCTATGGGAAAGGCAGGACGGATCCGTGACACCTTCCCCGGGCTTGCGGATGGCATGACAATTCACCCTGCGCCCATTATTAACTTGTTCCAATTAAAGCCTTCAGAAAGGCCGAGTTAATTGAGTATTATATTTTATTAGGAGGGAGGTGTCAAGCTTTACTCATGAGACTTCATCATCGGCCTAATGGGAGCTGCCCCGCAGGCAGATCTGTAACTGAATAAATTACAGCAAGGCAGGGAAATCAGAATGCTGCCATTAAAAGCGATGCACTTACTGAAATTCCTCCTCCACTTTCGCAAGAGGCTCTGGAGGTGTGGCTTTAATTAGTTATTTTAATGCAAAGTTAAATTGTTCCCAAAGTATTTTCTGACACAAAGCAGATGGGATGATTAGAAGTTGAGTGAGACTGAAAGGACTTGGCATCTGTTCCAGGTACACCTATATATTTTAAATTTTCAATAGAAAGTGAAAAATAATTAGAGCAATAAATAATAAACATTAAAAACAACGCGATAAATTATCCCGATCCTTAAAATCCCGACTTGTTGAACGGCGGCTCAGGCCAGCCGGGCTCAGCGCAGCTCTCCCGGGACCTTAATTCACAAGGTAGGGATTTGTTGACATAAACAGTTAGGAATGGGCTTTCTGGCTCGCTACGGCCAAGCGTTCATTACCTAAAGCCACGGGCGCTCGGAGCCTGCATTTCATGTTGTCACGTTGCCTTGTCAAACCCCGGAATTCCTGCATTTTATGGGGAAGGAGGAAAAACTCGCTGGCTGCGGCGCGGCTGTGAGCCGGCGTGCCCGAAAGCGCAGGGGTTTGATCTCCGCCGGAGCCTCGCTGCGAGGCCGGGGGCAGCGGGCACCCAGCTCGGCGGGGCGGCGGCGACCTGAGAGGACCCCGGGCCCCTCGGCCGGCCTCAAGGGCCGCACCGTCGGGGATGGAGCCGCTCCCGGCTGGGCACCGGCTCCCGGCACCGGGGGAGGCTCCACGCCGCGGGGGCTCCGCGCAGGAGCGGACACCTGCTCCGCGGATCCCAGCCGGGGGTGGGGGGTGCGGGGGGGCGCAGCTAACAACCGGGCCGGGCAGATCTGGGTGGCAAACGAAACCCTGCAACAGCATCCTTCCCCCGGCTCCGAGCCCTTGTGCGGGCTTCTTGTCGCGGGCACCGCCGCACCGGGGGTTTACACGGTCACACCGCGCAGGGCTACGCGCGTAGGTACGCGCGCACATGCAGCGCTACAGCGAGACATGCGTCTGCTGTACTCTGCAGATTTCCACCTAGTGCCCGCACGTTTCGCCACGCAAATGCCAGAGGCATCCGAATGCGCGATTCCCGCACACCTGGGGCTTTGCAGGATTTTTTGGGAGTGATGCTGGACAGGCGCGGCAGGAGGAGGGGAGCCCGCGGAGGGCAGGAGGGGTGGATGACAAAGGACGGCCCACCCCCCCGGGAAGAGCCCACCTCCCCGGTGCCCCGTGCCGGCCCTGGGGCTGGGGAAGGAGCCACCCAGCCACTCACTCGCCCTCCGCCTGCGCGCAGCTCCTGCGCAAGTAGCCAGCGAGTCCGCGGAGCAGCTGCGGTGGATCCAGTTCCTACCGGACTCCCAGGGCTGTTCAGCTAGAGAATTTATCATTTTGCTTTCTCCAAAGTGTGTGTCTCCTCTCTATTCATCCCCGGTTTAGTATCCCTGCAGGCAAACACCTCTTTCATAAATAAATTTAAAACATCACTAAACGGGACAAAAAAAAAAAAAATCCCAACAAACCAACCCCAACACTCCCCCCAGTGTGAGTGTATTTCTCGCGTGTCTACGATCAATAACCACCGCAGAGAATTAAAAAAGCCTTTTACGAGGATCGCTTCTCGAAGTTAACCCACTTTCGGCAGTGCCCGCATTCTTTGCTTAGGAAGTCTCCCTCACAGAATAAAACCAAAGCGGTTATTCCAATTTTTTCCTTTCCAGAGTGGGGAGAGATTGGGGTGGGGATGTTTTTCCAAGGAAAAGCATTAGGGTTCTCAGGGAAACTGCATAACTCATCCCGGCACTGGAGCACCCAGGAACGAACTGAGACAGGGTTCACGCTCCTTTTCGGTGCCGGACAGCACAGTGGAGGGGGGTGGGGAGGTGGCTTTGGGGGTCTTTGTTTTTGTTCTTGAGCTTTGTTGTTTTGGTTTGGGTCTGACTCCCTTAGTCCCTCGATGTGTGTTTCCCATCGTAATCCATAAGGCATTTGGCGGGTGCTACCAGCAGTTCCCAACTAGTTGCACGAAAGGAATAAAAATTTTTCCATCCATTATATTTCAGTCTTTTAACACCAGAGCAATTCTGTCCCTGCTGTTTTAGTGGAAATACCGGTCTATAAAGCTTCAACTGCAGTATATTTTAAAATACTACTATTTTTTTAAGGGGATTGGAATAATTCTGCTTTGCTTGGGAAGGAAAAGTCTCAAGCAATGTATGTACGATTAGTGTTTTATAACACTGTTCAAGGAAATTAAAAACATTCTGTGATGGTCGTACTGTAGAGGCAGGTCTTTTTTGGCAATATGTCCTGTATATGTATTTCTTAGATTGCTGTGTTTTGAATAAGCAAGGATCTCGTAAAGAAAAAAACATGTTCCTTAAAAGTATGCGCTACCCGTTTTATTAAACTGATTATGCCAGCGTTCAACTCAAAGTTTGTTTTAAGTAGGAATATTTTCCCAGACGTGTAATGGATTGCTTGAAAACAGAATTCTTTGCTTTTTAATGACCTATAATGGCCAATTCATTTCAACTGCGCTTATCAAGGTGCTGTGTTAAATAACAAACCGGTTCTTGAAAACAAAAAAGTCATAATGAAAAATAAGCAGTCAGAATAATCTCCCATCTCCGAGCCAAAAAAATGCAATAAAATTAATTTAAGACTGTCAAAACATCAAAGCTGAGAAAAGGAGCTGCTAAAATAATGTCTCTTGATAAGGAAATAATAAAAACACACCAAAAAATGTCTACTCAATAAACTCCACTGGATTTGGGGGTCTGTGCTATATTTTATTTGGTGATGAAAGCACTTTGATGTCACTGTATTCCAAACAATTATTATTATAATTTTAAACAACCTGGTGTTTTCCATTACTAACGGCTTACGCTTTGAAGTTACACCTCATAATTTCTTAAATTAAATAAATCATTTTAAGTTTGCACTGGGAGCCTTTTAATAGCAGAGAAAGGAATATCATTATCTTATTGAGAGGCAATTGCAGTGGCTCCAGTTTGGCTGTAGCTGGGGGCAAAGTGGTGCACTATAACAGACATACTTTATTAGCCTCCCATAACTCTTGAAAGAACATTTTTATATTTTCTTTGATTCTCCCCCCTCCCCCTCTTGTTTTAAAGCTGTCCCAACCTTTAATTACTGCCTAATATGAAAAGCATTATTTTTTAATGCTGTGTAATTTACCAGAGGCAATAGGCCAAGTTAACAATTGTTTATTAGGGTTGCTGTTTCACACAGGGCAAAGAATGCTGTTCCAAACCCAACTTTTCATGGGTGGTTGCACTAATTAATACAGTGTCTGAGACTCCTAGGGGGTTTTTAATATTAAAGCCTATGGGGCGGAACGGTTTTTAGAAGTCCAGCTCCTGCTGACGTCCTCCTCCCCTCCCCAGTGATTTTTGCTGCTTTCAAGCTGTTTTGATCCGAGGGAAAAGTCGGCGGGCAGGAGGGGAGCGCCCTCGGAGCCTGCCCGGCCCCGCGGTGCCCCGCCGGGGGTGGCACCCCGCGCCCCGCCGAGGCAGCGGCGCCCGCCCCAGCCCGGGGCGCTGCCCCGCGGGGTCCGCGCAGCCCCCCGAGGCTCCCCCCGCTCTCCTCTCGCTTTGATTTCTCCTGTCAAGTCGCCTTCGCTGTAATTTAGGATGAGGCGGGCGGTGCCGGCGCGGTGGCTCCGCGCTTAAGGCGGGATCCTGAGGTCTGGCACTGCGGAGGCGCGGCGGGTCCGGGAGCTGCCTGCGCCCCCGTCTCTGCTGGTGTCGGGCAGCAAACTAGGCTGCTTCGGGGTGTGCGAGTGTCTTGGGGGTGAGCTTCCCCGCAGCTGCTCCCAGGAACTTATCAGGGCTAACTAGATCTTCGTGGAGCATCAGCCAGCTCAGCGGCTGAGAAGAGCAGCGCTGCCACCCCTCCCAAGGCGGTGACTTGAATTTGGGAGCATCCCTGTCCCCCAAATCTCTGGAGTGCCCCTGCCCCGGAGCGTACCACCCTCCCACCCCAGTTCAGGGGCAGGAGGATGCTGCGGGCAGGGACACCCCTCTCCCAGCGGCGGGCCACTGCCCACCCCCTCCAGAGGGAGACACGGGACATCCATCAGCTTGATAAATGGGGGTTACTCACTCCTGTTCTCCCTGCTAGTTTATTTTCTTAAACTACCGGGCAAAAAGTGTAATGACGGAGCAGACAAACACACTAACAAACAGACGACAGCTTTATGGATGGAGCTCAGCTCCGAGAGCTGAGGGGTGTTAAAATCCGAGCTCCGCCGCCTTCGCCCATTCTCGCCCCAACTCGGGTCACTTCAGCTTCTCTTTAAGGGAGGAGAAAAAGAAAAAAGGAAAAAAAAAAAAAAAAAAAAAAGAAGGCTTGGCTGAGTTTTAAAGGAGGAGACACTTACAGATTTATTTTATGGGCTGACCAGGGCTGTTCTCCCTGCTCCCTTCGCCGTTAGTTCAGCTCCTTTGCAAATCTAATCTGCTCGGCTCCTTTGCTATTTTTCATGTTGGACCCATGCGTTTCTCCTCTAAGCCTTTCTCCTTTTTGATGTAGCGAGTCAATTGAAGAATGTTGGTCTCGGTTATCAATCACCCAGCTGGGGCTTAAAGGGCTCGGGCTAATCAGATTTAATTGCTCATGTAGCGCCACTCCTGCCCTGGGCCACGACCGACTTGCTCAATTAAACCCCAAATACCTGCAATCAATAAATAAGGAATGACAACACGTTTAAGGGATTTATCCAGCAAAGGAATTGAACTGGAAACAGATTACAACAGAAAAAGGCCCTTTTATAATTAAACGTACACCTCTTAGAGAGGGGAAAGTTATGTTTAAAAAAAAAAAAAGGCGAAGGAAAGAAAAGATAAAACCAGATCTTGTTCCCTTTGCCGAGGAAAAGGAGAGCTGCGGGCGCTGGCTTCCGAGAGGCTATTCCCGATCATTTATTAGTTTATTCATAGACCGGTAAAACCCGGAGCCCTGTGCGGTGCCGGGACCTCTGCTGCGTCCCGCACTGGCACCGCGTCCCGCACCAGCCGTTCCCCCCTCGCTTCCCGGCCCGTTCCCTGCAGCCTGCGGCCGCCGAGCCGGCTTTCCCCTCAGACGCGTGTTTTCTGTTTAAACACCCTGGCTAGCGGACTGAGGCGTCATCGCCTTTGACGACGTGAAAATGTTAGTTCCGTTCTCCTTAAAAAAAAAAAAAAGGGAGGGGGAAGACTGGCTTTTCCAGCCTCTTGTTTGGAACGTAATAGTAATTGGCCGAGATCAAGTAACGCTGAACGTGCATTAATGACCGCTTTTGGCGTATTTGCCATTCCATTATATATCGATGTATTTTAAGAACTGCTTTGGAAGTGGCAGATGCAAAAAGGGGTTGCAATTAAATACCAAAACATATCACTTCGGGCCATCCAGGCATGCTCTTGTCCAGGGTTTCCGCACCGGCAGCTGCTGCCTTTTCTTGGGATTAGGTTGTAAAATCGCTCCTTCAGCAGAGCTGCTGTCAGCCAGTGCTCATGGGAAGAGCAACCAGCGGAAAGAAAGCAGAGGGAGGAGAAGCTGGCCGCTAACCTGGAGGAATGCGAGCGAGGCGCTCCTGCTCTGCGGTCACGCTGCACCACGGTGGGTATGTCAAAGCTTGCGATTTGCAGAGTCTTGCCTAGTTGCACTCCCAGCACCTGAACCCGGGACCCTCGGTGGCTCAGAGAGCTGCCTACGCTCCGTGGGGCAAGCGATCCCCGCCAAACTGGGCTGGAAACCAGCTGGGACGATGGGTGGGTGTCGTTTCTTAGCCCTAGTCCCAAACTCTAGGGATGGAGCTGGTGCCCCTGCACCACCCACCACAGCAGTTCCGGGCAGGATTTGAGCTGGGTGGACAGGTGAGAGGGAATTATCCATCTGGGGAACTCTCCTCCTGCACACCCCATTCAGGGAACAGCTCAGCTCTGGGCTTTGCTCTGATTAAACGTGTCTGCTAATTACTCCGCAAGTGGCACCTTCTGCAGTAGGTGTAGAGGGTGATGCTGGCAGGACATCCACGTCCCGTGCTGGTTTCCCTATGGCTCCCACTGGGACACAGTCTAACCCTAATGCAAACCCGCCTGTAACAGTGCCACTCCAGAGCCACTCCTGCACCACATTTGGTGTCTGATCTGTAAGACAATCTTTGTGGGAAGTAAAGGTAAAAATCTTCATAGAAGTCAAGGTGTTGATTAAAAAAAAAACCTCTCAACTGTCAAGGGAGTATTTCTGTAAGGACTTCTGTTTGTTTGTTCCTTTGCTTGGTTTCCTAAGGAAGCCGGGATTATATGATCAAACTGTTACAGCCTTTTGAACTCCTGGTCCAACTCCAATCAAAATTGACAAGGGGGCAGAGGTCTCAGAAATAATCAGGTTGCTGTGATTTTCGTGAAAATAGACTGCTGGATAGCAGAGAGCCAGATCCTGTTAAATCCCCGCTAAGGCTGTAACCAGAGCTCAGCTCTTAAGAAACACCAGAGAAGCTAAATGAGAGCGAGTGAAACATTACAAATATCCCAGCAGCTTCAACCTTGGCTGCTAGGGGCGGCAGCTATGAGGCACAATTACCTAAACGTAGGCTTTGTGTGTTCCGCTTCTTGAGGAAATACTTGCTGGTTGTATTCATCTTTCTTTGCCACTTCTGTTCCAAACTGCTTTTGAGTCTCCTGTGACTTGGAGAGCAGCAGAACATCAAAGGGCAGATGTAGGCACTGGCAGTCTTCTGGGACAGTTCCCATACCGTGGTTAGCAGCATCATTCAGGGCAGCAAACTGCACAGACACCTCCCCAGGCTGCGGTGGAGGAAGCCTGGGGGTTTGGTAGTGGCCCAGGTCGGCAGATGAGTGGTCCATGGGATTGCACATCAGGGGCTTTGCCCTCATTGTTGCTGTGTTCTCTCTTTCAGAGTCAGCTGGAAAGCCACATTACTTTTTAAAAAGATTGATCCAAATCCTGTCAAGTAGCAAGGAGGGGGGCAAGAATGAAAATTCTCCCAGACACTTTGATGAGCCTCAAAACAGGCAATTTTTTTTTTTTTTTCAAAGTAGTAAAATAGATCAAGGAACAAATAAACAGTTTTATTTAGATTATGAAACTCAAGCTGATAGTTTTGTCTGTAAGAAGGCATTTTTGCTTCTTGCACTCTCAGTCTAGCCTGAAAAGCAGTTCTATTAATTCACATTTGATACAATTAATACTCAGCTGGATGCTACATGGCGCTTGCTTTCAAAGTTGGTATGTGCTGCTGTGCTTCCAAGTTTAAGCAGACAATGCCAGTAAGATGGTGGGTGGTAGATGGGCAAATAGACCAATTCATGGGAGACACTTGACTTTCTAGTCCAGAGAGAGCATGATTCATAATTCTGCAGCAAAGGGCAGCAGCCAGTCATTCTACACTGCTACGAAAGCAATGAGACCTTCCCTGGTAAGTAGAGCGCAGAATGAGACATTTCCTCTTTGCTGATGCCAAGTCAAACTGGGCCAGTTTGGAACAGCTCAGCTAGCCAGGTTGCCAGCTCGTGGCTGTCTCAGAATCTGAGCTGTCATTTATAAAAATAAATGGTTTTGTTGCCATTGAAAATACACCCAGCACTGACAGTTCTGAAAATGAATATAATGTGAACAAGATGCAAAGGATTTTCTGGGCCTGTAGAAAATCCGAGTCTTACAGTTCCTTGGGGAGAGAGAGTTATTTTACTCTATGCCATTGGATTGTTAACACTGAAGCCTAAGGAAGGCAGTCAAGCTAGCAAGTATTTCACCACCCACCGGAGTTCAAGGTTTGAAGAATCTCTTTGACCGGCATCTAACTTTAGCATCAGACACAGCCAAACTGGGGATAAACTAAAGGAAAACTTCGGAAAAATAGAACAAGGGAAAACAAATATGATCGGATTCCTTCCAGAGCACACAGCTGCCTACGCGTACTCCAGCTAATCCCTTCTGGCCGATTTCCCTTTTTTTCCCAGATCTGACCATTTCCCTTCTTTTAAGACATTTTGCTCTTTGAGGTGGGGGTGGGAGGGAAGGAGAAGGAATGAAAACAGGGAATGCCATGAAAGTTTGTGGGGTGCAAGGCTGGAACAGTCTAAAAGCATTACAAACGCAGAGCAATGCATGGGAAGAGATAGACGGAAATGCCACATGGAGCCAGCCAAGGGCTGGCCTCGCTAGGACATGTAGAAATTGGAGTGGGAACCAGTTTGTGAGGGAGCAGCAAAGGCCAAAGATCAAATCGCACAGCATGAAGTGGAATCACCAATGAATTTTAAACCCAAAAATTCTTCTAAATATCTGCAGTAGACAATTTATTCAATACCTAATTTCTGTCCTTCAAGCCACATGAACAAAAATCCTGAACATACCAGAATCAGTATTGGTACGTTCTAACTTGGACTTCACACATGTTCACATGTGATAAGGCCCAGTCCTCCCTCTAGTCTTAAACATCTTTAGATCTTAAACAGGGAACTGTGAGGGTATGATATCTGCAACATGCTGGTTTTACGTAGTGTGCTCTTTGATCGGAAGATTATGTATGTTAAGGGAGAGAAGAAACTGTCTATAAGACTATCTCCCAGCAAGCATTTTTCTGTTCAGAACAGCAAAGAACATAAAGAAGAGCAGCTACTGGGAAACACCATGTGATGATGTTACCATTGAGGAAAACAATGTCTGCTTAGAAATCCCAATCCACTGCCTTTAAGGGATGTAATTTACTTTTGGGAGTTGGGAGTTAGCCTTCTGATCTCTAGGACAGGCCAAGGTCCCTGCCTCCTGGCTGCTCCTAGAATAAAGTCAGGAGGAATAAGGCTTATACTACTCTAAACTCTAGCGATATGACTTATTGATAGTGTGTCTGAGGGGCCAGGTGGTTCTTTCCCGTCTTGCGTGGCTGGAATAACAGCAAGGTGAATTCCTGCTCCAGTTCCCACTGACTTGCACAGTCCTATGAAATAAAGTCCATTACCAGAGAGAGGTAGAAACATTGGATTTGCTTCTACTGTAGTCTTACTCTCACCCTACCCTCAGTTCTCCCTTGATAGCACCCAGATTCTGTGCGGCGGAGGTGAGTTAAGACGTTACCGCCTCCAGCCGTCCGCCTCGCCCTGCTCCCAAAAGTTGGCAGAAGGTAATGTGTGTCTGTGCCTCAACTACTTCAGTTCATGGTCTGGCTTATTAGCTTAAACTGTTGAGAAGCCCGAAAGTTGATTATGCATTGCCTCCAGGAAGGAAAGCACCGAAGGGAGAATCTAGTTGTCTCCTTTGGTGCTTTTAAGAGAATAAACCTGTATGTATAGTTGCTTTGCTCTTTGTAAATTAAAATTAAAATACATTAACCTTGAGAAATGCAAAGTAATTTTGACTTCTGCAGGCCTTCAACTGACTACTGAGCATCCTCTTTTGTGCTATCACAAGGGTGAAGAGTCACTGGGCGCTGCTAAGCTCGCACTGGTATAGTAACATTAGTCATCCCCTGGACGGATGTGACTGTGTTTTATGGCTGGACTGGAAACTCACAGCCGAGAAGAGATGACAGGAATGACCAGTGCAACGCTGATTTCTCCCTGTTATTGCTCAGAGAGCATCCTCATACACCTGAAACAGAATTCTTTGGGACTAGATTTTAAAATATCATCATCCAAATGACGCAGAAGGAAGGAAAGAATACCACCTTTTTCCAGAAGGCAGCTCAGGCGCAAAAAGAATAAGGAATTCACCCTAGTCACATGGAAATCTCTGGCTGAGTCCCATCAGCTAAATCTTTGCTGGGCTAGACCTTTTGACGGTCAAACAGACGTACGGTGTACAGTGACCCTCTGTGTGCAAGTTCCTGCATTCTCCTAACTGGGAAGAAAACCTCATCTTTTTGCTTTCATTTCCGTTCTGCAGAGATTTAATAGCTGAAAAGCTGTTGTGAGGCATCACACTAATTAGAGTTCATTGCTTTTGCTGCAGTATGCACCAGCATCCCACTAAACTCTAATCATCCAAACAAAAATCAGTCTATTTCATAAATCTTAATCTCTTCTGGTGTCCGAGGAGAGCTATCAATTCAGGAACTCCATCTTGTTCTGCCTGAAGTCAATGTCAAAGCTATTAATAATGGCAGGATCAAGTCAGTTCACTAATTTGCCAAATTCCCCATCATTAGTGTGAATTAATGAGATCCTACTGGAGCTGCCTTTTGGCTGTGGGTGAAACGGAACATGCCTGGCAGCACATCAGCATTAGAAGGGAAGCCAGGGAGGAGCAGGGGTGGTTTAGGGGGAGGGAGATGAGCAAATGGAAGATGCTTAATGCAGTCCAGATGGAAAAAATTGACCCTGACTTCACCAGTTAGGCAATGGCCATAGCCAAGCTGTTTCCTAGTGAGGAGAAAAACTAGAGAAGCTCAAGTAGCAGATGAGAAGTCAGGTCATTAAAAAAAAAAAAAAAAAAAAAAAAAAAAAGACAGCTATTCCCTTTGCACCCCAAATGATCTTTTGCCCAAAACATGCAGCAAAATGCATGTTTTCCTGCCTCTTCTCAAAGTTGTCCAGTGGTTTTCCTCTTCTTGCTTGCTTTAAATCTGCTAGAAGCAGGAGTACCAGTGGATGAAGTGGAAGGTTGTGCTCACTCTCACATCCAGCCTCATCCAGAACTAAAATTATAACCAAAAAATCACGAAGAAAACTGCTTCTGTGAGATTTACAGTGCCAAGAGGGTCATATAAAGTTTGGAGAAGCATCCAAAGAGATGTCAAATGGAACTTAATTGAACTTGGCTGTCCTCACTAAATAGGACACATCAGTTTGAGCTTAATGAATCCTGCCAAGCCTAACAACAGATATTGTTGCTCTGTTCCTTGAGATGGTGATGGAGGTTTAACTGTCCATGAGTCACTGGGATAATAGCTATTGCTTGAAAAGAATGTGCAGGGAGGATAGGATATTCCTGTCTGAGGCATGTGTCTGCTTCTGGTGCCATCACAAAGACAATGCCAGGCTAATGCTTGAGTATGATCTTTCAGTGGTGGCAGCCCTAACAGCTTTGTGAAAGTAATTGGGAAAATCAGAATATTTGCTTTTCTTTACTTGTTTTATTTGTACTGGCTACAGACCCAAATGAACATACCCCCATTTGGGGCAGTCAGGAAGCCTGAAATTAATAGCTCAAATTAAAGATGTAAAGCATGTAAAACCCCCTGGTTTGTTTTATTTAGTATGATGACAGTGATGCAGTAGCTTTGATAACACCCTTACTGTATTCAGAAAGAACCTTGTGAGAAAAGCATGTGAGCAGGCAGTTCTGAGGTGGGAACTCAGAAAAATCCCAGTGGTTATGTCTGCAGACTCTGTTGGCCAGGCATTTACTGTGTTTCAGACTTCTGACCAGAAATCTCCCCCTGGGCGATGCCTTACATCAAGCCAACTTCCAGCTGTGTGGGAAATGTGGTATCCCCCAGCAGTGGATATGAAGGTGACCTCTGCAGTCTCCAAAGGTAGTTCAGCCCCCTCAACAGTTACCATGAGTGACACTAAAGCCATGACTGTAGTAAGCTGAAAGGCAAACAGCACATTAGACTATTTCATGATGGCAAAATACCAATAAAAAATGGACTGTTGTAATCCACTGCTGAGTAAATACTGACTGCCTGTGCTGTGCTCAGCAAGAGCAAACCTTAATAAATATGATCCAGGTCCTGCCCTTCCTCTCCCAAAAAGCAAAGGCAAGCTACCAAATCTTCCAGTGCTGTTTATTCCCTGGAAAGTACCAGAGGCTAATCTGGCATGCCGAGTATAAGCGAACACACTCTTTTCCAGTTGCCCCATAATATGTAGCATTAATTGTTTTATAGTAAAAGAGTGGAGCAGGATGACATACTTAATTGGGAATCTAACCTGTTATTTTAAGCATCTAATTTGTACATCTGTGCCTGTACACATCAGATTACCATTATTTAAAGTGTTAGTCAATCTTCTTGTAGCAGGGAGAAAATAAAATGTGCTAATTTTATCAGAATTTAAAAGGCATCATTAAATATCTTCAACTTTAAAAAAAAGAAAGAAGCCTCTGCAGGCGATGTATTGCACTCTCAGAGATAAGAAATGCTTTCCATATACAATCCATTTACTTTGTAGTTTACTTCTAATGGGCAGTTTGGTGAAGGGTACTTTCCAACATGCATTTAAAGCGATCCATTCAAAAGATAAGTAAATTGCAGCTGTTCAGCACTTCATGTTGTGTTGCAAACACATATTTAACCAGGAAATGCTACTGCAGGCTCTTACTGTTTTGTTATTTTTTTAACTCTGAGATCTAGAAAATGTTATGATTCATCATAATTTCCAAAAGTGTCTGAAAATTACAGGCCAACCCTGATAGCAAAACACTAGACGCTTAGGGAAGTGAACACAACAAAGAGCATTAACAATATTTTCCATACAGTTATTCTTGTTTGTTCCTGGTGCCTTTTGATCGTTGTTTACAACATGAGCTTTCTTTAAGAGGAAACAAAGCTTTTGTCCTGATGTTATTGTACAGTCCATGTGCTGTGACAAAATTACTGACTTTCTAGGAAGGGGTAAACTAGGGGCCAAACACTGGCCAGGCTGGATGAGGCTTTAAGCAACCTGGCCTGGTGGAGGGTGTCCCTGCCCATGGCAGGGGCGTTGGAATTAGATGATCTTTAAGGTCCCTTCCAACCCAAATATTTGTGTGATTCTATAAATCTAAAGTGCATGGCAGTGGAGCTGTAAGCTTGTGTGCACATATAGACAGAAAGCCAGCGCTTATTACTGTTTTTACAAACATCATGGTCTCGCTTATTTAAGGCAGCACACGAAGTGCAAGAGCTAATGCACACATGCAGAATTCTTGCAGCCCCTTTTGTTTTCAGTTCCATTTTCAGATTCATGGAAACTCTACCTGTCTTTCCCTAAATGGAAATGCTCAGCTGCCAGATAGGGCTTTTAGGGCAAACCAGTCAAATCCTTTGAATATGGCAAGAAAGAGATGTGCCCTCTTGCCTTCCAGTACACAAAATTAAGCAAGTGCCAGCATTCTCAGCGGTCACACAACATGTTTGGGGATATGGTGATGAGGAAAGGAAACATTTTTCAAACTTGAAACCTTGTCTTACGCAATGATGGAGACCAATATTGTCCCACAAGAAGAACCAGCCACCCTGCTCTGCCTTGGAAGCAGGCTGCCCACTACTCTCTTTCGGATGGGTGATTCACAACCCCTTGGCTGAAAACTGACTTTATGGCATAAATACCCTTAATGGGAGGGGCACTGATGCTGTGTATTCCCCAGCGGAGAACTGAGATTCTATATGGCCCATATACAAGTGGAGAAAAATGAGTGTGTGGGCTCTCATTAGACACCAGGAAGGGTCTTGGCCCCCAAACACTGAAACTTCACAATTTCTTCACTATTCCTTTCACCTCCTAACCATATTTACAGCAAACATTTTTGGGTTTATGGGGAGTCCAGTCTCTCCGTTTCTTCTTCCCAAAGTATGGAGTGATGCTGTGTTCTGGGAGGTGCAAATACTGGTTTGACTGTGACACCCGTGGGTGTATTCTGCGCCTGAACCCATCTGCTGGAGCTTTTGTTCAGAGTTTCAATCAAATCTGGGCATTTTATACATCATTTAACATTTAGGAAGCCCCATATTTTTCATGTTGTAAGAAGTTAAACCATACTCATAGTAAGGATAACCCTGAGGAATAAGTGGGGTTTTGTCTTTTCTTACAAGCTTCTTTGTAAATTTTTCAATATTTTTGCTTGTTGAGCTTGAAATACCTTAACAATCAAAGCAAAACACAGCCTTTCTGAATATGTTTCAGCATTTCCATTTCTATTTCTTGTTAAAGCGAGGATGTACAGAGACAGAATAAATACAGGGAGGCAGCAAGAGGGAAAAATCCCAACCAAACAAGCAAAAAACTCAACCAAATTCTTACAGAACCTTTGAGAGGTGTCTGGTGCCAGTTCTGGGTAAAGATGGCTCCAGCTCAAAACATTACGTACAGACCTCTCTGAATAAAGTTTTCATAAATCAGACTTTGGCTTGGGACCTATATTTCACAGCTGCCCTGTGTTATGTGTAGCTTCTATCATAGGGCAAAACAAGAACCCAAGCTCTGAACAACCCCTGGCTGGTGGGGGGAAGAGTGCAAGGTCAGCTTGAAGACCTCAGGTTTGTGGCTCCAATCAGGCTCTGTCAGGAGGTGGCTAATAAAAGATGAAGGTCCCCAACGAGTACTTTATCCTACCTGATCCACCTATTTCCTTCATAATAATGGACCAGTGAGAAGAAAACTTGTTTTGAAGAAAGCCCTTCCTTTATGCTGTTCAGTCATTAATGACACTGTCTGGAGAACAACCTAACAAACCTCCACAGCCACCAATTCTGCATGTCTTTTTTAGAAGAAATTAATTCTTCTGTGCCTGCATACGTGTTATTTTTTCTACCTGATTTTTGAATGTTTGAGGAGGTGCAGAGCTGGAAAAATCATAGTACATAACATTTGAGTTGTATTTAAGCCGGCCACAATTCTCCACAAGCACAACTCTGCCTGAGATGGCAGCAGCGGAGACCAGCACAGATGAGGCAGTGCCCACAGCTAACATTTATGGGAATAATTTGCCCTTTAGAAAATGGGATTAGCAATGCAAGGCCCAGAATTAGGAAGGCAAGTATAAACCCACAATGTTAGTATCAAGGAAAAACCCTTTCATTCATTTGTGGTTCTGAAAATCTGATGAGGCAGTTTAGGAGAACAACTGCATGATGCAAGACCAGATGTTGTGAAGTTAAGGTGGCTGGGGGAAGGGACAGAGGGATAGCAAAGGCTTGTTTCCCAGTAGCAGCTTGCTGCCGCATTCTTTGGCTAACAGTTTGGCCAGGGACCTGGGAAGCGGGGATATTTCACAGTAACTAGAGTTGTGAGAAACTTCTTTGCCTAAGCATTTAATCTTGTGAAACTCAACTAGTGTTGGGGCTTTGTTGTAAATTTTAAGTAGGCCTGTGTTGGTTGATAGGTTCACTGTGATCTGCTGAATCTGCCTGATGGTTCTGTGGTTTTAGTGGGAAGTCACTGAGTTTTGGTCTCACCAACAAGGAAGGTAGGTACATCAAGAGGAGAGTACAGGTGAGGAAGAAAGAGAAAGAAAAGACAACTCCCAGTTACCCCTTGCTTGTATTGAAGAGATTTACACAGCTTTGCCCCACATTGCTTTCCAGATAGCAACTTCAGCCTAATTACTGTATCTTTTGTATGCCCCTTGGGTTTTTGTGTAAGCAAGCGCTTTGTTCTTCACCATAGTCTGTCAGAAGTCCTACTAGTTACTACTATATGGAGAAAAATCACTTGAGGAACAATGAAGAAGGAAAAACAGAGACTGGAAGTAAAAAGACTTCCTTTGGTTCCAGTAAACCATGATTACCATGAGACCTCATGCCAATTAAAACATCAGGTAGAATATCAGCCACACCTGAGCTGGAGGGATATAATGTTATTAACAATATTTATGCAACTATCTTCTGTAGATCATGTTTAGTCTCTTTAAAGCTGTTTGCTAGTCTGCTCAGTTCAAGATAAACTGTAAAAACTTCGGCTTCATAAAATGCCAGCTCTAGGTGATACGTAGACTGGACTCCACTCAGTCACCTATATGGTACCTTCAACCCATTCACATGATGGGCCAGGTCTGCTCCTGTATGTTTGCATCTGTAATTGATTGTGGGAGCTATTAATCACAGGTGCATGCAATAATGTTTAGACATCTCTGATTCAAGGATGCTATTAAGGAATTAGACTGAGGTAGGGTAAGAGTTTGTCTTTGCAATTAATTGCTCCTGGGGTTTTGCAATCCATGGTCAAGTAGTGGTGCAAAAAATCAAAGACTGACTAAAAAAAACCCAAACAACCCAACAAAAACAACCCCAACTCCAGAGTTACGTGTTCTATTTATAGTCTACACAATGTTGACTGAATATTTCTGGTTTATATATACAACTTGTGAAACAAATGCTCCGTGTCTGTTTCAGTTCTGAGTGTTGCTGCTGGAGCTTGTAAAAGATATGATCAAAATGGATAAGGTAACTAGAAAAACTCTTCCTCCCAGTAGCTAATTAGATCTCCCTCCAAGTTATGTTTCAACAAGGACTGAAGAGTGACTTCACTAACTACTAGCTTTGGTCCTAGAGTGATTAGGATCCTGACAAGATCAGAATTACCTGGTCCTATTCAAATTCACCATAAATTTGGACTCCTGTTATAATCAGGAGACATCCCTGTAGGCCTGGGAATTTCTCAGCTTGGGCTGTATCCATTTTTGGGTAGAAAGCTGGGTGAAGAAAATGACAGAAGAAAACATTTTTGAGTCTTTAGGGGTGACTTTTTCAGGAACAGGGCTGGGAGATGCTTTGGTTGTAAATAAGAGGCAAAATGAAACTCTTCTGCAGGTGCACTAGGTTGTTTAAAGAGCTGATGTTTGACATGTGAAAGTATTAAATGCATTAAGCCAAGATGATTCTAATTCAGACAATTACTTTTCACTTACCCAAACTCCTCCCAGTTATTTAAAGTGAATTTTCATACTCTAAGGTCTTTGGGGCAGGACTTTGCAGCAATACTAGGAACAAATTTAATAATAGTTTTCTCATGTCCTGAGCTGATTCTTATACAAGGTTGCTGTCATTAACAAACTATTACCTTCCATTCCATAAATAGATGAATCCTAGCCCAAGATGAAACAATTTGTGTTTTTTGCAGTTTTCATTGAAATCAAATCCTAACACATAGTAAGTTGTTGTTCTTGTTATAGGAAATGATCTTGCATTTTGGATGCCTTCTCCTTCCCTCTGGGGACATTGCTATCAAGGTGACTATACCTGCTTCCAGTACCAGATTAAGAGCAGTGGAGAAAATGGAACAAAACAGAGGTTTTCAAATTCCATTCTGATGTCTAGCTGCCAAGGGAGCCTGCCATGCACAATTCAAGGGCTAATCCATGACCATCACTCTACTTCAATAATTGCAGAACATTAATGAGTCTGTTTCCTTATTACAGAGCTCGAAATAAGAGCATTGGCATTCCGATTTAGCAGGGAACTTTTAAAGTCTTAGCCCAAGGATTGTAAGAGGAATGGATTTTTTTTAATTAACTTTGCATTCAAAACTTGTGTTAAACCATCTGTTCTCATGCAAGGGGTGAGGGAGGGGGAAGCTAGCCACAGATTTTCATCAGCGAGCTGTTAAATTAGTCCCTTTACTTCACAGGGCTTGTTTTATTCAATCTGCCTTTATTAAGAACACAGGTTTGATTCTGCAAGGAACAAATTCTTCTGGTTCTTTAAGGAAAATGGTTTTAAGCAGGGTTTTATTAGGTTGCATTACTGGATAAGCGATACAACATGTTACCAGCGTGAATCATCTGATTGAGAGTGACAAGAAAGGAACTTAAAAAATAGCCAGAGCCAAAACATTGGCTGGCAAGGGCTAACAGGAGCAGATTTGATCTACTTTTGCAAAGTTTTTCTGTTGCAATTGGTAGTAACTGTCTAGGGCTTTTAAATATTTTGACTAAGTCTCTTTACCATCCCTAAATTAAGAAGCAGAGAAATTAGGGCCAGACTGTAAGTCTTCTGGCCGGACTGAACAGTCACAGTGAAGTCAGCAGGGCTGCTGATGGAATGAAGCGTGATCTGGGAGGACATTTAGCACTGTTTCACCCTAAGAGGAAAGAGACGCACATAGGTCACCTTGCCTTCACAGCCAGGACTGTACCTTATGGCATGCTCCTTGTCTTGCCTCGGTCCTGCTAGCAGAGCTTCTATGAACTCCCTGCGCTCATCTGTGAGCAAACGGGCATTTACAAATCTCTGCCTTCAGCCAGACTAGGCGAGCATAACGCACCTGAGAGGCAGGACCGAAAACCCTCAGCCTGCTTCCATTGTCTGCATTCAGATCCCTTTCTGCTTGCTATACTCAAGTATTGTCTTGAGTGATCTGGCAGGTAACTGGGAAGAGGAACAGAGCCTACCAATAGAAACACAAATGTGATTTCTTAACGAGAAACAATAGGAGAAACCTGGCCCAAGGTCATATATTCAGCTATCAGGAGGTCAAAGTACATCTTCTCCCTGCCAGCTGAGAGCACTTCTTGCACTGAAGACAGGCTGAAAGTGGTATGTGAAGATCTGCAGGTTCAAAGATATCTCAGGTAAACAAATTATTTTCACTGAAAATGTTGTAACAAAATGTAATAGTTTTAGTTGCCAAACTCGATAGCTTTTAACATAAGGATATGTCTCTCACAGTCATGTTGACAGATCTCTATCAGTGTTAGGGTTTAGCCTAGAGTTAGCTCCTTTCCTTTATTGAGGTCCTGAGACTGAAATGAGCTTTTAAACCTGAGGTAAACGTCTAAAAGAAGATGCCCTGATGTAGATGACTAGAATTGCTAAACCAAAACTCCCAGTTATCCAAGTGTTTAGGATATAGCAAAGCTCTGTTGAATTTTCAAGCTGTGCTCTAGACTATACTGAAAAACCGCATCCCACAATAACACCAATATGGTTTCAGTCTTCTGACCAATCAGCTATGAAAGAGGAAAGAGGATGGGTCCCCAGAAATCAATCAGTCTTTGTGCTGTCCTCCCCAGCAGATTTTGTCCAGTTGGTTCCTCCTCCCTCTCCCAACTAAGAGTTACTGCCAAGAGCTTACACACTGCTCTAGTTGCAAAAAAAGGCTCCATAAACACGTTGTCCTTCCTTTAACTGCAATGAGAAGAGTAAAAGGAGAAACTAGTTTTGTAGCAAGCCTGTCCCTTTGGGATACAATGATGAGTATTCATACCACCAACAAGTGTTACTTCTTTAATGCTCTTATAACCTGTTCCTACTTTGAGGTGTGGATTTTATTTATGAAACCAGATCATGGGCAACATATGGACGGAGAACTTATAATTGAATTTATGTTGGTAGTTGTCAGGGTGAAAAATAAAGTTTCGGTATCCTCTCCTAGGTATTTGGGGAACTCAATGAATACACTGGTTCAAATTAAGTTAAATATAGCACACTTAAAACTCTTCATTTTACATTTCTGTAGAGACAAGAGCATCCTTAGAGTAAGCTTTTTGTACTGATGTACGTGCAGAAGATGACATGCACGTATTCATATTTCAGACTCCAAAAGAAGAGAAAGGAGAAAAAAAAAAAGCTGGAGAGCTTGGCTCTCCACTGGGCTTGGATATTAATTTTGAACTCAGGAAGTCAGTTTTCTTACCATGCAGTGGATGGTTGCTCTCTGTTTCATGACTAACCAGAAGTTTTCCTTTTTGGTGGGTTCTTAGTCATTTGGGATGCTTGACTCTTCTGCATCCTTTCCCTCAGAGGGCACAGAATCCCATTACTGCATGCTGCAGTCTGTCTGTGCCAGCAGGCCAGGAGTGGCTTGGGAATGACAGCCTTGCCTTGCACACTGTTATTAAAGGAATGATGACTACTAATTCTGAGAAGTCCTGGACAATTGACCATGCTTGGGAATGAATCTCCACCAATTTTCTTCAGAGCGTGTTGACCGTTTCGGCACAGAGAAAAAGCCTTAGTGCAGCAGAACTGAGCATCTTTAGTATGAAACGGCAGGTTTGACTGGAATGTTTATTTTGGTAGTTATGGGTTTTCAGGGAATTTGATGAGGTAGGAATCCTGTGTAAGACCACAAATCTATGCAAAATGCTGCTCCATTAACCTCTTTCTCTGCCCTGTCCACATCCGATGCAATCTCCTTGTTACACTATATAGTAATGAAGGCTATGAAACCTCTGATTTTTTTAAAACATCTATTTGCATGGAATTTGAACCCTGATACAAATAAACCATTAAAATGACATTAATAAACACCGGAAAGCAGTAATGATGTGTTACTGCCATAGGAGGGCCAGTTAAACAAGTTAAAGGCTGACACAGTTTTCCAGATGCAGTGTTACACAATGTGCTTGTTTACCTGGATCATTTGTTCTTTCCCTTTCCCTCCTTAGACACACACATGCGGTACCAAGGGAAAACACTGAAGTGGACTCAGGAATGCCAAACATAGGATATGATCTCCCTTCCTTACAGTTTCATCTGTAAGATCACATCTGTAAATGCCTTTTACTTGTAAAACCATGTCCAATCACAAAAATTTAGCATCTTTTGACTTCTGATATTTGAAAATGAAGATACTTGTATCTCAACTACAGTCCTAATCCCCTTGGATTAGCCTCTTCACACATATATATTCAGTTTGTTTCTCCATTCTAGGTCTCATTCCTGTACCTTTCCCAGGAATCATGAGAGTCGAAAATAAGTTTTTCTCTCCTTTACTTGACTAATCAATCCAGAATTCCTCTGTTCCTCTCCCCACTGAGTCGTTTTAGCCCTTTAAGTTTTACCTTGGAAGCTTTCCTTTCCATCATTTTATGGTGATGACTTCTTCCCTTTACTTGTGTAACGTAGTCCAACGATGAAGGTCAGGAATGTCCCTAGAAAGGCAGTTGGGATTAGGAAAAAGTTTAGGATACCTGAAGAGGACAACAGCAGGGCTAGGATTTATACCTGATTGATCTGGTAACTCTTATTAATGTCAACTCCTGCAGTGCTCTGAAACCAGCTACGCAGACGAGTACTCTGTGACCATGCCCTGAATTTCCTCTGTGTTTAGGAAACAAGTCCTACAGGGTGCTAAAATCATACAAATGGATTCAAGCTAAACTAATGTTTGACCCATTTTTGACAAATATAAATTCTATATACTTCATTGTTTTAGAAAGTTTTTTCATCCTACTAGTGTGGAAGTGACAGAAATACTAAATGAATACTGCAGGAATAAAGAAGTTGCGTTGGCAACGGACTTAGCCTGGCTGTCACCTCATACACTTATAACAAGATAGTTCCCTGGAGAAGCTCAGTTAGGTTCAGATCCATCCATACTTTCATATCTTGCCAGTTTCAATGAAATGAGGATAATTTAGAAAAGTATAATTATACTTTAAGAGATCAAAGATGTGTATATTAAGCTGAACTAATTGCAGTGAGGAATTTTGACCTATTTTCTTTGAAGTCTTACAAAAAATAAATTAGGTGTGCCAATCCCATTTGCACAGGACAAGTTCAAGATTCCTGACAACACTATTGCTGCCAATTTATGATATTGTTATAGCTACCACATAAATTAATTTTTTGTTTCAGAATCGGGCAATTATTCATACAGGGGATAGGAATCCAAATAATGAATATCTTCTGTCCTGATGATTACCTGAATCCAAGTATTCCTTTCTGCTAGTTGCAGTATTGCTTCCTCTTTTCTCCTAGTGAAATCTGAAGCTCTTGAGGCGGATGCAGATCAGCATCTCTACACAGATTTATTTATTTACTTACTGGTTAGGATCACAGAGGGCTTCCCTCCAATGAAACAGGGTTTAAGAATATACTATCGCTTACAGGATGCACTTGACACCTGGGTGACAAATGTTAGCCTTCTCTTCACTGACTCAAATGCAAATGTGCTGAAAATCATGGGTGATCCTCTGCTTGGCAGCCCCCACATATCGCTGTCAAAAGGTGGGCAGGAGATTTGGAGGGCAAGAAGAGCAACAAGATCATCAGTGTGTCTGTCACATGGCTGTTTTGTTTCTTGTGGATTTGAAAGGAGATTGAATTTATCAATCTGAACTATGTTCTCTGCTTTCTTAGATGGTAAGTCACTGAATGTGGGAGTAATACTGTACTATTCAGTATAAGTCCACCTTCCCTGGCTTTTATGTCAGCTAACTCTGGAGTTCTTTCCTCCTTCCACCAGTTCTTACCTTCTCCTTAATCTTAGGAACAGACTTCAGCCCTGAAAGTGCCTCCTTTGTATTGAGGCAACGTGGAAGCAGGAAAGAAGAGTAGATAGTTTCAGGTGCAATGACCTATTTGGGTTGTAAATGGCCATATCACCACAGTGACTTCATTCTTTGACATCGTAGGTATGGAAGAAGGCAAGAGACAGGTCCTGAACCTTAGCTTGCATTTATACCAGGAGAGAATTGGCTTTTGGTCGTGAGCACAAACCACTGATGTTACATGACTACAAATTGTAGCCCAGTTACAGAGAAAGGCTGTATCTCCCTCTCTGTTTCTACTTGGTCAAGAAGTCCATGAATCTGGCTCCTCCCATTTCCTTCTTCACCTTTCTTGTCTCCATTCCCTTAGGGTCTTAGCTTCTACTGACTGACCTTCATAAATGCAACAACAATAATTATCCTATAATTAGACACTGTAAGTCACGTTGTTGCTAAAGCTGTCAGTGTGGTAAGGAGGCAAGCAATGCTTAAGGTAAGAGTTTAAGACTCCTTCTTCATTGTATCACCAGAGGTATTTGTGCCAAGTCCTTGACATTTCATTAGGTGGTTGCTGGGGTTCCCTTTTAATTGCGTCTCATAAGTTAGTGATTGCTGTTCATGACTCAGTGGTTGTCTGTCACCAGACCACATAGATAGAGAGTAAAGGACATTCAGGGTTTCAGCAGATTTTAGTTCCTGCTGCCATTATGGCCATTGACAAACCATTCAAACTTGTCATGCCATCCATATGGCATTAGAGGTTTACCTCAGTCTGCTGGTTTCCATCCCAGAGCCTGGAATGCAAAGGTTTGATTCTGGCAGGTGGCAAATATGTGCAGCTTATGTGAAATCCAAATACTTGGCAAACCCTCCTTGGCATTAGTAATACGTCTGAAACCATAATTTCCACTGTCCCATCAAAACAGGTGAGACATTATTGTAGAAGTGTTCCAGCTCTGACAAGGTTTGGGAACACAGCCCTGGATTAAATATATACGGCTCATCTTACCCACCCTTTGTGACATGGACACTTCACTTAAATTTCTTAGCAAGGCATTACATATAAATTCAAAGACATGCGAGTCCCTTATAGTTGGGATTAGCGGTATTTTCACATTTTCCTTTTTTTCCCTTGTGTTTAGTGTACTCTGTGGTGAGTTGCTGCAGTGAAACAAATCCCTCAACCACCTCTCTGTCTTGAGATGTAGAGCAGGACTTCTCTGCCCACTCACTCCATAGCTGTTTCTCTTTCCTTCCTTTGCCGTGTCAAGAGTTGTTTCTATTTTTCCCTCTCGTTTAATTTTCCCTGGGCACAATACCTCAAGTGGTGTCTGCAGAAATACGCAGGACGGAATATTTGACTTTATCTCTGTGTTGTCCACATTTCAGTGTCTTGCTGCTTGGATCGGTTATCCAAACCTCACAGTAAAAATATTACTAATAAAATCACACATTCATATAATACTCTGCCTCGGTACCAAATTTCTCCTGGCTCTTACTTCGCTTGCGTTATTGATAAGCATCAGGCAAAAGAAGGGTCCCTAGGTTAAATCTATATTGCTTTGAATTTCCCTTCTATGCTTAACATCAGACGCCACCAACACATCTTGAACTGATTTAAGGCCCTGGGGTGTTACTCGGTGCCATTCAAAACACAGCAAGCCACTTTCCATGTGCTGGGGCCACTAGGGCTCGTTAGAATGGCATTTTTAATAAAACTTAAGTGTAACTACAACATTTTGTGGCTCCACTCTCCAGATAAACCACTGCATACGTCATTCCCAACTTCACCTCCCGATTTACACACCCACTAGTCTTTTGACCAGCCGGCCAAATTCATTATGGGTGTAAATCTGTTGCAATCAATAACATTCCTTCTGCTTGACACTTATTGTAGGCAAAAGTTTCCACAGGGTTGTTTGCATGTGTGTCTTTTCTTAACTTCCTATAACAAATTAAGTCTTGAAACAAAGCCCTGAATGCTATTATTCAGGTGAGGCCAATGCAGGAGCATTAAAACCACTTTGTTTTCAGATGCAGCTGTTCTATGTTAGAGTTGTTTTCTGGTCCAGAAAAGGCTGAGCTGTTAATAATGCTTCAACGTTTTCCCTTTCTTTGCCTAAAATAAAAAAATACACTTATCCAGTGCAATTTATTCCTAGCAATAATATCTTCAGGGTTCACAGAAGAACCCTCTGGTGCTAGCTAGGATGTGACAGGCAAAAAAAGCATGAAGCCTATGCCGATGGATTAACTCATTATCTGTGCTACTGGCTGAAATCAAACTCTGGAAAATCATCTACAACTCGCACAGACAAGCCTAATCGGCTAAGTCAGGACAGTGTTTCTCGGGACATTTCTCCATGGGAATTGGAGAACTGGAGCGGAATGACCCCACCAGGCACTGCAGTTGCTGGAACAGGAGCTTTTCCAGCAGAAAGTTTTGCACTGTTTTTTACAGATGGTAAAGCTCTGCATCTCCTCTGCAGGTTTGCTCCTCTGATGATGACCCTTAATGAAGAAACCTGTTTTGCTTCTGCTTTTCGTTATCTGGCCTTGTTATTAAACTCTGTGTGTCATGCATGGGACAAAAAAATCAATACGTGGATTCCCTGAAAGTGAATCACAATGTACCCTGTGGGATTCAGATAAATGGTCTGAATCACACTTCTTTCACCTCTCTAGACTCCCATTCCAAACAGCCTACAGCCCTCTGATAGAGGACAAAATGCTGCTATTCCCAAGAGGTTTTGTAGTGATCAGGACAGACCTAAGCTGAGATATTTTTCATACAAATCACTGTCCAGTGCTTCCTAATAGGCTCTTCCTTTGCCTTCATCAACTCCTGGCAGGCTCTGCGTAGCTTTGTTTTTCGACAGGGACTGCACCTTTATGTATAGATAGCTACATGTGTCCAGCTCCTAGTGGAGCTTTAATATTACAGTAACAAATATGTAAGATTGATTATGTGGTGGATATGCTGTTCCCACCTCTTTTCCATCACAAGCCTCTCAACGGTTCTCCCCGCTGCTCTGCCACAGCTGACGGGGAAGGGAGGTGTAAACTCCTACGTGGCAGAGCATGCACTGAGTCGGCAGCCAGCACCATCGCTCCCAGCTTACAGAGTCGCCACGCGATGCTGTTTAATACCAGACCAATGAGGTGAATAAAACCTACAAAAGTTTATGGTGTGTAAATTACTGTTGCACCCTGCCCTCTGCCTCCACGCTGAACTGCCTGCACCAGAGATGCATAAATGAAAACAGTCCCTTTCCATGCGATGACAGAAGGACTTCCAGGAGCTGGAGAAACTACTGGGCAGTTATATTGGGATGGGAAGCAGGAGAAAATGTCCCAGGCAGTTCTGGCTTTTGACATCTCATTCTCTGAGCATCCCACTCCCAGGCACCTTTGGGAAGAGACTGCTGGAGAGCCTTGGCTTGAGGCCACAAGTCTCCTGCTGAAGCCTCAGCACCAAGAGTCATAGGAGTGAGCAAAACTGGAGCCTTTGTGCGAGAAAGGAGGCAAAGCAGTGAGTCAGGGCAGCAAACAGCTAATTCAGGGCTTTGAGCAGAGCATAGAGTGAGGAAACAGAAGGCGCTTCGGAGCAGGGCTCTGCTGGAGGCTGTGCACTGCAAGGACTGTTGTTTTGCATCTTCTCGACTTTCAAAAATGTCACTGTTGTGTAACCTGAATAGCTGCTGGCCATCCCGTACCTCACATATTTGAGAAGGCTGGAAAATTCTGTTGCAGAGTATCTGAAACTACTGAGGAAACATGCCATTGTAGACAGGCATCTACAATTCAGCTCAACACATGAGAAGCGCTGGCAGCTGCCGTGTTATCTTTGGAGCCACTGCACAGCCTGTCAAACTGAAAACACGACAAAACATTTTGAGTAAATGCTGAAACTTTTATGATCTCTTGGGGGTGGGGGGAAAGAAGCTACAGATACTGTAATCTGATGAGTGTGGTACAGATGAAGAGATAGACAATGCCTGTTAGAAGATGCATATGCATGTTACAGAGTGAGAGGATATACCTGGCTCCATGCTTACAATAAGGTCTGTGAGTATAGAATCCTTTAACTAAAATCCTGTTCAAAATCCTGTTGCTGTTACGTAGGGCTCGAGCAATGGACGGAGGCACTTCATGAAGGAGCCACTGTTTGGAAGAAGCACATCTCCCTAAAGGCTGGTGTAGACCCTGGGTTGTTGGTCTGCTTGTAGCAGATAATTGGCTTTGTATACGTCATTTCACTTTCTGTGCCTCAGTTTCCCTGATTGTAAGACAGGTAGTAAAATCACTTGTGTCATCAAGTGCTTTGGTATTGAAAAGATGTTCTATCTAGGGAAAGGTTTTGCTGTTCTCATATTTCCAAATGTGAAATAGGCCACTGCAAGTTTAAGGAAGCTTTCTGAGGTGTTAGTTAAAAATAGTTAATGATGTAAAAAAAAAAGTAACTTGGAAACATCCAGGGGCTATGTTTTAAAAACAAATGAATACATAGCTACAGCAAGTAGTAACCTTTGCCAATGTGCACTGTAGTGTGGTATTTCAAGAGCTGCAGTTAGGGCTAGTCCTGCTGAATCCACGGGAATTGTAAGCGCTCAGCATGTTTCAGGATCAGGCCCAGACCTCCCATTTCAGTGCAAAGGGAAGGAGTGACTCCCAGTATCTCATCAGATCCTGCAGATGTGCTCTGTTTAATGGTGACTGCGTGCAAATGCACGTCTCGCACACAATCAAACGGTTGTTCTGCCGAAACTGGGCAAAGGCAGAAAGACATCAAGTTAAAGGTCATCTCCAAACCTCTCATTTTCCTCCTCTGTTCTGCCTTCCCAGAGCCCATGATTTTTGTCTCAAGGCCTTTTGGGAAGCGTGCTGGCCCTGTGCTCCTGCCGGCACTCTGGCTGCATTTCGCTGATGAGCAAAGAGGTTCTCATGTAGACACTTTGCACAGTCAATTAGTGAAGTAATTGAGTACTCTTTGGGATGAAAGGTATAATACACACAAGATTATTCACCGTTTTCATTACATACCATATCCGTGAAGCTGCAGGAATGCAATGCATCTAGACACTTCACGGTGAGGTAACTCTGAATGACCTGCTTTTCCTCATTTACATCTGACTCAGTATCATTTGAATACTGTGCTTTATGTGTGATATTGCCTTATTACTTTTACAACACCCAGAAGAAGACTAGAAGAGCCAGCTGGTCTCTGCCCTCAAGAGTTTGTTTTATCTGGGAGAAAATGAGTGGAAGGTTGGGAGAAAATGAGTGGAAGGTAATACACAATAGGGAGGAGATGGGTGGAGAGCTTGAGATGGTTGGACTGCAGTATAATCATTATTATTAAAGTCCTTATGGATATCATGGGAGAAATTAGTCTTAGGTAAGGATTTGAATGGAATGAGACTAGCTGCTTAGCAGGCCAGAACCAGGAGGCTGTTTAAGCAGAGAAGGGTGGTGTGGGGAAAAGGTTGGATATACATATGGACATATATATACACACACACTTATATAGGGCTATATGCAAATTTTATATATAAGGTTATATAGAAGATGATATTACTCAGACCAGTCTGTAAAGACACAACTAAGATGTATGTCACACCTTCTTTTTGGAAACATCCCATCAAATCTCATCTTCTCGAGACTGCTTGTAAATTTTTAAGATAAGGTTTTTCAGAGGAACTTGTTCTGCTGGGCAAAAAGTGACAGTTTCTAAATGTCACACAGTTTTGAGAACCTGCCTCTCAAACGCCTGTGCTTCAGGACACGTGGAGGTTGTCTGTATTGTGGAAAACTGTTTTGCTGTTTGCATTAGATGTTTTGCTTTGAAATATCCTCTTCATGCTTAAAAAGTGCCTGTTAAAAATACTGGGCTACGGAACTGCCCGGATCCTCTGCCACAGCAGTGTAGGACATCCAACACTAAAGCTCTCTCTTGTGGTCGTAATATGCAAATACAGGTGCTTTATTAGAGGCAAACAAGGTTCATAAACTACTTCAGCAAAACAAAATGCTCATGAGGAATTGAGAAATCATGTCTTAATTTTATGTTAACTACGCTGACAGATGTACTCCTAATTCTAAATGGATGAGGGTTATTATGGAAATTATTGGCATCTATTACTCTTCTAATACCAAATCTGTTACTTGAAAAACTCCTTTCTTTTAAACAAGAGGCTGTATTTTTCACATCTATCGCTGAGATATTAAAAGAAGCCAATTCAGGTGCTTATAATCACAACCTTCCCACTGTGCTTGAATACCCAGCTTCCACTTACAAGAGTAATTTTGCCCTGGCTAGCTTTGATTTCCCTTGCTGAAACCTCGTTTGCATTTGCGTGCTGAGCCTCTGCAGCCACGAGGGCCGGGAGAGCCTGGGAACGGCAAGAAAGTGCTGTACGGCACGATGAATATGGAAAAAGACTGGACACCCATTAGTTTTGCAAAAGCAGAACCTGTTCCCCGCAGATGAAAGCTGATTCGTACGACGTTTTTCTGACAGCAAGCACTGCCTCTGCTGATTAAGAAATTGTCTGATCAGATAGTGAAAGTTGCGGTGAGCTGCCGTGTCATCTCCTGATGGTGCCGGTGCTTCGTGCCGCTGGGAATCTGGGCTCATCTGAATCACTTTGTTCTGGCATCAAGCTGGGTTTGCGTTCGGTCTTTCCTTGGCCAGAGGGGAACTACGAACAAAACTTTACGAACAAACCTGGATTAGTTTACAGAAGCTCTCTAAATGCCTTGGGGTGGTCAGAGTCTCCAGGGGCTGGGAAGCAGGGGCTTCCCTACTGCTTGGCAGTGTCAGAGGTGAAAGCATCGAGCTACCCGCTGGCCTGAGCAGTGTCGGTCTTATCGGAGGGGATTGCCCGGCACGGCGGCGAAGGCTGGCTGCCAGCCCGTGGTAGGAAATGTCTTGCTTGGCGAACGTTTGTTCTGAGCAGTGCTGAGGCGCTGCTGGATTCTACTCTTGATAAGAAAAATGAAAGGGGGGGGGGGGGGGGTGGTAAAATCTTCCAAAGGGACTGAGCCATGAAGAAAATGTAAATGTTTCCTTCCAGTAATACAGCAGAGAGGATGTTGTAGCTGGGGGATGAGCGAGGAGAGCTGAAGAAGCTTGTGAGCCCGACCAAAGGTGCAAGGAAAAGGGCAGAAAGTGGCACAAGGGACAGGGTTTCGGGTGAGGGTCAGGCACTGCAGATAGCTGGAGGAAGCAAGCGATGCATTTCTTGGCTGCTTGGCACACGGCTTCAAAACCCACAGCAAGTGTCTCCATCTCTCTCTTAGGTCCCTGCTACAAGTCACCCCACTGACTCCAGTGACTGGTATAAAAAGCTGCGGACCCCAAATAGTCCCTAGTCCCAGACCAAACAGCCTCTGTGACAACATTTTTTTCCCCTTCTGTGTAACAGAAAAAAAATTCCACCTCTGTGATGCATTCAAACACAGGTCTCTTTCTTTCTGAACATATAATCGATTAAATGAAATTACATTAATATTGTGATCCCAGCAGCTCTCAAACAGAAAATTTTATGGGAAGTTTTGAAAGCCTAAAACTCCGTGTGACTTGTGGAGTTCAGGAAAAAAGTAATGTTTTCGATATTTCAAAAAGCTTTCTGAGATTTGGAATGCTGTGGCCTTAATACTTACCTTCTTTTGTGCCTTTTTTTTTTATTCCACATGACAAAATGGATGGTGTTCAGCCCATTTCCCTTTTTCTGTTTCATGTTTGGTGAATGTTCCAAACTTAGCCAATTTTGGAAAGTTAGAGGGTGGCCAAGTAAATAAAATATCAATAAATAAATAAGATAATTTTGTCTTCTGATATTGGTAATGCAAAAAAACCTGTGAAAGTTAAATTTCAACAAAGAAAACCCAAATCTTCTGAGGGTATTTTGGCTGTTTTCCAAAGAGTCATTTTAAATAGAAATAAAAGCATTTTAAGTGGAAAATTTCAACCAGCTCTAATTATCTAAACTATGGAGGGGTCACTTACCCACTAACAGAATTGATTTTTTTTTAATGCAAACGCATGACTTGGGTCAAGGTGGCAGGATCAGGCTGCAGTTTGCCTTACTGCAAAGCTGGTTATTAAAACTCATTTGATTTTGAACGAGGCTTTTATTTTCCTCATTGTTTTGAAAGAAACAATAAATTTTCCTAGACAATTACAAAATGACATTCTAAAGGACTGGTAGAACGGGTCCGTTGAATGAATCCAGGCATACCTGTGACTGCTTTGAATCACTCCTGCTTTGGTAGAAAGGAACAATTTAAAAGATCGACATGCTCGCAGGGCTTCATCCTCTGAATCACTGGCTGCTTTTAATGGCAACTAACAGCTAAATTGGTCTGAAGAGTGCTTATTACGAGTGAGGAAGCACTGAGCCTCTGCCAGGGCTGGATCCTTTGTCTTGTGTTGGTGCAAAATGCAGCATAGCTGATTGGGAATGGCTTAACACGGAGAAGCATGATAGTGGGGTTACGAAAACAAAGCTAACAGGCATGCAAAAGGAAAACTGGGAACGCTGTGGACTTCTTTTAAAAATTAAGACAGAATGATGGGCTTTTCTGATTAAATTTCTTTAGAAGTTAATTTACCAAAATATTCATTTAAGAAATGTGAGAAAACATCATCATCCCCCATTATTGTGACAGGTTTGGGGTTTTCTTTCCCCCAGAGCTACAAGTTAAAATCCTCAAAACAAAACTTGCCAAGAAAGCATCACACACAGCACTGAAAAACTCCCTTCACAACCCACAAACACCAGTGGACAGTCCTATTCATCAGCTCTATTATCTTCTGTGGACTTTGGGCCAAGTACTCTGACTTAAAGCAGTGATTTTCAGGAGGCAAGGAAAAATAGCTTTGAACTTCTCAAACACCAAAGCGTGTTTGCGAGCCGGTTGGGTGTGTGCTGCCCCGTCTCGGTGCTGCAATCACGTAAGCGCTGCTTTGGAGAGCCACAGCTGAGGCTGGCAGGCACAGAGCAGCCAGAATTCAGCACGGCTGATGATGTTTGGAAAGAAAGGCTGATGAAAAGCTTCAAAACCAAACCAGCACCCACCCTGAGCATGGAGAAATGGGCAAGTTTATCTACTGTTACGGGATAAATGTGTTCTGGTCCTGATTTGTATCTGGGGAAGTCAAATGGTCTCCTCCTGTAGTGACATAGTAAAATGACAACTATATGCTCTGAAAAAAAACCCACCCAAACCAAAACAGAGTAAAGGAAAATCAAATCAGCAATCAAAACATGCTATTATAATAAACCCAGTTATTGTCTATTTGTAAATATGCTTTTATGCCCTTGCTTAGAGCAATTTTTGTTGACTTCAGCAGCAAATCTCAAACTACTCAGATCTGATTTTTACAGGAAACTAGTGATTCTTTTATTAAGGTCTGAAATTTTTTTAAGTTGTTGAAAGACCTACTATATAATTGTCCTGATGTTTTAACTTGGAGCTGAAAATGGAAATTATTATGCACAGCAGAGTTAACAGAGTTTACAAAGAGATTATTATAGCTATTATTAATGTATATATTCAGCCAGATGTGTTTGAATAGGGGACCTGGTTTTTCTTCTTTGTCCTCTAACACTCCATGAACAACTCATGTGTGTTTGTGGATTGTCATGTTTGTTTCATAGTTCATATTGAAAAACAAGCCCCTGAGTTTTACCAGAAATGAAAGAAACTGAAAACAAACAGCTCTAAAGTTGAGGAAAGGTGACATAAATGTACCAGTAAAACTGTCTTCATACTGTTGACTTTTGAAGGTATGAGAGGAATGAAAGGGAACATTTCCTTAGTTTCATTCCCTGGTGTCATTCCTCATCATAATGCAATTTAAGTGCTGCGTTTTATATTGTTACTTTGCAGGTTGCCTGTTTTTAAAGGTATACTGTCACATAAAATCAAACAATGCTTTACCTCTGCAATGAATAACACTTCCAACTACTAAAACTGATTGTTAAAATGTCATGTTAGTTCATTCCATAAATCACTACTGAAATCCTGACCTTACTGAAATCAATGGAGATTTGCCACCAGCTCCCATGGGGCCAGAATTTAGCCTCCAGGCTTGATGAATATCCAGAGGGAACAATATCTCCAATTACTTTCTTAGGTTGGGCAAGTGCATTCCTTGTTCCCATTCCTTTTCTGTTTTCATAGTCCCTCACATCTTCAATAGGGCACTTGGGCTGCTGGGCCGTCACCCTGATGAACTGCCAAGAGGCAGTCTGATATATAGGTGGTGAGGAGCTTCATCCTGCAAACACTTCAGCACATGCAAAGCTTTATCATATAGGTGATTCCACTGGAGCCATAGGCCAGCTTTGTCATAAGTGACATAGCTGTGGCTGAGGTTATTATCCATTTTACATCTATGTGTCAGATGAAGAAACAAAGCACAAGATGTTTTCTCTTCTCATTTGTTTTTTCATTTACTAAAGGAGTGAGTAATAAGCTTGGTACTTATTTATGTTGCCTTAGACAATGAAGGGAAAATACTTTGCTCTTTGTTTTTGCCCAAATAATTCTAATTGCCTCCTGGAAAGTCCACTTCATAAAAGGAAAACACATTTAAAAACGTAGCTGGGAAGTTCATCACTTATAAATTGAAAACCCAGCATTTGTTCCTCTAATCACGCTTTCCAGGGTTGATGTGTTCACTACATTATGTTTACTCATGCTTCATCTAATTTAGATTTAAATAGCAATCAGATGTCTATTTAAGACCATTATTTAAAAATTAGAAATGAGCCTGAGAAAAATCCTCAGAGCTTACTTCCCCATAGCTCTAGCAAATTTTGGCCCAAACTTAATGGTTTATACTCTATTGCACACAAGCTTTAATGGGAGGGAGTGGGAAAGGGAGAAAGCTGCATATCACATCGGGGCATTAACCCTGTATCTTCCCTTAGGACTGTCATCCCAGGAGCCAGGGAGACAGGCAGTTTGCCTTTCTGCCTACCTCAGCTGCTGTTTGAAAACCGAGATGCAAGCAGCACCCTGTCTCAGAGCCACCTGGCAAGCAAGGGGCCGAGGCGCAGCATCGCCGGGACTCCTGCAGGTACGCGGGACTGAAGTGTTCGCTTTAAAATGCTTTTCAACACAAGTCCGCAGGCTTATTTCATTGCCGTCTCAAAGCCTGGAATCAAACACAGAGTGTATTGGATGTCTCCAGCAGCAACTAAACTCATGCACTCTTGTAAATCTCCCTCGTAATCCCCCTGCTGCTGACACTTTATTAGCCAGGCATTCCGGGCTGCGCTTTACTGGGGCACCTCTAAGTGATTGCAGATGGTATTGCTGTGCTCGGGTTCAGATGTGCTACCAAATAGCTGTCTTCATATTTTCCATGCTTTACCTTCATTTGTCAGATTGGTTTTAACCCTGTTGTGTTCAGGATGTTGCCTACCTCAGCTAAGGAGCTGAAGGCGGACTGGACACCTGAGCAGATGCCAGGTATTTTCACGGCTGTAAGGCTATTCCTCTCTGATGGACCAGGGGAACTCCTAGAGCTTAAAAGGTCGCTGCATTGAATCTCCGATGAGAAACGCTGAGCAGGGTGGGGAGATGCGTCAGTTTTCATGAGTGCTGGGAATTGCACAGAGCTGCCCGAAGCAGCAGAGATGAGGTGATGAACCTACACCACGTAGGTGCGTTGGCTCAGCTGCAGCAGGGCTCTCACTCTCAGCAGGTCTCATTAGGGCACAGGGAAAGCCATTGGCTGAACTAGAGGAAATTTCTGGATTAATAGGTCTGATTAATGCCATGTTAGCATAAATACATTGCATCCAGATCTAAACCTCGTAACACTTGCATCAGTGTGCGCAGAGCTCTGAGCTACTCCACGTTTTCAGCTCTGGGTTGCTGCTGGAGAATGAACTGTGGTTTGCTGCAACCCCTCCTGCCAAGGTATCTGCAGTGAGGAGAGCACATACAACACTGTCTCATTTGCCATCGAGTCTTAACCCAGCCATCCGCTGAGCACCTAGAGTGGAGGATACTGAAAAAACAACGTTTGTCTCGCCCTGTGCCTTTCAGCAAGGAGGACCTTTGTTGGATACGTTCCTGTTGAATACAGGCTGGAGTTCTGGTCTTTACATTTTATGCTGCAAATCCTGCATAAGGTCCATAGTCGTGGGCTGGATAAACTGTAACCTCACACCTTTCTTAACAAAGTGGAGTTGGCAGTACCCACAGTCTTAATTTAGTTTTTCTGTCCAAGTTAGTAGCAAATTAAAGCCCTGCAATGCTTGTTTTTCTCAAATCATAAATGTGCCGTGGAATGTGTTTTATCTGTGTATGATGGCCTTACTCAGCTCTGGGAATGGGAATCGCAGATGGTATCTGTAAGCACTTCAGAATTAACAGCCATTGTGAGAAATGGTCTTTTGGAGTTCAGGTTGGAGAAGCAATGCTGATTAAAGGAAGTGTTGTTACAAATGTCCTGGAAGTGCCATATATTCCCGGTAGTATCCAGGGAATCTTTTGTCCAACACTATAATATTCAGCATATAAATAGCTTAAAGAAGAAATTTCAAAAATCAAGGCACAGCATCTGCATATTTTAAACCATTAATTTAATTAATTGCTTTGTCTGAGAAATGCTTACCACGAGCATTGAAATAATGTAAGGAAGTCTCATAATTGTCTAGTGAAATGTATGTAAGTGTGTTTATAACAGCTATTTTATAGAAGCTCTGGTTTCTCTGGTTAAATTGAGGGTAATAAAGACAGCAAGTCTGTGACAGACAAGTTGTGTCACCTGTGTTTCCAGAAGGGACACAGCATGAAAAGACTTGCTCATCTTGACTGTTAGTTTAGCTCTATTAACCCACATTGCTTGGAGTAGGTAGGTGCCTGTCAAACAAGAACTATGGGAATTTCACCTATGATTCATGCTTTTTCCTTCCTTCCAAACAAGTCTTGCTAAGCTGCTTTACTCCATAAACTGGAATGCACAAGTAATATGATGAAAAGCATCATAATTTATATCCTGAAGAACATATGTCTTCCATATTGATATGTTAGCAAGTCCCAGATTTTGGCTAAAAGGTTTGGCCAAGTTAGGCATATGTGTTACTGTGGTTAATATGAATTTGTTCTCTACATATGGGCAGCAGTCTGATCTCACATCTTGTACTCAACAAGACTTACTATATTATCATGGATGATTAAATACACATAAATTAAACATGCAGCCAACAGTAGCTCTTTTAATAGAAGAACAATGTTTGTGCATGATTACAGCCAGATTTTCAAAAGAAATCAGCTCTCAGCTAGACTCCAGAAGAAGCAGTCTGATTTTTTTTAAAGCTACTTGCCATTTTGCACGCTGAGCTCCTGAAAATTTGGCCATGAATACCATTCTGCTCCACCACTCCCCTCACCACAGCTCCTGGTAATATATTGACCATGAGATCTTCAGACATTTCTTATGATCCAGTATTTTGCTTTCCATGAAGACATATTCCTTTGGGTTGAAAGTGAAAAAACATTCTCCAGTATTGCAGGAAAGCAGGAAGATGATGGTATCTTCTGCTCTGTTCTTAGGAGCCAAGTAGTTCTGACCTCTGTCACCAAAGGTTTTATGTAGGTATTTTTGTATTTATGTAGGTATTGTGGGCCGTGTATTTCATAGTTCCAGTACATGGGTTGTCCTACCAACTTTCTTGACCAAATATCTATTATACAGCTGTAAGAGACTGGAGGACTGAAAATGCAGTGGATTGCTTTAAACTGTGTAGGTGTCACTGCCTTATGCTGCTGGTTAGCAGAACTTATCATCTGTATGTTAAATCTGGTGCTTTTTCTTTAGCTGAAAAGATACAGACTTTGTGTATTTGTTGCAGAACATTCAGCTGTATTTTTTCATATTATAAAGTTCTAGGTTGCGGTGTCTTTCATACTCCCTTTTGGAAACAGATCATTTCTGGTAGGCTGTGAATTTGCCTGTATAGGGAGCATCTCTTAGGAATCTGTCAGAGCAAAATGTGCTCTTGTGTTTCTATGCCACTACCATTTCATTACCTCAGAAATAAAACCACGGATAGCTTATTGAATTTGATATGTACTATATTGGTTAAACAGTGTGCAGAATTTATTGTAGGGACCTTACAACTACAGCTAGAGTAAAAAACCTTTTCCAGTGAAGAGCTGGCCTGACTTCCTCAGGTGCTGATGAAAGATAGCAGTGCAATGTCGGTTATAATAGTAGGCTAAAGGGAGAGTATTCACATCACTAAAAATTGATCAGCTTTGCGTGATCGAAGTGAAATGTGTGCTCATGCGTAACGTTGCACTTATATCTACATCTGGCAGATATGAATAAGGGCAGTGCAAAGTTAAAACATAATATCATCCATTTTGCTTAGGTCTATTGGAGGCTTTGGGGGTGGGTGAGTGGGTATTTCACATGATTGAGCTCTGGTCCTGCAAGATATTACAAACAGGTCATCAGCATAATGGATCTTAATAAATCTGTTTCCTTAAGACTTTCCGTAATTGTTGTTGGATCTACCTTTGCTCTTATGTCAGCAGAAAATGAGACCAGAAGAATTAAGTCCTGCTGTACCTGGGAAACTGTTGTAAAATTGCTTTGCTTATTTATATGAGTTTTAATCAATAATTTCACACCTGAGGAACACTCTCCAAAGCCTGTCATCTGCCACATCAGCAGGACAGCAAATGCCATGTTCATAAGGAAGAAACTCAGAATAGGAGTATGGAGAAATTATTTTTCACTTTTTTTGAGACCTTCTTCCTCCACATTTCCTGCTTTCCTTTTCCCTTGTGGCCTCTGTTGAAAAGCACTGGGTAATGCCTAACCTAAATGTTGCTTTAGTCACACACCACTAGTCACCCAGAAACCATCGAATGTTATTAAACTGCAGTCATTTCTCCTTGGGTTCCATCAATTATCAAGACTAATAGTAGAAGGGTTCAGCCAAGGTTAGAGCATGTGTATGTCTCTGGGCCGTGGGGAGCTCTGTATCATTGCTCTGAGCCAACATAGAAGGCACAGTGGATTTGATTGCTTCTGGGGCCATAAATCGAGGAAATGCGCAAGTTCCAGTGATTCCCAACCCTCCCTGTAAAAATAAGGAGGGAAGGAGGAGAACCACCAACTAATGTCAGAAAAATGCTTCTCAGAGCAGTTCATAGCAGCTTCTCTAATCTGCTGTACCTCAGCAAGTTTGGTGCTAGAACAGTGCATTTCATCCTTACTTATTTGCTCATCGTTTGCATTTCCCTTTTAAAGTGTTTTCTTCTTTCCTGTGCATTTCTCTTCCCATCACTGTCATAGGTCTTCAGTTTGTTGCTGTTGTGACTCCACCAGACAATCCCTGAGCCCCAGGACTGTAAGAATAGGGAGGGAATATGAGGATCTGGTAGGGACAGAGCTGAAGGTGAACAGAGAGAGAGCACCGTCTCACTCCTTGTGTCAGTGTCCTTTTTCAGCTTTGCAGTTCTACCACCTCCTCATCCATGGCACTGCTGAAATTATTGCACAGCAAACCCATTTCCATACTGCTTTGAAAAAGGAAAGGATTTCTTTGATGACCGCAGGTATGCACCCTCAAGGTATTAATTTTGCTGGAAGTGGTATGGATTTTACAGTTAGTGCAGAATTTGGCTGTAAATTGGAAGGCACTTCCAGATTTGCATAGAGGGAATACAGCTTCAACCAGGTACACACCTGTAAATGTAGTCTGGTTCTGTCAGCCCGTGTTTGGCTGTACCCTTGCTTCTACCAGATGACTTAAAATAACGTGTGATGGGACTGCATAGAATCAGAGGGTGAAGGTAACAAATAACGATTTCAAAGTCTCTGGGGACTGTCTATTATTATAATGAGAAAGTGGAAATCTAATTAAAAGGTTATGAAAAGTAATTTCACAATTTCCTTTCATTTGCCAATAAAAGCATTTAGATCATATATGACACTCTAACATTTGTTCAAAAGCCAGAATCCAGAATATCTCAATATGAAGATCTATTTTGTGGAAAATGTTTAATCTCATCCAGTCTCTAAATTCAGATGTGAATCATGAACTCCAGCAAATTTCCCATAACAGCTGTATGTTAAAACCTTTCCCAACTGTTATAAGTTTGTTCATTTTTCAAAGTTATTAAAGGATACACCCCTGTTAATAATTCTCAGATCATGGTGAGACACAACAGGTTTATGTATTTCAACAGAATGCTATTTTGCATTTACAGTTCTGCATAAGAGAATGGCTTGTTATTTCCCTGGAGGCTGATCAATACTAGCAGAGATAAAAATGGTGATAACTTAAAAGTGTTCTTTGAAAAACTGTCCAGGACTTCAAGCCATGAAAACATAAATGCAAACTTAAAATAAGTTAAACTAAGTAAATTGTGATTTTAAAACCTTAAACAATCACCCTTGCCAAATCCAGTAAGCTAGTTATGCCTTTTTAATTTGGCTACAGTGACTTCAACTGGATCAGAACAACAAGGAAAAGAAAGGATCCACAAAAATGCATTCATTTATTGCAGGGAGAAAGTCCTTAGTGACGTGGTTCCAAGCACAATCAGTTGCCAGTTCTTCAAGCAGCCCAGACTGCTCCAGATCTGAAAAACGCAATAGCCATCTTGGGGCATGGCAGTTAGAACTCCGAGTCCTGGGTTTTCTGAGACGAAGGATACCCCTTCTAAATACAGATATATCCACTCACACAGGGACACTCTTTTTTCATAGTTTGGTGAACAAAATCAAATGTTTTCCAGTTTGTAAAAAATAGTAGATTTGATGATTTTTTTTCCTTGCCTTTGGAGTCATTTAACAATTTATTTGACTTTTTAAAATCACCTTTTCCAAGAAGTATGTGCCTAACTTAGCAAAAATTGATGCACTTTGTCCCCATATTTGAGTTATGCATTCTTGTTTCCTCCTGTGGAGACCAGTGTAACAATGATTCCTACTCATTAAAAATCCCATCATTTTTCTTCATTGAAGAAGGAAAACATAAGTTCTAAAACATTGATCTTGTCAGGCATATGATTCTGTGATCCTCTTTTCTCTTATCCAGAGCTTTGAGGAGATATGAAACTGTCTAACTGCTTAAAATAATAGCTTCTCCGTATCTCTGGGCTACAACAAACCATTTTGTTTATGCAATTGCTGTTGATTTTATCTGTATTAGTGCTTGGCACTTCTGCAAATTAGCACACAGATTGTGCTTTGTGTCCCTGAAAAGGAGCAACATAATGAATGACTGCTTTGAAAAAAGTTTGGTTTAAGAAAATTGCTTTGCTCAGACAGAATCACTGGCAGTGACAGGGTTAGAATCAGTTGTCCGGGACAATATCCAACTACTTTTATCCACAAAGCCATCCTTTCTTTTGCATTTTGCCTCATTCACTAGAGAGCTTCCCCAATTGCAGTAAATGAAGCAGAGATCTTGCAGGCAACTTCTTGCTTTGATGTTCAGCCCTGATGAAACCCCAGAGCAATTCCATCTTGGACACCAGTAAGGCATCCTGTGACCTTGCATATACAGTATGTGTACACAGAGAACAGAGCAAGACTTTGCAGCTTTAATAACCTTTGAATGTGGGGAGCAGAGAGTTGATTTTGTTTTGGCTAATTTCCTAAGTAAACTTAAAATGCAAGAAAAATGGAGTCCTCTTCATGTCAGTAGGAGGAATATCCATCAAGCCCTGCTCTTGAGCCAACAGCATCACTGAGAGCTGTAGGATTCAAGCACCCTTTGTTTGGACCAGAACTAGCAGAAGATGAGACACTTCTTGGCTTCCTAGAGGTTTGCTGGGAGCGGGGGCTAGGAGTCCATTAGGCTCCCAGGGAAGGACTGAAGGACCATGGTATTTCTGGTGGGAATAAACTCTTTACTCTGTTACCTCAGACCTGACCCTGCAACAGGATTATGTAGGTGCATTTATCCAAATGATGAGTGTTAATGGTCAATGAGTCACCTAATTGGCTCCACATGATTGCAGATATACATGCCCTGCTGTGTTACACTGGTAGCAGCAGTGTAGCCACAATGGTCTAAGGTCATAAGCAAGTCAGGGTTGGTAGGCTGAGCCAACGTTTTTTAATAAACCAGCTGATGCAACTGGAATAATCTTTCAGATGCACATAAAATGAGGGTTTTGTCTATCCAGGAACTGTTCCAATTGACTTAAAATTGTTCAGAAATAATCTGCTTGATCAAGGCCAGAATGCTTAGCACCATATAAAATAGATCCCTATCTCTGAAAATCTGATTACTGGTTTATTCTGGTTAGAGCCTAATCCATGACACAGAGCTTGTATTTTAACCAGAGGCACAGCTCAGTAGCTACCCTAAGCTTTTTATTGGCCTTGCTTATAATGCACGTATTATACGTATTTTTACCCTTTGGCCATCAGGATGGGCAGCGTGAATTGACTGTTGTCCATACAAGGTCTGGACGCTTGTGTGCTGTCCCTTAGTCCATCTGTTTCCCTGCCACAGTTTTTTGCTGAAGAGGAACATGAGTGTGAAGTAACCTGCATGCAGTGTGGAGTCCTTGGGGCTGAAAGCCCCTTGAGAAACATGGGAAGCATCGATGTAGAGAGTCCACTGCTTTCTGGAGCCCAGGTCTAGTTCCTCTAATCCTTTGATGTGACACCAGGGAAGTCCCTGAGACCTTTATGCCAAAGATACCTAGGAGAGGATTTGTCTAGCATGGCTCAATAGATGAGATGCATAACTCCTACCACTGCCTCTGCAAAGGTCCTGCAATGAAGCCAGATGGACTTGTGAGGCACTTGCAGTCTGGTGTAGCAGTGAGACACATGAAAGCGTCCTAAATCCAAAGCTGGGACCACCATCTCTCAGCTCTGGGTTTGGACTCAGTTCTCTTTAGGCAGAAAAGTCTGATTAGAAAACCAGTTTCCAATGGACCTGTGTCCATTTAAGGGGTTTAAGAATGTCCACACTCAGGCTCTGGGTGACACTCACTTTGAATTGGATTACTAGTTTGGCTACTAAACTGATACAGAAACCAACTGGATACCAGACTGCCACATGAAATGAATGAAACTTCGAGGAGAGTACGTTAAAAAATCAGGAATTTAAGAAGGATCCTGCATGGTAAATAGTTGCTTCTGAGAACACAATATTCTGCTCTGTTGTCAAACTGAGAGACTGAAAGAGGCTCAAGTAATTTCTATATCAATAGCATTATGCCATTGATAATGCTGCAGACTTCTTTAAATAGATCCGTGAATGCAAACAGGTTAATGGAGCAAGGGGTCAGGTAAAATGAGAGAATAATCTGGGATTACTGAAACAAGCACTATAACTGTTGAGCCCTGAGGAAAGAGAATGCTAAGACACTTCATCTAAACCCTCCCATAAATAGTTGGGTTATTAGAGGCTTAGATTTATTGAAAACAATGAAAAATGTCATAATTACCTTTACATATTTACCTTTCTTTCACTGTTAGAAAACAATCCCAGTAATTTGGTGTTCAGTGAGCAGGGCACATTTTGCGTTGTTGTTCCATCACTGTGCCAATCTCAGCAAAAATGCTTCAGGGGAACCCTACTGAACAGGTCTCTCCTTTTACTTTTTAAATCTTACAGCAATTAGTAAGCATTTCACAGATCATTTTGGGCAAATAACGTAACTAACTTGAAAAAATGGTGCCCAACTCTGGAGGGCTGCGAAGTATGTCCTTATTCTGGATGGGAAAGATTTTCTTCAAATGAGAGATGTCCTACAAGCTGGAATAAAATCCAACCCAATTGAGAACAAGGTTCCCTTCTCAATTATTTTTTCCCAAACCCAAAGTGAAAACTGATAAAAACCTCTATTAGAAACCTCTGTGATACTCATTGCACAGCAGAGGGAAAACTCACAAGAAACCCAATGACCATTCTTTTACGTGAGTCAAGGATGAAGGTGGAACAAACCAGCAAGAGCTGATGAAGGCAGACATCCAAGGCCTGAGGCAGAACTGGGACAGCCCAGCCATAAGAGAAGTGGTCATATTTCAAAATAGGCTAGTCCAGCATAATCCTGTTTATGAAATGCAGGTGGAGTATAAGTCAGAGTTTGTGGTTTGAGCTTTAAAACTCATTATGTTTTGGTTCTACACCCCTTGGAGACCAACTGACTCCTTGTACATTAACGTCAAGATGCTCAGATCAAATAGAGGGCTGAAGTTTACAGCTCTGGTGTTCTGATAACTAAACATGGACACAGGACAATTCTCCCCTCTGGAAGCTGTCATCATCCTGCAGCCCGGATAACCTGAGTGATTTGGCTTTCAAGCCTCAATACAAGGCATGTCTCATTCACCAGGCATTTTATGACTGTCTTGAGTGAGAGCATGTGGTTTGCAAGATAAGATCTGGCTAGGAAAGAGCAACCAAAGCTTGGATGACAGCAAAATTTAGGAAATGCTGACATTAATTTTTTTTTTTTTTTTTTTCAAAATCCTGTAGTATTTCAGATTCGTCCCTGTACGTGTAATTTCTTCCTGGGTAGCCCTGAGTAGCTTTATGCTAATCAGACTGGCTATACAATGTCCCCTAGTCATGCTGGATGCTGAGGTTACAAACTACCTTCCTGATATCTAAAGATCCTGCCATATAAAGGTTTCTGGAGAGGTTGCCCAGAAATAACTGCACCATCAGACTTTCAGGAGCTTAGATTTTTTTAAGAGGTCACAACAGACTCTAAGTGATCCTGCTCTGTCGGGGGGGTTGGACTAGATGATCTCTAGAGGTCCCTTCCAACCCCTACCACTCTGTGCATCTGTCGCACTTCGGGGAACCAGAACCCTGAAGAGCAGTTTCTTTGGCAGCTCAGGAAGCCAGAAGCAGGGTCAGCTGGCCCTCAGAGGGATGGGGATGAGAGGAAGGGTGCAGGGAAGGCGATTTCCTAAGCAGGAAAGTGAGGACTGGTTTTAGTTAGATGTGCTGTGCTCATTTCTGCTATGCGCTTTTTCTGTTGAGCAAGCTGTGGAGTCAGTAAAGGAATTCTTCTAGGGACTTCTATAGGGCTGTAAGCCCTGTGGGAAACTACTGCCTTCCTTTTGGAAATGGCCTTCCCACTGTCCCTACGAAGATTGTCTTTCTGGGATCAACGTATTGAAGCCTAGAACAAGCGGACTTCTCTTTAAAAAAATCTCATAGCCTTCCATTATAAATAATTGATAAACATTGTTGTCTGGAAGATGGTATGGATATGATAGAAAGGGAGGGAAAAAATCTCAAGTGGCAGATGAAGCCTTAAAGTCAAACAAGTGTTAGACTCTTACAAACATTACTGTTATTAGCCTGGAGGTTTGGGCGATTCGTTTGGAGAGGAATGCTGGTAGTGATGAATGTATCAAAAAAACTCTCATTAACTTCTAAACCCAATGATCTCGTCCTTCAAACGGCAAGCATGACTTGCTTCAAAGAAGTGCCACAGTGTATAGATTTAGGTCAGATGGGGAGGAACAGGAGTTCTGGCTGCAAGTTTGGGTTTTGTTCAAACTAAATGAGCTGGCTGTGATGTTTGCCTTTGGTTCGGCCCTTGACTGTGCTGTTACAGAATAATAAATACAGCCCTTGCATAGTTCAGGAGATCTAAAAGTGAGATCAAGTTTAATACATTGCACAGGTTAGTTAGAAGGCTCCCACTGGGCTACTTACTATCAGGCTGGAATAACTACAGTGCGGTGCAGCAAAATAATCCTTTTTCATTTATTTTTGGGTCTGAGCCTTTTGCTCCAAGTTGCCTGCTTGCATTGATATTCACTAGCAAAACTAATCTAGAGCAGTATAACAAAAGCAATATGTGAACTACAGCACATCAGGAGTGTTCGTCCTGGAACGGTGTAGCCCTGATCCCCAGGGCGGAGAGGTGTTTGTAGGAAAAAGGAAAAGCTCCCATCTGGTCCGATACTGCAGTAAGAGAACAGGTCGGTTGCCACTAGAGGGTGTACCGACTGCACAATTGTTACTGAAAACCCCGGGATTTTGTTTAGAAGCCGATCTTTTTGTTGTTCTGAAATTAATTTAAGCACCCTCAATTATCTGATGTTTAGTTTTATAGACAATTAAGTTCTCAGCATCATTCAGCCCACCTGAACCAGCCCACGGTGGGTGGCTTTGTCAACAACAGATAATTCATTTTGGCTGTTCCAATTTCACTCGCTTGTTGCCTAAGGCAATGTTTGCAGAGCCCCAGGCAAAGCAAGATTATTTAAATGTGTAAGATACAGTATTTGCAGTATGCAATTGTGGCATTAGAGCTATAGTGTCTCAACTCCCTTTGCTGGTGGGAACAGATAAGGAGAAACAGCCAACGGTCGAGGACGGAAGGTGGAGACTTCTGAACTCAACCCAAAATGAAGCAGCCTGGGAATTTCAGCTGGGTTAGGGCACTGCCTTGGCTCCTGCTTGCCTCACGCTAAGTCCTGGAGCAAAGCATCTTTCCTGTCTGCACCTGCAAGCGTGCTGGCCTGCCAGACAGCTCTTCTTGATATTTTGCTCTCTGTCTCTTGCAAAGCGTTAAATATAAGCACAGGGTATGAGAATTCATCTCCTTAGGATGTGGGGATGCTTCTTCTTTCCAGTGAGAAACAAGAAGGGCTTCCATAAATTCACTGTAAGCATTGCTGGAGATTTAGCTTCCAGCCAGTCTGAAGGACCTGGAGTAGTTGTGATACTAACTGGTGCAAAAGTCTCAGCAGCTCCACGTGCAGGAGACTTTTCACTTCAGGTGCGTTTGGATCAGTCCTTTTAGTGCACAGTGAGGCCTCAGGAACTGCATTTCTTGGAGGGTGGATTGTTTCTATTTATATGAGGAATGATTATTATGGCATAGAGGATTGAAAACAAACAGGAGTGTTTATATTCAGGAAGAAGGCTTGTAAAACAATTTCTAGTTATATATGAAGCCTTCCAGCCCAATAGGATCTAATCTAGTTCCCTGCTATTTTAAGCAGCTACGTTAAATAATCCTGTTCATAAAACAATCAAAGCTCTATCTCGTTCTCTATACTGTGCTCCATCCAAAACACCCAAAGACAGACTGCAAATTTAACAGGCAGAAGGGTGAAATAATTCCTTTTTGGTCCCATTTGTCTTCCAGTGCTCCTGTCTCACAAAACAGATTCACTAAGGGCACTGTTTGGCTCTTCAAAGAGTAATAGGTGGGAATTTATGTTGTAAATGCAATTCTTTTCCCCTTCAATCCATTGTGTGAAGGCTTGTGGTCTTCCCTGGGAACTACAGCTGCTATAAAAGTCTAGAAGCAGTTAGCGTGGAATTTGCCTGATATTCTGACAGCTTCCCTCCCTGTGAACCGTGAGATGAGGAGCATGTTTAGGTGTGAGGACAGTAAGGCTGTAAGCAAGCCCTCCTGGCTTATGGTGCAAATACTAGAGAGCAGCGGGAGCTGTCTCGAGCTGCTTATGCCGTAGTTCAAGGTGAGTGTGCTTTGTGTCTTTTGTTGAGGCTCAGATGTGATAGCACAATGAGTTCTGTAAATGCCTGTCTCTTGTCCTGGGTCCCAGCACTGACTCCTTGCTGCCCTGGGCCAGAGCCCAGTAGCTGAACCTCACTGAGTTGGCTGATGTAAACCACCCTGTCCCTTACACGCACGTGGATGTTGCAATGACCCAAGTGCAGTGACCTGACTCAGAGGAGACCCGTCATTCCGGCTGGCTGGGAAAAAAATGATCGCTCAAAACTGAGATTTTAACAGATTAGGAACACAAAGAAAAGTGCAGGAGGTGTGTTGACATCCTAGAGAGGGAAGCAAGGGTCTTGTGGGTGTGCTGTATGGGCAAATCTTCCATCACTGCTGTTGGTCTGAATCCGTATTTTCACATCTGGAAGACTCTTACTTGCTTTAGTTACTGAGTCATAAGCAGCGTTTAAGGGTTTGTCCCTGGAGGTGCTTAGCTTCTGCCAGACAGTGGCGTGCATCAGTGCAATTTGGGCTGCAGTTCTGTCTGTTAAAAATGATACAGAGGGACAGTTACACTGCTCTTAGGATCAGGTAGGACCCCCCCACCTCCTCTTCTGAAAGCATACCCTGTTAGAACTCAAATTCAGCAGTAGATGGCACCAGCAGGATTGTAAAATAGGCTCTGAATGCTTTAATAATAGCGCCTCAGAATTCCTGAAATATTTCACAAGACAGCTAAATGAAAGACTAGCACCAGTTACTGGCAGAGGTAAGTCATGCAGAGTGGAACAGGGTGTCCTTTTCAGCGAAGCCAGCACCGTTAACGCATGCAGGGGAGCAGAGGATGTGATGACCATCACGTTACACCGAGTCTGCAGAGTATTCCTGCGGACGGAGCTGCTCAGGGAGGCCTTTGCAGCAAGGCGAAGGTGGGCACCTTCTTGCTGCAGCCCAGGCGGGGAAGGTCTGCTCGTTGATACCTGTGCAGGTTTGCATGCACACGCTTCCAAGTAAGCATGCACGTAGGATAAGACATTTCTAAGGCAAACAGGGAATGTTGGTCATGAACTGCTGGGAAGTCGCTGCAAACTGGACTTGACATAAGAGCCGCCATCTGCGGGCTTCAGTGATGCCGTATGAGGACAATTTCTCTCGCGATCTTTTCTAGCAAATGCATCTGATTACATTTCTGTCTCAAATATTGAGCAGGGCTGGTATTTTCATCGTTCACGTCCATGGCCAAGGTAAATATTTGATATAGGTAGAGCCCATGGGACCCTTGTTCTTAGATGTCGTGTACCACAGAACTATGTCGGGGTTTTTTTCCAAGGATCTGCTACAGGAGGGACTAGTTAGTATAAAATGTTGGAGAAACTAGTACATAGATAAGCCAAACCAGGACAATTCACACTGCTTTTGAGTGTGTGCTCTTTTCTTTCCTGTTGTTTTTGACACACAATGGAAAAGAGTGGTTGCTTGGATCCGTGTTTGAAGTGTTTAAAGTGAAGGAGATAGGACAAATTAACCAACTCCTGTTTTTTCCTAATTAAATATGATTGCTAGGGCATTCATAAATGGTGACAGAAGGAGACACAGAGCGAGGATGCTACATTTAAAAAATCAGCCTCCACTTTTGGACCAGCACAGCTACACCTTTTGGAAGGGCTGCTGAGCGCAGGTTTCAAAGACAACCAGCTGCTCCCAGGACCACAGCAAAATGCATTTATGATTTGCTCTTCGATTATCAGTGGCTTTGATTTCAAGAGGATAACACAATGTAGATTTTAGAAGGGGGTGCAGATGGTATTAAGGGATGCACAACAGTGATGTCATCAAAGAGCTCTTATTTAAGCATTTTTTCTTCAGAGTCTATCTGCCACCCCTTACTGTAACTTGTTGCTAAAACAAGGGTTTCTGTGCAGCTCTTTAACCTTAGGCTTCAAAGCGTGTCCTGCTGTGGAGTGTAATTTCGTTTGGCAGAGTGGTCTGACCCTCATGTCTGAAGGTTACTTGATAAATTCTAATGATGTATTCAAAAGGGTGGACATGATATTTTGCATCGAAATACTCATTAAATCACTCGGTTGGTAAGCAGCTTTGCAGTGGAAGTGTTCCGGAGGTAGTAGGAGGAATATTAGTATGCACAAGAAAAAGACCTGTTTCTCCAAAGACTGTACAGTAGGGGAAGACCTTGTTTTCTAGATCTCTTTAACAAAGGTGTTTTGAGAAAGAATTGCAAATGAACCACTCCTCCATGGAGGCAATTTACATATCATTAGCCTTCTGGTTTTGTTAATTGTTTTCACCTAGAGGAGGTGGAAGAGTTCACTCTTTGTTTGGAAAATGACAATGCCTTCAGAACTTAGCACATTTTATTAGTGATAGATGAGACGAATTTTTTAAACATTTTCTGTTAACTGCTACCGATTTTGATGGAGATGATGATGGCCTTTCAAAAGAAAATGGAGACCTTTTGAATAGCTCACTCAAAACTTAATTTCCTTATACTTCTATGTATGTGGCTTTTTCAAAGAAAACAAATATTTTTCTTTGGTGTTTCTCTTCTCTTCCCTCTCTCCAATTCCCAGGGTAAAATGTAGCACCATTCCCTGCAATAGTGTTTTCATGATCACCTTTGTAAGGCTGTAACTTCACAAAATTAAAAAGACTTAAAATTCCAAAGGTGCTTTTTAAAAAATCTTGGTCCATGCTCGAGAACCTGATGTACTATCTGCATTTTTGTCTTTCCTTGTGTAGGTTTGAGGGAACACAACCAAACTTTGTTTCTGCACCACTGCAAAAAAGCAGAGGGAGAAGGGATCCAGAGGCTCAGGGTATGACCCAGTCTGGTGTAGCCTACTCTAATTCATCACTTCTGATGTGGCTCTGGCTCTGCTGGGTCTGAGCTGTCTTCCAAAGAACCTTTTCAAGTGTCCTTACAAATTCTGGTCCAGGGGCTAATTTGTGTGCAGGCAGTTTGGGTTTATCTGGGCCATCTGAGTGTACTTTGTGTGTCTCAGTACGTGGTGCACCCGGAGCAGCTGGGGGTATGACTCTGAACATGATACAGTGAGCAGGGTAAGATAGGTAGGGGAACTCAAAGATGCTAACGATGCAGTTTGATGGATGAGAAAGAAAATGTGAAATTCCTGTTGGTGTGGGGAGAGTGGATACTTCTGAACTACATTCCTGCTTTTTTCAGTTTGGGAATTCTTCCCGTGCAATCTGACCTAAAGCTTGAGTGTGTTGCTTTGGAACAGGCACACAGCACAGCCTTCATTGGTTTTTGACTTTCTAATGTTTGTCAGCAACACAAGTAACAGTAGATTGATTAAAATGATACTTTGATTATAATGTTAATTAATGAAATATTTAATGGAAGGAAGTTGGAATCCATGCCAGCAAGTCTTTTTGCAACTGCTAATAGTTTTTTTTCTTGTTACTTGGAAATATTCATGTCTTGTTTGGCACGCCTTCTATTGCCATTGTCTTAAAGGTAAAAAATAATAGGAGATACTGCCCTTCTGGACACATTACGTTTATCAAAAGGAGAAAATAGCACCTGTACTCTCCCTATATATAGCTTGCGTCAAATCTCTCTCCGATACTCAACCATCATAGGGAAAAGATTTTATTTATTTTATTCATTTATTGCCTCAAGTGTTCAGTGTTTCAAAAGGAAATATTTTATTGCTCTCCAAAGATCCATTTTAAAGCCTATGATTTTTTAGTAAAGCTGACAGCATTAAAATCCATGAGCTTTTGCCACTGACACCACTTGTACAAGTCTGAACTTTCAAGCCTTTACTTCTACTGTCCAACTACTAAGTTATTTGTTTCCGCAGTCACATATGTATGACTTCATCACAGTTCACAGTTACATTTTCTGGAGATTAGCTCATTGATATATTGCACTGGTCTGTGCATTAGCTGCTTGAATGAGCTTAGTTTTCATAGCCTATTGGTCTGTTGGTGACTCTAAAAATTTGCCACAGTCATATGATTAAATATGGAAAACATCTGTTTTAAGTAGTCTAACAAAAATCTGAACATCTGGAAAATATTGGTAAAGAAGCTAATTAAGTTTGTCAACTTACAAATTGTTCTAGCAGGAAGTATTTAGGAGTAGCAGATAATTGAGATTTCATTCCTCTGGCCTCTTGTCCTTGCCTTTTGTTTATTTTAGTATAAATAGAAGTACTATTTCACTTAGCTTCTTCCAAATCCACCCTCTGGACACGAACTGAGAGATAGTTATCAGGTGCTCTGTTGCAACAGGCTATACTTAGGGTGGGAGAGATGAATGCTGAACATAGCATTTAATGCCTATGTCTCATGTTTTAACCATTTTGAAACACCAATATATATTCAACTTGAAACACATTGGTGACTTCCTTTTGATTCTCTCCCTAATACTGCAGGGATAATATTTGCCATATTCACCAATAATGTCCACCTTCCTGGTATCTCTGCTGCCTGGGACTCTCTCTCATCCTCTCAGCTAATGCTGCTGTCACTCAGGTCTTTGATCATGGGTAGGGCAGTGTAATTTTTCAGGAGAAAGTTTTTGGGAGGCTCCACCTAACACTGAACTTGACAGAGGCATCTGTGGGCATATCAAGTATATCTGCACTGGCTTCTATAAAATACCTAGAACTTGAGCTTTATCTTGAAAGCACTGCCCTGTTCAAAAAATCTGACAGGGCAAATCCAAATCACTTCTTTCCCACAAAAATCCCCTCTTTATGTCAGAAAGAGATTTTCATAAGCCATAATGGGTTGAGCCCTCAAGTATCATCACAGATCTCAGTATTTTTTGACTAGAGACGTCTCTGACGTAGTTTCTCAAATATTAAGTCATAGAAAACAAGTATATTTTAAAAAGTCAAACCCAAACGATCCTCAGATCACACCTCTTTCTCTCTAGGGAGAGAAGAGGCACCTAACACAGTTATGTATTCCTCTATGGACTGTGGGAACATGCCCAGCTAAAACAGTGATCATCACAGCATTAAAAACTACATGAATATTTATTTGAAAAGGTCTGCCTGTTATTTTCCCCTGCATTTCCTATTGCATTTCTGCATTTTTGGAAGGTAGTGATTTGGTCTAGTTAAGTCTGACCACATCTTTCCTGGCTTAGGCCCTTAGTGAAAATGAAGCTTTTGTCACCATGAGTAATACCCTTAGATGCACTGAAATTAAACATTAAGGGATTTGCAGTGTTACTCATACAGAAGAGAAGATATTAACAAATAGGCTTCTTTGAAAACACCCTTCTGCAGTTAAACCTTTAATGACAAAGGGTTTCTTCGGAGTTTCTTGCTGAATTATCCACGGTGTATCTGTGAGCCTTCTGGCTCTTAAGAAAGCAGGAAAAATTTGACATTGAATAAAAGCAATTCCCACATGCTGCCTATCCTTCCCAACAAAAAAAAAAAGAAGAGACATGATTAAATTAAAGTACAAATGATGTAAATGCCAAGTTAATAGTTGAAATACACAGTAGAAAAGAAGAAATGTATATGTTGGTCTCCAGCAGCAAACACCCCAGTGGCCAGGTTGACAGCAGCTAATTGAGCAGTAATTGTTATTAACATGTCTTCTCTTTGCTGTCCACAGCAATTCTGGTTGGGTACAGCTTGGAAACTGTTAATTTTTCAGCTACCTGAATGGATTTGAAAGGCTCTTTTCCCATATATTGAAAATTATAAGCATGCTTTAAAAAAAAAAAAGTAATAATTCACTAATAACGGTTTCTGGCTATCTGGAGCTCATCTCCAAAATGAACAGTGTTTGTGTGTGTTTTGTGACAACAGCCATTGTCTCCAGCTTTGGTTTTTCCACTTGTTCTCTGGAGTGATGTTGGTTGTCCTTTATTAAAACTTTTGACTCAGTGAAAGGGATTAATGAGAAAAATATAATGTAGATTGAGGACTGTAAGACTGGCCATAAGGACCAGTGGGCCGTGGGAAAGCTGTTCCGTGCTGATCAGCCGTGGTGCTGTCAGCACTCATGTTTCAGGGGAGTTTCTGGGGACACACCAAGTTCAGAGCCTGTGCTCTGCTCTGAGGTGTTGCTTTTGCTCACAAGAGCTTTAGGCCTGCTGGAAGAGAATTAGGGGAAGAGCTGGGTACAGAGCTCTCCACAAGAAAGACTCGCTGCTTGCAGAGAACCACGAGGTTGGGCTGGCTCCACAGGCATGGGGGTGTTGGGTCTGGGTCTCACAGGTTTATCTTAAGGAGCCTATTGTACACTGAGTTTTGACTTTTTTCCCACAGTAAAGGCATTTCTGTCATCTCTCCCCTGTGTTTCATCTGGTGCCTCTGGACAGTTTTTTCTCCAGTGATGGTACTGCTGAAGTATCTCCTCTACTGGGTAGCCCGTTAGCACAAAAATCAGGGGGGAAAAAAGGAATCACTTTCTCCCTTCCAAATTCTTGTCAAGACTGGTTTAACGTTAGCCAAGGTCTTCAAAGGTTTCTAGGAGGCAGACACATATGCATGCCGTGGAAGTTCATATATGCATAGTGTGACTGCATTAACTTCACTTCCATATGAAAACAGTTTGAAAAGGGTAACAGTCTGAATAATTCCCAAATTCTGAGGCATTAGCGTTAGGATAGTGTGTGGTTTATGGTAATGACAGAGCTAGCTGCTGAGAGATTTTGACCTGCCGCTCCTCAAAGGCTAAAGGTATTTGAGGGAGATTTAGTTTATTGTTAATCTTTAGGTGTGCACAGGCATAATTTCCTTTTTTTCTATGCCAGCTGGGACTCTGCAATCCTCTGATGTATCCTAACCCAGCCTTTCCTGCCTCAAATCCTTTATGGGCTAAGTGGCTAATGAAGAATGCACTTTAAATTATATGTAAAAACAGCTCAAGAATCTAAGGAGAAGGGCCAGATTTGGAGTTTGGTCTTAATTGGGCTTGCTTTTCTGTGCTGACAGCATTTTAAGAACACAATCCAGCTTATTAAGTGCCATAATTGCACCTGTAATTCATGTCCAAGTGACCTAGTCTGTATCTGCAAATAACTGTGGAATTGAAAAGAACAGGCAGTGTTTTCAAACCTGGTCCCGGGATCATTTTCATTTTTATAAAAGGATAATTTTGAGGCTTAATCCCCACATGTAAAAGTGAAACGCAAAGTGAACCTAGATGCTCACTTTCTTTAAAGTCTGGGTCCTCATTATGTATTCTCAGTAACTTGGAAAGAAAATACATGGCAACATATCTACTCTTGTCTTTCAAATGTTCTGTTTCTAAACAAACATGAATCATATACTTGGTAAACCCAACTGCATGTTGAAGATCAACTAAACAAATTTAGGTTACATTTCTGAAAGCTGTGCACAATCTAGAAGTTATATTTAATAGGAGACTCAAAATTTCATACATTTTTCATGTATATCATCATGGCTTCTATAAATCACATGATATAATCTACACATTTTTCCCTTTTTTTTTTAGGTTATTACTTGAAATTACTTTCTGTTTCTTTTGGTTTACTTCTTTTGATACACATGGATGTTATCCACTTAATAGAAACAGGAGAAATTGTTTTGGCTTTCTCTTGCCCCGTGACTCCTAATTATCCAATACTTGTACTTTTCCATCTGTTTGGGGTTTTTTTCCCTCTCAGTATTTTGGATGAGGAAGAACACGTCTATAAAAATCTGTTCTTTCCCTGGAGCAAAATGGCTCAGATATGCTCCTGGCTGCAGATCTGACAAGGAGAGGTTTTGAACCATCAGCAACTTTTATAAAGCCGATATTTCCTTCCGCAGTAGGGAAACTCTTTACGCAAGAACTCAGGTGCCCAGTCAATGCTATAGCTTATTCCCAGGAATTACAGCATTACTAAATGTTGCACATTATCTGGGAGGAGATGACTAAAATGATTGCTGATGTACCGTGCAAATATAGGCCAAGACACTCACCCTCTAATGTAGGTTGCAAATACCAGCAACTATGACCTGCCTTGTTGACTGCCCTTGATGCTTACCCATGTCAGCTGGTACCAAGAATGAAAATGTAGTGGCCGTGTACGCCATGGTGGTGAGAAGCTGGGGATCCTGAGCAAATCTGCCACCTGTGTGGCCCCAGCAATCTCTGAAATAGCAGGTCTAAAGGCAGGTTAGGCGAGATCCTATGTTCTGCACTGGCGTAACTTCCAGGAGAGAAGTTCTTGGTGTTTTCTGTGCTACTTGTGCCCACATAACTGAAACATAGTGAAAATAGCCTCCCTTTCCCAGCTTCCAGGTGGTTGCACTGCTTGGACAACTGTATAACTGATAGTCACCTTGTTCTTTCCCAACGGTGAGGAATTGGTACTCAATCCTGTAAGTCTGATTCAGGATTTGCTGAAATCACTGCAAAACTGTTCATCTGCCCAAGCTGGCATCAGTTCAGGACTCACTCCCTATTAGAAAAGCCTTGTTGATCCCCACTGGTGCTCTGGGCTCTTCAGAGACAATCACAGGTTCCTGAAATGCCTATTTGAGGCCTCTGTATATAAAAATGCCTTCTGAAGAGGTGTTTCCTTTCCAAGACATCACAGATTTTTCTAATAATACCTCTAAACAGGTATTTTGTCTGCCAAGCAGCTCGCTGGGAAGCTGGATGTTCTGAGTGCTGAGCACTACTGATTCAGAGCAGAAGCAATAAGTGTAATGGGCCCCATTGAAGGCTCTTTCCAAAAGGTTATTTGATTTCTCATAATACCCCAGCTTGGAAAGTTTCTAGTGTTTGCAGTCCAGGCAATTCTCCTCACTACCAGAATACCCCTTCCCCATACAGCCATCCAACTCACTGTCAAGTAGTAGTATTCAGACTATAGGTTAAGTTTTTTCCTTGCTAAGTTTTAATGCAGGTGGCACAAGAACATGCCAGCCAGTTGGTCTGGAGTCTAACGTGAAACTTCTTTGCCTCCTGAGAATAGCAGCAACGTGAATCTGTACTCCACCAGTCTGAAGAAGGAACTAACTAGCTAGGACAAACGTTTCTCTCTGCTCCATCTCATGTGAAATCCCTGTAAAATCAAAATGCAGGATCTAGAAATAAACATTTATATATCTTTCCAGTCCCACTCAATTTCAATCTACCATAAACACTTACTACAGCTATTAATAAAAAATCTTGTATTATCAGTTGATCCTCCCATAGAGGTTGCATCTGCCCATTTGATTTGAATTTCAATGCTATTGTTTAGCGTGTGTTGAACTACAAAGGGAAGAAAAGCTTTTTGTTATTCCTCTTCATCAACTGATCTAATGCAAGAGGAAAATTGCTGGTAATTATCTTTATAGCAATTATGCTGGCCCAAACACCGTAAGTGCAAGCACATTCCTTGTTATTTATTACAGAAAGATCTCAAACCACAGGCTGTTTAGAATGCACATCATTTTAATTCATGAACTTTGATGGAACTTATTTTAATATAGCTTTGTTTTCTTTATTAAATTACAAGAAAAATTAATTACAAGAGATCTGGTAGTGCTTTAATGTAGACAAGTTGCTGAGTGTATTTCAGTAGTTAACTTTCTTCCTTTGGATATGAGCAGCACGGCTGCTCTACAGGTGTTTACTCAACCAATTACAAATCTGTAAAGCCTGAACTTTTATCAGATTTTATTTCTGAACATGAAAAAAACTAATTTTTTCTCTTAGTTGAATTTAGCTTAATCCGCAGGGAGTTGGTTGTCTTTTTATAAATCTGCATCTGATGTATGCCACTGCATACTAAATTTAATAAAGTTTTGAGATGAGAGATAGATCTTGTTTTCTAAGGATGACACTGTGGGACTTGTTCTGTTGCTTTGGATCATCACAGTTTCTGAATTATGTTACCCATCCATGCTGCAGTATGAGCCTGTGCAACCTGCCTTTCTGATAATGCAGCTCCTGACTTCCTACTGCCTAGCTGGATGAACATTACAAACTCACTCACCACTGGATATAGCTGGAGTAATTGAAAATATCAGCTTTTATGTAGAAAGCTATGGTTCAGCAAATTATTTTTCCCTGAAATATTTCCGCTTTGGGGTTTGTTTCTTCTGTCTTTCATTCAGTGTACCCCCAAAATAGATTTTCCTCAGAAAAAGAAAATGGTAATCAGACTTCAGTCAGTACTGCCATTTGGAAGAGCTGCTGTGCTGCCTGACAAAAGCTGTTATTCATCTACTTCACGGCCTCGCTCTCGTGCTTCACAGAAGGAAGCTACTGAGCATCATGGGCTGCTTGCTCCAAACAGAGTGCCTGGAGTTTAAAAACAGTAGTGCAGGAGCCTGCTGGACGCAGAGGTGCGTTCTTAGCTTTGGCAGAAAACGTTGGCTTTGAATTTTTTCCCTCCTAATGACTTTCCATGCAGGTGTCTTATTTTGTTTCAAGTCACTTCCACATTTGTATGTGTGTGTACATACTTACACCTGTGCTTTCTTGCCCTTGGTGCCAATGCCACCGATGGACTCACATAGCAAGTACTCAGAAGGCAAAGCAATGTCTCTGCTCCTGCCAGGGCAGATTTTTTCCCTGAAGAAAATTAGCCATACTGAATGCAGTCTGGTTTTAAATGTATCAATGGAGGTTGGGAATGAAGCTTCATCCAGTCCCATGAGACAACTTTTGGAGACGAATTCGCTAATCTATGTTCATTTTTGAAAGCTACAACTCTAGATGAGTGATAAGTATCTGCATTAACCTCTGGATATGGATACTTATAAACATTTATTTCCTGTTTATAGCATTTAAGTGCCTCTCTGTTGGACAAAACGACAAATTCTGCAATATCTGAAACAGAATGGACTCTTCCCAGAGTGTCTTTTTGAATACTACCTTTCCAAATGGAATTATGGGGGGTAGTCCTGTCTTCCATGTGGATTTAAAATTTTGGTGAAACTATAGGAATGTCTTATGACTCCTGAATGGCTGTAAAAACATTTGTGGTACCCTAGGTGATACTGATGTTTGTATTCATTAAGACATGCTATTCTACCCCAATCCAGGGTAACACTCTCACAGACAGATTGATTTCTGGATAATCTACTTGATGATGGGTTAAAAAAAATAAATCTTTCCATATTCATTCTCTGAATATTTATTTACTCTGAGACATTTTTTATTTTTGACTTGTACATTTTAGACCAACAAATGAATGCCAGTAGCGGTCCTACCTGGTATTTTACAATCTTCCTATGCATAGGTCCCCCTGACCCATCTGTCTCTGTCACTGACTACTTCTCCTGAGTAGGTATCAGTAACTTTCTCAGATTTGATGGAAGTTTTTTTGATGTGCCCCAAGAGAGAATAGGATGAGACAATCATATTTAACCCTGTGTCTGAAACAAAGGCTTTGAACAAAGGTGAAAGACTCATTTGACTTACTTCATCACCAAGACTATACAAATTAAACTTCTACATTACTCACAGTACGACTTGCAATTATGTTGATTAATCATATGTTACTGAGAAAATGGAAACTCATTTATAACAGGCATTATTAATCTATTGTGTCATTTTTGATTTCTTAAAGCCCTGTTCCATGGACAATTCCACTCCCAACAATCTGGTTAATTCTATTTCTCTTCCACCTTATTTGTAATTAATTTTTAAAATGTTGTTTACATGAAACACAATTAAATTAACACAGTTCTTTAAAGAAAAGGAATATGTAAACTAATTTAGAAGTGCATTATTTCAATACTGATACTGGAAATAGAGATGTTTTGCAAAGTAATATAAATATGTGAATGTTAGTTGACCTTTGGGTTGTTACATTGCAGCAAGTAATAAGTCCATTTAATGTTGAAAAGTATATTGAACTTTGAACCATCTTCTAAATAAAAACAGAGCTAATAATGAAAAAAATTATATGGGAAACTATTTACATTGCTGGTAAAGAAAGAGGTTTGTTCATCTATGAAATGGCATCATGGTACTCCGAATCCTGGGAAACAGAGAAGCTATGAACACTGACCCCCAGAAGATAATTACAGCATTATTTTGGCTGCAGATTTCATAGGAGGTGGTGTTTTCTGGTAAGAAAAGCAGAAGTGTTGTCTGCAGGATAGTTTCACAGGTAGCTTTCAATATCCTGATTTAAAATGAACATAAGTGGCCGTGCATCAGTCAGTCTAAAAACGTGCAATACTGTGCCTTCAGAGAGAAAACCATCTAGTGGCTTAAGTTAATAGTGACATCTGTAAAGAGGGACTTGCTTTCAGTAAGACCCAGTTCTTATGGGTTCGATCTCTGAGACTTGCTTATGGTTCTCACCCATTCTCTTTTCACTGTCTCTCTTCCTCTTCTACCTCCTCAGTTCAAGTTCCTTTTGTCTGTGAGCACAGAGCCCATGCCCTGTCCCAAGGCATGGATCACCACCAACGCACAGGCATGAGTTCTACTCTTTCAAGATAGTCTAGCTCCCCCAGAACTCACCTGGCATTTTGGTGGGAGCAAGGAGGAAGCCCTTGGAGAAGGACTTACTGGCTGGTATTTTCTAGCTGTCTTTCGGTTCATATTGGAATGCCAGAGTTAATGATGGGACCACTGTGTTTACCAGAAGTTGAATCTGGGCACCACTTCAGCAGACAAAAATATCCATCAAATACAGTGGCTTGATGAGTTGTTTTGTTTCAAATTCATCTGTCTGAGGCAGTCATAGACAGTGACTCTATGTAACTTTTAATTACTATATACCTACATGATTTTAATAAATTATTTACAAATGAATTGCTCTGTCACATGGCATTATCGTTTTTTTTAACTTATGTTGTTGAGGAGGTCAAATGTGAGTAGCTCATTCTAAGACTGAAATAAAATATGCCAAGAGTAATGCTTTATAAGAAGATGATTAACATTTTCCTATTCAACCTTGCTGAGAGATTGCTGTTACATCCCTTTATTAATGTGCAAGTTCTCTTTTGCAACCAAGTGATGAAGCCTTTTGTAATTTAGATAATAAAGAGAGTTGTTGTTGTTGTTTAATAAAAAGAATGGTAATTTATTGACACTTGGATCACATAATGGCATGAGTGTAATGAAACCGAACAAACTAATTTCATTCCTCCCCATGCACTCCATGCTAATTAAAAGCAACAATCAATATGGGTGTAGCATTGTCAACAATGGCATTAAAAGACTGAGCTGTGGCCAAAATGCTGATGACAGTTTTCAAGGATGAGGCGGATGGGCGGGAGGTCGTAAAGAAACCAAGAATCACGCAGAAGGCAGAAGCTGGAACTTTTGCTAGTGAGATTTCTGGACTTCCAGCTGTGTGTTTTATGGCTTTTCTTCTTTGCCATTCATATTTTGTCCAGACGACCACTTTGATAAAATTTGTTTCTGTACATGACGATGATTATTATGCCTCTGATTTAGAAAATACCTTCTTAAATCAAGGCACTAAGGCTTGCTAGTAGGACACATGGAAAGGAGATTTCCTGAATGCATCCATTTTGTGCAAACTCTCCTGTCATAGCTGCTTCCTCTGAAGTTAGCGGCAAAATTCCCATGGCTGCTGGTGGGATCAGAATCTTGCTGCAGAATTCCCACAATAAACTTGTACAAGGCTCTTTGCAGAGTTCAGGGTGGTCTGACTAGCAACATTCCCTGGTCATCATCCCAGAAACCTGCTCAGGAATTTCAGCAGCCACCTTGCTTTCCTCCTGCTTTTTGTTAAAATACTCAGTTTATCTTCATCTCCACAGATCACAGTAAAAATGATGGACACAGTAAAGATCTTTCCAAATAGCAGGGAGAGGTTTTGTGTTAACACTTTGGGCATCTTCTGTGAGTTTTTTCAGAGTGCTATTCAGCAATTTTATATATAAATATATATATGTCTATATCCTATGCACCCCTCACAGGCATGCAGATTGCTTACTGAAATACAGAAGCTGCAGTGTAATGCAAACAAGCAACTATATTTCAGGTACTGTCAAAACCTCCCCTGCTAAATGATTTCTCAACTCATCCAATTAGTTACCCTCTGGGAGCAGAGTGGACCTTGCAGGTTATTCACTGAAACTGGGCTTGCAAGCTCACTGAGGCTTTTTCAGCTGACGGTTCTGACGAGGGTACTCGTCAAGCGTGTGTTTCCATAGCCATCAGCCTCTGGAGACCCAAAATCAGAGTAATTTCAGATCCAGCAACTGACCTGATTCTAATTTTGTTAACTAATGGGGAACGTTGGGGTGTCCCCTTTGGTGTTGTTGAGTTCAATGGAGACCATAATGTGCCAGTTCTCATTTTGTGCTTCTGGAGGTCCTGCGAGTATAGATGTGTGCACAAATCTAAGGCGTGGAAGTAGGAAAAGCAGGAGAGAAAACACAGATGTCTGCATGGCTCTTTGGGAAGACATCCCTGTGGCTTTTATGAAGTTACATCAGGGAAAACAGATCCTGCCTGACCAGTTTGTGAGAGTAGATGAAATTACCATATATCCTCCTCAGACTCAAGGCTCAAAATAACACCGTGCTGAGGGAAGCCTTCAGGGAAGCCTGTGGAGACAAAGAGCAGAAGAAGAGGAAAACAGAGAGCAGATGGTTTTCTCAGGGAAATGATCAAAAGGCTGATGGCAGCCTGTTTCCAAATTGAGGGGTTGTGCAGCTGGACCGAAACATCTGGTCAGTTTACAGTGGATGAAAAAATTAGTCACTTTTTAGCGAAGGCAGTGAGTTAGTAAATGTATTCTTCAGGGATTGTGTAGTTCATTAGCGTGTTTGCAGCACTGAGTTGCACAATCTACAATTTTGAATAAAAGGCTGCTGGGACAATTTTGTTTCTGCTTATAAATCACAAGCTAAAGGCTCAGATGAAGTGTACATGTACATGCCTATTGAGGTCAATGCCATCAGACTAATTCAGGGATGCCACTGAGAACCCAACTTACTTTTATTTAGCCTTTTTCCCTCCTTCACACTGAGACAAACATCTTCAGGTTGATATTTCTCCACACACAGAAGTTCTTTCCTCTTCCAGGTGGAAATTTTTACACCCTCTTACATGGTGTGAGAAAAGTGGGTGCTGAATATGACCCTGAGTCAACGGGATCCACAGTGCATTAGTAGTAAGTGTAATCACAGGACTGAGCTCAGACAGAAAAAGTGGTATTAATGGTCACGGGATTTGCAATCAGAGTAATTCCTCCTGTTTCATTTGTAGATTGACCTCGCTAATGGTATAAACGCTATTCCACTTACGGACAGAAAGAAGGAAATAGGTAAATTGTTTTTAAAGAAGCTGACCTCTGACACATGCATTACACTTGCAGCAAAATGCTTGCTTGGAAAATAAACTTTATGGTTCAGAGGCATTCAAACAGATGTTATTTCCTCATGTTGTGTATTGATTAAAAGAGAGGTTACACTTGAAGGGATTTTAACTGACTAGACAGAGTTGCAACTGATTTGCTCAGAGAAGTCATGTTTTCAAATATTTTCTTTAAATGAGGCATGGAAAAGAGAAACCTAGAACTGCGTGATCAGAATGATATTTCCCAAAAATTCATTGGCACTCCAACTGAAGTCACTACCAAAAGTGGGACCTCTACAAAATATCTTTCTCATGAGGGTTCTTATAAATCTGGAGGTATTTTGATAGTAGAATCCAGCCTTCACAAATGCAATTTTCTTCCTTTACATCAGTTATTTTATAAATGAAAATGCTAGTGATAGAAAACAGCTTTTAAAATGAAATCTATTTCTCTTACGGTTACTGTGTGAATTATAAACACTATGTGTGTGCTGTGAAAAGGAAATGAGGCTGAGCAGTATAATTTTGAAGCCTTATCTCCAGTCCTGCTGCTCATTACAGTCATTTTGTAGTTGCATTTAAAATGTATTTTTCTGCATCTGAGAATATTTCAAAGATTGGTTTTGTTGCCAATGAACTACACAAAGAGTCAAATTCATTGCTCATATTAAGGGACTATATGCGTGCTAATCAAGGGCTGACTCTGAGAACCAAGTAAATATTTATATGATTTTGCAAAGTGGCATTATAGCTTTTTATGTAGGGATAAAAAATGGCTCTGAAATATGAATCTGCCAGGGAGTTGTTGTTGTTGTTGTTGTTACATTTTCTAGCTCTGGAGGATTCCAATAGTCATAAAATACCTCAATTTCACACTGCTTAACACAAGAGCAATTTCTTCCTGACCTTTTGGATGCTGACTTAGGCTTTACAATTGGGTTTATCCTCTGTATTAGTACTCAGTGGCCCGCTTCCAGTCTGTGTAATAGCACTGAGGTTTCTCTGCTGCTCCATCTTCCCAAATACTGCTGACTGCGTTTCTGGGATGTCATTGTCAGGCTCACTTGAGTGAGCTCTGCAGTCTTTAGGGCAGATAAAGAAAGGGATACGGGAAAACCTTGGAGAGGGAAGAAGTAGTGGGCTTATTTTTAATGCAAAACTCCTGTGAGTCTGTGAATTATTCAAACCACAGAGAGCTACTGCTAATGATGAGCGCGTTTTTACAAGAGGGCTTGAGTTCACTCTACCGCTACCTTGATTGTGTTTCTATTATATGCTGAGGCAAATTGACAAATCAGCCTTTGCTCTTCAGATAAACTTACCTCACCCTAAAGAGTTCAAACAAACACAAATTCCATCTGTTTGGCGAGTTCTTTGGGGGCGCTTATCTCACTTTAACAAATCACCCCTTCCTGTCATCTGTTCTGTACGAAGTGATCATTAAGCTCTGTTTAAAATGAAGCTGCTCTAGCACCCTTTTGCCAGCCTCTGTGGATGTAACCACGAACATAGGACAAGGTGCACAATCCAGAAGTAGGTTGTTGCTTGTTTGCATGGTTTGACTGATTTACATTGCTTTGGAAGGGCAACCATTGTGTGAAAGTATAGGGATGTTGTCTGAAGGCAAAATAATGTTATTTTTGCAAACATAAAATAGTAATTTTAAAGGCCCACCTTTTACACTAGAAACACCCTGTCAAATTTCTCAGAATTCTTCTAAGAAGAAAGTACTATTTGCCTCATATGTGGCTTAAAATTGTCCTAGTCTGCAAGATTAGTGTTGTTTAATATTGTTTTATTATGTTCATGTTTAATGGTACTGAAAACCCTTAAAACATTGTAAATTCCTTTACAAAAAATGCAGATCATCCTGCTTACAGATGGAATGTTAGAAAACTATTTCAAACAGAACACAGCTCAATGTGATCCTGATCTCCTGCTCTTTTTTTAATACTGGTATCATTCTGTTGACCGCTGTGGAGTTATTCCAGAGTTAATCCAAAGCAAATAAAATTACAACCGGGCCCACTGTTTTTATACTGATTTTAAATGAATGGGCAGTTGTTCTCTATGTAGCAAGGTCTGTTACAAATATTTAACCTCTCCTTCATCACTTTTGATCCCAGTGGCTTTATTTGTATTAAATTGGAGCTTACTGGGCTGTTTGAAAACATTATCAAATGCATCCCCATTGACTTGGTTTAAGAATACTGAGCCAAATCTCAATCTCTTGACATAAAACAAGGTTTGGCTCCTTGTGCTTTTGTTACATCATCTGTTCCTATTCTTTGATTAAAATAATACAGTTTGATTATTTTCAGTGACATTCAAATGCTATACCCAATAGGAATGCCTATTCAGGAGTACCTATGAGTATTTATATTATATTAAAATAATAAATTTTAACATTATCTTTGCTGTCCTTATCTTTAAAAAAAACTCTCAGCGTTTAAAGCTCCACAAGGAGAAAATCAGGGTTTAATAGATTAAACAGTTGGCAAACGACAGTGTTGTTTAAAAATAGCAGAGCAATTTTCTTCTCAGTAAGGCAGTAACTATCAGTGCAGTACAAAGCCCAGTGCCTACAGGTCAGAATCCTGTCCGTGCTGATGGTGGCTAAATCTCAGTCAGTTCTTAAGGCTCCTTGACTTTTACCCCTCTGATGGTTTCGACAGGCACACAAGAAATCATCAGTAGCCTTACATATTTCCTAGCTGGTTACAAGACACCCCATATGTATAAATTCTCTAGCTTTCACTTGTTAGAAATGCTGCATAAATCTAAATGAACCTGAGATCTTTGAGAGCCCAGAGACACGTCACCATACGTGGCTTTTCCAGTTTGTTTAACCAGAACTGTCAACTTTCTGTGTGTATTGACCAAAGGTCAGTCAATACGTCTCTCTTTGCATTTTTTATTTAAATACTTGTGTCTAAAAATGCATCTCAACATGCAGTGTCTAAAGAAGAGCAAAGGTGTCTATAAAATGGTGTTTCTGTTAAATGTAGCGGCACACGTGTGAATATTCGTGGACAGACAAGTTTGTTTACTAGGAAAATTTCTCCACTTCTAGCTACCAGTGTATTTGTGTATCGTAGACATGGCTTACACAGGGGAGGTGGAGAGATACAACTAGATGATTTGAGGTTATACACAGAGAAACAGCTGGTACTGCTAACATACCACACTGCAATATTTAAGAAAAACCAGCAAGACCTATATGTTTAAGAAATAGCTGTTGTACTTAAAAACTTATGTTTGATCTAATAGAAGATGTTTCTCCCTGCAAATCAGACCTCTCTTTTATCCTTACATTTTCATGTCTTCATCAACACAACTACAACTTACATATGAACAGGATCATAAAAACGTGAGCTTAATCCACATCTTAAAAATCAATTCTGTTCTTAAATAGTGCTCCTCAGCCCTTTATTAAAACGCCACCACCATAAGTTTTAATCACCTGTCGGGACCTATGTAATCTGTATGCAGTTGACAACAGAGCACTTTTAGTTTCATATTTAGAATATGAACTGTTTTCCCTTCCCAGATATTTTATTCAGTACTTTTGGACTTTGGGAACATTCAGCAAAATTCTTAAAAAATTTTTGAGGCTTTTATGGCCATGTCCAAGTAGAAACTTCATGTTCCCTGATCCTGTGTTATGATCACTGCTACATAACAATGTTAAGTGAAGTCTTTCTTATAAAATTGTGCGAAATGCTCTCTTTTATTTTTTAATTTATACAGACCTTTACCAAGTGATTTATTCTCCATAGGAACAAAGAAGAGTGGACCAGAACTGTTTTGCTGGGCTAACCTGGTTCTACAGATGATTAATTTTGAAATTCTAGATCTGGTTGATTCATTTTCACTGCTGAACAGATTATGCCTCATTAAAGACCATCAAGTCTCTTGCAATTACTCACTGTCACTTGTGTAATGCCAGTAACTTGGCATGTCAAAGTGCTTGACAAAGAGCTGGGAACTGCAGGTGAGAGCTGGGAAGGGAAGAGATCCAGGATCTTCCCATGTTTCCATAGCGACTCAGTGGCAGAGTCACGAAGAGAATCCCAGCTGGATTTGTGTGCTGGTTTTGGATAGAGTTAATTTTCTTCATGGTAGCTGGTATGGGGCTATGCTTGGGATTTGTGCTGAAAACAGTGTTGATAAGACAGGGGTGTTTTTGTTACTGCTGAGCAGTGCTTACACAGAGTCAAAGCCTTTTCTGCCTCTCACCCTATGCTGCCAGAGAGTAGGCTGGGGGTGTGCAAGATATTATGAGGGGATACAGCTGGGACAGCAGATCCCAACTGATCTGTGGCTGTTAGTCCGTGGTATATAGTCCATTAATCTATTTTTCCATAAAGGACTATGAAAAATTTAAATGGGATTTGTCTAGTAGGCAGACAAGTAAAACATAATTTCTGGTATAAATAGACTCCATTTGTTTTCCCTCCTCTGCCACCATGCCACTTCCCCAGCTTTGCTGCCAACAATAACCTGATGAGAGCTGGGAATTTATGTTTAACTGGAACAGAAACCAAATTATTTGTCCCCATATTTAGCATTCCCAAATGTATCAAACCTCAGACAGTTCAGTTTTCCTGTCGTTTCTCCCCCAGCCGAATTATGCATCCCTCGGGAATCGTCTCCCCAGGAAGATGCTGGCCCTGCAGCCGCTGCTGCCTGGGGCTCTGCTGCCATCTAGCCAGCTTCCACCTCAACTCCCAGCTCATCTTTCTGCCCCAGGAACCGCACCGCTTCCCCGGGGGCCGAGGTACCACTTCTGAGTGTGAGCAACGATGAGGGGTCCCTCGCCACTGCCCCCGAAGAGATGGCAGTGGTTATCCAGATGCGCAGGCTTCAGTTCACGGGGGGGGGGGGGGGGGGGGGGGGGCGGGGGGGAGTGCATTGCCCTTAGCATTTGTTCAATTTCTGCTTAAGGAAATGTGTCTTTTAAACTCCGATACCTTTGAATTGACAAAACTCGACTAGCAATTTTGATTCTTTTTGCCTAAACACTGACAGTTTATCAGCACTTACAGCAGAGGCATTCCATCTGTGGGTTAAGAAGATTTTTAAAAAGCGCTACAAACACTTTTAAACTACAAACACACAATCTCCAAACAACAGCAAACAAAACCCAGAGTGCAGGTGCAAAGCTCCCTTCCACAGCTGCTGCTCCCTTCTTACAGGGCAGGTCTTAAAGTAACAGGTTCCCAAAGCATTCCGTCAGAAAGACACCAATAAGGTGGAACGTGATCAGGAAAACACAATAAAACCGAACCAGAAAACAACTGAGGAAAGAATATGTAAGTATATGGAAGAATATGTAAATACATACAATAGGAAGCAATCATACATCTCTGTGTGATTTTAGAATTAAGCATTAATTTTACACGTTTTTTTGAAAAGTATTCTCAGTTCTTCAGGAACTTGCTTAAACCTGTTCGTTTACCATTTTACATATTTATCAAAGCAGCCAGAGGAAAAATAAATGGAAGAAGATGTCCTGTGTGGAAAAGTACCCTAGTTTAGCTGTAGTAACCTATGCAGCATACCTAGGATTAAAGGAAGCACCAAATCCACCAGCAACTCTTCTTTTATATCCTTCCCCCTCCGCTCTTTCCAAGTTCAGAGTGGTGGGCTTTGCACTAAGTGCTGGGTTTGGACCCCCCTAAGATTACTCAGTAACTCGTGGTACAGCCGTGGCTGAGCAGAGCCCAGTGAGGGCAAAAGCTTCCTGCTGGTACCTGGCTGATGCTCAACCCTGCACCAACAAGAGGAGAGGAGGGGGAGACTTGCCCTGATCCTAAGAGCACCAAGGGTTTCCAAGGCTTCTGGTCATCCCCAGCCCTGCATTTAGGGATTCTTATTTAGGAATGCCACTCGGGAGTTTAATTTGGGCTTAGCAAGCAATACTATCACCCTCCGTGTTTCTATTCTTGCTCTCTTTTCGTATTGCCCCCCTAACACGGCGTGCTTCCTCCACTCAAACACCGCAGCCTGGCAAACCAAACCCACTGACAAAGCTCAAGGCACGGCGAGTCTCTGCATTTTGTTTTGCCCCATCAAACTGCCACTCACCTCTTGCCACGAGTACACAATTCCCGCAGAGCCGAGGGTTTTGGGAAGCGCAAGCCTAGGCTTCCGCTAGGTGGGGAAGTTGTAAAGCTTAAAGGGGACGAGAGGGTGCCCAGCGCCGAGGGAGGGGGGCGGGGGACGCGGGACGCGGGACGCGGCGGAGCGGGCTGCGGGGGGTGCTGCTGCTGCTTCGGGAGTTTGCGGGCTGCTCATCGCCCCCCCGGTACCTGCGGAGGGGAGCGGCGAGCAGCAGCAGGCACGCGGCAGCAGCAGTGCGGTGATGGATGTGGGACATCACTGGGTCACAACAACCCCCTGCAACGCTGCAGGCTTGGGGGACGAGGGGCTGGGAGCTGCCCGGCGTTGGACCTGGGGGTGCTGGTCGACGGCGGCTGAATATGAGCCAGCAGTGTGCCCAGGTGGCCAAGGCCGATGGCATCCTGGCCTGCACCAGGAACAGTGTGGCCAGCAGGATGAGGGAAGGGATTGGTCCCCTGTTCTGGGCACTGGTGAGGCTGCACCTCGAATCCTGAGGTCAGTTTGGGGGCCCTCTCTGCAGGACAGACCCTGAGGGGCTGGAGCATGTCCAGAGAAGGGAACGGAGGTGGGGAAGGGTCTGGAGCACGATTGCTGCGGGGAGCGGCTGAGGGAGCTGGGGGTGTTCAGCCTGGAGAAGAGGATGCTCAGGGGAGACCTTATCGCTCCCTACGACTCGCTGAAAGGGGGGTAGAGAGAGGGGGTGGTTGGTCTCTTCTCCCAAGTGACAAGAGGAAATGGCCTCAAGTTGTGCCAGGGGAGGGTTAGATTGGATATTGGGGAAAAATTTCTTCCTAGAAAGGGTCATCTGGCGTTTTAATGGGCTGTGCAGGGAGGTGGTGGAGTCACCACCCCTGGACATTCTTAGGGACCTGGTTTAGTGGTGGCCTTGGCAGTGCTAGGCTAACGGTTGGACTTGATACTCTTAAAGGTTTTTTCCAACCTAAAAGACTACGATTCTATGTGAAATACAGAGTTTTCTTATATTTCAAGTGGGGAAAGTGGTGAATCAGAAGATAAATGGGATAATTCTTTGTATTATTTCTTTAAAGACCTAGTTTATTAGGGAAAGAGTAATTCATCCCACTAGGATTTGTCAACTGCTGGCCTGATCTTATAAATAATTTGTTTTTCAGACAGTTTTACCATCTGCTTAGATTTGGGGCTTTTGGAGCTTTTTTTTGTTGTTTTTGAAAATCATTTGTACAGCACTTAAATACTGGAAGAATTAGATAGGAATAATTATACTGTAGATAAGGTTAAAGCAATGACAAAAAAGTGCCCCACTTTTATCATGGTCATTAAAAGAAATTTGCATGAGATTAGGTTTCCACTGAGGATTTTGACTCATACAAAGGAAAGCAAGATTTAGAAAGTTTAAGCTTGAATTGTCATTCGAGTTTGTGAACACAGGCCCCAAAAGAAGGAACTCGATGAAAGTTTCATGAAGGTCTTGCACTTTGTTTCACATTTAGGATGAAAACACAGAACACTATCATTTTACACACATTCTTCATTTTGTTAAAATATAGTTCATTTTCCCACACATTACCAAGAGATCTGATAGCAGAAACCCTTTTTCCACTCAATTTTCTGCTACTGAAGTAGCACTGCATTATGCATTTCTGCATCTCCACTGTGTATAGTATCTATCCTTCTAGTTACTGTTTAAAGGACATAAAAAGAAAATTATTTGTAGCAAATATGCATCCATCAGACTATGTTATGTAGGCACAGAACATTACATCTTACAGCTAAGTCTACTGCTGGTCACTTGCAGTGGTGTGGAAGCAGCTTTCAAACAAACCGAAGTCCCTTCTGACAATCTCTGCTGTCCAGAATAAATCATTGAAAAATACAGGTTAGAGCTCGCTCCATCACCCATTTTCCTTTTCATAGCATGTAAACACTGCTCACGCAGATCTCTGCAGATGGTGATCCACAGGCTGTGTGTGGTGCAGGATCTGATTTTCCCTTTGCGGTCCTGCACGCTGCTTGCTTCACTGCACAGATTGCTTTTTGGCTGACTTGCAGTGTGGCTGCTGCGTGCCTGCATGTGGTGGGAAGCAGGATGCCATGCACCACCTTTTCAGCCTTAAACACAGCACAAAATTTTGTTGAGTGAATTGATGTTTGCAGCAATGAGTGAGTTTGTTGAAATATTCCATGGTATGTGCCTAAAAGTTATTGGTTATCTCTTATCCACTACAAGTATTTGCAAATATGAACATTTTATTCAGGCCAGTATGTCGTTAATGAAGTGGAAGATTTAGCAGCTTATAGAATCATAGAATGGTTAGGGTTGGAAGGGACCTTAAAGATCATCTAGTTCCAACCCCCCTGCCAGCTTCTCAGCCTTTGGAGTGCATGTTGCAATTAGATGATGGCTAATCTTCTTGAAGGTGGTTTATCTCTTTTCGTGGTGATTATCTACACCTATTAGCTATAGCGGCTCATTGCTAACTGAAAAAAAATCCTAAAAGTTGGATACTGAGGCACTGTGCTAAGAAACAGTCTTTCTGCCTTGCTTACAATTAATATTTTTCTCTTATTAGGTGCACAGAACACAGACTCACATTTCTGTCTTGAAATATATTGGAAAAACTGCGCAGAAAATTTGGGTCACAGTCTTTCTGTGAGGAGACCCTTTCTCCTCTAATGTCACAGCAACAAAAGCAGGCAGAGCAGAAAAAATAGCCTAAGCAGCAAAGATGTAGCTTATTCTCATCTTCCAAATTCTCTGCTCTTTCTCTCTTGCTTTGGGAGTAGAAGCCAGTATGTGTGAGGGTGGAGGGAGGAATAATTACAAGTTTTGTTACAGCTTCTCTCACAGCAATTTTAGGCACAGAATGGAGATATCTGGAGAGACAGATCTGAGCTGAATAAGCGCTTCTAACATTAATGTTCCTGCATAATCTCCCAGTTTCTAACACTGGGATTATGTTGAAGGTGCAGTAGATCCAGCTCTGCTAAAAGTGTGTCCATGTGGGGTCTGTCTACATGGGGAATACACTACCACTGCTACTAGGCATGGCCATTGCTTAGTCACCCTACTCAGCCTCTTATGTCTTGATGCAACTATATATATATAAGAAGCCCTTGATCCTGCCAGCCTCTTCATCTGTCTTCTGTGTGCAACAAACAAGCCGCCTGCAACTTGGCTTCCTGTCTCTCTGCTCCAAGGCTACTCAGAGTTGGCTGCAATCTGGCTCTTAGAGAGCCATTCTTCCACGATCATTGTAGCATTTACCTGGTTAACACCCTCCATTTAAATCCTCTTTGACCTTCACTGCACTTACACTTACTGATTGCACGCTCTTTGCTGGAATTGTGTCCTGTGGGTTTCCTGCTCTTCTCTCCGTGCCCTGTGGTCTGTGTAGACCCATTCTGTTCTGTTACAGGCTTTGAAATAAGTTTTTTCCCCTCTAAGTTCAGATCGATCTGTCTCTTTGCACCCTGTCCTAGATGCCAGCCTTTGTCTCAGAGATTTCCTCATCGTTGCCTGCTGTTAATTTCTAATTAAAGCCTATTCTGGCCAAAAATTAATTCTAGATTTTTTTTGGCACAAGTGACAAAAGTCACCTGTCAGCCAGGTTCTCCACAGGCTCTCTTGAACTTTCTCCTTCACAACTGAGACCAGACCTTGGTGCTGCCATTTCCTTCTAAAGACTTTTTTTCTTTCTCCCTACAAAATACTCCTCATCCTCAGTCCTGACATCTTCCTGACAGTTAAAATCATGCCCTCCAACCAACCTACGAGTAGAGAATAGCCACATCCTTCACACTTGGGTCTCTGTGTGTGGTACATTCAGGCAGTCACAAGTCCCTTCAACATCTGGGACTGACTTGAAGAAAAAAAGGGTTTTAGAAAGAAAGAAACAGTTGAACCGTGGTGGCACTGAATTGTCCTGAAATTCTCATGCATTGCCCATTTAAGTTTCCACTCATCTGTGGCTATTCTGCCTCCATCAGAGGATTTTTTTATTGCTTTCTCAAATATATAAGAGAATACTGTAGCAACTTCTCCTCGATGCAGCAAATCTGTTTCTTCAGTAATTATTACTCTAATTAACCCTCAGATGTTAGCAATGCTCATTCTGCTGATTAAATTTCAATTGAATTCTGTTACTCACCACAATCAGAGACTGGTGAAGGTAGACTCTAAATTAAGATCTATTTAATTGGTCTTCCCTGAATGCTCTTGCACTTCTCCAGATAAATGTATATGCTTGTATTTCTGTTCATTTAGGAGCGTACATCAGTGTTCTGCCACGTAATGCCTTACATTAAAAGCTATCCCGGTGGAGTCAGCAGGACTCTATAGGTTGAAGACAATACTGACTGTGAAAATGGCTCTAAAAACTTATCATTGATCTGCATACATCCCTCTTCTTTTGGCCCATTTATTTTCAGGCAGCTCTTCCATCAGATGCCAGCATTATAATTCATTTCTCTGCCTTCCATGCTGTCCCCTCTATGTTTGATTTCCCTCCATAATCAGCACCTGATAGGATGTGGTGTCTCTGTATCCTATATTCTTTGCAGGAAGCACAGCCCTTATTTTGCTGTTTGATCTATGTTTGTGCAAGATGAGAGGACAGTATTAGGTATGATGATTAATATAGGATGCGAGGTTTAATTCACCTGAGCTTGTCTGTTGTCTGACATCCAGAAGACTTGCATATGACCAAATATTTGGACAAGGAACCATCTGGGAATTTTAGTTACCATGGATCTAGATCTCATGGATGAGCCAAAAATGTGAAATCTTTTAATACTGAATATTATCATTATTATCATTAATATTCAATATTAAAGGAGATGTGAAATTGCAGTTAAGCCAACATAGTCTCCATCTGCTCTTGAAAGAGGCATTTTCCTCCTGCACTTCTCCTCCCGTATGCACACTTGCACCCTTTTTTTTCCACTGGTAAAGGGACATAAATTTTGGACATTAATTAGGGACATAAATTGGCAGAACAGCGATCGCTTTCTTTGAGAAGGAGGATAATTTTCCACTGCTTTAACTCTGTGAAGTAGCTCACCAAGAGGTCAGCCAAGCATCGGTATGTGTGCCAGGGAGTCTGGGACCACGCAGCAGAGGGCAGGGAACAGTTGGGACACAAGACAGCCTCTTTCCATGATGAGGCTAGCTCATAGATGGATCCAGCTAACATCACGCCGTACCCTTGGCCCACAGAATTTGGAAGAGGAGGAAAGAGAAGTACTTTATTTAGCCCCATCATCACCATTGTATTGACAATTTAAAATTGAGGTCATGGTACATGATTATTGTTCTGAGGCACCACAGGAACTTATAGAACTTTAAGTTCTTCAAATTAAAAACTTGCAGGCTTCCTTTAATGATATCTGGTTTCTTGAAGAGAAAAAAAGTATTGAGATAAGTTAGATCTTGTTCGCAAAAACATTTCATAAATACAAAATTACTTGCTCAGGGTTTTTTTTGGCAAAGTGAAGGTGCTTTTGTGCAACCGTCTTGAAAGGTCTGTGTGAGTCGAAATGAAAGAGAAATCCCACATGATTGACGAAGAATGACAGATTCTGAACAACAGCTAATGAATTCAGTGCAGGAGTCGTCTGTTGAAATTTTACCTCTGTGCAAAAGGCTATCACAGGTCTTCTCCTTCATTTAAATATTATGTTGCAATCAGTTAAAATGTTCACACTTACTGTTTTAGCACAGGGCAGTGAATTTGACACCTAGGGAATGGGTTGTCAGCAGTTCCACTGAATTATAATAATAAATGTATGTATAATTATTTAATTGAAAAATGTAGAAAGATTATTTTTCTAAGAACCAATGTCATCTTCCTGATAAGCTGCAGTTGTTTCCTTCTGAAAAAAAAAAAAATCAAAACAAAATCAAACGATTACTGGAGAGTCCTCTGGAGAGTGCTTCTGAAACCAAAACCCACCCTCTTCTTCCAGCCAGCCAACAGTTAAAGGAGCAACTGGAGGTACTTAATTGAAGGAAATGGATGTGTGAATGGCCATGGAAAACTGTCTTCAGCTGTTGCCAACCGTTTATCATCCTCACTCCCCTCAACTCTTTAGATAAACAGTAAAACCATAATGAGTCCAGTAGAGTTCTGTCTTTATAAAAGCTGAGCCAGGGGTAATACACTACTTTAATAGTCTTGCCTGTTCTAGCTAACTTTTTCCCCTCTGGTGACAACCTGTGGACTTTAAATTACCGGTTTTACTGCTGTTTGCTCTTTCCTCCCTTTTAGTAACTCCAGGCAAGTGATTTAGGGCAATTGCATATATTTATCCTCGATTCGTACCTGTCATGTTGTGGCCTCTATCTACTGGGTCATCCTCCAAGGTACAAAAAGCCACAGTGTAGAGATGTCTTCTCTGGAGTCATGTCACAGCTTAGGAACATAACTTATCTCTGGGACCATTAAGTTCAGTCCTCAGGTTACACAGACGCCCAAATTCAAATACTGGCAATAGAGATTTCAACTCTGAAAAGAGCATACCAGCGCTATTCAACCTTTTTTGGAAGTTCTGGAAGTACAAACGGGGCTTGAAACTGAATCCTGGGGCCAAGGGGGATTCCTCCAGGCCAGAGTATTCAGGACAACATAAAGCACAGGAGCACCTACCAGGGTACTGGGTGCCAGGTGAGGACAACCCACACCAGCAAAGCAATACTAGTTGTGATAAAACCAGGCCCACACTGGGCATCTTGAGGCTGGTCTGTGGTGTGCTAAGGCCTGGCAGTTTAAGCCTGGATCTGGAGGGCTGGAAAAAGAAGAGGAAACAGCTCTGTGCAGGTGGGTTGAGATTCATGGCAGCACCTGGATGTGCAAGCCTTTGGCTGCCCTTGGTCTGTATAAACTCACACTTTCAAATGCAAGTGCTGTTGAAAGTGCATAGATGCAGGGATCTGTTAGATTCTGCAAACCAAGGATCATAGCATTGGCCTTGCCACATGCTCCCTTGTTATGCCCTGGTGCTGTGGGATGATTCAGTGTCTTTTCCTCTTAGATGGGGTCATGTCAGTGAAGGATTTCCTGTATGACCACAGATTTAGATGTTTATTTTTAATACTATGGTAAATGTGCTCTGTTTACATGGGCATAGGTCAAAAGCGGTGTTAATGGAGCAATAATAGTGCAACATTGGGTTAGAGAAAAGAAGAATAAAGCTTATGTCAGCCTCCTAACAAGGATTCGGTGCTGGAATTGTAAATGGGCAGGTGACAAGGGACGCTGAGATCCCTGGTTGCAAATCTGACCTGCTGACATTATCTCTGATTTCTGCTTCATAGCTGCAAGTGTTTGCTCAGGAAAAGTTGCTCTTAAAAAAATATATATATCTTTCTTTAAAAAAAAGATAACAGACATTTAAAGTGTGCTTTTCACTTGACTTAAATGTTACAGTGGAAACATTCTTATGTGTCATTATTGTAAAATGAAAAGAAAAATGTCAAGGCTAAGTCATTGCTATCATTTTTTGGCCCTAGGCTGCTTTTGAATTGAGAGGTGTCAGCAATGGGATGTTGTAATATTCGTGTTGCAAGCTTGAGAAGAGCTATTTATCACAGAGATTGGGAGATGTCAACCTTGTCTATCCCCCTAAACCCCTTTAAAACTGTTAAAAGTTCACCTTATGCTTACCTTGGATTAGAAATGAATGTACATATTCCAACATTGTTATTTCTTCACTTGATTTTTTAAAAAATTGCAGTCCTTTTGGAAGGAGTAATTTATTAAAAATCACTTTGATAAACCTACTGAACTGAATAGTATCAAGACCTATCTGTGAACTTCAGATCCTGCAGCCTTTTACATGGGCTCCTCCTTCTCTAACTCCTTCTTCCTTATATTCTCATTTCTTCCTCTGGATTGCTTTCTTAGACGATGCTTACAAGAAGTCAAATGTTTAACTGTAACTAGGAGAGAGATGCAGCTGTGGTTTTTCTCCTTTGGTCTGACGTGGTTTATGTTTCTTTATTTCCTTCATTGTTACATTGGTTTTTTGTTACGAATGTCTCTGGAGAAGTACAGTTATGCAAATTTAAGTCAATTAGCCCTCATTAAGCCCTGCATAGATGCCACTAAATTTTATTGGTTTCCAGTACAGCTAGTCAAAGTTAGTTTCAGCATGTTTACATTGCACTTCATGTGATTGGCTGTAAGCTTGAAAAATATTGTTGGGTTTTGGTTATATTGCTGTGAGACAAAACCAAGGTCGAGTATCATTACAGTATTTGTGACAGTATATTCAAGTTAAAACACCAAACCAAACACCACACATCTAGAAAAGTCAGAAATGAAGCTACACTTAGGTAGGGAGTGACTGGTGAAGAAACAAATAACGTTAACTGCCACCGTGCACAGGAGGCTCCAGCCAAATTAGCTTCAGGTGTTACTGAAGATACATTGCATTATTTTAGTTATGCTTCTGTGACTCTGGCAGTGTTACAGAGCAGAGTAGAATTTGCTCAGCTGCCTAACATAGTCACTTGTTATCTTCACTCCAGGGCTGGTGTATTTTCCCCTGGGGAGGCTTTGCTGCCCAGCATCCTGGTGTACCTTGAGCCTCAGCTCTGTCCTGTGTCTGTCTATCCATAAGCCTCGTGCCAGTGTTATGAAGAGTAGCAATATCCAGACACTGCTCTACCATTGTGCAAATCAGGCTTTTTGACACATATTTGGAGTCCTCAGGTGCTTTTATCTCCTCTAAATTTGCAACATCCCATTACACCATAGTGGGAAGCTGGCAGGGAATCTGGCGATCCAGTTCAGCAAGTGCAGTCGGAGGTTTGCTCAGGACATCTAAAGACAGGAATAAACCTTTTATCTCTTATCAAATTCTTTGTGAAATGGCACCTTCAGCTGCCTACAAATGCTCGTCACTTTGAGGTGAAATGTGTGAATGTTGTTAACACTGACAATCGTGGTGTTTAGTAAAATGGACAGGACAAAGGCTACATCAAGAAATTGTCTTGATCCATCTTGTCAGCTCCCTGTTTGGAGAGTGGACACTACTGGATGATTCAGAAAAGGATGTACGTGTTTGGTTCACACTGAAATATATCAGTCATGCCACAAACTGTAATTCTGTTCTCTTTCTCTCTGCTGGAATAAGGACAGTGGAGGTTATGGTCACAATGTGATGTGAGTCACCCAGAGCTTTATTCCATTGAGTGCTTGATGTGATTGTCCTATTTCTGCACAAAACCCCAGGAATCTCACTGCGACTGAGTCTTCTGATTTTTTTTTTTTTCTTTTTCTGTCTCAAATATGATGGAAATGACAGTGACACCATTAAACCCAGGACAGGTTAGATAACTGTTGATCTGTCTGCTGATGGATTTAAGGTGCATGCCTTTAGAATGCTGCTATTTGCTGGTTTGGAACCCTCTCCCTAGCTAAACATCTGCAGCCAGTAGAGCAGCTGATGGCACAGCATGAAGTTATACATAACTTGTATATGAATGATATCAAACAGCAAATACCTTTCATAGCCACGACAAACTGTTTCACTTGAGAACCTGTAACCGCAGAAAGATTAAAGGCTGAGGGAAGAAAGCTCTCTGAGGTTAAATGTAGGATATATTAATGGGAAAAATAGGAAATTATTGGCTTCCTATAGAACACTTCCACCATGACTGAAGGAATCTGTCCCTATATTTCTGAGTTGTGCTCTACCGACATTCTTGAGGACCCTTCATGAAAACAGCTCTTAGAAACTCTTCTTGCCCTGAAAAGAGGGCTTTCCCTCTGTGTGACCTGCAGACCTCACCACAATAGTTCACATATTTGTAGCCACTTAATTTACTAGCTGCAGAACACTGTACACAGAGGATGAACGGAGAGGTCCTGGGAGAGGAGAGAGCTCTTGGCCTGCTTGGTGAAAAAAAAAAGTCTGCTTGTTTCATCCTAAATTCTGAGTCATGACATTTGCTTCCTTTTGAAACATCAGTTGAGACTGAAGCTCCAGATCTTGCATTTTTAACGCGTTCAGTTCATCGGGACCTTATTTAACTCCAAGACCTCCTTTCTCTCTGAGATGTTGATTCAACATGATAAGTGCACTCTACAGAAAGGAGGGATCAGTCAACAAGGCACATGAGCAGCAGAACCATGAGCTCAGTCTCTCTGGCACCAGGGAGCTGCCTGCAGAGCTCATGCTCATGAGGACTGTCAGTGCTAGAGACTTACCTTTTATTTTTCCAGGAGGGACTTAAATATAAGCCTCATAGCTTTCTTGTGGTTGAACAATACATGAAAAGCCATCTGTATCCTCATGGAGATTCAAAAGGAAAGACACTTTAGCTCTACACAGTCTTTTTGGAAGATGTTCAGCTCCCAAAGTAGTGAGGTTTTAAACTGTATGGAGCTGTAATTTGAAAGGTCAGATTTTATGTCTTTTATCTTTTTTTATCTCTTTATGTGTGGCTGTTTTATTGAGTTGTGGGTGTAAACTAGCATTTTATGACTGTGGTATATGACAAGGGTATGGGATGTTTAATGGCTACATAAACTGGTTTACTTTAATTGCTGAATAACTGGACTTCTGGAAAAAGAAAAAAAAAAAATCAGTGTTAGGAATGCCAGAAATGTAACAGTAATTGAAGAACTACATGCAAACTTCCCAGACATAAAGGCCTTGCATCTCAGCTTCAGTTACAGATCTTGTTGGAATGGAGAGCAGATGATAGATAGTATTTAAAAAGACAAAGTACCATTGATTTTAGTGGAAGCGCAAATCTGGATTCAAGGCACAAATACATCCCCGTGCAAAAGCACGCGTATGTGTGAATTCTCTGCTCCGGAACAGATGGGTTTTCTCTTCCACCCCATAGTGGGAAGCACTATCGATGTTTAGCACCACAGCCAGAGTGGGTCAGCTTCCTGCTGCCACGTTATAAGGACTGCTGTATTCCCTTCCAATTTCCCATGTTCTTCTACTTTCTGTCTTCATCACAGCTCTCACAACTCCTTTTGGCAGAAAGCTCTCAGACCTGAGTACTTCTCCCTTACTAAGTGAAAACATCTATATTTACATCACAATACCCGGAAAACAACTGAGGATTCTGCACAGGTAAGAAGTGGTTGCCTGTACCAGATACTACTGAGAGCAAAATTTTCTTCTTACAGAGGCCCCAGGAAGGATTCCATCCTGCTCAGGGCACAGCCTGCGTGCAGGCAGGACAGCACTGCTGTGCTGTAGACGAGCATCTCACTAGAAGCAGTCACTGCTCCTGCCTGCCTGGTGTTATGTAGCCTCTTCCACACAACCCCAGTTCCTTCCCTTCTCTCCTCTGCAAGCCAAGCGGCAGCTTGGGTTTTTCACTCAAAGATTTTAATTTATGGGATAAACAGAACTTCACCCAAGGAGATAAATCATTACTTGTGTCTGGAGAGACTATGCAATTAATTCCAGACTCTTTAAAGTATATGACCAGAGTTGGCTCTGACTGGAGAGAACAGTGTGTGCTTTGCTGTGTATCTTGAATTTAATCCTGCAAGGGTAAAACCTAGTTGTTCTTGGAACAGTTGGACCTGAGAGATGTGTTTAAGCAACGATGCTCACTCTGGATGAGCCAGATCAGGCTCCAGAAGGTTGAGCTATCTTTCTCCAAAGAGAGAGGCTAGCTTGCTACTGAACTCACTGACGTTTTCTCTGAGTCATTTTCTGTTCCTGGCAAATGGCTTTGCTAATTGGAATAATCTTTTCAGTGGTATTCCCTTACTCAAGCTCTTGCTTTGAAAAGTTCACTGAATACTCCACATTTTCTTACATTATAAGTCTGTAATAATTTGCATATTGACTCATGAGCCCTTTAAGAAATATGTATCTTTGGCTCAGAATGGTCGTTATTTACCCATTTGATAACCAGTTTTGCTCCAGGCCACAACATTTGCACAGCTCCCTTGTTTTTATGTGTGCGCTAGACCACTGACTTCTATAAGCAAGAAAGTCCTGCTTTTCAGGTGTAATTGTTCTGAAGATGGCAAATGACTTGCAGAGAAGATAAAAATATTGAAACCATGGAAACCTCCAAAATTCCAAGCCGATGCCCAACTTTGCTCTTTTGAGAAATGCAACCTGTTCACTATGCACAAACGAACCTAAAGCAGATAGATCCCGCAAGTGGAGGAATCGGCTTCGAAGAAGCAAGAAAATCTGGCTACTCTGCCCATCTTCTCAGCTGATGAAAGTGATTTCAAAGGTAGTCTAGCCTCCATTCATATATTTTCTAGAGCTAGCATCGCCATGATTTCCTTTTCCTTCTATGAGTCTTCCAACAAGTTTTCACACCCTCTACTTTTTTATTGATGTACTTAAGTAGAAAGATGTAGTTACAGATTTAATAGCTCTATTTTGTTAGATTCTGTATGGTTATCTGTGGGGATAAATTCAACCAGAAATATAAGAGAGTCTGGTTCAATATAATTATCACGTTTCTAGAGAGAATATGCAGTTATGCATGTTCTTACGTTCAGCAGCACAAGGTGCTGTTACAGGGTTGGCTTCTGTGAGAAGCTGCTAGAAGCTTCCCTAGACCTGTCTCTGGCCATGGCTGAGCCAGTCAGTCATGGTGGTAGCACCTCTGGGATAACAGATTTGAGAGGGGAAAAACCTCCTTGGGAACCTGCAGTGGAAAGAGGAGGTGGGTGTGAGAGAGCCAAGCAGACGCCAGGCCAGTGCAGAAGGCGGGGAGGAGGTGCTGGAGAAGTGGTTCCCCTGCAGCCTGAGGTGAGGAGGTGGAGAAACGGGGAGCAAAGCTGAGCCTGGGAAGAAGGGAGGGGTGGGGGGAAGGTGTTTTTGAGATTTGGTTTTAGTTCTCATTATCCTGCTCTGATGTGATTGGTAAGAAGTTCAATTGATTTTTTTCCCAAGTCGAGTCTGTGTTGCCCGTGATGATAATGGGTGAGTGATCCTTCCCTGTACCCGACCCATGAGCCTTTTCTTATATTTTTTCCTCTCCATCCCAGCAGGGATAGGAGTGAGTGAACGGCTGCGTGGTGCTGACTTGCTGGCTGGACCTAAACCGCGACAATCCTACATTAGATATTCACCCCCAAGACTGTCTGTTGATGGCTTCTGGCAAATAACCAGCAAAAGCCCGTTGCTGGAAAGCCTACATACAAATTCAGAGAGAGTCCTCCTTCCCACTCTGCTGTTTATATTAGGCTTTCTAATCAGTGTGTTTATGAATGCATCTTTTTATTGAATTTATTTATAAAACCAGTTCAGTATGTAATAAATCAGGCACTGAACATTATGTTCTGCAAAACTGGCTCTTTAAAAGAGGGCTCCTTCACAAGAAGACCATATGAGTCTTTCAGAAGACACAACAAAAATAACGGACCAGAATTTAGCTCTTTCTATGCTTCTATCTGCTCCCACCTCTACCATTTACACATTTTGGGATGTGAAGAAGAGTAAGTCCAAGACAACAAGAGAAGAGGGAATTGTGGATGCCCTGAGGCAGGTATGCTGAAGAAACAGCAGAAAGCCACGTTTCTCTCCCCAAATCTATTCAGTATGCCCATGGTGGGGCTGATCCAGTGTATCAGCCTTGCACTGCTGAGTACTCTGTTCTCAGCATCCCTGTGCGTGAAGCTATGCCATGTAAATATAATTCATATGCAAAAAGAGAGAGAGTTGGTGCTTCAGAAGAACAAATGCAACAATTTTCAGTTTGATCCAGCAATCTTCCACATGAATACTCACATCATATTTCTTTTGTTCAACCAGTTCTGTATCTGTTCCAGGACCAGTCTGCTGTCATTTGGTGATGTTTCCTGAAAATTTCCTTGAAACCAAGAGGTGTTGATGGGACAGCTGACACAGACTAAGTCAGGCAGTGCTCTTTCACACGCTGTCCCTGGAAGGGACCGCTTGGGCCGGGGGCTCAGTTGTTTCAGCCAGCCAGGTAATGACATTTCATCCTGACGGGTCCACACACCATTGGTCCTGTATCTCCAGCGCATGCCAGGGTCCAGAATCACCTCTTAATATCTTTTAATAAACTTCAGACCTTTAACGTAGTGTGTCAGAGGAAGAGGAGGAAAGGTCAAAAGCCCTACAGCTTTAAAGCAGGAGCTTTGCATTGTCACAAATATAAACCATGTCTATCTGTTTAAAAACACAAACCCATGAGATAAACACATCTGCAGTTAATGTTTAATATTATTTTTCAGCCCTTTCTTTTCCAGCTCCCCTCGGTCAAAAACTTGTTTGCCTCTGATTTTTCACACGCTATCTGAGGATTTGAGTTTTCAAGAAAAAGGGGATATAAGGGCTATAAGGCACTGTCACTTTTAAAGTGACAATACAGTAATTACCTGCCATGGAATGCAGGACCAAAATTTTGCTTTAAAATATCATATGATTTTGCTCTAAAAAATAATATGATTTCAAAAGTGCAAATAGTAATTCAAGCAATAACTGGTTTATGGTGCAATTTTGGCATTGAATGAAATTTTCAAGAATGAAGATTTTGACCTAGATGTTCTCGTGTGAGTAAAGGCTGTGAGTCTGATTTCAAACTCCTCAGCAGGTCAGAGTTACAGGACCTGAATCCCAAACACGTCCAGGTGACACTGGGACATTATTTTCTACTTAGAAACATTTGGTACAGTTAAGTCAGGAAACTCAGTGTAGGACTCAGCTAAGGCACATTATCTTTTGTTTGCTTACTTGTTACTTTTGTGTATTAAATTAATGATGAAGAGGAAACAAAGCTCCAATACCTGAGTCGATTCCCTCATTACAAGGTTCTTGGGACTTGGTGATTGGTTTGAAATGCCTCTGTTTTGGGATGCCTGGCTAGAACTGGGCACATACATCACCGCGAGCATTAGCTCTCGGCCAATCTATCTCCCCTTCTCCAAACAGTCTCATGATGACTTGAACGTTATGGCATGAAACATGACTTGAAAATGCCAAATCTTTGACTTCTGGGAGGGAAAATTTTCATCTAAATTAATTTCTGAGGGCTTCTGTGATCTGTACTGAGACTTTGCCGTCACTAAGGCAAAATTTTCTCTTTTGGAGTTACGATTTCATAAAGTAATGGACTGATTTGCCAGCGGCCAGCAGTGCTGAAGGAAAATGGCTCAGAAAATTGGAAGGTGACAAATAACAACAAAACTCTAAACATCAGCACTCCGTCACCAAGAAACTGTTCTCTGGAACATTGCTATCCCTTGAAGGTGCTGTTAGTTATCTTCAGATTCTAACCTGCGGAGTTAGAAGCAGTATTTTAAGACAGCTTGAGCTATGACTAAAGTTACTTTTTATTTTAAAGAATACAACCCACAGACTGCAAACAGAGGAAGACAAGATGGGAAAAAGATGTCTCAAGACAGTTATTTAAAAAGTTCTAGCTGATGTCCTCCTTTACTTATTTCTTCTGCCTGAAAAAAGTTTAATTGGAGATCACTGGTAGAGATGTGACTGACTGACACTTACTAATCTTTGCTGCGTTATTAAAGGTTTCTCAGCTGTCTAATTTTTCAGACAACACATAATCCATACCATCATCATAAAGGATTCATTTTCGAAGCTTTAACAGCTGAAGTTTCTGTCCATGAATACAAACAGAAAGTACTCTCTGCTGGGATTTGAGCAGTACCTTGTAGCTAGACTTTAAATTCTGCTTGAGGATAAGTTATTTAGTAAACATAACTTTACCATTTACATAAAGCTGGTTCAGTTACAACTGAATGTCAGTCTTGGCTGAAGGCCTCTGGTGAAATACTTTCTTAGAATTGTTGCTATCTTTTGAGCCATTTACAGTGTGATAAATTCTCTGAATTCTCTAGAGTTTTTTGCAATTTAACCCAGCAAGAATGAAATCAGCATCTGACCATTTATGTTTCATTTTAATAAACGACTCATGAAAAAAGGTCCACTGAAAACTAAATGTTGATGCATTTCACTTTGTGTCATTTTTGAGGTGAAATTACTTTTTCAGACTGTCCGTGGACAATGAAAGCAAACATCTCAAAAAGATTGAGGTCTACCAAGAAATGGGCTTTGTATACTGCTGTCACAATTAGGTTTATCATTGTAGGGGGTAGCTTGGTGAATAGCTAGTAGGAGAACACAGGAAAATTCAGATAGTGTTTATGCTGCAGTAAAACACAAAAGTTTGAAAGCTATAATGGGAACCTGAGATTGGTTATGGAGATATGATTTTGCACCACAGATTGCTGTCATATTCGAATCAGATCATCCACCAGGAATCAAGCTAATGCACTACATATAAACATCAAATAAGTCAATCAACACTAGTCAAAGAAATTATGAAAACACTGTGTACTCAAACATATGCTGCTTCAAGATTAAATCGTGGCTTCTACTGCTAAACCAACATATGAGAAAAGAAAACGCCCAACACCAGAATATTAACAAAATAGATGCTTGGAAAATCAATACTTGCCTAAAATAATGGCTCTCCTCTGTAGCTGAAATAGCCATACATATCAAAGTAATATGAAATAGTAGCAGAAAACAATGTCATGGGGTCCAAAACTGGACTTGGCTTGCCTGGCAGTGATAGCCTTCTCCTGCCGTGCTGTTCTCCGTGAACCCTATGGGAAACTAAATAATAGACTGAAAAATTGTTTGAAAAATGGTGAGTATGATACAAACATAGATGCTGTTACGTAGATGATCTGCTCTGGGTTAGCAAATGACTGCAAGTGAAACTGCATGATGAATGTGGAACTGCGTTAGAATGGTTCAGTGTAGCTCTAGGATAAATGGTGAGAATAACTGTTAGCTATTCAAATGAAGGATGTAATAATAAGGAATTAAGAATCGAATTAAAAACCATAAAATGTGGCAAAAGGAACCGAAGACTGTGCATTCCAGATAATAGCTATTGTTTACACATTTATAAAGGTTACTCTGAAATGTTTAATTTCTCTAGCGGTATGGTAGCACGCTTGTCATGCAGTGTTCTAGTTTGACTCTTAAAAGTAGGAAATACTTTGTAAGTACCAAAATAAATTAGCCACTTTGCACTTAACCACTGTTCAGCCCACAGTTTACAGAATATTTAGACTCAGTGTAGTCACTTGAGAGAAATGTTGCTGATGTTGTTAGCTCCAAGAAATGCAATCGAGTAATTTCAAGCTAAAAATTATTAAACAAATATTGTGCCTGCATTGCATTCCGAAACACACGTTGAGGGAGAATGTATGAAGGAGGAGAGACATACAGAGGAGTACCCTGAACTGTGTAACACGAACACAGTCTTGATCCAAAACCCATTAGTGTGAAGGACGTCTCTTCAATGCCTGTAATGGCTTTTGAATGAGGCTTGTATTGATTTTATACTAAATGTAAGAAAAGCATTCCTCCCAGAGTCTAAGGAGAAGGACTTTAAATCTTTTTATTTGCAAAGGATCAGTTTAAGAAAAACATATCACCTCTCCTATTTTACAGAGCAATCTTTGACGGAAGTTTAAGGGCAAATTCAAATGAAATCCTTTAAAACTTTGAAACTGTCAAAGAGCCAAGCTGGTGTTTACCAGAGAACCCAGTTCCATCAGCAATTCCATGGGAATCATTTTGGGAGAATGGATAAAAACTGGTTCTCAAATACCTAGCTACATAGTTGAGGTTTGTTTTGCTCCCTGTTCTGTCACCCCCCTCTCCTAGGTGAATAGAAATAATGTTTGTCTTGTAGGTGGTATTTATAAAGCATTTGAGCTGCAAGTACACAGCAGCTCTAATCCAAAGAATTCATCAGTTCAGTCTCTATCTCCTCCTTTCCCACTTACTCACATAGATGCAGCACCAATTTTACAAGGAGCTTATTTTATTGAGGCACCTAAACGTAACAGACTGTGTGTCTGAATATGTATGTGGAAATATATAAAACTCCAGGCTTCTGCTAGTGTTAATAGAGCTTTTATGCATATTTTGCCATTTACAACAATGCACTCACTGAGCCTAGAAGTTCATTTCTTTAAAATCATAGACAATTGTCAACAATTTTTTATTCTATAATCTGTTATATTTGTTCATGAGCAACTCAATAACCTTTGCCAAATATATATTGGAAGTTGCTTGCATTTTTAAGTTGAAAGAGTGACGGCACACTGATGCAATGCTCAAACAGAACCATCTCTCAGTGGTTAGAAATCACTCTCTTCTGGCTGAATACTTACGAAGTATCATTATTGTGAATGCATACTCTAAACCTGCCAAAATAAATACTAGCAGGTGTAGAGCCACATTTCTTCATTCATTGTTTTGGTGTAGTGCTTTGAGGAAGATATCTTCCTTCCCTGGGGAACAGGGGATGTCTTCAAAAGCTGTAAATACTTGACAAACAATGTGGGAAAGTTGGTCTCATGTTAAAGCCAATCTGGGAGAAGAGTTCCCTGATTAAGATGCAGATCTGATGTGCAGTGAAATCTCTTCTTTGTCACATTTTCAGCTTGGAAGGTTCACTCTGTTGTCGCAGAAAGCTTAATAACATTTGAGCCACCGTGACATATTTGTGTATGGGTTAGAAGAGTCCTGAGAAGTTCATAAAATCACATTAAAACAATGAAAAAACCTGCTTTTCTTGGATCAGTTATTAGAAGAAGTATATGTTCTGTATATTAATATACACAGTTATGTAATGTTTGAAGCCTTCCTTTGTGCCCAGATGTCTCATGTTTGCTACCTTTTTAAATTCAGGACACCTGCTGTGAACATCTCTTTCTACAACAGCAAGAGATGTAGACAAAGAATACTTATCTGCATTACTTTCCATAGACAGGGTAATAGAATTTGCCATAGAATTTGCCTGCCATGTGGATAATTAATTGCATTAGTTACCTACAATCACTCTGATTTGTTTGTTGTTCTTGACATCCGTAATGAGCACGTACACTGACAGCTCTGAGAATTTCCACTGAGAAATCCATCATACAATCTGTTTAGTCCGAGGGCTGTGCTGCCGGAAGTGCCGGTCATGTTAAGGATGATGAAAACAGACTGATATTATGCAAGATTTGGCCTCTTGCTGCTCTGTTGCCTCAACCTTCAGTAGACATGTGGATACGTCTTGTACTCCGAAGGCTTCCCATGAGGTTGTGCCACCTGACAGATATCACAGTGAGGAAAACTCTTTGGTTTAGCCATTTGTATAACACTGCCTGCAGACAGTTCCTCCTGAAAAGTCAGCGCCTGGGGAAGGAGATCTCCCTGTCCTTCTCGGAGTCTTTGTGTGACTCTACACACAAGAGCACTTGATCAGAAACTCGCTGACCGCCACTTGGTGCTGGCCTGTGAGACACGCAGGAGAGACACAGCACCCATGGTGAGTACAGCCGGAGGCTCAGCTCCTGCCTTCTCTGGGGTCCCAGGAGGGAGCTCATCCCTCTTTGCCCAAAGGATTGCTTGGCGATGCACTGAGAGAGAAGATGAAACATCCCAAAGCTCAGTGAAGGTGGAAACTCTGTCTCCCTTTGGTCACCAAGCCATGTACATCATTCAGTTTTATATTTTCCCAATGATTTGTGGTTTTCATACACACTGGAAATTTCTGCTGTTACCATAGCTTTCTCCATTCCCCAGTTCCATTCTTGCACAAAGAGCAATCATGTCATACAAGATCTAGTCCCAGTGTGCTCATCCTTTCTATGTTTGGAAGAAACTGTTGTAAATTATTATGCAATCCAGAGGTCATCTGAGCAGCAGTGGTACTTCAGCCTCACACTCCCACAGAAAAACTCTTGCATCTCCTATGAATCTCCACCAGATGCCTGACACCTGACATTTTTTCCTGTGCTTACTGTGCCTCTGTAGGTGACAGAGTAGCCAAAGAGATTATCCAAGACAAGCTTAAATGCATGCATGTCTTAAAATCATATGAAAGAGAGGAGACAGCTGTTCTGAGCTGACCTAAGTACAGCACAAAACTTCCCAGACATACCTCAATGCTGCAAACAATTATCTCCCCTCCACAACCCACAACAGCCCCATGTGCATATTGGTCAAATGTAAGTGCACAGCTTCACCTATTGTGTAAAGCAGCAAAACCAACCTATCAAGAACAAAGGATGAAAGAATTGTAAATAATACGAATGACAGCTGGGACTCGGCCTAGATGATGCCTTGTAGAACGTCATGTCCTGCTTCAACCTCAGCTAAAGATATGGCTGAGCTGTTCAGTGTGTTCCAGCTGGTTCTCTGCTCTTTCCTGGGATTTAATGCTACCAGAATTTCATGAGAAAGCTCTCCAAAGGGAAGCCCTTAAGAACACCAGTCCTCCCAACACAGCTAGATAGAGAGCAAGAACAGTGAGCAAGAAATAATGAGATTTTCCCAAAACAGCAAATTTGAATTAATTTCATTAGAGTTTATATTCTCATGTCTCACAGGTCCTTTTGAAAATTATTTCCACTTAAGGTGAAATTAGTCTTTCCTGATTTCCATCCATATTGAGAAGCAATTCATCTCACCTAAGATACAGAACCTTGCAATGAATTGTCCCCTTGAGAAACATTAACTTAAAGTAGATGCTAAGCTAAAAATCAGTGAAATGAATCTTGAACTGATCTGTCCATGGCCACACTTCATCTGAGCAGGTAATAGAAGTCTGCCTTTTTTGGATTTTGATCTGTACCATTCTAGGCATTAGATTCCCTGCCTGAAAAATAAGCATGCACTCCCCTGACATTTACTCCCCCACAGAAGGATACAATGAAATTTTTAAAAGTATAAAGTTATGGGACGTTTCCTCTCCTCAACCTCAAGTTCATTATGTGTTCATGCTGTTTGATTTCATAATATCAACTTTCCAGATTTTGTTGGGATGAACTTCACCTCAGACGTTCTAAATTTGGAAACAAACCCCTGAAATAAATTTCATTTGGTAGGTATCACGATCAGTGTAGGCTGATTTCTTAGTTAAAAATACTTTTTCATTTAGATATGAATGTGGAAGGAGTGCACATCTTGTGGATGTGCCAGGAGTACCTAGCACATTTCTCAGATCTTCCCTTGGACTACTGATGTTCCATAGCACTGCATGAAACTATGTAATGGGCTGGCTGCTCTTACATTTGAAACCCCAGCAGCTCTGCATCTTGACTGCATTATGCTACCATTGACCTTTCGCAAAATGAACACCTTCAGTAAACCTTTTTTATGTTGTATAAATTTCAGAATATGTACACATATGTATTTGTGTGTGTGGATGTAGTACTGGACTTAGCACATCACTAATGTTCCTGGAGCTAAATGTTCCTGGTAGTGACAGTGGTTTGCAAACTTCATCCCAAAGTACACTACCAATGAGCACCTTCTCTGAAAAAGCTCATTCCTTGCCGACTTCTTGCAGTCTTTTTCAGAGCTCTTGTTGCTGGATTTTCTGACAGTGAGCAGCTTCCACTGCAAACATGGACAAATACTCAAAACTGAGCACACATATATGCCTAAATTTCAATCCAGAGAATCAGATTAATAACACATGTGTTTTTAAGTAATTTCATTGCAACTCTTGACTTAGGTTTTCTGATAGGCACAGGGACTACTTTGCCAGGTGCACTAATAGGCAAGTTTCCCTTGAGATCTAGGTAAGCAAGTCAGGACTGACACTACTTAGGAGCAGGACAGAGTGACCAATTTGTACTGGAACTGAAGCAGGTGAGACAGACCAGGACCCAAGTATGTGCCAGAAGGTCTGGAGATGGAGAGAAACTGTGGGAAGCTCATTATTCATATCCTTCAGTTTTGTGAACCTGAAGGTTAATTATGAAATTTAATTTTTGACTAACAAGGAAGAGTGAATGTTTTAACATACGGTGCCAGATGTTATTACAGAAAAAAAATGGGAACAACTGAAGCTTTCTGCTATTTCTCCAGATATGTTATTATTTTCTTCTGAACATTTAATTAATTTATAGAGTATTTTTATTAAATTTTATTTTTTAAGAAAGAATCCTTTGAAGAGGCTCCCTCTCCACAATAAAGCTGTCCATCTTCTGATTTGGATTTATGAACTGCATGGTTCTACAGCTGGAAATTATGATGTGTGGAACAGAAGTGACTTCTTATCACTTAGTTTCTTGGAATAAGTCCAAAGGGGATATTTGCTCAAAGCTGAAACTCCTTTCTCATTCAATTTTTCCAACAAATTTGGCAGCAGCAACTTTTGACTTGAACAGGTGCAAACCAGAAAAATGTTCCCAAATTATAGCTAGAGATTTATTACATCTGTTAATGAGTAATAAAAAATGTGCATGGTAAAAACCTAGACTTCATTCTACAATGAGTTTTGCTCTGTTTTTCTGAAGTTTTTATAGCATCCCCTCTGACTATTTCAGGTCTTTCCCAAGTTTGTTGGTATACTGAGATCCTTAACAAGCTTAGTGTTACCATCACTCCTTCCCTCACCTGAGCAGGGTATATCGCAGCCATACCTACACTAGGACTGAAGAAAAACTCAGACAAATGCTCACAGCATGAGGGGCTTGCTGGAGTACAGATATAAATGTAGTTCTGTCTCCCAGTCCTTTGTAGTCCACGTGCTGGAGGAGCACTGGCAGAGCATAGGGTCATGACCTGGTTAGCCTCGCTTGGAAACAGGGTTTTCTTTCCCTATGTAGAAAAACCAGTTGTTTCAGCTGCTTTTCTGTTTCTCTAGTGAGCTGAGGGAGACACTGAGGTTTAACTCACCGTGCCACTCAGGATTCACTGCCTGCTGGTCGCTCTGGCCATTGGCAGATACTGCAGGTTAGCCTTCCGTCCAGTTGCCCCTGAGCAGTTACCCACATAAAAGGAGGCAGCAGGGAAAGAGGGAGAAATGATGTAGACGAAAGTTGAAGCCAGGCTGGGGAACAAAGGACTAGCAGCAACATTAGGCCTGTTTGTAGGGAGTTTCTTAGAAGACAGCATGGGCATGATATCCTTTGGCTCCCAGCTAATCAAGCTAAGTCACCTTTGAAGGTCTTTTTGTCCCAGGGAAATTCTCTCTGGTCCAAAGAAAATTCCTCTGTTTTGGCAGAAGATTGACATTAGACGGAGGTTGAGATTCTTGTTACAACAAAATTTCTTGTGGTGGTGAGGACTGTATCTGTTGCCCAGCTAGACAAGTTGCCAAACTGTCCTTGAGACAAAAGGACGAGTCTAAAGGAACTCATTGTGTTACACCATCACCAGCGTCCCATTCTTTGACATTTGGATGTGACTCCTCTGGAAATTCCTCAAGTTTCGGGCCTATTGCTGTAACGACTATGTAACCTTTCCAGTGAAACTGAACTCAGCAGGATTTCTTTAAGTCCACCCCACCTTACATAATTCCGTCATCTTCATTCTGTGCTTCCTTTGGCAGATACTGCGTATAACTTGTTCAGAGGTTAAAACAGTATCCTGCTCACTTCAGCATACTTTGGGCAAATTAAAGTCTTAAGTTCAGGAAAGATCAAAACAGAGGGTGACATTTACCAGCTGGGAGCTGCTGGGAATCCAGAACAATGAGCTGCTTGGCTTGCACACGTGTACTTGCACTGTTTTATTTCCAGGGTGTTCATGAGCACAAACCAGTCTTCAGTATTGTTAGTTCACACAGTAGCATTTGCACAAGTGAATTTGACAATGCCATCTTGCAGCTTTTTCCTGTATTGTTTGGATAATTGCATTGTCAAGAATTACTTATCATACATTTAGCACTTAATACCCATTTATTATGAGTTCATGTAACTGCTGTTTAAAGAATAATACATGCTAACTCCTTTCTACGCCATTGGATGCCACTTTGATTCTGTAATTGCTGGTTTCCTAGGATATTATGCCACAAAACCTGAAGAAATAATTGGTTGTTTCATTCCAGACAATACGTTTTGGAGTTGCACAGGGTTTAACTGGCAGATTTGTAACAGTGCAACGGAGACATAAAGGGAATGAATGCTAACCACGGAATAAGACTGCACAATGGAACTTGCGTAGCTACGGGTATTATGCAGCTACACTTAACATTGTTCAAAGGAACAGGATTCTTTATGCAAATGTTGCAAGTTTCATGCCTTTGGGGGATGCTATGTGCAAGAGCATGTCAGTATTGCATGTCAGCACAGGGTGGAACAAGTACCAAATGTGATGTGAAAAATAGGTGACTAAAACCCACGGCTCTCCCAATGCTCAGCTATAATTATTTTTTGTTTGCAGAGTACATGCTGAAGTCGGCAGAAATAACTGCTGGTTTTGTGGGGGATTGTTTTTGTAAGTACATAAAAGTGAAATCAAAGAGTATCTTGCAAGTATATTTAAAAAGCACTATTTTAGCTGAACTTTTGTCACTTGTTAACTCTGTTATCAAGTGGTGGTAAAATACCAATATGTGTTCTTTTTCAGCATCTTTACAGTCTGCATGTGTTTTACAGCAAATCCTGTTATTTGATTAGAAAATGTTGCTACTTTTATCTGGGTTTAATTTGTGTATAACCTTATAATTAAGGTTATGGTCGCTTTCCACGGTAACATGACACAATTGTTGCATCCAGTTTTGCTGGGTTTTAAATAACTGGGCTGAAAACTGTCACAGCTTCCAGAATTGTAAAGTGGGTTAGAGAGTAGAAAATAGATTGTGATTCTGGTCATTTTTATTTTGAAAAATGTCAGCATGCCTCCCCTTGCAGGGACTGTCACCCTTTGACTAGCTTTACGTGCTTGGTTCCTTTAGGAAAGAACCAAACCTAGTTTTTAGGTGTTCCCAGGTTGCTGCCTGACTGACTCAGCACCGTAGAGAACTCTCTGGTGGGGTTCTGGGATGGAGCCAACGTTCGGAGTAAGTCCTGCTCAAGCGCCTTAGCTACTGCAATTTTGTTTAAATATCATAAGAAGAAACAATTGCATTTATCAAACACCTGGACACCAGAGTATGGCAGTTTTGTACTATTATAGTTATACAGGAAGTTGCCTTAGTGTACAGCATGTCTTTTCGGAAATCATATTTTTCCACTCAAAATCACTCTTCACAAGCCTTTGAGGATGATTTAGAAGAAAGACTAGGTTCCATTCGCTTCTTACAAAGCTTCCCATCAGCTCAGCCTCTCTTCGGTCTGCAGGTTGGGCACCTATAGTGCAACTTCCCTAAGGACAGCGTCAAAAATGCAAACAGCTTTGCCTGAGCTGTAGGTCTCTTCTTGGGCAGCAGAGTCAGTGCAGTCTGGACTGCAATTTATCTTGTCTTAAAGTAGGTCATGGAAATAAACCACTGAGATGTGATCTAAAATTGTCTGTCTTCACTTTACAGGTCACTAATTCAGGGAGGGAGTCCATCTTCTGCATATCTGAAGGTGGTTGTGATGGGTGCCCCACACGAGTGATGATCACCTGAGTCTGCAGGCTCAGAGCATCACTAAGACATAAATACAGATAGGTCAAGCTCTTAATAACAGCTGACATGAAAGGGAGGAAAGGCAATGCCAGATCTGTAACTCAGACATATTCTTCCCCATGGTAGAATTAACAAAGTGTTCATTATTTTAATGAGGAGCTCTATTCCCAAAGTATGTAAATATGGGATAAGTTCCAGATGTGTATAACTGCTGGTCCTTTTCTAATTGGTGTGTCCAGAGGTCTGCAGCAGGAGGTGGTATATACATCGCTCCATGTATTAACTTATTAATGATGCCTCTGGGTGGCCTGACCAGCGACTGACTCATCCTCAGATCAATTTTCTGATGACAGCTAGACAAATCAAAACAAGTAATGTAGATTACAATTCAAGTTTGAAAACAGACTATTGAGCTTTATAGTCATCTAATTAAACACAGCAGGGCTACCATCATCTTAATTAAAAGAAACTTTTTCATGGTGTTCAACAAAAAACAAATTACACAATTAAATAAAGAAGAGGTTCTGTAACATGAATTATTGCGATCTCATGACCTGCCAGAAAAGTGTGTTGCTTCCGCAGCCTGCAATACATGCATCTCAGCAGGGATCTGTGAGACACCCAGCCTAGAAAAGCTACATCAAACAGGCAAGTCCCAGCCCAACATTTTGCTTTATTTCTGCGTCTGTAGTCTGTTTTCAGAGCAAGGAGGAGGAAAGCATGCCTGTACCCCCAACCCTGAGGAATTGTTTAGGTGCAGTAATGGGCTGTGGATATTGCAGCCAACACTGTGGCAGGTACAGCAATTACCACGGGCTGTGCTCACTTAGTATCAAGCCTTTACCTCAGGTGTTAGTTAGGTGCTTGAAAGCATATAAGTGTGGTCATCCACCCTGTAAGGTGCTGGGGAGGTGGTCCAGCTGCAGGTAGGGGCCATGTTGCTAATGGGCTTTAAAAGGCAGCAGTGGCAGCCTCTAGTTGCTTTGCTACTTCTGAACAGGTGAAGTAGAGAACATGGTGTGGATGTAACTTGACTGCAGCCGTTTTGGCCAGTGTATTGTTGTGGTGCACTCTGAATGGGGCTTTGCGCTGGAAAATGCACCCGTGTTATCTGCAGACAGAAGCTTGCAGCAAAAAAGGTAAATATTCTGCATTGGGCATGTCATGTAGGGATGGATTTTTGGAAGTGGAAGAATAGCTTCAGGACCAGTGGTAGACTGATTCCTGCAAAGGAAAACCCATTTATTTAAAATCAACTTGCTGGGTGGTAAACACAAGGGTCCTGATGTGAAAAGCATCAAAAACACTAACCGCTTCCCACAGTTTGGATCAGATACTTCAGACCAATTTCAAAGTGACTGGGCTGTGGGTTATTTGATATCATTAGTAAGCTAATATCAATGCAAGCCAAGTTGAAAGTTGTCTGCAGCTCAAGTATGTAAAATACACCTGTGTGGTGTGCATGTGATCTGAAATCTAAAAGCACATGATTTAACCAGCATCAGATGATAATGTCCTGGAAGGCAGCCTGCTATATATAACCCAGCCAAAATATAGCTGAATTCAGCCTTCTACAGCCTGCATTCAGCAATTTGCTGTTATAAATTGCTAATGGCAAAGTTCTCTTTATTGGCTGAGGTTTCAGATTGCACATGTGAATTGGGTTATTAGTAGTTATTAGTATTTCTGTAAGCAGTTCTTTCCAGTTTTCTAAAAGATGTGGCAGGTTGCTAATGGTTTTAAAGTTCACTCGTGTTCACCTTCTTGATGTACATTGCACAAAGAAGGTGCTTCTAGGAAACAAATAAGAAAGGAGGTAGAGGTCGGCAGTCTACAACAAAGCTGGGCCATTGCTTACTGTAAAAATCTCAGCTAAGGCTGCAGAATTCTCTATAGCTAATCTAATAAAATGTCTGAAATGTTTCCCTTCCAAAAACCATTGCCTTAAATGCAAGAAGGGACCCTGTGGAATAGAAAAGGTGTTCCTGGCTAATTCTTTAATCCAGGTGCATAAATTATGAATGTGAGACAGAATGAGAGAATGAGCACACTGAACAAAAAGCGAAAGAGAACTATGAAAGTGCTAGCCTACAGAGGCAGTATTTATTTTTCTAATAATGACCAACTTGCGCTAGTTTCTTGGTGGTTTGAGGGGTGTCTAAATTCCCTCCTTTCAGAGCCTGATTTTTTTCAACAGCTTTTGCTCCTGTTTGAGTGAAATTAGAACTGAATCAGAAACATCTGGAGTTTTATTTCTGTCACATTTGGGGTCTCGGAGCAGGCAGCCACGGCTGTCCGATTCCTTGTACGAATGCACGTAGGTCTCCAGGTGCCTGCGCACAGCTGCTCAGTAGATGCCAGGCTGTGCTGTACCCTATCACTTCTGCAACTGCAAACTCAGGCAGGCAACAATCTGTGTCTGACCTTGGACATACAGCTCTTGATCTGCAGCTTTTTCAAGACAAGTTCAAGCCAGGCCAAGTTGCTCTTGCAAACTGCCTGAGACCTATGTCAAAATGGGAATTGAGAAAAATTACATTCCTGCAAGTGCCACTGACATGAATTATGAGGTCCAAGCATTTCCAAAATTTCCTTCTGTATTTGAGGAAGTACCCCAGAACCATGCCCAGACTCTTGGATCTGATATATAATAGAGCTAGCCATCCACAGCAGCTCCGCTTTTGTGCGAGTTGTGAATGAATGTGGGTGTACGCCGGGTTGCCACCCACCAACATTATGGAAGGAGGCTCCAGCCCTTTGCCTCTGCCCCCCAAATGCATAGCTGCTGCCAGCAGATACCATGGTTGCAGAACAACAGAACAGGCGCAGAGCATGTCAAAGCTCCTATTTAAAAGGATCTTGCTATGGGAAATCAGCACTTTCACAGTACTGTAATGTCACTCTACTTCCCTTGAGTACCTATTATTAATGACATGTAATCATTAACTGGGAAAGTAATAGTTTTGTTAATAACAGGGGAAAGGGAGGTATTCAAAATGTGTTCAGTTTGGCCAGGTGATACTCCCACTTCATTTTTCTTTTTTTCATTTTTAAAGACAGCAGTGATTTTTAATAGTCTGAAGGCTTTTTTCCCCCCATCAACAGAATGATGTTGATGAATGTATCGGGTACAGAGGACTCCATTGATGTCTCCATTTGTGATGTTGTCATAAGCCTTTTGATGACAAATGCTGCATTTCTATTGACATAGTGTGTTTTGATGTCCTATTTTCTTGCATTTTTTTTTCCCCTCTGGGTAGCATGGCTGTAATCCTTGTGCTGTCATAGCTGCCAGAGGCAGCACCATGCAATGCCTCTGCATCAGGGTCCATGTGACAGCATTCCCAGGCCTGTGGCAGCCCAGTTCCCTTGTGTCCCAGCCAGAGAGTACAGCTACCGCAATGCTAGCAGTAGTATTTTTTTTTTTTTTTTACAGTGGTGGAGGTATTTTAAAGAGTGCAAATAAGATGGCAAAGTATTTCACTCAAAGTGGTGCAACCGGGACCCTTATTTTTTTGTTGCTATTCAAACTGCCCTATTCCTTCCCAGGAGATAAGCCCAGGGCAGTGCATACAAGAAAAATGCAACATTCAGGCCCAGAACACCATTTGCCCGAGTCTGTCCTCACAGCAAAGCCTCCGGCTGATTTACAAGGAAAGGGCTGATATCACCAGTTGCCTCATGAATGTCAAGTGTAATTTGCTGTGCTTGTATCTGAGCAGACTGCATCATCTTTTCCAGCCTGGAAAAACTTCTATCCCTAAATACCTACATCTTATAGGGAGCTGGAAATACCTTTCAACAGAGACAGATGCTTGAGGCTTGATACCTAGCAAATGGGAGTATGGTTTCTCTAGGTTTTACCCCCTCTCCATACATGTGCACTGCATCTGCATTGTAACACTTAATTGGGTAATGCGTTCAGCTGACATTCATACCTTAATTGCAGGTTGTTTCCTGGTTTTCTGCTTTTGGGGGAAAAAAAAGCTCACTCTTTTCAGCCTTCTCGTCCTCGGGCAAAAGAGCCAATTAGTAACCCCTAACCTTTTAACATTTTGGCTCAATGCTGTTAATTATGAGAAATAAGAAAAAGACCCAACACTTGCAGAGCAGAGCCCGTGGGCAAAAGGAAAGTTCTAGAAATTAAAAGGCTGTTGGGCAGCCATTATTTAAAGAAGAAAACTGCGTGGCTCTGGGGACTACAGGCTGAAAGAGCCAGCAGGGCTCTGCTGCCTTTCAAGCACAATAATACAGGAGGCAAATACTAACATGGAACACATTAAGGACTGAGGAAAGGGTCTTTTCCCTCTGCTCTTTCAACTATTGAATTTATTATTGATCTCAGTGCAGAGTCTAAAACAAGCCTACAGCAGAATTTGCCCTCGTTTTTCTTGATTTAACAGTAGAAGAGATTCTTTTGGCTGAGGGAATGCACCTGCCTGGGTAAATCTCATCTAAAAGTGAGAATGTGAAGCTGGTGTTGAGAAAAACAGAGGAAAAGCAAACTATGGATCAGTTTGGTGTCTGGGTGACCGTCTGTCTCCCTACTCAGGTGCCTGGCATGGCAGAACGAGTCAGAGAGAGGAGGGAAGGTCCTTGGGCACATCTTTCCCTGGGTTACCACTAGCACAAAGGGCCGCTCAAAGGGCACTGCTGATTCCACAGCTCCCATTCTAGAGAGAAAAAAACACGGTGCCAAGCATGACCGTTCACTTCCAGTGCCTGACAGCTCGCTTTTTGGCAACCTGGTCCAAAGCTGAGGCCTTTGGGGCAGTAATGTGATTGAGTTCCACATAATGTTGCATTATTTATATTTATCGTGTTCCATAATGTTGTATTATTTAAAACTACTTTATATTGCCATTGCAATGTAAAAGTGCTTGTGTGCAACTTGCAGCCAGGAACGTGGAGGCTTATCCCATGGACTTTGTTTGAACCTTAGAGGCAAACAGGCAGGATCTTCAAACTCTTACGGAGGAAAACAGAGTCCTCTGGTTTTGTAACAGTGGAAAGGGGAAAACATTGTGGTCTATAATTGTATGCAAAGGCTCTAAAATCCCTCTATGGGACTCAGGAGCAATGCACAAAACCACCATCAAATCTTAACCCACACTACAGCTATTTCTAGGGCTGCACAGTCAGGAGACGTGTTTGTAAGAGATTTAAGTCCTGAGTGTAGCAGGTTCATGTACTCTTGGTGCATAGGTAGGACGGCTGAATATCCAAATGGGTATTTTCACACCACAGATGCAATTTTGTCAGGTTGAAAACTAAATCAGCTTGTCTTCCCCTAAGACCTAATAAGAATCGGTGTTAGAACTCATCAGACTGTGAAATAACTTCATATGAGAAGTGGTAGGATTGGCTTAAAAGCAGAAACTTCAGTCTTCTGAACTGGTGCCCCAGAGAATGCACTGCAGGAAATTATCTAGTGTTGATAAGAAATGGAAAAAGTGGCTTAAATTTTTTCAGCATCTTTCTTTAGAATGGAGGAAATATCAAAAAATGAGAGGCTCTATGATGCTATTAGGCCTTAAAAGGGAGTTACAGTAACTTTGTTTGTCATTAGTGGCACTCTGTCTCAGACCTTGCCTTTCCCAGACCAGGCTGGCTTATGGGGCAGGCTGGATTTACAGGGGAAATAAGTCACACTTCTTGTGATTTCAGATACTTGCTGGCACTTATATTTTCAACAGAAGTTAAGAGATCAACTTGCCAAGATCTGTTGAAAAATTAAGCAGTAAGGGAACCTTTAACCTGCTATGAAACTGCCTGTAACATTAAGTGGCCCCCAGTTCCTGGCAGGCTCCAGGAGAACAGAAATTGTCCTGTGTCACAGCCACCTCCAGCCCTCCCTGCTCATGTCCCTTTGCATGGCTGAGTGCTGGCTGGCACCAGAAAGGATCTCATCAGTGGAGCGAAGTGCACTTGGACCATTATGAGTCTGGGACATCCACAGCAAGCCTGATGGCAAACCAGCTGTCCCAAGAGCCCAGCAACATGGTGTCAACATAAGTTCACTTCTCCAGCTATGCTGTGTTCAGGTGTGGCAAAGCTCTCTCCTTGATGACTGACCTTCTTAGATATCCTCTGATCTCTCAGCATCGCTTTTTGTTCATGGTGAGTCATTTGGGAGGTATTTTTGTTCCCTGGCATTTGTATTTTCTGTAACTGGTTCCTTTGTGCTCTGATCTTTGCTGCTCAGCAAGCATGTCCAATCGCATTCACTCTGCAGTGAGAAAAGACAGTTTAGGGAACATCTACACAGTAGCTGCTATTAGAAGGCATGTTGCATGCCAGGGATTCAGCCCTGTTTGAATGCAAAGTAAGACAGTCATCTAAAAGAGCTCAGCCTCCCCATGCAGTTGATTGAAGAGCTGGTTTCGTGAAGTAGAGAGACAGCCTTGTACTGCAGTTATGAATGTTTATGTAAAGCTATAGGATGTAGGGGATTTGCCTCGTGCTCCAGACCCTTTCCATCTGTGTCATGCAATTACACCAGGTTTGTAGCCGTGCTGAATTCGGTAGTACATACATTGCTCCCGTATTGAGGTAAGAAAGCCGTATGTTAACACCATCAGCAAATCCGCATCCTGGAAGCAGAAGTGCCCCTTTGGTGTGCATCAGCACACTGTTAATGTAGAGGTGTGCTTTCCAAGGAGTGGCTCAGCTATTTCAAAGTGCTTACAGCTACTAACTGAACTGCCTTTTGCAGGAGAATGGGAGGGAAGATGTAAAGCCAAACCCCTAAATCATCTGTGCACTCAGGAACGTGTATACCCTTCGGAGAGGGTTTCCAAGGCAGAAGTAGTCACCTGAGCAGGGACTAGAAGACTGTTTTCTCTAGATGGGTGGACAGCAGTCCCAGTTGGTAATTTCAGCGTTTAGTGCTCTTTGTATCTTTCCAGAGGTTTGTGATGCAGCTGAGTGAAATTTCCTTCAGTACCCTTCTGGAGTTACTCTGGTTTCACACTGGTGTTATGGAGATGGGCCTGGCCATAAGTCAGTGACAGAAGACTTGATTTCAGATGTTCCTAGCTCCAAAACAGCAGTTAAACTTTCAGTTCCTTTCAGCAGTGAATTTCAGTTCCAACAACAGAAACGTGGATCTAATCAGCTAATAAACAGAGCAATTTTTATGTTGGCACTGGATTCTCTGAAAACAGAGTTAGGCAATAAATGTTTTTTGTCTGTTATATGAATCATCTGAAGCTCCTGGATTTTCTGGACTTGCTTTGACGTCTTTAAGGGTGATTTATCATAAGGTGATGGGTTTTTTTCCTGTCTTTCTCCTCTCTTCTCGTCTGCCCTGGGATATTTTATTTCCAGTCCTTGATGGACCCTGGAGATATAGAGTAGTGTCAGGGTTGGTAAAATATAGGTAAGAAAAGCCAGACATTTTGCATCTCACTGTGAATATTATTTGCATTTTGTTCTTTGTGAGGAAGGCAATCTTTTTTGTGTGACAATCCTATATAAACCTAGCATAGGAGAGTCATCCTCTCCATTTCTGAGCTATTTTTCCGACTAATTTAATCTCTGTTCTTCAGCTAGCCAAGTGGGATTTCTTCCTAAACAATATTTATGTCTGAAAAAGTATTGGTTTCATTACTTTTTTTATAACTGAATTACACACTGCCTTTTGTGCATTTAAAGTCAAGCTGTAAGTTAGGCAGAAAGAACATTTAACATCTGCACAGGTGTTTTGATTCTGCAAAAGCTTTCGGATCTTTAAAATGCATTTCTGTATTCATTGGTCCTAATACGTCGCTGCAATTTGGGGAAAAAATATTACCATAAATCTCTGGTACAGGCTTGTACTTTTGCAAAATTACTCTCATTATTTTCAAGAAGTAATTCCACACTGTCTATAGGGTTCATATTTGTTTGATTCTCTCTAAATGGCTTTTATATTTGCACAGTAGATACTGTAGATATCACAGGAGTGACCATTAGTTTGAAGATAGGGAATAGATTAGGCAGTCCTCTTATTCTTTCAAGCGCTTAAACCTTTTCCGAAGTTCATTTTGGCCTTCAATCTTCCTTGTTTACAGCTCCAACCATAATCATTTTGCCTATGATTTTGAAAGATTACAGCAAATTTTGGACCAAATCTCCTGTTTCTGAAATGACATGACCTGTGAGCATTGCCTTTTGCCAAACACTGGTTAGTAATCTTTGGTTTCTGCCTCTGCAGTGGTAAGAAACACTCTGCTTGTCCTACAGGAAAGATGAGTATCATTGCTAGGAGAGATCCCTTAAAATAGACCAATATATTAATGTAGGAAATATTTATACCTCATCATATTTACAGAGCCTTTTTACCTTACTGACCTTACTTAATGGCATCAGTTCACAGCACAACGGGTCTTTCACTATGGCAGCATATAAATTTATTCTGTACAGGAGTCACACATCTGTTGGTCTTTTCTAATCTACAAAAGGAGTTAATTTATCAGTATTCCATGTGCAATTGATTCTGGAACTCACAACAGAACTGGAGAATTTAGATTATGATTTTCATCATGTTTAATCCACACTCACCCTGCCCCCCACTCTACTTGGTGTAACACCATGTAAACGGAGAATGGCTCTTTTCCTCCATTGTAAGATATTTCACAGGTTTTGGCTGTGATTAAAATGCTTCGTTTGAAGTAGGTTGTTACAAGCAAGAGGAGACACATGTAATACATATTTAAAGTACACAATTAAACTAAAGGAAGTGGCATATCCCAGTGCATTTACTCATTGACTTGTGTGATAAAAGACTATTTAAAGTGCACATGCCAGTAAAGATAATGCAAATCTGATGGTTTTTTTCTTGGTGCACACGGTGATGGCATGTGCAACATTCCTCTTTGCATCAGTCCTTCACAGCATATTGCCAACTCGTCTGAGATGACTACATTAAAGACCTTTCAAACTATCCACATGATCGTGGTTCTGAGGGCAAGATTGTGCAGAGTAGATTCGGTCTGATCTGGCACTAGTGAAGAACAGCAGTAGCTACAGAGAAATCAATGAAATCTCACTAGGGTTTTGGCAGCATAGTGTGATTGCCAACAAAATTTTGTCTCAGTAGCACTGGAAGTAATTATATCATGCTCTGTATCAGCCTACGGTCCGGGTGAGTTGACTTCAGCTACAGTTATAGCAGGTAGCTTTCTGTAAATTCCCATCCAAATAATGTAACATAATACCTTTATCAAAACTAAATAAAAGGAAACAATTATTTCCATAATAAATGAGGATCCAAGATATCAAGAATGCCAGAGTATTTCAAACCATGATGTCCAAGGAAAAATAAAGCTCTTAATTTTCTGCAAAAAGGACACAAACCTTTGCACATAACTAATTACCATTTATTAACATTCTTAATATTTTTACATAGTTATTTTCTAATATTGAGGGCTACATTGCACTGTCTCTTTCTCTTTGGAAGTAAAGATAAGAACATTCATTCCTTATGCCTTTGTACAACTTTCAGCCTTGGCAGTGAAGTTGTTATATTTGTTATAAAATAGGCTTTTTTTTTTTTTTTGGAAAGTAAATGTGCCTGTTGTGCTGTATTCAGAATTGCATCCATTAGCCCATTTCCTTTTACTCCCTCTTTTTAAGATCTAGTTTTGTTCTAGTTTATTTCTAAATACTTTTGGGAAGTTCATCTCTTGCAAAAAGTTTAGGTGAAATACTTAAGTTGAAAATCCTCCCTGCTGCACTGGAAAAGCTAAAAAAAAAAAAGTGAAAAGAAGCAGCTCTCCAGCTGCTCAGAGCAACAGAGCCTTGATAAATATAGCAAACAGGATTTCTTAATTCAGCAAGGGATTGAAAGATTACACTAGAGTCATGTAACCAATGAGGGAGCACCTTTTACACCCAGAAAGTGACAAAAAATAAGTAGCTTATACACCCCTGCATTTGAAAGAAAAGAGGTCTCTTCAGACCCACTCTGCAGCTATAGGTTTTGCCACTTTAATCTGATAACTATCCATTGATTTTTCTCAGCTTTTGTGATAAACCACAGAGCTCTGAGACAAATTCAAGCAATACAATTTGCAAAAACGAGGAGGGGGTGGGGTGGTCTTTAACCACAGAAATAAGGGGGAGTTTTCTTCCAGCGTTTTGTGATACCATAAACAACACGAAACTTTCATCCATGCACAAGCCACTGTGGTGTGTGTTGTTATTTATTAGGAAGGTATTGTGCAGTGCCTCAATTTTTTTATCTGAAACATCTTCAGTAATTTTATGTTCTCCAGCAACAGCTAAAGGTCTGATGGTGACTTCTTATGGACTTGTACTTCCCCAGGAGAACAAGGCAATGAGTAGCTCAGGGGTGGGGGAGTGGAATGCTAAGAAAAGCTGAAAGTAGATAGATGTGAAAGCTTTGCATCGTTCACCCATGCTCCCTTCCTTACAATACAAAGCACTTTCCTTCATATGGAGTCTTGCCCAGAGTTTTCACGCAGAAATTGGTGTCTAATAGTGAGGTCACAGTGGCAAATCTTAGTGGAAAAGTATTAAGTGAAATCATCTAGATCGTATTAGGGGTATGTGACTCACTAGTGGGATTGAAAGGGATTTTGCAAATGAGGGGAGGAAAAAACCTGGAATAGAAAATCATCCTTTGGTAACTGTGCCATTGCAAGATTATTTAAATGTAATGTAATAATGTTAATAATATAAATAAGCATTGATTGATATTTGAAAACCTTTACTTGACATGCAATTAATACAAATTACACAAGAAATTATATGGGGAATCAAATTATTTAGCAACTTTAAAGCTATTTACCCTCATGATAGATTTCTCTCTGAAAAATTAAGCCAAATTATTGTAGACTGTTTCAATTATATTAACTTAATATTTTCTTGCTAATTTAGTAACATCTACAGTCAAGGTACCTCCAGCCTGCAGTGAATCAAGGCTAATGCTAAGATAGCATTCTCCATGCCTCCTGATTTTGGAGCCTCAGCGCAGCCTGCGTGTAGCTGTGATGGAGGTACATCGGCACAGAGTTCTGGAATGAGATTTCATCTGCCCCGTGAGTTATTGACTCTTTGCTTTTATTATGACACGTATTTTTTCTGCTGCTTTCTTTCTCAGGCTTTGATCTTTGCTCAGGTTTTCAATCCCAGCTTGCACATCACCTGACGGTGTGCTGAGAGCACAGCCTTAAAGTCAATAGGATGCTCATATCTAGAGCTGCACCTCCAGCTGAAGTGCCATAAATCAAAGTCACAATGTATGAAATTAAGCGTGAGCAGATACCTTTGCCAACCCTAGAATGCAGCATGTGTAAATTCACAGCCTTTCACTCTGCCTGTATACAACCTGTACGTGACATGACATCAGCTCTTTCTGGAACTAGGACCTTCTGGGTTTGGAAACACTTTGATCGGCTCTGTGCAAGATGAGCCCCACACTGCCAGAGCGCCCTGAGCTGGGTCTGACTCTGGCTTAATCTTGTACAGTGAACAGACCCTTCAGTATTGGAGATTCCGAGTTAATAACCCTTGGTAAGCTTTATCTCCCCTGAGCCCTGTGTCTGGGTGAGAGCTGCATTGCTTTGGGGTACCTGCCAGAGACATGCTGTGATGTGCCTGGGAGTTAGGGGCCTCGTGGCTTCCGTTTAGGATGGCCTTTATGTGTGCTTAGCCCATCTTTGCTCAAGAGGGCAGCTGAGCAGGTGCTTAAGTACTTTCTAGATAAGGAGGTTTGCTTTAGGGGCCTGTAGGAATATCTGGCCTCTAATATAAAAGGTAGCAAAGGGAAAAGCAGACAAAGAAAATCTGGTTGATTATAGACTTTTTTCTTTGCACTCAGTAAAACTTGCTACTCAGTGATTCGCGCTGAACTTCTAACACATGTAAAGCTTCAGGCAAACGTAATTAAAGGAATTATCTCCTATTGCACAAGGTTAAAGTTCCCACTGAAATTTGGAGTCAATTTAGCTGTATGCTTTTTTCAGAACATTTTTAACATGAATCACTGAAGGAACATCCATCCCAGTCTCCTTTTAAGAATAGGTGAGACAAACTTCTGTCAGATATGGGGAAAATACGCTTGGCATCTTGCTTCAGTGAGGGGTTTCAAGCTGCTTTGTGGATCTCTTGCTCTGTTCTGTGGATTTGGGAAGGCTTTGGGTGTTCTGAAGGATTTATCAAAAGATGATCACGAGAAGTATGTATGGATTCTACATAGCACTCTATGCTGAGATGTTTCTGAAGAGAACCATGCCTCCGTGGGGAAGAGTCTGAAGATTTACAGTCTCCAAGGTGGCTGAAAACCACCAGGGTTAGGTGATCTCTTCCAGCCTAACCTTCCCAGATTCCAGAATTCTGTATATATTTCCTTTCAGTGAAAGATACTTCTGCCACATCTGTCTGGAGAGCTTTCTTTCAGAGGTGCCATTTGCACAGTTTCCTCTGAGCTTTTAAATCACCTATAAAATTTAACAGTTTCTTCATAATAAAAGTGGAATGGTTTTTCTTTAGAGAAAAACTTTGTCTATTTTTATTATTATAAAGGTGTAAAGTTTGTTTCAGTTTCTCTGAGGGTTGTTCTATAAAGTTCCCATGTCCAGTCACTGTACTGCTGTTATACTTATCCATCAAAAATTTTCATTATAAATTTGCCAACAGGTCCTTTTCTTCTTTGCCTCCCTCCTAAATATAATGCACTAACACAGGATGGTTGCAGGAATAATTAAGTAAACAAATCTTCCTGCTGATTCCACTGTCTTCATCCTTCTCCCCTTGAATTACACAGTGAAATCACTGGGAGTGCGACAGAGCCTGCATGAAGAGCTACACACTGGCCATTCAGCATCAGCTTCACCCGTATTTAATAACACTTAGCTCATAGAAAACACTTCTGATCTGCAACCTTTCATGTGCTTTTCCAATATAAGTTTCACTGCGGCAGTTCTACAGGGCGGAAGGCTGTCTTGCAGAGGGGAGAGTCGCAGATGAGCCAGGGAGAAGCACCAGCCAAAATCTAGCCTTTGCTTTTCCAGCCCTGTTGCTTGGCTAGTGATGGGCCAGTGTCCTACCAGCCACAAAAAACATACAGAACAGATCAAGAGAAGCTCATGAGGACTGGAAATGACATGATTTTAGATTTATTAGAAACCTGTGACGTGAACCAATTTCTGACCATTTTTTCTTTAGCTCAAGAAACACTTGAGTGAGCCCAGATCCAGTTTTAGGCATCCAAAAGCCTCATTTCCTGGGAGCTTATGTTCATCCTTTGGCTATTTTGTGAGTCATTGAATGTTATTTGTCTGCCTTTTTGTTTTGCAGTCCAAACAGTTTTTCTTTTTGCTTATTTTTTAGTCCAGATGCTATATTTGCAGCATTCCCAGACAAAATCACTAAAGTACTTGGACTCCAAAGCTAAGTGAAAGAAGTCTCAGCTATAATTCCATCCCCCAGCAGTGGAAAAAAAACCCACCATGAACTACTGTCAGACAAAACCTCTCTGCATATACTTTTCATACTACAGTGTTGGCAGTGTCAAAGCTGGTTTCTCACTGCTCTGGAGGCCAATGAGCAGAACTCGGCTGTTCCCCACATCAGCTCAACCTGCTGACAGAAGTGAGGAGCCTTCACTGGGTCATCAAGGGCACCTTCAAAATAGTCAGGCAAGACTGTAATTCTTCAATAAAGTGCAGACTGGTACCATCTGTAAGCCATTCCCCATCCCCACCTCTATTCTTGCACTATTTAAAAGCAAAACACTGTAAAATATTGAAAACATCCTTGTATGTCTTGTTGACTGCGTTTGTTTCAGATACAAGCCGAAGCTAAGTAAAGACTTGGATGAGCAGCACTAAAATGCAGCTATATTTAGGTCTCAGCATGTTAATGTTTCTATTTGTTGCGCAGCCCTAAGGAATTCTTCAGATAGCTTTTATGGCATTTCTGTTGCCAGGGAAACGCCTCGTCATGTGTGTGCGCGCGTGTACCGAAAGCCCGCGCAACCTCCATCCCCGCTTGCAGACGGAGAAATTCCTGTTGTGTTAAACAAAGCAAAGGCAAGCAAAGAAGTATCCTTCCACGTACATAGGTAAACACAAAGGGAGGAGCTGTGCTAGTAGCATCTCTCCCGTGACTCGCGTCTGTCCCTCCAGACTCACCCCACCTCCCTGCAGGTGCTCTGGGTTGACTGTGCTCCCCGCTCGCAGAAACGGGACAATGTATGGATCGTAGATCAGCTGAGTAAGAACTTGAAGCCTATTGTGCTCACTGTCCTGTGGCAGCACAATCGTTGAATTATTGTTTCCTTGATAGGTTCATTCACGGGGAGAGAGTTAAAAAAAACCATAAAGTGGTCAGGAATGAGATGAGTGAGTTTTGGGGGGTTTTTTCCCCTCCCTACAGGGTTTGCTGTATTAGAAAGTCACAATCCTGCAAAGTGACAGTCATGGGAAGTGACAACTACTGGGAAGATTGAAGCATCTGTCTTACTTGGTCTGTGCCCCCTCGCGCCAGGAGAGAACTGACATGACATGATCAGAACAGAAGTTTGGACTAAATCTTTCACAGCCTGTTAGGGCAGGCAGCGATGGCTGTTGAAGGATTTTCTCTAGTAGGATACCACACAGTCAGCTTTGGGAGCAGGGAGGGGGCAGGCGAAGGAGGGAGAAGAGGAAAAAAAGTATTTGCATTTTTAAAAGCTTTTCCTTGCAGTGGTTTCTGAGCAAATGTAGGTCAGCTGTAGACTCCCTTTCCCACAAGGCTAATAGAAAAACATTTTTCTGGTGCTGCCTTTCCCTGTCCTGGTTTAGAATCTGCGCAGTTTCTTCTAAAAAGACATCCAGCTGCTTTTAAACTGCATGCTGTGGGTGAGAGGCTTACTGCTAGCTAGCTATATTTGGGCAAAGCAGTGACTGCCTACGACAGTTCAGCTGGCTCGTTACTTCTTTCTGTATTTAGTCTTTGCGCCTTTGGTTTTTCATCCTTCCTTCTCTTGACCTCAGTCTTTTGGGCGATCACAGATCGTGCACACCCGGACTCCCATGGAAATCTGTGAACTGTGGAGATTTTTAGTGACCTTTAAAATGTTACTCTTTAGGTTTGTCACGGTTCTTGTTCATTAGTGCTGTTCGTAGTGAGTCTTGTGAGTTCTCATTAATTTCAAAGGGAGTTTTAGGGGTATGGTGTCACTGAGGTTCCCTCCCTCAAGGACCAGTTGTTGAGCAGCAGCTGAAGTTTTGGCCTCCTGAGAGCTTATTAGCATACAGACCCCTTTCCCAAAGAAAGGCCGGTGGTGGTGTGCAAAAGGAGCACCCATGATGACATATCTTTTATATGAACTAAAACAATTTGTGCTACCTAACTTTGGCTCGTGGTCTCAGCTTGAAATGCTGCTTTTCACATCCAGCAGACAATTCTGTCTCCCTGTACCTATTAAAAGAATATAAGTGTAGGTGAAATCTAGACGATACGGCAATGGGATAGTTGCCTTCCAAATAAGTAAATTCTGCCCTCCACCTTTATGTGCTTGTACTGCCATACACTTTTAGATACTGACTGCCTCCTCTGGAGTTAAATTCTTACGGCTGTGGCAAAGCTGATAGTAAGGGAAGATGGAAATGGGTTCGGAATGCCACGGCACTGCATGTCCTGGAAATTACCTTCCATTACCTTCCATTACTCTTCTGCAGTACGTCTATCTACACTAGCGAGTTTGGGATTGTCAGTTTAGATCAGTGCTTTACTTTGCAGTGGGATCAAATAGAAATGGCTTTAAATCACCTCTGAGTTCCCTGAAACCATTTCAAGGGATAGTTTGGTTCGTGGCGTAATTTCCAGAGGGCTTAGGTACATCCCAGGCTACTCTCCATCATACCGTCTCACGGTGAGAGATACGACATGTCTGTAGTCACAAACACTACAGCAATGCATTTTCTCTGGAAACATGCTTTTCAGTACAGGAAAAGTAGGGGAAGAGAATCAATCACTGTGCCTCAAGGATCTTCAGGATGCCGTATCTGTCACACTTGGTAGTACTTTGCACCAGAAAACAAAAGCGACCATGTGGTGCTGAGAAATCAAGTGAGGCACAACTAGTTCAGTTTCTACTGGAATCTTTCCTTGGTGTTCCTGAATGCAAGCTTGTAGCAGAGGATGATGTTTAGGTGGCCAACTGGTTTGTGCCTGAGGCTGAAATGCCAAAATTCCTTCCTATAGCAACCTGTGGCAGGGCAAACTTGGTGTCTGCTTTTTCCCTGGTGTAGATATTACAAATCTCACCATGTTGTACCCCAACCACTTAAAAGAATTGTCCTGGGTGTAGGAAAGCATAGTAAAACACATAACCTGCCTGATTTTGTCTTCCTGTCTCCATGTCAGTGCATGCATTTGTCACCTGTGTTTAAAGGCAGATACAGTTTTACAACATAGGCACAAAGATCAATGCAAAATGATTTAGGTAATTGGAAATTTGCAAAAGAATTAATTTAAATTTTCTTCAACTGCAATAAAAGCCTGCTTCACTTGCTGATGAAACCTTTGTGCTTCATCCTTTTAAGGGAGAATAGTTGAACAGGTGTCTGCTGCTGAAGGTAATGATAATCATACTTTCTAGAGGGATAAGCATTCACTCATTCATTGTTTCTTCCGTCATTTATCTTACACTGAAAAAATGTGTACTTCTTAAGTGTCAAAAGGCAGAAAATGTTATCATTTATTCATTTTACTTCTGATCCCATGGCTTCACAAAAACATCCTCCACAGCTGAAGAAAAAAAAAAAAAGAAAAAAGAGTAACCTTGAAGTGTCAAAGTTTCATAGTTACCTAAGAAACATCCAACAACCAATTTGCAGTGCAGGAGGAAAAGAAGGAAGATGCTATATGATGAAACAAGGAACACCCATCATATCACAAGGACTACTGTATATAATGCCACCCATTACAGACTCTTTGTACTTCACAACTGAAGGCCATGTAGAATTGTGCTGGGTTTATATAACAGCCAGTCTTTTTGCAAGGACCACAGTCTGCCTGGGACCTCTGATAATGCTGCACAGTTGTGCAAGGTTACCCATGAGGGTCTGAGGACCAGACTTTGTCACGTGGAATTAGATAGGAAAAGGTTTAACAGTCCAGAAGCAGTGGGATCTGGGATTTATCAATGTACAGTGCTCAGCTTGCAAGCAGAGAAGAAACAAAAATGAGTTCAGCCAGCCCAGGAGAGATGAAAGGAATCAGCCCTGGATGAATTCTTATGGGATCTGAGAGATGGAGAACAATATTTGCTTAATATCTGCATATATCTCAAAACTTGAGGAATTCAAGTTTTGTTTTACCTGTGTTCTGAGTATCTTCTTCATGCCTATAAACTAGGCAGCAGTATGCAATTGAACCTCAGCAAAAGGTCTTTATGCTAGGACAAAGTACATTAAAATGCTTTTCCTTCTACCTAGGCTTATATTAAAAATGGGGTTTTTCAAATGCCAGGTATTGTATTTCCTAAGGAATGTGAGCCCTGTATTACAAAGCATTAGCTGAGCAAAAAGCAACCTGAAAGCACTATGAAAGCCCCAACTGTTGACCTAGAATGTCTTGTGGAAAATTATAAAAGCACTTGAAAGGAGTGTAAGTGGGATATGGGAACTGAAGAAGCACTTCTCTGATCAGATTTTCTTAGTTTATTGTTGACAACGGGGAGGCAGGATGTCTTTTAAGCATAACTGTCTAAGATTGATGGCATAAAGGATACTTGAGAGAAATTCAACAAAGGGGAAAGAAAAGCTAAATTGATAAAGGTGTTTCATGTGAAGCCAAACCATGTTGTGGACAGGATATTTCATCTAAATTACCTGATGGAATACCATGTCAATAAGTTTAGGTCTGGAAAGTCCTTTTATGAGAATGAGTGTAATTCAGATGCTCATCTTCTGTGTGTGGCTTTGTGTGTATCTTTCTAAGTCAAACTAGACACTTATTTTTAATATAACCATTCTGCTAATGAAGAGATCAACTATTACAAAGAAATAGGAGGCAGCTCTTAAACTGCTTTCCAACCCCTTTCTTCCAGCCACAACCATGTTGAAAGGTGAAACTTCACAATGCCACTGCAAAGAACATTGTGGGTTGTCTTTAGTGATAGCATAATAGGGGAACATCACAGAAATAAGAGGTAATAATTACACATTTCCTTTTTTGTCTTTCAAAGGTCATAGTTAAAGTCACAAAAAGAAAGTTTTCTTGGTATCACAGAGAGAGAAGAATCACTTCTGAGTCTTGAGAAAACAGGCATTCTGTCTCTCTCCATACATGACTCTATATGTGTCTCTATCTGTTACAAGTTACACACGCAATTTAGCTGGGAATGCATAATCAAGTTCCAAGAAGGAGCTGGCTGTGATGTGGGACAGTGAAATACTGGAGAACTACGATCAGCAATCCTGGCTAGTAGGTGGAGGGATTTTCCTTTACCTATTCCTTCTAAAACAGGAAAACGTGATGATGAAATTATGTCGTCCCAGGAATTTATGAAGTGCAGATTTTGGATTCCAGGCTAAAACGGTCTTTACTTCTGTATGAAGTGGATTGCAGAAGCAGTATGCAGAATGGGTGCTGTGACACAGACATAAAGCAGTACTTTACATCTGCACGTCTTTACGTGGGACACAGCTAGAAAAAAATCACTATGAGGTGGCCCAAAACTGGTGCAGGTTTACCTGAAAAGCTTAGACCATAAACCGCAGCAGTTCTAAACCTGCTTCATGACCTGTCCGGGCTGGAAGGACAGGGAGACTGATCCAATTCTGACATTTCAGGTGTCCCCACTGCTGCTCTGAATGTCCCCACCGCAGTTACCTCCCTCTCTCCGTTCACTTTTTAAGGCATTGCGAGTTGCTATCTATCACGGAGTTCTAACTTGCAAACCAATAGTATGAACAACCCCGAAGCAGGTTTCACTGTGTTACAAACAGAAGACAGTTTGGTCTAAAAAAGATCCCTATATCATGCTAAATAAAAGTGAACATTAATTAATCAAGAGAAAAATAAAAAAGGGATCGAATATTTGAGTAGCTATCATACTCTGTATGGTGACAGAGACATACACATACATAAATACCTAACTTGACACTCCACTTGACTCTTCCTTGTGTGCTATTAATATGACATGTGGCAATTTAAAATTTAGCACAGTTTTAAATATTAAAATGCTGCTAAATAAACTTTAAAGGAAATGTGAAGATATGATAGGAGTTTTCACAATTTTCTGACACAAGAGATATCAAAATGACATTTCAACACCTCGTTTCTATTGTGAGTTGCTGTTAAAACCTATGATTTCAGCAAAAAAAAAAAAAAAACTATGAAGGAAGGGGTTTTTTGTGTTATTTCAAATGTACGTTCTGAGAAGACTTCTGTTTCTTCAAGCTGCTGAAGCAATGTTACCGTTACAATTTTTAATAGCAGTAATATGTCTGCTATTCCTCAGGCTGAAATCTTGTTTGTACAGAAGTCACAAGTGCATAGATTTAATGATAGCAACAATACATTAAAGGCAAGAGAAATCACTTTGCAGGAGTCAGGGGAGGCCCAAGGTTTTTGTTTGCATTCAGGATTTTTGTTCAGGCTTTCATAAAATATTTGCAGACTTTCTTCTGTGCATTGCCTATCCCCACAAGGTGTAAATTTCTAACAAATCAAAGAATATGGTGTTTGAACTTGGGATTTTTGTCATATCTTGTTAAAGATTTAAAAATTTCAGCAGTACCTTTACTTATTCTTTGTACTAGCAACTGGGCTACCAGTCAAACACTAAGATCTATGGGGAAGGATAACCTTTGTTCCCTAGAGACATGCAGCATGGGCTTGACAGTTTATTATACTGACCCTGGGAGAATTTCAAGAGTAGAAACTTAACTCATCTTCTAGACATACTCCTTCAAGATAACTGTAATTATCAAAATAATGATAGCATTTCATAAAACATCATTATTGTTGTGTGTGTAATACTGTACCCATTTCTTTTGCATGTCACAAATACAGATCTAGATGAAACATTTTTTTTTTATTAGCATTTTGACATAAATTGACTCAAGGTCAGAGAGGTTTGACAGCAAATGAGATTTTAAACTGCTACCGGGAGCAGCTCAAAGAAGCTAAAATGAAACAGTTCTCAAGGTCAGCACTAACAAACTCTAGGCAATCCTTGTGAAATTAAACAAAGGAGAGCAAGAAAATAAAGCTCTCCCTCAGAGGAATGCGTGAAGCCTTTGGCTAGCTCCAGAGGAGATTTTCTGTCTTTTGAGTGGACTGCTGCTGAGTCTGACATTCCATCAAATTCCTTCTGCCATTACCGATGTCAGGTTTTTCTCCCGTTCATTCTGCCTGTGGTCGCCAAGTTCATGTATTTGTGGTGGGCTTTGATGTGGATGAAAGTCTGCAGTGGTCTTCACACGGTGTTCGGTGTACATACCAGTGTTGATGTAGACTTGGTAACTAAAGCTTTGATCGTAATTGTACTTTGTACGGGGATCTAATGGCTTCAAAATTGTCTTTACCCCTTGGCCTCTAGGTTGTTTTCCACTGAGATGTTATGAAATTAGGGCAATTTAGAGTGCTACTGTAAAGATCACTCTTACATTCCAGTGTAAAGAGGGTTTCAGGTTTTGTCCACCCCCACTGCTTGACATACCTTAAATGTACCAATGACCTTCCAGCTTAGTTTTTTGTGAGATGCTTACACAGTCAGCTGTTACCTAAAGCAAGAGCCTGTAGTTTTGCAGTCACCGATTCTTATTTCAAGATCCCTTTGCTGCAAGAGTACTACTCTTCCACTGGGCCTGATTGTCCTTCTTCCTTAGGAATGGGAGTGCAAGAGGTATGTCTATCGTGCCCCACTTTCCAGCCTTGTTTTGATGGAAGCTGAAGTCGCAGCACAACCTTTATTCAGACTGTTCCTCTGCATGGCATAATAGTAGCACAATGACAGGACACACTGGATGCTCACTGAGTGGCAGGTAATACAGGTAGAAAAAAGAACCTTTGTCAAGCTTAGTCACAAAAGTCTTTTCAGTTTCCGCTGTGTTAAACACCTCAAGAAGATAGATACTGCTGTTATGCTGTTGTCACATAGCCAGAGACCAGCTCCCATGACTATGCTCTGATAGTATCATCAACTAAGAAGTGCCAGTGGTCAAGAAGACATCAAAGTAGGGAGAAAAATACTTTTGAGTGCTTTTTTAACCATTCATCCTATTCATTGCAGGGTACTGAACCTCGGTCAGGGCAACCCCTGGTATCAAGAGCAGCCCTGCCAAGAAGGACTTGCGGGTACTGGTGGATGAAAAGCTGGACATGAGCTGGCAGTTTGCCCTGGCAGCCCAGAAGGCCAACTGTATCCTGGGCTGTATCCAAAGAAGCGTGGACAGCAGGTCAAGGGAGGGGATTCTCCCCCTCTACTCGGCTCTCCTGAGACCCCACCTGGAGTGCTGCATCCAGCTCTGGAGCCCTCAACATAAGAAGGATATCAAACAGTTGCAGTGAGTCCAGAGGAGGCCACAAAGATGATCAGAGGGCTGGAGCACCTCTGCTATGAAGAAAGGCTGAGTAAGTTGGTGTTATTCAGCCTGGAGAAGGCTCTGAAGTGACCTTATTGTGGCCTTCCAGTACTTAAAGGGGGCTTATAAGAAAGATGAGGACAAACATTTTAGCAAGGCACAAAGTGATAGGACAAGGGGTAACGGCTTTAAACTATAAGAGGGTAGATTTACACTAGATATAAGGAAGAAATTTTTTGCAATGAGGGTGGTCAAACACTGGAACAGATTGCCGAGAGATGTGGTAGATGTCTGGAAGCATTCAAGGTCAGGTTGGATGAGGCTCTGAGCAACCTGCTGTAACTGTCCCTGCTACAGCTTACAGGGAGGTTGGACTAGATGACCTTTAAAGATCTCTTCCAACCCAAACTATTCTATGGTTCTATGATCCCTATGAAATTAGATCTTTACTTAGGAATACGCAGAGCAAATTGTGGATTTTGAAGTTCTGAGACTTTTGAATGAAATTTTTTCTTAGAAGATGGGGAGTGTTGAGTGGTTTGTGTATGTAGATACATGTGAGGACAGAAGAGAATGGGGATCTGGTCTTGGGTGGCTGTATTTCTGCAGTCTTGTATGGCTTAACACTCTGCATTCTGAGGAAACATGGATTTTTTTTTTTTTTTAATTAATATTACTGTGCATTTCAGGGCCAGGCAGCACCTGTGAGAAGAAGATGAAGTGGGTAGGTAAATCCCTGCACTTTTTGCATGCAATGACTCTATCTTTTAAGAGAGGTGAGTTGCTGCTTCTGCTGACTGACACATACGTGCTGTTTGCCTCTTTCTGGTTCATTCTTTCTTATTTATTCTTTCTGTTGTCTAAAGGAAACAAAGAAATAAAGAGTAAGTATTCTATTCTATTCACTTGTATTGCTCTGTGTGTGCTCAGCAGGATCTACCCAAACAGCTGCAGCATTTCATAAGAACACTCAATGAATTCATCCTCGAGAAGTGAAAGAAGCAGGCAGCAGTAAGTGCTTATTGCCCATCACTGCAGATAATGCAATGCAGCTTGAATTCTTCAGAGATTACCTGGAAATGTATTTTATATGCTGTGTTTTTTAACTCGGTATTTGCTCTTGACAGCAGGAATAATGGATGAGATGTGCTTGTTGGGATTTACAGCATGTAAAGGAAGCCATCAGTAGACCTGTGTACCTCATAAATTCTACTTGTCTAGCAATTATTTTTACATATTGGCCCAATTCTCAGTCAGTTGCTGCTTATTTCTCATAACCAAGCCAAATTCTTGTTAGTATGTTTGGTCCTATCTAACCCTTTGGTTGTCCTTTCATCCAGCACCATGAGGAGAAGCTTCATTAGCTGCTGGAGCCATCTGAGCTCTGCTGTTACACAAGGTTTTCTTTCTAGAGAGAGCGTCCTCTGGTTTAGAGGCTGGATCCCTACCTGGCTTTGCTGGTAGCTGTACCGGCAACTGTTGTTGGTGCAGTTATGTCTGAGTGGCAGTGGTGTCATCTGTCTGGTATGATTTAGGGAAGGTTGCATAAGATTGCACATTAATTACACCTTAAACAAAGCTTTGTCTGGCTCCAGATCTATATAAAGAGCATTGGGGAAACTGTTTGGTATGAAGATGAAGGCAGAGTGTGAACAGGATTTTTTTTTTGTTCTGCCCAGTCTATGATATTAGCCCCAGCAGATGTTTTCTTTGGCCATGATCCCAGTACCCATGGAAGGCAAATCTCTGCTAGTGCGCTCGTGCTGAAATATCTCCTTCAACTCTAGTGTTTTCCCCATGAAAGGCCATTCAGATGTCTTGGTGCACATTGTAGAATCATAGAACCATAGAACGGTTTGGGTTGGAAGGGACCTTAAAGATCATCCAGTTCCAATCCCCTGCCACGGGCAGGGACACCCTCCACTAGACCAGGTTGCTCCAAGCCTCATCCAGCCTGGCCTTGGACACTTCCAGGGATGGGGCACCCACAGCTTCTCTGGGAAACCTGTCCCAGCCCCTCCCCACCCTCTCTGGGAAGAATTTCTTCCTGATGTCCAATCTAAATCTCCCCACTTTCAGTTTAAACCCGTTACCCCTTGTCCTGTCACTACAGGCCCTTGTAAAAAGTCACCCACAGCTTCTCTGTAGCCCCTTCAGGTACAGGATTTCCACATGAGCCACTGGTCTTTGCCTCTGTTTTTTCTGAGCAGCAAGACAAATTGGCTGGGACTGAGCACAACACAGCCAGTTTGCACCTGGCTCTAAAGCGAGTTTGGTTATAGCTCGTGTATCTGTACTTAACAGTGTAGTTCAGCAGTAAAGTCAGATTCCTCTGGGCAGGTTTTTAAAGGTGTTTAGTGTCCAAAATATGCAGGTAGGTTGGGAGTAGTGCCTATGTGCCTGCTTTCCCATATGATTCTTAGATGTTTTACTCAGTGGAGGACAAGATCCTGGCTAACTGGTCTTTGTACCGCAGCTGGTAGCTGGCTGGGAGAGAAAGGGACCTTGTAATTTATGTGGCTGGAAGAACAGCATTCATGTTGCTTCCTTTTAAAGGGAAGTAGATGAAAACAGATGCACTAAAATACTTCTCTGTTTTGCTTCTAATTTAATGGTGAATGACGAAGGTATTAAAAAATGGTCCTTCCTGCTCGTTTTGATTTCTTTCCCCTAGCTTAAGGTAGTTGGGAAATGCCACAATTGCAAATTGAAATGGGGTATGAAAAGTAAGTTATCATCAGAGATATCCCACCTTGACTTCATATGACCAACTTTTAGCATGATAGGTTAAAGTAAAGTATTTCTTTTAACAAAGAGTTCTCCTTGTGTTCAGTGTGAAACCTTGTTCAAGGAACCACATAAGAGCAACTGCAAGAGACACCAAGGACACAAAGTGCTCTGTGTTTCTTCTGCATTGCTTTATGGGATTTGTAGTTTCTGATATGGGTCGAAGCTCCACGGGAGATGTTAAAAGCACTCTGCTTGATAGCAGCCTTGCTTTTTTCACTCCTCCTTTGAATGCTTCTGTCACAGTTCAGAAAAACACATACAAAAGCTTGTGTTCATATCACTTCAGAATAAACCTGCTTTTCCTCTTTATCCACCATCTGAGTCTAACCATTCTCCATTTATCACACTGCAGTGGTTTCTGGAGCCACAGCTTGTGTTGTGACACTCTTATGGTGATGATTGCTGTTTAGTGAGTATCAAGTACGCTTGCTGCAGAAACAGAAAAGACAGAGCGGTGCACTCAGAGGTGCTCACAGGTCTGCTCTAAGCTGCACTTCAGAAACAGAAAATACAATAGACCTCCAAGAAAAGCACTTGTGTTGCTATATGCAGGTCAGCAATCCCACGGAAGTTCTTCGTTGGATCAGAGCTTCAGAAAGTTTCACAGATAAATTTGTCTTACAGAGGCACTTGAAAAAAGAGAGGGAGATCATTTGAGGAGAGACTTCTTGGAGAGGGAAAATTAGAAGAATGGGAAGGAACCAGGCTGGAGTCATAGTGGTACAGCAGCATCAAAGCAAGAAATTTAAGTCTAGTATAGCAACATCCAAACAGGGGAAAATGAACCATTCATCAAATGACAGGGGGGGAGGCAATGGCATTTTGAACAAACCGGGCTGTCAACAGAGAGGGTGAATTGCAAGAGGAGTAACAAAGCCAATGAAAACCAAGAAAGTTCTTTGCTTTTCCAAGAACTGTATTGTCACAACCACTGGGGCTGTGTGGAAAAGAAATACATAAGACAAATTGTGACTCTTAATCGATTTTAACACTAATCTTATACAGACACAATCACCACTGAAGCCATAGATGTCAAGATAATATAAATTAGGCATATATTTCTGTCCGGTATAAAAAAAAAAGATTATATGGGAGAGGAATTGCTTGTATGAAGAACCAGCTGCTCTGTAAAAAGAATGAAAGAACAGACTGTATATACAGGATTAAAATAAATAGCGCTGTCTTGTACATCTGTCTCTTTTAGAACATCAACATGAGCTGAACAGTTGATGCTGCAAAACTCCCTTAACTGGCACAGACATTTGGTAGTTAAGTGACCGCCCCACTCCCAATCCCAGCCCCACATCTATACTCTCTATTGGGAACATCTTCTAATTCTTGCCTGGATTGTAGTTTAGATGGGCACAGTGCAAAATAGTGAACAAAACAACAATGCATAATGTGCAATTAAGCTACCAACCAAGCAGAGGAACTAATGTAAAGAAAAAAGCATCATACAGGGAGGCTAATACAGTGATTTATACCTGCTCAACATGACTAGTCTGTCAGCTGCACAAGGCCTGCCTGCTTTTATTTTTCACAGCCAGTGGGGTCATTAGGGTTGCCTCCTAGCACTCTTCTGCCTGCTCTGAGAGTCCAGCAGGTCCTGGACCCAGGCATACCTCATGTCTGTGATAGATGGAGGTAATTTTCTCTGTCCTTTCTCATCCCACCAGGGATTTTCTACAAAACCATGCAGGAAGCCCTGACCCTGGAGTCCTCTATTCCCATCCCTGTGAGAGGGAGCTGGACTTCCCTGGCTTCCTTGTCCATTCAATCTTGAATAATGAAAGAAGGACCAGCCTTCCCCAAGACCACAGGAAACGGAATTCTTTAAAGCCTTCTGTGTAAACAGAATGTTTTATCTTTTCTCTCTCTGAGGTATTGGTTTTTCTTGGGTCTGCATCACCAGTGTGCAGAGATCCTACTCTTCTTTTTTACTGTCACAAAAGGAACATTTTAGTTATGCTGCGGAAGGGAACTGTCTCTTTGGACACATTAAACAAGGCCTAGATCCCCAACATGTGGTAGGAAAATTAATGCTGGGTTTCAGCCTGAAGACTCCAGTATCTCTATTTTAAAGAGGTTTTTCTCAAGCCAATGAGTATCCTCTTCCAAACTACCGTGTACTTGCTCTTAACTCAGAGACAGCCAAGAAAGAGCAGAATCAGGCCAGTAACTTCTGCTGTTTGCCTCAGGTGAGTCAGCTACCAAGTATGGTCCTAGGGTGATTACCAGTACTAAGTATAGCCTATTTATTCCTTCACACACTGCTGCCAGCCTCCAGGTTTAACGAGATTTGACATACAAGATGAATCTCCCAGTGCCAAATAATAGCACTTAATTTGTAATAAAGCTGTTGGGCCCAAAGTCATCTGGGCATGTTGCTGCTGCTGTAGTTTATTGTAGAGAGGAGCACAAAATGGGTCTTTCTGGGGTGCAGGTTGATTTGTTAGAGTTTTTTTGTTTTGTTTTGTTTTTCAAAGTGGGAGCAAAATGGGTAATCCAAGTGCAGATGTCCTGAATTTTCTATTTAAGAAATAGCAGAAGCCATGCTGTTACTAAAAGGCCACCCAGAGATGGCTCTAGAGTAACAGTTTGAAAAATCTGATTAAAGACTCCCCAGCTGACTAAAAGGCACTGATTCACACTAAGGAGATTAAAACAAATTTACAAAGCAGAACCAAAGTGTCTATGAAGAAGGATTTTTTGACAATGGAGCCACCAGGAGTGAAATCACCAGGGAGGGAGTGTTGACAAGCAGGTGTCATTCCCAGAAGAAACACCTTGGGTATGAAAATGTGGTTGAGGATCCTGGGAATGGAGAATGCCTTTCTAAAACAGTCACTATTTTTGTCCTCTCAGTGTTGTTTCTTTAATTGAATGGAAGTGCAACCATTGGCAGGAGGAAAAGCCAAGGTGATGAATCTCCTCTTACTTGGAATCAACAGCAAATGCCCACACTGATTTCAGCTGCACCTCGTTTTCACCCTGCAGTAATGAGACGTAAGTAATGAAACCTGAAGCAAGTTAGGGTCTTCATTTCAACCCTTATTTAACAGCATCCTGCTATTAAATATTCTGATTGTAACTTTGGAAGGTAAACTAAGGCACTTTGAAGTACATCCTTCCGCTTTGTTGAGTAGCAAAGGTAAGTCCCCCTGAGTTATGTTGTCATTTACTGTTATTTCAATGTGCTCATCAACATCTACTGAAGTTTGGTTCCCCTCATCTGCTGAGTCTCCCATCTCACCGTGCAGCAGCTCTAAAGTACCTCTGTGCCCAGATATGGGGCTTTCCCTGGGCCAGGCAGCGGGTGCTCACAGCATGAAGGGTGCAAGGTGCTGATCTGTTTCCTCTGGCAAACGGCTGTCAGCTGGGTGAAGAAGTCCTCCAGATGGATTCAATCCACCAGTAGGCTGTGAAGTGAATAAATCAGAGACTGCAGTTAGTAGACATGTCCTGGAGGACTGCAACATCACTGGAGCATACCATGTCATGCATCCAAGCAGTACAGGTAAGGCAAGAAAAGCTTAAAAAACTGAGATATTTTCAGTTCCATAGCTGATAATACATTTTGGACGTAGAGAGACTTTAAAACCAAATAGAAATAAAGGTCCAGAAACAGGCAGTGATACTGTCACACAATAGAAAGTGAGGTAGTAATTCAGGAGAGTGTCAAAGATGGGCACCCAGCACTCCTTCGGATATGCTAGTGTGTTTCAAATATCTCTACCCAGGACCAGCAGATGTGATCTAAGATCTAGTGAGGGTTCTGAAGTAACAGCAGGAGGCAAGATAAGGTACTTCACAGCATTTAACAAGCACCTGAGTTGCTCCCCTACTGTACAAATCAGGAAATTAATTTTGAAGGGGTAGTTAGGATAATTGGAATGGCCAAATTATATTTTACCATGAAGGGGTCAGTTCTGCAGTTAGCTAAGTACATTCCTTTTCATCAGTGGCCAGAAATAATATTTTTCACTAATGATATTTCTCTCACCACTTTGCCAGCTCTGGAGTCTCACCTCATTTCAGAAAAGAAGGTAGAGATTCATAGACCACTTGGTGTCAAAGTGTTGCTAAGACCTTTCACTATCACCGCACAAATATTACAGCAAGAAGCAAAGACAGCCTTAGTGGAACAATCGGAAGGCGGCCTCAGCAACACAGACGTTAGGTGTAAAGCACCTAACTCCCAGAGGAAGTTATTTGGGCATCTTTCTGCCTCTGACTAAATAACACCCGCAAAATGCGTACCAACACCCTTGTGCTTCTGCATTCATTGCACAGCACTGCTAATTAGTTTAGCACCAGTTTTCTTCTGAGGGAGGAACAGTGGGCGGGAAGCTGTAGGCAGAGGAATGTACAGAGGGGAGAAACAAATCTTAAGATTTGGAAGACTAGAGAAAAGAGAGGAAGAAGAAAAGAATGGGCTAGTAAAGAAAAATAAATCTGATATTATAAAACTGCAACAAGGAAAAATAATTTCTGTTATATGGCAAGGATATTGCCTATGGAGTTATCCCTTTTATATCTGAGTCACCTTCCAGCTGAGCTGGAAGTTAACTAGAGGTATAGAATAGCTCACAAGCAGATGTGGAACAAACCAACAGCCAGAGACCACAGAGAAGTAAAACAAAACTGGTGGAGGTTTATAACAGAAGTAATCTTGGGTTTAGTGCTGCCAGTCTAGATGCAGAATTGCATCCCTGATTCAAACACTCACTGTTGCATGACATCCTGTAGAACTTCCAACACATGCTGCTGGGTATTGGCTTCATGAGCACTGGCTGATAGCTAAAGAGGCAAAAATCAAACAGCCTGCAGTTACTTCTCTGTTCTTGTTCAACAAGGCTCATGCCCTTTATGATGACCATCCACAGAGATTAGAAAGCATGCTTTAGAAATCCACAGCTAGGAGAAGAAATACTCCATGATACACTGAGGAACGATACATTCCAGTTGACTGCTGAATTCCTTGTGTTTCTTCTTTACTTTGTCTTTACCACACCTTACTCAGAAATAGTAGACTAGTACCAATGAACTAAGGAGAACTAGTTTTAATCCTGCTGAGCCATACCCCTTTCCTCTACGTTTCCTTTGAAAACAAGGACTATGTCATATTGCTTTTCAGCAACTATCTCAGGCAAAGCCACAACACACCCTGCTCCAAGCATACCTCCCATCCATGCCTGTCTCAAAGGCTGCCTACATAAACATCCGTGGGAGCTTGCAGTACCTGACCTGAACTTGCCTGGTGACATTCTTAGTCACTCAGCACGTTGCTAATCCCGTCCCAAGCTAGTGGATGTGCCAAGAAATGTAGACCCTTTCACATAGCACAGCATCTTGGCCCATTCTTCCAGGTCCACATCCTGCTCGTCTGCAAGTACCCCCTAAAAGACAAAACCAAGTGTGCATGTACTCAGTGATTACAAGGCTGCTCGGTTTAGGAAGATGTGGAGTATCTTGTCCAGTTTTTACTGACCAATTTGCTCGTATTGGTAGAAAATAAGTTCTTTTATAAGGAATTCAGATATTGGGTCATAACTTTCATTTGGCAACTAGTGAATCATGGACATTCCTTCCTGCAAAAACTTACTGTATGACAATTTTCTCTTTGATTTACTTTATGTGCAATGTAGATGAAATACCACTATCATAGGAAAAGAAATGGTTCTAATATCAATATTGATTGCTGAGGAGATCATCTTTAGCTCACCAGTTGAGGGGAGGTATTATATAAACTTACTACGCACAATTGCCTCGCTTAACAACATGATGTGTGGCTAATGAAAACAAATGTCAGCTCCTTGCCATGAAGTATAAAGTAATACACACACATTTCCAGCTGGGCAAGCCACTATCAACGCATTAAACAGCTTTTTCAACTGAAATGATGTATCAGGCAATTGAATGATCACAGCAGGCAGCTATGAACACTACCAAGAGCAGCTCCACTTCTTGAATACTGTATGAAAGATGCTGGCTTTCCTGGGCAGAAAATGAACCTTCTCGTTAGTTCCGAAGGTCTGGGGACCACCGTACCTCCTGGAGTCAATGAAGAACATTAAGCACATTGCACCACATACTCTGACTCTGCATCTCACAGCTCTGGATGATTTATTCACAAAAGAAATTTGATTATCCCTTTTTAAGCGTAAAGACATGAATGTAGCTGGATTTAAAGTGAATCAGCAGGTTCGATCAAATCAAAGATTTGACCCTGTAAGGGTGAGGAACTTCAGCTGGTGCAACCCAAGGGACCTGTACGGAGTTCGCTCACTTGATTCATGCAGTCTTTAAGGGCATTTTAGGCAAAGTGAGCAGCTTGGCTTAAAATAAAAGCCATTTAGTCTGAAGATACATAACAATAATGACTATCCTAGTCAAGGTTTTTTTTATTTTTAATAATATAACACTTCAGTACATCAGTTCCTTGGCAGCAGTTTGTATTTTCTAATTGGCAATTCAGCCAGTGTATACTTGTGTGTGTAGGCTCAGGGCACATATATCAAATCCCCTAACTTTCACTGCTATTGTATACTGTCACTGCCACCCCCATGGGTGTTTAAAATAAAGCAAGATGTGATTCTTTGTAACGTGGCCTTACGCAGGTCAGCAACTGAGAGTCAGCCTCCCATACAGAGCTCAAGGACCTGCTCATGGCTTTAACAAATGGAAGTCACTGCTAGGTTTTCAGTAGATCACATGCAACCATCGATGTATGGCACACTGGGAGAGCTAGCAACACTAATTTGGTAGAGCAGATAATAAGTAAGAACAAAAGTAACTTTAACAGGGCAGGAAATAAGAGGGGTTTTTTTTCTTAAACCCACCAAAATTGTTAATACATTGAAAAGCCTAATGATTCACTGAACTCTTTGATTTGAAAGGCAGAAAGTCTAAGAGGTTTAAAATACTGTTCTTTCTGAAGAGCAATTACTTGTGATTTAATCAGCTATGCATTTAAAAAAAAAAAAAAGAAAGAAGCTGTTTTACGTAGGAGAGCAAAATGACTCACTAAATGAACCTTCACCATAGGGAAAAAAATCTGTATTACCATCAAAGTAGTGAACGTGATTCAAAGAAATATGCAATGAGACTTGACAGTGAAGATGTGAGAGATGGAAAGTCACCTCAGTTCATTCTGCAGCCTTCAGCCAAAAGAAGGTCTAAGATCTGATTTTACTGTCGGATACGATGGGGATCTTGAAATTTCTTGTCAATAGGAAGCCAAGCGTAGCAGAAATGCACAAGTTCTTATACCAGCCTCTCTGTTTTATCCACTGGTGAATCTAGTACCACTTCTCAGAGCTCTCCGTAGTGGCAATGACTGCTCTCATCAGCTCTCGCCGCAGTCACCAACTAAAATGAAACCGAACTGACAATTAAGTAACGTGACTGGAGAAGAAATCTGATCAAAGTAAATACGCATTATGGATAGGAAGGTGGGAGAATGCACGAAGTATCTGCAGGGATTTTTTTTCTTTCAGGCAAAAGTTACCTGTAACACCAATATGCATGTATGTAACTGCACGTTTATCCAGATACCCAGACTTTGTGCATGCAAATGCACAGTGGACGTTATGTAGGCATATGTAGAGAGACCAACAAAAATCACACATTGATTCCCAAGGTGGAACCTAATTTATACCCTTTTGATGCCTTTCTCCATGACTGGAAGCCCAAGAAGTACTTCAGTACAAATGGTACATGAATAATAACGGTTGTATTTAAATACGTAGGAGGCCTGAATGTCAGCTACTCTCGAGAATGATACCAGCTAAAACTTATTTTTAAGGTTTTCAGCTCATTTCCTAGAATGACCCAACAACTGAATATTTTCATTATATGAGTTTATGGGATTATAAGGTTTATGGCTGCATAAACCAGCTTTTTTTAAAAAAACTTCCTTTACTGACTAAATTGAAATGTTATGATAAAATAATCTGGTCTGGAAGAAAATGCAATTTTAAGAGCTAGAACCACTAAATGGCCACTCAATTTTTGTATTTACAGTGGTTTGTATTTCAAATAGAATTTCTATTTCTCTTGAAGGAACTAGGAAGACGATTATATATTCACAGAGCATTTGCAAGCATCTGTCCCAGATCCACGTGCACTTGATTCAGCTGTGTGCACAAATAGCATGAGTTTGATAACAAACGATCAGAGCTGGTAATTAGCGCAGACAGCTCCCTAATTTGCACAGGAAGTCAGCGCAGTTGTTTAAGCTAAGAAGGTACCTTGGTGCATGCATTGATCACAGTTGGAATTATTTGTGTCAGTGGGAATCCAGCGTATCTGAGGAAACACTGTACAATTCTTAACAGTCTAGAAATGAAACTAATGGAAGAAATTCTTCTTCTGTTCCGAGAATAAATCAGTTTTCCCTTTCAGAATGCTTTGAAGAACTTCTTTTACGGTATCTCACACAATATCTTCTCAACCATCGCGGTGATTAATAGGAGGCACGTCCTTTATTTCTCCTGCCGTTCTGTTCCTCCCGATAATCACAGCCTAAAGAAGTGGTGTTTGGGGAATAAGCGTGCGAGGTTATATGGGACATCCTGGATGCAATCCACCAATCTTCTCATTCATGAATAATAACTTGAAAGAAATAATAAGAAAAAGATGGTGCTTTGATTCCTAAGACTTGCAACATGCAGCTTCAAATTCTGCACAGAACATCGCGCCCTGCGCCCTAACGCTGCTCACCTTGAGATACTGCTGTGAAAGGCAGCAGAGGCGTCTCCCTCGCCAAGGGAGCAAAGCAAAGAGGTATTTGTGGTGATGTATGGGCATCATTTGTAGATGACAAAAGCAGACAATTACTTCCCTTACTCACCTGGGGGCCACATACCAATAGGACTAAATGGGAAGGTGAAAAGTGCTCACTTGCTGATGGATGGGTTGTGTATTTATCGGGTATTATGCCTCCATAGGCTCACTGTTTACTCCCCAAAATGCCTCGGAGACTACAACGCTGAGGCTGGGACATGTGTTCTTACTTTATATAGTGCCTAAAATGGCACAGGGGAGACAAGTTTTCAAAGATTAAATCCATTGCCCAGAACATCTTTACATTTCATCTTCAGCCCTTTTTTGGTATTTGTGTACTAGATATCAGAAAATGGTGCTTTTTATTTAAGAGAGAGGATTTTTCTCTACTATTTCCTTACCCCTCTGCTTCTAATTCCATTTCTAAGCAATAGACGTGACCATGAGCATTATCATTCACCTCCAAAATTTCACAAAGATGAGAGAGTATGTTCATCTCAGCTCCATAACCCTTTTTAGGACAGCCTAAAATTTTGATTCAAAGCCAAATTTATTTGGCTACCAGACTGATTCAGATTCAAGGTTTTTCCTTAATCATAGGCTGAGCCTAAGCCCCACTGTGCCTGGTGGACCTATAAGTCTCCTCCATGGCTGTTGTAGCTCATGTCACTATGCCTGATGCCCATCTTGAATTCTCTGTATTTATTACAAAATAGATCAGAATGCTGCAAGGCAATGACTAAAGTTTTAAGGGAAGAGATGAATGGGGTTTTTTTCTTTTTGATGGTTGGTTTGGTGCTTTTATTTCTCAATGTCTTTTAATAAAATTTTGATATAAATTCTATCCTGGATGTACCATTTTCTGACATTAATGGCATTTTGGTCCATCAAAGTGTTCTCACCCATAACACTCTCATCTCTAGATTTCTCTGTCCGATTCTGTCACTTTGCCAAAAAACGCATTAGTACATACTTGAGATATGAAGACGACCCAGGGGTCGGGTTTTGTGTGCTGCCTCCATTGGGTCTTTCCTGAATTATGTACAGCAGAGGACATACTGACTTTTGGAAATGCACTTAATCTATTAATAAATGGATTGTTGATATACATACAGATGTCTCAGTTACATGTATATCGATGTTAATTCTGAGTACCACTATAAAGATTGATATAATGATGTAAAATAACATTTCTATGTTTTTCAATTATTCTCACAGTTATTTTTTGCTGCAATTCAACTCTCAAAATATGTATCTGGTACTCAGTGACCTACATTAGCTTTTCCCAAGTTGTCTACTCAACTGTTGATGTATTTACAATAGCCCAATACCCTTCCAGTAATTGCTGTTACTAGATCTGAGGCCTTGTACTAGAGAAAGACCTTGCAAATAGACTGCATCAATGCCACTTCCAGGGATAGAGAGTCCCCCTCCAGGCAGTGTGTTGAAGTCCTGCATAGGCAACAGACTGAAGCAATAAGAGATTTATTATGAAGGAAATAGCTTCCTGATCTAAGCGCACAAAATGCCATTTTAGCAGAAGTTCAGAGAACTTTTATTTAGCTAAGGAAGTCAGCATGGGATGTCTATCTACGTGACAGCTTGTTTTATCACAGCCTCCCTTGGTACCCAAAATACTCTGGGTCTTCATCACTTCACCAGAAGTCTTACCAGACTTTGGGTAGCATTACGGGTAAATGTCAGAATATCTTTCTCTGGCTTATCTATGCCTGTTTGCTTCCCTACAAAATAATGCTACTACTAGTTCAAACAGTCCTTCTTCAACTTTTGTGTAGATTAACCATTTAGCATTTCCTCATCTCATTATAATTTAAGATGTATGGCTTTAAAAAGTCTGTATCTTAGAAAATTTCCATCTCTGTTAATATGGTAACGCTATTAAAAGTAGCATTTGTATTTCCCTAGTTCCCAGGTTTTACAAGGAGAAAAGTAATAAGTAATAATACAATTGAATTATTTAATTCCATAATCATTTTCAGACTGTATAAAAACTACTGAAGGAAGCTGTTAGATGACAGCTAATATCTGCATGTTCGTAAGCATTAGGTGAACTATAAATACAGAGGGACTGAATCTAAAATATCAAATGTGAATTTCCTCTTTTCAACTACTTAGCCTGGGCGAAGGACTGTGACAACAGTGCAGTGAGTAAGGGAGTTTTGGGTGTTTTAGCAGTAAACACTGACTCACCTGCCCAGTGCTCTGAACAAATAATCATTACTGACAAATATAAGCCTATTTCAGACATAACCCAGGACAGCAGAAGTTATATAAAAGCCTAAGATATTTTGTCCCTTTCCAGTGGGGAAAATACCGTGAGTTCAGTTCATCTCAGCCATTCTCTGCCGTTTGCAGCCCAGCCCTCAGGAGAACAAGTCTTGAGGGCTTTGCACCACTTTCTCACGTATCTTCCTTGGTATCAGTCCCCTCTTTGAGTCTCTGGTGGTTTTCCTCCCCATCCAGCATGTCTGTCGGTGCAAGAAGGCTGCAGCTCGCGAGGTACAAAACACTGGGTATCCTTGGATCCCAAGTGGCTTAGCAGAACTGCTCACCACGTTGTGAGGTTAAACGCTTTGATGCGTCTGCGCTCACCGGAACAGCGGCAGCGGAGTCACTTTTACGAAGCCTGAAGATATTCAGCACTGGACACAAGGTAGGGCTGCAGGTTGTAGACGTCAATAAGTGTACAGTATTTTAATTCTTATCTAAATGGAAAGATACAGCTTTCATGTTTGTGGACAAAAATCCATTATGCTCGCCACTAATGAAACCTTACCCATCTTTTCCTAGCTCTACCACACCAGCGCAAAGACAACACATACATCATACTCCCCATAGACAAGCAAAGTGTTTACACTGTCCTTTTGCTAGCAACAAAATGCTTTTCCACCAGCTGAATTTATCTACCCTTTGTAATTGCTCAGCCTAATTAACACTCCGGTAAATCGCACACCTGTGTTACCTTCACATCCCTACACACCCGCTCTTCTGCGCTGACACTGTTGTTACACCATTAAAAGGTTTCCGACTTGCCTGAGTCTTCCTGGAGACCACAGCACGCGTGCGTTTCGTGCTTTTCCATGAAGGATGAGGAAGATGCAGGCTGGCTCAGAACTCTCAAACGGAATCTATTTTTAGAGTCCTCTTTTTCTGAGAAACTAGTTTTCCCACTGGAAATAAGTCCTTGGGGGAAAAGTCATTTCCACCTCATTTGTTAATCTAAAATATCTTTGCTTTTGGCTTCCTGCTATGGAGCACAGAACTGCTGCATCTAGTTAATTTTGCAGTCTTGCTAAATGACAGTGAGATTTATTTAGAAGGAAACCAAATTTAGTCCCATTAGATCGTGGCAACAGTTACATGAAAAAAAAGCTAAAAAAAATCTCCTTGTTTTAGTGTTGGAAAACTCAGTCCCTGAAACCATCATATGATGTATGTGAAAGTTAATCAAAGCACCTACCCCTAGGACACAGCAAAGGGTATAGCTGCAGGGGAAACCCTACGGTGTCTGGCACTCCCGAAAGAGGATCTCCTCTATGAAACTGAAATGTTACAGCCAAAGAGTAAGCAAAAGATCAAAGTATAAGGGAAACAGATTTGCTGTTAACATGAATCTATAAAACTCTGCTGCAATGAGACCTTCAGGCTGCTGCTGGAAGTCGTAAGTCTTAAAATTATGGATGTGTTCCTTCGGTTTGCTATTGTTCTCCTCAATATCTTCCCTGTAACAATGGACACTCTGGGTTCATTACCCTGTTACAAAATACATTCATATTGACTGGACTGTGCACACTAGAGTGACTGTGAGTGCAGCTATTTATGCCTTTCTTAGAAATAACAGACCGGAGCTACACTGCTCCTGGTTATAAGGATGAGCCGCCCCAGTCGTACTGGCGGTACGGTTGATGTGATATGTATATCAACAGTATATCAACACACACCCCCATGCAGTTCCAAGTAGCTCCACCACAGCTCCTAAACAGCCCAGTTTCCCCAGTCCCTCTCCATGCAGAAGTAAGGTGGGAAAAGGGTAAGTAGCACCTTGGAACTGTCTCTCTACTGTATGGGAAAGAAATGAGCCAGGTAAACCAGGGAGCCAAATGCCAACCAAGATGAGACCATAATAATTAAGTTCCAGGAATGACAATTTCCTTCTTCCCATTCTTTCCTAGGAATGACACACTAACACCATATCACAACAATGTTATTGATACAATAACTATTGTACCCTATTCTATTCCTATATAGGAATATTAGGAATATTCCTATGCTCAGTGACGGTGTGAAGGCTGAAATTAGCTCAGATCCTGCATTTTGTCCAAGTATATTCTGAGTGAGTAGGCATTGCTAGGGCTATAGTATCAGTATTTGAGCACTAGTAGAGCCCAAGGGACAGGTTACAGAAAGGTCAGCCTGCTCTTAATTCAAGCTTGAGACACAAAATTCACAATGGAAATACTTTATGTGAATTTTGGAAGGAAAATTCACTTGCTGTTTCACCAAAGATATTTTTAGTGGACATGCTATAAGTATCAATGGTGTTTCCAACAGAAAATTTTCTGAGGTTATTTCCAGGCAAAGAAATAGCTAAAATAGATGACCTAAAAACAACTAGGCATGTTTTGACAAGACTCCATTTTTTTCCCTGTGAAAAGGTGTCATGATTCTGCCTGGAAAGAGAACACACTTCAGAACCAAAAACTGTCGGGAAAGAGAACTGCTACCTTCTGCCTGTTCGGAGCTGTCACGGACTCACAGCATCACTGTGGCCAACCAACCTTGGACCAAATTTTCACCAGTGCCCACAGTATTGCTGTCTCCATCTCAGACCTTTAAAAACCAACATCCAACTGATGCTGGGCATCTTTTGGTCCAAACCATGTCTTTGCGTATGCCACCACTACGTCCCTTCTTTGCTTGTAACACAGCACAGAATTATTCAAATGTAGGATTATCTTCAGCTGTCTATAGCTCAGCTGTTGGTAACAGTCCAGTTGCAGAGACATGTGTGAGCTAATGATTTACAGTATTTACCCTCAGGATAGGTTCATGTGAGGCAAGCTTAGCTATGCACTGTGATTACAGCACAGGCCTGTCCTTTCTGTCCTTACCTGCAGAAAACAAGAATCATGATGTATCGTCTCCTCCTTTTGAATGCACAGAGATCCAGCAAGGCAAAACTCTGTAAGCGTGTGTGTTTTTATAATTTATCAATATTATTGCTCCACTCTTTTTTTTTTTTCCCATAAAAGTGAGCTTTGATATGAATAAATTTATTATGGCAACAGCCATTGTTAAACCCATTATCAACCTGCTCACTGTACAACTGAAAGCCCTGGAAAATAATGAGAAAGTGGTTGTGCCCATTACTTTAATTAGATTTTCAGTGTAATAGTACAAGCAGATAACATGATGCCTGGAATGAATGTTTTGTTTGGATTTGATTCGTGTTTTTTTCAGCTAGCTCTGTAGTTATTTCTTGCCTGAAGTATGGCTAATTTTTTTAATAGGTATAAACATAGACTTCTGTATTTACTGGTACATACTCAGAAGTCAGACAAGGATTTCTTCTTGGTGTCCAATCTATAGTTGTCATATAACGTGTATGGCTGTCACAGACCAAGAAATCAAAGCATCCAGGCAGAGCAGCACTGGAGGAGCGAGGACTTTGAGAGACCTTTGCTGAGTCACAGAACCTTTTCCTGGAGATTTGCTTTTCAACTACATCCAAGCTGAGTGATCAAGATTCTCCAGGGAGCAACGTTAGATGTGAAAGCTGCTGGTTCTACCCATGTTAACAAAATGATCTGTAATAGTAGAGGGAATGGGAAATGTTGTGCCATCTAAATAATTGTTTAACCATTAGATGGGTCTCATCTTGATTACAAAAAGTGTCAATTTCCATGAAATCTCAGCTAGGTGCAGAAATCTTTGAGAAAGCATCATGCTTAATATCTTTATACAGCAGCATCCACAAGAAAGGGTGCCTGGAATTCTCTGTGCACTGATGGCTTTATTTAAGCTAGCGGAACCCGTGTAAATAGTGCCTACAGTAATGCACAGCATCGTGGCTCTGCCAAAGTTTGCTCAAAAGCCAAAAGACTTGAGGCAGAGACTGATGTCTGAATAATAGAAGGTGTCCCTTTTGTCAAGAAAGTCCAGTTCGGAGCCTCCAAATTCTGTTGCTTTTATCATGGAACTTCAGCTGCCTGGAGAGAGCCAGGGACTGGAAGCCAAGCTACATAACGAAAAATGAGTCAAGCAAGAGTCTGAAGGGAAATGAAGCAGCTCTGCGATTCATGCCAGCTCCGGCAGCTGCTCCGTTGCGATACCTGTCCACGTAGCCAGGCCAGCTGGGTGACAGTGTCAGATGCTCTCCCCTAAGTCATCACAGTATGCGGGTGAGCTACTGGAAATGAGAAAAAACCCTGGAAAATTCACAGTATGTCAAAACTTTTTCTCCACGGTGACATTTAACTGTCTTAACAAAAGGGCAGAGGAAGAGAGTGAGGCTTGTATCTGCATTTCTACGGTGGGCTTACTGAGAACTGGGGTTTTTCTTCTTGGTTAAAGCTCCAAAAACCAAAGTGCCACAAGAAACGTTCAGCAACAGGTAAAAACAACAAAACACCACCACCACAAAAACAACCAGACACCTGACCAACCCTCTTCAGCTTCCTGAATACAAAAAATAACCTGAAGTGTCCTAATGGCTTAGAAACAAGAACAAAAGTAAGAAGATACCCCAAAATGTTACCTATTCTGGTGAAAAACTATTCTATTCTAAGCTTGTCACATCTGAGAAGTCCAGATATGTGTCTCTTCTCATTAAATCACGAGGTTTCACACATTCAGAACTGCTTTTCTCATGCTTCATAAAATTTTTGAAGCAGAAAAAAGTGTAATGGTTAAAAAGCTGTTGTGAATTGAAAATTTGAACAGAAAAATAAATAGATTCAGGTCAAGTTCATTTTGATGTCTTCAATTTTAAAACACATTTGCTTATAAGTAGTTTAAATTTTGAAATAAAAGTTGATTTAAAAATTGAAAACCAAAGTTAGTAATTTAAGAAAATCTTAGATTTAAACAATTCCAGCTTTTATACAAGTCAAGAGTGAAGAAAATTGTCAAAACTGATCCTTTCTTTCAATGAATATAATCGCAAAATATGGATAAATCAACATTTTCTGCTGAAATATGTTTCAGAAAAATACCCAACCAGGTGTGATAGGCACAGAAAAGATTACCAATTAGTCTTACTGGATATATTTAATTGCATAGAGGTAGCATTTCACTGTCAGTTTCTCAAAAATTAATATCTAGGATTATTTGCATTGACAAAAAGCTGAACTGAGATATTAGGTCTCAGCAATAAAAGTGGTCTTTCACAAGCTCTGTAAACAACAAAAGATTTTTCTCCTTTCAGATTCCATGCATATGAAATAAATATAAAATTAACAGTGTGTAACTTCTGCAGTGGGAGATAAAGAATACGACCAAAAAAACCCACCCCAACCTGCAATACGTTACACAACTTTTACACTCGTTTTTCCCCTTCAGTACTGTATTTCCATAATTCTCTCTGACCCCATCATCTTCTACTTTTCTATTTCTTTTCCTGCTGAAACATCTGAGCAAACCTATCATTTATTGCCTTGCACCTCTTACGTGCCATCTCACTGTATGTAAATCACCGTTGGATGCTTTTCCTTTAACAAAACCACATTCTACGAGTTTCTTGCCTCTCCTAATGGACCCTTAGATATAAAATCTCACTGTCCACAGGTATTTATGAGCACGGCATGTAACTAATGCAAGATGTAGAGTATTTCTTAAATTGGGTTAAGTCTGAGAATGGGAAAAAGAGATCCTCTGTTCTTATGCAGAGTGGGGTTTACATTTGTCTGTGGACCAGTGGGTGCATGGTGCTCTTGGGCCCATATCCCCTGATTACGAGTATTTCATACATTTGGTGAATGCAACAGTATTTAGACCCCGTTTCAGATATTAGTCGACACAATAATCCCTCATCTAATTTCATGCTGGCAAGTCTTTTTCTTACTGGATTGGAATGCATAGAGCATAAATAATAAAAATGACCCATTAAATCATCTAGAGCAATTTTGTGCAGCTATCAGACATATGCAGCTTGATTTCCTTCTGACTTATCCTCCTCTTGAAAAGATGAATCTCGGTGATTTCAGCGTATTAATCTTGATTATCACTCATTAACTTACCACATGTTGTATTTAGTTTAATGTATTTAGCCATTTCAGAATACGATTGCTGTCAGCTCCCCACAGACAAAAAGGAGCAGGAAGATTCGCATCACCCCTTGGAGATGGGGGTGTCTCCATGTTCTTTAGGGCAAGAAAAAGAGCTCCCAAACCTCCACTCTCAAGGACTGTATTGGCAGATTTCCATTCGCAGATTAAAATAGGAATTTAGACATCCCTGCTCACATGTATAAACCTACAGGGAGATGCCTACATTTAGTTGTGTCCATTTTATGCTGAATACTAGTGGAATTGGATGCACACTACAGTCTCTGTACACAGTTAGATGGATCCTCCTTTCATATGAAATACAAGGAGCTCCACAAAGCTTGTCTCTGCATATCTTCACCAACTCCCTGAAGTTCATTTAATGATAACAAAGGCCCATATAGCTGTTCTCAAATATGAAGGAATCGACTTGATTCAGCATTGCAGTTTGTTTTTTCCTCAGTACTGTGCCCCAGGCTGCAATGCAATCATTACTGCTGTACTAAATTTCAAGCTAGATATTATATCAACAAAAGATAAGGGGTATCATACAGAAAAACATCAAGCTAAATTTAGTGTGTATTCATTTTACCAACAAACACACTGTAAACCTTTTCTTTCTTTTGTTTCAGTGTTGTCACAAACATGTAAAGTGCAGATAAACATCAAGATCGGTACCGAAGAGGGGAAAGATGAGGCAAAACTTGATGGAGCACAATGCCATATCCATTGGTATTTTGCTTTAGACTCCCAACAGCAATAATCTGCTCTGAACATGGTAATTTACAGAGAAGGATGACTATGAAGTACCACAAACCTGATGGAAAGCCAAGCTGAATAAGGAGGAGGACTTGCCAGGGATATCTGCCCGCACCATCAGACTTGGACCAATTCGATCTGTGTTTCTACACCATCCGTTCTATGCCAGGCCCTGTAAGAGGAGACACAAGAAAGTGTTTCAAGTCTGAATCTTGAAGCAGCAAAGTGGGTAATCTTATTTATAGATACTGCCTCAAAGACAGTGTGATGCCCACCAGCCCCCATACCTAAGGAACAGTTTTGGTCATGTAAGGAGTAGGCTGACTGCCGCCGCTGGAAGGCTGAGCTATTGCCCAGTTTTTAGAAGGATATCATACCCTATAGAGAAGGATTTCTTGGTTGAGCTAGAACTGCGTCCCATGTCTTTTCTTCCTGCCATGCATTACAGCTTTGTTTATTTTTGTCCTATTTTTTATGTCTTGACAAGCCTAGGACTGAGAGACTTTTCTAGTCATCCAGAGCAAGGATTTGTATCTTGTACTGCATCTGAAAAGATTAATGCCTTTTAATTTAACGTGGAGGAACAACTCTATTCTCCTGGGATTCACGGCTTCGCAGCAAATGGCTCGGTAACCCTCATTTTTAAAAATGATGTCTTAAAGTAACTATACCACTTCACAGTGTCATTTTAAATGATATAGCCGTTTCAAACATTAAGCACAACTCCAAATGGTGTTAGCAGCAAATTTTAATAGGGGTCAAGTGGTTTCATTTCAAGATTTGCCCTGCATTAATTTATCTTAACTTTCTTACTTCAGTAAAACATGTAAAACTTCCGAGTCCATGTAGTTTGCAGCAGTGGGTATTACTGGATAATCTGATGCAGTTAAAAGAATAATGAAAGCTAATAGATTCCTAGAAAAGAGGGACTAAAATGTCAGCTATATTAACATGAAATACTACCAAATAAAGGATCCATTTAATTTCAGGGTCTCCCTTTTATTATGTAAAAGAAAAAATATCCTTTCAATCCTATCATGACAAAACCTCATGTGTTTCCAGACATTCAGAGAGAATGTCCTCATCCTCAAATAGTAATTATAGCAATGATAAACTGAGAAAACACTCTTCCTGGAACATCCTGTCCATATTGGGTAGAGGGACAGGCTCTGGCAGAAGGGTCAAATGACATGCTAAAGAACAGACCACCAAGTCAATGTCGATGGTCAAACAGGAATCCCCAGGGTGCGAGCAGGCAACCACAGCTTCGTACAAGGCAGAGCACAGGGCCACCGAACATGTCTCAGCTGTAAGGCCGAATCAGGGTGTAGAGTTCCTCTGCAAATGTAGCAGAAAAAAGTTCCTCTCTTCCCATTTTGCTGCAAAAATGAAAAGTTTTCTGGAAAGAGAATTGCATACTAGTGTGAGAATGAGAAGGAAATATTTTGAAGCAATAAAATACCATTCCAGTCCATCAAAGAATGCTTTCTGCTGTGCAGGCCATGATCGTATTTAACTCAGTGTTGAAATGCTGATGTCTTCTGCTGTGAGACCTTCTCAGGGTTCTGAGTCCCAGCTCTGATTTTAGGGGATGAAGGCACTTTGGCACGTGGGAGTGTTTGCTCCCAGCTCCATCACTTCCCCGGCTTCGCTCACCTCCTTATGATGTTTCTGTCCTGCACCACTGGGGAGGGGGAAGGAGCCAATGAAATCTTGGCTCCGCTTGCTCATTCTTTCTCTTAACCCTAACGAAGGATCTGCTATCTTGATCTTTCCTTATGCAGTCAAATTGCTCAGAGCTGTTTTTATCCCAGGCTATGGAAGTTATTCCAGCCTTCATGGGCACAGCTCCAAATCTATATTCCTCAATTTTGTGCGAAAATTAACCGAGCTGCCTTCTTGTCCTGTTCCCCCATAGACAAGTGACTTCCTGTATGAGAAATACCTACTTATTCCAGGAGTTAAACAGCTTCCTTTATTACTGCAGAGATGTGAGATGCAGGATTTTTCTTCCTGCTGTGCCTAATTTCTGAATACAAGGGTATTATTAAGAAGGAGGAGTAAAAAAGATTAGGTGTGCTTTCATCTACGTACCCAGATGGTGCCAGTTCTCATTAGAAAGCAGCAAACATTTTCAAGAGAATCACTCTTTATGGCTCCCCCCAAATCTTTGATCAAAGGTCTCAGAAACAAATTGATTCTGTGAACATCCATCTATTTGACGTGCAAATTGTGCACTTAAAAAAAGGGATTTTAAGCCTTATGCTTGTCATCTCAGTATAACACTTCATTCTTTCCTAATCCATTTGAAAGAGCCTGGAATCTGACACAACGCGTTTGAATTTACTTAAATTCTACATTCAATCGGTGCAGTAGCATGGCAAGTTAATGACATCGCAATTAATGAAAAATACTTTACAGTTCCATTTCTCCAGAAATTAATTGGTTTCTAATTCTTAACTATATTTAATTAAATGACTATACTTCTGTGCAGCTCTCTTATTTGCTCAAGAAAAATTTCTTGAACATGGCGAGGAATAAATTTTAACCTGTATTTTTAAAATGTGATTTATATTCCCCATATATCTCACTCATTCAAGCACCAGTATTTACTACTAACTAACCTCATACACAAACCTACCTGAAACCCTCAGAAAGCTGAAATACCTGAGTGGAAAGCCAAATACATTCCAATACAGCAACCATTAGCTGCAAAAAGACAGTGAGACCTTTCCCCTCTGGCCATCCCTCTAAGATCCAGAGGGCCACTTTGTACCTGGGTTTGTTCCCCAGGAGTGGGCGTTAAACTTGTTCAGGAGCGGTTTGCATGAGCTGCAGGGTCTCAGCTGGACAGAGCCTAAAGTCCTTCCCCCAGAGCTCCTGTAGCCTCACCTGGGGCAGTCTGGGCTGTGCAAGAAACTCCCCCGATTCGCTCAACCTGCTGCTGCCCAGGTCTGGCTGCAGAGAAGAAAGGCAGGGGCTCACACCCTCTGCAGTGCTTCCAGCTGCCCCCCGAGCTGGGCACAGCTGCTGGGATCACCACTAGCTCCCCCCAAGAAAGGCAAAGGATGGAGAAGAAAACAAAAAATATTCCTTTCTTCCCAGTTTAAACACATAGGTCCTAGAAAGCAGCAAAACAAATAATACCCTTCTCTCTGCTGACATTTGAGTTTTCAAGTAAAATGCCAGTTTCTTCAAGCACTTTAGAGCATTTTTCTAGGTAGGATTTTCTGGTTAAAAAAAAAAAAAAATAGTGTCCTTGAAGCTGACCCCAGTAATGAGAAAGAGTCAGTTCCAGCAGAGCTCCCACACAGTTTTCTTTTAAATACAGATCTTATAATAGTCAAGCACACACATATCAGGCCATTTAAAGATGTAATCTGGCTACAGTAAAATGAAAGATGCATGAACCAAACACTGACATAATCACTTCAGCACTGTAGAGCTACCTCTCAGCATAGCTGGGAAGCTCCTAAAGACACCCATCTGAGGTTTAAAACATTTACATGTGAAGGCCACACTTCTAAAAGCCTTTAAATCGGTTTATGGAGATTGTTCTTTGACCTTCATCTTGAAATTCTGGAGAATCCTGGAATTCGCATCACAGATTATGAGAGAAAATATTCTGGGGCTGTTCATAATGGATTATGAATACAGAATGTTCATATTGATTATCTTATTCAATCAGATGCATTCACTCTGTTCATTTTTGTTTCTTCAAGCTTTTGCTTCAGGAAATTATTCTCAAGAGAAATTAGATAGGAAATGTTTGTAGTCTAAGACCTGAAGGAGGACTAGCAGAGACTGGCACTTGCGAGTGTTAAGAGCATTATCATTATTACCATGGGATTAGTGTCTTTCAGGTAAAGAAATCCTCACAGTGGAAAAAAAGTGAAGGCTATCACAAAAACTTACAAAACCCAGAAAATAGAGCTAAATGACTGACAGCTAACTGACTTTTTGTTATAATGTGTTGCTGCAAATACCCCTACAGAAGAACATTTAACAAGATCAAAGTGTTGTGGGTAGCTATTATTTTGTCAAGAAGGTACAAAATTTGAAGGAAATAACATATATGGACCGTGCTGCCTTCATTGTTTGCTGAAATTCCATGACTGAAACTTGACAGCCTACCAAAGCCAGATATTCGAGAATACTGTATATTGTGTGCCAATATGGTACAAAAGACATTGCCACACAGGACCTTCCAGTGTTGCAGAATTATTTCTTCTTAACCATTTCCAATGCTCTGCAAATGGCCTCTAACATCACCCAGCAAAACAACTTATTTATCCATGTATATGAAACTGCAAAAAGGAGGCTTGTCTCCACTGAAAATAGCTCCAAACATTGGGGTCTGCAAGTCACAGAAGTTTGAAGAACATCACTACAAGCCTGTACAGCGAGGCCAGTGAGTCAATCAGGAGCTCTACCATTAAGATCCTCAGGCAGAGGGCTGGATGAGGCTTGGAGCAACCTGGCTAGTGGAGGGTGTCCCTGCCCATGGCAGGGGGTTGGAACTAGATGATCTTTAAGGTCCCTTCCAACCCAAACCATGCTGTGATTCTGTAACTGTCAAGCCCACGTTCATGCAGTGACCCTCTTTGTGTGACACCACCTTCACGCACAGACCCCTGCACAAGACGCTCTTGTGTTGTAAGGAAAACACACCTTTAAGGCTGCTGAAGAACACAGACCCTCTCACGTCGTCACTGCCTTTCCTACCCTGTTTATGAGTGAAAGCTGTTGGGTGGAAGTATAATCATGGTTCTGTTTGCAATGCTGCATATCCATCTAAACAATAAACTGATGATTATGACATATTATGTGGAAAGAATATCGATTGTGTGTGCAAAAACAGAGCAGTGATTTTGGAAATTACTCCTGAAATTTCAGCGTAACGCAAGACCCACGTCTGTCTGACATTTGTGCTAAAAATGGAGAATGAAAGGAGGGGGCTGTCTAGCATCGTAGAATCAGAAAGCAAAGCTGCCTAGATGTCCAATGTCCTGTCTGCAACCAAATTCCACATCTGCAGGCAAAACTGCTTCAACTTCGGATTCTAAATATGCACAGTGAACTACTCATTCGCAAACAGAAAATGCAGAGCTGCTTGCTAAAATTATCCAGCCATTTCAAGTAGTAAATAGATTTGAGAAGAAACTTTCTTTCCCCCCATGAAACAAAGCAAATAGAAGTCATCGATGAAAGTGATCTGCTGTTAATCATTCAGTGAGCTGGACCGTGGTAGGGATATGTTGGTAGTGGGTTTTCAGAGAAAACAGCTCTGCACCGTTCATCGTACTGCTGAGCACTTATATTTGAGTCAAACAGGGAGAGATACTGCACTCTGTTCAAGTAACGTTTTAGAGACGATGATAAAGGAATACTTCCTTCGGGTGATTTTGAATGCCTGGTTATGATTCTGATTGAGACCTACTTTAATTGCAGTAACAGAATTCCCCCCAACCTTTGTCTTTTTTGGTAGAGGGGTACTGAATTGTGCATAATGGCTCTAGACACATAATCGGGGCCGTAGAGTTCACATGACAAACCACAAACAGCTCAGCATTGTGCACTCTGTCTCCCGAGACCTATTAACCAGCCATCTAGATGGACAGTCTTCTATGAGAATCCACCTAAATACAGATGCCACTACGAGTACCTTAAAATAGTCTTTCTTAATCCTGTTCATATTTCTCTGAACACTAGAAACCTGCTTGACTTTGATTCTGTTTCTTCCATGCAAATGACAGTGCATTTAGGACACACTAAGAGAATTGTTACTTAAAATGCTGCGTAAAGAAGGCTCTGACGTTTTGGATTTTTCTAAACATATAAATAAAGGTTATATTTAGAACAAAAGAATACCCAGGCAAAAGTCAGTGACCTCTCAAAGTAAAACATATTGTTAAAAATACTGCAATGTCCTTGCTAGCAAGGCAAGTGACCCAAGGCAAATTTTTTCCGAAGCCTGTATACTTGGAGATCTTTGCTTATCAGGGCAGAAAGATAACCAGTGGTGGCTTTGAGCTACTGCTGACTGATTTAATCACAATGATCTGTACTATAAGTGGAGTGGAATACTACAAACCAGAGTGCAAATGCAGAACAAAAATTGTTTTCAGCCCCCTCTTGTTATTTCATTCTTCTAGAGGAGAAAGCAAGCCCATATTCGTTCAGGTTCCTTAGCTTACTACAAGGTTACAGTGAACAGTCATCATTAAGGACGCATCCTATCAAGGTCCAGTCCATTAACTTCTTGAAGACACTTACATAGCGTGGGAAAAGATTCTCTAATATTGGGAAAGGCTGCAAAAGTGAGACTGCAGCATCATGGTTGTGGCATCTGCTGTTTCTGCAGGAAACTGGAGGCTTCTAAGATCTGTGTGATCCTTGAGGATTTCTTACTTCTGTAAAACTGGCTCTTGGGCTAAAGGAATGAAATGTAAGATCTATCCATACCAGTAGAGCACAGTTTTTGTAAGACACAGATGCTCTGTGCATAGACTGGGATCTCGCTGTGCCAAATACTGTACAGGCAGGGAACCACAAGAAATCCCTGTCCCAATTTGTACACTACAGTAGCTGAAAAAAAAAATGCTCATGGCTCTTACCCTGCTCTAGATAGGAACTGTCACAAAGTAAGGTTTGAGAAGTAAGGAGAACTTATTAAAATAACATAGCACTGTGGGATAAAGACTTCCCATTGCAGATCTGCCTGTGTGGAAATCTTGAAGCCTGTGCCCCTCCCCGAAAGGGAGTTTACTCTTTTATATGTATATATAATGCTATTTCCAGTGAATCAGTCACCTGTATTTCTCTGACCATGTTTTCTGACAGTCTGTCATGGTTTAACCCCAACCAGTAACTCAGCACCACAGAGCCGCTCACTCACTCCCTCGTCATAGGATAGGGGAAGAGAATAAGAAGAGTAAAAGTGAGAAAACTCGTAGGCTGAGATAAAGTCAGTTTAATAGGTAAAGTAAAAAGCTGCACATGCAAACAAAGCAAAACTAGGAATTCATTCACCACTTCCCATTGGTGTTCAGCCATTGCCAGGAAAGCAGGGCTCCATCACACGTAACAGTTACTTGGGAAGGCAAATGCCATCACTCTGAACATTCTCACCTTCCTCTTCTCCCAGCTTTATATGCTGAACAGGATGTCATATGGTACAGAATGTTCCTTTGGTTAGTTGAGGTCAGCTGCCCTGACTCTGTCCCCTCACAATTTCTTGTGGTCCCCCAGCATACTCGCTGGAGGGTGGGTTGAAGAGCAGAAAAGGCCTTGACTCTGTGTAAGTGCTGCTCAGCGGTAACTAATAACACCCCTGTGTTATCAGCACTGTTTTCAGCACAAATCCAAACACAGCCCCATACCAGCTACTGCAAAGAAAATTAACTCTATCCCAGCCCAAACCAGCACACAGTCTTTGTGTCTTCAGATCCCCCCCCAGACTTCCAACTGCTTTGAAAACTGCCTGTTGAACTCCAGAAAGCCAAACAGCTTGCTTTTCCCTAAACTGACTCTCTGAGTCTCCCAGCATGGTGCTTCCACAGGACAACACCTAGAAATCAAAGTGGGTTCTAATTCCTACTGTAATGGTACCAGAGGAGATGAACAGATGCTTTAATATTAGACTGACCTCTCTCCATTGACTCATACCTGCCCAGATGGGTATCTGTAGTTTAATTAATCTGTCCTTGGTTCTTTTGCTCATCATCAGATGCTTTAAAAGTTCATGAGAATGTTTTTGTTCACATGAAGTCATCATTGCCTGCTATCTCTGCTTTATTGTTGGCTTATTTACATGGTAGTTACCAAAATGTGGGTTTGGGGGGATTTTTCTGTCTAGGAACACATGGTATACAAGAAAAATCCATGTTTTATTTATGGATCCACTAGTATACAAATAATTAGGAAGTACTGTGCTCACTAAAATTAAATTATAGAACTTGACTACACTATATACTATACCATCATTTGAATCAAATTAATTCGTTCTCTGCCTGTCTTCAATTTTAATGTATTCAATCGCAATTTCTGTGTATAAACCTTTCTCATGTTTTATACATTCTGAAAATTCTTATTATTTTTTAACACTGGCACCCATTGTGTAAGGGATTTCTATGCTTCCTACTTCTTCCGGAATAATTATATTGTCTGATAGAGAAATAAAGTGACAGTTTTGAATTTAAAGCTAGTAGAGTTTCTCAAATAATCTCTGTGCTGCGTTCACTGTATATATATATTTACACACCTGCTGGCAACTTTCATCATACCCAGCCAAAATGACAGGCTCGGCGCGTAACACGGTCTACGGGGCAGGCAAGGGGAGACTTTGTTGACAGTTGTCATCAAGGCAGCTATCAGCAGGACTTGGCTTTTGCTACGTTCATGACACCCACAAGAATCAGACCACAGCCAAGACCGGAGAACAGCCCAGTGTTGGGAAAAACGAAGAGGAGTAGTTGGAAGAGAAGCTGAATCTTGATACTCAATAATTTTCAATTGCAAGAGCAGGTTACATGAAGTTAGAGCTCAGACTTTTCCCTGAAAGCTGATTATAGCCTTTCTTCAAGGAAACAACCAATCTGTCTGAGCTAGAGGGTTGTGGTTATACCCCTAATTCTGCCACTCCTGTAACAGGTCATAGACTGTGGCTCAGTTTGGGACCTGCTGTATAGCGGTTGTACAAAGTGTTTTAAAACCGGAGGGAGGGGGGGGGAAACATCAATAAATAAGTCAACAGTGTGTAGATATTACTATGAAGAAATAACAAGAGATATAAGAGATCAGATCTAAATGGAATTAGAAGAATTACTGCATCGACATACAAATGAGCAAAATGTGGGAGATTTTTACCTGGGCATAGGGGGCATAAATATTCTGTGTAGTTTCATAGACACCTTTTCTCCATCTTTGTTATCTTATGATCTGGATTTGACTTTGCCTTAAGTGTGTTTATCTAAGCATTTGTCATTCTCATTCATCAGTTTGCTTTCTTCTGTTTATGGAAAAAGAGCTTGATTCCCACAGTAAACTAAACAGAGGGAATTTACACTGATTTATTTGGCTCTTCCAATTGCAGAAATAAAATCAGCATTCCTCAGGGATACGTATTTAAATACAACGCATATAAAATTATCCAGTCCAATAAATATCTGATAGAGCAACTTTGATTAATGATTTAATACACTTTGTGTTATGACTATGTATTTTAGGGAAAGATAAATCCATTTTAATGAACTGTACCTGTTTCACCTCAGGATTTGGAGAGGCTGATACCATCGTTCGTACCTTATTAAGGTATGATTTTCACTAGCATTGCATCTCTCAATAGTTAATGTAGTTATTAAAGGGCTGGCTGCATTCTGGAATAGGCAATAAGCATGAAATATATTCACTGCTAGGTCAAATGCACATTACACCATGGAGTGTTGGAAACGGGAAGGACCCTTCAGTTTGCCTTTTTCCTCTGTTTTTTCCAATGCGAATGAGAGAGAACCTCTGGATAAGGCACCACTAACGACACCATCTATGGGAGAACGCTTTGAGTTTTCATAGAATCACTGAATGGTTTGGGTTGGAGGGGACCTTCAAAGGTCATCCAGGCCAGCCCCCTCCCCCCGAAGATGAGCAGGGACATCTTCAAATAGATGGGTTTAAAAGAAAACAAGAAATCTTGTCTGGCCTCTGGGGATGAGGTACCAGTGCAACCCATCTCCAGCACTTCAGAGCGGCTGGCCCTAGATTTCAGAGCTGGAGACTATCAAAGGGGGGGCATGCCAGGAATAACACAGGCAATCACCTACTGAATATTTATCACCTCAATAGCTACTGTCCATTTTTCCTGTGGACTCATCTCCAAAGGATACTTTATTGGCTCGTAACCACAGGCAAAACCTACCACCATATGGAGTGGGCAGTAGCATTATGTAATAAAGACAAACAAAGGTCTTTAGAAAGAGCTGATGTTACGCTCCAATCCCAAAATTGCTATAAATAACATCATGTAGATTCTATATTTACTCTGTTTCAGCGGTGTCTACACAATATTTACACACAGTATTTCCAGAGTTTACCAGTCAGAAAGGAATTTCCCTTAACTGCTTGCAGAACAAACTCATTTAGGGGGCCACACACTCAGAGGAGGAGGGAGGGGTAGAATCGTGTTGCTGCTGATAGTCAAAGCAGGGGAAAAAAACCCAAAACAAAACCAAAAAACCACTACAGTAGTCAGAGCTTTATCTGGTAGTTTGACTGACCAAATTCATGAGTAAAGCAAGAGATAAAGAAGACAGAAAGGTTAAGCAGGCTGAGTAAGCTCCTGCCATGGGGCCACTTTGCCAAGGAGAATCACAAGTCAGCATAAGACAATGATCCAGGCTCTCACTTGGTGTGTTTGGTATTGGTCCCTGGGTTTCAGCCACCAAAGACCTGGCTCAGAATTTTTATTTCTTTATGTGTGTAATACATGCATGCACTGTGATAAAAATGATCCTTTTGTGACATTAAAAGCAGGTTGGCACAGTTAGAGGGCTGTAAAGGGGAGCATGAGGAGTCCACATGGCCCTCCAGACATTACAGACTCCTGCTATGAGCTGCTCGACATCCCATCGCAGGTTTGAGGTTAAAGCTATTCACCCACTTCGGCACAATCTTGCCAAGGCGATGGATGGAATCTGCTAAACAAATTAAACCATATACTGGTTTCTGCTTTTCTACTCCTAGCCATCACTTTATCTTAAGAACCTCCCAACACACCTTCAGCCACAGAAACACCTTTACCTTCCCAGCCACAGGGTTTGGCTCAGTGCTCTGGGTCTCCTGGCAATATTTCAGCTGCCAGCACAGAGCTGAACCAAGAGAGGCCATTAAAACACCTGCGGAAAACCACAGTGAGAGAGTCGTGTCTCCCTTTGCCTCACTTTATTTCGCTGCCAGCTTGTACCATCTCTTCTAGAAAACTGTTACAGCTCAAGGCAACACATTACTGCTCCGTCTCACTCCTGGTTTTGTATTAAAAAGCCAGAGTTTCAGTTGCAGCAGGAGAGTAAACTCGATGGCAGATTTCAATGGAAATTGCTCTTGGCTCCATTACAGAAGATCTTACGTGCGCAGCCTGGAACACATGCATCATTCGGTTGATTTCAGCAGGACTCCTGAAGCTGAAGTACCTTGTTGAATCAGAGCCTTTATGCATCAGTGGCTACAGACTCAAGTACCAATATTCAAATATCATCTGTGGCGAGTTGCTGGCTTTCAGGCGTCAGGATCTTCCCCACTGTTAATCCATCACACCCTTTCCCGAGTTCTCAGTCCTATCACGCTGCTACTAAACTCTCGCTAGAAATTTCTCCAGGCTTCAGCAAAAAAACAAACGTTCTCCAGAATTACATACATCTTGTATTCACAGGAATGAAATCCAGAGTAGCTACTTAAGTGTCAGCCCAAAGTCCCCACTGATTTTTGTCTAGTGAGCGAGGGAGAGAAGTGCTCTGCGTTTGAGGGTCAGACTTTGAATGCTCAAAGACTGGCCCGAGCTTCATACCCAAGGCTGCAGCTGAGTCTCGTAAAGCATCGCCTGAAACATCCTCCCAGTGCAAGCTGTGGCTTTAGCTTCAATCCTGCTGCGTGCAAAAGGCAAAGCTCACGGTCGCCTTTCTGCACTGTTAGTTCTCATCGCTACGGGCAAAGGTGGCAGCAGCAGAGGATTAGAACTAATAATTGACTGGTTTCCAAATCAGCATTTTAAGTTACACAGCAAAGTCAGGACATGCAAATCAAAGCTGTTTGTTAGGAATCTACAGGAAGGATTTAAAATACAGTGGTACTATTCAATATCCATTTTTGGATATGTTAATACTTTATTAGGAATGTAAATTTATATTAGGCTGTGCAAACCTTTTTTTTTTTTGGGTTATGCAAATTCATTTTAAGATATGTTAATTTGGTTCCTGACATAGATCAGTAGAACATCTTAACCAAGTCTAACGTTAAAAATAATAATTTTAAATCTTCGTGGTTACACGTAAGGCTAGATTTTACAGCTCAAAAATAAAGATTATGTAATTGAAACTCTGACCTAGGTCCAGATTCGTGGGACAAGCATATTTAGCTGTGAGAGAACACATTTGTCACTAAGCTGTTCTCTATCAGTCATAAAAGTGGTTATTTTGAATATTTTGCTCCTACTGTCTTGTGTCTCAGCTGGATACTTCTGAAACTGTTTACTAAGCCTTGGTATATAAATGTTGGGTTTAAGTAAATTCTTAACTCACCCCTTTTCTCCATCTTCCCCCTTGGTAAGACCTGGCTGTAAACCACAGATTTGGATCTCATGCTGGACAGACCGCCTGGTAACAACAGCTTAAAGCTCTGGGGGAAGAATACACTCAGGTGAAGGTTCACCCTGCTATTCCAGCAGAGCATTTCTAGAGGTGGCAGGCATTCCCAGCTCTGAAACTAAAACCTTAAGGGTTTTGCTGCACTGAATCTTTACCTTGGTACATCTGAGGATTATCCCAGTTAACAGAGCTAGTAGCTCCTCTGGACCCAGTGAATCTCAGGCCAACGCTAATTTTATTCTCTCTTCAGCACTGGGAATGCTAAAATGCTGACCAAACACCTCTTCTCCTCCCCTTCAAAGTGAATGCCTGGGATTCTTTCTATTTCTCCTTTTGTTTTCAGTGTGGTGAGATCTCAGGTCATATTTTCCACTTTTTCTCTTTACTAGAATAGCTACTTGCTTACCCCTCAAAAGAATAGAGAGGTGGCTACTCACTGAAACTTTCAAGAATTATACTAGTAAAGCAAGACTAAAGATATGTTAATGACCAATCCAGTCATTTTAGAAAAGACAGAGTCACGCTTTGTGACAGAAATAACTCTCTCAGTACCAAAGATCCAAATATCCTGAATTTTGGGAAAGCTCGTATTTGAACTTAGTTTTTCCCTGGACCCAGTCCTCTGATTTTCCAATCTGAGTTACAAAACCATCTTGGATGAGATACAAACATAAGAAAAATATGATGCAGTTCAGTCTGACATTCAAATCACTCATCAGATCACCCTGATGGAAGTAAAAATCAAGGACCAAAGAGTTACGTTGATTTGATATTCCAACCATGCAATGACATACAGGGCTTTTCCCCAAACTCTGCACTTCTCAGGACAGCAGAATCGTATGGGAAATTGTACAAGATGACACACATTGAAAACATTCATAACTTCTGTTGAGAGACTTCCATCATAAACCTGAAGTGTTTCTTCAGGCCTTAACGTGTTGCTAATTAAAACTGGAAGTGCCCCAATATGCACAGTAATTAAATCCTACTTTTCAACCTACAGAAATTTTGTCTTTGTTTTGATTCTGACTTTGATCTAATGTGATGGTTCTCCTTTCATTCCAGATTTCTTCTCCCAGCTTTACGCTGTTATTCTGAAAACACTAGCCTTTGTGATAATTATAGATTTCTTTTTTTCAGCTATTTAATCACAAGCTACTGGAACATCCACAAAGGAGAAAGCAAAAGCCTCCAGGACTACTCACTTGTCAGCATCCTCTAAGGAGCCACAAGTCACAACCTACAGCAAAAGCAGCACTTGTCAGAAAAGTGGGGGATCATTAATTCTGGATAGTTGCTAAAGAGGTAATGATCTATTCATATGCAGCTCTCCTGAGACTTCAACGTGCCCAGATAGCAAAGGTACTTGTCAGGCTTGTTATCTGGGGGATAAATGCTGCGGTCAACTCCTCGTACAAGCGCTTCGGTTACAACAAGCTGGCACCGCGCTGCTCTCGAGGGAGCCCTTTTATTTAATGAACAGAGAAGCCAATTTCCTCATTTCCAGCTGAGGCTGGGGAAAAAAAAAAAAAAAAAAAAAGGAAAAAAACCCCAACCAACCACCAACACGCAAACCACACCAGAAGCCTGTATGTGCTTTGACTGGTCCTTTTCCCATTGCCACAAAAACACCTCCAAAACCACCAAACCCCACCAGTGCCAGCCATCAGCACACAGCTGCCTGAACCATGGCTCCCTGTCCCTGAGCAGAGGGACCAGAGAGGGAGGGGGGGAAAAGGGTACTAACAGGATGGGACAGTCTCACTGGATTGAGGAATTCGATCTCTGGCGCATCACTTTCCCGTCCGACCAGCCCCTTCGAAGGGCCAGGGTTCGAGCAGCGATTTTGCACCTGATAGTAACGAAGCATGCTCCCACTCACCAGCAAAGTGACTGCCCTAGGGATCAGGGTGACAGTATTTATTAGGCCAGCCACATGTGACCGTTGTGGAGGTGGCTGCAAGGCAGGGAATCGGCATTTGATCTTCCAGGGTTAGCCCCAGGATCAGAGCAAGGCACTGATTGCTCTCCAGAGCTGTTTAGTTCCAGCGTTAATTATGGTGGTTTGAAAAGAAAGATCAGTCCTTATCTCCCATAATTATCTCCTCCCAGACAAGAGAGGAAGGTGTCTCCTTTGATGAAAAAAACTACAATCTAAGGAGCTGTGGGGAAAAAAAAATTAAAATAGTGTCACCAAGTGCTACCCCTTAATGCTGAAATGTCGGAGCTTGATCTAAAAAAATCATCAAACCACACGGCTGAAAGGAAGGATGAAAATTTGTTCGAAGAATGTGTGGGCACAGGTGGATATACCCAGGTGAAAATGCACAAGAACGATATTCGGGTTTGTTCACTAGAAATCCTCATCGTTTTGCTAATCCGACTCTGTGGGCAAAGCCTGCGACAGAGCAGCAGTGAGCGTTTGGCTTCGGACAGCAGGGTCTTTCAGCTCGAGTTTGAAGCCTATTGCACGTTATTGTTAAAGCAATATATTTGGATTATGTTTTCAAGCCAGTTAATTTTTCACATTTGTTTGCCTTCATTGCGTCTTTGGCTCAGGCTAGCTCACTCTCCTGCAGACAACTCATTAGCACAGAAGCCAAAGTGAATATGACAATCTCATAAGAAGTGGAAATCATATAAAACTACTGAATGCACCTCAATAATAAACTGATAACAACAACAGAGAGAATACTGGGAGAAAAGGGAGCCCTGAAGATGTGGGTGGCAAGGAAAATACTTGTTGCACCTGGAGCATTTCGTGATGAGGAACTGACCCCATCCTCCTCGACACAGTTTCTGTAGCGGAGTGCTGACGGAGAAATCTTGAAAGTGAAAAGAAGTTTCTGAAGACTAAAAAGCACTGGTTTAACTTGGTTTAAAATAAAGGGGCTGTGGGCTGCTTCTGCCCTAGAAGAAAATATCTTTCATGATTTAGACTTAAACAAAGTTTCTTGAACTCTAAATTTGAAACAGCACATTTAAAGGCAGGTGGGTGGATGGGTGTGGAGGTGGGAAAGTGAAAAGACAAAGGGAAGAGAGCAGGGGAGAGCTCTTGGGAATCTGTTCACGGAGAGCGCTCAGAAATTTTTGAAGTTGAGGAGATATTATGTTAATACAAGTTCTAATTGCTAGGCAATAAACAACACCCACCTGCTGACTAAATGTCAGGACCAAACTTATCTCTAAATCTGCTTTGAGACAATGTCAGTCAGCACTATCATCACAAACAGATTGAACCCTTTCTTTCAGTGTTAAAATAAAAATAATCCAGGATTCTTAATTACCTGAAGTTAGAGACCTCAGGTATTAAATAAAACAAACAAAACCCAACCAAGCTGGTAGTAGGAGGCAAGAACTGCAGTTAGTTGTGACTGTTTGTGAGCCAATTATTAAGTAAAAGCCACAGAACCGCATCCACGTGCTGGTAACGGATGAGCAGCAGCACGGAGGGCGGGAGCGAGCACAGCGGTGAGCGATGACATGGTAAAGCGTCCCCTGAGCAGCGATCCACACCCAGAAAGACAGAGGGGAGGAAGCGAGGTGCCCCCAGCAGTCCAGGCACCCTCTGCGTGGGCAGCAGCCTGCATTGCCATCCGCAGGCAGGAAAGCCCCCGCAAATGCCCGCTGCGTGTGCCAACAGGAGGTTCTGGCCATGCAGTAACTGCCTACACGTTTTGTGCAGCTCAGGCGTTGGATGAAGTCCTGAGGACATGGCAACTGCAGATTACACTAATGCCAATGTGCAAAACAAATCACGCATTAATGGCAATATTTGAAAGGAAGGGTTATTCCTAGTATTAATAATGTGTCAGGCTGAGAGTTTCTAGGGATTTCAAGTGTCTTGTCTACAAGCAGGACAGTCTCCACACACAAGAATATACCACTAGCCAGAATGCCCATCGCAACTGTGGAAAACTGAGAAAAACCGACCCCCAAACCCAAAAAACAACCAGTCCACAACTGTGGGGAAACTCGAAGTATTCAACCTTTGCCTTTCCTTGTGTCGTGGTTTAGCCCCAGCCAGCAACTAAGTACCCTGCAGCTGTTCACTCCCCATTCCAGGTGAGACAGGGGGGAGAGAATTGGAAAAAACCAGTTTAATAGCACAGCAAAGGGAGAGGAAATAATAATAATTTTACTAATAAAAGAATACACAAAACCAAGTGATGCACAACGCAACAACTGCTCACCGCCCGGTGATCAATACCCCGTCCCCAAGCAGCAATCTCCCCCAGCTGAGATACTGAGCATAGTGCCTTATGGCATGAAATGTCCCTTCGGTCAGTTTGGGTCAGCTGTCCTGGCTGTGTCTCTTACAGAGTAGGAGCTGGGAACACAGGCGAGATATGAGAAACTGAAAACATCCTTGGTATACAAGCATTACCTGGCAACGAATGAAACATCAGTGTTATCAACATTCTTTCCAACACAAATCCAAACACAGCCCCATACCAGCCACTGTGAAGAAAATTAACTCTATCCCAGCCAAAACCAGCACATAGTGGCAAGTGGGCTGTAATGAGTAGACTTCTATCCACATGCTCCATACACATAATGGACCCTAAGCCAGGAAATAGTAAATCACAACCAGGAAAAAGAAGCAATTCTCAAGGGACATAAGGCAAAGCAACCTTGGTTTTAAATAAGAGATTACTTCAGATTCACCTTTTCATTACAATAAACCAAAAGAATTAAGACAAAACTCTTCAGACCTAACAAAACGCGTAGGCATTTTGAAGCTCAGTGTTTGGTGAACTGATGTCCAAGCCCTACCCTCATCTTTGCTTGCAGGGTTGTCAGCTCTCTGTATGATGTAGCAAAACAGGCCTTCCTTGCACTAGATACCAGACCTGGGACAGCAAGATGGAAGGAGTCTTGAACCTCCTGCTGTCTTAGACTAAGGCAAGCGGACAGATGGATCAACACATAATTAAAACTTCATCTAATTCTAATATGCAGTAAAATGCTATGGATTTTTGACTTAGTTCATTAGTGAGTGGGAAGGACAATGTTTAATCTTAATATTAGTTTTGGCTGCTGAGTTTCTCTGAATTCAGAAAACTGACTTTGTGCCTTTATTTAAAGAATCCTCTTTCTATGGAAATGCATCTTCTCTGAGAGAGGAGACAGTACAGGGAACACAAGTTGATTTAAAACAGGCTATTCGATATTTCCCTAAAAACCAGCAATCACGGTTGTTTAAATAAGATTCTCAGAGTTATTTAAAGTCCACGGGACTTACGTACCCAAGTGCATCAAATCTCTGAGAATCTGAACCGAAACACATCACTAAGCTTTTCTCTACCTTCACTGAATGTAAATGAGAACATGAATTAATACAAACGTCAAAGCCACACGGCCAGTCACTGCCAGGAAACAACAACTTTAGCTTACAAGATCCGCCGGTGTGGCTGTGCAGCTGAATCACACCTGTCTGGAGGATAAATGGAATCATGGTGCAGTAGCAAACAGGATTAGGAGCTACAGACTATCCAGGGAGTAGGGTGACCCAGCATTGATGAAGACATCTTTGGGCTCAGAAAAACTGAATTTATCTCTCTGCTTTACTCCAGCCCTCTTGCACAATCTTGGGAAAGACACCAAGGGTTCCCCTTCCTCTCAGGAGAGTAAATACGTTACAAACTCGGAGGTACTGTAGTACCACTGTAGCGTGGCCCAAACAAAGCATGCAAATTCTTGCCATTACAGAAAGGAGCTGGGAAAGCTATTTCATACTTAACTCTCCACATGGACAACATTTCACAGCAAGAATACATTTATGCAAGTTTTCTTAGCCAATTTTGGGAGTGGATTAAGCGAAACCTGTGTGCAAGATGACAGTATCCTTCTGGGAAGCTAATGTACAATAGTTACTTTGCTTCAAATTCATGTTCTACCTTGCTGTGCAACAGCTTTCCTGTGTAGATAAATCGTAAAAGGGAAAGAAATGGGCAATATCTATTAAGTAATTTTTGTAATAACAAGTTTAGCCATTATCCATCACTGAGTTGAGAGTGACATTTAAAAGCTTTTACCCTATTAAGATAAACAAAAAACAATCCGGTGGTAAAAAAATTCACCATAAAAGGCGATCAATTGACAGATGGAGGGAAAACACATTTTAAAACAATGTGTTTGAGAAAGATCACGGAAATGTACACTTCTGTCTCATTTTGGACAGCAAAGCGTAATCTGTTGGGGCTCCCACAGGACATTTAAGTATCACCTAGCAGAAAGCTAAAACGGATTTGTGGAGAAAAGTAGGTAGTCAAAGAAAACAGATGCTAAACAGCAACCTGGAATATTCTGAGCCACCAATCTAATAGAGGAAGAACTACAACTCATGGAAAAATCATACAAATTGAAAAGCAATGACAACTACGTGCTCCCAGAGCAGCAGAAGGTAAAAGTACAAAAGTAGTTGAGAAGCTATAAGCTAGTAATAGTAAAGGTTGTTAGAAACAGCATGGTTATTGCCTTCCATTTCAGTCCCAGCTGAAGTTATTTTTTTATTTATAAAGATATTTGGTTTGTTATGATGAGACACTTCTTGTGTTTATAGATCTCTCACCACAAGCTGAAGAGTTTGGTTTTATATGAGAAATGTATAAAACCTTGGAGTCTTCAAGAAAACAATGTTCATATTATACCCATTAGGGATGAATTTATGCACTTAAAACCACTAAGTGCCTAAAGATGCAGACAGGTTTCCCAGCTGCTCCCACTGGTGTCGAATACACGAGGCATTTATCAGCAGTGTTGGCTACCTCATTGCTTGTATAAATTTGGCCCAGCTACTTGGGCTTGCTTTTTAAAGCATAAAAAGACTCTTCTTACGCTGAAAATAATTCTCAAAGAATCTGCTGCTTTTCTAAGCAGGGTGGGGGGTGGGGGCAAGATTCCTGACCTCCTGTGCAATTCTGGTTCTGAAAAGAGGCAGGAGCAGCATGACCAAAAGAATATTGCTGGAATGTCTATTATTTAAAAATATTAAAAACTTTCAATCCAAAAATTTTCTTTTGGTGCACATAGGTTTGTCCCTTACTACTGATAAGGACCTGCCCTGCTGCTTGGCTAGCAGAGTATGCCAGGAGGTTTATTACAGGGGGACAGTCAAGAGCTAGTTATACACCAGAACGCCCCATCTCTGTAGTCTATTCCTGCTTCAGTCTGATAACGGTTTTTTATTTACGCCTTATGAAATGAGCAGGTACTTCCCAGAGTTTGCATAGCATTCCCAATCCGCTCTCTGGAGACAACAAAGATTGGCTTCTGTTGGAAAAATACAGTGAGTTGACGCCTTCCCTTGCTCATAGCGAGCTGTGGAGCTGTCACAGGGAGCTCACCGAGGAAATCAGTGTGGAAACCCAAAGCATTTAAAGTTCATAGATCTGAGCTTAAGCTAGCAGCATTCCCTGCTTCTCAGCAAGTGCATGAATCCTGGGACCAGGAGCAAATCCTCCTAGATTTGCTTGGGATGCTTCTTGTTGGCAGGCTAATGGATCCATGGTTGCAAGATCAGGGAGCTGCTCTGCAGTGTTGCTAGGAGTACTTCACAAACGGGGTGTCAGAAATACTGCCTTACATGACTCTTCCCCACCTCACACCTGTGCTTGCAAGCAGCCAGCTGCAGTCTGACCCCCAAGGATAGGGTTACCCCCCTACTGGTCCTAAGGGCTAGGTCTGAAGGACAGCTTGAAACTCCACCTTTCAGCCTGTAAACTTCCTGTAATCGAACAGGAGGTTTCTGGTTCCTGTGCTGTTACTCTGGCACCTTTCACAGTCACTAGCCACAGGTTAAATAATAAAGTGAATGAAAGAAGAGTGTATCAGTGATACATCATCCGCAGTGGGATGGCAGCTCCTCCTGCTCTCCGTTTTCCCTCTGTGTTGCACTGCTAGGGCACCTCAACTATTCCCATCTAAGCTGGGCAGAGATAAACAGATGGTAGTGTCACATCACATTCAACTCGGAAGCTAGCACTTCTCCAAACATGACTCTTTCCTTTTTATTACTGTTTTCTCATCCTCCCTTAATCGCACAGGTTCACTTACTAGCCTCCCCGCAGATACATCAGCAGACTGAAGGGAAGTTTGCTTGTTGTGGGCAAACAATGTTTTAGTTTCTTGGGTGAATAAAGCAAGTATCCCATGTATAAATCAATTTCTAAGACCATATTTTTGCAAGGAGGTTGCATCCAGTCCTGTTTTGGAGATCTAATCCTCCCTGCTTTAGGGTTTTCTTTAAATCCTTTCTTGAAAATCTTACTTCTGTTTTGCATTAATTAAAAAGAGGAGGACTTGCATCCTCAGATATTTATGGCATGATGAACGTGAAGGTACCAGAACGCCTAGCCAATGTATCTATTCTGCTTACAGCATCTGCTATTTCAATCTTACAAAATAAAAACCGTAGAGTTAGAGGCATGTCTCAGCAATCGCTCTCTGGAGCTCACAGCTGCAAGCTGCCATGGCGGCACACAGCTTCCTTAAGCTTAAAATAGGATGACACATTTCTATGACTAAGAATAGTATCATCAATCATAATAGCAAGGATTAAAATACAAAGGACTCTTAGTCCTCACAGTCCAGGTCATTGGCTACTCCCTGAACAGGATTTTTTTAACCATTATTGCACGCTCAGAATTCTGGCTACCGCACCAAGCTATAGTTTCTGGCTTTCATCAGACGTAACTAGCCTCAGTGTTCATGCCATAATGGTTCAAAGTATATCTTTATGCCAACTCTCATTGCCAACTCATTTTTACTTTCTTTTCAGCTACTCTGTGAAAAAGATTAAGATATTTTGTAATGAGAAAGCAGGATTTCAGAATATGAAGCTTCAAAACAACCTCCCACCACAGCACACAAGCATGAAGCCCTTGGAGACTCAGTTTGGGAACGTGGAGGGGGAAATAAAGCATAGAACGGAGCTGGAACCACACAAGCTTGTAAGGAAAAAAGTAAGTTCAGGTATATTTAACACCCAGTAAGCAATTAGAAACTTCAGCTTTTCTGGTCCCAGTTAAAACAGAAGTCTGGAGTGACTTTACCAGTTTAGCAATGGCACCCTTTCAGCCAGCGGAAAGGGACACAAGACAAACCAAAGCAGGTTTTCCAGGCTACATGAGCAGACGTTCAGGATCTTCTGTGTATACTTTTCACTTTCACATTTCCAAATTCTGACAGTTGTGACCAGGAACCCCTAAAACTGCATATTTCTTTCCCACTAAACTTTTCTGGAAGTATGAAGCACTTGCATTTCCAAGTTGATGCCTATTTTTTGTTATTATCATTAATTATGGCTTGGCATGGAACTTATGTTAATTTTGTTGATTGCAGATTTTTGCATTTACAGATTATCTAACTGTACTTGCATCATGGTGATTACCAGCTGAAAAAGGGCCCTGACTGCTCTCCCACTGGCTGAAGCTGCCCTGCAGGCAGGTACTCTCTGTGATTTGTCCCTTAGGATGCTGTGGGGGTACACAGTTGCTTCCTCCCTGCCCACGCCCCCTCCACATCCACCCACAGGACACTGTAAGTCCATATTATCTTCACTATAGCACTTCACTCTCAAGGTTCAAAAAAATATAATGAGAATAAATTAAAAGATAGTAGACAAATAACCAAGATTAAAATACTGGAAAAAAACCTCAGCATGCTTTGTTTAATTTATCCCCCTTTTCTCCATTAAACACCAACATCACAAGAAAACCCCCTCATTTTCTCAATATACCTGTTTAAACAAGCTATTTTGTGTTTTAGTTTCTTCCCTATATTCTCTCTGTCTCCACATGATTTCCAGACACATTCTAGGAAGCTTTAATATCAAGGCTTTAACTGCCCACATGTGCCCCTCATTAATATTGCCTCCAACAAACCTATGCTTCTTTAAAAGGTCTTAAGAAGACTGTAGTAAAACTGTTGAACAAGAAAATAACTAATTTACACTAAAGTCCTGGGCTGAAGAGAGAAGTTATTTTAGGAATCAGGAAAAGAAACAGGCAGCAAGAAAATGATAGAATATAATGTCACACCTATTCTTTCAATCTCACTTTGCTTTGTGTCTTCTGTTCACGTTCTTAGGGATAGGTAGACTCGTTGCTATGCACAGAGCTAATAAGATATGGACTAAGAGAGAAAATAAAAATACCCACTTTAACTGGGCGTTTAGTATTAAAATAGAGAATTTAGGTGAATCAAAATCTCTCCACAGCAGGTCAGTTCATGCATTTACTGCTGCTTAGGTAGGAAGAGCAGCTTTCCTCACCTCTAATGGCAGTTCTTACCTGAGAGAGCAGAATCAAAGGCTTTACATCATCACAACCAAATGAATAGACACCTTTCTTTTCGTTCCAATAATACAGAATGAGTTGAGGATTCAATCAAACCAAAACACTCCAACATAGCTTCAAATGACAGACTTATGTCCACAATTCAAGAAATAAAGCATGCACAGGATATATATGTGTGTGCGTGTGTGGTTATGTTTACCTGTAAGCTAACTGAAACATTTCTAAAGAGCTTAAAGGAATAATTCAGGTTCCTAACACACAGGAACCAACCTGGTGCTGTTGATAACTTCTCATGTATGCTCACTCAGCTTGCTGTTACTGAACATGAGGCAGTTAAGTTTCTGAAGCCAGAAAAAACTATTCTTAAGTAACAATTAACCATAAATCACTGCCAGACACTTCAAAACACTGAACTTACGGATAAGCAGTCTCATCTAAGTCATCCTTCCTGCAGACAAAGCTTTACTTTCACTTAGCACCCAGGTGTCTTAAATATCAGGTAAGTGGAGACAGCCAAAGCAAGCAGCCCAGCTGTATTTAAAGACCTCTCCACTTGTTGTTAGACCAACTCTGCAATGCCCTGGGGATATACAGCTTTGATGTTTCAACCGACTCTTGAGGCTGGAATAGATGCCTATTAACATCAGAGCTCTCTGCTGAGGAGTAAAAATGCTCCTAATGGATTATCTATTCCCAAAATGTCTTCAGAAGTTGAAAATGTGGGCTACATGCATAAGGCAAGGTGTTGGGGGTTCTCCCAATGCTCTCAGATGGAGTGCCCTGCTATGCATGGTCAAAACTTGACAGCAGCTTACCAAGGTCATAACCATCTATGTTCTGTCAACACATGGATAACCAAACCTGGCCAAAGGAGGGCATCATCTGAAGAGGAGTCATTTCTACTCTGATTCTAGCAACCCTTTCAAAGAAAATCAGTTGCACAGTAGGAACCTGCTGGCTTGATTATGTGTATGTTTGCGTGTCCCACTGTATATGCATAAATATTTAGGAATGCTTTCTGACTGCTGTGCACTGCTGTAAATTTTAGCTGTGCATGTGACATAGTCCCAAAACAGCTCAATGGGTTGCTGAAATAGACTCTCAAGTAGAATCAAACAGTATTGACCTGCCAGCATCACAGGGTTTTCAGCCCAGTGTTCGCTAACACGATATTGGCATCGTAAGTTCTAAGGTTTTTTACACCCTTTGCAAATTAAAAGCAAATTCATTTCTTTAAATCTGTCAGAACAAGGTAAAAGGAACAGCACAGAGGTCATTAGTTTTAAAATCAAGCCTCTGTACTGTTGTTTTCCAGGGAAATAAAAAAACTAATTTCAGACAAATCTTTGGATTGTTTCCAAAATCTTAAAAACCTCCAGGGAAATAACTTTCACCCTGGAGTGGGTCGGTGTTTCACTACCCTGAATCTTCATGTGCAATTCATGGTCTCGACACCTCATTTAGAAAAGAAAGTCTGTGAAATGCAAAGCCACTTTTCCATCTGGTTCAGTTACTCACACTCCAAGTTCAAGCTGCGTGTTTTATTAAAGACTGGTCCTCCAGTCTATCTTTGCTTGTGCCTCTGAAAATGATCACTGATAAAAAGAAGGCACATCCAGAAGGGAACTGTACTCTAACATTTGAGGACTAGGAAATTAATTCCCTGATTCAATCTAATTCCAATGCAAGGCAAATAATCCATTCTGTTATTTCCCCCAAGCCTGAGCAGCCCAGGCAGTCTCCAGTTCTCAGAGGGCAACCCGAAGGGTCCTGCCCGGTTCCCTCTCAAGTTTGCTTCTGGTACTTTTCTGCATTAGACGGACCCTAAATAGGATTTCCTAGCTTTGAGATATACATGTTATTTGAGAAGTGACGATAAAAAGGGAGTAATAACACACTCTATAAGACACCTTGTGATGGCTGAGTAAAAATGACATTTTCTATTATCTTATATGACATTGCTAAGTAACCCAGAAATTCTCCCATGCAAGCTTATGATAGTTCAGCATAATTTCTGCCATCAAGGAATTCAAATGCATTAAATTCCAGCTACAACAAGCATCACAAGTAAACAGAAAATAAGCTGTTTACACCTCTTGCTCATTCCCCAGCTGTCAGCATCTGCAATGCCATCTACCCCAAGGAGCACTGAAACTCGTCTGCAAGCGAGGAAGGAGACAACCTTGTGTATCAGAGAACTTGATGGGGACAGTTTTCCCACAGCTTCCTTCTTACCAATAGAGTTTAAAACCACAAGACATTACAGCAAAGACGGTCATGCACGCTCCGAGGAGGTGCAGAGGTCACGGCTGGAGTTAGAGGTCAGTCTGTTGATACAACTGCGGCTCTATCTCCTGGTTGTGGGCAGGAGGAAGTGGCAGTTATGACACCCTGGTAAGGGGCAAGGGGACAGAGGAGAGCATGAGTCTGTTTTTCAGAGGCTGGGCTCTGAAACAAACATCAACAGCAGGCAAGGAACACGTGCATACAGAGACCGGGTTTTGGTAAGCAGCGTCCCCTTCATGTGGCCTTTAAAAAGAGCTGGGACATCAGGGTCTATCCCTGAGCAAACAGGCAGGGGAGAGAAAGAAATCACACACTGAAGCAAGGATGCAGCCAGGTGTGGCTCAGGGAGGAGGGGAGAAGTAGTTGGGTTACGGCTTGCAGAGGCAGGGTCATTCCAGCTGGGCAAAAGTCATTAAAAAACACCTGAGCAACCTCTTTTTTCTTTTAGCTGAGTTTTTTTTGTCAGGCTATCTAGACAGACACAGAACACGTATGCTAAGCTTAGGCATGTATGGTTTTTGTAAGGATGCAAAAATGTATTATGTAATAGGGCGCCTGATATATCTGTCTAAGAATATCGCAGCAACGTGCTCCATCTTTGTGGTAGATGGAAGGAGACAAGGGTTGTAGTTTTTATGGAGTGATACAGAAGCAAATTCTAGCACTTCCTCCTCCATTTGTTTAGGCTGTATTCATCATTCCTATTTCTTGTTCCATCCTTTTCCCTGGTGCACCACTGCTGGAGAAATGTCATTAGCGAGGTTATTGTTCAATGTAAGTCATAAAACCAAAACAAAACAAAAGGCAATTGCAGCCTCTACAAATCAGCCTCAGGGAAGTCTTTGGGGGAAAACTGATATTGCTGAGTAGTTTAGAAAGCTAATGTTGTCACTGAGAGTGAGATTTAAAGCTATGGGTAAAATAGGAAGAAAGAATGAGGGAGAGTTGATGAAGGCAGCTGGGGAAATCTTAAATGGCAAGAAGGCATATAAATTTTATTTACCTGACTATCAGTGTAGCTAAATATGAATAGCTTTGCCTTCTCCTTTCACCTTCCCTCCAAGGTTAAGCAAACCAACAATAATTTAAAAGTACAGTCATTATTATGCTTGCTCAGGAATAAACTCCACACTCGGGGCATTATGAAAATATTTCTGTAATGTTAAACAAAGTCAATCTCTTAAAACTCCCGTGTGAGGGGCACGGGACATGAAAACCAAAGTGATGCCTGTCTCTGTCGTTACTGGCGTTGAAACTGCTTGTTTCCGAGCCGTTTTCCGCGCAATACTGCTTGTGTTTCTGAAGAGAGCTGTGGGTGAAAGACCTTTGCTGGGATGTTTGCAGGAATACTGAAAGTCGTTGTCATGGTAGTGGAAACAATCCAGATAGGATTGTCTGGATATGATTTTATAAAAATAAAATTACAGACTCATTTTTCAAGTACACTTGTACTTGGCACCTTTGAAGCCACAGGCTTCAAAGCCAGAGGCTGCCTTTGGGCACGTATCATAGGAGTTGACATCGCACGTCTTACATATCTTTCCTCACAGGACGGTTCTTGTTGAACTCATCCATAAGTTCATCACTCCATCACTCCTTCCTTATCCCCCTCCAGGCTGACCAGAGATGTGCTGCTGAGGGGCAAGGAAAGCTGGGCACGGGGACAAACCTCAGCTACAGAAATTTGGTAACTACGTTGTCAGGGAACAACTCCCCCTATGCATTCACTTGTTAATCTGCACCGGGGTCCGCCTGTATGGGTGTCTATGCACACCTACACAGAGCACACATATTGCTTGTCTCCTGTTTCCAAAAACCTGACTGTCTTGTTAGGTTTAATGGGACTGTTGAGAATATGTAAAGAACCGCTGGGTGAGCGGGGACAAAGGCTGTAATCTCTCTGGTGAATTTAGCACCCCTGAATGGGTGTTTGTAACACACAAAATGAAAAGGCACTCACATCCTGACTGAAGAATGGGACATCTTTTACCAGAAATATAAATTATACAACTAGAATAACAAATTTGTCTCAAATTACCAGCTATCAAGAGATAAATTTCACTCCACTGAGAAAGACAGCCTATGCCAAGCTCACGTGTAGCTTAAGCAGTGTGTATCTAGAAGATACACACGCCAGCATACACTTTATATTCCTTATAGACAGAGAGTAGTAAATGAGATCCTTGGCCTCCGTAAATCCTGGAGATAGTTTATCACTGCCAACATCAAATGGGAAAAACCCATATTCCGTGTGTTCCACAAACAAACCTCCAACAGCTTTTCTGAAAGGTGCAACGACTTGTTCCGCTGATGATCTTCACTTTGTTCATTGAACGCTTTTAACATCTGTACCAAATCCGTAACTAAAGCCTGCCAATCACCAGACAAATTGTGAGGCTTAAACCAGGAACCTGCTGGGAGGCTCCGTCTCTCTTCAAAGAGACCAAGTTAACGAGCAAGCAACCGGCAAACCTAGCTCTAACCATAGCAAGAACCTGCTTGTGTGACTCACTAATCCAATCTCTTTCAATTTAAACTCAAAGTTTAATGCTCTTTTATGTTAAGAGTGAATACCCACCCCAGCCCCCTCCCTTGGGCAGAGGAACCGTAATGATTTGGGAGTGCACTACTGCAGGGACTCGTCATTGCAGCGTCAGCTCAAGGAGCTCCACCCGGGTACCAGGAACATGAGAAATCCTGCCTGCTACCAGTCAGGCCCTTTTACTCTTTTTTACACTTAATCTTGTTTGCAGGACATGTGATCAACAAAGCAGGAGGTGCGAGAGCCTGTGTTTGTAGGTCTCACATCTCCAGGCGAGTTACTAAGCTGTGTGTAACGCGGTGGCTGTGCGCTGTGTGCAGGCTGCCCGCGAAGGAGCCCTGATAGACCATCGCCAGGACCGGTGCTCCACTTTCCCAGCACACCTAAACCGCTTTTCCTCTGCTTCCCTCCCATCTCTCATCACCCTGTGGCTAAAGTAGGCAATTTTCTACTTTTTATTATTGCACATGGTTATATTAGGAAGGATTTTTGCCAAGGTTAAAGCTGTTGAGAAGGCAAGGTGAGCTTTACATAGCTGAGAGACAGCAAATATGGGAAAAACCCTGAGTAATCTTGAGTGGTTTTAATAACCAGACATTTTAATGTGAATTTGTAATGGACAGATTGCTACAGGAGTGGCTTTTTCTTTTGGTGTTCCAGCTGTTTCATTCCCAATTAAATTCCTTCAGGACAACACATTTTCAGAGCTCTGAAGCACCAAGTAGTTTGTAAAGAGGGAGAAATCTTAGTGCTGGTAGTAGCACAGATTAAAACCCATTAAATTAGCCTCTCAAAAAAATTAATTTCCCAGTTGTTGCCTCTCAGATACTTCACATCGTGTATCAGATAATCAGCATAAGAATGTAAAAGTCAGTCTGTGTTTTCAAACGTGCTTTCCTCAAGTGACATTTTCCCTTAGATCCCCCCTGCAATGAAGCATCCATGATTTTTGTGAAAGGTTCAGCCGTGACATTGTTTGAGGCAACAAGAATCTGACTCTTATTTTTGACAGCACTGCTTTTAATAACAATCAGAATTAAAGACAGAATTTACTATAAATTATCTTCCAATGAATCTCAAGGACTGTTTCAATGACATCCAAATATGGAGCCAACTTCATAAAAACCAGTGATCAAAGCCATGTGGTTGAAATCCGCACACCTGCTCCAGTGACCGTGTCCTGTTCCAGTGTAAAATCCAGTGCTCCAAATCAAAATTAATGAGGTGAGGGTTATTTGCAGGAGAGGGAGAAATCCTGGGTACAACTTGCAACCCCAGGAACATCCCAAACACGCCCAGCCCTCTGAGCTCCCCTCCCACACCTCAGCCATCCCCAAAACCCTCCCCTGACCCTGCCTGGGGTCCACCCCCAATGGTCTGAAGTTCTGTCCAGACAAAAATGTGCATCAACATGAGGGAGGTTTGATAAAATACTTACACTGGAGGTTCAACATTTTAAGTGGCAACAAGAAGACATCAAGTTTATGAAGATAAATGGGCCTTGGGTGTACTTTTAAGAGCAAAACATCTATTTTCGTTATCCCTTAGATGCAGATAAGTGTGATCTGAGCCTCTTTTGTATTCACACAGCTCTCGGTAGGACCAGTAATGAACACACTCACTGTACCTGGTGTCAAAAATCGCTTTGGTTCTCTTGGTGTTATTTTACATTTAGTCTCAGCTGATAAGAGAATTGAGACTGGCAGGAATCCTGATTTTCATGTTTAGAGTAAGGTACATGGCTGTCTGAAGTGTAATGGCTGAAAGAACGTGCATGTAATGAGAAGTTATGCAAAAAGCAGTATTTTTCATTTTGGGGGTCAGTTCTGCCTGGATATCGTAAAGCACCTTATAACTTAAAAATCCTAAGACACAGTTTATGTGCACCTTTGCTGAATTACAAAAAATGATATCTCAGCCAGATCCTGTAATCCAGTTCTCCATATTTAATCAAAGTATGTTTTCTATATACAAAATAAGCACACATGGAGCCTCAACTGCATTTAGGCATAGTATTTATAACAACGCTTTCCTATAGGCTGCATATGTTAATTCGACATGGCATTTGCACTGGGAATGTGCTTTCCAGCATGTATAATATGCAGGTTTCAAGCTACATATTTTTTTCAGTATACTGCAGTTCAGTGAGATAGGTGTTCTAGCCACAACAGAAGCCAACAGTAGTACTATTTGACCCTTATTATGATCATCCTATTTCTTTTCATGAAAAAAGGATTGCCAGCATACAGAAATATTATCAGGCAGGAGGTACAGCACAGCAGCTATTGAGGCAGGCTCCCCCCTCCCTTAGACCTGCTATATCTTGAGAGAAAGCACTTGTGAAAAATTCACAAATTCTGTTGACCTAGTTCTTGAGTCTTTTACTTGGGTATGACTGCACGCAAGTCAGCAGAGCTACTCGTGATTTGTAAGAGTACCTGGGAACCAGTTGGCCTTGAGATATGTAGGCAGGCAAAACCAAAGTAGAAAATTACATTTAGCCAACTCAACTTCTCCTGTATTTGTTGGGTTGAAATAAGGATTTTTATATCCTTCGGTTACACTTGGGTGCAATGAAATATACAGATGTAGACAACAACCTTAATAAAAAAATTATTCTACTGATTTGCATTTTCTATGCTAACAAAATTTCATGTTCTCAGTTTCAGAAATAATCATGACTGATTCAAGACTTGCTGGATTTAACGTACTTTGAAAAAGCTGGGCTAAGGCATAAGGACAAAGTAAGGATATCTTTGCAGCCAGCAAGGGGTCATATAACACTCATTTATAGACTGCATAAACTCTGCCAACTCCTTCAGGCACCCTTTAAACATCTTTTCTTTAAGCAACTTGCCTGAATTCCTCTAAGCAAAGATTTATATCCGATGTTAACGCTTGCGAGTTAGATGCAAAACAGAGAAAGTGAGGAAGATGTCAGTGAGGCATAACACATATCGGGATACCTACAGGAGAGACTACACCATAAAGACAATGGAAAAATCAGAGAAAAAAGGTCTGAAAGGATGCAAGGAGTTCATTTTGCTGTACCAGAGTAGCATGTGCCATGTTTATGGTTGATATATTTATGTTTTATAAATATAGACATATAAATATAATTACCAATGTGTCAACCTTGATTTTGTTTATTACCTAATTATGTAATGTGTGTATTTTACAAAATAAAATAAACATACAAGTGAGTATCAATATTTATGTGCTGAAAGATACTCATCTGCATATATTTTCTAAAAACCCGTCTCCCAGGCAATCTTCACCATCCTTCTGTTCAGAAAGCTTACGTAATGTCTAACCTTCATCTTCCTTCCAGTAATATAAGCCCATTACTTCTTATACCGTCTACGAAAGCTATGGAGTATGATTTAATCCACTCCTCCTTGTCTCATATATAGAAGTTCTTACAATAGGCAACAGGCGTGCCAACAGCTGGGGGCAGGACAGCCTGAAATAGGGGCCTGGGGTCTCATTGTGCCGACAGAAGGGACCCCAAATCTCCTACGTTTCGGTCTGTCCCCCTAGGTCATGTCCTTCAGTTGCGCCATTTCATCTTGCCTGGGCTCTCTCCAGCAGATGTGTATTTTTGTGAAACATCTGCCTTTGCAGGATCACTTCGGTTCAGAGGTCACAGGGTGGTGCTGAGGCTTTTCCACAGCCAAACAACATTATCCATTCCAATCCAGCTTGTGATTAACACCCAAGATCCCTTTCTGAAGAACTGCTACTCCTGCCTGTGTGTAGAGCCTTGAACTGCTCCCTGCTGAGTCACATCTGCTTTTTCCCGAGCATGTCCAATTTAACAGTCTGTTTCTGACCCAGGACACTCCCTGCTCTCCCATCTGCCATCCTCTCAGTCTGCTAAGCCTGAACCCTAACCAGAGTAAAGCCAGGCTCACACACTGGTTTAAGAGCTTCCTTGGTCACGGTGCTTCTGGAAAATAACGTCCCAGAAGAGTGACACTGCGGCGGTCATCCAACGCTGCCAGTGCGAGGAGGGAGTGGAGGCAAGCACTGTTTTGTTAATGTCTACTAGAAGTGGTGGGGATAATGAAATTTGACTAGACTGGTGCATGGACAAAGAGAATAATTGGGAATGGCATGAGCTGCATTAGCTCAGCTTGCAGATGACTTGAATTTCTTTGGCTATAGCTCTCAACGATGGACATTTTTGTAGAGTTTTTCTGTACTGTTCAGCTGCAAAAGGCAATACGGTTTTCATCCAGGACGCTTGGGAACAAGTATCTCACAGCATAATCCACTTGATGCGTGTTGGTCAAAAGGGCATAACTATCGACAACCGGACCACGGGTAAAATCCCCATTAGCAAGTTCCACACATCAATGGATGACCACTCTGGTTGAATGAAAGCTGATAATGGTATTGTGTGCGCTCAGAGGCCGACGTATCTAAACAAGGCTCTCTGGCTGTAAGGTTAGGGTAGAGTTCTGCGTGTTGAAACAACTGATAATTGCATTGACATAGTGGATACCCTATTTTTAGAGGAATCAGTGAGGTCTTCCAGCCCTAGAGTTATTGCCCTAGATAATGGTCGAGAGAGAATGAACAAGAGCTGTCTTGTGTAAAATGCAGTGCACGTATGTTACCACGCTGTGATGGTTTCTACCATTTTGCCATAGTGTTTATGGGTATGACTTTGAATTCTTTAACCTTGCAATGATTAACCTAGGAAAATACCTCTGTGAAAATAGATATTGAAAATACACATCAATACACCACACAAAGGTACCTTTCTCTGCACACTAGCAGCACAGATTGTCACCAGCACTTATCTTTTTTCCTCTTCCTATAACAGCTCATACAGTGTCACAGCAGAGTTTGAATTTTGTTTGCAGAAGGGCGATACTTGGGTGAAATTCAGATGATTAGTGTGTCCTCTTCATTTCTATTAGATTACCAACAGTACTGGGTTTGGCTTAGCCCAGCTGCCATGAATGCTGTGTACTGAGGGAGCACAGGACTTGCTGTAATACCTTCTGCATTGACTAGGGCTTAGGTATGTCACACAAATCACAGCTGACAAAAATGAGCTACTAAAAGTGGTGGTGACAAAGAAATTTTTCTGGTTTTTCATAGTGACTGACTTGGTTGAGTGTTTTTGCATCATCTGGTTACTGAGACACTTGTATGGTCATGATTCTGTTTTGCTAGGACTATTTTAAGGGAAGTAGTATGAGAAATAATAGGGGGGGGAATTAAATTTGCATGGGATTAGTATATTAATATCCAGCCACAGTCTTAGGAGTCTGTTAGATGTCAGTTAGTTAGCATCACTGAACAAGTGACACCTGACCACAAAAAGGAATCCCAAGTTTGTCTGATGTGCAATGCTTTGTTCACTGGCACTCAAGATTAAAGAATCAGAGCTGCAGGCTAAATGTCTGAGTACTCGTGCAGCTGAGTGGGTCAAAACCCCGTAAAACTGATCATTTTCTCAGTAATCTTTTGAAAATTTGTATCAGTTTGTTCCAGACCTTATGATCCAGGAAAGATCTGACATCCACAGTGCTGTCTATTTTGAAGTGGATTTATCTGAAAATTTATGAAGTTTGTCAGGTCACAGTTTATGTGTTTATATACTGTCTTTAGATTAAGATAATTATTGTCAATTGAAATGGATTTGTCCCACTTAAGAATGGCATAAGCTATAAGGTTCATGTAAAAACTACAGAGAAATAAACATAGAAAAAAGTAAGCAGAATCCCTTAGAAACTGCAGTTACAGCTTCCTTTTTTTTTAAAGATATCAATATAGCACTAATTTTGGCCCTTTTAGACTCTAGCCAGCATGAAACTGCCTTTCACACGTTCACTGTTAAACCAGGAAAGCCACATTTCTGAAATAAAGGTCATTGAAACAGTATAAAAAGAATAAAGCGAAAGAAAAATTGCCTGTTCTGGTTGTGCATTTTCTCTGAGCCCAGGGCATAGCTCAGAATATTTATGGTTTCCAGATATATTGCAACAGATTTCAACAGGCTGTTGGCTGGGTCTTTAGGGTGAGCTGCTTCACATGTATCAGGACGAGGGGCAGATTTTGAGACAGCTGGAGAAGGAAAGGTGTTTTGCCTGAAACACTTTTCTGCCTTCATTTTCTTCCAGTTCCAACCTCACCCTTGGAGGACACCTTTCAAGAAGTGTTGTGGGGCCACATCCCACAGAGGGGCAGGCACATGCTGAGGAAAAGCCAGTGGAAATCTAAGTGCCAGCCAGACTTGCACTATGTCTTTCTCCAACATTGCATCTGATTTTAAGTGATATGCCAGCTTTTAACTTAGATTCATTTTCATCAGAGATTTTTCAGCCAATATGAAGTACGTGGTTCTTGTGTAGAATTCTGCACTATGTCTATGTGCACGCTGAGGATGATTTGATGACTATCACATCCTTCTGTCCTGCCAATTTACTGTGCCGCCCAGTTAAATGAATTTATCGCTGATAATTCTGTACAGATAAGGGAGCTCCCTGTAAAGAAAAGAGAATAACAAGAATTACTCATTTCTCCATATTTTATGGCAGTATAGTTTTTGACCCCTGGTGTATTTAAAAAAGGAAACCACAAATGGTGTGTAATTAGAGATTTTTTTAAGATTTCAAATCCCATAATTCTTTCTCAGGGACTTTGCTCGAATTAATCTTGCTATCTCTCTCTCTACAGATTAGGAGCAAGTTTCCATTTAAAGGTACCAATGCATACCTTGGGTTCTAAGCAGTAAAGAAGAAAATAAACTGTTATACTTGAATAGTTGCTAGACAGAAATACACAAAGGAGAAAATCTTTTTTCCTTTTCCACTCACCTAACTCCTTCACAAAGATTCAAGCTCTGACATAAAGTTACTGTTTTTAAAAAGACCCAAGAAAAATGCATTCAACATTTATTAAAACCAATGAAAATTCATGGCAGTAATTCTTCTGGATGTTCTCTCCTGATCCTGTATCACTGTGTTATAATGAAGATAAATTATTCAAAAGCCCGTCCAGATCTTGAAAAGTATGAGTAAAGGAAGGGGATGGATAAATCTCCAGGAAAAAAATAATCAAGATGCAATTCCCATTAGACCCATTAATTACTACAGAGCTTTTAAACCAAAATAAATTCAAAGCAATATACTGATGTCAGAGTAGAAGTATTTATTCTGAGATAAATTTTATACGAACCCAGGTAAATCTGCTAACTATGACTGATTTACTCTTTTCGGGTTTTTAATCATTTGCTGCTGGGAGTGACAGTTCTTCTTACTTTTAATGGAAGTTGTACAACCCACTTCAGAGCTGAGATGCTGCAATGGAAAAGGCATAAAACAAACTGGGTAAATAAACTCATACGTAACTGGCACATGAAAATAGCTAGAATGAGTTTTCATCCAGGCTGAATAAATCCGCAGCTGAGGAGTGCTGGGCTCGGTGCCCACGCAGGAGCTCTCTGCCCGGGAGGCAGAGCTGCAGATTCACGGCAGGCACCGATAAGCCAGTGAACCAAGCCTTGCGCTTACAGCTTAGCCCACTCGGATGCAAAGAGGTAACCCTGCTCTGAGAAAGGCATCTGACAGCTCTGGTGCCCCTAATAGCCTAAGAGGAGGAAAATCACAGGCAAGGGACAAAGATGAAAGCAGTCATCAGTGAGGGATTTCCCACCCTGCACTGAGTATATGCCCACCTACCGTAAGCATGTGGGGAAGGTCAAGCATGTGGGGAAGGTTCACGTGTCCCAACATGGAAAGGAACAGGACAGAATCATAATAAGCCCCTTATCCCCATTCTGACGATGCTACATGAATCTGCAGGGGGTTTTACGAGCTGTTTTTCTCATTCAAGTACATGTAATAGGCCAAATGCACCCTTTCTGTACATACAGCAGTGGACAGAGATACATTTGTCTCATCGTACCTTAAAAACAAAAACAGGATAGAGAAGATGCAGTTTGAGGACTTGTTGGCTCAGAAACACATACAAGGAAACTGCTGCTGCTGGTATAGACCACTGCAGAGAAAAAAACTTCTCGAATTCTCTTCCAATCTACTCCCCTTTTCTCTCTCCTTTTATTTATTATGGACACTCACTAGTTCCAGAAAGAAGCATTTGCATCTGTGCAATTTAGAGTGTCAGCCTGATACCGTGCCCCGGTGGTTTGTATCCGGAAAATTCGACTTCACGGGCAGGAGTGTGTGAGCAAGTAGAGGTGCACCCACAGATTAAAAGCTGTTCCCACATTTTGCATTCAATAGAAGGCCCTTCTTAGCTACAATGTGCAGGCTTAATTCTACTGCTTTGCTCCAGCAATTCCAAATGGATGCAAGATTTTCTCTAGGTGACAAGCAATTTTAGGAAAGCGGTATGTAACTAGTTGCAGGGGGAGAAGCAGAAATCTTTGTAAGTAGAAAGAAAATTACCCTTTCAATAAAGTCCAGAAGGGTATCTGACACTTGACCAGACTTCTTAAGGTTCATTAATGGGTGTTTAGGACACAGAAGCAGTTCCATCAACCTCTACATTGACTGACATACCCAAATCCAGGGTTTGGATGGTTGGAACATAATCTATTGCCAATGTCTGTAGTTACCAGAAGATGTTGACAGTTTGGGACCACTTCTGCAAAAACACTACTCATTTTTTAATTACAATGATGACAAATTACATTACAAACTATATGTAATTCTGCCTTTCAGTATGAGGTTAAAGAAGTGGAATAAAGCATGAGAGAGGTGGTTTGATCATAATTTCAAAAGAACTTTGAGGGCAACTAGCACCTCAATACCTGGCACACACCAGTATTGAACAACATAAGAGCAACTCGGTTCTTCAGCCAAAGGAAGTCTGCCTGTTGGAAATGGCTGTTTGGAAATGGGCTGGTCCTGCTTTGCTGCTAGCCTGCCTGCTCCTGACCTCCTAGAGGTTGTGATGCCAAGATCTGCTTTCCAACGTAATGTTTAACGTTATATAAAATAAAGATGCCTGGTAGTAGGCGAAATGCAAAGTCTGGAAGCTAAAACTAGGTAAGTTCAAGCAATACTTAGGATAGAAAATGTGCATCACCAAACAGATAAGCCCTTATCTAGCAATCTCATGAGAAATTAAGTTTGACTCAGCAAACACATCAGCACATGGCTACATCATGCAGGGGATCACAGTGGCCTCAGAAGTTAAAGTCTCTGGCAGTGAGGACTGTACTTCCGAAAGAGGCATTTCTAGAGAAAAATAAGTGCCATCTCCATCCTCTGCTGTAGGTCTTGGAGGGGCTTGCTTCACTCAACAGCTTCTCCCTGATATCTCTATAAACACTGTTCTGAATCTGTTCAACTCCTTTTTAGCGGGAATGCCTACACGGTGCTGTATGAGTATGGCCAGTCATCAGAGACCCCTTTCACTGCCAGGTCAGCAGGTACTTGACTGAGAAAACAGTCTTCTCCATGACCTGTCACCTCCCACGAGGTGAGAGAGGGATGACAGTAGTATTAGAGCAATTAAGCAGCAGATAATGGAACTCCCGTCCTCTCCAGTTCAGAGAGACCAGCAGATACCGTACAGAGTCCTCAGTTAATTTTAGTTAGTCTGAAAATGGGACATTCATTTCCATTAAGAGTGTCTTGAACAAAACAGAAGAGGAGCTGAGACTTTTATCATGAGATTTCATCTGAGAGATGCTGGTGGGGAGGATACAACGTATGAGCCTGTAGCATGCTTAGAATTGTCCTAAGCTGTCCCTGAAGTGCAAAAGAGACATGCTTTACATTTTAGACTGATCTTTCTCCTTCCATTTTTTCTTAAATAAACCACTTACTTTTAGTGGTGATATTTATTGCTACCACTATGGCACTAAGCAATAGAATGAACACTGTGATGATACTACACTGAGCAGCTCCTAGCTAAGGCAAGAAACTCTGGAAAAGCACCCAAAGCCATTAGTGTACAAGTGGTGCTGCTACAGCTACCTGTAAAAATGAAGGATTTTCTTAATTTCCCAGCGTTTTGTTTTACAAATGTCTACAAAGACAGAGAGTAGATTGGTTTGAATTTGAGGATATGCAAAGCTAACTTCCAGCCACTGTGTTTGGAGTGAGTTATCTGATATCATTTAATTTCATCTCCATCTGCCTCCTGAACAGTTTGGCATGTGTTTCTGAATACCCATCTGTGTCTGTGGGCTGGGTCAAATGATTGTACTCACAGACGTCATTTGGGATTCTTCTGGTCTGGGGCATTCATGAAAACCAGCGATTCATTGGCACATCGCTCTTTAGTCATTCTGGACTCTTCCCACATTGTGCTTGTCAGCTAGGATACTTCCCTTGAACCTTTGTCCCAGGCTGGTTTGTGCAGTTGCTCGTGCTACTGAAAGCATAAAGCCAAATCGCAGATTCACGGAATATAGCCTCAGTAGGGTCTAGGTGGCCAAAAGATGCAAAAGACAATTCTGGTTTCAGGTTGAGAGTCCAAGAGCTCAGAGAGTTTTCCACAGAGACGTACGCACACTGCTCTGAAAATCAGTTACTAACAACAGATCGTAAATGCCTGTCAGTGCTGACTTCCAAAGTCCCAAGGAATACTGGTGCATTTTAAGGATGCTGTGGAGTAGGATGAGTCTGAAGAGAAGCTTTGGGGTTAGCAGAGAATCCAGCTGTGGTGTCTGCTGGAATACGTAGTTACCCGTGTGCAAATAGCAGTGATTGCCTGAAATGTTACCCTGCAGATTCAAGCCAAGGTTTTGGCTGACAATTTGCCAGGGAAGGCTTCTCAAAATCATGGTGACATTGGGATTTTTCTGGGACCTTCCAGGAAGCCTCTCAGAACAGATTTCTTGCCACAGTGTTGTAGACACTGTCCACATTTCTCAGTATCCGTCCCACTTGACCAACTAAAGGGCAAAAAGCTAAAATTGTGCTGTCTTCTCTTCCTGGCGGTTTGTGTCTGTTCTTTTCCCAGTGAAGATAAGTATTGTTCCCTTAACTCAGAAAAGTTCAGGTCCAGCCATAATTCCTAAAGGTTGCTAGGAAAGTGTAATCCGAAATCCCATCTTTTGGCATTTCAATGTGTACCTCGGCTGAGTGCAAAAGCCGTGTTGCCTTGTTGTGTTTTCACAGGCCCTAATTTATAGGCTGTGAAACTCCATATTTCTGTATTCCTGAACAAGTATTCCTAACTTGCTGTACCGTCCTTTCTTCTTTTAAAAACCCTGATCACAAAGGGTGCCTTCTAAATGTAAACCCGACAGTGCTGCTCAGCAGACCCAGGGGCTTAGGGAGTGCTGGTTCCATGCTGAAAGGTAAAGCAGGGACCGGCTGAAAAATCAGCTTGCTGTTTTACCTCTAGTGCACAGGAAAGTGACTGCAGAGAAGTCTTCTTTTCCTCTAGGTCTTTAGCATAAATTAACTTGAAAACAAAAAGCTGCTGCAAAGATTTCTGCTGCAAAAGCTTTCAGCCTTGCGCTCTTTCTGTTGGTGTGCTGGTAACTGCCGAGCGTATTTTCCATCCTCAGAATGAGTGTGGTCATCCCAATCTTTGACAGAACCAGAAATTTCATCTTATTTTGATGAAATAAAGAGAAATAAGGATGGTGAAAAATATTTTCAATCCCCCATAATAATCAAGACTTAATAGCTTCCTTTTGCCTTCAAAGAAAACACTGTACCCTCTTCATCAAACCCTTATGCAGAAGACCTTTTGTTGCAGTGTCTGCTTAGTGCCTTCACTGTCCCGCTGACAAGCGGCACAGGCTAATGCATGGCTGCAGCACAGTTTAACCCCAGCGCTGTCAGTCCCTGCTAACTCCTCTGTTTCAACCCGACGTTTCCAAAAGAAAGCACGGCAGGTTGTTCTGCCATTTGCGGCTCAGGCCACACGGCATCCGCAGAGCAGTGACCCATACACAGCAATTCTCACGCCTGGTTTTCCCCCTGCATTCGAGAACCTAAATTTAGCGTTCTTAGCAATGCATTTGGCTCACAGCAGACCTCAGCTGCAAGGGTCTTTGCATTGGCTATTCTCACAGCATCCTTTACCTAATGAACTTGCAACGCAGTGAAGCATGGCTGCTGCTAGCTGCTCCGAAGGCTCCCCCAGGCAAGGCTGCCTTGGCAGTGCCGGATCACTTCCGACTTGCAGCCACACACACAGATACATTCTGCAAAGCTTTTTTCGGTCGCCACGCACAGTGCTGGCTTTAGAGAATTTGCACTGCAGATTCCAAAGCACTTGGATTGCAGTTTTCCCTCTCTCCACCTCCCTCTTTTCCCCCCCGCCGCCTCATTTTCCCTGACACTTTTTTTCGGAACACTGACTTTCCAGCTCCAGGCAAAACAGCCGCTGCTATTTTTCTCTTGATTTTCAAGGATCACCTCAAGTGAAACTTTGTGGCATTTTAAGAACAAGAGCATTTATCTGTGCTATTTATGCAAACCTATTCCATTAACCCCTGGATTTCTGTTTGGATTAAAAATTACATTGCCAAGGGTGTGATGGTCCTCCTCTTGGTCCCACCGCCTCCCCCTGCTTTGTCGCAAAAAGATGTTGCTCAGTCATGTTTGAATTACACCATGGGAGCTTACTACAGAAACGGTTATCACACTCCCTCAGGATGGATACAGCACCCTTTGAACGTTGAATATTGTGTTAGAATACCTACGAATTTCGATTTATAAATGTCTTGAATGCATTTATATTTAAACTATCTGTAATTACTTTGCCAACTTCATGGACAGAGTTTCCTAAACACTTCTGATGAATATGAGTCCCTTATTATAGCGTGAAATCTTATTCTTGTAGGCCACAGCATCTTGGACCTCTAAAGATGTGGAAACTGGACCAGCAAACTTCAGTGTACCGCTTCTTTTCCTTACCTACTCTTTGCTGATGTTCTAAAAGTAGTCCATGGATTCCCATGGGACTGCAAGCTGCCAGTTAAAAACCCTGTAATAAGCTAACCACATTTCACATTTAAGTCTTCTTGCAACGATTACTGCACTATTCCCAGGCCAATATAAATTATTACAATCTCAGCATCAGACTTGCCTGTCAAGATGCTGTTTCAATACAACCCAAATGCTCCAACATATGAAGGATCACTTCTTCTATAACCAGCCAGGCTGTTATGGGGAAAAATATCACTTGTAGATCAACATAATAATTTTTTGTTAATCATGCAACATAATCGTTTCCTTTATCTAGCTTTTGCCAGGAACACAGGCTTAAAATTTCCTTGGCTGTATTTCTGCCAGTCCCAACTTACGATACGGCTAGGAGGAGAGTATTACGCAAGCTTGTCATGGGTGACTGCTTCTCAGTTTATGGCTTTCTACATCCTATAAATATAAGGCGCTATTGTTTGCCAGTGCACTTCCATGTGTAGATGGAACGGGGACATTTTTAATGCTGCTGGAGGTCAGGCCGTGTGAACGGTACCTACAGCTGCCCACAGCCAGGCTGCCTGAAATGGCAATTCCCTGTTCGATGTAGTTTCCCAGGCAGGTCTTACTCCCGAGCTCTCTGAGCTGAGTTCATGCAAGCCATGCACTCCAAGGCATTCTGCCTCAAGAGTTATTTGCTAGTCAAAATCAAGCACTAGGTTAAAGCAAGATTAAAACACTTGTTTTCTGGTTTGCTCTGGCCAGGCAGATTAGATTTGGCTGATATATTTCTGTAAACACTACACATACAATGGGGACTGTGAAAATACTCTGCCTTCCACTAGCACAATGAGAATAAATTAGGGCAAATTACAACAGCAATAAACAACAGAATTGCACCAGAAATCCCAGTAATGTCTTCTGGAAAATATTTTCTGTCTGGGGACTCAATAAAATGATATCCTCAGTACACATGCTCATCAGAACAGGCCAAATTCATTTCATGCAGCAAAATTCAGCGGGCAATTTTGGTCCAGTCACTTAGAACATCCTGCACAGTGCTACAATATAAAGATGTCATTTAAACTGATGCAGAAAATTAATTAGAGCCACCCTAACAATTTTGCATCTTTGAATTTGATAGGAGTTCTTTGCAAAACATCTGTGCTCCCCTCCCAGCTAATTGCAAGCACAGAGGAAAAAAACCCCAAGTATGATGTTTGATGCCTCCTCCCAGAGACCTATTTACACTCGCTAACGCAAACACAGCTTGCTGCAAAACTTGCCAACTCTCTGGGCATCTTACACCACCCGATTCCTGCTTGCTGGCCGCTACAGAAACATTGTGATTGAAACTGCCAGTCAAACACGTATTAAAGCCCTGGATGCCTCCCCGAGCAAATTGCATTGTTGTGACACAAACTGACAAACTGGTTAAGGCTTGTGCTCTTTCCTGAGCTCAAGAGAAAGAGATTCGAGAAGACCTGAATGTGCGAGGGATGGCTGGAATGTCTGTCTTCATTTTGCAAACCGCTCGGTGGTTTTGAAGTGCGCGGTTTTCATTTTTACATTACAGAGTTCAGCGCTGCGCGGGGCTGCGCGGGACCGCTGCTCTTTGCGGTTTCAGATTTGCCTTGCACGATCGAGCTAACCTGAAGGGACCAAGTCCGATGCACGATCCAGCCTTGAGACCTGCTAAGGGCTCGTGCCATGCCAGCTGCTGTAGGTGCAAATGAAGATACTCCTAGCATGCAGAACAGGCATTTTAGCTCGAATGCTCTGCCTCAGAGAGTAAAGGTCACCAAAGCAAGGGGGTTTTTCCTATTTTGTGTGGGGTTTAACGAGTTTATATTTGCGTACTAGAGTTTAAAAAGTACATGTAGAGACATGAAAAATAACTATTCCTCATATTTTGATTAAAAGGCAGAAGGGCAGGTAAGTGCCAACCTTTGCAAGCTTTGGAGTTTCTTCTCGCAGAGAAGATAAATCCTCTCTGGTATTCTCATGGGGCTATTTATTCTAGAGATGTGAGACTACATCCTTTTTCAATGCCTTGCCAAACGCTCATGGCAGTGGCGTTATCTGACATATCCAAGCAGGAAATAATGCTAATAAAGGAGGAAAATCTGAGTCAAAGTGAGTGCAATAGGGAACAACACAAGTCTCAAAGGGAGAGATCTGCAGACCTCTTACAGGTGCTGAATGCTTTTGCAGAGCTGATGACTGGTCTCACTTGCTATTTGATCTGCTCCCACTGAACTCCTGGCAACTGCTGTGGTGTTGTCTGTCTAGATTCACTGACGTTTCTCAGCAAGGTTTATTCATCATTGCAGAAAGGTACATCACCTCAAATTCTTTGCCATTATTCATTGGCAGCTTTTTCTGACCCTTCTGCAAAAACCTGCTCAACTAAACACCTGAATATTTATTTATCTGGGAGGACTTCTCCATAAAAGCACAGTCTTCTGTGGGGGAAAAAAAAACAAACAACAAAACACAAACCACAAAAGATTAACCAAGAGGTACATGACACAAAACGTAGGAGTGATTTCTTCAGCACCATGACCTAAAAGAATCCATGTCTTGATTCTGTCAGTTTTCCCAGCATGTTGAACCCATTGTACAGAGTTTAAAAGGAATTTGAGTTCCACTATTAGTTTCCTTTACTTTTAGTTCCTCTATAAGTTTCCTTTACTTTATAGCCAGACTGATAGATAGTGCCCTTCTCCTCTGACAGCTCCATTAAAACCCAAAGCTGTCAGTCACTGGCAATCATATATCATGATTTCAGTTACTATTTCACACTGTTACGGGAGCTATGAAATGAAGTATTAGTACAGACAGCCTTATTTACAGGCTGTAGTAATAATGAAGATTATCTGTAATAATATTTTGTAATACTACAACCTTATTATAAAGTACCTCATAAATAAAGCAAAAATTAAATGAAAGTCAGATTAATTATCCCTGGAGCTAAATGCCTGTGAAATGCCAGTAGCAAACCACACTTCTGAGGGGCTTTAGTTTCTGCAGCACTGACGGCATTCCAGAAGAGAGCCTTTTGATGAAGAGCTACCATTAACAGTGTGCTGGGTGACCATGCACAGGGCCTGGGACAGGTAACAGCCCGGGAAGCTTTGTTTTGGGACGAACAGGAACTGGGGACCAGGAGTGTGCTGGGCTCAGTCGGGCAGAGGCTGGGATGGGGTGAACAGATCTGGCAGCCAAGCCACCACCAGCAGCACCAGCATCACCAGCACCAGTGGGCACCAGTCGCCCTCCAGCACTGCCAGGTGTGTCGGGGTGAGGGGGACTGGGCAAGGGGAGGAAGAAGCGTGCACTTCAAAACCACAAGCAAAGGCTGTCAGAGGAGCTCTGGGGTAGAAGCAGCATAACCAGCCTTGCCACATTCATCCACCCCCTCCGATACAGCCCCAGTCCCAACCCAGACCCGTCCACCAGGAATGGCTCTCTGCAGAAAGCCGTGTCCACCTGTAGGGGCATGGAATTGGTGTCAACAGTGTGATTTCAAGGCTCCACATCTCTGTGCAGCAGGCAAGCAAGGGCAGAACCCCGCTCACACTCACAGCCCTGCTCAGCCCCAGGGGATGGTTGGGATAACTGCTGCCCGTGTCCTCCAGCCTCTGAAGAATGGGACTGTTAGCACTAGGAGCAATCCCTCTATCAATATTGATAAAGCTGTATTTGTCAGCTCCCCGGCGTTTGTTTTCATTTTGCTGTTATCATCCCCTAACTATATGCCATCCAGCAACATTTCTCTAACATAAGCTGCCTCAGGGGAAAACCAGAGAGGAACAGCAGTAAGAAATTACTCTCAAAATTAAATAGAAAAAAAAAAAAAAGAATATTTGAAAATAAAATATTTTTACTTTCCTTTGCAATAATTAGAATTCGTTCTTGCAGTGCGGTGCTCTTCTGCAATTACTTTTCAGACCTTCCATCACAGTGTGGGTGAGAAGCAGGAATCTGAAAATGAGATGAGCTTAATTAAAACTGCTTAATTTATCTCATTTCTTTTAAAGAGCAAAACAGCTACCTTGATTGAAAAATTTAAACATATAGCAGGCAGTTTTCCTATTCTATTAAACAGAAACATAGTTCTAGAAATCTTAATTGTAAATATAGTTCTAGAAATTGACATTTTTTCTTTATTATTTTTTTTTTTAACCTTTTGTTTTCTGCATAACAATTTCTGTGGTCAGCCCTAACAAAACAAAAAAAAGCAGCCTTACAATCCAACCTGTGAAACAAAGAAATCATTATTAGCAAAGCAACCTTACTGAGCACGGATGTTTTGAAGTAGCACACATAGCTGGGAAACAAGGGAAAGTTTCAGAAATGACATGTCCTAAAACCAATTTAATTTGCCCTTCCTGAGGATGCCATCCAGTAATGGGTGTGTGGGGCTTAACTGGGGAAGAGAACTGTATTTTACAAGTCCTGTTACAGTAGAACTGATTTCCTCAGGAGTGTCAGCGTAGATCTGGAATTATTCCACTGAAGTCATGAGCATTATTTGAATGTCACAGCTGACGTGAGATGAGAATGAAGGTGATGATTAATGCCACGACTAAATTAAAATATTTATTATTACAATTAGGTATTATTAGCAAATCTGAAGGAAAATAAATGGTACCAAAAATACTCAGGTGCATTTGTGTTCATCAGAGCTCTTTTTTTTTTTTTTTTTTTTCCTGTATGGGAATTCATCTGGAACCAGAACCAACAATCACAGGTTTTTTCAGCAGCTCATCTGGCACATGTCACCTAAATAAAAAGAAGCAAATAAATTAAAATCTTAATGTCACTTGGTCCAACATAATAATCACAATGTGAAAATCACATTTGTGACAGAACCAGATGTCTGTCAGCGTTCACAGACTTGATTCTGCAAATCCTTTCTCAGGCAGGTAGTCCCAGGAAAAAGAAGGGATTGTTTCCATGAGCAACATTACTCATGTGAGCAACAGCTTGTGAGTATTTAGTGCTGCACGTGAGATACACCACTGCATAAAAGTGACTTTGCTGCCACCATGATTACTGTTTCTATGTGTACGCTATCGTATTGCTGTTTCTTTTTTTCTTTTTTAATTATACTTGATTAGAGAAACTGCATCACAGCAGGAGACAGGCAGGATCAAATATGCTTAACCCTTGCATACTTCTGTTACGTGACGCAAGCCACTGAAAATATTTAAAGGTCATGTCATTCCTCTACCAACTATTTCTTCTTTTAAATGGTAGAAAATTTAGGAAGGTGCAATGATGCCAGTTGGAGAGTTATTATGAAACAGGCTTTGAGGCAAAATTTACTTCCATCACTGACTTACTTAATTAGAAGTGCTGTAAATGTTATATGTGTGTCTGAGAGCTGTATATTTTAAACTGCCCGCAGCTGTCAACAGCAGCGCAGGCTGCGGCTCTAAAGCACCCACCTGAGATGTTCTCTGCTCCTTATTCAGTGTCTGAAGTCCTGACCTGCCAAACCAGAGCTGGATGCAAAATGCATTCCTTGAGTTAACTGCAAGTTCCCCAGGGTGCCTCAAGAGAGACACCCAGATGATGGGAAGGGGAGCCCCAGCACAGTTCTGAGCTGGACTGTGGGCAGTCAGCAGGTGCAGTGCCAAATATCCCTGTTTAGGGATAACTTCATCTTTGTCTCCCAACCTTTTATGCAAGTGGACAGTGAAATGATCCTCAATCACTTTGGGAGATAAACTCAAGGACTTTTGCATTAAATCACCGACTAACAGCAAAATTATGTCATGTAGCTAAAGGGAGAAATGAGATCTTTTTCCTCCTTTCCTCCCTCTCAGTGACTTTTCTCAGATCATGCAGAAGTAGGTTTGATACTCCTGAAGGGAATAAGTCTGACCTGCACCAGAGCAGGGTTGTGTCATAATATTTTTACAATTATATCAGATTTAACTCAATGAAAACAAGATCCTGCACGTGCCATCTCAATAGGTACCCTGGGGGCTGACAGGTATAAGCCATGGCAGAAGTACCATATGTGTGTATTATGCTATAAGCATTAAGGGAGTGTGCTTCTAGACATACATATCTATGTTTCATATATAATATTTCATATATGGAAAGACACAGAGCTATTTCATCCATTCTTCTCAAGGAAAGGTAAGTTGATATCTACAATTCTCCAAAGTCTCCCCCAAGTAGTTCTGATTTAGTTACCTATGATCACTAAAAAAGAGAATAGGACGTAGGACTCGAACATTCAAATACTGCAAAGTCTTTATGGATAATACACATTTACATCATGTAGCTATGCATACAATGACAAAGCTGTGTTTGTCAGTTTTTAAAACTCTGATGATGCTTTCTTCTTACGCTGAAGAAGTTTAATTGGTTTGCTTTTAGGAATTCAAAGGTAAAGCAGCTGAACCTCACGGTTCCTGGATGACTTTGGGTTCTCAGTGTAGGAGTGGTCAACGCACAGTTTCATCCGCTCTGATTTCACTCTTTAACACTGTCTTTATAACCTGAATTGTATGTAAGAGGTTGCATTAGACAATCCTGAATATTGGCGTCTGCTCAACCAGCTCTTTGCTAAGCCTGCTTGTATTTAGAGGCACTTCTGCTCATACTCATTTTAAATAATCCTGACTATGAATCTGATGGAAGAAGAAAGGCAAAATTCAATTTGAAACTCAGCTCAAGATCGGCATTTCTGACTGCATTTCCCTTGTGGAATGAACAAAAAGCCTACGCTGAAACCCTACCACCAAGCAGAGAGGTTATTGAAGGTCTCATGGCTCTTATAAAAAGTGCATGAGGTTTTCAGAAGAGCTTTAAGTGCTGCAACACATACAGGACAGGAAACAATAGTGGCAATAAACAGTGGTAATATAAAATAGTGTATTAAACCAGAAGAAAACATTCCCTTCTTTTTGGCCTTTTAGAGGTTGTTTGCATTTTAAGTAGTTTCTTCTCACTAACGTTATAAAGGCAGAAGGATGGTAGGTTTCGGTTTTCCTTAAGCTCATCCGCTCAGAAATTGCTTTATTCATAATTTAAGTGAGACATTTGTGTAGAAGTCAGTTGATGCAAAATTGCTTTCTTCTCATATCTTTTGTAACTTCCCTGTAGGAAAAATCTCTTTCCTTTGTGCACATTCCAGAGTTTCTTGCTCAGAAAGACTGCTCTTATTTGTGAGAGCATTTGTGGCTGCGACAACAAAGCATGCCAAACAGCAGGCTTTAACACTATATCCGAAATTTTCAGAGAGGTAATGTGACAAGCGTCATGACAGCGAGAAGTGACACCTCACTTAGATGGTGAACCGCATCACCGTGCATCAGAAACCAAAGTTAGACTGAGCCTAAGGGATCCAGCGCGTGTGAATCTATACAGAGTCTGAACTAGGAGCCAGAGGTGCGCTAATGCAGCAAGGGTCAGACCCTTTATTCCGCTCAGTACAGACGGGACAAAATGATGGCCCTTTCTCTTGACAGATAACAGGCACAGTTAAGGTTGTGCTAGGAGATGGTGAAGCCATTACTCATCCCTGGGATGTATAGTAATCTTGGCACCTAATTTAGTAAACTTCCTTAGAACATCCCAGCAACTGGAGGACTTTAAATCAGCGATGTAACTGTGTGGAAGCTGTGAATTCTTCTAAAGCACAAAGGGCCACATGGGACGGAGTGGGGACGTACTTGACTCAAAATCTGATGTGATCTAGAGAGACGGACACTGCAGCCGGAGGGACAGCAGGAGCTGATTTCTCGTTGAAATGACAAATGAAAGACAAAGAGAAGAGATAGGAAAATGAAGGCAACTTACTCATTACTCATACCAGTTAAGAGTGGTGGGATGTAAAAGAAGCAAAGCTTCACTCATCAAAAGCACTGAAAGGAGTTCAAGGGGGTTTCATCTTTTTGTCTGTTCAGTGCAGCTAGTCAGAGCCCTGTTTGTCACAGCTTAGGTCCCCAAACTCAGTCATCCAGGTCCATGAGGTGTGGCTGCAACACACTTGAGCCTCCCAGACTTGTGGATGCACAAGATTTTCTAGTTATCTAGTCAGGGTGCTCAGCAGCAGCATGGAAAGGAAGGGAATTGGTTAACTCTGCTTTTGAAGAAGAATGGAGACTTCCCTTCCCCAGTCATGCCACGATCCCCACAGCCAGAGCGCTGTACCACGCACTTTCCTGCTGTGACAGATCCAGGGACCCTGGTGTCATTCATTCATCACAAGTGTGGCAGGTACCTGCAGCAATAGTTCTCACTCTGTGTGGCATATAAATCCCTGTTACAGCAGAAGCGATAAGGTTAAAGCATAAATTAAAGCCTGCCAAAATGAAAACGCACTTACAAAAAATACTCATTTGTGTAAGGATCATGGCTCGCAATTTACAGTGATGTTTAATTATGAAATTACCATAGCAACTTTGTTAGTACTATAGAGTCACCCTGGTGATTCTTAAATATACCTCTGTATAAGGGAAGTACTTATTCTCACACCAGAAGGAAGAATGTTTCTGTGCTTGATTAGTGCTTTGGAGAGCTGGCTCCCAGCTTAGATGCAGTCACTGTGTGGACTTTGGCTTAGAGACCAATTTGAGCTCACTTGGCAGGACGGTCAGAAGATGTAAAACTAATGAATTTCTAGCTTGCTGTCGTCAGGAAGAAGCTACATAGCCAGATACTGTCTGATTATGGAGCTCCTGTAATAGGCTCTGGTGTAATACCCTTTGGGTTAAGTGGATTATTGGTTCAGGTGCCCCTACCCAGAAACTGCCATATTCTGGAATAGTTTATGCAATTTTAATGCTTGAGACTGAAAAAAAACCAAACCCTTTCCATGATGACCTTATTTCTGATATTTCATTGTGATAGCTAATCAGACAGCAAGAGCTGCTGTCATGCCTTTTTTCTAGCTGCTGTTTGAGTGATAATTCAGAACCTGCTAAATTCCATCTTCACTGATTTAATATGTGGCCAAACCTTGGATAATTAGATTACCTGTAGGCTTCCACTTTGGCTCACAGCATTTACTTTGGACTCTTTTATTATATGTCTCTATATCCAAACAATAACCATGTGATTTCATTAACAAGTGACTTTTCTTTCATCTTAACAGCAAAACTAGCATGAGAAAAACAAAAGGAGACAGGGCAGTATGTCTGCTCCTCACCACTGCAGCAGCTCCTGCTAATGAGATAGGACCCAGAAACACCTTCCCAGGACTGTAGATATATGAAGGCAACTTTGGCTCCTGGTGAAGGTATGAGCCCTGCTCAAGTGCTGAATCTGTGCTTAATCTTGCTCCAGTTAGCCATTTGTGAAAGAGGGGCAATTCTCTTCCCTTTTCCCTGCACTGCCTGTTGCTGTAAATTGCTGAGGAGCAGAGCTGTCGAAGCACTAATGTAGATAATATTTTGCTCACTGCTCTCTCAGGCACATTCAGATTTCCTGAGGAGGTTACCCTGCTGCCTCCCTCCCAGGAGCAGCAGCTGGTACAACACACACTTTATTTCCATTTTGCAAATTCCATTCCCTGTCTCCTTCCTGTGGCCGAGAGGACCTGCACCCTCTCAATCATAAGCATTATGGTATTATTCTCACTGTAAAATAACCACAGACATAACCCTCCTAACCTTGGCCAAACCCTTCTTACAAAATGAACCCTTTCTTACAAAAGGAGCCGCTTTCAGCTGACAAGTCAAATACTTGTTTGGTTGTGGAGGTTGCCTTTGTTTTTCTTGTCCCCTTCTCCTCATGGAAACGTGTAACAAGCGGTTGACAAAGCATGGCTTTATTCTGGCTCACGAACCTCTGTATGGCTGTATTCCCCGGGGCTGTCCCGTTCACAGCAGCAATGTGGTGCATGAGGTGGCATGCGAAGGCAGACTTGTTATCCCAAACTTCCAGAGCTCAGGCCTAAAATAGCCTTGTCTGTCTGCATCTGTCTGGGCGGTCACTGGCTGCACACTCCTCGCCTGCATCGTTGGAGGATGCTTCCTGCCTATTGCTACCCTGGCTGTGCATGTTGTGATATATTTTTCTACATTCACTCCAGGTTTTTCATTTCAGTCATATTTGACTACTTTCCCCTTAATCTTTCAGACCAAATAAGATGTTAATTAATGATGAACTGTCAGTAACAAATCACTGCCTTTTGTTTCCAACAGTGCCTCTGTTTGTTATGTTCATTTTCCAAAAGCAATTAAATAAATGGAAAACAAAAAAGTATATTAAGTAATATGAAGGGATTTTTTGTTGTTGTTGGGTGGGATTTTGAAAAGGACATAATTTGTTGCTTGTTAAAGGAAGCTTCATTCTCGCTCATCCAACTACACATTTGGGAAGCCACTTCTCCCAGCTGTCCTGGAAAGATCTGAAACCTCAGGAACTCAGCTTGAGTGGATATAAACATCCTCTTATTGTAAGGATGAACTCCCTTGATCAACATAAAAGACTTAATTTAACAGCAGTTCGAGCAAAGTGATATCTCTATTGAAATGAAAAATAGAACTGTAACAAAAGCCCAAGTGTTACCACCAAAGACTATTGAATTGCAGGCCATCATTATAGGTGGCTTTTCAGTTCCTGAAGCATTTTCCTGTGATGGGCTCCTGAGGACATCTATTACCCCTAACACCCTTTCTTATAGCTTTCTGAGAAGTACAGCATGTGTTGGGAGAAAAATAAGGTCCAGAAGAAAAACTGACTCCCTAAATTATGTGAAAAGCTAGAAGCTAGGGAGAAAAAATTCAGCCATTAAAGTTTTATCGTACACCAAGGTGAACAAAATAATCCTTTAAGATGCTATTTATACTGTTCAACCTGCTTCACTCTATTCCCCACCATTAATAAATACAATAGCATTGTAGTAATGAAATGGGAGTCCCAAATTAAGATCGCTTTCTTCTTAATCCTGAGAACAGCACAATATTAAGCCTTCAGGGATAATGAATTCTGAAAGAGAAACTATTCATTAAAAACTTTAGGGGTGAAAAAAAGAGGGGAAATATTAAAGGAAAGGAGCCATAAACTGTGGGTCCACGTGTATTTCTGGGAAATAAAATGCTGCAGCTGTACAATATTCTGGCATGAGATTGCTGACAATTCATCTTTTGGCACCTAACCAGTAGCCATGAAAGATTGTCAGTGATGCACTTGCATCTTTTAGCTTGCACTAAAATCAGGGAGAGACAGATTTTTCCTGGTCACAGCCTGCACAGCAGCATGGGGAGCAATTCGTGGCTCCTGGGTCAGCTAGTGTGTACCAGTCAGTCTCCTCAATGCTGCCCAGACTTAGCACCCCTGGAGTAATGTGTCTGTAGTATCCATACTGCCCTTCACTGGGAGCACATTATGGCTCGGCATCCACGTGTCCCTTGTGTCTGTCCATGACCACTGCCATGACCCGCTCTGCAGCACCTGCTCTGTGCAGGGCATGTGGCCAGGCCAGTAGGCACCATGAGAAGAGCTGCCAACAATTCACGTTGGCAAATGCATTTTAGTATCCGTTAAAACTAAAAGATTCATGGTTTGAATGATTGCATCTGATAGACTTTTCCTTGCACTGTTGAAGACTCATCACCTGTCCCAGCTTCTTCTCACATGGTCATACCAGGCCACCCTGCTCCCAGGGAAGTTAGTGGGTGAAACTTCTTCTTCATCTGAGGTGAAGTGCAGGACCTGGAATGGCCATAGCGATGGCTAGTCCACTGTTATACTCCCAAAACCAAGAGAATTTTGAGGCTACGACCCTGTAGTGTGAGTAACGGCTGGATACCAGTAGGTCCAGAGCTTTCATATGCAGTGTCTGAAGGCGAGTGGTGTGAGTGCAAGGCAGAGAGTCAGCTTTGGTAGACAAACCTCCCACCGAGTCACAGTCTTAAGCACCCATGCTGAAATACGTGAGCTTCTTCCATGCCTTCTGCTGCAAAATAAACATTTTGACATGTGGGAGTGCTTGTGGAGACCCTGAAGCCCCTTCTCAGGTTGAGTTCCTGGTTTTGCATTGTTCAAGTGCTGAAGCGTCGCTGACCCAGAAACACATTCACCCTTGTCACACATGCATCTTAGAGCATTAACACCACTGAGAACTGCCAGCTAAATCTGTCTTTGGCTTACTGAGGATAAAAGTTGGGTATTAATGATGATGTTAATGACAGGACATACACATCCCAATATGGAGAGGAGAGGAGAGGAGAGGAGAGGAGAGGAGAGGAGAGGAGAGGAGAGGAGAGGAGAGGAGAGGAGAGGAGAGGAGAGGAGAGGAGAGGAGAGGAGAGGAGAGGAGAGGAGAGGAGAGGAGAGGAGAGGAGAGCACTTCAGAGTTCCACTATGATGTAAAATACTGGTGTCGATGGCTTAAAGAAAGAGAACTGAGAAAATGAAAAGGGATTTATTCATGCAGTAAGTGCAGCATTTTTGTATTCTTTATACCTAATGTATCAAAATTGAGTCTACCCATCAAAGGTATCCATTCAATAAGACATCCAAGAGTAAACATTCACAAGAAAACGCTGTGCAGATTTCAGCTGAAAGCTTGCAAAATGAAGCAGAAAATAATCTGCAAGAAGAAATGGGCCTACAGGAGGTGTTAAAGGAATCAATATTTTGCATTTGGTGGGATATTATTCTTCTGTGGACACTGGTACAGTGATGCGTGCCCTTTCTTTGTCACCGAGGGATGAAATCTCTGACAGCACTGCAGACTGAATTAAATTATCGCTGTTTATGGTAATGACATTTACTGTAGAACACATCCTAGTCAAAATTACTTAAACATTGACAAATACACAGAGAAACAGTGTGCATGCCAGCATTCTATAGCATATGGAAGTGTCTGAGCTAAGTGCACTGGGTTTCATACAGAGAAAGATAGGCTATTGTGAAAATCAACACTGCAAAATAACTTTTTAAATCCTGAAGTACTTTACATATCTTTGCCTAGAAGAGAAATATGTTGTGCCAGTATACCCTACAGATAATACTAATGGATTAAACTTTATTTGTAAACATTTGGAAGAAACACATACCTGTACTGATGTGTTTACTTGTATATGAATTTTTAAATTTGTGTTAACAGTCAGAACTAGTCACTCAGTGAGGGGCAACAAAAAATTCATCAACTGCCCACAGCTCTACAGCTTGTCTATTGGCTGAGCAGTATTATTCTTCATAATAAATATCTAAAAAATACACCATAAACCGAATGTGTTTGTGTAAGGTTAGAGGAGTTGCAGTTAACAAACATATTTATTGGTTTGTTGTTATTTTTTTGGTGAATTCACCCTAGGAGGAAAAAAGGCCAAATTTATTAGCGAATTATTCCCTATAAGAGTTTCAGCTGGATCTTAAATGATATTCTGCACCAAAGTTATTTTTTGTATGCAAAATTAGAGAGTTAAGATACTTTGAAATCTCTCATTCACCTCTTAGTCACCTCTCCTGAGATGTGTATTGAATAATAATGGAATAAAAGTCATTGTGCTTAGTATTTTTTTAGCCACTGACTTGAGCTTGCAAGATCTGTATAATAACAGCAGAAATATTCACAGCTGACTAACTGACAAGGGGCTATTTATGGATCAACCTCTGAAGGTTTTTGTATTTTAAAAGTTCAGAAGGTAAAAGTTCCAAAGTTCCTTGTGTGTCTCTGTCTTGGAGCGTCTCTAACACAGAAGTGGATCCTGCTTTTTGCACAGTGTTTTTCATTCTCCATCTCTGCAAGAGCTTTGCTAAAGGAAGAGCTAGGGAGGTAAATGAAATTTATGGATGAGCTGTCTGGACTGCACAAGGCTGGGGCTGTGCAGACATTTCCATGGATGGGGAAGAAAATAGATTAGGATACAGTTCTCCAGAAAGAGAACCCGTCATGGTATGTTTTACATGTTGTGGGAAAGCTTATGACAATTAGATATCAGGAAGCAGTTCTGCATGGAGAGGGTGGGGAGGCACTGGCACAGGTTGCCCAGAGAAGCTGTGGATGCCCCATCCCTGGGAGTGTCCAAGGCCAGGCTGGATGAGGCTTGGAGCAACCTGGTCTAGTGGAGGGTGTCCCTGCCCATGGCAGGGGGTTGGAACTGGATGATCTTTAAGGTCCCTTCCAACCCAAACCATTCTGTGATTCAGTGATTTTATGACAAGCTATGTCCTTTGTGATTCACCCAGTCCCTGAGCCATAGCAGTGATGTTTTGGCATCTTCTCAGTGTTCTTCTAAATATAATAATTCAAATGAGCTGGTGTTGGTGGGTCCAGTCCTGTGGAAGGTACTGCTGGGTAAAGAAATCACCTATGTCTCATGGTACCCTGTGAAAGTCCCTGCTTCAGACGATGCCCCCAGTCAGTGGTGCCTGAGGGACGTTTGTTCTTCAGAAATAAAATTCTCTCCCTTTTTTCCTTCTCGAAAAGCTGCAGCTGAACTGAATCCAAAGCTTCTCCTTCTCTTTGCTGCTGCAAGGTGTGAGCAGCTGAAACCTGTATGCAGGTACTATATATAGAACAAGCCATCTTCCAAGGGACCGGCTGTCAAAGAGCTGCAAGCATCTGCCTCCCCTCTTCCGCTCTGTTTTTGTCTGTGTCTGTAGAAGGAAGGGGGGCATCGGGCATGTTTACTGCTCCAGACTACTGAGTGTGACGTAGCCTTTCCACATGAATGGTAACAGAACATTTCACAGATTACAAAAATGTAAAAACTCAAGCCCAGGAGATGTTCAGGATGGGGGCAAGGTACTGCTTGCACTAAAGCAGCCCAGGCAATGTAAAGTTATTCACTGAAATCCTTCAATATGCTAAAAACAAATGGCTGAACACCTAGTAACTACCTTGTTCGCAGCAGGATCGCATTCTCCTGCCACTACTGAATCCCCTCTTGGCTGCAGAGAATCATTGCACCATTGGAGTATTACTGCTGGAAAACTTCAGGATGTAAATATCATGTAATCTGTGTTCCACTCCTTGAAATGTCACTGGTCACCAGCAAACTGTGTGAAATCACAGCACCACTGATAGTCTTTTGGTGAACCCACTGCAAGGTAATTGCTCTTTTTTCTTCTTGTATGTTTTCTACCAGGTGGATTTCCTTTCACTTTCATTTCAAGTATTCATCCAGGCCCTCAGTGTTTGATGTTTGAACTCAGATGGGCTCAAGCTGAGTAAATAAATTGTTCATCTTCCTATTTCCTTTAACAGCCAAGAGAAAGGACTGCAAGGTGCCATTAAGCATAAATTAAATTTGGACTGACAGTTCAGGCACTAAATACAGACTGGGAAAAGCTGGGATAAATTCCTATATGATCTGACACAAGTCACGAGACCATTTTGTAGTCAAACAAGCCATTTTAAAGGCACTTTTATTTTTGGGCAAATTCCCCAGCAGCCATGAAGAAGAAAATGAGAAAGAGAATGACTGTATTAACAATTAGCTGTGACTGAGCTCTGTAGAGAAGTTTTTTAAAAAGTTATGCTTTCCTTTGCTAATCTGGAATTCAGCATCTGGCCATTTCTTTGCAGCTCCAGATCTTGCAATCATTTTTAGATGACAAAATGCACTGGTATAATTCCCAGGTTCTCTTTGCCATATGCTCTTTTTCACATTACAAAAAACCCCAAAGGAATACAGGGTTTAGGACTAGAAGTCACTATTATGGCCATCTATTCTGAGTTTTTGCATAACACAGGTAAAACATCTTTCTTGGTAATTTCAGCTTTGCAAGTGATTTCTGATTCATCTAAGGTGTAGTTTTATGAGAAGAGTCTCATGTGAAGAGGAACGTATCCCTGACTATATTATTCCAATACTTTATTACTTTAAAACATCCAACTATTGGTTCTTCTGCTAGATGAAAGTGTTATTTACCATCAGAATTATCTTTTCCAACCAGGCTGTGCACTCGTCTACTCCCTCTTCTGCCTCTACCTGGGTAACAGTGTAGGTTACGCCTTTAGTTTCTTCCTACACAGTACATTTCCCAGAGCTCAGCATATTCCTTCTAAGTCCTCTTCTGTAGTTTTTCATGTTTTCAGCCACAAACCCAGACCACAAAGCACCCCAAACTGCTCTATAAACCTGTGCTCTCATGCCCTGTACTACCATACTCACCCTCATCCAGGCAAAAAGCATTGGAGAAGCTCAGCCGGTTATGAGAGCTGAAGGCCCAGGATGCAGAAGAACATTTCTAATGAAGCTTTGCCCAGATAAAACATCCCAGGTTTTCAGAGGCTTGTTCATATCAAATATCCTGCATTTCAACATGGTCCTCCCAGAAAAGGCTATATCCTGTTAAATTTTGCTACTGTGTCTGAATAGCTTCTACTGAAGGCATCTCTTCCCCTTTCCCACAACACAAAGGGAGGTGGACTCTTCCCATTCAGGCTGCATCACGAACTAATATTACCCTCACTTTGTTATATTTCACACAGCTTCCTATTTGTATTATTTTCCCACTAGCCAAAAGCAAACAGGACACAGCGTTGCATCTGCCTGGACATGAAGGTGTCACAAATTCATAGGTACACAGACAAACAGGAGTGTAATGAGCAATTCCCTCCAGACCAGTGCCCCTCAGCACTGCAGAGACGGTGCAAGAGGCCTTCTGAGATGATCTCCATCGAGAAGTTAAGGGTGCTATGAGACACCAAGCTCTCAGTCATCCATGGACTCTATTCATGAGGGTATTCTGGCACAATGTGAAATAACCATTGCAGCTGCAATCCTCCTGGGGTTCATTTCCCTTGGAAAAAACAGAACTCTTCAAGCTAGGGAAGTCTAAGAGGCTATTTGATCTGTCAAGGGCAACTCTCTTCCAGCCAGAACAGATTCGTTTCATATATGAGTGTTTTCCTTTGAATTAAATGAGTTTTTCTGTTATTAAAGACACAAAATTTTTTTCATGGAAAAATACTGTGGTTTTTATCTTCCCTCCCTTTAAACATAATTTCTGCAAATCTATTTTCAAGGTGCTGATTTCTACAGAGCATTTTGCCAGTGTCCTCAGTGCTATGCAAATTAAAAAATAGCTCCTGATAAAAAGGCATTCTTACCGAAATGCAAGCTTACAGTAAAATCACATGAGAAGTACAATTTTTTTATTGTTGTTTAGAATGTTGTTAGTAAAATATATAGGAAAATGTCTTTTACCAGTGGTTCTCTTCTGTCCAACCAACAGTTAAAAGCCTCCCTGACCATGCTTGGCTAAACACCGTACCTATCACTATCTTGGATAGGACTTGCCCTTTCGATTTCTTCACACATTTCCATTAAAGACTGCTCCCCTCTCGCAAGTCTGCAGCCTTTCTTGAAAAGGCTAGAGCAGCCTCTCAGTGCAACAAGTCAATGGTCTTAATCCACAGCATGCATTCCTTTTGAGGATAATGTCTGTACTCTGTATTTTAGCTAGATAATTACACCACCCTACCAGACCCTTTTTCATCAGCTTTTTGGCCTTTGATAACACTTTTCATTTTCACCTTTGATACTTTTGACTCTTTCAATCCAAAACCTTCAGTGACTCAATTACAACTGTAGAAATATGAATTTCCAGTTCAAGGAACCACGCAGAAATCTCTGTTTCTGAAAATACTCTGATCTATCACTGTTCTAATACTGAGTGATGAGGTTTGGCATCCTTACAGAGGAAAAACTTGGGAAAATAATTAGATGGTCGAAAATTGGAAATAAGATAGCCTTGGGAAAACACTGCCAACTGCCATCCGTGATAAAGGAGTTGCTTATTGTGCAGGGCAGCTCTCACAAGATAAACGACCTTGGGGAACCGTTCCTCCACCTTCTGTAAAAGTGCCTGAAGATAGGGATTATTCAGAGACCTAAGGCATGGAGATCATCAAAAGTTCAATTTAATTTAAAAATCTTACAACTCAGCGTTGTCCCTCATGCAGACAAATGAGTGTCATAATCTACACTAATCCTACCTCTCTTTGCCATCCTTTGGCTTTTCCTTTTCTTAGGATGTATCCTGTCACCACATTCTCTCAGTATATTAGCTGATGGATGCATCTATACGACTTCAATTGGGTTTAAAAGAAAATTAACTCTTGCTCTGGGCAAAATACAACTCTCTTATTGTAGCCCTGAAACCTTAGATTCCATCATAAGCATATACTTAGAAAAATAATTCTAATATTAATAATAATTATTATATTATATTGTATTCAATTATACTAGAAGAGTTCTTTCCACCCTATCTCCTTTTCTACCCTCTTTAATGAAATCTCTTATATTGTGCATCCCAAATGCTCAGAGTGGTCTCATCTGTTTTCTTCTGTTGATTTAATCATGAGAGACTTAAGTCTTTGGATATTGCTTACCTGGAAGACACTGAAAACCCCAAATGTCAACAGATTTTAAAACGTGAAAGTTTAACTTCATACTGTTGAAGTTCACAAGGACATTTTCATTTTTCATTGCTGCATTTAATATAACAAATTTCCTTTAAGTTGCCCAGCTAGTGTGATGGAAGACAGGACTATTAAAAAATGCAGTAAGAGGGATTTCAGGCTGGCTCTAGATTCAGTTGAAGCTGAAGAATTGCTTTCATACTTAACAACAGTAGGCAATCAGCTTGCAGTATAATGCTGTTGACACATTTATCCATTTCTCTCTTCATAAAGGAGAAATTTTATCTGGTTCTTAATGAATATCTCCTGCTTTTTTGTGCTGTAGCTTCCCACATCCTCATCCTCACCTCAGCCTTATGTCCTAAAAATGCCAGAGGTCTTTTCACTTCCACAGTCTAGCCCTGCCGCAGCATTTCTCATTCAGCACTAATTCTGAGGATCACAATAACATTCAGAAACCAAACAAAAAGGAAACATATTTCAAGAGAAGGGAAACCCCTTTCGTTAGCTTTCAATAAAATTGTGGTGGATATCTGAACACAGTAATTAACCTAACAATACTGACATTGTTTTGGGTAAAGTCATGTTGAGAAGTGTGGTTTTCACAAGGTCTCAGATGCACGGAAAACAAAACCAGCTTTTGGATATGCCTCTCTTCACCCTTAATTCTCAAGGTCCTGATGTCCTGAGGCTCTGAATGTGTTACAACACAAGCCTACATCATCATAAAATAAAAGTGTTCCAACAAGCTCCTTTAAAAATTAAAAGAATGAAAAAAAAATAGAGAATTGCTATGACTCAGAATCCTTGAAAATTCTTATTCAGAAGCAGCTATGCACAAAAGCAGTGGCAAGTGATCCTTTCAGACAACTTCGGAAGAGGTAAGGCTGGAGTTTTTCAAAAGGTGACAATTTTCCTGAGTTTCGCAAGCTAACATGCCTAAATATTCCTAGGTAAATTAGGAAAAAACGCAAAACCAGGTTCCATTAAACTGTAATTTGAGTAGAACCACATCAGTTCATACTGAGGGAAGTTCTCCAACACTTCCCTTTTTTTGTTGTTAGCAATGTTTTTCGTTTTTTAATCTCATCAAAGGACGAAATCTATTTTTGCAGGATTAAAATTCCATGGAATAATCTGTCTGTTTTGGTGAATACTTGACTACTCTTGGTGCATTCATGACGTGGGTAACGTGCATCCATGACCTGCACTGCTCATAAAAGCTTGAAGGGTGTTTCATTGCCATCTTTATGTTGTTAAGCTGCCTGTAACCCTGGGGCTTGTTACAGTGTGCTGTTAAAGATACTTTGCAATCACTAGACCGCTTACAACAGGTTCATTGGTTGAAAACACTGGCCTGGTTGTTATTGGTTGGATTTTATTCATCTGATTGCTCATCATAAGTCCTAGAGACTCACAGAGGCGTTACCTGAAATTTCCTTAAATCAATTCCAGGTACTTTAGTGTATATTATACTCAATAATATAGATTAATATTAAATAATATTTGGCAAAATTAACTTATGTACTTTTCCAACTCTGTTCTGAGATACAATAACTGTGACAGCCTGTAGGCATTTTATTTGCTATTATTGTTGTTGTTGTTGCTATTAGTGTTGTTGTTTTCATTTCATGGATTATCATCACGTATTGCTTCCTTTAACATCTCTCACTTTCTATGTAATGCTCAATATTCACACTGCTAACAAGTACAATTATATATTCTAGTCTCTCTATGCCCAGAGCCCTAGTAAATATTGGTTGAGATTAATTTAATAAAAAGAATTAAAAAATAGCCCCAGCCCAATGTGAAAATGAGCAAAATATAGACCAGAGGGAGCAAAACAACGGTAGATTTAATTACACCTTTACAAGATTCTGGAAGCAATTTTCAACTCTTTCAAGTGTTTTTTTTTATAGCGAAGGTGTTAGCTGCTGTTCCAACCAGAAGATAATACTTGGTTTTTTTACTTTTATATGTAGGTAAAGCAAGAACTCAGATTGCTACATCATGTAGCTATTTTCTTACAGCCTTTCAGACAGCTGAACAAGACAGCTTAAAGAATATCTGTCTAATATAAACTGCGGCTCTCTAGCAGTCGCTTCAGATTTTCTTTTCCAGACAAACTATCAGCAGCCACAGGTTTAGCTAAGGACCATGTGCAAAGGAGAGGCAGATTGCTGCTTGGAATAAGTTTCTAATAAAAGAGAGATTTTACCTGGTTCTTAATTTTAATTAATATCTCCTGCACTTTCGTGCTGTAGCTTCCCACATCCTCATCCTCACCTCAGCCTTATGTCCTAAAAATGCCAGAGGTCTTCACTTCCACAGTCTAGCCCTGCCGCAGCATTTCTCATTCAGCAGTAATTTTGAGGATCACAATAGCATTCAGAAACCAAACAGAAAGGAAAAATACTTGAAGAGAAGGGAAACTCCTTTTTTTTTCTCCATTTGCTGCTGAAATGCACAAGAACTGAAATGCATGTGCTATTCTGCTCGAGCACAAAAGCATCTTTGCCTCTGCTTCCCTGCTACAGTTCTGTCACTTGGCAAAAACAATGCTGTAAATTACTCCATGCTGATTTAATAAAGTGACCTGGCTTATAGCCCAGCAAAGCAGATGGCATTATAGATTATAGGCTAATGCCTTGAGGGAGGCCCAATAAAGGAAGATCTTCAGAAGAGGACTCAGAAGAAGGGCTGCATCCGGTGTCTGTAATCACCTTTCTTAGGTGGCAGGATTGACAGAGTCATGACAGAAAACGATCACGTCTCAAACAGCAAAATATTAAATGCCATTGTCAAACGCCTCGCACACCAGGAGAATTAATTCCCACAGGCCTCAAGTCCCTGAGCCGTTTTGGAGAGCAAGGGATGTCCCCATGGAGGAGGCTCACTGCAGGGTGTTGGTCGCAGCAGGACAGAAGATGCACGCTCTCCGAGGGAGACACTGGTTTAAGCTGCACAAAGAAAACCATCATGGGCATTGTACTGCATTTTGTAGGATCTTTGGGTTTGCAGGTTCTTTCCCCACCTGCACCAGGACCGAGGTGTTTCACTGTTTCATGGTTTAGTCCACTTGCACTAGCAGCCTGGAGTTATGATGATATTGATATTGCAGGTAGGACTCTCATTGTCTCCTGCTGTCAGCACTCCCTAATCTGATGGGAGTCTCTACCTTTCGCACTAATTTAAGGGAGGCAACATGTGGAGGAAGAGTAGCAGATTGCTTGCTGACACCACAAGCAAGTTGTATTTTACCATCCTAACAACAAGGAGCTGGAGGGTCTGTAGCTACTCAAAGTGGGTCAGGACTTGAGTCCTACGTCTCACACAGAAATCAGGAAACACAGGCACTGAGCTGCTGTGACCTCTTAAGTGATTACAATCATAATCCATTGTGTACTTGTTTGTAACAGATCCATTTCTGTAAGCAGTTGAGTTTAATTGGGCCACAGCTGGTGCTGGCTAAGTACATGGAAAGCAGGGGGGTGAGGGGAATGGGTTTATTGACTCAACATCTCTTCTTAAAGTGAGGTTTCACCATTTGATGGTAACTGCCTTATTTCTTTTAGCTCATGAACATTTATACAGAGCTGCTGGCCCTCAGAACAGGAATTACAGTGTTGGACTCGCTACATACATCTCCATGGCACACTGGGAGAAGTCACTTCTTCCCGTGACACGGATTGGTGCTTCCAGGTCAAGTATGTGGCACTGTGGCACAAATCCTTGTACAGAGCCCTGCCCAGCTTTGAACCACAGGTCTAGAGCTGCCCTAGCTACTAACCCCCTTCCAGGCTGTGCCTGTGCAGCTGGTTAAAAAGCCGACCGCCTGCTTTTTTGGTGTATATTATACTCCAAAGGGAGTAGAAGGGATGGCCTGTCTAGATTTTGTGATTAGCACCAGAACCGCCCTCCCATCTTCAGCATCTTCTGTCTCCAGATCTGGACAGGGAAGACAGTGTCCTCTGCAACCTCCATTGACGAACTTGAGAAAGTAAAACACAGAGGGGCAGACCCTGCAGTTTTCAGAGCAGTTTATTCAAGGACTGTGCCAAACTGCCGATAACTTCAAAGGTCTTTCTTTTCCTCTTCTTTTTAGTGTTACGCTTTTTGCCTGGTGCTGTTTGGTGTGGGACATTAACTGAGAAAGATACTGTCCCATCCAAAAGCTCAAAAGCAGCACCCCAGCAAAGACAAAGACACTGAAAAAGAGAAGCCAGGCTGCATTTTTAACTGCCGCTCCTTCTTTTCTTCTTCCCCTTATAATGTGATTATTTCCTTCTGTTAACAGAAGTTAATCTTTATCCTTGGCTCTTTCCTTCTCTACAGCTCATATACCTGTTGGTCTCCACTGTTCACGGCTGCAACCACCGATTCCCAAGAGGAGTTGGGACATGCACGCGATTCCAGAGAAAACATCTATAAGGACATATTCCCAAGCTCTCCTTTGGCTAGGAAACTCTGAGCTGAACTCACAAAAATTAGGCAGTACTGCTGCAAACAAGCTGCTTTATGTCTGGTGTCTCACACGGTGTGCATGAGCACACAAGGAGTGGGGAGAAAGGTTAAGTAAGCAGGAAGAAAAGCCAGCACAGAGCATGGCCCCATCCCACAGTACACTGAGATGAATTCCAGTCTTCATGACACCGCTCTGTGAATTTGGTATCATTTCATATCTGTGATATATTTTGGCCATGTTTAGTCTGCAGATCACTCAGTCTGGGCACCTTCATCACTCTGTTGCACACTGAACTGTTACAGCTAATAGCTTCCCTCTGCAGCAATTCACGTGGTGGTGATTCCTTGCCTTTTGTGGCTGATCTTCTGAGAAAGACTGTACATTCAGACTTTCTGTAGCAGCAAATCCTTTGCCATACTGATTTTCAGCTGTGGATCTGGTGGGCAGTGCCTGCAGCAATGGTGGCAGCGAAGCTCAGAAATGACCTTACAGTGGATGCAGACACTAAAAATTAATGTTGAGATAATAAAATGCCACATCAAAGCTTTTACATTGGTGACTGCTGACTTACAGATGGATGCCATCAGGACTGCTCATGTAGATGCCTGACAGCCTTTGGTGTGACTCCCAACAGCAGCTCATAGAATATCAGGTTAAAATCCAGATATTCCTTCTTGGTCCCAGTAAAGCTGAATGGTGAATATAAAACCAGTCAGTGCAGAAAGTCGCTCTGAACAACTCCTTCCCTTTCCCTCTGCCCACAGCCCTCCTGTGAGCTTTCTGTGAAAATCCTAACCAAGATTAATTACTCTCTTGTAAAGATATTCCCTTTCAAAACTGATAGTGAGTGATTCTTGCTTCAGTTCAGCATGCCTTCCCCTCTCTGCCTTGTTCATCACACTGAGTTAATGCTTCACTGAACAGCTACAGACCTGCTTCCCCCAGAAGCCGGCTCTCACATCCCCACCAAGCTCTCACTGTGAGCTAGTGGAAAAAACTCTCATTAGCTGGAGGGTGCAGGTTCTTTGTCTTGTACCTTCCCCACAGTAGTGTGCCATCTCATTTTGTAAAAGGAAGGGTACACAGAATCCCAGATTTGGCCTCATGAGATGAAGAGCAGGACAAACAAGCTCTCACTTAGGCCAAACCTGGGACCACTCTTCTCTGCTCTTTTCCAAATGCAGTCACTTCCATCCCTCAATTTCTCTGACTTCTGCAGCTCAAAAGCACTTTAGGGAAAGTGCTGGAAATGGAAAGGGGGGAAAAAGCAAGGGCAGCTGTAACATCCTTCATATAAAGGCTGTTTCTAAGGACCAGGACTGATTCATGGCTCTCAGCACCCTCTAAGCATCAGCAGCACGTGGCTATGTGACACCTTTGTGTATTCTCTGAAATCTCAGATGACTCATCTGATGAGATACAAAAAGTTATCTATCCATTTTCAAGATAGAGAAGCTGGAGCACAAGGAGCTCTTCCCTGCTTTAATTCCCTGACTGAGCAGCACAAGCACTGGGAGAAGGGGACTACCCACCTCCTGCACTGGCCACCAGGAATTTGGGGCTGATAAATCCTCCAGCTTTGTGAAACATACAGTTATAATGTCAAAGGAATAACCCACCCCAGGGTCATGTTAGGAACTATTTGAAGAGGTACAAAGGTAGTGTTGTGGTTTAACCTTATCTGGCAATTAAGTACCACACAGTCGCTCACTCACTCCCCTTCCCCCTCCCACAGTGGAGGAGTCAGAGGAAAAGACAAGGAAAGCTCGTGAAGTTAAGATCTCTTTAATAATATAAATGAAAATATTGTTATACTAACAATACTACTGCTACTAAGTAATTAAAACAATAGAAAATAGAACTTATGATACAATAGACCATGCGCTGACCAACACACATCCAGGTCTAGGGCAGCGAGCAGTCCCAGAGCCTGAGAGCCCCAGAGAGGGGAGAAAACCCGCTGACCCTCCAGTCCACTACCAAAAGAACCGTCCCTACTGCTAACCATGCCAGGAGCTAACAAAGGAGCTAAGGACCCAGCTATCAAGCTAGCTCAAGTCTTAACAACCCGCTCCAGCCCCTTCCCGCCTCAGCACTGCACATGTGCCCTGACGTACCATGGAATGAAACACTCCCTCGGCTGCTCTGGGCCAGTCAGCTCCGTGTCGGAGAGGAGCTCATGCCGCCCTGAAACCAGCACAGGTGAAAAGTGGAGGAAGTCCGAGTCTGACCCAGGAGAAGCAGGGGAACTGTGGGCCAAACCGAGGACGCAAGCGAATACCCTGAACGCAGGGCAGCAAACTGGGGCTGGGCTTGGTGAAGATCCAGCCCAGATATCAGCTGAGAGCCTCAAAATGAACTGCCACTGTCTAGTTAGTTCTATTTTAGGTGAAGAGAGCAAGGAAAATAACCTGAACTGTTCACGGTTTCAGCTAGCATCTCATGCAGCTACCATTTAAAATAAAAACTTTTTGGGTTTTCCACTGAAAGTCTGTTACAGTACTAAGACGCTGTGGAAAATGGAGACAATTCTGAAACCACAACAGACATAAATGCTCTGATTTCCACCATGAGGAATGTCATTGCAAGCATTTCATCTGCTGTTAAGAATGTGTGATACATCACTACATAAACACTGAGGAAATAAACAGTTCAAGGGCTTACACAGGGAGTAGTTCAATTATTAAAACATAGTAGTGCTATTATGCCACAAACAACCATTGATGTGTCTAAAGGAGACATCTTTCTGGCATCATCTGTGTTGAAGACTTCTGAAATAAATCTTATTTGGAGCATGTCATAATAGCAGTGGTTTGTAACACAGCGTAGCTCTGTGTGTGCGCGTGTATTCTCATTTCCTTAAGTGTCACCGTTGTACGTAAGGATAAAAATTATTTGTTAACACTTATGAATATTTATAAGCAATTTCCAGTGAATATTTCTCAAAGGCAGAGTTGCTCATATTCTTATTAATTAAGAAAAGGAATAATGTTGCCCTCTGAATGTTTTTTGACATGCTGGTATACGGGAAAGTCAATGAAGTGGGTTTAGTTCTGCCCTTGCATACAAAGCCAGTGGGTGGAAAAAGTGAGTCCCATTGGGTCAAACAATTATTTAAATGATGTCATATCACATCCAATACAAGTGAGTCAGATAATAGGCCAAACTCAGATCTCACTGAAGGCAGTGGGAGCAAGGGGAAAGTAGTGAGACTCACATTAGCATTGCATTCAGTGGGTGTAACTAGGGAGGCAGGAGAAAATAATTGACTCCCACTGTGTCTTTCACCTTAATTTATACCTTCCTGGTACTTTCTTTTTTATGTGCTTCAGGAGGTCATTTTATAGAATATCTAAAAAAAAAATTCTTAGTTCTCTTGTAATTAAATTACACACTATCTGCAGGTGTTGGTCTCTCTTCTACCAACAGAAATAAGTTGGTTTTACAAAATTCAATGATTTTGCATGGCTTAAAAATGTGCAAGAGATGAAAATTAATCTTGCTATTTTGAAGAAAATTCAAGCAATTATACACTGAAGTTAAAGTGTAGGAATTCTGTTGTTTCTCATTTCCTTTTAGCTTAGGCCAGATTCCCCGTAAGGTTCAGCACACAGTCTCCCACTTGCAGGAGGCAACGCATCGGCGGGAACAGCAGGAGAGGTGCCCAACAATAGTGGACCCTTCCTTCCGTGACAGTGCTGGTTTTATCCGGTTTAACCTAATCAAGAAACTCCCTGGGTAAATTATTTTGAATAACTTATGAATAATAGAAATGGAAACAGTAATAAGATCCCTCTAGGTCCTCAGAGATTTGAAAGTACTAGTAAAGAAGTTTCTATTTTTTCTATAGGTCCAGTGCATGCTGCAGTCCTCAGATTCCTCTTGGGTATTTTAGACAGTTCAATAACAACGGGTAACACACCACACCGTTTTAATTAAGCTTGATATGCACTGACCTTGAAACTGGATCAGAATGTCTATTTACTGACCATGTTGTAGCTAAATTCAACAATTGATTTTCACTAGTTAGACTGGAAATGCCAGTAAGCAACTCCATTCACTAGAGACAATGGGGCCCTTCACGGAGCAATAAATATGCTTAAGTGGGGGGAAAAATATTAAAAATTTCTATTTAACTAGCATGGGGAGGGAAAACTTTGGTATCTTCATGTTGCATGCAGAGAATGTTGATTAAAAAAACTCTTTTTAGTGCCTATTATTTGGACACTCAAATCATTTCACTACTATTGGGTTCCTCAGTGGCACTGTGACACTCTAAAAGTCTTATCTCCAGTTTATTACTGGGAAAATTGAGGCACCAAGTAATTTAATAACTTGTCAAAATCAAATGGAAAGACTATCATGTTGCAGAATATTGAAGGGCTTTTAGTTTTTCTCTTTAACACGATGTCAGACTTCATATTTTATGACCAAATATTCCTCTCTACCATTGTAAATGCAGGTTAAGGCCACTGATAACTATGAGAGTCATCAATTTAAATCTTTGGCAAACGACATCACAGTCAGCCTTTAATCTTTTAGTTCTTTTATATAATACAGGGTATATTTCTGCAGTCTGCTATCTTTTTCTTCATCTTAGGTGGGATATTATAAAACACAGCAAGTGCTATTCCCTTTTCATATAGACATTAGTTGTTTTGATGGAGTGATTTTATCTTACTCCTGTTATATGTTGTGCTACACTGCTTTCAGGAAGAACAGAAAGTAGAAAGCAGTGATTCTTCCTTGTTTCAATCACTTTTCACAGTAAAATCTACCAGGAATAGAAATTCATAAACACCTTATTTTTCTTCCAGTTGAGCTCTTCTTGCAGCCGTTGTTGCAGTGCTGTCAGTGGAGCTGCTTTTGATATACAGCAGTCTGAGCGGCAAGGAGACCCAGCGTGTACATAAAAAGGCTGTTTAGTAGAAAATTGCTCATGGAGCCTCTCATATTGCTCTTCAGTTTTCATCTGGGTCTTCACCTTTGTTGTAAGTACATCTCAGTAGCAATATAGCTTTATGGTATACACTTAAGTGCTTCAGTTCAAGAAATGGAGCAATCTGGGGTTGCTGTCAATCAATCAGATAGAAGGTTCATGGGCAGAGATCTCTGTGGGACAGGATATTATATAGAGTGCAACAAATATTATATATTATATAAAATCAAATATTATATAAAATCAAATCAAAAGAATCATGGCCAGCAGGTCAAGGTAGGGGATTCTCCCCTGATACTCCACTCTTGTGAGACTCCACCTGGAGTACCATGTTCAGCCCTGAGCCCCCAGCATAAGGAGGACACGGAACTGTCGGAGCAAGCCCAGAGGAGGCCAGGAAGATGTTCAGAGGTCTGGAGCACCTCTGCTACGAAGAAAGGCTGAGGCAGTTGGGCTTGTTCAGCCTGGAGAAGAGAAGGCTCTGGGGAGACCTTATAGCACCTTCCAGTACCTGAAGGGGGCTACAAGAAAGCTGGAGGGGGTCTTTTTACAAGGGCCTGTAGTGAAAGGACAAGGAAGGTTTGTCCTATTTTTAAGGTCCCTCGACCTGTGCACTGCTGTTCCTCAAAGATAGCTCTGTGCAATCAATCCCGTTTTTTGCATACAGGGCAACTCCCTCACCTCTCCTTCTTTGCCTGTCCCTTCTGAATAGTTTATAGCCATCAGTCACAACACTCCCATTGTGCAATTCATCCCACCAAGTTTCTGTGACAGCAATACGGTACTAGTTTTCCATCTGGGAAGCAGCTACCAGCTCCTCCTGTTTGTTTGCCGTGCTGCATGCATTGGTACAGAGGCACTTCAATCTGGTCTATTGACCACATCACCTTTCCAGAGGAGTTCGCCCTAATTTCCTTGAGACAATTCACAAGTTTTTCCCTGTTGCTTCCTAATGCTTCAGCAGCCCTGGGCTCTTCTCTAGTGCTTAGAACGCCACCCCTTTTCCCTGCTAAATCTAGTTTAAAGCTCTGTCCAGCCAGCTTGTTGCTCAGGACAGTCTTTACTCCACCTTGTCAGTTGAGCCCTGTCAGCTGTCAACAGGCCCTGTTTCTCAAAGGTGTGCCCAAGACTGCAGAAGCTGAGACCTTGAGCATGGCAGCAGCTATGCAGCCTGTCATTCACCTGTTCAATTCATCTCCTTTTTCTCAAACCTACTTCTGTGACTGGAAGGATAGACAACAGCACCTGTGCTCCTGATCCCTTTAACATTGTTCTGAGGGACATAAGGTCTCCTTTGATGTTTCTAAGTTGCCTCATTGCAACGTCATTTGACCCTACTTGGAACAATAAGAATGAGTGATAGTCCACAAGTTTTCCCAGGCTTGGCAGCCCCTTCGTGACATCATGGATGTCAGTTCCCAGCAGGCAGCAAGTTTCTCTGGAGACATTGTCTGGATGACAAATGGGCACTGCAGTGCCTCTCAGCAAGGAGTCTCCAATCACTAATACTCTGGGTATTTTTCTGGTGGCACCTGTACTAATGCGGATCGGTGGTTGGACCAATGTTGCATGGTTGGCCTTGCCTGCTACTCAATAAAGGTTGGTCCTGCCTGTTACTTATGCTCTATTCATTTTCCAGCTCCAGGGTATCACATCTGTTAGGTAGGGGCATTTCACGGGTAAAGGTAAGATTCCTCCTGTCCCGAGCAGAGACAAGAGTCCAGGCTCTATGTCTTGTGAGTTAGTTGAGTCCGTCAGCTCAGGGTGGGAAGTGAGCTTGCCTTCCATTTGCAAAGTCTGAAGGCAGATCTGTTGCTCAGCTTGTGACAGCACACAATACCACGCATCGATCTCTCACTCAGCTTCCCAGACGCTGTGCTCTCTGTTAAGCTCCTCTTGTAACACGGCTACTGGCTTGAAGAGTTCCTCCAGCTGTGCACAGTTAAACCATGACACCCACCTCTGTCTTTGGACACTAGGTGGAATTCAGGGTTCTGGAGCTCCACACAACCTTGGGTCTGAACAGCTCTTTCAGGCGAGGGGAGGGGAGAGGACATGCCCAGCTACCAACACCACCACAAAAACCCAACACATTCCACCCCTCGCCTCTGCAAATCACATATTTAAGAATTATCATTAAAATCCACATTCATCACACATCTACAAAAAAAAATTCTCCACACCAAAATTACGGAATCATAGAATGGTTTGGGTTGGAAGGTTCCTACCAGTCCCAACCCCCTGCCATGGGCAGGGACACCCTCCACTAGACCAGGTTACTCCAAGCCTCATCCAGCCTGGCCTTGGTCACCCCTCACACAGGGGCTGTCTCTGCTGCCCTCAGGTACAGCGGAAGGCTCAGGCACTCCCTGCACCTGGAGACCGGGACAGCAGCACCCCTGAGCGGGAGCACCGGCCGATCGCCGCGTTCTGCCGGGCGATAGCTTTCGGCCGAGGGGCCGCCAGGGCGGGGCCGTGCCCGAACTGCCGCGTGAGCTGAGCGCCACGCCCTGCTCGCCCGCGCTGTTCCCGGGCTCCAGGTCGGTCGCGATTCGCGGGGGCTGTCCCTGTCTGCGCGGGAATTGGCCGAGCACGCTGAGGCAGGAGCGCCGCTCGTGCGCAGCTCGTCAGAAGCTCCCGTCTGTCGCTGAGGCGGCTGCGTCTCTCCCCTGCCCTGTGCTGTGACCACTTTGTTCTTCCGCGGGTAGTGCCACTTGAGGAAGGGTCCCGTGATTCCATCCACCCCTTCGTATTTGAAGTCACTTTTCAGCCTTCCTGTGCTCCTTTGCCCTTCAGAGCTGCCTCCCAAGGGACTCGCTCAGCCAGACCCTGACACAGGACAAGGTCTGCCCTCCGCTACTGCCCGAGGGAGCAGTTCTGGCAAAGAAAGGTCTTAATTCTGCAGGAACTGAAAACCCTCCTTGCGCGATCGATCGCTATGCTCAAGACTCCTCCAACCAGCGCATGGCCCGCCAGCCGTCCTGTTCCCAAAGAGCAGCTCCAGTGGTGCGCCTTCCCCCGCTGGCTCCCTCAGCCGCTGTGATGCGGCGCCGGTGCCTGTGACATCACAGGGCTGTGTCACAAGGCCCGGGGCAGTCACGAGGGGCAGCAGCAGGCAGGGCTGCTGCAGTGCAGCTGGAGCTAGCGGTGAGTGCGCACGTGGGAGGGAGGTTGGGCTGGACGAGGGCTGCGGCAGAAACGCTGGCCCCCGGGGAGAGGTCTCACCCTGCAGCGAGGGTCCACCTGCCCCCGGAAGCACCTTGAGCAAGGCACGGTGCGCCCTCTCCTACCTGCCCCTAGGTCCCTGCAGCTCCCCCCACTGCCAGCTCCCTCCTGCCCAGCCCCACTGAGACCCCTTCTCCTTCCTCTCCTGCAGGCCATGGCTGTCAATGCCTTCCTCACCCTAGCCGCGCTGGGCTTTGTCCAGAACCCACAGCAGATGGGTAAAAAGCTCGCCCTGCACCTGAGCCGCAAGGTGACTCAGCTCCTGCAGGACACGGAGCAGAGCCAGGAGCGGAACGGGCCGGCCGGCAAAGTCCTGCTCCTCGTCACCTTCCAGCAGTGGTGGCTCTGGGCCTCCGTGCTGGTGGCAGGAGCTCTGCTCCTGCTCCTCTGGCTCTGCCGGGGGCCCGCGAAAAGGAGCCGTCAGCCAGAAAGAAGCTGGCACCCCGGTAGCCCCGGAAGTCAAGACGAGGAGGAGGAGGAGGTGGCAGACGCAGAAGACGGGGACGAGGACTCTGGTGACACAGGGGATCTGTGCAGATGTGTGGCCGACCACACCCAGTGGCCAGTGCCGTACAGGGCTGGCACGTGCAAGGTGGTGGAGGAGCTGGTAGACGAGCTGCTTAGTGCCTGCCAAAGCCTCTCCAGGAATAGCTTCAAGCCACGGCTGCAGCCCGCCGTTGGGGTGGGCTGTGTCTATGAAGGCTGGAGTGCCCAGCAAGACAATGTCCTCTACCGCATGCTGGTGCCCCTGCAGCCTCCCCCCGGCCATGCCTTCTGCCTGGAGCTGGGCACCGCCAAGGAGATGCCAATCAGCACCTCCTGCCTCCGTGTGCAGCTACAGTGCGTGTGCCTGAGGGAGTGGCTGGTGGAGGACGTACTGTGCTTCCTGCACCACGACGAGGAGGAGCTGAGCAGCCAAGGCCCCAGCCTCCTCAACACCCTCTGCACCAACTCGTACTTGGATGTCGAGAAAACCGCCAGCTGGTTCCAGATGCTGGTGAAAGACGCCTGGACGCTTCTGCCCCAGTCACGCCACTGCCACCTGACAGTGCTGCCCACTACGCGCTCCTGCAAGCTGAGGCTAAGGAAAGGGCAGGAAACACTGTCCGTTGAGATGACTTTTGGGGTGCCGCTAGAAGACCCCAGCTCCTTCCTCAGCCTTGAGTAGGACACCTGTGGCTTTCTGCGCTTCAACCCTACTTTCCCCCGGGGTCAAGCGTTACTGACTGCCCTACGCCACACCACCCTCCCGGAAAATAAACTGTTGCTGTGAGCATAGCTATGCGAGAGCATGCTGTCTTTTGGATGTGAAAAGAGACAAAGACCACACCCCTGCAGCCACTGTTTAGACAGCTTCGTATTTGAAGTCACTTTTCAGCCTTCCTGTGCTCCTTTGCCCTTCAGAGCTGCCTCCCAAGGGACTCGCTCAGCCAGACCCTGACACAGGACAAGGTCTGCCCTCCGCTACTGCCCGAGGGAGCAGTTCTGGCAAAGAAAGGTCTTAATTCTGCAGGAACTGAAAACCCTCCTTGCGCGATCGATCGCTATGCTCAAGACTCCTCCAACCAGCGCATGGCCCGCCAGCCGTCCTGTTCCCAAAGAGCAGCTCCAGTGGTGCGCCTTCCCCCGCTGGCTCCCTCAGCCGCTGTGATGCGGCGCCGGTGCCTGTGACATCACAGGGCTGTGTCACAAGGCCCGGGGCAGTCACGAGGGGCAGCAGCAGGCAGGGCTGCTGCAGTGCAGCTGGAGCTAGCGGTGAGTGCGCACGTGGGAGGGAGGTTGGGCTGGACGAGGGCTGCGGCAGAAACGCTGGCCCCCGGGGAGAGGTCTCACCCTGCAGCGAGGGTCCACCTGCCCCCGGAAGCACCTTGAGCAAGGCACGGTGCGCCCTCTCCTACCTGCCCCTAGGTCCCTGCAGCTCCCCCCACTGCCAGCTCCCTCCTGCCCAGCCCCACTGAGACCCCTTCTCCTTCCTCTCCTGCAGGCCATGGCTGTCAATGCCTTCCTCACCCTAGCCGCGCTGGGCTTTGTCCAGAACCCACAGCAGATGGGTAAAAAGCTCGCCCTGCACCTGAGCCGCAAGGTGACTCAGCTCCTGCAGGACACGGAGCAGAGCCAGGAGCGGAACGGGCCGGCCGGCAAAGTCCTGCTCCTCGTCACCTTCCAGCAGTGGTGGCTCTGGGCCTCCGTGCTGGTGGCAGGAGCTCTGCTCCTGCTCCTCTGGCTCTGCCGGGGGCCCGCGAAAAGGAGCCGTCAGCCAGAAAGAAGCTGGCACCCCGGTAGCCCCGGAAGTCAAGACGAGGAGGAGGAGGAGGTGGCAGACGCAGAAGACGGGGACGAGGACTCTGGTGACACAGGGGATCTGTGCAGATGTGTGGCCGACCACACCCAGTGGCCAGTGCCGTACAGGGCTGGCACGTGCAAGGTGGTGGAGGAGCTGGTAGACGAGCTGCTTAGTGCCTGCCAAAGCCTCTCCAGGAATAGCTTCAAGCCACGGCTGCAGCCCGCCGTTGGGGTGGGCTGTGTCTATGAAGGCTGGAGTGCCCAGCAAGACAATGTCCTCTACCGCATGCTGGTGCCCCTGCAGCCTCCCCCCGGCCATGCCTTCTGCCTGGAGCTGGGCACCGCCAAGGAGATGCCAACCAGCACCTCCTGCCTCCGTGTGCAGCTACAGTGCGTGTGCCTGAGGGAGTGGCTGGTGGAGGACGTACTGTGCTTCCTGCACCACGACGAGGAGGAGCTGAGCAGCCAAGGCCCCAGCCTCCTCAACACCCTCTGCACCAACTCGTACTTGGATGTCGAGAAAACCGCCAGCTGGTTCCAGATGCTGGTGAAAGACGCCTGGACGCTTCTGCCCCAGTCACGCCACTGCCACCTGACAGTGCTGCCCACTACGCGCTCCTGCAAGCTGAGGCTAAGGAAAGGGCAGGAAACACTGTCCGTTGAGATGACTTTTGGGGTGCCGCTAGAAGACCCCAGCTCCTTCCTCAGCCTTGAGTAGGACACCTGTGGCTTTCTGCGCTTCAACCCTACTTTCCCCCGGGGTCAAGCGTTACTGACTGCCCTACGCCACACCACCCTCCCGGAAAATAAACTGTTGCTGTGAGCATAGCTATGCGAGAGCATGCTGTCTTTTGGATGTGAAAAGAGACAAAGACCACACCCCTGCAGCCACTGTTTAGACAGCTTCGTATTTGAAGTCACTTTTCAGCCTTCCTGTGCTCCTTTGCCCTTCAGAGCTGCCTCCCAAGGGACTCGCTCAGCCAGACCCTGACACAGGACAAGGTCTGCCCTCCGCTACTGCCCAAGGGAGCAGTTCTGGCAAAGAAAGGTCTTAATTCTGCAGGAACTGAAAACTCTCCTTGCGCGATCGATCGCTATGCCCAAGACTCCTCCAACCAGCGCATGGCCCGCCAGCCGTCCTGTTCCCAAAGAGCAGCTCCAGTGGTGCGCCTTCCCCCGCTGGCTCCCTCAGCCGCTGTGATGCGGCGCCGGTGCCTGTGACATCACAGGGCTGTGTCACAAGGCCCGGGGCAGTCACGAGGGGCAGCAGCAGGCAGGGCTGCTGCAGTGCAGCTGGAGCTAGCGGTGAGTGCGCACGTGGGAGGGAGGTTGGGCTGGACGAGGGCTGCGGCAGAAACGCTGGCCCCCGGGGAGAGGTCTCACCCTGCAGCGAGGGTCCACCTGCCCCCGGAAGCACCTTGAGCAAGGCACGGTGCGCCCTCTCCTACCTGCCCCTAGGTCCCTGCAGCTCCCCCCACTGCCAGCTCCCTCCTGCCCAGCCCCACTGAGACCCCTTCTCCTTCCTCTCCTGCAGGCCATGGCTGTCAATGCCTTCCTCACCCTAGCCGCGCTGGGCTTTGTCCAGAACCCACAGCAGATGGGTAAAAAGCTCGCCCTGCACCTGAGCCGCAAGGTGACTCAGCTCCTGCAGGACACGGAGCAGAGCCAGGAGCGGAACGGGCCGGCCGGCAAAGTCCTGCTCCTCGTCACCTTCCAGCAGTGGTGGCTCTGGGCCTCCGTGCTGGTGGCAGGAGCTCTGCTCCTGCTCCTCTGGCTCTGCCGGGGGCCCGCGAAAAGGAGCCGTCAGCCAGAAAGAAGCTGGCACCCCGGTAGCCCCGGAAGTCAAGACGAGGAGGAGGAGGAGGTGGCAGACGCAGAAGACGGGGACGAGGACTCTGGTGACACAGGGGATCTGTGCAGATGTGTGGCCGACCACACCCAGTGGCCAGTGCCGTACAGGGCTGGCACGTGCAAGGTGGTGGAGGAGCTGGTAGACGAGCTGCTTAGTGCCTGCCAAAGCCTCTCCAGGAATAGCTTCAAGCCACGGCTGCAGCCCGCCGTTGGGGTGGGCTGTGTCTATGAAGGCTGGAGTGCCCAGCAAGACAATGTCCTCTACCGCATGCTGGTGCCCCTGCAGCCTCCCCCCGGCCATGCCTTCTGCCTGGAGCTGGGCACCGCCAAGGAGATGCCAACCAGCACCTCCTGCCTCCGTGTGCAGCTACAGTGCGTGTGCCTGAGGGAGTGGCTGGTGGAGGACGTACTGTGCTTCCTGCACCACGACGAGGAGGAGCTGAGCAGCCAAGGCCCCAGCCTCCTCAACACCCTCTGCACCAACTCGTACTTGGATGTCGAGAAAACCGCCAGCTGGTTCCAGATGCTGGTGAAAGACGCCTGGACGCTTCTGCCCCAGTCACGCCACTGCCACCTGACAGTGCTGCCCACTACGCGCTCCTGCAAGCTGAGGCTAAGGAAAGGGCAGGAAACACTGTCCGTTGAGATGACTTTTGGGGTGCCGCTAGAAGACCCCAGCTCCTTCCTCAGCCTTGAGTAGGACACCTGTGGCTTTCTGCGCTTCAACCCTACTTTCCCCCGGGGTCAAGCGTTACTGACTGCCCTACGCCACACCACCCTCCCGGAAAATAAACTGTTGCTGTGAGCATAGCTATGCGAGAGCATGCTGTCTTTTGGATGTGAAAAGAGACAAAGACCACACCCCTGCAGCCACTGTTTAGACAGCTTCGTATTTGAAGTCACTTTTCAGCCTTCCTGTGCTCCTTTGCCCTTCAGAGCTGCCTCCCAAGGGACTCGCTCAGCCAGACCCTGACACAGGACAAGGTCTGCCCTCCGCTACTGCCCGAGGGAGCAGTTCTGGCAAAGAAAGGTCTTAATTCTGCAGGAACTGAAAACCCACCTTGCGCGATCGATCGCTATGCTCAAGACTCCTCCAACCAGCGCATGGCCCGCCAGCCGTCCTGTTCCCAAAGAGCAGCTCCAGTGGTGCGCCTTCCCCCGCTGGCTCCCTCAGCCGCTGTGATGCGGCGCCGGTGCCTGTGACATCACAGGGCTGTGTCACAAGGCCCGGGGCAGTCACGAGGGGCAGCAGCAGGCAGGGCTGCTGCAGTGCAGCTGGAGCTAGCGGTGAGTGCGCACGTGGGAGGGAGGTTGGGCTGGACGAGGGCTGCGGCAGAAACGCTGGCCCCCGGGGAGAGGTCTCACCCTGCAGCGAGGGTCCACCTGCCCCCGGAAGCACCTTGAGCAAGGCACGGTGCGCCCTCTCCTACCTGCCCCTAGGTCCCTGCAGCTCCCCCCACTGCCAGCTCCCTCCTGCCCAGCCCCACTGAGACCCCTTCTCCTTCCTCTCCTGCAGGCCATGGCTGTCAATGCCTTCCTCACCCTAGCCGCGCTGGGCTTTGTCCAGAACCCACAGCAGATGGGTAAAAAGCTCGCCCTGCACCTGAGCCGCAAGGTGACTCAGCTCCTGCAGGACACGGAGCAGAGCCAGGAGCGGAACGGGCCGGCCGGCAAAGTCCTGCTCCTCGTCACCTTCCAGCAGTGGTGGCTCTGGGCCTCCGTGCTGGTGGCAGGAGCTCTGCTCCTGCTCCTCTGGCTCTGCCGGGGGCCCGCGAAAAGGAGCCGTCAGCCAGAAAGAAGCTGGCACCCCGGTAGCCCCGGAAGTCAAGACGAGGAGGAGGAGGAGGTGGCAGACGCAGAAGACGGGGACGAGGACTCTGGTGACACAGGGGATCTGTGCAGATGTGTGGCCGACCACACCCAGTGGCCAGTGCCGTACAGGGCTGGCACGTGCAAGGTGGTGGAGGAGCTGGTAGACGAGCTGCTTAGTGCCTGCCAAAGCCTCTCCAGGAATAGCTTCAAGCCACGGCTGCAGCCCGCCGTTGGGGTGGGCTGTGTCTATGAAGGCTGGAGTGCCCAGCAAGACAATGTCCTCTACCGCATGCTGGTGCCCCTGCAGCCTCCCCCCGGCCATGCCTTCTGCCTGGAGCTGGGCACCGCCAAGGAGATGCCAACCAGCACCTCCTGCCTCCGTGTGCAGCTACAGTGCGTGTGCCTGAGGGAGTGGCTGGTGGAGGACGTACTGTGCTTCCTGCACCACGACGAGGAGGAGCTGAGCAGCCAAGGCCCCAGCCTCCTCAACACCCTCTGCACCAACTCGTACTTGGATGTCGAGAAAACCGCCAGCTGGTTCCAGATGCTGGTGAAAGACGCCTGGACGCTTCTGCCCCAGTCACGCCACTGCCACCTGACAGTGCTGCCCACTACGCGCTCCTGCAAGCTGAGGCTAAGGAAAGGGCAGGAAACACTGTCCGTTGAGATGACTTTTGGGGTGCCGCTAGAAGACCCCAGCTCCTTCCTCAGCCTTGAGTAGGACACCTGTGGCTTTCTGCGCTTCAACCCTACTTTCCCCCGGGGTCAAGCGTTACTGACTGCCCTACGCCACACCACCCTCCCGGAAAATAAACTGTTGCTGTGAGCATAGCTATGCGAGAGCATGCTGTCTTTTGGATGTGAAAAGAGACAAAGACCACACCCCTGCAGCCACTGTTTAGACAGCTTCGTATTTGAAGTCACTTTTCAGCCTTCCTGTGCTCCTTTGCCCTTCAGGGCTGCCTCCCAAGGGACTCGCTCAGCCAGACCCTGACACAGGACAAGGTCTGCCCTCCGCTACTGCCCGAGGGAGCAGTTCTGGCAAAGAAAGGTCTTAATTCTGCAGGAACTGAAAACTCTCCTTGCGCGATCGATCGCTATGCCCAAGACTCCTCCAACCAGCGCATGGCCCGCCAGCCGTCCTGTTCCCAAAGAGCAGCTCCAGTGGTGCGCCTTCCCCCGCTGGCTCCCTCAGCCGCTGTGATGCGGCGCCGGTGCCTGTGACATCACAGGGCTGTGTCACAAGGCCCGGGGCAGTCACGAGGGGCAGCAGCAGGCAGGGCTGCTGCAGTGCAGCTGGAGCTAGCGGTGAGTGCGCACGTGGGAGGGAGGTTGGGCTGGACGAGGGCTGCGGCAGAAACGCTGGCCCCCGGGGAGAGGTCTCACCCTGCAGCGAGGGTCCACCTGCCCCCGGAAGCACCTTGAGCAAGGCACGGTGCGCCCTCTCCTACCTGCCCCTAGGTCCCTGCAGCTCCCCCCACTGCCAGCTCCCTCCTGCCCAGCCCCACTGAGACCCCTTCTCCTTCCTCTCCTGCAGGCCATGGCTGTCAATGCCTTCCTCACCCTAGCCGCGCTGGGCTTTGTCCAGAACCCACAGCAGATGGGTAAAAAGCTCGCCCTGCACCTGAGCCGCAAGGTGACTCAGCTCCTGCAGGACACGGAGCAGAGCCAGGAGCGGAACGGGCCGGCCGGCAAAGTCCTGCTCCTCGTCACCTTCCAGCAGTGGTGGCTCTGGGCCTCCGTGCTGGTGGCAGGAGCTCTGCTCCTGCTCCTCTGGCTCTGCCGGGGGCCCGCGAAAAGGAGCCGTCAGCCAGAAAGAAGCTGGCACCCCGGTAGCCCCGGAAGTCAAGACGAGGAGGAGGAGGAGGTGGCAGACGCAGAAGACGGGGACGAGGACTCTGGTGACACAGGGGATCTGTGCAGATGTGTGGCCGACCACACCCAGTGGCCAGTGCCGTACAGGGCTGGCACGTGCAAGGTGGTGGAGGAGCTGGTAGACGAGCTGCTTAGTGCCTGCCAAAGCCTCTCCAGGAATAGCTTCAAGCCACGGCTGCAGCCCGCCGTTGGGGTGGGCTGTGTCTATGAAGGCTGGAGTGCCCAGCAAGACAATGTCCTCTACCGCATGCTGGTGCCCCTGCAGCCTCCCCCCGGCCATGCCTTCTGCCTGGAGCTGGGCACCGCCAAGGAGATGCCAACCAGCACCTCCTGCCTCCGTGTGCAGCTACAGTGCGTGTGCCTGAGGGAGTGGCTGGTGGAGGACGTACTGTGCTTCCTGCACCACGACGAGGAGGAGCTGAGCAGCCAAGGCCCCAGCCTCCTCAACACCCTCTGCACCAACTCGTACTTGGATGTCGAGAAAACCGCCAGCTGGTTCCAGATGCTGGTGAAAGACGCCTGGACGCTTCTGCCCCAGTCACGCCACTGCCACCTGACAGTGCTGCCCACTACGCGCTCCTGCAAGCTGAGGCTAAGGAAAGGGCAGGAAACACTGTCCGTTGAGATGACTTTTGGGGTGCCGCTAGAAGACCCCAGCTCCTTCCTCAGCCTTGAGTAGGACACCTGTGGCTTTCTGCGCTTCAACCCTACTTTCCCCCGGGGTCAAGCGTTACTGACTGCCCTACGCCACACCACCCTCCCGGAAAATAAACTGTTGCTGTGAGCATAGCTATGCGAGAGCATGCTGTCTTTTGGATGTGAAAAGAGACAAAGACCACACCCCTGCAGCCACTGTTTAGACAGCTTCGTATTTGAAGTCACTTTTCAGCCTTCCTGTGCTCCTTTGCCCTTCAGAGCTGCCTCCCAAGGGACTCGCTCAGCCAGACCCTGACACAGGACAAGGTCTGCCCTCCGCTACTGCCCAAGGGAGCAGTTCTGGCAAAGAAAGGTCTTAATTCTGCAGGAACTGAAAACTCTCCTTGCGCGATCGATCGCTATGCCCAAGACTCCTCCAACCAGCGCATGGCCCGCCAGCCGTCCTGTTCCCAAAGAGCAGCTCCAGTGGTGCGCCTTCCCCCGCTGGCTCCCTCAGCCGCTGTGATGCGGCGCCGGTGCCTGTGACATCACAGGGCTGTGTCACAAGGCCCGGGGCAGTCACGAGGGGCAGCAGCAGGCAGGGCTGCTGCAGTGCAGCTGGAGCTAGCGGTGAGTGCGCACGTGGGAGGGAGGTTGGGCTGGACGAGGGCTGCGGCAGAAACGCTGGCCCCCGGGGAGAGGTCTCACCCTGCAGCGAGGGTCCACCTGCCCCCGGAAGCACCTTGAGCAAGGCACGGTGCGCCCTCTCCTACCTGCCCCTAGGTCCCTGCAGCTCCCCCCACTGCCAGCTCCCTCCTGCCCAGCCCCACTGAGACCCCTTCTCCTTCCTCTCCTGCAGGCCATGGCTGTCAATGCCTTCCTCACCCTAGCCGCGCTGGGCTTTGTCCAGAACCCACAGCAGATGGGTAAAAAGCTCGCCCTGCACCTGAGCCGCAAGGTGACTCAGCTCCTGCAGGACACGGAGCAGAGCCAGGAGCGGAACGGGCCGGCCGGCAAAGTCCTGCTCCTCGTCACCTTCCAGCAGTGGTGGCTCTGGGCCTCCGTGCTGGTGGCAGGAGCTCTGCTCCTGCTCCTCTGGCTCTGCCGGGGGCCCGCGAAAAGGAGCCGTCAGCCAGAAAGAAGCTGGCACCCCGGTAGCCCCGGAAGTCAAGACGAGGAGGAGGAGGAGGTGGCAGACGCAGAAGACGGGGACGAGGACTCTGGTGACACAGGGGATCTGTGCAGATGTGTGGCCGACCACACCCAGTGGCCAGTGCCGTACAGGGCTGGCACGTGCAAGGTGGTGGAGGAGCTGGTAGACGAGCTGCTTAGTGCCTGCCAAAGCCTCTCCAGGAATAGCTTCAAGCCACGGCTGCAGCCCGCCGTTGGGGTGGGCTGTGTCTATGAAGGCTGGAGTGCCCAGCAAGACAATGTCCTCTACCGCATGCTGGTGCCCCTGCAGCCTCCCCCCGGCCATGCCTTCTGCCTGGAGCTGGGCACCGCCAAGGAGATGCCAACCAGCACCTCCTGCCTCCGTGTGCAGCTACAGTGCGTGTGCCTGAGGGAGTGGCTGGTGGAGGACGTACTGTGCTTCCTGCACCACGACGAGGAGGAGCTGAGCAGCCAAGGCCCCAGCCTCCTCAACACCCTCTGCACCAACTCGTACTTGGATGTCGAGAAAACCGCCAGCTGGTTCCAGATGCTGGTGAAAGACGCCTGGACGCTTCTGCCCCAGTCACGCCACTGCCACCTGACAGTGCTGCCCACTACGCGCTCCTGCAAGCTGAGGCTAAGGAAAGGGCAGGAAACACTGTCCGTTGAGATGACTTTTGGGGTGCCGCTAGAAGACCCCAGCTCCTTCCTCAGCCTTGAGTAGGACACCTGTGGCTTTCTGCGCTTCAACCCTACTTTCCCCCGGGGTCAAGCGTTACTGACTGCCCTACGCCACACCACCCTCCCGGAAAATAAACTGTTGCTGTGAGCATAGCTATGCGAGAGCATGCTGTCTTTTGGATGTGAAAAGAGACAAAGACCACACCCCTGCAGCCACTGTTTAGACAGCTTCGTATTTGAAGTCACTTTTCAGCCTTCCTGTGCTCCTTTGCCCTTCAGGGCTGCCTCCCAAGGGACTCGCTCAGCCAGACCCTGACACAGGACAAGGTCTGCCCTCCGCTACTGCCCGAGGGAGCAGTTCTGGCAAAGAAAGGTCTTAATTCTGCAGGAACTGAAAACTCTCCTTGCGCGATCGATCGCTATGCCCAAGACTCCTCCAACCAGCGCATGGCCCGCCAGCCGTCCTGTTCCCAAAGAGCAGCTCCAGTGGTGCGCCTTCCCCCGCTGGCTCCCTCAGCCGCTGTGATGCGGCGCCGGTGCCTGTGACATCACAGGGCTGTGTCACAAGGCCCGGGGCAGTCACGAGGGGCAGCAGCAGGCAGGGCTGCTGCAGTGCAGCTGGAGCTAGCGGTGAGTGCGCACGTGGGAGGGAGGTTGGGCTGGACGAGGGCTGCGGCAGAAACGCTGGCCCCCGGGGAGAGGTCTCACCCTGCAGCGAGGGTCCACCTGCCCCCGGAAGCACCTTGAGCAAGGCACGGTGCGCCCTCTCCTACCTGCCCCTAGGTCCCTGCAGCTCCCCCCACTGCCAGCTCCCTCCTGCCCAGCCCCACTGAGACCCCTTCTCCTTCCTCTCCTGCAGGCCATGGCTGTCAATGCCTTCCTCACCCTAGCCGCGCTGGGCTTTGTCCAGAACCCACAGCAGATGGGTAAAAAGCTCGCCCTGCACCTGAGCCGCAAGGTGACTCAGCTCCTGCAGGACACGGAGCAGAGCCAGGAGCGGAACGGGCCGGCCGGCAAAGTCCTGCTCCTCGTCACCTTCCAGCAGTGGTGGCTCTGGGCCTCCGTGCTGGTGGCAGGAGCTCTGCTCCTGCTCCTCTGGCTCTGCCGGGGGCCCGCGAAAAGGAGCCGTCAGCCAGAAAGAAGCTGGCACCCCGGTAGCCCCGGAAGTCAAGACGAGGAGGAGGAGGAGGTGGCAGACGCAGAAGACGGGGACGAGGACTCTGGTGACACAGGGGATCTGTGCAGATGTGTGGCCGACCACACCCAGTGGCCAGTGCCGTACAGGGCTGGCACGTGCAAGGTGGTGGAGGAGCTGGTAGACGAGCTGCTTAGTGCCTGCCAAAGCCTCTCCAGGAATAGCTTCAAGCCACGGCTGCAGCCCGCCGTTGGGGTGGGCTGTGTCTATGAAGGCTGGAGTGCCCAGCAAGACAATGTCCTCTACCGCATGCTGGTGCCCCTGCAGCCTCCCCCCGGCCATGCCTTCTGCCTGGAGCTGGGCACCGCCAAGGAGATGCCAACCAGCACCTCCTGCCTCCGTGTGCAGCTACAGTGCGTGTGCCTGAGGGAGTGGCTGGTGGAGGACGTACTGTGCTTCCTGCACCACGACGAGGAGGAGCTGAGCAGCCAAGGCCCCAGCCTCCTCAACACCCTCTGCACCAACTCGTACTTGGATGTCGAGAAAACCGCCAGCTGGTTCCAGATGCTGGTGAAAGACGCCTGGACGCTTCTGCCCCAGTCACGCCACTGCCACCTGACAGTGCTGCCCACTACGCGCTCCTGCAAGCTGAGGCTAAGGAAAGGGCAGGAAACACTGTCCGTTGAGATGACTTTTGGGGTGCCGCTAGAAGACCCCAGCTCCTTCCTCAGCCTTGAGTAGGACACCTGTGGCTTTCTGCGCTTCAACCCTACTTTCCCCCGGGGTCAAGCGTTACTGACTGCCCTACGCCACACCACCCTCCCGGAAAATAAACTGTTGCTGTGAGCATAGCTATGCGAGAGCATGCTGTCTTTTGGATGTGAAAAGAGACAAAGACCACACCCCTGCAGCCACTGTTTAGACAGCTTCGTATTTGAAGTCACTTTTCAGCCTTCCTGTGCTCCTTTGCCCTTCAGAGCTGCCTCCCAAGGGACTCGCTCAGCCAGACCCTGACACAGGACAAGGTCTGCCCTCCGCTACTGCCCAAGGGAGCAGTTCTGGCAAAGAAAGGTCTTAATTCTGCAGGAACTGAAAACTCTCCTTGCGCAATCGATCGCTATGCCCAAGACTCCTCCAACCAGCGCATGGCCCGCCAGCCGTCCTGTTCCCAAAGAGCAGCTCCAGTGGTGCGCCTTCCCCCGCTGGCTCCCTCAGCCGCTGTGATGCGGCGCCGGTGCCTGTGACATCACAGGGCTGTGTCACAAGGCCCGGGGCAGTCACGAGGGGCAGCAGCAGGCAGGGCTGCTGCAGTGCAGCTGGAGCTAGCGGTGAGTGCGCACGTGGGAGGGAGGTTGGGCTGGACGAGGGCTGCGGCAGAAACGCTGGCCCCCGGGGAGAGGTCTCACCCTGCAGCGAGGGTCCACCTGCCCCCGGAAGCACCTTGAGCAAGGCACGGTGCGCCCTCTCCTACCTGCCCCTAGGTCCCTGCAGCTCCCCCCACTGCCAGCTCCCTCCTGCCCAGCCCCACTGAGACCCCTTCTCCTTCCTCTCCTGCAGGCCATGGCTGTCAATGCCTTCCTCACCCTAGCCGCGCTGGGCTTTGTCCAGAACCCACAGCAGATGGGTAAAAAGCTCGCCCTGCACCTGAGCCGCAAGGTGACTCAGCTCCTGCAGGACACGGAGCAGAGCCAGGAGCGGAACGGGCCGGCCGGCAAAGTCCTGCTCCTCGTCACCTTCCAGCAGTGGTGGCTCTGGGCCTCCGTGCTGGTGGCAGGAGCTCTGCTCCTGCTCCTCTGGCTCTGCCGGGGGCCCGCGAAAAGGAGCCGTCAGCCAGAAAGAAGCTGGCACCCCGGTAGCCCCGGAAGTCAAGACGAGGAGGAGGAGGAGGTGGCAGACGCAGAAGACGGGGACGAGGACTCTGGTGACACAGGGGATCTGTGCAGATGTGTGGCCGACCACACCCAGTGGCCAGTGCCGTACAGGGCTGGCACGTGCAAGGTGGTGGAGGAGCTGGTAGACGAGCTGCTTAGTGCCTGCCAAAGCCTCTCCAGGAATAGCTTCAAGCCACGGCTGCAGCCCGCCGTTGGGGTGGGCTGTGTCTATGAAGGCTGGAGTGCCCAGCAAGACAATGTCCTCTACCGCATGCTGGTGCCCCTGCAGCCTCCCCCCGGCCATGCCTTCTGCCTGGAGCTGGGCACTGCCAAGGAGATGCCAATCAGCACCTCCTGCCTCCGTGTGCAGCTACAGTGCGTGTGCCTGAGGGAGTGGCTGGTGGAGGACGTACTGTGCTTCCTGCACCACGACGAGGAGGAGCTGAGCAGCCAAGGCCCCAGCCTCCTCAACACCCTCTGCACCAACTCGTACTTGGATGTCGAGAAAACCGCCAGCTGGTTCCAGATGCTGGTGAAAGACGCCTGGACGCTTCTGCCCCAGTCACGCCACTGCCACCTGACAGTGCTGCCCACTACGCGCTCCTGCAAGCTGAGGCTAAGGAAAGGGCAGGAAACACTGTCCGTTGAGATGACTTTTGGGGTGCCGCTAGAAGACCCCAGCTCCTTCCTCAGCCTTGAGTAGGACACCTGTGGCTTTCTGCGCTTCAACCCTACTTTCCCCCGGGGTCAAGCGTTACTGACTGCCCTACGCCACACCACCCTCCCGGAAAATAAACTGTTGCTGTGAGCATAGCTATGCGAGAGCATGCTGTCTTTTGGATGTGAAAAGAGACAAAGACCACACCCCTGCAGCCACTGTTTAGACAGCTTCATATTTGAAGTCACTTTTCAGCCTTCCTGTGCTCCTTTGCCCTTCAGAGCTGCCTCCCAAGGGACTCGCTCAGCCAGACCCTGACACAGGACAAGGTCTGCCCTCCGCTACTGCCCGAGGGAGCAGTTCTGGCAAAGAAAGGTCTTAATTCTGCAGGAACTGAAAACTCTCCTTGCGCAATCGATCGCTATGCCCAAGACTCCTCCAACCAGCGCATGGCCCGCCAGCCGTCCTGTTCCCAAAGAGCAGCTCCAGTGGTGCGCCTTCCCTCGCTGGCTCCCTCAGCCGCTGTGATGCGGCGCCGGTGCCTGTGACATCACAGGGCTGTGTCACAAGGCCCGGGGCAGTCACGAGGGGCAGCAGCAGGCAGGGCTGCTGCAGTGCAGCTGGAGCTAGCGGTGAGTGCGCACGTGGGAGGGAGGTTGGGCTGGACGAGGGCTGCGGCAGAAACGCTGGCCCCCGGGGAGAGGTCTCACCCTGCAGCGAGGGTCCACCTGCCCCCGGAAGCACCTTGAGCAAGGCACGGTGCGCCCTCTCCTACCTGCCCCTAGGTCCCTGCAGCTCCCCTCACTGCCAGCTCCCTCCTGCCCAGCCCCACTGAGACCCCTTCTCCTTCCTCTCCTGCAGGCCATGGCTGTCAATGCCTTCCTCACCCTAGCCGCGCTGGGCTTTGTCCAGAACCCACAGCAGATGGGTAAAAAGCTCGCCCTGCACCTGAGCCGCAAGGTGACTCAGCTCCTGCAGGACACGGAGCAGAGCCAGGAGCGGAACGGGCCGGCCGGCAAAGTCCTGCTCCTCGTCACCTTCCAGCAGTGGTGGCTCTGGGCCTCTGTGCTGGTGGCAGGAGCTCTGCTCCTGCTCCTCTGGCTCTGCCGGGGGCCCGCGAAAAGGAGCCGTCAGCCAGAAAGAAGCTGGCACCCCGGTAGCCCCGGAAGTCAAGACGAGGAGGAGGAGGAGGTGGCAGACGCAGAAGACGGGGACGAGGACTCTGGTGACACAGGGGATCTGTGCAGATGTGTGGCCGACCACACCCAGTGGCCAGTGCCGTACAGGGCTGGCACGTGCAAGGTGGTGGAGGAGCTGGTAGACGAGCTGCTTAGTGCCTGCCAAAGCCTCTCCAGGAATAGCTTCAAGCCACGGCTGCAGCCCGCCGTTGGGGTGGGCTGTGTCTATGAAGGCTGGAGTGCCCAGCAAGACAATGTCCTCTACCGCATGCTGGTGCCCCTGCAGCCTCCCCCCGGCCATGCCTTCTGCCTGGAGCTGGGCACTGCCAAGGAGATGCCAATCAGCACCTCCTGCCTCCGTGTGCAGCTACAGTGCGTGTGCCTGAGGGAGTGGCTGGTGGAGGACGTACTGTGCTTCCTGCACCACGACGAGGAGGAGCTGAGCAGCCAAGGCCCCAGCCTCCTCAACACCCTCTGCACCAACTCGTACTTGGATGTCGAGAAAACCGCCAGCTGGTTCCAGATGCTGGTGAAAGACGCCTGGACGCTTCTGCCCCAGTCACGCCACTGCCACCTGACAGTGCTGCCCACTACGCGCTCCTGCAAGCTGAGGCTAAGGAAAGGGCAGGAAACACTGTCCGTTGAGATGACTTTTGGGGTGCCGCTAGAAGACCCCAGCTCATTCCTCAGCCTTGAGTAGGACACCTGTGGCTTTCTGCGCTTCAACCCTACTTTCCCCCGGGGTCAAGCGTTACTGACTGCCCTACGCCACACCACCCTCCCGGAAAATAAACTGTTGCTATGAGCATAGCTGTGACGGCGGGAATGGGTTACAATGATTTTTATGTTGCTGTGTGTTGATTCAGAGTTCTCCCAAATTCTTGAGTAGGGAGAGGGCAGTTTTGCCATCAGCACAGCACAGGAGAGCTGTTAATTGGCCAAGGTCTTGTTCCTTCAGGCATGGCTGTCACAGCATCTCTCTTCCCCAAACTGAGAACTTTCTATGCCAATGAGCAGTCACTGCTGTGCTCCAACGTATTTTTTCTGTCCCAGACTATTCATTGTGAAGTGCTGACAGCTTCTCCTTGCATCCATACTGGGTTTCCAAGAGCTGTGATCTTAAGTCCCACAAAACCTGCTCTAAAAGCGGCACTGTGCACCCTCTTCTTTTACATAATTTAAGTTTGAAGAATTCATTCTTTCCACAGGTGCAAGGCACTGTTACACAGCATTTAAATCTCCCAGGGTTGCTCCTGGCCTCTCTCAGCCTCCTCAGGCGCTCTGAGGCAGCTGCTGCCTCCTCATGGCTCTCTCCATCTCTCTGGTTTCTCCAGAGTTTTGGGAAATGCCCTGTACACTGCGATCCTCTGCTGTGCTGCAGAACATGCCAGCAGGGAGCTGATCGCCTCAGCGAGTGACCACTTTGGCTGTGACACCGTTGTGAAATCTCCTGCCGTTGCTCCTGGCCTCTCAAGCCTCCTCAGCCGCTCTGAGGCAGCTGCCGCCTTCTCACAGCTCTCTCTCTGTCTCTCTGGTTTCTCCAGAGTTTTGGGAAATGCCCTGTACACTGCGATCCTCCGCTGTGCTGCAGAACATGCCAGCAGGGAGCTGATCGCCTCAGCGAGTGCCCGCTTTGGCAGAGACACGGCGTTTGAATCTCCCGCCGTTGCTCCCGGCCCCGCCCAAACCGCCTCAGCCGCCCCGTCCGTTAAAGGTTCCCTCAGTCCACCGCATTAGCTCTCCCGGCTTTCCTCACTCTCTCCCAACAGTTCCTTTTCTGATTAAGTACCTAGCTGAGGAAGTTGAAGCCCTGAAGGAAAAAAAACCCAACAGTTGTTAGCGAAGAAATTAGCTCCACACTTGATCCTGGATCCCCACTTAGCGCATACAATAGTTCTGGCTACTGAACTGTCACACTTCCTGAGTGATTCATGACATCTTTGTATCAGAGGCTATAAAACACCCTGTGGATTTCTGTGTTTCAATCCTATTTTGCCTTGGGGAGTGCAATACTGGCTGTCCTAAGCCACATCACCCTCCTGGAAATAAACTACTGCTCTGACAATCCCTGTGTGTGACCAGAAAACAAATTCATAGGAGGGTGAAACCTCGCCCTTAATTAGCGCATCCTTATATAGCTGAGAGTCCTAGGCTTTGCTGCGGGTTTACTAACACACATCTAGCTTCATTTCATCTCTAAAGCTTTCCCTCTATTTATCTGTTCAGCATCTCAGTGGGAGATTTTGAGGATCATGAATAAATGCCATCAATGACGAAACAGGAAGATAAGCTACGACCTATCCAACAGTGCCTTAAACCCAAATACAGTCTGGTTCCATGAGGCTTGAACCAGATTTCATTTTCCCGCTTGAAGAAGTGCAGCTGTGTGTTTAGAGTCGCTGAGATGATGCTGCAGTTATGTCAGAACCAGGACAATTGCATAATCTATCACATTGAATGTAAACTGTCCCTCAGTGACAGCTGCCCAGTAATAATGTTTCCCTCAAAAGCCAGGAGAATCATCCAACCTTTATTACCAGTGGCAATAAGGAAAAGCGTGGCTCAGCTCTACAACTTTGGGTCACCAAACTAGGAGGAAAAATTTCAAGCATTTCACAAAAATAAAAATTCCATGCTAATATTCATGCAGAGACTGCGGTCCTGGTGATCCATTCACACTGGGGGTTTTTCACTTATAAAATAACTTTTATACTCAGTAGAGATTGACCTGTATGAACTATGTTAAAAATTTCTAAAATGCAGTGGAAGACAGGAATCCAGACTGAAAAACAATTGTTATTCCTTAAGCAGGATCTTTAGTGCACTTCATTGACTTTTAAGTGGCACAACTTTATGACTTCCAAGATTCAATTTCCCCTGGCATGTCTTTGCACTAGAGTGATATATTTGAAAAGGAAGGCTATGTTAAAACTGCTGCTATCTCTGAGCACCTCAGTTTTAGGAAAATAAGATGTTATACAGGCACCGTTCAATTCAGTAGATTTATAAAGAATATTTGCCTGATTTGGAAAACACTGAATGTGCAGCTGGTGCCACTGTGGCTTCACGGAGTCATTTGGTTATGGAAGTAAAACTGGGGGTCACTCCCCGAGCCTTGGCATTCCTTAGAAAAAGGTGATATTATTTAACTCCTGAAAATATAAAATTGTGGCACCTGGTTTCATAAATCTTGACAGAAATTTGCACAATTTTTTGCACAGTATTTGGCATACAGGCACGCTCAAGTTTCAGTAGCTTAGCGAATCACTGCACGAGGGCTCAGTCACGGGAGTCATGTGCAAGCTATTAACCCACAGGTACAGCAGTCTGGTCTAAGTTTATCCATCTTTTATTGCTGCACCAAGTCAAGCTGCCTTCCATTTGCCATAGACTTTGAGCATGCAGATAACTCTGGGGTCACCCAGCAGGTAGTACTTCATTAGACAGCTCTACCCTTATGGTGTACAAGCCCATAGATGTCTTACCGTGTCTCCACTGCAGCTGGGGAGAGGAACAGAGCTCTCATGCAGGTATGCTGGGATGGCTTCTCAGCACAGGCTGCTCACTATGCATTGACCACCTTTGGCAGTGCAACCAATTGCTCTCAGGTGAGATGCATTTGTGCGATGAAATCTCTAATCATTAGAGGCCACAAGCCTTTTATTTTGCTGAAGTATTTTAATCAAGACATTTGTGCTGAAATCAATTGTTTGAACACTTTGTTTTGCCTTGGGTTCCCTTGCCACTGGCAAGGATGCATTTCCTTGTTTAATAATTAAGTGCTCGTGTGCATCACCCCTGTCCCTGCGACGGACTCTTGAGCCAGGAATACTGAGCCCCCTGGGCAGCACCTTTCCAAGTGAGCATCCCTCTTCACTGATGCCAATACCAGCCTGAAGCTGCCTTCAGAGTAACTCAGACTTTAAACAGTTAGGCAGCATTTTTAACACAGTAGCCATGACCAGGGCTTCACACTGCTCAGCACCGGCCATTCACACCGGAAAAAACTGTTCAGAGGAATATTCAGCATAGCCAGATGAGGCAGAAGAATAGGAAAAAACCAGCAGTGGCAGAGAAAGGTGAAATGACTTGCCCAAGATCAAGTGGCAGATCAAAACAAAGCTCACATTTTCTGTTAATTCACAGCACAAGTGTTTAATCTCTTGATTTCCTCATGTGCCTGTGTTCATGAGACAGGCTGTAATCTTTAGCAAAATAAGCATTCAGGTGGTTTAAAAAGCTGATGCCTTTCACCTTACGTTTTAGCATTTCTGTACTCTATCATCTTTCTTATTGCAAAGTTAATTTAAGAGATTAAGTAAAGATACTGAAGAAAAAAGCACAATATTTGAACAAGATCAGAAGATAATTTTAAAAGTGTGTTTACTTAACTTTTTGCCTGACCTTCAATGTTTCTTAAAATCTTTAGAGTATTCTTTTTGTATGTCTCTGTTAAAGCCAGACAAGATGTTCCTTGAATCCAGCACATATGTGGGTATTTAATAGAAGACTGCAGATAAACCTGCTCTCTCAAGCTGCCTTGCTATTTATTAAAATGTTAGCTGAGATATAATATTATTCAATAGTTGAAATTAGATCATTACAACTGTGTGATCACCCTAATTAGGAACACTGTCCCCAGTGTTGTTACTTGAAGATCACCAGTATTCAGAAAGAAACCTTTTTAACTAAAGCAGACCATAAAAATTTCAAAGTGTGAAGATCTTATTGGAACTGAAAAATACACATACCTACATGCACTGCATACACCAACATCTGAGGGTTCCTTGGAAGACTCTTGATTTTTAGGTCAGCTTCCCTGAACACATTGCAGTTGGTACATCTATTTGCCACCTCAGTTCAACTCGGGTCTAGTCGGATTTACAAACACTGGTTACTAATCTGTTTGAAACCCCTTTACAGTCTGGACTTCTCTGTCATTCTTTACATGAGACATGATCACGCCACCTACTTTATTCCATCTATTGCTGCCATGAGAGCCCTTCTCACCCCCCTGCAACTCCTGCACCCGATGCTCTACCTCTGTTTCTTTCATTCCTAAGTCTGGGGCTTTCCAGGCATCTGCCATTTCCAAACTTTGCTCTGTGCACTTTGCTTTGCAGCGAAGCCCAAATCAGAGCATTCCTATCACAAAGATTTACACTGGTCCTCCTTCCAGTGCCTGTTTTGGGGCACATATATAGTGCCATATGTGAATATTGGCATTGGTCCTTGCCGGTAGCATGTGTCTGCCATCTATTGGCATGTCTACATGGGCAGTTGCAGGCAGATCCAGCTCCTCCATGATCATTTGGGTTTGTCTAGGTGTAAATCTTCTCTAGTGCTGAAGCTATACACCACTGCTAATGAAGTTGTGTCCCCAGATGTGCTGGTAGGGAGGGTGACATGTGGGCAACTCTGCTTCCCAGATCACCACACTCCTACTGCCATCAAAAACTTGATCCACTGCCAGTACGTACTGGCAATGAATTTTCAGAAAACTTATTCAAATAATTACTCTTCTATTTTTAAAATTAATTTGGAAATAATAAACTGCTTTTTATGTATATACATGATATATATATTTGAGTTGCATTTTACGTACTCAGGCACGGTCAGTGCTAATCTCCTAATATGCCCTGCTGGGATGACTTTTTAAGCTTATCTGAGTCAGAATGTATTTGCTTTTGCATGGCACTGGACTAATGAGCGTGTGTGACATCTCAACCACAAGTCTTTTGCATCTAACAACTTGAAGCATGAACAAAAGACCCCAGGTCGCCCTGTACCTACCTGATAGACTTGCTCTGTGTGGAGGTCTACATCTTGTTTTGCAATGCCTTCCTATAATTTTACCCTCAAAGTGTTTAGCACTAGCACCATCTTAAAGATTGACTCTGTTAAATGAGAATTTGTCAGTAAAGAGGGTCTATTTTCAGCATTTTCATTTTGGCATTAATGTAATGCCAGTTTTAGTTATCCAAAATACCACAGGCCCGTGTTTCTCTACTGCAGAGCACCTCAGTGGTTAGCTATTAGTGTCACAGTATATGCTGTGATTGACTGGAGTAATCCGTCAGGGAACAAAAAAAATTCCCAGTGCCTAATGCAAACAGGCTAAGTGCTTGTATTACTTGTAGGGAGTAAGGAGTCACCTGTCACTGAATCTGAAGTCTCAGCTCCCAGTGCAGATGACACTTCCACCCCCATATCTGCAATTTGTCTCATCTGAAGATAGGATGTGGTTTTCTTGATTGAAATTGCACTGTTGTTATTTACATATGCACATGCACACAGAGATAAGCAACATCTTGTGAAATTAAGGTTTGTCACTGCTGCTGTGACCATCTCTTGAGATGAATTTGCCTGTCTTCGCTTTGCTGGGATCAGCTCTCCCGAGCACCGTATTCTGAACTTGCATCTCCCTTCCTCACCCAACTCTTCTGCACAGTACCTGCTCTCACTTAGCATCCTCTCAACATGCTTCCTCCCTAGAGCCTCCATGTACTGTGAATATCACATAATATCTGTTTTGAGGTTTTTTTCCTCTGTGCCGCTCTTCAAGCTACTCTTGGTTTCTATGTAGTAGGCTTGTTTTTAATACATATTTATTTTTCATAACTTCTCTGGACCTGTTTTCACTAGCTTCCACTATGAGAGTTATCCTCATGCCCCACTGTATGCCGTCCCCAGAGTAAAGCTTAGCTAGCTTCCTCAGAGCCCAGAAGATTGCCAAAAGCACAGGCTCAGTGTGTGGTATAACAAACAGATGGTTCCTTTCCAGCCTGGAGTCAGAAGACAACATGAGGATGCATTACTCCCCTGTCTGAAAACCTGCTGACTTCCCCATGGGAAACTCTAGGAGGACCAACACTGCACTGCCCTTGCCCGTTCTCCCCCTGTACAGACAAAGCAGGGCTTTTGCAGGGGGAGAGGATGAACGGGAGTAAGGACTAAGTCCTTTCTTAGGTTCACTGCACTCCTGCAAGGTTTTAGCTACTTTCATCTGCTTATTAATTGCAATAAGAATTTTTGTCCTGTTTCTTCTGCTGATATGCAGTATGATCTTAGAAACCATTTTAGGACAGATCCAGTAAACAAATGTAGGTGTTTTACTGCTTAAATGTCAAGCACCCTAGGGGTGATAGGCACATAAGGTCCCCACATGGTGTATAGGGAATGTGTGGATCAAAATCAAGCAGCCAGCACCAATCTAGGTCTGTCAGCAGGGAAATTCAGGGAACAGGAATTAATCTGAGATAATTTTCTTCCTTTCACAGGGTGGGCAGGGCTGACTGACTAAAACGCAGTCACTGGAGAATGAGAAGGTGACGGTAATCCTGCCTTACCCAATACCCAGTGACTAGAAGCATCACCAAAGGAGGCAGGTAGTACACTCAAACCCTCCTCCACTGGCAGGAATTCCTCCTCCCTGCAGGCTAATAAAAAATTTTGGACTTCTTTTGATAGAGAAGTGCCCTGGTCACCAGGCAGATCACTGCTGTGAATCTTAAACTCTTTGCACACTGCAGCTTCCCAGCACAGGTGGGAACAGACTTTCCTCCTCCTCCTCTGCTTGCCCTCACATGCACCCTCTCCAGCACAACCCATAGCCTGGAAACTGGGGGCTCGATTTAATCCCTTTGGGCACTGAAAAGCCCAGAACTCCTTCTTTTGGAGCCCAGGACAGAGAAATACCCTGTTGCTCGATCTCAAGTGGAGATACGTACGAGCTACTCAGTCCTGCCAAACCTCAGCCACTCTAGGTTGGTACACAGACACGATTATAAGCATCTAGGAAACTTTATGGTAATAAAGTACTAAAATGCGGTACATATAATATTCTCAGAGTAAGAAACAGCTAAGAAGGTTTTGTTTGCCTAAGACACATCTAATTCAAATGTCTGTTTTTCTGTGCCAAGTGTCTCACCTAGATGGAAAGCTCTCTGGAGCATTATTCCTTACCCTGTGCTCATCTCATGATTACACTGCTTTCAGGCAGCAGTCTTGTTTTAGAAAGTCTGAAAAAGGAGACCCCAAAACCAAACTCTCTGTCCACTCTTAAATGTGCTCCGTCAGCATTTACAGATCTGAAAACTTTGAAAACTATCAATCAACTCCGTTTTTGGATCGTTAGGCATTTTCAAAACAAAACGACCAACTTTTTACCAGAAAAGTGTTTTGGAGGTGACCATACTTTAAATTATTTCACTTGCCTTGACCCAATGCTAGACTGGATGAAACTATTCTATAAAGGTGGATTTTTCGGGGAAAAAAAAAAAAAAGAAACAAACCACCAAACAAACCCAGCTTTGAAACATTTCAGACAGTTTTACATAGTGTATCACCGGTTTCGCACACAATGGAGAAATCAGGAACTGCATTTCACAATAGCAGCAGACACATAGCTCGCCATGTTTTAATCTTTTCATTTGAAATGGGAGATCTGTTCAAACTATCTGTAAATGATAAGCTCCCCGGGAGCCAAAATGGAATTTAGAACAAATATATCCACAAGTAGGAAAGTCAGAATTGCTAAAAAATGACCTTGTTTTCCCAAACAGGCATACATTAGACCACGAAAGGGAGAGTTCAAAAAAATTGCATTTAATTATGTCTTGCACTAAAATAATCCACTATATCTTGAAGAGAGTGACCTGTTTACAGTTTGCACATCATCTTCAATATTCTTCCCATGCTCAACTGAAGCTAATGGATGTGTCATTTGTTTGAACAGCACAGCACAGATTTTGTTCATAGCTTCTCGACATACTGTCTGGGTAAAACGGGGCAAATCACCACTTGCATTTTCTTGTTGCATTTTGTTTTCAAGAGGTAACGTGGGGATGAAGGGAAAAGGGAAAAGGAGAGAACATATGAAGATTAGCACTGAGAACCACTGGTTTATTTGAAAGGAGATAAGACTATGAGTCCAAGTGAAAATTAAAGTACACAGAATTTCCTAGGCAAAACAATTTCTAGCTGTAATATGTGCAAGTGTAATCATCATTTATGAAAAGTGAGCAATAGAACAGGACAGAGAACATGACACTTTCACTGTCCCTCTCCTGCTGATTTACTGAATATCTTTATACTCAGCAGAATTGTAAGAAAATCACTCCCTCTGTGCCATGGCTATGAGCTAACTGTCCAAACATGAACAGCACCAAATACCTAGCAACCGTTGTTCTGGAGTTTTCAGATGTTTCAATCAAAGTCCAGTCAAACCTCATTAAGAAAAATCTTATCCCGAAAGAGTGAATTGAAATGAGCCAAGTGTTAGTGATGAAAGCATTTTCCAGCACTTAGAACTGTCTGATACTGCTTTTTATAGTTGCATGAAAAGGTTTTATTCTCGGTGATATTTTGTTTACTTCCCTCCTGCATAAATCATCCAGGCACTTCATTGTCTGTTTGGATGCATTTCTTCAGCAAGTTGTCAGACAAGTGTGGGTGCAAAATGATGGCCCAGGAGAGAGGCTATGCTTGGAAATGTCAAAGCCAGCCACACAAGGAGATGGTATTACTTGGCATTTCATTCATTAGAATTGCTATTCATGGAGATTTCCAAATCCCGAGTGTTAAGCAAGCATCTATTTAAGGGGCACTGGTGGTCCATCTTAAACAGCTGATTTTTTCCCAAATGATGTATTTGTTATCGCTATGGTGATTCCAATGATTCATGTGACTCAGATGTCCAATTAGCTCAGGAACATGCCGTGCTATCTTTAAAGAAGGGTTCAACTGCAGAAAAGAGACTGTATGAAGCTACGGTTCGGAAAGGAGGTAGGCAGCTCTCTCTCTACCTCCTTCTCGTACTCTCCATGTGGGGAAACAACCTTCCACCAACTTCTTCAATGGCTGCCAACTTCTTTATTTTACAGAATCTGTAGTGCCTGAGAAGTGGCAAACAGGGGAATTGGAGTAAAAATGTCACTGTCTTCTTATTGTCACTCTTTTTTATACACAGTTGTATCATTTGAATTAGTTTCATCCAGTCTTCAGTCAGAGTTTAGGACATGAGTGAGCAAAAGGGAATTGAAGTCACATTTATTCCTCCTTGATCCCAGCCTGGCTTTAGGCCAGTCCAATCATCTTCAAGTATCTTTTTTTAGGCTCTGCACCAGCTCATGTCTTGAAGCGGTTGAGATGATATGACAAACATTTTTAAGATCTATCAATAGAAAGTTATGCATGTCAGTGTTAGTCCATTAATGGCAAATTAAACAAAAACCTGAGGAAGAATTTTTTAATGAACTGTCAACAATCTGTTATTGGTCACAAATTATTGGTCACAAGGTGAGGGAACCACTACTGTTATTCTGCAGCCAGCAGGCGCATTTGCAAGTAGTTTTAGCTTTATGCTTTGTTTTGCATGTTATCCCCACAGACAGAATTAATTCAAGGTTGTTTTGGGAAAGCAGAGAACACCAACATTCTGGTACCTTTTTTCTCTGTACTACAGAAAGGCGTTATGAAGGAGCTGCGGAGGCACAGCTGGGGGTCTCAAAATGCTGGTTTAAGTAGACGTTCACAAACCTGGAAGTTAAAGCTGTGTATAAACTCCCAGTCAGATCATTTCTGATGCCTCTCAAAACACAGACTGGGCTGAACACCACCTGCTGCCTTACAAACTAAGTAAAGGGATCTATTTTTATCACTAAAAATCAGCTTCCCGGTGGCCAAGATTTCATTTGTGTCACAGAAAAAAGCAAGGCAGAAATTGAATACAGATGCTTCGTAGCACACAGACAGAGTTCACTGTACATTTGTAATCAGCATTCACTTCTCTCACTGAACTGAACAGCTTCATTCCCTGTTGCTGACGCCAGGTACCTTCTTCCCAGGACATCACTATCTCATGTTACAATGACACGCTGGTTTTCGTTTGCAGCACTTGCAAAAGAGCTCTTCTGCCTGCCTTGGGGCAGCAGTGCTAATGGGTTAAGCTCTTATTAGGAAGCTGTCAGTTTGTACCATCTTTGAAGATGACTGTTTTTACAGTGTACTTCAGAGATGAAGACCCCTTGCAGGTCTTGGAGAAATCTCCCAGCTCAGTAAAATCCGTGTGTGTGCAAGAATACCAAGGGCTTGAGTAACCTAAGCAGGTCATTAGATAATGCTTTTGGTTTTGGAAGGTTTTATGATATTAACTTTAGGTGTATGCAACCTTTCCTTGGGAATTCTGATATCTGGGAAAGTAAGCTCAGTTCCTCTTAGGAACTGGAGCTGGAACATGGCTGGGCTTTTCCAGAAGGCAGAGCCAGGTGTTTCACATGTTGCCACTGGCTCCCTGCTATATTGCAGCTAAGTTCATGGAAGCCTGTGCATGAGAAGCCTCCTCCAACTGAGCCAGGCTTTCTGACAGCTAGCAAACGCACCAAAATTATGCACATTCAGAAGATCTCACAGAACCAAGTGGTGGCCACAAAAGTGGCAGATGAACTCCAAGATAGACACGTTTTGGGTGATACATCTAGAAGAAAAGATTATAAACCATGCCTACATGAGGCTGAACTCAGAACAGACACCTATGGAAAGAAATCTTGGAGTCATCGGTTACAGTTAGGGGAAATCATCAGGACATTGTGCAGCAGGAGCCAAGACAGCATCATTTTTCAGCTATATAAAAGCTGATCATGCTCATGTCTTTGAGTACTGTGGATGTCCCAGTCTCCATATGTCAAAAAATAAGTAGTGGAACAGAGAAGAGAAAAAGGGCAGCTAAAATGTGTAAGGGAAAGAAGTTGTTTTGTAAGAGACTAAAAAAATGTCTCTAGTTTGGAGAGAAGGCAGCTGGGACAGACAAAATTCATTAAGGGGGTGAATACAGTGAGTACAGAGCTGCAGTACTACATCAAAGTAATTACACAGCGGTGAACAACTGGAACTGGCTGCCACAGGCACTTGCGGACACTAAAAGTATCAGCAGGATGACAAAGGGGTAAGACAAATTCCTGCACAGCAAGGGTCGGAATGGATACTTGGAGGACCAGGTAGAGACATGCTTTCTGACATCCTAAATACAGCAGTTGGGAGTGCCAGGGAGAGAGGGGGAATGGACTGGAGGATGTGACCATTTTTCTTTGTCAGCAGCTCCTGCTGTCTCTGATGGAGAGACAACACTGGGCTACTGGTCTCATAGAGTAGGACAATTCCTACACTTTCTTACGTTATTGCTTCTATTTGGAAATGGGACATTCAGAATGATATAGACACCAAAAAATGTAAATCATCATTAAATGACTGGCTGCACTTTTTCAATAAGTAATGGTACCAGAAGGAAACTGTTTCACTTAATTATTTGTTTATTCTTCGATCACTCATGTACATCTGGCCAGTATTGTGACAGCTTTCAGTTCTATATTGCAGTTTCCATCTTATTCCTGATTGATTTATTCATCTTTGCCAGTACATAAAGAATAGATTTGCAAAGCTGCTCATTTTTTCCACTTTGTCAGGTGTCAGTCCAGCAGTAACAGTCTGATTCAAGGCACAGTGCAGTAAGACCCTAATTAAACCCTAATTAATACTGCTTAACACAGAAGCTGACAATTTGAATTGCTGCTCTCAGCTTCTCTGTTCCAGCCTAGAAACACCATTAAGAGCACTACTTTGAACAAAGGCTTTGCTCCCAAACTCCTTGCTCTAATCTTTTCCAGTATGATTTTCTGTTGGTTAATCTGAACAAAACCTCCTGGTCTTATCAGCAAAGTGGTGCCTCTGTCTACACCTGGAGTCCAGTGCTCAGAGTGCAAAGTTACGGACTATAAGCAGGTTTTAGGTAAGCAGCTGCCTTCCCATAACCTAAAACCACATCAGGAAACAGTGCCTTCCACAGGGTAAAACACTGTTGATGAGCTGAGTTGCTCTTCTGACTGTCCCTGAGTCAACATGGGCACTGGGGATGCAGCTGGCTGGTGAACCAGACCCCTGCATGTGGTCAGCTGATCGCCTGGCCGAATGGCCAGCTGCTTTTAGCCCTCTGTGCAGTCCTTTCAGGAGCACAGCAGGAGCCCTTTGGCACCATCTCTCCTGGAAGAAAAAGTCCAGCTTTCCTGCAGGAAGCCAGCAAGACACAGGAATTGCTGCCTACCTGCAGCGCGCTGGGAGTGAGGAACCATCGCTCAGCTGGTCAGTGGGATCTTGCTTTTTTGCAAAGCTCCCAACTCCCCCTGGGTTCACAGGCCCACCACTGATTATCCACTCGCTTTAAGTACTACCTGATTGTGATATTTGTCTCATTTCACATTTTATTTGCATTAGTGTACGTATTCTCTGTAGTGACCTAAAAGCAGCGCAAACAACAGCAGGTTTCTAGGGCCATATGTGAAAAAGACAGGCAGCTATTTTGGTTGGCATCAATAAACAGCAGCATTTTAAATTGTATTTTCACATTAAGATTCATCGAGGCTGGAGTCAAAGATCTCTTCCTGCAGAACTCTTACCCTGATTTTTGATGCATCACAGTCCTTATTCTCAGTTTCTTCCAACTTGTTCTCAGTCCATTGGCCTTTCAGCGTGGCTTTCTCTAAGCAAGAAAAACCTGTGTACTTTTTCAGGGATTTGCGTAGATTTTAATGGATTTTCTAGATGGTCAAAAGTTGTCCCTCCAGGATTATGAATCTCAATTAATTTCTGTTGAGATTCCTACAGGTGGATATTTACTACTGGTTCTGAGCAGTTATAATGGAGTTATATCACTTAAGTCCAGTAAGCTCAGCTGCAGCAAAATTGCCTGAAGCATAGAGTTTGCAGCCTGATTTTCTGGGATAAGAGTGGAAAAACCGTTGGATTTTCTATCCCAGAGAAGATAAGAGCCTGAAGCTCCTGAGGCTTCATGTCTGAGAGCCCAGAGAGTGGATAAGAGGTGCTGTCAGTTCCATATTGCCACAGTTCTCTTTGAAAAGCAAAGGCAAGACCAAAGCTCCAGTACACCCACCAGAAGTACCTGTGCCCATTACGTACCCAGAATGCCATTTCTCCTGTAACACAAAACCCGAGTTTGAGAGTTTTCTCATAGCCACACCAGCCACTACCCCAGCCTGACCTACCTTGCGCTGTCCTAGTGGCAGCAGACCGATATGAAAGAGCTTTGATTTTCCTTTGTGGACTGTTGGAGTTTGACAGTAAGCCACCAAATTTGTGTTACAAGACACTCGATTTGTCACACGTGTTGCTGTACAGTCACAGGCACTGTTCAGCAACTCCTTTATACTTGGTTTCCAGACAGCAGGGGTCTACTACCTGAAAGAGAAAAGGTCCTTATTAGTGGTGAGGACAGTGTGGACTGTGACACACAACCAAACAGTTCTGACTCCATCCATGCATGGTCTCAAATTCATTAGGGTACTTTAAGAGTAGTTAAAATGGATCATTGTTATTTCTGCTTCTCACAGACTTCTGTCATGTTTGTTCCCATGACAAAATGTTTTAAATAATGATGTGGCAGCTGTAGCCTGTCTGAGATTTGATGGCTCTTGAATGTAAATGTATTCATGAATCTGCAGACAGGATTGCATTGAAGAGCTGCCTCAGAAAACTGTCCTTCTCAGTCTGTAATAAATTCACATCCAGTAATCCTCAGATTGTTATGAATTAATACTCTATAAATGATGCTGTTTCAAGATAAATCACAAGCCATCTGCCTGGCAAGGCGAACTAGAGCGCTATGATGGGCACATGAGTTCGCATCACGCTCCGGAGAGGAACGGTCAGACAGCCAGTGGTAACTCAGCAGCCTCCAATCCTGGGACAGGTCACTGCCAGAGGCTGAGCTGATGGGTCTACTACAAAGAGCCACTGGCATGATCTTTGGGTTGACCCTAAGATCAACTGTAAATGCCAGTGTAGAAATAGCCAGGAAGATAACTTTGACACACAGAGAAAGACAACTGGGTTTGGGGATCCCCATGTTCACCAGACAGACCACCCTCTCCTCCTTGTCCTTTCTTTGTCTCTAACTCCACATGATTCTTGTGAAGGAACACGTCCACTACCAAACCAAAAAGTGCTTTCTGAGAAACACGTTCCTTAACTCGCTGGTGCAATTCCCCCTACCTACTGCATGAAGCCTCCTGTCTGTCAGTTCAGTTCATGGGCAAATATAGTGGAGTGCATGGAGCCGTATAATGCAAGAGCCCAAACCTCTCACCGTTTGCAACAGCTCTTGGAAATATGATGTTCACACGGGTGCAAAATCTGACTAAACCTCATGCTGCAAAATAAACAGTGACTCAAAAACCCCCAGCTAAATCTAGAAAGTTGGAAACAGATTCTTACTCTAGGCTTTATTACCGTGCTGTATGCTGCTCTGCACAATGCAGTCTGGAAAAGAAGGAATCAGCAGCAAGATACTCAGTGAACCATCCCATTCACTATATATGGGGTTTTTTCCAATTTTTTATTTCTATCATTTTTGTAACGTGCATTTGCACAGCAAGGCTCCTCTCTTTCCAGATGGCATCTTGCCTGCTTCACTCTGGCTTCCATCTGGAAGAATTGCTTTGCATCTGCCTCCAAAACTACAGCCAGCTCTGCTCCAGTTATCAGTCAGGAACATGAAGCAGGGAGATAGTTCATGCTCTCTTAGATGAGGATCATTGCTGTGATTCCCCAGTTTTCAAAAGGATTAGCCTTCAAGCTAAACGCTCTGCTATCCCCCTTCCTCAACAAAGCTGCTCGGAACAAACCGCTGGCCTGGCTTTGCTGATACTCATGGACTCGAGATAGATGGAACCAATGCAAGAAAAAGATATTAACTGGATCTGTGACATTAAGGATTGGACTACTGGTTTTTAATTCCAGGCGCCTGAAGCTAAATCCTGACAGAGTTTGGTGGAAGCGATAGAGAATATTGCAAAGTGCCTGTGCAAAGGATTCCACTCACCTGAGCTTGAAAGGAGGAGGTTTAATCAAAACTAGGCATTTCGTCAGAGGAAAGAGACGGACAAGTCATCTGGCTCATCCTGTCTTAGGATGGGGTGAATCACTGATAATCAGGCTAAACTAGCTGTCAAGCCTGGCTAAAATCAGATTACATGACTACCAGCCCAAGATAGATCTTGATCACAATTCAAAGCAGACTGAAGACATTAAAAATTGATGTTCTAGACCTTAGAGTCCTTCTGTGACAGTACTGGAGATGACAGATCTCATCACAATGTGTCACACCAACTATCCATTTTAGTTGAAGTATTATGATAGTTTCAAGTGTTCAACTATCTTTTAATAAGTTACAGAGAAGATACCTTCCACGGGACATATGACAATGGTTGTGTTAACCTTGTCCTTGGAACACCACAGGGAAAAGTCTCTCTTGCAGTCATTTGTAGCCATCTCCTTAAAGCGCCCCTCCCACTCTTCTGGCATGGATGATGGCATATCTAGAGGAAATCTTCTTGCTGACATGTGTGGGCCTACTGTCTGCTAAACACACTGGTTGTGTTCGGTGTAAGGATAAACTCTGACTAATTAAGGCTTATAAACTATCAGCCACAGATGGTACCAGTTTTAATGTCTCCTTGCATGAGTCTGCATATGGCTGGGAGAACAGGAGCCAACCACCACCAGTAAACTTTCATTAACTTTCATTAATCCAGGACCTAAAGCAGGCCTTTTGCAAGGGTTTTTTATTCTACTGGTTTTCATTCTCATTTTCTGAAGTCCCCATGAATTTAAAAGCATGCATCTCCTGTAACGTTTGGGGTTTTGGCATTTCCTCGCCTATGTGTTTCTCACTTCCAAATAATCCCATAGAAAAAATTCTATATTAACACACTGGTTGGAAGTTAAATTTAGCCAGGCTATTCCACTTTGATTTTCACCTACCATGTGCGTACAGATAGCAGGTGAACCCCATTGATGTTCCCTTCTGGGTAGATGTTTATCTTCTGTTTATACTTTGAAAAGTCTCTCTGTGATCTTTATTTTTGCTGTCACAAATGGAAAATATAATTTAATATAGTCCTCAAGGTTTGTCTCAGTGGGAGTTTCTACTGTTCATTTCCACCTCACCTTGCTAGTATGTATGGGGTTTAAGCTGATGTACAGGTATTAAGGTAATAAGTGAAGGAAGTCTGGTTTGGAGTGTGAATATGGCACAAAGTAAATGGCACACTTTGCCCTGCAGGAAGCACTTACTCCTTCAGCACAGCCTTTCTCTCAGGAGTAAAATGGGAGGCTCATACATTCCACAGGCAGGACAGAAAGGCTCAGTTTAAGTGGTCTCCAAAGCACAGTCTCATTTTTAGTGAACTAAGTCGTATTAGCACCAACATTGTATTCCTACTTCAGTATAACTATTCCCGTCTGCAGCCCAAAAGAACCACAGTATATGATATGGGACCAAAGAATGAGATCACAAGTAATAGCTTCAGCAAATGGAAACCTTCTGGGTCAGAAGTAACTCTGTTTTTTCCTCTGCACTGGACTATTGTCACTGTCCTACAGTCTATGTGATTTGATAACACACTAAGTATTTTACAATCAAAAGGCTGACAAACAAAACAGAGAAATGGAAAAGAATGACAAAGGAATGTTCTTTGTCCTTCTTTCCACAAAATTTTATCCCACTTATATAGGATGGGGGAAATTTTTGCTCAGGCATTCAATACAGTTGCAACTGCTAACATTCATATTACACTGGGATTTTTGCTATGTGGATATTGATGTCACCAGCAGAACCTTTCCAACAGATTAACAGACATTATTTCTTAGCTCTCAATTTATTTGTGAAGCTGGTTTTGGTATCTTTACTTTATTCTTCCTGCAAGATACAAGTTGCCTTTAGCACTTTCAGGAAAAATGTTTGTACTGGGTTAACTCTCAGGAACCAATAAATGAGAAACTGGGCCAAATTCTGCTAGGCTGCAAATGCAGATGCACAGTGAAAACACGGATTGCTAAAAAAATGGCAGGGGAGGAATGCTGCCAACTCACCTTAACAAAAAGGGGAATTATAAAATATGCATCTGTGCATAGTCACATATTTATATCTGACCACTCTTTAACACAGTGATGCCTCAGCAATATCTGTGTACTGGATTCCTACCTCTGGTAGGTATAAAGCATCAGCTGAGATATAGATAGAACTTGTCTCCTCCAGGCAGCTGGAGTGGAATAAAAAAGCTTTTTTCAGTTCTGCACATGTCTGTACAGAAAACAGCCACATTTGAAACGACAGCATGATCGTATTTTAATGGGACAAATTCAGGATGAACCAGCACCGAACAGGTGTCAACCCCAATCGTACGAACAGAGCATTTGTTCTACTGCTGCAAGAACTTGGTCCATCAAAGCTGTCAGTCTTGAGCAAACTTTACCCGGTAAATCAACGCTGTTACTAAGCTACTGAGTTATCCAGTTGTGGGCAAGGGTGGATTTATGGAAATATCAAAAGGACTCTGTCTCCGCATTAGCACAACCCAACATAGCCTATGCTACAGCTCTTACAAGAAGGAAATCTGTGCTACTCACTATGCAGGCACTTCCCTCCCTCACTCCACACCAGCATGGTGTTCAGAGACTTGCCTTACACCAAAAGCAAAAGGCATGCCCAAAAACTTAGCCCTCTGTTTTTCAGACAGTCTGTGTTACAGCTTGGTAGCATGAAGGAAAACAAACACAGCCACGCAGTGCTGTTTGTGTAGTGCACAGCCACCTGCTTTAGCTCAGTGCCATGCACAGGTGCAGGACCGTACTCCAGCCCTTTGCACAGCAAACACAGCACAGGAACGCTTGTGAGAGCCTCCCATGGAGAAGAGAGGACCTAAAGGGCAGTGGTTATACGGCATGAGGAGACTGTTTTAAGAGATGTGTGGGAAAAATATCCTGAAGACGTGAGGTTCGTAATGTCACTTCAGTCAACTTCTTTTCAGTGATTCAATGTACTGCAAACAACGTACTTCAACTTCAGGGAATTTTATATCATACCCTATGTTTTTTTCATCTGAAATGAATAAAATATAACTTCTCTATTAATAACTGAACAACTTCAGCTTGTCTTCTTCAAAAACTTTTAGAGCATCAGTAATAGAGTAATAGCAGTGGCTGGTAATAGGCCTGCTCCACCCACTCCTTCTAAATAATGGAGTAATGTCTCCAGCACAGCATTTTAAAGCTGGATTTGCCAACAGAGATCATTCCTCATCACGTGCTATGGTTAGGATAGTGCAGCTTTGCATTTTCCTCTGCAGTTCCAGTCCTGAAGCCCAGCGGTAGGGAAGCTGCTGTATTAGCTCTTCTAACCGTGCCAGGGAAATGGTTGTGACAGTGGTCACTGCGAGTAGTACAGTAATCAGATGTAACCGGACATGAAGGAACGCTTGAAGCGTGTCACGGTTTATTTTTAACTCACTGCCCTGCCCTACTTATTCATTATTTTTGATGCAAAGTACTTTTAATTCCATGTGAATAAATGAACAAAACAAAGCATGAGGCACAGCGTGTCCCCGAGTGCAGCGCTGAGTGTGAGCCCGACAGGCTCAGCCTCTGCAGAGGGGGATGCTCGAAGCGAGTGGAAAAGGGTGCTGCCAGAGCCCCCAGAGAATGGCTGCCTGAGTCAATGGAGCATAGCCACTGAAGGAGAGAGGCTGGACATAAAGAACCCGCTTAGTATTTTTGAAGGGATATAAAGAAGCTGAAGAGTGGTAAATGATGGGTCAATTTTCTGTTGATCCAGAAATCAGTGCAGTTATCGAACAACATAATCCATACAAGAATAGATCTGCACCCAAAATGGCAGAGAAATAAATGTGTGGGAATGAGAAGTGATAGAACCTGGGGAATAACATGGATTATCGGAATAAGGGGGGAAATTCTGGAAGTGCTACCACCAAGCACAGTCTCCCTTAAGCAGAGATGGCCAAAAGCAGAACTAATCAAAAGATGGCAATACCCAGGTTGTGCTCCAGAAAGGAGTCTTCCAGTCTCCGTACACTCCTCATCACGATGTTATTTGCTTAATGGGAGATTGCTGACTCCCTGCAGCCAGAATTTCCCATTGCTTTATCTCTGAGTGAAAGACACGGATGTTGGGAAACAGGTGTTCAGTTATCCCTAGGCTAAAATCCTCACTGCAGGGAGGCTTCAGGGTAGCTCTGCTCTTCCACTTCTGGACTGGAGTTTCTCCATCCACATCACAGCTTTTCTATTAGGAACAGATGTATATTACCTTGATGCACTGCATGGCACTTGATGCCTCCATTACAGAAACAAAATTTATTAAAAACCTAAACATTTATCAAATTATAAATTAGACACACTATTATTTAACTTTAATAAAATTGCTTATACTTTCTTGTATTGGATTGCTTTTTTCAACTGCAAATTGTTCACTTCATAGTGTTGTTCCATCACAGAGACCCCCAGACTTTGTGACATGCTGAATCCTTCCCTAGCGAAATCCCCTACAGGTTTGGTGGTTCCAAAATCACCCATTAGTTTATAAATATGACTCTGCATTATCAGAGGGCAAAACTAGCATATATTTCTGTAACTACATGTCTTCCTACTCTTCCTTTTATTTATTGTACGTAATACACCTATTAAAAATATCCTGAAAGTATTTAAACACTTACTGAAAATGGAACAAAGGGTACAAATCTATTTGTCAAGTAAACAGTGATTCTGGAGGTGTTTCTAACAGAGAAGTCTGGCCATGTATGTGCTGTTTAAATTGACCCCTGCTCTGTTCCCAGTTCGATTATTTAGGCAGAGAATCCTTCCTGGATTATCCTTTCCATGGTTTTAATTTTCGCTGCATGAATTAAACTTACTGTGCTTTCACCAGTTCATTGAATCTGTGCATATTCGTACATATATCGATAAATGAATTGAATTCATTCATCCCATATATCTTCTCTGACCTCTCAGGTCTTTAATTAAAGGATTTCCTTGCAGCCTGCATGTACAATGTAAATACATGTTTTTATGCTTTAGTCTAGCGAGCCATCCCTTTCTCATTAAAATGTCAAAGCTATTGGCTCAACCAGGCAGTGAGCAAGCTTAGGGAACTGGAAAAGACTTACTACAAGGGGCAAAGGAAGGCATGTTAACAGAACATCAAAACTATTCAGTCATTAAATAGTTCCTAGCAACTCTGAAGTGAAAGGTCCACCGAGATAATGAACAGTGCTACATCTCCCGCAGGTTGGCTCCCCAACCCACTGAAACTCCAATTGTCGTTGGAAAAATATTGATTAAACCTTTCCCAAATTAGCTGAGCACAGAGAGGGTTCACACACACGCAGTTCTGGGACTGTTCCACACCAACCAGTGCTCCAGCTCCCCATACCGACCAGCGTGAGCACGAGTGCCTCTTCTCCGTGCTGGGTCCCACCTGGTGAACCAGCCCCTCCACTCTCAAGGCGCTGTCACAACGACATGAAGAAGAGCAGAAACATAGGAAGATGATTAATATCCTGAAATCCAGCACTGTCTCAGCCACAGCCCTGCTCAGGGATGGGTCAATCACAGGAATTAACTGCTACTGACTCACTTCAGGTCACTACAACCACAAGTGGCCACCAAAGCTGTGAAGAAAGAGGAGGAAAAGGAAATAAAACTAGGACTGCTTTGTTTTCAGCTTAAATAAGATTGCTTTAGCAGAACATTTCAGTGCCCTCGCGTCTCCGCACAGTCAATGCACAGAGCAAATCAAGGGCACAGTGTTTTCACCTTTGGAAAGCTTTGTACACTCCAATATAAACTCAGTATAAACTTCAATATTTACAGAAAGAGAATGGCCCGTAAGACAGGTTACTGGTGTGTGAAAATTTGCTACCTAATGCAAGTCTACTTTAAATTCAATAAGGATGGAAACTGAGGAGGGATTGACTTACAAGAATTCCACTGTCTTCCTTAAATTCAAGTTTTTTAATATGTTCTACAACTACCCAAATGGAAAAGTTTGAAACTGAACTGACTTTACAGAAGGTATAGGAAAAAAACCCAAATGTTTTCCCATAAAACAAATAATATTTGAGTTAATTTCCGGGTTTTTTTAGAAAATATATCTTTTAAATTCAAGATACAACCATCTTTGCAAGTGAAAAATACAACCTAAACTTAGAAAAGAGAGAACAAAATGAAAGCTAAAAATAATGCCAAACAAAAAAAGTCAGTTTTCCAGTTCCTAGTATGGTCATTCAGATTATCCACATGGAAAGTCTAAATTGTCTCTGATTTTTTCCACTAATCATCCACAAAAGAGAGATTTACTGATGGCAGCCCCTGAGTTTAACCTAGTACACTGTAATCCACTCCTTCCTGGATGTCTTAGTCCTGATTTATACATAGCCTACTGTGACTTTGTCACCAACACAGAACATGTGCAGAATAAATCAGCCAAGATCAGACCATTGTTAAACATACCACAGAAGAAGCAGAAATTTTAAAATTAATTATCTGGGCCTCATAACTCTCGTGCCTTATTTAGAGTCTTGGTGAAGACACATGAGAAAACATGGACGAGAAGCTGGTTTTCCACAGGTCCCACTCCCACAGTACTGGCACCTAATGACTTCCTGCGGTGTCCTTGCCTCTTAACTTCAGGGCTAATACAGAACATCAGCGCTTTGGACCATTCTTTCCGGGCCCCAGCTCAACCAGGCATCTGAAACGGAAGAGGGGTTCGTTTGATGTAATCGTCAGGATCTGAACACGTCGTACTGTGAAATTCTTTCTCTTCTTCGTCCAGCAAATCAGTTGAAATTTGTTCAGCCCTTATGGCTGTGACCTCCAAATCACAAAACAAATCAAGTCTTTGTACTGAATCTATCACCAATTTTGAAATTGCCCACTAAAGTTATATCTGACAAAATACCAGTATAAAAATCAGTCCTAAATATCATAATCAAATACAATCTCAGCACATCTGAGTACAAACACAGCTCCTCTAAGGAGATAAAAAAAGATCTGTACTGCACAAAAATGGTTCTAGGAGGGGGATGAGCTTTTCCTGAAGATCAGAAGTGCTGTTTTCATAATTACTGATAAACCAACTGATTAATTAAATACTAGAGAGACATACTAATTCTTCCAGTGCCTGTTCCAGTTCTCATTTAGAACTCCCATTAGTAACATTAATGTGAATTGCGATAGGTATCTCCTCCATTTCAGTCTCTCCACCCATTATGCTTTAGGGAGAGCTGATTGAATGCTGCAAAGAGAGCGAGTGCATCTTGGCAAATATTAATTTGCACTTTGAAATGAATTTACTGTGACTGTTCTAGTTTGCCAGCTGGAATACCCATCAGAAGAGGGAATTTTAAGCAGAGATTGGACATCATTCAACAAAAGTAAAATTAGGATGGTATGATATTCCCCAGGAAAGCTTTTCTGCATATTTATAAATCCATTCAAAGAAGACAAATATACTGTATGACTACCATGTGCCATAAAAGGAGTAGTGTTTTGCCACCTGATATCATACATCACTTACGGATTATGCATTACTTATAGTGTGTTACAAACCAAGCACTATTCACAGAAACCATTTGATTAATGTTGGCAAGGAGCAAACTTCCCCAGATCTGAGGTGATCTTCCGGCTGGCAGTTTGCAACCAGAAAAAGACATAATGCACTGAATCACACCATTTCAAAGCCTCCTTAGATAACTTGAAAACCCCAGAGGAGACCCCCAGTATTCAGCATGAGGTACAAAACAGGCTGCGCATCAGTTATGTTGGAGAAAGGCGGAGCAGACTCCCCGAATCAATTCACCAGCCTCACGTTCACACTGTAACAGCCCCAAAGCTGACCTATCGCATCAAAATTCCAGTATTTGTGAATGCAGGCTCACAGGAAAAACAGGAATAAATTTCTAGGGGAAAACTTCTCTATTCAGTGGTTGGAGAACAGGAGGAAAGATTCCAAAACATCACAACGTATCAGTTGACACCTGTCAACTGAAACATCCATGGGACATTTCCCATGACAAAGCAATTCCTATGTCAGCCTGCACACTCTCCTTGCTTAGCTCACTGTTCCCTAGTTTATCCCATAATAAAACACAAGGGATAGTCTACTCCACCTCTTTATTTCCCTCATGTAAATAGTTTCACCTTCTCGGCACTATTCCACAATTGCATTGTATGAACCAGATCCTCAGTTGACTGGAAGCAACATTAATCCTATTTTAATATTTCTCTAAGCCAGGAACAAAACCTAGGTATGGTTAGGGGCACTGTATTCGTAACTCAGTTTCTCAGTGGACTTAGGCAGTGTGTGTGTACACAGCAGGGTAACCTTAAGGGTAAAAGAAAATCTTTCAGAGATGATAAAAGGATGGATTTTCATCTCCATTTTTGGAAACCTGAAAAATAAGCTTCTGAGAGAGACCTGTAGTAAGTCTGGCAAGTCTTTGCTGCTCTGCCTGCAGGCACACACAGTGCTACTGCCTGGCTCTGCCTTGCTCTACAGAGGCTTCTGGCTCTCCAGTGCAATTAATTTTACCCAGAAATATGTGAATCAAGTACTGGCTATTGCTGAGAACCCTTGCATCTCCATTAAGGCACAGCTGCAAGAACAGCAGTTTGGCTGGAGCAATGCCATGCCAGCAGCCGTGGGGACTTTACAGGATCTGAACTGCTACATGGACAGATGAGAAAGGGACATCAGTGAATCTTCATGTCCTCCAGTGCCCAGTTCCTGTTCTCTTAAAACACAGCAAAATAAGCACTTTAAAATGATATTTCAGCCAATCCTCCAGCTCAAACCTCAGCTAGGTGGCCTAACCCTACGTGCTGAGGGCCAGGATCAGTAATTAATGGATCAGTTGGCAAACACAGGGAGATGATAGAGCTGCTTGTTACAAAGATGACACTCTGGGGAACAGAAAGTAAAAGTGCTCAGACAACAAACACAGCTTAACTTGTTGACATACGACTCACGGGCAAAGCTTAATAAAAATGAGAATGTGAAACCCAATTGATGGTATTTGAAGACTGAGAACGCTGCACATTTAAATACTTTCTACAGAGAAGCTAGCAAATAGCTGAACGCTTCTTTTAAAGACTTCTATTTTCTGCTTCTCAAATTTTGGACACCTCCAGACTCAGGAGAGCAAAGATGGAATTTACATGAAAATTAAAAAGCATTTTACATGTTCGATCCATGTCACTTTTTAAAAGTTACTTTCGTGAGGGTGGAGGATGTTAGATCGACAGCGCTGGAAACTGGCTTCTCTATTCATAGCCAAGGAGCAGGAAAAACAAGGGCAGGAGCAGGGCAGGCGCCTGCCCAGATGCCCTCTTGTTTCCTCCCTTCACTGCCTCTTCTCTGTCTTGCCCCAAGTCCCTTGGGGAGCAGCAGACGTTGGCTCTCGCTCTCCCTGCAGAGATGCCCACAGAAGAGGTGATGACCGCTGCCAGCCACCAGCCAAGCCGGGGCAGACGCTGTCACCCTCTGTGTTTGGGCGCTCGCAGCCCAAAGCTGACCAGCCAACGTGTAGTCAAAAATATGAAGAGACTTACAGATGTAATAGAGAAGCTCTGGATTATTTTTCCAGCGTAATGCCCATCAAAACGATGTGTTGGGCTGTTTCCAGGCTAGGCGGAAAGGTGCAGAAAGTGGGTTACTGTGATCTAATGCAGAAGAATGGAGAGTGGGGATGAGCAGGTCAACTAATGATAAAGTAATTAGCGTGGGGTAGGAGTGGTATTTAGCACAGAGCAACAAGTTTATCATAAATTCATCTGAACCCAGGGATGAAGGGGAAATGTTCAGGTAAGACTAAAAAAGTTTTCCAAGCCTGACCCAGCACAGCCTACATAAACCAGTGATTTCATTTCTACAACCACATTTCTGGGAGGAAAACTTTGCATGCTTGCAAGACTGTGAACAGTTGATTCAATTGTCAGCTCTGTTTGAATATCTTAACATCTCATTTTGGAGAGGCTCTTGCTTTATTTTTAAACTCTTTTAACATTTCAAGAGCAGACAATAACATCTCGAATATAGACAAGGCTGTCCTTTCTTTTTATTTACAAATTGAAGCAAGGTAATAAACTGACAAGGCCTGGGGCAGCAGCTAGCATAAATTGGTTAAAGACCGGACAGACAATGGTCCTTAGATCCGAGATTATTCATGCAAGAGATCTGGAGGATCTTGGAAAGGAGTTAATGACAGCGTCAATAAAAATGGTGAAACTGGAAACTGTACCTGAGATCTAGAACCTTCTATCGCAGGGCAGGACCTTGATTACAGGAATTTTTACTCATGAGTTTGACTTAGTTTATAATGAAATTGATTGAAAATATAGAAAGATATAAAATAACACAACTCCTAGAAGATCAGAATGAGTCACAAATGAAACAGAATAGCTATTTACAGGACAACACTCCTTGTTCAGACCAGTCATGTTACCTGGTTAATGAATGAAAGGAAAAAATAGGTGATACAGCCACCTGGGGTTTCCTTGAAGAAGGCCCAACAAAAAACACTCTTAATAAAACAATGTATCTCTAGATGCAAGGTGGTAGTACTGTCATGGTTGAAAACTGTTGAAGAACCCGGTTAAAAAAGCACTGAAGTGAAAAGGAGTTACCCCAGCAAACCTGGAACCAGCCTTGAAGGAAGGCAAAAACTAAGATCAGTAATTCATACCTCCTGCGTAACTGTGATTTTAGCTGAAGCACCTTGAAAACCTGCAGGCTTGAATTTGAAGTTGGAAAAGAGAAGTGAATGGACATTGGTTTTGCAAACCTCCAAATGTCGCCAGAGATCAGCTGTGAAACCCTGTGAAATCCACGCATCCCTTCACCCAGAGTTGGTCAGACTCTTCCCTGCGTTGCAAGCTTCAGCCAGCTCATCCTCTAGTCACAAGCAGGGTCACCATACCCCTTTAAAAACGTGCCTTTCGCAGTGCTTTATCTTGATCCCACACAGGTGGGAAAGCTCTCGCGGCTTCTTTGGTCTTTGCTTTCCACTCTTTTTGGAGCAACCTGTTTATCCAAGGGGGGAAAAAAAAAAAAGACAAACTGTGCCACATGCAGACCTTTCCATTTGGCCACTCCAGCAGCGCTCGCACGAGACTGCGGAGGGACGGGAGGAGCGGAGGGAAGGGGAACACTTCCAGCGTGCCCGGTGGCAGCCAGACCCGGGGGGACTGCCACCCCAGGCACGCTGCACTGGCGCCGCCTCCACAGAGCCGTGTTTCCCGGGCTTCCTCGGCGGGAGGAACAGAAGGTGATCTGCCAGCCTGGGCCTTCTCTCCAAAGGTCTGAGAGGAAGGCACAAAGATGTGCCGAAGGCAGCAACCAGTCTACCGCTCGGTGAGCAAGAGATGTAACGTTAACGTGAAACAAGCCAAAGAGGGGACCAGGAAAGAGAAAGCAAATGAGTCAGAATAGTGATTGCGGGGGTGTATCCATATTTATAGCAAAAATCTCCAGGCTTCAACTGACTCTATCTAGTAGCACAAAATACATTTATTTTTTCTTTAACACTAATCAGGAAATCTGTTTGACAACAATGAGGACCTGTTGATTCAAACCTTGTGCGCTGCAGAGCTACACCAAGCTCTGAAGATTATTTCTTGATAACTCTGTGCTGTTGTTTGTATATTCCAACCTAGAAATGTTCGCTAACAGCTTCCTTACAGGACACATCACTTTGCTTTTTCAGCCTACAATGACTGCCTGTACTGGATTTTACCTAATCTGCTATCCTGCAATTAAGGCAAAAGAAATGAAGAATAAAATTAACAAGATTAATCTACCATTTGTTTTCCAGATCCCAAAAGTTCTTTCAGTTTCATAGTTGAAACAATCTGAGTTTGCTGAATCTGTTGCTAAGCAATTGAAGCCATCAAACTTTAAACCTTGAATTATTATCCTTTATTGTCTGAAAATATGATGCAAGCGAATGGCTCAAAATGTGAGCTGATACGTTCTAGTTCAACTCCCAAGGGCCTCTCCCAGTCAAATGTCACCGTGATCCATGTGACACAGGAGTAAGCTCATTTTTCAAAGAGCCAAATTGTCTTCTTGTTCAGCTATCCCTCCCAAAATAGCATTTGCCGAAGAGGCTTTGGAGGGCATGGAAGCAGCTTTGAATTATGAAATGTGTAAGTGTATCATCAAGCATGTTAAATGCTTATAACACAGCACTTAGCTTACGGGAGGCGTTTAAAGAGCGGGGAAAACAGCACTTAGTGGAACAGACAGTTTCTCACGTCCACCCATTATCTTGTCCCACGAATGAATGTCTTTTGCTTGCAACAGCTAATGATATACTATGCTCTGGTTGTGTTTGGAGTTGTGCTTTGTTTCCTTAATACTTATAATTCTGTTTATTACCCACAGACATTTAATCACCCCTGGCTTAACTTTCAAAGCACATTATCATCACTCGTTCACTAATCGCCTGTTTCAGACTGGGTTTTCAGCAGGAAATTGTCCTCGGGCGGTATAGTAAGTTTGGGTAGCTGCTGATGGAAGCCGGTTTGGGAATTATTGATTGCTGATATTTTCATACTGTGCATATTTTTATTTCAGGTTGGTAGGGATGTGGGACTCTGCTCTCTCGTGTGGTCTGAAAAGATTTATACCAATAAGAATGAATATTATTGAAAAAAAAGCAAAGTAACAGCACTCTCTATCATGTTTCTGCTTTGATCTAACTACTTAGTGGCTTTTAAAATGCAGTTCTTGATTGTAGAAATGCTTCTGGAAAATAAAACCAGAGTGGATTTTGGTTTCCTTTTAATGCTTTCTACAATTTCTGATAAATATGTAGGAATCTTTAATGTCACATGTAAGAAATAAAACAGCATGAGACACATAGTTCTTTATTCCTGCACAATCTTAAAATGTTACAGAACGATTGTTCAGTGGAAGATACGGGTATAGTATAAGGTATAGGGTATATCCTGGAAAAGATTCATGGCAACCTTTGGGTTTTTAACAGGGGATAAGCCTTTGTGTACAGACACCCAGGACAGCTGCAGGAAACTCTACTCAGGCGATGTGATGGCCTCTCTTTCCTCTTTTCTGTCATTCACTGGCTGTGCATGTGGGGCCCAAACCCTTTGGAACAGCAAAAGATGAGATTAAACACAGGTGCTGAAGTCGGCCTCTCTCACCCGTACATCACGTGAATTTGTGTTTATTGCTGATATGCAAAATACAGGAATTGAGAAGCTCACAAAATACCCTATAAATAAAAAGCTGTAGGTCATTGTTAAATCAATTGACATTTGAATATTCAACTATGGGAAGCTCTGGAGACAAAAACAAACAGACCAAAAAAAATACACTAAGGACTGTATCTTTTCAATGGAGATTTTTCTTCCCTATCCAGCACTTCATGACATCACTGGGAGAGCAGTTGTTCCTTCCAGCACAATGCATATCAGAATTCCTACCACGCCAACCTATGAAGGCCAAGATAAGCATCTTTAGGTGGACGTTTCAGGAAACTGTAGTTCCTCTTCCCTTGGAGACAGCTCCCTGTCTCCAGCTGCCTGCCAGGTTTCAGCCCTTCCCTTCCACTTTCTGACCCACACCACGCTCAGCAGTACCTGCGTGGGGCTACACCTTCTTCTGGTGGTCCCACTCCCTGTGCACAACCACCCGTGGGGAGAAGGAAACCCACTCTGATGTGGGTTGTGGGTGTTAGATCTGCCTCTGGTCCCTGTTGATTGACCAAATTGTTGAATTGGGTGAGAGTCACCCAAACGTAGATACAATTAAATATTTTTAAAGAAATTGACGGTTGGGTGTAAGTGTTGCTGGGCTGAATCCAGCTCATCAGATCGATCAATCGATAGCAATGCTGCCTGTCAGAACGACGAGGCACCGCTCTAATTATGATCAGTGCGTAGGTATAGGCTGCCCACCTACTCACTGCAATAGCGTTTCCAGCAGGACCCTTATTTAAAAAAAAAATTAAAATTCGAGGCTTCTCTGTGGAGGCTTTCTCATACATTCCTGTAATAATAGTATACATAATACATGTGTTCTGTTGCTTCATTTTCTTTCCTTTTACTTTTGATAAGATAGATTTACGAAAATCTGAAATTTAAATATTTATACTGTAGGCTTTTTGATTAACATTTTGAAGCTAATCATAACAGGGCTTAGCTCACTTAGTAGATGTGTCAGTAAAATGAGTAATGAATTCAGTGACAGGAATGAAGAGGAAAGGATGAAAACGAAATAATTTGAAATTGTGAAAAGGATAATGCCTGTTGCAGAGGGACAGAGCAACAGAAGGGTAAATAGGAGACCGCTCCTGCTCCATTTTCCAATTCAAGGAACAATTCTTTAGAGAATGGATTTTTTAAATATTAAATATCTTAATCTCAAGTTAAAAACTTTCACTGATTTATTTTTCAAAGCTTCCTTTAACTTTAATGGAAAAGAATTCAGACCCTTTGAATATATGGCACCAAGCTGATCACCAAGAGCATTTTGATCCTGCTTTGAGAGATTACAGATGGCCGCAGTTGTTAGGATTTCAATACCAGCCTTCTGCCAGTCCAAAACACAAAATTAATAGAATTGTCCTGTTATCATCTATACATATGTAACTCAAAACCTACTAATGTTCTTCAGAGGATATGACATGGGGGAGCTTGGAAAGTGAAACTAATGAAGTAGTGATTAATTGCCTGACCTATCAGATGAAGACGATGTTGTCCAAGTTTTGGCACTCAGCATTACAGCAAGTCAAAGAAAAACCCCCACCATTTACATCAGCTGAAACCAATCACACGTACAAGAGTCAAATTCATTAACTTGGTTTGGCTAAGAAAGCCAGAGACAGACATTTCAAAACTGAAAAAAACAAAAAAAAAAGGTTCTGAAATTTGTCTAATGAGAAACTTGGGTGGTTTTTTTTTACTGTGAAAAAATTGTGTTTAGATTTTCAATTAAATACATTTTTAAAAGAAGGAATCATTCCTAAATGAAACAAATTCATGAGTGCATTGTTAAAGGGACAAACAGGATGTAGTTTTTCAGTCCAAACCTATATTTTCTGTGATTTTTCTTCCATCCAAACTATATTTTTAATGTAATTTATGAATGAAGAATTTAGCCAGGCTGATGTGCTGACGCAGTGACAAGCTCCATTCAGGAAACCAGTTCATTTGTTTTGGCGAGTTCAAAATCAGGAGCAAAATGTAGGCCTGATCCTGCCAATTTTATGCCTTACAAGAACAGGTTTTATATTGGCACGACGACCTATATAAAGGCTCTGATCCATCCCGAAATGATTATAGCAGTGAGATCCATGCTTGGCTTTCACCAGATGCATTGCTTGTTATCAACTTTTTTGCAGAACTTGCTTTTTTGCCAGCTGGTCGCCCACGCATCGTTCCCTCACCTATTTCACGAGCCAGGCATCTTAATCTGTGCTGGACAACAGACACGCTGCAGCCCCTCTGCACTCCTTATCAGCATTTCAGTTGGGCTTCAGATCCATTGAGAAATCCTGGACAAATGTAAAAACCCTTGAATTCTTCCCAAAAAGAATCGCAGTGTTGCCCTGCTGTGTTTCATGAAGCTCTTCGTTGCAAACCAAAACTACCACTGATCTTCCAAACGAGGAGAAAATCAAATGATCCTGTATTTCTAAAAGAAAAGCAGATCATTCATTTCTAAACACTTCTTTCTGTAACAGTGTTCAGAACATAGCTTGGATCTACTTATGAGACCACGGTGATGAGATGATTATGTTCGTATGAAGTTTAATGGAATTTGAGCACCTAATTCCCCGAGGCTTCTTTAACAACTGCATTCAAAATCATTTCCCAAAGAGATGAAGATCTTTTTAAAGCAGTTTCTCTAGTCTATACATGATATCTTTCTTCTTTCTTTTTGTTGTGGTAGATGTTATAAATATTCAGTGATTTTTATGAGCCTCAGCAGACCAAAAATTTTCTTCAAAGAACTTGCTTACATGTATTCATGTATTTAAAAAACCCTAGGAGTTTCTTTAAAAGAAATATTATCTGAATTTCTGCATGTCTATAGCTAGTGAAAAGAGATGTTTTACAGCAAATAGTACATTCACTGAGGAACAAAGAAGCAGAAGAAAGGATGAGGAGATTGGAGAAGTGATACATGTTCAAAGAAATCCTGTTATGGAGCTCTCGAGAAACACTTGTCTATTCCAACATAAAATGTCATTGAACTAAATTTGTTCAAGGGATGGTTGTGCAGCATAATGAGAAAACTAAGATTCCACTGAGATAACCAGAGGCTGGTTGTTCTCTACACTATCTATTATGTGTTGTCAGTGAAGGGAAAGGGCAAGCAGAACTGTTAAAGTAACTCTGAAATGTGGTTTGTATTTCACACCTCCAAAGGTGAATTATCTGATGGGCATTTCAGTTCATGGTTTTTCCAGCCTAATGGAGGCAGTAGAATCAAAAGCTCTTCCAAAAATGCAGGTGTAAAATGGAACAATTCCAGGCCAAAGACAGAAGAGTAGGCTATCAAAAGTATGGGTCTAGCAATAGTAAAAAACCAATTATTATCCTCTCTTTGTGTGTTGTTATCAAAACTGCCACTAAACAAAACCTGGGTTAGCCTGATGCACACTCTGCCCATCACGAGCAAAGGCCAACATGAAGGTCCAAACACAGAGAAACTCCCCATTTCAGAGTTACCAGCCTCACAGCCTTTAGAGACCCCTTCAGCAACAGCTCCAATATATTCCAGATATATTCTGTCTTTTCGATATCCTTCTTGCAGGCTGGTTTGTGCGCAGGCAAACATTTCTCTCCTGAAACACAGGAATCCTAGCACATATTTCAAGCTAAAAGGGACAATTGCACTCTAGGTTTCCAACTATCGTTTGCACAACTGTTGTGAAATACGTGCAAGTAGTAATTTCAGCTGTATACGGGGTGTACATTTCAAATTCAAAACACAGGATTTGCTGCAAACCTTTCAGGGATCCTTAAACTCTTTGGGTTGAAAAATCACTTATTTAACTCATCTAGAGCTTAGCTAGATTCAGAAACCACTGTGTGAAGCTCGATGGGCTGTATGAGGAGGAAGTCCAGTGGATGCTGAACTCTGAGGTCTGTACAATAGCTATCAGTCTACTCAGCTCTGCCTCTTGCTAGTTAAAAGTGGAACATGCCACTGGAGCAATACCCACAGAGTAATCAATCACCGTGGGAGAAGAGTGAAAACAATCTGGCCTCCCACAGTAGGTTCAAAGCCACCGGCACTGTTTATGGCACATGTTTTATGCATCTGTTAATCCATAGTGGGAAGCCATTCCACAGATGGTTTCGTTTTCACTTACATTAGGTATCTAAAGTTGTGAGCTTGTTTGTAACAAATGATAATCAAGTTTGAGCTATGGAAAAAAAAAAAAAAAAGTGTATTTATGCCACCCAAATTTTCATTACAAGTTTGCTACTACTTTAATGAGATGTGAGGTTTCAAATACACACGGACCCATGCCGGTAGGGACACAGAAGGATCCACCCTGCAATCCAAGGTCAGGGTACTGCTGCTCCTCCAGCTCCTCCTGCTTTAGCTCTGATGACAGTACAAGCAGGCTGGGATGCTCAGAGCTTTTCCTGGCCCAAAATGTCAAGTTTTTCCAGAAGCTTCAAATTTTCAAAGCCCAGTTACTCACAGGGGTTGGTTAGGATGCTTAAGAGGTGCACTAGGTATTCAAGACAGAGGTGGTATAAACACTAAAATACCACCATTACGGACAGTTTGGGTTGGTATTGTATTGCATGCTGGATTCATAAGGTCACATGAACACTTCTTCATGTCATACTTGGTCATTGAAACGATGGGAAAAAGTATAATGAGACCAATATAAAAATAGAGAACTCCAAACCACTCTAATAAGGCCTGAAACACAATTTGAACATTTGTTGAACAACAGATGTTTACAAAACACACTTCTCTCTTTTTCATTTAAAAAAAAAAAAATGTTTTCATTCTAAATCAAAGCAAAAACATCACAAAATTTCAGCACTTCTTGGTTTCAAGAAGTTTCAAGTATTCAGTCTGCCTGTCCCCATGGCACTGTTTGTCCTTCTCTGTCCTTTTATTATTTGAGAGTGTTCCAGTGTTATTTGAGGAGTGTTTCGGTCCTTAATTCTTCCTCAGGGGAGATATAAGTAGATTGACAGCAGAAAAGAATTGAGTGTGAGAGTTTAAAGAGATGAATGAGCTTTGGGGAAAATGCTAATGTTTTTTCCCCTTTCATAATGAGACAGAAGGTCCTTGTTCTCTAAGACAGCAATAACACAGAAGCAGCAGAGCAAGTTCTCGCTCACCTCCCAGGGACTCCACTTCCGTCTTTCCATTTAGGTGATAAAACAGTTCAGTCTTCATGACCTGCCCAGTGGCTCCTTTCCTCACCCAGGCTACCAGCCACATGGCCAGCTGTGGCCTGGGTTTCCTTCTACATACAGCTGTGGCCACTGAGGACAGAAATGAAACCACTGATCTGCTGAAATGGCCATTAATCAGCCGTTTAAACAGAAAGGGCTTTCAGAGAGCAGCTACCTGGGTTGACTGTCAGTTTATGACTAAGGCAGTGGCTTAGTATTTGAAAACTGCTGGCTAGGTCATAAGCAATGAAATGCATAAAGTTGAACAGCTTTTCCAAAATTCTAATTATAATCAATAATGAAAACTGAATATTCTTGATACTGCTATAAACCCCAAATTCCTTTGGAATTCTTGTCAAAATTCTTGCTCTCAGTGACTGCCACTTAAGTGAATGTTTCATGGAACTATCCCTCACTGCCAGCAGCTTCCCACCTTCCCACATCCCTTTGTTCGCGTAGCACAACGCACGGAGACGTTTCTGATCCACTGCTCACTGACCAGGCATTCCTCTGTGCATTTCCATCATGTTCCCTTCTTCCCAAAATAAAGAATCCATATAAAAAACTCCATGTAAAGAGTTCTAACAATGAGGAAACAAAGTTATTTTATGTTAACGTTTTAAGCAAGTAAATGATTTGCACATAATAGACAAGATGACAGAACTGAGCTGGAGCACACGTTCTGAATGCAGATGCTTCTAAAGGGAATGTAAAATAGACTCAGAGTGGATTTGTGGTGGCTTTGGGGAAAAAACGTGAAACATTTCTGACAGTGATGGTGTCAGTATTTTTCTTACATTGTTTTCTCTTTTTCTTTTCTTTCCATTAGCAAGTTTCACCCGAGGTAAAAACGATTTCCACTGCTTGAGGAAACAGACAGATGGGCACTAGTGAAAAACGTGAAAGATGAGCAGATACAGACACATGGCATTAGAAGGGACTCCCCCAGCCATTCAGCCCAGCTCTCCACACACAAGCATCATGCAGCCACTTTCAGGACCCGATGGTGCTGCTGAGATGTGTTTGGAGCCCTCACGTGCCCCGCTCCCACCCACGCGACACCTCGGGTGTGAGACGAGCTGCCCCGGAACCACAGCGCCCTTGCAATTTCCTGCTGAAGTTCATCCATGATCTCTATATCAGCTTCTCCGTGAGCTGCCCTCTGGAAGTGAACTGCTTTCCCCTTCCCTTTGCAGGGTACATGGTGCCTAGTGCATTCGTAGACAGCTCTCCCACCTCCCCTCGCCACTCATGTCAGGAGGGGAAGCACACCTGGCTTTCAGGAGGATTTCTCTCCTCTCCTGACCATCCTGGTGAACCTTCTCTGCGCCTCTTCCAGCTGGCCTCCCATCCCCTCGCATCATTTCACCTGACAGTCTTCACTGGGTCAAGAACTTTCTCTTTTGGGCAACGCTCCCTGGTTTGTTGGGTTGGATTTTTTTTTTTTTTTTTTTTTTTTTTTGGCAACATTGGCTGAAATGTTCCATTCTGCTGGAAAAAATGTTGGTGTCTTCTGCGACGTTTCCTGGGCTGCTTGCCTGGAAGGCTCTTCTCAATCTCACACCCTGCCCGTGGGGAAGGAAGGGAGCTGACAAGCCCCAGGGAGGGAGAGGAGCTGGCAGCAGAAGCGAGGCGGGTGGAGGAAGGCTGCAGCGGGGTGCAAGGGAGGAGGAGCAGGGTCTGCCATCACCCCCAGCAGCCAGCCTGGCAGACGCCTGCCAGCCTCACTGGGAGCGAAGGCCTTCAAGAATATCTTCTCAACCCTCAGCTGGGATGTCAAAGGAAAAGAAATAGAAGAAGAAACCTATTTTGGCTCCTTCAGCACAGCCGGAGACTCGCTCAGCACTGCTGGCGCAGAAGAAGATAGCATCTTTATCTGGAGCAATTTTCCATGAGACATTTTTCCCCCATCTCCAAACAAAACTCATTGCTCCGATGCCCTCTTTGCACCCCTCACTTTTCACAGCTCTCAGTGTCTTCATTTATTCTTCATCTTACAATCTCATAGTAAAACATCTCCCTATCTCTGGCCCGCTGGCAAAGCACGGGTTATTTTTATGTCTCCCAAAGGTGCAAAGCATAGAAAATCAGAGTCCAAAGCATCATTTCTCCTGCCTTGTTAGCTTCTCTGACCACAGTTCAAGCAATTCTTGGGGAACAGCCTCCAGACCGCCCAGTCTGGTCGGTGCTTTTCCCTGTGTGTATCCTCCTGGTTTGTGGCTCTCGGACGCAGTGTAAGCGCCTTCCGCTACCTCAGGCAACGCTTCCGTAGCACTGGCAGCACATTTCTGTGCTGCTGGATCACCCAGCCGTGTAACACGCTTTGGATGAGATCAGGACATCCAAACGTTTTAGACAAGGTGTTAAGTTTCCCAAATCCCAGAAAATCACATTTTCCCAGTTTTTAGCTGTGTGCTTTCTCTGCATCAACTCTCTCCTTCACGGGGCCAGATTTTAAAACCAGCATTTTTGATTTGCATGTTTTTCTTGCCAAGAACATTGTCACCAAGACAAGGGCTGGAGATTTCCTTCTTCCTGGCTATAAACTGACTAACATCTTTCAGGACTAACACATTTCTAACCTGTGCTTTCTCTTAGATTTCTGTAGCCATCTTTTCCAGCCATATGTGTAGATGAAAAAGTTGCACTTAAGAGGGACTATGCATTTCGAAAACAGCTATTATTATTATTCCCCCTTCTTGCCCCAGGATTTGAGGGTTTGGTTCAAACCCTCAGTTTGAAACCCTTTTTGAGCTGGCTGCAGCCAGACTGTGGATGGCAGAGTGAAGGAGGGGACAGAGCAGCCTGCTCTGCAAGGGACAGGCAAGCAGGACCGAGGGTGACAGCAGGGCAACAGCGTCCAGTTACAGACACAGCCCCCCAACACTTGGGCAAGAGCTGAGTGGGTCCAGTGGCCACAGCCAGGGACAGCCACAGTCCAGATTCCCAGGCAAGTGCACAGTGATGGGACAACTGCAAATCAAGCCATAAGGTCAAGACACAGGTATGGGCATAACACCCTGGTGGCACAGCTCAGGCAAGGACAGAGGGGCTGAGCTGAAATACAGCTCTGAGCCCAGTGGGCACAGGGTGCCTGGATGGGGCTGCCCAGGGTGTCAGAAATGTTGACATTCTCGTGGCCCTGGCTGGAAGAGGATGCAGAGCAGCACCATGATTCCCCTGTCCTGCGACCCAGAGCATCCTGACTGCTCTCATCTCCCCCCACGAGCACTTACACCAGGGTGGCTCCCAGGAGCTGCCTTGCCCCAGACAGCTGGTCCTTTTGCAGCAGAAACATTTCATTCTTGAAACATTTTTGGCTGCACTTTCCCTTAAAAATAAAATGTACAAAATCAATCATCTGTGTTGCAATATTGAAATCTGACAGCATCGCTCTGCACAGGGCAGCCTATTAAGGCTATTAACACAACCACTTACAGCAACTATGCTGCCTTTCCTGTAAGGAATGCTACAGCTATCAATGCAAGGGGAGATAAAGGGGCATGAGCAAGCTTGCTCCTTATTTCATCTGGGTCACACAGCAGGCAACTGTGTCATTTGCAAAGAAATGGGTGTACCAAACACTTTCTGCAAATGCATTTTCTGGGGAGCTGCAGGTACTGTGTATGAGCTCCCCTTTGTCAGGCAGCGGATGTAGAGCAAGGGAGTACTCCTGGGCAAGGAAACCATCAGCGGACTTTCAGTGACACAGTGGTGTGAATCAGCAGTGAATCAACCTTGCAACCTGTAGAAATTCAGAGCATGACCAAGTATGGCCAGTTAAGAACATGAAAGTGGAAGTTTACAAATATCTGGGCAGTTTTTTGTAGCCAAGATGCCTTGAGCGTGCGGATCAGCTCCTGGGGATTAGGCACACCAGAGTCATTGATGGGAATGGCAGACTCACGGCTCTGTCACAAGGTACTGTTGGGGAACACATCCAAACACTCATCAGAGACCAAATGCTTATGGGATGGCATCTTTCTGCGTGACGACTCCTCTGTTACTGAACTCTTATTTCCCTGCAAACCGTCCATCCCAACGAGTCTGTTGACACATTATTTCATGCTTTCATTTGTGTGTTGACTTAGGAGAACTTTCTGCGAAATGACATCAGGAAGGACATCACGCGAAGAGCTAAGGAACTGCAGGCAAAAGAATGCATGGCATCTTATTTAGTGGGAAAAATAAAATACGCATCAAAGCAGCTTCATGAAAGTTGTTAGGATGCAGCTTAGCTGTAATTTGTATGTGTAAGATCACAGGACTCATTTCTACACTGTCGCGTCAGTTACATCGTTGCCATCATTGGCATCACTCATTACTGGCAGCTTTGAATATTTGATTACAACCTCACACATCCGTGCATGCCTACCAACAGGCTCTGATTTATTTGTATCATCACAGCTTAAACAGGATTCTGCTGGATCTCCCACGGATCCTAGACCTCTAAAGAAAATTCATATAGCACAGCTTAGGAAGGGTAAAACGTCTACTGTTGGCTCACTGCTTAAATCTGTGGCAATCGTGGACTTCACCTTAGTGTTAGGCTGCATTAGGTCTTTATATGAGCAAAACAAAAAAGTAAAAATCTGAGTCTCACTGCTTAGTAAAGATCCAACAATTAGTACGGAGGATTTCTCCTGTTCTGCTGAATTTCCATATGAGCAGTTAACTGCCCTCTATCTCAAACTGTCCTTCAAAGTTAACAGACACAGGATATTGTCTCCCTTCTTGCCCCAAGCTGGTTTGCACTGAATGATGTGCATTGTAAAAAGACTGGGTTTTCAGCCCAGAAGGGGCTGCGCGGAGCTGGTGGATAAAAGCATGCATTTTTATACTGCTCCCTGGAAAACTGTGCTGAAAAGGAGAATAAAAAGGTATGTTACAGTGAAAATCGTCCTCAAGATGTTCTGAGAAAAAACGTATTTTGCATACGTGGTCATTCAGTTGAAGTGGACAAAATCACACTCAACGCATTCTGGAATCACTGTAACTGCATTTTTTTAGCTCTGAAAGGGCTGCATCTTGTCCAGGTTTTAACGATCTGTGCCACTAGGAATCCTTTTCTTTGTCTGAGCTTTCTCTTCAACAAATACTTTGCTCAGCCCTGGAATTTTTAGTTAAAAAAAACCAAGTGATGGGATGTGGCTGGCTGCTGTTCTGTGCCCTGACTGGACCGAGCAGTCAAACACACCGCCCCAGTCGCTCTGTAGGTTTGCTAACGAGATTAAAGCAAAGCCTGGGCATCAATTTAATGGAAGATGCCTGTGCGTGGGAGAGGTCAGAGCTGCGTGCGCGCCGAGCAGAGCTGCGCAGAGGTCCTGGAGTTCAGCAGCAGCTATTCGAGACCCAGAGAGGGATTGATCCTCCGTGACAGCTACATCTGACAAGGGGAATTTCCAGGGAAAATGTCATGACGAACTGCCCTCGTGAGCACGCTGAGCACTGCAGTAGAGCTCTCTTGTGGTAAAGGAAAATACAGAGGTTTTACATCCCGGTGGCAGGGAAGGAGTGGGGAGGGAAGCTGTGTGCACAGCAGAGGAAGAGCAGCTGATGAAGAACAGAGCTTTGGGGATAGAAAAGCCAAGGTGATCTTTGCAAGCTCTGCAGACCCTCCTTCATCTGACTGATAAACCGTAAGACATATGGGCAACATAAGCCAAGCTGAACAGAGGAATCGCTGTTATTCAGAAAGGGACTGAAAGAAACCTTCACTAGCAAGCCTCCAGGTTACTGCTAAAATAGCCCACTTTTCAGATGTGATATATTAATAACCTAGGTATTATCTAAAGGGATAAAATCCACTTTAATCTTACACTACTCTGAAGCTGCAAAATTTTCATACTTTTCAGTTTTGGCTCTTTCCCTTTATTTTTAAATATATATTAAATTTATGGAGGCTTTACTTTTGCTTGATAGAGCTTTGAATTTGCACTCTGGGCAAATAGCCACTCTGACACATACACAGTTTAGAAAATGTCCTATGAAAACGTTGCTTGGAAAAATACCACCTTCCAACTGAAAATCTCACAAAACCAGTCCTACACAGAATTTTCAGCGATATTAAAAGATGCTCAGATTTCAGGTATTTCGCATTTTGCTGCATACATTCCACGACATAATTATAAAACAATCCTGAGCCTTTTGAATGGATTAACACTCTTTCTTCTTTTTCTGAAAGAGTTTCATTTTATAAGACAAAAGCTTTTATAATTCTCTCTTCTATTTCAGGAGAATATTCACACTAAATAAGAATTCATGCTTTTATAACCAAATCGTTTGTTTTTACATTTCTGTGGGAGGAGAACTCCTTCATCCAGACTCAGAGCCTGGAGTCTCATGAAAATTTCCAAAGAGAGAAGGGCAGCATATATAGGAAATAATGCTTTTTATATTTGTTTGGCATGTGTAAGAGGGAAAACATTGATTGCAGAGACCACCCTTAGCCCACCCAGCTGTGCTTAATACAGCCTGCTCGGAGAGGACTTCGGCAGAAGGAAGGAGCAGAAAATGCCTCAGCTCCTACAGCATCAGGGGTTGGGGGGGGATGGAGCCCGAGGGAGCGCATCTGTCACCATGGGTAGCCTAGATTTGGGTGCCACATCTACCCCCCAGCCCAGGGGTCGCCTAACTGAGCCAACTGTATCCAGCCCTGACTCACCAGCGTGGCTTTGCCTGGTGGCTTTTAATATTTGAAAAAACAGCAGGAGTTATGTAATGCAGCATATTCTTTTTGAACCACTTAAAGAGCGAGAAAGGAGAGAGAAAAAAAAAGCAAAGGAAACCTTTACTTTAAAAGCGCTTTGATACTGGGGAGAATTTTGAAAGGGGTTATGCTTGAAGCATTTGCTTCATGTTAACAAATCTTCTCTGTGGTTCTGCTTTAATACAGCTGTGATTCTGCTTCGGCCTAATGCCTCTGGAGGAGAGCAAGCTGCTGCCTTCGGAGGAGAGGCTGGACCTCCCCACGCTGCGGATCTGAGCACAGAGCCTGCCAGGGCTGCCTGGGGCCATGGCACTGAGCAAAGGGTGGACTGGGACACAGGCTGTCGTTCTGTTTAAGGTCTTGCAGAGCTCTCTCCACCCAGGCTCACAGTACAGGGGGTCTAATACAGTCAGAGAAACACATTCCCTGCTGCATACACCCCGGTGTGCTGTGCGTTAATGACTTTGTCCCCTTCATAGCCACTAAATAGCAGAGGACACTTCCTAACCTTCCTGGGGAGCCACTGTTCTGTCTCCTTTAGCCTGGAGATCTCCTTTTAACCCTGGCCCTGTGCACACAAAGGTGTCAGCTCCTGGGAGGTGACGGCAGAGAAACCCTCCCTGTAGCTGTTCTCCGACACTGCTCCGAAAATTTCTCCATCACATCACCTAACAGCCAGTCCCTCCTGCCAGGAGCGTGGGCTCATGCCTTCCCCACACACAAACGTCCCCAAACCCTGCAGGAAAGCAAGTGCAGGGGCACGCCACGCAGCAACACATGCTTGTGTGGGTCTCCAACCTCTCATTTTCCCAGAGTAGTCTCCTCTGTTGCATTCTTCCCTAAACAACCTATATAATGGTTCCTGCACGCGAACCACCCACCCAGCCGCAGCCTCCCTCCTGCAGCACCGGGCAGGGTGCGAGGTCCCACTTCAGAGCAGTTGCACATTGCCCAGGCGCTGCCAGGGGTGCAGCCCCAGGGCTGGGTGTCCCAGTGCACCTCGCTGACCTCCCACTGAAAATGTCCAGCGCTGAATCTGAAAGCTCCACCGTGTAAATCAGCCCTGAAGTCGATGCTGAAAGAACCCAAGAGGAGCAAGTGTAGATCAAGGAACAAGATAAGAATGCTCTTTTTTATGAGATAGGCTAAATGATGCTGTAGTAGAGCCAGAGTGACAAGAGTTATATCTGGATGGGGGTTTTATCTCAGCCCTCCTACTGAGAGCACGGTGTGGGGTGGAGCAGTTAGGGATCTGCCCTCAGACACCTCTCCATAGCTCCCCTTGGCAAGCAGCCCCGGGCTGAGATGTCCCGGTACACCGCACGGCCGCCCAGCTCGTCTCCCGCTCCAAGTTGCCCTGTGCCTCTCTGGAATGAGCACCATCAAATGTCTGTTTGCCTGACTCATTCCTGCCTGGAGAGGATGACTGAAAATCTGAGCCCACTTTCTACCTCTCGGGCTTGTGAGTTCCTGTGACTCACACGTTACAGCGTTGGTCTCCTTGGGGTTCGGGCCATTTTCTAATTTCTCTCCACGCTACTGTAAAGATACGCAGTCCATGACCCTTTTTTGAACATTTAGGGGTTGTTTTTTTTCTTAATCCACATCCCTCTTTCTCCTGAACACCTTCACTCTGTGTTGTTATTGCACCTCAGGCATACAGCCTGAGCCCCATCATGTCTACATACATGAAAGCATACCTCTCATATTATTCAACCTTTCCTCCCCTACTCTGCTTTCCAGGACAAAGTAGACTTCACCGCAAACAGCAAATTATTCCAGAGAAAAATTGCTGCTTTTACTGAGTTTATTTCCCAGCAGACATCCTATTTAGCTTTGCAAGCTCTTGGTCCCATCTGAAGACAGTCGTCCATCAGGCATGCCTGCCTTCACCTCGCCGGCTGAAGGAAAGGCTTCTGAAGAGCGTATCTTGGAAACAAATCACGCCTGTCACCTTACTGCGCTCCCCGTCTCCCGGCAGGCTGTGTTAAATACATCTCACAACAGAGATCCTGGACTATCCCGTGGTGAAATATCCACTTCTGTGGCTATTTCAGCATTCAGCCAATGCCTTAGTCGACCCCCAGGATGCACAGTGTGCGTGAAGGGCAGAAGCACATCACAGAAAATAGAATGCTAGGTCTGAAATGTGTTTTATTGCTTGTTCTCAACCACAAGCTGCTCGCCTTTTTCTTTAGACGTTTACCATAGTCTGCATATGCTACGCTAAGGTTTACATTCCAAACATGAAAACAGCCATTTCCTGAAGAAATAAACAAACAACAAGCAACTGATTCCAACGAGAGAACTTATTTTTCTTCGTTTTTTTAAAAGCCCCTGAAGAGTTACCTACTGCTATCTGAATAACAGGTAATAAATACAGTAGTGAAACACAATGCAAACTAGAATCAGAGATGCATACTTCTTAGACATGTGTAGGGAACTCGGGCATGCAAAAGTAAAACAAGGAAAGCAAAACTACAGGCTGAAATTCTGAATATAGTGCAAGCTCTTGGCAGTAACTGAGAACAACCCTTCACTTTACCTTCTCCCTGAAAGCTAGTGCAGGGAGAGGTACTGCTCCGTGCTGAAAGCAAGGTAAGGGGCTCAGACAGGCGTTACCCAACCATTTGAGCAGGATGAAACCCCGCCTGTGACATTCGCTGCTCTCTGCCAGTCTGATATTCCCCCTCCCGAGCACCCCTGGGCCAGGGAAGAAGCAGGAGAGCAGCAGGGAAGGAACTGCGGCAGCTCCTGCAGAGGTAGCACAGCCAACCTCCAAGGTCCAAGCTGGGACCTTCTCCTTATTCACACCCACATGCTGGAGCAATGCTGTTAAAAGGATAAGAGACAACAAAATCAGATGATGGGTAACACAGGATGGAAGGGGAGATGAGGCTGGCTGGGTGGGTGGGTGGGCAACGGAGCGAGCTCTGGGCGGATCTTCCCTTTTTCAGGAAAATAGGGGAAGCGTGACGAGAGGCAGTAGCAAGCTAATATTGATGGGCCGCAGCGAAAATGCTCAATTTTGCCATTTCTCAATATTCACACCCGTATTTGGATATCATCCATTCATTTCAACATCAGGAGCTAGTTGTAAGTGCAGCGCTATTAAAGCCAATGGAGCTGCGACAATTTATACGTAATTCGCCGTGACTGCAGAAGACGCTGGTGAAAAATGGCCACGCAACACGCACTAATAAATTCTGCTTTTGGAACAAATATTTCAAGGGGGTACTTGCTTTTCATGTTCATTTCTTCCTTCACTGGAGCCTGACATTAAACTGAAATTATTCCCTCTCATTTAGAGAGCAATATATCTGAGCACAGTAAAATGCACATCAGCTTTATTGTTATCTAACGGAGAAAACAGTGGTTAACTGACAGCAGAATGAAGAGGGATAAAACAATGACATTATTACTGTCTGCCTCACAGACGGGGTGGTACTATATACCCACGAGTCCATTACAGGGGATTTCTCAGATGCTAAGAAGGTTAAATGGCTGAATGACTTAGCCAGAGTGATTGCTTTTCTGATCCCAGGTCCCTCGTGTTACGGCAACATTATCTTATTACTTTCAAAATCACTCATGTGGCTTTTTTTAATTACGATTGGACTGTGCTGTAAGGTACCGTGCCAGCCATCTGGAGCCTGTCAGCTCTACCCAAGGTATGTAAAGCCACTGGCAGCTCCCTGCACCGACACGGGCAGGACAGCGAGGCATAAACAGCCCCCAGACCGTGCCCGCTGGTGTACGGATCAGGGAGCGGCCGAAGGTTTTGTGCGTCACCCAGAAACGGGTTCTTCTGTAGCTGTCGCAGCCCTGATCGACTGCCCACAGGTCAGGATGGGACTCGAGCACCCGCCCAAGCTGATGAGAAATGCTTTTCTCAGTGAAGCCTGAGGCCATCCAAACCTAACTGAACTCATCCTGTTGCTCCATGCAAGAAATGGCTGGGGCTCTGCTTGCCCTGGCTGATAGGGAATATTCCTCTTCCACGGCAGGGAGGTGGGTGAGTGGGCGGCTCGTAGCAGGAAGAAACAGTGTGGGTGCTGAAAATGTGAGTGCAAGAATGCAACCCAAAGGAATATGAGGGCTGGGTTTGTCCTCTCCCACCTTTTCCTTCTCTCCCTCTAAGGCTGCAGCTTTTCCATCAGCCTACACGGTTTCTTTCTCTTTCTCCAAGCTCTCCATAAGCTTTAGGGGAAAATGAGCAGACCAAGAGCAGCCGCTAGCCCAGGCAGGGAGGAGCTGGTTGCTGCAGTTAGTGGCGGGCCAGGAGAGCAAACCTAGAGCCCAGCGGGAAGGGGTACCTCTGGAGTGTCTAAAGAAATCATGTATGGGGTGGTCAGACCGTTACAGGAGGTCACCCAGTGACATGTGGCAGTGGACTAGATCCTCCAGGCTTTCTTTCCTCTCTCTAGAAAGCCTCGAACACTGGAGAAATTGTTCAGGAAGAAAGTGGGGACATCGGTAAAATAAAAGGAACACATCCAGGAGCTAGAGACAAAAGGGCTGAGGTGTCAGTCCCTCCTGAGATGCTCCAGAAAATTAAAACTGCAGCTTGATCCATTGCTGGCTTCTTTCAGACAAACTCAGATTCTCAATATAAGCAATTCCTGTCCTTCATCATCATATCAGCTCCATCAAAAGACCGGGATACTTGAAATGGAAATGAATCGTGTAAGGGAACTCTGGATTCGTTTCTCAGTCCTGGTAATAAAAAGTTTTCCTTTGATCCTGTAAGTATCCTGCGAGATGTCACGCTCATTGCCTGAGCATGTCAGCAGAACCAAATTATGGAGCTGCCATGTTTTTGCTGCCTCCCAGTTTGTGTGATGCAAGAATTATAATGGATTCTGCTTCTTTAGGCTCAGATAAATATCAGCAATTTAGTTGCTTTCCTTAAGCTCAGGTCTGGAAAGTTGATGGGAGCATTAGAAAAACAGGGTCACTTATGTGTTTTTTCAATCAGCTAAGAAATAAAATTGTGACTAGGATGCCTAAAGCACAGAAATTAATTTAAACAATTCTACCCCCTCCACACTCATTTTAATACCTCAGAAAGGCCACATCTGATTGGAATACAGAGCCAGAACGCAGCCTGCTTTTATTTCAGACCCCTTTGTAGAGTCTTCAGCAGTAAAAATCCCATTCAGAGAGACTCGAAACAGACAGGGCAGATTTCTTTTTAAATATCAGGTGTTACCTTAAACGTTTGTTTTCCTTTTAAGTGTTGCTGTTTAAGGCCTCTCAAGCTGTGTCAGCTTTAATAGGAAAGACTTCTGATGGTTTCATTTCCCGTATGTCAATGCCGGCATCATCCTGGGCGCCCAACGGCCAGTTAAACACACGCACGGCAGCAAGCGACTAGCAGTACCTTCCCTTTCTGACACTCAGGCGCATCCTTTTATTAAAGACAATAAAAAATCCAAATGAAACCTCTTCCTCTTCGTTACTGTTTAGTAATAAATCTTTAATATTGAGGAGAAAGCCCAACTTCCCAGCCAACGCCGTGGGGCTGGGAGTGGAGGGTCCTGGGTTCACAGCTCCTGTCCCCAGTGCTGGTCCCCGTTGGCCTGTAGCTTTTCTGTACCTTTCACCAAGGGGTCCCTTGTCGAGCCAGCCAGCCTTCTCTGGGCAGGAAACCTTCTCAGCCCTGTTCTCCCCCCTTTTCTAATAACTGAAAAAAACCTTAGCTCCTTCATGTTAACCTACTCATGCAATCAGGTGATTCTGCTGCAAGAACAGCAGTTTTCATCTCCTTTATGTTTAAACTGAAATGTCTGGGGCGGGTGCAGACCTCCCTGGGAGCATCAAAATGAGGATTTGAAGGCACAGGATGGAGACTGCTTCTCCTCTCACCTGTGATACCACCACAGTCAAGGCAGGGAAAATCCCCCCCCCTCCCACCTCTGCAGGCCTTGCCTTTGGTCATGTTCTAAAGCCCAGTGGTGGTGAGCCCAGTTCCAGGTGGAAGGAGGAGGACATTCGGTGGGGATGCGTTCCTCAGAGCTGCTCAACGCGCTCCTGAGCACATGCAAAGTGAGGTGGTTCCAGAAACACCTCAGTGGCTGAGGTTTGGGTGTATTTTTCCCTGCTGGAATGGCAGACTCCAGCAGAAGGCAAAGCCAATGCCAGCCACCTGCGGAACTGTCTGCCCTCGCTCCGAAACACAGCAACCTTTGAGCTTCTCCTCACAACAGCCATAAATTTTCATGTGGGAAACACAACTTTTTGTGCTGTTCTCTTACACTGCACTGACTCTGCTGTTGTGACTGGCACTTTAGAGTTTGTAGATTTGCCTGAGGCACGTATCCAGCGTAGAAAAATCTCTCTCCAAATGGTTGAGGTTCAGCAAAGAGATATGCGGCAGAAAAAAGGGTTCTTCTGAGGGAAATATCAGTCTCACGGTGGTCTGGAATTTCATCCGAATCGCGTTGTGCTAATCAGCAGAGGGAACTGGGCATGCAGAACTTTGTGGTCACATATATGCCAGGGTAAATCTAATGCAAATCCCAGGGAATAAATTATGCTACTGTGGATTTATTCAGCTGTAATAGATCAACATTTGTCCCTGAGTGACTCCAGCGTTTCTTTCCTGTGTGTACAGTCTCTTCCCTGCTAATGCATCCCCACGAGACGGAACATTTCTTCTGCTAAGCAGGAAATAGGGGAAGAAAGCAATTGCGTCTTGCTCGATGGGAGAATTTCAAATGTACAATTGCTCTAAGACAGGGCCTCCTGTCTCGAATGCAGATATGTAACCATGCCCCCACATGGAAAAAAGCGATAAGCTCAAATTGTGAAGATCTGGAACAGAAACTCCTCAAAGCTCAAGAGGATTCACACCTCTGCATTTCTCCCCTGAAAACACCTTTGTCACACTAATCCAAAAGGGGACCGGTTGTCCAGATTCTTGTAAGCATGAGCCCCGTTTTCTGCACGGTTAGAATGCACCAGCAATTAAGTCGCTGCTCATCTGGCACTGTCTCTTTCCCTAAACTTGCTGATTAGAAAGTGCTCCCGGGCAGAGCAGGGATTGCCTGAGCATTGTTTCTAATCTTGTTCCAGATGACACAGATAGTCAGGTTAACCAGATGCTCGCCGCACAGATCCCACACGGCAGAGCTGCTCCCAACCCTTGCCGTGAGGGAACAGCTTCAGCGTGCTGTATCGTGACAGTGGCACGGCCAGACCTGGCTCCTCACTGCTGCACGTGGCTGGGAAGAACAGCAGGCAGCAGAAAGTCAGCACCTTATTGCTTAGGGTTTGTTTAACCCATTGCTTTCCTGTACGTGTCATAATTTCATGCAGCTATATTTCAGGCGACTCATCAATTCCATGCAGTGACTCTCCTCGGGGTGTTGATCAGGTACCTTTTGCAATCAGAACATCTCTGGCACAGCAGACCCTTCTCACCAGGGTGACTTGGGCAGAAACTACAACCCAGACCAAGCGAGAAGCATCAGGCTGTGCCAAGACCTGGGAACGAGGACCTGAAATCACCACCAAGTTTTTGCTCTCCTTTCTCTTGCAAGCACCCCAATTCCTTTGATCCCAGTTCCCACGGAGAAAGCAAAGATCAGCACAATGCTCCACGTGCTTCCTAACGACTCTGCAAAGGGTCAGCAACTGTCCAAGCCCCAGAAAGGTTTATTTTGTGCAGTAACCCAAGGCAAGAATTTCTCTCCCATTTAGAGCACAGTGGATATTCATGCAGGAAAATAATTTTTAATCCTCTTTCCCAATCTTTTTTTGCAGTTGTTATCTTCGTAGGGATGACTGAAAAGAATCACAGATGTCAAAGAATCAAATAGGCTTGTTTCCACGTCATGGTGACTTCTCCATTGGTGGGAAAGATGTTTGGGATTTTTGGGAGTGGTTTTCTGTATTAAATTTTTTCTGCCCAGCTCAGGATTCAGATTATTAAAACCCACACATCTAATCACAAATCTCTGCTACAATTAGGGAGCAGTCCACAGCGTGAGCAGGATGAAAGAAAACCAAAATGATACTCAACGTTTCTCAACCTTAGCCGAAGGTTGGTGCCCATGTCTAGGCACACAACTTTTCCTGCAGTGGTAAACATTGGTTTTGATTAGAAAATTGTTCCTTCTCCAGTTCTAGCCTCACAAGACAGAATTACTACTTGGCAGCTGAGATCCGAGAAAGGTCAGAGACTATCCGGTTAAAAGTAATACTTTCCTGGTTTAATGAAAGAAAATTATTTCTTGTATTTTTCTCTATTCTCCTCGGAAGCAAATGCGCTACTGCCAGGCTCTGAGTGCAGTTGTGCATCACATGGGAGACCAGTGCTAGAGAACAGCACTTACAGCATTAAAAATGCATTCTCTGCGTATCAAATAAAAAAACCTCCGTGCCTCTTGGCAACATTGGTGGCCTAATTTTGGCTACAGAATGAATAAAATCAAGGCTTCCACTAAAATTCCTGCTGTAGCTCCTGCGCTGCAGGCAGGGAGATGTCTACTCCAATGCACGCAGCATGGGCAACGAGCAGGAGGAGCTGGAACCCATCGGGCAGCAGGAAAACCATGATATAGTGGCCATCGCGGAAAGGGGGTGGGATGGCTCGCGCAGCTGGAGCGCTGCAATGGATGGCTGTAAACTCCGGAAGGGAAGGAGAGGTGGGGGGTAGCCCTGTATATTATGGGAGAGAGTGATTTCAGAGAGGAACGGGGGAAGGAGTCATCTGGGATGCCAGCCTGGGGCACAGTGTGATGGCTGTAACGAAGACAAATCGGGGGGGCATTGCAACGATGCCGTCACAGCAAACCGATCCGAGTGTCCTCCGCACCCAAATTCCCCGGGCTGCTGGATAGCAGGATTGATGGCTCCTCCAAGACAACGACAGGAAAGCAGCACTATAACCCCCTCATGTGTGTTCCTCCTCTCTCAGCTTCCCGCTGAGACGGAAGTGCTAGATTGGAGCAAGCTGGAACTCAAGTGTGAGGCGGCATTGCACCCCGCGTCTGCGGTAGCAAACCGTGTCCTCCCTGGCACCCCCTGTCAATACCGTACATTCATCGCAGGATGCCGGCTTGAATAACGATCCCAGAAATCGTGATATGTAAGTGTGTGTTAGCACTGCGAACACCCCAGATGTGTCTGTGGCGAGTAGGACTGTGTATCATGAGCCCTACTAATTGGTTTCTTCTTCTTGTACCGTGTTTCCATGCACCGTACACACAGGCGACGGCCCGTGCCGTGACTGCGCGTCACTGCAGACCGTAGCGCGTGTGCGCCTCAGAGGTGAGACTACCCTGCAACGTTACATGTCATCCTTCTCTTTTCCTTCAGGAATTTAAATATAAAGGGCTTTTTGATTAATTTAACTCTTGACACGATTACAGTCTGCTTAGTGCACTTGAGTTATGGTTACCACTAAACATCTAACTGCTGCTGTCGAAAGAAGCAAGTAATAAGATGGTGCCAAGACGATGCCAAATTTCCCAGTTCCAGTCAGCCGAGTGAGGAGGGGGAAAACCAACAATACACTCAAAATAAGGGAGTCCCTCGCAATAAATGAGACATTCAGCCCCAGGAAGGGAAATCCTCGCTTCAGAGGGCAGAAACAGGTTCTCAGGAAGCTTCTCCTTCCTAACGTTTCCCTCCTCCTCAGTTCAGTGTCTCCAGGTTTGTACACGGCATTCCTCGGGCACCGTTTGTGGAGCACCTGGGGCAGAGCTTAACGAGTGAGGTGGTGCCTTCGTTATCTACAGGTGCCAATGGTTTTTAAATATTACATCAAGCACATAGGAAAGTGGCATTCAGGAGTGGTTTTCTGTCAGCCATGAGCAAGGGAAAGCAGTAAAATAAAATAAAATAGAAGAGAATAAAATATAATAGAATAGAATGGAATAAAATAGAATAGAATAAAATAAAATAGAATAAAATAGGAGAAAATAAAATAAAATAAAATAAAATAAAATAAAATAAAATAAAATAAAATAAAATAAAATAAATAAATAAATGAAATGGCAGAGAAGCCCTTCCATTTTAAGGAAGAGTGCGTTTTCTCCTCATCCCACCCCACGCATCCCTCTCTGCAGCAGTTCGGCTGCACTAGAAACCCCCGAGGCTTTTACTGGTGACTCTTCCCTACATTTAATTTTGAGCACAGCCTGCAAATGGGGGTGGGGAGGGATCACCAGTCATTTTGAAAAAGAAAGTGACTGAAATATTGAACGCTCCATTGATTGCAGCCCGTGGCATGTAAAGTGTTTCTTTTATTGTGCTGTTTTCGGCGTGGAAAGGCTGCGTGCTGCAGCCCGGACCGCAGCGCTGCGCAGGGTGAGAGCCCGGGCTGAATCCTTGCTCGCACCGGGTCAGGTCGGCACAGTCTCGAGTGTCGGGAATGATAGCTATGCCTTATCTTCTATTTGCTTTTACCCTGCAGGTCAGTCTTTACTTAAATTACATGTAGGAGCTACGCGTGTTTGCGCATCAGAGCTGAGTAAATACCGCAAAATCAATCCCTGAGAACGTTTTTGAGGAAGGGCAGATGCTTGGCAGTACTTAAGAAGCGCTGTTTCGGGGTCAAGTATACTGTCACAGCCAAAGGGTTTGAGCTCATCGGCTTTTTAGCCTTTCCTTGAGAACGTCTCCGTCACACGTGGAATTGTTAAATGTCTAAATGTGACCGCTTACGCTGTTTGCTGGGAAATGCCTTTACTAGCGCTACATGCTGTCACGAAGCTACCTATCGCTGTAGTTCATCCTCTCAAGCAAGAAAGGAGGATGGCTGGAAGTTTCTGCATTAAACTGTTCTCATCGGAAATCCTTCTCTTATTTTGAAGAATGTTTTATGTGAAGAAAATGCGTTGAAGATGTTCTACTTTATAAGGATTGTAATTACATTGCATTAAAATGTTTCTGCAGTGTTAACTATTATAAGGTTAAAGTCTTTCTCACTTAGAAAAGACTGTTCTTTCTAAGTCTTGCTTTGAGAAAATTCATTCAAACTGTTTGCAAATAAATCAGGAAAAACACAAAAACGGATTAGTTTTAGGACCTACAAAATAGATACCAACTTGAAAAGTGATTTTTTTGCTCAAATACCATTTCCTATGGTTCAAAAGCAGCCATTTCCAGGGGGCTCACATTCCAACCGAGCTGGTGGAATCCAGGGTTTCAGCAGGCGTCAGGAGGCTGGAGGAGGTGGTGGAGCAGAGCCTGTTCAGCTGAGAACACAAATCCATATCAAAGTCTAATACAAGCACAGAAGGAATTGAATGGTACCATTTACAACTTTGAAATCATTAGGGAAAGAGTTACAAAAGCCTTAGAAAACTGGAAAGTGAAAAAGTACATAACAGCATCCTTAAGTCTTTTTATTATTATTATTTAAAACACCTTTTACTGAGCAATTTCAAAGCTCTGATATGCTTTAAACTTCCTGAACGTCTCATCTGTCGGGCACACGTGCGCTCCCAGAGAGGCAGAGCACAAGTGGCTCCAGCGAACGGCACTGTGGAAGCGGGGTCTGCGGCACTGCCAGGCTCAGCCCGTTCCCAGCGCTGCCGGCGAGGTGCCATCCTGAACCCAAGGTCACGGGCGAAGGGCCGCTGGCGTTAAAATCTATCAGTCCTGAGAGGTTTGTCCTTTTATTGCAGGATTACGGGCCTGGTTCACCTTCTGCGCTCTGCTTCTGTAGCGCAGAAACACGTAAATCAGAGTTCACCTCTCGGCACTTCACATGGAGATATTTTGTTTCCTCCACTCTCGGGATCTACTAATTGAGAGCAACTTATATGTTGTGTACGTGTAAGTATGTGCCTATGGAATTGTTGGTGCTCACACGGAATGGCATCGAAAAGACTGGGAAAAGTAATTCCATCAGAAACTCCTTTATTAACGAGGAAAGAAAAGAAAAGCAAACTGAAGAAAATGTCTCGGTGTCCGAGCCCGTAATTTTCTCTCTCCGAAATGAAGTTAAACTTTTCAGTGGTAGTTCAGTTCAGTGAAACGTTCCACTTCTCTGCTCGCGTGACTGGCAGGAGAATCTGGCAAGGAAATATTATTTCTCTCATTCTGTGTCTTCTTTCAAGATTTCAGAACATTTCCTTGTTTTAGGAAGAAGATGTGAAATTAACAGGAATTTGATGATCTGAAAATCCAGGGAGGGAAGCAGGAAAAGATTGTGAAGAATCCAATTGTTCAAAATAAGTCATATGAAACTATTTTATTTTTAATATTTAACTTTTCCTTCAGTATTTTCAAACCAGAGGTCTGATCTGAGTTTTAAAAATCTAACACTGCAAACTGAAAAGTTAGGTAAATTGAAAATAGAGGAATTAGAAAATGTCAAGACATCCTCTGATGATACAGTCAGACAACACTTTTTTTCTTTTTTTTTTTTTTATTATTTGAAGTATCCCCCGAACGGTTTTAGCTCTGCTGGGTGGGAACTATTCAAACAGGAAAAAACACGATTTAAAGGGCAGCCACTGACGTAACAAAAATAGGAGATGGGAGAAACAAACGTATGAGTTATTTGGAGCAAAGCAAAGTGTTAGTTGCACAGATCCCCTACCACATACATTACTAAAAATTTCATTTCTGAGTCAAATCACAGCCCAAAGCCAGCCCAGTTCCTCTGCTGAGCATCTCGGGCAGTACTGAGCGCTCTCGGGCCAGGCTGAGATCAGCCGGCGCTGGGGCAGTGCGGGCTGTGCCCAGCCTGACCCCAAGTAAAGCCAAATTCCCCATGGAGCTGCCTCACAGTGGGACCAGAAGGTGGTTTGGTCTGTGGGTCAGGCTGGGGCAGGGCTGGACCTGAGCTCTTCCTTCATCCATCTCCTCTGGCTGGCGCGCAGGTTGCCTCGGTGCCACCGTCGCCAGTGCTGCTCCCCTACAGCCAATCCTGCTCTTTCCTGCCTCTTTTACCCCAAAGCATCCATCTCACTATGTCCACAGGGTGATGATGAACAAGGCCCAGGGAATCCCTTTGATCCTGTCACACCTGCCTGGGTGAAACCAACGCCATGCAGATGGACAGAAGCTAAAGCAATGCCGTTGACACCAAGCACGTTATTTCGGTGCGTAACCTGGAGCCCTGCTCTGCTGCTGCTGCTCCACGTGACTGGTAGCAGGCTCTGCACCGCCCTGCCAGCACCATCCATCCCCCCTGCCCACACAGGCACTGAGGAGACTCCTTTGCCAAAGAACCGATGGGAACGTCCCTCCTGGACATGGGGAGGAACAGCCTGGTGGGACCGAAAGGGGAACGCCATCAAAATAGAAAAGCAACGGCCAGCAGCACAGCAGGGCCAGCAGCCTTCCCCTGTATTGTTGCCCAGAGGTTTTTCCCTAGAAATACAATAAAAACAGGCATGGCAACAAGTTGCCATTTCATTCTGACCACGACTGTAAAGATAAACAACATGAAAACAGCCATCACATACACAATTTACACGTTCAGCCTCAAAACTACACTTGTAGACACACGCTTGCAGTGGTGCACTGGAAGGAGCCGTGCCTGGCTGGGGAGCAGCAGGGCCAGCAGCACAGGGCTCCGCAGATCCGTCCGGAAGGCTGGCGTTCTCGAGGGCATCCCTGACTTGAGATCTAGCGTGGAGAAGGAGCACCGTTGCGCAAACCCAGCAGCCGCCGGTGGGGCTCGGAGGGGGGGGGGAGCCGGACAGCCCAGACCCGCTCACAAAGGGGGGATCAACCCCAAACTGATCCGAGGCTCGTGGTGGGAGCCCAACGCTCAGTTCAGCTCATCTCCGCTGCAACAGAACAGCGCAACACATTGTACATTGTGGATTTCAAACTTTTCAAAGTTAAGAAACAGATTCCATTGTTTTCCTTATTCTTTAAGGTACATTATTCATTGTGTGGCCACATAAGTGATGTCGCTAGGAACATATTTTACTATCATGCTATCAAAAAAATGAAATAATCTCTCTCCCAAGTTACTAATCCAAGCAGTTTTTTGAGATTTCAACCTGATTTGGGTGCTTCTGAAAACTATTGATTGAAAAAATGCAGGACTGGCTCCCACTAACTGTGTTATTAAAACTGTACGTCAGCAGAAGCATTTACTCCTTCATCCTCTCTCTTTTGTACGCTTTGTTAAGTCAGAAACCCAAATCAGCATAAAATACTTGCCAAGGGAAGGGAGAAATGTATTCAGATTTAATCTAGTGATTATGGTTCCCTCCTTGCAAACAGCTCCTTCGTGGAGGCCATCAGGTGAATTATTAACCTCTTCCATCCACAAATAGAAAAATACCTTCGGTCACAAGGAAGCGACGCCAAAAAAAGGTTGCACGGGTTATTTGTGGGCGCACTGGAAAGGCACGCAGCACGGCTCGCTCTGCAGCGGCAAACACTGCTTGCGGGGGGCAAGGGAGGTAGAAAAGTGCCTGATGCCCCACGGGGTTGACAAGGTGGCCGTCCCGGTGGGAGCAGTGACATCCTGGTGGCCCAGCACCTCTGCCTCTGTACTGCAACACACGGCAAGAAAACCCTTCCTGCGGAGGTGTCTCGCTGAAGTGGCTGTTATCTCAAACATGACACTATTGCAAAAGAGCTGCTGCTGCTCTCGCCCTTCGGAAGAGCAGAGAGGCTGCTGCCGCCCGCTAGCACGGAGCAGTAAGCACTCCTCGCAGGTTACTACGGCCAAACCTCACCAGTTCACTCCCTGCTATCGGCATGCGCTGGCGTGTCTCCAGCCCCTGGGGTGCACCCTGACATTGGTGTGACCAGTAGTTTCAGCAGACCACTGGTTTCAAGCAGCTGGGGAGCAGGCACAGAACAGGAAATACAGCTTCTGGGCAATTAATTCAGCACATAAATAGAGTAGCAGTTAGTAGCTACATGCTTACTATCCCTCTAGTCCCCCCTGACACTGGTCTCCAGGCTCTGCAACAGGTAAGAGAGGCGTTCCTGGGGGCAGGCTGCGGGAAGGGCACTCGTGGCTGTGCTGGGGGGCACTTTCTGCCAAGCAAAGGATTACTGGGGGCAATGAAGCCAAACAGGGTGACAGAACAGCTCTGGCGGCGGTGGGAGGAAAGGCAGAGAGGTCAGGTAGAAAAACCCACCTTGGGAAGGCTGGGAAACGAAGGGGTAAACGGGGTGCGTCGGTAAATGAGGGTCAAGACGAGTTCGTGGTGTTCTAAAAAGTATGTAGGGGAAGGGAGTCAGGAGCAAAAATTAGTTTAAATAGAACAAGACTTAAAACAGTAAAATAAACTCATTGAAGCGTGTCCCTGGCCCTGCCTTCAGCAGGGTGTCTGTCAGACGGAAGGGAAGCACGCAGCAGCAGCAGCAGGTACCACTCCACCGACCCCGGCAGAGCCCCTCTGAAAATCGGGTCCATCTGCAGGGAGGGAGGTCCTGGGACCGCTCCTGCTCACACCTGAGCAACCATTTGGTTCAGAATACAAACCATCCCCATATAAACTAGTACAAAACCAGCACCTCGCCTTACACGCTCTCCTTAAATCCTATTTTGTATCTTGGTATTGTGTCAGACTGCTGGGAGGCTGCTCTTGAAGGCAGATATATTTGACTAAGCAACCACAGCACTTCGTCTTTGGCCTGCGGACTTTTTAACGAGTAAAATAATTCCTCAAAGGTATAAAAAAGAAAAAAACTGGGTATCAGCACCATGCAGGGAGATTTTACCCAAGGAGCTAAGAAAGCCTGGAGGCAGACACGACTCCCTGCCTGCCATCAGACCTGCTGCATTCACCACCAAGGGAAGTTGGCACTGAAGGAGGGGGAGCTGGACATCACCGCAGCTCCTGCGACCAGCTCAGATCCCAGCTGCTGGACGGGTCACGCTGGTAATGCTTGAGGCAGACGTGACCACGTACGTTTGTTCCTTCAAAATTAATCAGCTGACAGAGGCAAAAACAAAGTAGAGGGCTGCCACAAGCAGAGGGACCCTGCTGTACCTCAGCTGCACCCACCATCGCCTCACTTCTGAAACGATGCGCTTTGTTCCCACAACCAGATACGAACAGAGGGGCTGAACCAACCCTTGAAAAGTCCTGCACAGCTTGGGGAAAAAAAAAAAGGAGAAAGGCAACAGTAAAAGCATGCTCTAAACCAAGTTCACTCCGCTGTTACACCAAGGCAAAACAATCATTGAAGTGAGAGTCACCAGTAGGTCGAGCTTTACACATTTTAACTAGTCACATTAAAGCAGAGCGTGATTGTTTCCAAACTGCGTTTACTGCTTTCAAATCCTAGTTTAGAGCGAGGGCTCAGAGGTCTCTCGGTAGAGAGGACTTTTTCCTGCTTCTAATAAAAATTCCCATCTGCCTCACGGGTGTGATCCCAAATAAGGGCAAATGGAAAAAGAGGAACCGTCCTCGCCTCTATCACGATCAATACAACTGCCAAAAACCAGCATGTATGTAATAAATGCAATGTAGATCGTTTTATTTGACCTTCTGTTCACAAAATAATTTTATTATATGTATGAAAGCAGCATACAGGCAATAAAATTATGAAAACATTCACAATACATAAATACACAGACCTGATGCAGGATGTATATAGTTCATTAGACTTCAAATTTTTTTTTCCTCTCAGTTCTCTTTTCCTGACAACACATTTTTTTGATATACGTTATGAAAAAGTTGCTCCAAAGGGTATTTTCTCCCATTCAGAAAACAAATAGCTTTCTTTGAACGCTGCTGAATATTAACACCCAGTGTTCCTGTTGCTAACGTTCACCGAATGCTTTTGGCATTACCAAGGGAAAGCAGCAGGGAAGGACAATGGAAAAGTAGCAGGGGTTTTTTTTAATTAAACATTGGCAACTTTTTTTGAGCTCACAGGATGTTTTTGAGGTGGGAGCTGCAGTTCCATACGTATTTGGAAATGTCTTAATCCAAAATGGTAATGAGGCACTATTCCTTATTAAATGGACTATTGACATGGTAATTACTAAAATGTAATGTCCTCCTCTTTCCAAAGTAAAGCACTAGGTACCTCACTTTTTAATTCTGACCGTGCTACAGTAGCAGACAGACAGCATGATCCCGGTGGTACTGCAATAATACAGATGATCATGAGGTTTGGCATGTTTCCTACCATTTTAACCCATTGTGTTTGTTCAGAAAAGATATCCAAGACTTGAAATAAGAAAAGTCTGAGAAAGCTGTTTATCTTACATAAATACAAAACGTTATATACTAAGAATTGTTATCTAAGAAGCTTTTCTTCTCAAATTGGATCCTTCTTAAGGTTGTAGTCATAGTTAAGGTATTTACAGATCCACAAACTTGACATTCTAGCAGTCTTTGTAACATGAAACTTTTTAAAAATAAATAGCAGCAATTTCTTTTATTTCTATAAGGGAAGAGAACTCACAACTCAGTCAACGCTGGTCCTATCTTTTGAAAGAAATCCCACTTTAAAAGAGAAAATAGCCCACAAGCAAATGAACTCCACACAGCATCAGTTGTTGATTCCTTCATTTCTTGCTGAGCTGCTTAACATTCCTTCGATCCCCTCACCGACCCTCCGGACTATCAGAGCTTGTAATAAAGTGCTGACTGGCTGACTGGTCAAAACGCAGTTATGACACTCCAAAAATATCCCATTATTTAGACATCTTAAATAACATAAATAAAGCTAGATCTGTTATAACATATGAAAAATATCAATTTAAAACAATAAATAAATAAAACCAGTATCAACATATTACCTCCCAAAGCTTTAAAAATAACCATTCTCATTATAAGGCTCAATTATTTGTCAGAAATAATTTTAAGAAGGCATCTACCTACCTTTACAATCCCTCAGTCTTTAATTAGGACCTGTTAACACCCACTATCACAAGACACAGCAATCTTTTAACTTCTAGTAAACAATAATCTTTAAATACTTAACATTTATCTTTTGCCTCATTTTAAGCTAGAAATTGGTTGCTCTGTGTAGAGAAGAAGCAATGTTTTCTTTGTCCCTGCACTGTATCTAAAATTGTGTATTTGCCTCAGTTTGAACAGTACAGTTTAACATCTTTTTCTTTTTATAGCAAATTTGCAGTATTGTTTTCTGTTTATTGTTTAAAACGTTAAATTTGCTTTGAATGCCAGGAAAATTAATTCTGGGCTTGGTGTAAATGTGTATTTCTCCCTAGAGCTTAGTTTCTTACCAAAAACTCTTGTATATCTTTTTATTTGTTTGTTTTAAGATTATCACAATGCACACTATTAGGTCTTGCCGAGTAAACCTTACTGTTCAGGTTTTGTGCTGCCCATTTTGTGTAATGGGATTGATCTTTTCCAAAGAAACATCAGCTTCATAATCCAAGATGCCCGACAGTGCTGGAGACATTTTCTCCAAGGTCTTAGACAGTTCACCCTCTTCTTCCTTTTTGAGAGGTTCTTCTTCCGGACAGATGATTGCATGTGGAATCAGATAAACCAGATTGGACTCTTTGGGGCTGGAGCCTTTGGGCTCGTGTTGGCTCGAAAAAACAACTGCTCCGTTATTGTTAATACTAACAGTCTCTATAGCGTTGCTGGACATAGGGCAGAGCCTGTAGCATCCTAGCAGGGTTGAAAACGCCTTGCGGAAATCAGCATTGAAGGCATAAATGATGGGGTTCAGGGAAGAATTAGCCCATCCAAACCAAACAAAAACATCAAAGGTAGTGGAATTGATGCAGAAAGCTTCCGCTCCCTTGGAAGGTTGGGTAGGCTCACAGAAGGGAATCATGCAGTTCAATACAAAAAATGGCAACCAGCAGCACACAAACACCCCCATGATCACCGACAAAGTCTTTAAAACCTTCGTTTCCCTCTTGAAGGACATTTTGAAGTTGCTCTCCGGTTGCTGGCAGTCCATACTGCTCCTGTTGCCGCTCGTGTTCTGGCAGTTCTTGGCATGCACTGCTGCTCTCTCCAAAGCTGAGATGCGTCGTATCTGCTTCTGAGCAATCCGGTAGATCCTCGTGTAAGTTACTATCATGATGGCCACAGGTATATAGAAGCTAATTAGAGAAGAGGAGATGGCATACATCCTGTTCAGGCTAGAATCACAGTTGTCCATGCTGATACCTTGGAAACTGGCATTTAGGTCCAAAAAGCTTGTAGTTGTAGCCTTGTGCCAGTTCAGCTGCACAGGGATGAAGGAAATCAGCACTGACAAAGTCCACGCCACGCTGATCATGATGAAGGCTGCCTTGGGGGTCATTTTCCTCTCGTACCTGAATGGGCTGGAGATGGCCCAGTACCTGTCCACGCTGATGACACAGAGATTTAAGATGGAGGCTGTTGAGCACATAATATCAAAGGCCACCCAGATGTTGCAAAATGAACCAAAAGGCCAGAAACCGGCAATCTCAGCCACAGCTTTCCAAGGCATGACCAAAACCGCCACTAAGAGATCTGACACGGCCAAGGAGATGACAAAGAAGTTGGTCACCTTGGACCTGAGGTGGCGAAACCTAATGACGGCCGCACAGACCAGCGTGTTTCCCAGCAGCGTGGAGAGGATCAGCAGCGAGAGGAAGCAGCCCGTGAGGATCCGAAAGGAAGAGTCCCTTTCCACCAGCAACCCTTCCCCGTCCATAGTGGTGTCGTTCCAAGTCATAGTTTCTCCTGAGGGAAAATCATATCATGATTTTCATGACGACATCAGCTCCTTTCCTTGCAGAGATCAGAGACATCAGACGTCCATTAATTACTCATCACCAAACAGACCAAAGGTCCTTTCTTACGGTCCCTTGGCCCCCAGATGGACTTCACCCACTTTGGATCTCCCTGAACAACACCGAAAGGTCTACGAGCAGGAAAAGAAAATGCACAAATACAGTCCACCCTGCAGACTGTTTTTTTAAGCAGTCCCTTCAGAAACACACTGCACCACCCCAGCATGAAGTAGCCCAATTCAGACAGCTCACCTGCAAATGTCCTGCTGCTGTCCTCTGCAAAGACACCCCACAGACAGGAAAGCAATCACTTTTCCATGCTTGCATATATTCCCACTTAAATAGGCTATTGATCGAGTGTTTCCAGCGGCCACTGCACTAGCCCTTCCTATTCACTGAAGCGTACTGCACGAGGTGCTTTTGCTCTAGTTTAGTTTCCTAAACGTCTCACTGATGAAACACTCCATCCTTCCTCCCGGGCACACTCCTGTTACAAAATGCATCAGTTCTCTGTTTCGGGGCAGCACCAGAGAGCAAATCTTCACTTTGTTTCAAACTGTTTTACACTTCCAAGACAAAGAAAATAAACATACAGTAGGTGTGTTTTAAAGGTTTTCAGTAAGAAGCAGCTCAGGTTATTTAGTTTTATTTAAACGAGTAACGCTGGCTCCTACCTTTCACCTCTGATTCTCTGTTGGCTCTGGGATGCAGGGCCGTCTCTCCTCCTCATTTAGTTTTGGAATTGCATAGCAAATCTTACATACAAAACCAACACAGAAACACTGCATTGCATCAGGCGCGTGTGGATTATTTTTTTTTTTCCCTGAAAGTGCAAATTGGCAGGGGAGAAGTAAAAACAGGAGCCGGCAAGAGTTTGACCATCACAGTTAGTTTTCAAGGGAGCAGCAGGTCTGCCCTGTCGGACCGTGCGTGACGGACCCCACTGGCCCAGCTACCTCCATCCCACGGCCCCTGCTGATCACTCAGCAAACTTTGCTGGCCGGGTCGGTCCCAGTCCCACTTTGTACATCCCGTCGAAGCGGCACATCGGGGCAAATCATTCCAGGCAAAAGGCACGGTATTCCCAACACTGGCAAGAGCCCAGTACCGGTTCTTTTCTTCTGTTGTTCACTGGAAGGAGCAAGAAGGGCGAGAGGAGGAGAAGGACCTGAGTGACCTCCCCTCGGCCGGGGCGCGGGGTGCGATGCCCGCAGCGGGCTCCTCTTCCAGCGGGGACAAGTGGCTTTAACACTCTGCTGCCAGGTTACAGCTCTCCATAACCACCCCGGAATAATCCCACCTCCTGCTCAGCGGGGCTGCGCTCCAGGGATCGGGTCCAGCTTTCACCATGCTTTTTCCCTCTCAGAAAAGCGCAGGCGGAGGCAGCTCCTCACGCTCTCCCGCAGCCCGCCCCGGGCCGCGCATCTCCGGAACCGGCGGGTCCCCCCGGCAAAAGCTTTCTTCTGCCCGGGGCCGGGCTCGGCAGCATCGCCCCTCCAGGAACGGTCTGTCTGCCTGGCGTCTCCTTCCTAAAGGATTAAGACAAGGGAAAGACAGCCATGGACGCACGCAGCGGGCAAAATGCAACCCCCCTTCGCCTCCTCTAACATCTTCGGTCGGGCGCAGCTTCTTCTGGCCAGCCTCTCCCCGGTTTTTCTGCTTTCCTGGGGAATAACGTCCCGGCCAGCCAGGCAGCCGGGGCGAGAGGCAAAGCCGGGCTCGTGGAGCGGCTGTCGTGGAGTTTAGCGCAAACGGGGTTGCTCTGCCCCGTCCTGAGCTCCGGGACGCCCGGGGTGCGCCGCGATGCCTCGGTGCTGCGAGCCAGCTGAGCGCAGCTACTTCACGCGGGAAGTAAGTACCGGCACCTAACTTCGGGCTGGGCGATGCTCCGGAGGCGGGCGCCTGGCCGAGGCACCCGCGGCTTCCCCGACCGCCGGGTGGGGGGTCAGCGTCACCCCAGGGCACGCTCGGGAAAGGAGGGCAGGTCGGCCGGGACCCCCTCCCGGCACAGCGGGGAAGGGGCGGCAGGCGCGGCGGCGGCGGCGGTACTCACCGGCACGGCACGGGGCGGGCCGGGCTGCAGCCGGGGCAGCGCTCCGTTCCGCGCCGCCTCTCCGCCGCTTGGCGCGGCTCCCGGCGCCCCCGCGGCTCCCGGCGCAGCCGCGGCCACCGGGCTCCCTCTCCTGGGCGGCCGCGGCCCCGCGCCCCGCCGCACCGCCCCGCGGAGGCGGCCGCCGGCCCCGCAAGGCGACCCCGAGGGGGCAGGGCCGCACCGGGGGAGGCTCCGCGCCCGCCGCCACGCCGGCTGAGACCCCGGGTTGGGAACACGGGGCGAAGGGCATCGTTATCCCCGCGCGTGGGCGGGGAGGGGACGGGGGGACGCCCCAAGCCGGGGTTCCCAGGGGCGCGCGGCTGCCTGAGGACCCGCACCCTGACCAACCTGTCGGAGAGCAGGCGAGGGCACAGCAGAGGAACAACCGGCGCTGCGGAGCCGCCGGAGCCGCAGAGCGGGCCGCCCCCGACGGCAGAGCGGAGCTCCGGGCAGCCGGCTCCGCGTCCGCCGGGGCGGCCGGCCTTGAGCGCAAAACCCGGCCCCTCTTCAAACCGCGTTTCCTTCGCAAAAATCCGTCAAGTAAGCACCAAAACCAGAGCAGTGACGTCTCAACCCCCTTCTTTCTACACAAGGGGTTTTTCTTTCTTACCTGGGCCACAGCAGGCAACGAAAGAACATGCTGATTTGACAGCTGCTACGTGTAGGAATCTTAAGAAAAAAAAATCCAGAAAATGAAGCTAAAAGACATCGTGGAGAGATTAAAAACCTCCTAGAAGGACAAATAAGCTAAGTTGTCAAGATGAATTTCGTAGGGTTCGGCATTAGCGAAGTTGCTTTTGTGCCTTCTGTAATTTTTCCCAGTGTCAGTTAAAGCAGATACAGGGCTAAGCTAGCCTCCACTAGCTAACTAAAACACTTGTTTTCCTTTCCCCCATCTCTAGTTTTTTTTTTTTTAACCGCTTCTCAGCAAGTTCTCATTCCCCTCTTCCTATTATCCTGTCCTTTAATCATCATTCATCCCCAGAAGAGGGTGAAAATAGACAAGAAAATAAGTCTTGTGCTGTTTGGTAATAGAGAGCTCTAATGAGGTTCATTGTGAGTTTTTCTGTTTTCCAGATCTTTTTTTCTACTTCTTAACGCACAACACGGGTGAGGTTTATCCTTATCCTCTGAAAATCTATCGCGCTCCTGCCTTTCGATAGAAATCCTAGTCTGGGGGGAACATCACCTGCCTAAGTCACCGACCGCATCTGATTTTGGTTGTAACAGCTTCAAGGGGCTCCCCCAGAACGGCTCCGTACCACAGCCATCCTGGGTTATTCCAGGAGAAATCCCAGCTCCAGAGTACATGAGCAATCCTCGAGGCGCACTGGAGAGAAAGGCTGAGGTACCCACTGCAGGGGAGAGGGTGGTCTGTTCCCGATCATCTGCTCATCGAGCAGACTCTTCAGTTCACGTTTGCCCGGGAGTAGCCTGTCCTGGGGAGGAGGCTGAATCCAGCGCTCTCTCCTGTCTCATCTCCAAGTCAGTGCGATCAGTCCGGGTCTGGCTCAGCTGAGCCCGCGCTAGTGGAGCAAAGCTCCGCGGGTTTCCAACACCAGCATTTCATGCAGGACACCCTGCTGTACTCATTTCTCACTTCACCTGGTTTGTAAGCTTTTAAAACTTTCGTGACTTAATAGTCATACCCAGATGAGGAACAAAAGTGAAATCCATTAAACCTCCGTTATCATTTAGGTGAATTTAGTGGTGGGATTAGGCAGCTGATTGACACGACTCCAGGAGCCTGTTACACAAAGTAGAGGGTGAATTTTCCTCTTGCTGCTCTCTGGCTAACCTCCCTCCAGCCAGCGCGAGGAGGGACTCGCCTAAAACTGCCAGCAACAGGGTGACGGTGCCAGAGTTTCTTGCAAATTCAGAAAAAAGTGCAGAGCTTGTTTAATTCTCCCTGGGTACCCACATGAAACAGCTGCTTAATTTTATTTAATGCTTTTAAATCACTACTGACTGATGCTGGAATCAAAGCAATGCCCAGCAAAGGAAATCTGTGTCTCTGCTACCAACCTGCGAGGCACGTCCCAGGAGACGTTAGTTGGAGAAAGTCCTATTTGGTCCATATGAAGCTTTAAAAATATAAATACTGAGTAGTACCTTGATCCAAATGATCTTCATCCAAACAGTAATTAGCTATTGGAAGACCAAGTCAGAGTTGAACAACGTCCAGATCTTGCATTCTGAGATAAACATGTTTTCATCTACACAATAGCACACACACTAGAGCTGGAGAAAGGCAGCTTAATTTACAAAATGATATTACAGTACGTGGATACAAACCGTACTCACATCACTCACGGGATGACTTTTTGAGCCTGCATGCATGGGATTTATTAAACATAAAATCAGCTGAGGCACGTTAGCAGAAATAATGTCTAAAAGAACTGTCAGGTTTCTAAATAAGTGGCTACACTAATGAGCCAAGATAACTTTAGCCTCAATTTCACCTTCTCAGAAAAAGCAAAGGTTCTTGGAAATCAAACAACAGCTACGAGCTCTCTTCAATCAGCGAAGCACACTGGTTAAATGGATATTATCATGTTGGGCATTCCAAAGGGGAAAACACAGTAGTGAGTTCAAAAGCACAGAGCAAAGAGTAGCAGCAGGAGAAACCATTGCTTTGCTGCTAAAAAAAAACCCCATCCCCAAGGATCTCAAGCTCATTCTTGAATGATAAAGATCCATCAGCAGGGATAAAGGAACAGTGAGAGAAACGACTTCTAGTCCCCAAACACTGATGACAAGAGGCCGAAATATTCAGTATGGATTGTGGATTTTGACTGTAGATTATAGGCATGTCCATCTGCAGCTGGTCTGGGGGATTCAGGAATACTGGTGTCAAAAAGCACATCAGTGCCCTGGAGAATGCTGACTTTTGAACTACTTCCAATGGCAACCGGTGCACAAAGCATCAGGGCACTGGTGAAGTATGTGCAGAAGTCTGGGCACTCACAGAGAAAAGGGAAATGAAAAAAGCCCAAAATAACATCATGTCTGAAAGTCCGAATTTAAACGACTCGTTTGAGGGAGCTGATTCAGGCAGCAGCAGAGCTGGACACAAAGGGTGATGTAAGGAGGGTATAAATGGGAAGGATTTGTTGGGCAGCGCTACTGGTTTTGGGATCTGGAGCTCATGCACCGGCTGCCAGGGGTTCACAAGACAGGACCAGGCACTGCTGCTCCTCTGGCATCTCTCCTCCCCGGCACATTGGTGCTTGACTGCCGGAGCACAGCCCAGGTCCCAGCCAGGAGAGCCCACCTCCAGCCCTGGGCCATCCCCCGGAGGTCTCGGCGCAAGGCTGCGGAAAAGACTTTTGCTGTGCTGCAGACCGGGCAGCAAACTCTCAAAAAGCAGGTTCGTGGCTGCAGGGCTCTGCACACACAAGCTCTAGGAGTGGTGGAAAACCATAATCTGGTTGGTTGTAAAGGGAAAGGAGTGGTGTTCCCCTCCTGTTCCCCCTCCTGCTCAGAGAGAGCCTTCCAGTCTCTGTTCCCTTCCCCTCCCTCGCCAGCAATGCCTCTACACCAGAGCAGAGCTGGCTGGTTTCTGCTGAGCCCCCCCGGATTTTACAACAAAATGGCTCTTTTTGGAGAGAAGTGGAAGACAGGAAAGAAAAAGGAATACCAGACCTGTGGCCAGGGGTCCAAGCAGAAGCTGTCATCCAAGCAGTCCCCAGCCCCCTGCCACGCGTGAGCCACGGGTAATTTAAGCTCAGCGCGATGCTGCCAAATTCGTGTTATTTAATCGGCACCGCTTATGCAGTGCCTTTTTATGGGGTTTTTCCAGTTCCGCCCACTCCCTCCCACAGGACCAAAGAAAGAAAAGTTTTCCACAATGAGCACATGGAGTGACCCTTCCTCTCGCAGCTCGACCTGCTCCATCACACCAAAGGCCATTAGTGGATCTGAAATCACCCCAGAAATCGCTCAAGCAGGGAAGCCTAAGATTTTCCCCCTTCTTTTCATGGGATTTCCATCTGCCACAGATACAGGGTAGGAGAGAGATTACTGCCCTGCCAACAGTTCCCTCCTGAGTGGGTAGAGAGCCAAACTGCAGAGGATGAGGAGAATAAATTATAGCTGAGAGGAGAGCTCTAAGGAAAGAAAAATGCTTCCTCCGACTGCCTTGTCCCTGCAGCACGGCAGAACAGCGCCAGGGAATCCACAGCAAACCAACAAGACCCCTTCTTTAAAACCTAAACTAAACCAACAAACACAAAATATCTCAAAATGTCTGACCATTTCACTGACAAATGTAGACACTCGGTGTACTTCCGAATCTTATATTCTAATCCGTGTGTATAAAACCCCTACACAGCTGACTGCTGAGGACCTGCTGTATGCAATAGCACATCAAATAGTGAGTCAACACGAACGTACAGCCCGGGACATTCCCTCCCAGTTTAGGTTTCATTTGCATATGCATGATGTTTTTAATGCTGTATAGCTTGCATTTTTTCTTTCACGCCACACTGGACGGACGTTTTAGGCCCTCAGAAAATTGAATATATGAATCAAAAGAAAAGTCACGGAATAAAATGACAGCACTTGTGGTGTTAAAGATGGCTTTGACATATTAATTAGTATCTCAGAAATTAAATGAAGCCAACGATACAGAATGATTCATTAGAATGAAATTAATCTGAGAAATAATTAATTCTGAGTGGATGGATAAAAAGAATACACATAGATACATTAGCAGCAAAACCCTTCACAGATGAGTGCTACAGTGATTTCTAGCAACAGTGGATGAACCTGCAGATAATACAATTTTCTTAGCAGATGGCTTGGTAGGTGGCACTCTCCGCTCCTCAACTGGTGTTACAGATTTACTCCTCAGCTGCGTGCCAGCAGAAAACAGATCCTTCCCCATATTCCAGCCCAGCCCCTGATTGATGGACACAGAAGAACAGTTTCACTTCCACCAGCAGACTGCCATGGGTTTCTGGTGCAGGATGCGTGACGATGAAGAGCGTGCTTGGCACCTACGGAAAGGTTAGTGGTGCAAGTGAGCCGTGGTTTGCACTACAGCTGATTGTTCCGTCCACGTTGGTGCACGTCCAGTGTGGTCCGGCTCCCAGCCCTTCATCGGCAGGCTGCAAATCCTTGGATCAGAGATAATGAAACTAACGCTTACCAAGAAGTAGAAGCTGATTCTGCACGGAGCATCACGTCTTGCTGTAGTGAAGACCGACAGAAACGTTTTGCAGTAGCTCTGCCAGGGACGCCCAGCCAGGGGTCTCTGCCGGTGGGCAGCCCCCCGGTGCCCACGCAGGAGCGCAGCAGGTCCGGCTACGGCAGACAGGGTCAACCGCAGTCCAGCAATGACCAGACCACTCCGAATGTCCCAGTCCTGGAGCTTTGCTGCCTCAGGCAGCATTTTCCCCTGCGCAGGTCCCCGGACAGCCCTGCTGATGTTGTGATGCTGCAGCTGTACCAACCCAGCGTCTCACCTTCACGTTCTGTGATTAAACTGTTCTTGGAGGCAAGATGTTGGTTGTCAAAGTCCTTACCAAATCACACTGTTCAGGCTCGGTGGCAGTCAGAAACACTCCGCCAGGTTAAATAAAACTCCAGGACAATATCCAAACAAGAATCCACACCAAGGTCTAAACTTCGGGCTGCTTCACTCCTCCTGCCAGAACTTTCAAAGTGTTGAAAAACCCAGTGGTCTGAGCGGATTACCCCAAATCATAATACAATCCCAAATCCATTTTCACCCTAGCTCATCTGGATCTGTTTTCCTGCTCCAGCCTCCGTGCCTGTTCCACCACATCAGGCAGGACTGTTTCATCCCAGCAACGTCCCCCCCTTCGCAGCCTGCCTTGATGCCCTTGGCTGTTCGCTGCCCTGTGTCGCAAAGAGTTGTTGCCGTGACACTCTCTAACAGACAGTACTTTTCCAGGCTGGAAATGTTCCCTGAGTTTCTCCGTCCATTTGTCAAAATCTGTCTCCAGGTGCCCCTGCTCCCTCTCCACAAAGCTCAGCTGCCCAGGGCTGGGCTTAGCGCACGTTAGGGCTCAGCCCCACCAACACCAGCATTCAGTCCATCAAATCGGGCCCCTCCATTTAGGAAAGGTTAAAATTAGGGATGCCTGCTGGATACAAATTACATTTCGGGAAAGGCTATGGGATCAGATCCTATCTACCCTCCGGTCCCATTTTTACCCCTCCTCTTTACAGCGGGTGATTTTCTCCTGTGCTTTTCTCGGCATTACTTCCTAAGGGCTTCCCCCGGGTCTTTCGGAACTACAGGATGTACAGCTCGACCAGGACTTTTCCACTGATGTCTTGCATTTTTCTACATCTTAGGAATTCCACATGCCTTTCTAGGATTGTCCTAGTGATCTCTGGGAATGTCTCCTCCAGCTTTCTAGGAATTTCCACCAAGTTTTCAGGAAATTTCCTACCGCTTTCTAGGGAACCTTCCCGATGCTTTCCAAGTATTTCTTTCACCTTACTAGGAATTTCCATTTGCTTTCTAGGAATTTCCATCTGCTTTCAAGAAAACCCTAATGCTCTTCTAGAAATTTCCCTGACGCTTTCTAGCAAATGTGTACTATTTAGAGTAATTCCCTTCTGCTTTCCAGGAGTTCCCTTCTGCTCATTAGAAACTTCCCACAGCTTTCTAGGAACCGTGCGTTTCTTTCTAGGATTGTCCCTTTGCTTTATAGCAATTCCTCCTCATTTCATAAGAAATTCCCCCCAGTTTTCTAGGAATTTGTAGCCAAGTTTCTTGGAATTCACATTTTGCTTTCCTGGACTCCCCCCACGGCTTTCTAGGAATTCAATTCTGCTGTCTAAGAATTTCCCATAATTTCCCGGGAGTTCCCTGTTGCTTTCTAGGAATTTCCTATGGTTTTCTAAACCTTTTCCATACCTTTCTAGGCATTTCCTGCCGCCATGAATCTCTCACTGCTCTCTAGGCCTTTCTATCAGCTTTCCAAGTGTTATCTATCATGCCGTGGCACGGTGCCAAGTGTTGTTCCGTGCTGTTTGTGCTGTTGCATCTCATGTGGTGGCACGCCACGTGCCATTCCGAGTCGTGCTGTGGTGTCTGGTTTTGCCACATGTTGTGTTGGCACGCCTTGTTCTCACCTGTTTGCTCGTGTTGCTGCATGACTTCCCGGGTTGCTGTGGCACATGCTTGCGCGTCATCTGCTTCTGCGTGCTGGCAGAGGTTATCAGGTGCCATCCTATGCTGCTGCAGGAATAAACGTTTCAGAGTGCGTGGTTTTAATCGCTATTTTCAAAAGCCATTGGAAAGACTCAGGAGGTGAAAGTATTAGAAGTCAGCGACGTCTGGTCCCTGGATGATGATGAAAAGCTTTGCCAGGCCTGGTTGAAGCAGTTGTGAGATCCTGTGGCTCTTCCCTGCACCCTACAGGATGATGCTACATCTCCTCTTGCCCCCAGACCACATCCGTAGCTGCGTATCGACATACCACATCAGTTTGCCTAGTCAAGCACCTTGTTGCCGACAGCAGCTGGCACAGATGCTTCAGGGCATGAACATCCTACAAGGGACATTTATAAAATACCCACATCACAGAGAAAACAGCTTCCTGATCTCCTTGAAAGGCTGGTTTATCCTTTTAAACGTAGCTTTATGTCCCTTCTAAATGCAGATTGGCTTTCCATGTTTATTCCTTTCCAGTTTTATCCAATATCACTATTCATCTAGATAAACGGGGAAATTGGGTATGCATCAATTTAGTTTGGCACAGTATAGCAGGAGTAACCTAAAACTGGTTTCAAATATTGCTTTCCTTTAACTGATTTTGTAAGTAATCCTCTATCAGCTAAACAAGGGTTTCATTACAATTTATATTGCCGAAAAGTGTAGTGTTAGTCTGTTTGACCGAATTTCCCTAGATAGCAGTTTATTCGCTGTCAGCTGAGACTGGGAAAACAGGGTGGTGGGTTTTGATGTGCTGACACAGGTTCGCAGAACACCCTAGCTCATTCACAGAAACAGCCTTGGAACTTAGGAGCGCCCCTCTGACCGCGCTGACATCCCTTCCAGTCTGGGTTTCATACTGAAGTCAGTACACCGTACAAAATGCTGTATATACACGGTTCGCCTCGCCCCGTGTTCTGCTTCTGACAGCAAAACCCAGCACAAAGCCTTCACAGGCACCTCCCATCGAGTGCTAAGGAATAGTTCCCAGAAATGTTGCTCGTTTCTTCTGGCAAACCCCTGATAACAGCCAGGTTGGTGCCAAGGTTCCTAACACCATCTTCCAGAGCCAGCAGCTGAGTACACCCCAGTTCCTCGCCCTTCACCCTCAGGGCTGTCACCAGACATCATCTCCCACCTGCTCTACAGCTACCTTTTCCATGGGGCAGGAAAGTCCTGCCATACCCCATGTCTGCCTTGGCTCTCGTCGCACTGTGATGCAGGCTTGTGGGAAAGCTGGTCCTGCAGTGCCACTTACTGGGCATTTATGTTAACAATCCAGTGTGCAGCAGCTGTGTGTGTCCCTCAGTTGATGCCCAGTGCCAGTTTGAAACGGTAAAAAACATAAAAGCGTTGATGTCCCATGTAAGTATTATAACTACAGGAAAGCAGATAGAGTGAAGCTTATTTCCTCTATGAGGCAGTAGTTGCAGAGGAACAGAAATCCTCCTTGTCTGCTCAGCGTAGGGAGGGCTTTGCCCTGTTAGAGTCCAGGAATTCTTTCTGGTGAAAACGTGTAGGTCACTAAATTCATCCCCAGCCCAACAAATGCAAAGGACCAAATGCACATCTGGAGGCTTGGAGGAGTCTTATTAATGTATCCCTTGGGAAATAAGGCGACCGAAAGGAACGCTTCAACGGGAGCTGGGGTAGGGCATATGTGATGGATCCAGTCACCCTCTCTAAGCACATGCTTTCTGTATACACCGTTAGTACTTGCACTGTAATTACACCAGCAAGACACTACGCTCTGCAGGAACCTGTGAGAAAGCCCACACGTGAACTTACACTGACTAAGCTACCTGGAGCGATGGCATGGGACTGTCAGCGTAGGAGTCTTTTTGGGGAACCAGGACTTTCGCAGAACACATTTGCAATATTCAGCTGCAGATCAATACGCTCAAAACCACATTCTGGGGCCTGTCCCTCCTGGTCCTCCAAGGCAGAGAGCTGGCTAGAGACCACGGCAGCCCCTCCAGCCCACCCACCTGACCTTCCTGCTCACGGAGGGCACCGGTACACTGGGTCTCACCTCAGAATGGAAAGAGCATCAGGCCAAAACACACACCTGGATCTGGGAGCTGACCTATCCTCCTGGATGCAGTATTTTTTAATAGAGCTGGAAACATTTTGGTGTGAAAATTAGTGCAGACGAAGAAATACGTGTAGCCAGAGGTTAAGATATGCTTCGTGACTATCCATATTCACCCATTTACTTTCCAGTTTTGTGGCTCATGACCAACTGTTGTTGGCTGGTCAGAGCCTTCTCAAGACTTTTCAGGATCCATGGAAAAAAACACAGATTTGTTTCTCAGCAATGGGAGAAATGAGTAGTGAAAGAGAAGTTACGCAGCTGTTCAAAACAATCTGGACTGAGTATAGAGCGAATGATTAACTCAAGGAATGAAGCAGCTTTCCATGCAGCAACTCAGAGACAGAATTTAGGTATTAATATATTTGCATTAAAGAGTCTGCAAGCAGAGTTTCTGTTGTGATGTGCAGAAAAGACCACGTGTGGTTGTAAAGCGGATTAACAAGTTAGTATGTTTGGCTTGTAAGAAAATTATTAGAGGCAGAAGACATCAATCCTCAAAATGTAAACCCTATACCACAGTACCAGTTACACCCACTGACAACTCCTTTAATTCCATGCATGACATCCAGCTGCCTCCGTTTTCTGAACGAGATGTCTCTCCTGCTCGGTCACTACAATGCATTTAGCAGCAAGTATTAGGGATGGATGACATCCAAGATGTATTCAGTGTTGGATCTGTCAGTGGTCATGGAGACTGCGATCTGCCTGGCAGGATTAAAAAGAACTAAAGACACTAACAGTGAAGTACATCAATTGTGAACAAATTTTGTTGTGCAAGAAAAATGCAGTGCAAGGGTATCACTGCCAGTTTTCAATCCTTCATGATGGAATCTCACCTGATACATTTGCACATGCAGCCATCATACGTAAGACCTAAGTTGTGGAGCCATGGGGGAAACTGATAGGTAGACATCTGAGATTTGGTGTGTCTTTGTCAGAATGAAAGTTGAGTCTTAACTTTCCACTGAAAATCATAAACCGAGTAGGCTAATTAAAAGCTGAAAATAAACTCCTGCCTACATAATTATATTTTTATGAGGAAAAAATATCCAGTTTTTCATAAAGTTGAGGTTTAGCAGCCAAGATTTCACCAGTGAGTGTATCTCCACAGACATTTAATACCTGGGGAGAGTTCTGGTTTTTTAATACCGAATTCCCACTTAGCATCCTGCAACGAGCAGCGACCGGGAGGTCAGATCTTGCCAGCCCTGTGTTGAGAGTGTTTAAGAGGAGGATTGCTGTGCGTGCACCGCTGCCACCCCTTCGCGGACGAGACCTGTGGACTGAGCAGCGTTGTTACAAGGGAATTTTAACAGAAGGCCTTAGAGGTTACAGACGGTAGTTGCATCGGTCTCTGTGTGTCGGCGTGTTATTCTGGTCTACGAAAGAACTAGCACAGTTTGCAGGCTGCAAATGGGATACGGTGCCGCTGTCTATGAACACGTTTTGCTCCATTCCCGGAGGACTCAGCATCAGTTACGGGGCAAGACTAGCTGTTACTGACTTATAACACTCTCAGACTTCAGCATTGATGTGCAGGTTCGTGAAACGTACTAGGCACCTAGTGTGTGCATCTATCACCCTGTTCATCAGGATGCTGGGCTGCAGAAAGGATGCACACAGTGTAACTGAGCAGCCTTACCATTTTTATTAAATCTCCAAAGATTGCACATCTAATCTCGGAGAAGCCGTTGGATGCTCTAAAGATAAAATGTGCATTGACCATAATTGCTAAAAGGGAAGAAACGCTCTGAAATCCATCCTGACCCCGCCAAGACAACCATGGAGCCATGTTTGTCTGACAGTTTTAAGGGAAGAGCCGCCCTCCCCGCCGGCCCGGGCTCCTGGGGGCCGTCGGGCCATCCCGGCGTGTCGGAGCTGCAGGGGAGCTACCGGAGGGAGCGGGAGGCCGAGCGGGCGGCCCCGGGCCGGCTCCAGCGGCGCCGCAGCTTCCCGCCTGGCCCGGCCCTGCCCTGCCCTGCCCCGCCGGGGCGGAGCGAAGCGGAGCGGGGCGGCCCGACCGCCGGTCTCGGCCTCTTTGCCGTGGCGCCGAGCGAGCCTCTTCCGGGCAACGGGGCGAGGGGCGGCGCGGAGCCTGCAGCGTGCGGCGGCCGCGGTGAGTAGTGGGGTCCCCGCGGGCTGGGGAGCGGGCGGAGAAGCCAGCGGCGGGGCCATCCGCGGTGCCGCAGCGGTGCCTTCCGCAGTGGCCCAGCCCCGCCGGTCACCCCTGTCCTTCCCCCACCGGCCCAGCCCTGCCTGTCAGCCCCGCCTGTCAGCCCCGTCCCCTCCACAGGGCCCACACCCATCTGCCACTTCTGTTACCCCTGCAGGGGCCCAGCTCCGTGTGTCACCCCGGTCCCCTCCGCAGGGGCTCAGACCCACGTGTCACCCCTGTCCCCTCCACAGCAGAACAGTTCCATATGTCCCCCCTTGGCCCCTCCGCAGGGGCCCAAGCTCCGAGTGTCCCCCCTTGGCCCCTCCACAGGGGCCTGGCCCCACAAATCACCCCATCCCGTCTGTGGGAGCAGAGCCAGTGTCCCAGCGGGTCACCACATTCCTGGGGAGACGCTGCCTGGACACCAGCAGTGCCTGACAGCTGGCAGCTGCCACAGCCCCCCTGTCCCACCTCCTCCTGCACAGACAACAGCCCTGCTTCCCCCCCCCGCCCCCGGCTCCCAAAATCTCCCCCTGACCAGGAGTCGCCCCCTGAGCATGGGCTGTGTGTCGCAGGGTGGTGCGTGGCAGCGGATCTCAGGCCTGCAGGAAACCAGCTGGGAGATCGGCCTTTCCAGGGAAGGAACACGCCGAGTAAATTGAAGGTCAGACACTTGGTAGCCAGAGGCAGGGATTTTAATGATGAGTATTGATTATTTTTAATTTATTGAGTTATAAATCATTTACTGTGATTATAATGGGTATTAGGAGAGCTGGGGCGGGGGTGTGGTGGTGGTGAACACCGACTTTGTTCCAATGTTCAGTTAAAAAATCACCTGTATGGATCCTGTCAGAAAAAAGTACATGAAATGGTGAAAAACTACAGAAGAGAGCCATAAACACGGCTGGTTAGAGCCAGATAATCCCACTTCAGTTGGCCTGAAGGGTTAAAAAAATAAGGAGTAGAGACGAGCTTGCAGCCATCAGGGCTGAAATAAAATACAAGCTTGCACTAACCCTTTCTAGCAGGGAAGCTTTGTTTTTCTTAATGAAGAGACGAAGCGAACACGTGGCGTGTCTCTGCGATATACCTCATGCGATGGGAGAAGAGGTGGCAAATAGAAAGCCGACGCTGCTGAGCTGGCTGCGGCAACCTCTAACATCTGGGGGTAGCTTTAACGCAGAATGATGAAATCTCTCGTCAAGTTACACGCCAAAGATGGCTGCTGTTTTGAGGAGAGTGCCCCAGCAGCAGGCTCTATCCATTTAACAGGCCGCTGCTTTTGTTGCTAGGCTACAAACGGGATGTACATTTATAAGCAAAAAGAAAAAAGGTATCTTGCAGTGTTGCCTTCTCCAGCATTCAGTTTGGTTTTGTGGCTGCGGTGAGAAAAATCGGGATGCAGACAAAGATTTATGGTTTTTTTCCTTGTGATTTATATAGATGTTTAGTGGTAGAAGCTGCTTTGGGAAAGGAAAACTTGGCAAGTGGCTTTGTTAACATTTGGTGTAAGTACATTGCATCCTAGTTCTTCCAGTCATCAGCTGTGCTGCTTCTTTCAAACTGCCGTGGCAAGCGTAGTGCTAATAGAGGAATACCATTGCTTAACGACCCTAGTAAGTCTGATTTGTGCTTTTTTGCCATCAGGCAAAAATGCTTTCTTCCCCTAAAAATCCATTAGTGCTTCTCATTTGAACTAATTATACTGCCATGGCTGACATCTCTAGAGAACGCATCGTGTTCGGTTCTTTGCCAGAGCGGTTAAAATACGGGTAGTAGTGGGTTCACCTTTCCGCTGTTGCTTTGCTGGTGTGTTGTAGCGTAGAATAGGTCACCTTTATTGGTCAAAAGGTAGTTAATTCCTGTCTTTTCTCCTAAGCCAACACAGCAGCTGTTGTGGGCACTGCTCCTGCAAAAGAAAAACCTGAGTTTCTTCAGGCAAAGGAGCCCCGAAAAGGTCCCGCGTGTTATTTGGGGAATAAAGAGGCCTAACAGGACCCTGAAATATTTCTCCATCAAAGAAGCATGAGAAATGCTTCTAAAGAACTCAGCTCTGCAAAAATAAACAAGCGGCCGTGGGCGCTTTGGTCTGTAAAGCAGAGGAGGAAGAGAAGCTGTTGGCCCCATTTGACAGCAGCAGGTACTTTTCTCCACCTAAAGATTTTCCAGCTGACATCTCTCGTTTCCCAGAATAGGGCAGTGACAGCTGGACACCAGGCTGTTGGGGAACTGCTTTGAAGAATGGAGATCTAGGGTGTGTCACATTTTTTTATCTCTCCCAGTGAATCTGCACATACCTTTTGAACTAGTCCTATTCCATAGGATTCTGGTAAGAAAGAAGTACTGCTGTTACCTTCTATTTTTACTGGGTTTTCAGGGAAAAACCTCACTCACTTTTCAAAAAAGGAGCATTTAATTGCCTCTAGGAGCTTTTGTAGATGATGATATGACCTGATCACCTGAAATTCAGGGTCTAAGTCCTGGTAACGGACACCGTAAAGTTACAACATTTGTGTTGGCGAGGTTACTCACATGTCTTCCTGTATGCAGGCTGGTTTGAATTCTTACTTAAGCTAGAGTACCCAGCGTGTCCCTTGAATTCTTACTTAAGCTAGAGTACCCAGCGTGTCCGTGCTTTGTAACAGAGGTTGCAGGTTGGGAGTTGGGCACCAAGAACTGAGATGTCACAATGTTTGTTAGCACAGTTATGTCTGCGCTGCTTTTGGATGTAGACTTCTCTTTAGACCTCTCTCTCCTCCAGCTCAGTTTTTGCTGACTTTCTGAAATTGCATGCAAGAGAGGTGAAAGGCCGCTCTCATTAATAGAGTCCACTTCTGTAGGGGAAGGTGCAGGAGGCTGTAATCTGGACTCCAGCCCCCGTAAAAGCATAAAGCAACAGAAAATTCTGTATAGAGGGTGAAGCAGTACCCTATCTGGTACCTGATCCAAGGATGTTTGCCAGAGGATCCTCACTCAAGAATTCAGGCTTTTGTATCTGCTGAGGAAAGCCTGCTTCTGGGGTAGTTCTCAGGCAAGTTTCACTCCCAGATATTCTGACAATATCGCACTCCTGGCAACCTAAACTGTCTGCATCTCTCAAGAAATGGACATTATGCCATTAGGGGTGCTTCTTGGCTCAAAACAGTGACTATAGCTTTAAAAGTCTTTAAAAGCTTTGGGCTTGTTCAGCCTGGAGAAGAGAAGGCTCCGGGGAGACCTTATAGCACCTTCCAGTACCTGAAGGGGGCCGACAAGGAAGCTGGGGGGGACTTTTTACAAGGGCCTGTAGTGACAGGACAAGGGGTAACAGGTTTAAGTTGAAAGTGGGGAGGTTTAGATTGGATGTCAGGAAGAAGTTCTTCATGAAGGGGGTGGTGAGGCACTGGGACAGGTTGCCCAGAGAAGCTGTGGATGCCCCATCCCTGGGAGTGTCCAAGGCCAGGCTGGATGAGGCTTGGAGCAACCTGGTCTAGTGGAGGGTGTCCCTGCCCATGGCAGGGGGGTTGGAACTGGATGATCTTTAAGGTCCCTTCCAACCCAAACCATTCTATGATTGAAAAATGTGTATTTGGATCAGACAGGGAGAATGGGGTTCACAGTTATACCATCAAGACATTTTTCTCTATTCCCAATTTTATCTTAGATACTGGAAAAAATAATCACACAGTTGGCAAAGTTTCTTAATTGGCAAAGTTTCTTAATTGTGGGGTGGATTTTTTCAGGACTTGAGTTGAAATACAAGGCGTCAGAAAATACGATATGTAAGAAAAGGTAAATGGTTCTGAGGAAGGTAGCAAAGCTGCTTTTCATCATTTGTGCACTGATGCCTGAGTTTAAGTTGCCCAGATTTTCCCATCTGGATTATTCAGTCAACAGGGTTTAAAATAAATGATCAAATGTCTGGGTTGTTCAAAATTTAGTGGTATGTTACTGTCTGAAATAAATTAAATAGTCGTTTCTACTCTTTTGACTATTGCTTGGGTTTGAAAAGTGGTTATCTGACCCTCACTGTGGTGTTTAAAATGTGAACTTTGAAAAGGAACAGCAGAGGGTTGAACTCCTGACAACTCCTGAATCTGCGTTTCGTAGAATTGCTGCAACCACTGCTGTTAACCTTTAAACAAGGTTTAAAGTCTTCTCCTAGTGCTGGCTCTGTGGAAAATGAAAACAGCCTTTGTGCTAAAACTGTTGATCAGATTTTGTGCTGGGGTTTGTGTAAGTGTTTTTCAAGGGGGGCCGCGCTCTTAAGCCCTCTTTTTCCCTCTAGTTAATGTGATATTAAACATTAGACCATGAACTGGCAGATGATTCCATCTGATCAGGGAGGGCAAGAAATTTGGGCGTGCTTGGTACCGGAGCTTCCGTCTCAGTTCAGTGATACTTTCTGATGGGAAGTAAGAGATGAAAAGGCTAGTCAAAGAATTAAAATAAGGATTTTTGTAGAAGGTTCTTAAAAATACGGAGTTGAGAGTTTCTCCTTAGATAAACAAAGACCTTAGCTTTAGCCGTCAGTGAGTTCTACTGTGCTCTTTAGTTTGTTTTCATCTTCTGACTAGCAGAGATGAGGAGGCAGCAGCAGGGAGGTTTGGAGAGAGGGTGGTAGAGGAGAGGCTGGCAGTGAAATTGGCCTTAAAGCACTTGGGAAGCGCAGTCTCACACAGCGGTGTCTTCGCTGTGATCTGCCATCTGCATCACCACATCGGGTTGCCTCCGGTCTACGGAACCGCGTCTTCAGCTCAACTTCTGATGCCAAGCACGTGGCACAGCGTGGCCATTGCTTTAGCCTGACAGTCACACGTTTGTGAACACACGATCGCAGTTGTGATTCTGAAAATACGCCTCGGTACGTAGGAAGAGCAGCAGTGTGAAACACATGGATAATCAAACCTCTGTGTCAGTGCTGCGGAGCCGAACAGAGCCAAACGTGTCCCCGGTCACGGGCACCGCGTTGTTAACTCGCCGGAGCGCAGCGCGGAGCGGTTTCGCCCAGGACAGCTGATGCTCACCCGGACAATCCGGTAGCACAAGGGAGGATTTAGCTGCTGTTCTCCATGGGGAGTTTGGATACAGCTGCCCTAGTTCGGAGACTGAAAGGGTTTAATAATATGAATGTACCAGAGGGCATAGTCTGCTCTTTATTACTGGCTTAATTTCCCAGTGTGGACTATAACCAGCTCCAGGGTTTGCAGGTACAAGTGGTTCTATTAAATACCTAATCAATCTGTTATTTGAAACGTGAGAAATATGTATTATTTCCTTCCTTATTGTATATTTCCCGTGATAGATGCTAGCAGTTTGACTGTGTTATGATTTTGTCTGTTACCTTTCCAGTGCTGTTGATCCTCCCGTGTGAACACAACCTCACAGTGACATTTCAGTATGGATTATTACAGTAACTTACGTGTTTGTAAAATGAATGTTGTTTCCCAAATCCTTGGTTAGTGGAGCTGTTCAGGGAAGAGAGTTGTTTCAAGATGAGCTTGGGTAATTTTGCTGCTTACCTTCCCACCTGAGAGTTTAAGGTGCTGTTGATTCCAGTGTTTGTCCTGTTTCACAGGAGGTCTCCCCTCTGTTGGTACTTGCTGAATAGCAACAGATGTGGGAACAATAAATTCTGGTGCTTATATATAGGCAGTTGAGTGTTGGGTAGTTGTGGAAGTTTGCCTTCATTAGTTGACTGTAACAAAACAAACATGTTTATCTTTGTTCTAGAGGATTTGTGCATTTACTTTCCAGTCCCTCTGCAAACTTTCTACTTACCTCAGGGTTCAGATGGATTTATTTTAATTTGATTTAACCCAAATGTCCTTTATTTTTTCTTTACACAATTCTATTATGGATATATGAATAATGAGGACTTAAATCTAGGGCACACTTAATGTATGTGGAGAATTATATCACTGAAGGCAGTGGAGCTACACCCTCGACAGAGCATTGTAGTTAAAATAATAATTAAGTCTTAAATAGGTTTTTTTACAGTGCTTTTGTTATTGAGCATTTGAATGGATTATGCAAACAGCAGCACCCCTCTAAAATCCTGTCTGAAAATTAAGGTGACAGGTGGGTAAAATACTGTTGTAGCAACTTAAATTGAGAGTGCGGTACCTAATTCTTGCAGTTTTACAGTCACACTGTTTAAATAAAAAGTAAAACTTAAAAAAGCCGTCCAGTTCATGCTGACGACCGTGTGGCTGTTGGATAATACATTGATGAAACCACTTTTGTGCGCAGTCACTGTTTTTACTTTATAGCTGGATGTTTTACTTTATAAGAGGATCCCTTTGAAGTACATAGGCATTGTATTGGCTTATGTTTTTGCGTTATGGGGTTTATTTCCCTTTTCACCTTTTACTGAGAGGGGCTGGTAAGTCATGAGTAGCATCACGCAGTTTCTTGAACACAAGAGGTGGGGCTTTTATTGTAAAAATATTTTGCTGGAACACTTTTGGTGGAACAGGTTTTCAAGGCAGAAATTCACTGGTTGTCTTAGACAGGCACCATTCTAACAGATCTGTGACTCAGAGTCCTGAGACTGGCCAATTCAGTGACCTTTTTTTTACTTCGCTGCAAGCTTTATGCGTCTCTAAATTACATTATTACAGTGTCTGAACTTTTTTAAGTTCCCCGTATGCATGACGTATTCTGTCTCTGGACATTGGTGGCCCGTCCCTGCCCACAGTCTTTATGAGTTTTATTTTAAAGTTGTTTAGAACAGCATTGTTCCTACGTCTGTTCTTAAAGTGTAAGTCAATTATGTCAATAGCATCATTTAGAAGAAGTACCCATGCCTCTGGGTACTTAGGTACCTCTCACCCAAAGTTTTCATCCCTTTCTGAATGCGATCTGATATTTTACAGTGTGGACACCTGTCCCGTCCCTCCCCATACCATGCAGGATTGGAGGATAAATACTATCCTTTGTCTTCATTAAGAGTAGTAATATTAAAATCAATGTTTTCTGTTGCCATCTTTCTAAAGAGACAGTGTTTTCATGCGTGACCTTTTGTTGTAGCGAAAGCCAAGAGTCCTCCATTAATGTGTGTTTTCCATTTTCCTGCTAGGTTGCCTCTTGTTGCTGCAGCACTAATCCTTTTTTTGGTAGATTTACCGGGACAAAGAGACCAAAGCATGTGCTGACGTGCTTCTGCGAGCTTGGTCTGGCTAGCGTGGGTGAGAGCAGAGAGAAAGGCACGGCAACAGTTGCTTTACCCTGTGTTGGCACCCAGAGTGGTTGTGTGTTGTCTTTGGGGTGCTTTTACTCGGCTAGCATGTGTTACAGCCACCCTGGCTACTCTCTTACCCCTACTGCACAGATCGTGTCAGCTCTTTCTGCCATCATACCTTTTTTTTTTTGCTATGTCGACACACAAGAACTGGGAGTTTTTCCAGTTTACAGCAAGAAGGTCTCTCTTGCACCCATTTTCTTGGTCTGTAGTATAGACTTTCAGTCTCCTGACTCTGGCAAGCCAAAACATTTAAAATTATCTATGCTTTATGTTTCTTGTTCATTGTCTTCCCGGCAGATTTACAGCTAGGCTTCAAGATCTGCATTCGCCTGGCTCCTCCCGCATCTGCAGGTCCTGAACTTGAGCCAAATGGTAACCCAAGGTGGCCGCTGGTTAGTCTGTTGGAGAAGCGTGGGAGTGCCGACCTTTCGTGCTCCCAGACCTTCCGCTGTGACGGTTCAACGTGCTCCTCCAGGGAGCTGAGCTGGCCTCTCTTTTCTTTCTGCTGCCTTCGTTTTCTGCTGGGGTAGTAAGTTGTATCAGCACACGTGGTTCGAGGAGCATCAGAGCAGACAGAGTAGATCAAGTGGGAAGGGGATGAAGATGGGGCGTGGAAGTGGGCTAGAAAATAGTGTCATCTATTTTCTGTAGATCCACCTTTGCCAGGGGAGGCTAAATGAAATGGAGTGAAATGATCTGAATTGAACCATCTGCAGTGAAGGCCGAGCCTTATTGTTTAGATTTCTGATTACTAAAGGGCTTGGTTTTGTGGACAGAGGTGTCATAAGTATATAAAAACAATTCACAGACAACCCAGTAGTATGTATGCTAATCAGAGTGAAAAGAAAGAAAAGAGCTTCTATTTGTGTACTGCTTTATTAAGCATTCATTAGACAGCTTTAAACAGATTAACGTAAGCTATCCTAAGCAGTTTTTAATCTTTCTTAATGAAACTGATAATTTAATTACAAAAATATTTAAACTTGGACTTTCCTACAAAGAATATACCGGTAGGGAAGCATTCGTGGAACCAGCCCTAATGTCCAGATTTTGTTTTTTCTTTAGTGGAGAACTTCTGAATAAATGAGTTCACCCTGCTTTTATAGGGTACAGCTTTGCAAAACCAGCAAAGCTGGTTACCATTTTACACCCAAAGATTGTCTGTTTATTCCCAATATATCACTGCTCACAGGAGGGTGTCTTTAATGCTGTAGTACTAAGGGGAAAGCAACCTACGGAGTATCTCCTATCCAGGCGCTGTGCACGAGAGCTCTGTTCTCCAAATCTGTCCTGAGCCTTTTTTCATTCCCGTGATCTGTGTTCATTCTCTGACGTGCCTGGTGAGAAATGTATCATGTGAAAATAATCCTACTAATCCGCAGGTGTCTCAGTGTCGTGTCATAACGGTGGAGGTACTTACAGCACACAGGAATATGGAATAGAGAGACAAGAACATTCCGCTGGGAATGAGGGATGAATTCTGTGCTCCTTACCCAAAGCTTTCCATCTTTCGTCGTTACTTTTGTGAAATAATAACTTGTGAATGGCCATCTCAGCCATACTTAAAGCACAGGTCAGGAGGTCTAGGTTCTGCTGTCATTTGTGACTTGACCCAACTAGTGTTCGATTTTTCTGGTCTAATGTTTGTTATTTACAATTCTGATAGAAATGCTGTCACGCTTCAAGGTTATCGTAGTAAATGGTACATTGCTATGGCACCTTATTTTCCTGAAGTTTGACAGATGTATTGTTTCCCTGTATGAAATCCTGTCTCAGCCTATAGCAAAGACCTTAATAAAAGTTGCTGTACAATAATGAACTTAACAGTGAGGGAAATGGGGGTGGAAGGAGTGGGAAATGTTTGTTTCTCCTACTGTACCACATTTGTTAGCCTTGTGGTATCCTGGGAAGCTGTAGGACTGTCCCTAACTTGCTGGTGAAACTATCTGAGGGTAGTAGAATCACAGCTGTATTTACTGTAAGTTGGAGCAGCAGTGCGGATGCTCCTTCTGTCATTGCTTTATGCTTACTTACTGAGTTCGTGACTGCAAATTTTAATAGATGAACAGACTTTTGGAACAGTATGTTTTTCTTGAGGTCTCTTGCATCAAAGAAGAACTGAAGGCCGCTATGGAAAAATGACGTAGTGAAACAGCAAGAAAGTGTATTCATTAGGTTGGATCTAATAATACTAAAGAAATTTAAATTTATCAATGTTCATTTTAATCACAGAAACGCTTACTTGGCAGCTAATTCTAGGCAGTAGTGGATGACTTCCTCACAGGTAAAACGCTGCAAATAGCTTTTAAATATTCATCACATGCACCAAATACAATCAGCATATCCTCCTGTTGCACCTCACAGTACTGTTAGGATGTATTAAACTAATATTATGCAATGACTTACTGCAGCACATGGCTCATATTCCACGTAGTGTGCCCTTGTCGGGAAAGAAGACACTGCGCTGCGGGAGTCTTTATTGTACCCAGAGGTTCAGAGCTGCTGGTTGGGGTCAGGGCCAAGAGATCAGAGCTTTTTATCTCTTGGGAAAGGGGTAAATCCAGCTCTGTGTGCTCAGTTCTCAGTAAGGTCCATGCTTAGTTAAGGTCTTAATTTATGTTCTGCTTTCACATGTTAATACAAGAACGAGCACTGCAGTGGATGGAGAGAGGTATAGGAAGCCCGTGTGATTTCAGAGGATCAGGTGTTAACAGTACCATTTTCTGAGGTCACTTCAGTACATGTTCCTTGATCCAAGCATTCCGAAGGATTTATGCTTTTGTTGAATAGCCAGGGGGTGTTAATTATTGCAATAAAAGCTGATTTGGGAGTCTTTGAAACAACCTTGCACATGGTGACTTGGAGTAGAGACTGGGAATTTTAAACTTGTCTGGAAAGGATTCATTGAGCATTTAAGCTCTTAATACAGTTTTATCAGGAAAAAGCCAAAGCAGTCCTACTGGTGTCCTACCTGCAGCCTGTGCTGTCGGTTCATGGTTATCCAGAATTCAGCGGTATCTGTAGAAACACAGCTTGGTGTTACACAATTGCTCTCTGCCCTCCAAAGGCAAACAGCTCTGCTTTGCCTGTACGGCTCGGAGTGTCTCCTGGTGTCGGGAAAATTCAGAGAGCCGGACACAGAAGCATCTGTATAGTTACAATTTTTGTGTGATTTTTAACCAAACTGATTTATCTTGTGTAAAATTCAGTATAATCTGTCTATAGAATTGGATGTTATTTGTTCAAGAAAGTGCTCGAGTGTGGTGGGAAGCACATCTTTCTTGTTTAATGCTTTTGTTTTATCACTATTCTATCATAAGTAATACAAGCAAAACATAAAAATAATACATAAACATCCTAAATACTTTGGTTTGGGTTTTTTTCATTTGATGAAAACAAACTCCGTGGTTTTTAATAGAAACTGACGTGTTAACTTAAAGAAACGTTAATTACTAGTTAATGTACGAAAGGATGTTTTTATTAAGTAGCACCAAATTAGGATTTTCTAATAAATTTTTAACAAACTTATATAGTAATAGTGGTGGAGATAGGACATTTTCGTCATTCAGCTGTTAATCATTCTGTTAGTGTGAAGGTCAGCCCTTCATTATTATCTGTTTAATCCATTCTGGGTTCTCAGAGTTTGCTGTACTAGGAGTAGGTTACTTTGCTTTCTTCATTACCACGTGGGGGACTTTGCCTCGAATATTCGGCAGCGCTGAGTAGGATGGACACGCCAAATTCTCTGTAAACATTGCTTATCTTCAAGTATGATGCAGCTATTCTGCATTTTTGCAACCTTGTCTGTACAGCTTTACAGTCGTGTCTGGTGCTCAGAGCCATGGTGCTTATGCATACAGAGTTTCTGTTGACCTCACGAGCGTGTGTGACGCTGGGAAGAATTTGGGCAACCTGAATGCCGTCGGCGGTACTTCCTGGCAGATGATAGGTCCCGTAATGTTTGTACGGCTCACCGTAAAATAATATGTGGCCACTAGGTTCACATTCTCATTAAATCACAGTAAGATAACCGCAGAAGTCCTAAACAGGTGTCGTGTTCGTGCTATTACATAAGCATGAAAATGCTACGTCTCAGTAAATGCAGGGAATTCATCTTTTCCCTGAGTAATTCCCACTGTAAGAGCAATTCTGACTGATAAGTGGTTCAGGGCAGAATATTTTTTACACAGCCCTCATCTGCTCAAAAAGCTGATTTTGTGGTTCCTGTGAGAGATGTTACAAAGGTGCATAATCACCTTCTTGTACGACTATGAGCTGATTTAGCTCACTTTCAAGAACAGACATTTTGGGGGTTTTGGGGTTGTGGGTTTTTTTGCTAGAAATGCTGCTCTGAAATGTCTTCTAAATATTTATTAGTGTCCTCCTCCTTCTTGTTGCTGAAAGCTGCTGGTGTAGGGCTGGTTATGATAGATGGTGAGACTTAAGCCTCTATTTCTGTAGGAGTTTATTATCCCAAAGACTTCCAAGTATTCCCACTTGAGGTAGAGGAGAAGGATGGTAATTACGTTTGAGAGATGAACAATAGCTTCTTCGGATTTCGTGAATAAGCTGTCCTTTTCTCCCATGAAATTCACATCTCTTTATGATGGAGGCACTTTCCATGATTATTTACTTTGTGATTTTTTTTTTCCTGTTCTACATGGTGGAAGTTTCATCAACTGGACCAAAGTGTCTCAGGCAGGTTTGAGGTGTTCTTACTCTTCATCTGGTGTAAGTGGCAGCTTACACCGTATGTGTCGGTTGTCATCATAACGGTGAGGGTTTCCCTGTTAAAACAGATAAAATGCTATGTGATATCATCTGTACTTCTATGGATCCAGTTTACTTCAGCCGTTTGAATTACAAGCATTTCTTGAAGGATGGCGGGGTTTTTGGCTGCAGAAATTTCTCTTGAGAAAGTTAAAATTCATATCGCTAGTGCTATGCAGGGACTGTCCTTTCATTAGATATTGAAGTAAACTTAGTCATCCTGAAGTAACTTTTAATTTTTGCAGGCTTTCGGCCCCATAAACGCACAACTGTGTTAGTTCAGTGCCCTTCACTGTAGTTCTTTACCCACCTTTGAAGCATCATTAGGAGATCTGGTCATGTGTTCATAATGTGGCAAATCGTTGCATTATATAATCTTTGTTTTGTTAAAACATGGGTTTAGAGAAACAACATTTATTAAAAGAGATTGTTGGGTTTGTGTTCCTAATTTTGTTTTGTTTTGCTGTGCCAGAGAAGTTAACTGGGTTTTATTAATTTTTTTCTGTTATGGCATTTTAAAGCGGCTCCTCAGGCATCCCTTAAAATGTTTCATCTCTTCTTTCCTTCAAGACAATATTTTCAGAAAACACTCATCCGTGACTGAAATAAAGAGCGCTTCTGAATAGTGTGTTGTTATTTAATACAACAATTTAATACAATGTTTATTGATGGATTTCTAGACTTCCCTTGCATCTGCCTCATCCTTAGATATGTGTACCTGTACGTGAGGTACCTCTGCCTCATCATCACATACTCTTACGAGGATGTAACGTATGAATGCCTTGGGGAAACAGGCACAGAAACATTTCTGTACACATTTAACCAAGCGCTTGCTTTTTTACTTCTGTCAGTACCAACAGCACTAAAACCTGTGGTGATCCCTGACATCATCTGCTTTCTGGGTATAGACTTGCCCCTTTGAACCTCCATTCTGCAAGACAGTTGGTGCTTGTTTTCTGGGGGATTTTTCACTCTAAGCATAACCACTTTTCATCTTGCAGGTTATAGACACATTATGAAAAAAATTGAATTCTGACTTGCAGATTTTCATGTTTCCTTCACAGAGTTTTTGAAGATGTCAGCAGATATACCATTAAATATTAATATCAAGGAGCCCCGATGGGATCAAAGCACTTTCATTGGACGAGCCAGTCACTTCTTTACTGTAACAGACCCCCGGAATATTTTGTTATCTGATGACCAACTGGAAAATGCAAGGAGAATTGTGCATGATTACAGGTATGGCATTGGTCACTTTCGCTGCTGCCCCAAAAAAGCCCATGTCAGTGATAAGTACGTAGTTATATCTGAATATATATAAATATATATTTTATATATTTAATATATATTTAATGTTTAAAACACTACATTCATTGCACCACTCCCCCTTCTTATTTCAAAGCTTGAAACACTGCTTTTTTTAAAAAAGAAATTTGCTAACGAATGGGGAAATCATGTCATCTGAGAGCCCCTGTTAAGTATTCTGAAATACAGAAGTGTCTGGTTCTGAAAATGGTTAATATGACAACAGAGTTTAAAGCTTCCTCTGATGTGTTATATTGTTTGAAGCAAGTAGGCTCTTAAATACCTGCAAAGAAAATTTTCAAAGTCTCATGCTAATGACTCCAGAGATTTTAGCTCTAAATTGATTACAGGTTTGAGTAAATAGAAATTTGGTGCTGGGTATAGCAACTCAGCCAACATAACCACTGCTGGGAGCTTTGATTCTTCTCATTTCACCAGTGCATTTATAAGCTGAATTCTACAAGCCGATTACGAGGCTAGATTAACTTAGTATGAACATCCCAGAATCCTCTGATTCCACGTTTACCACTGAGGGTTGCAGCATTTTATAACCGTTGTGCTTTTTGCTGTTGTCTTGTTTTGTTTTCTCGCTTGTCCTAAGACAAGGTATTGTGGCACCTGGCTTGACAGAAGATGACTTGTGGAGAGCAAAATACATCTATGATTCAGCCTTCCACCCAGACACTGGTGAAAAGATGGTCTTGATTGGCCGAATGTCAGCTCAGGTACCCATGAACATGACTATCACAGGTTGTATGATGACCTTTTATAGGTAAGTGATGGCAATATAACACATAAAACATTTGCCTGCAAATTAGATAAATGAAAATCAGTGCTACTGTCAAAAGAGCATTTTAGAAGTTTTATACTAAATATTTTAAAATGTAAACATTTGCTTCCTTTTCTCTCTCCGCATTCCCTCACACTGATGAATGGTTTCCTTTAGAAGTAGTTGTGAGATAAGCCCTTAGCACCCCTCCTTCACCATCCCACTTTTCCTCAAATTGGAAAAGTTGAATGTTCCAAAATGCCATCCTTGTAGGAGTGTTGTGTGGAGGACAAAGAGGAGGAGATACCTGAGAATCTGTGACCTTACAGATCTGGCATGTAGGATATTTTGTCTGCCAAGTGAGTACTCAATATTCTTCAGTCCATCAGTCACCAAGTTTCTCCAGCTCCAGTTTGATCCTGCCATTTCCTCAGTAGCTCCTGCATCACTGGTACAGGGAAGCCCATGGCAGGAACCAGTATCATCCATTAGTGGGCTCCATGTTAGAAATATTTTTGTGACACGGTGCTTTGTTAGGAACAGCTGGTGGGAGGTTCAGAGGAAGTAACAACAGCGGTTTTGGTGCTGAGATTTGACAAATCTTTCACTCACACAAGCAAATTCCTTGTTACATCTACGAGGGCTCTCGGCGTGCGGCAAGGCGATGTGAGTCATGCCTGAACTTCATAGCGAGCCTAACATCCTCTACGTAGCAGTAGCAGGGAAACGGGAAAAGATGAGTCAGGAAAGAGAAAGGAGGAAGGACAGCAGTAGTGATGGAAAGAATGCAGCTCCTGTTCCCTTGGCATCTCATTCGGGTACTAGAATCCAGAGGGAATAAGAATGCGCTTTCAAATCTCCTGAATCTTTCAAATTTTTGCAATTTAAAGAAATAACTTATCTTCCCATTTCAGAACTTAAGTCACAGGATACACACACCCCTTCTACTCCAGCGTCTCCTCTTTGCTTTCCTGCCCATCACAGAATGATTGGCACAACTACGGCTTTTTCTTTAGTGCTCTCAACTTCCCTATCGGCCCTGTGATGAGAACCACGTTCCTGTTACCGTCACTGCCTGTGTTACTTAATATTTAAGTATAACCTTTAAAGTCCTGTGAAAAGGTATTTTAACAGTCAGGAAATAGTTTTCATTAGCAACTGTTCCTTTTGGTGGCCTGACTGAAATTTTGGTGGAGCACAATCTTCAGTGGCTTCTTCACTGGGGGCAGAGTTTGTGGTCTGAATACACAAACTCTTTTCCCCTGGTATACTCTCCTAGCCTCCATTTGTGCATCAGGTCCTTCGTGGATTTCTTTTTCATAAGATTGTCCCATTGTTTAAGTATACGACTGGTTGAGAGCACAAGCATTTATCCCTCCACAAGACAGCCCCGTACGCTGTGACACGAACTGACCATCGCTTTTGTTTCTTACCAGCATAACCACCCATAAAATTGTTATATCTGCAGTTTCACAGGGACCACTTTAGCTTGTTAAATGGGGACTCTGTGACTTGTACAGAAATCAGTTTTATCACTGCCCCCCTACCCGTGCTTACAAGTGATCACCTTTTTGTCCTAAGGCATCTGCATGCTGGCACTGACATAATCTGAGGATTCACTGGAGCTCTTTTTTTCCTCTTTTGATGACTGGTCAGCTGGTTCATGCTGTACTGAACCAGATTCATCTCTGTGCTGTATCTGTACTTCTTAAACATGCAGATATTGTCATGAAAATAACTTTTCATGTTGCAGTGGTATCTCTCTGTCTGGTTCTGTATGCAACGGACCGTTTAGTGTCACAGGGATTTATTAAAATGATGGCATCATGTTAGCTTTTTCAAGACTGAGAACTAAACCCTGTCTCCTGAAATCCACCTCTCAGTCACCTACAGAGAGCTTCCTAGGAGAACTAGCAGACTGTAAAGGAATAATAGCCCTGGAAAAGTATTGTAGAAATCAGAGTTTCATCATTCTCTGTGTGTGTTTTTATAGAGAGGTTTGCTGTAATGCTTTTGTTATTACAGCAAACCTCTGTCCCAAGTGAACCTTGCTATTTAATTACAGTGCTTTTAAATTCTGTCCTTAGAAGTAGCTTGTACTTTCATTACTGAGGCAGTATCTCATTGGCTGCATTGTTAATTCCGATAAACAAGAACCTCTGCATGATTACTGCTTGCACTCGGTTTTCTCGGTTTGCTGTCATTTTTCTGTGCTGCTGATTCAACTGTATTTGTAATAATGATAATTGTTTCCCTTTTCAAGGACGACACCAGCGGTGGTTTTCTGGCAATGGATTAACCAGTCCTTCAATGCTATAGTAAACTACACCAACAGGAGCGGTGATGCCCCAATTACTGGCAGGTCAGGCACTGAACCAGACACTAACAATTTCTTTATAAATTGCTCTCTGATGTACTGGAGCATGGTTGGGCTTTAAAGTTTGAGGTGATAGAGGGATATGGTTTTTCATCTATGCTTGATATTAAATGCACAGATGAGAAGGCTGAGAATGATGGAGGCGAGAACTAGATGTGTGAAAAGTAATCAGTTTCCTAAGTGACATAAATGTAGTTATTTTGCATGTGCAAACACTTTTATTTTTGTTTCAGCCAGCTGGGAACAGCCTATGTTTCTGCCACCACGGGTGCTGTCGCAACAGCTTTAGGACTTAATGCACTGACAAAGGTATTGCTGTGATTTTTTTTCCCTTCTTAACTCGACTCTGGTGTTGTATGAGATGCTAACGGCTCGTTTCTCCTCCTGTGTATCTGTGCCGTGTCATGCACAACTCCCAGCCTGGAGTTGTAGTGGCTGTTGCAGCTCCCTTCTTTATATCCCAACCTTATTTTTGCCCTGCGTAGATGGTTTTATGTGTAATGCAAACAGTCTGTCCTCCTTATCAAACGGCCTTGTGTTTTGTTAATATAAACTGTGTCTAAGACAGTGCCTTTTTTTTTTTTTTTTTTTTAGTTTTTTTAGTTTTTTTACATGTCAAAGTAATAGCATTTGAAAGTTAATTGGAGTGGATGTGTAATTACAACGATGTGGACTCGTTATCCCAGAAAGTGTACAGGTGGTTTTTTTAAGGTGCAAGATCACTTCTGCGAACGTGGGCGCCTACTCTAGACTGGCTGAAGAGCTTGCAAGGAGATGCTGCTCTTCAATGAAGAAAACTCAAATTCTTTAAATAAGTGCGTAGCATAATCAAGAAAAAGGTCTTTTACCAAGAAAAAAACAAACCAGCAACAGTCTATTTCGTACCCCTCTGCTTAGGCTCTAATGTGCTGGGAGTGCTATAGCGTTGGCCAGTTAATTTGAGACACCATTCTGAGGAGAGCAATTCAGATTTTACAAGGCACTGACGAGATAAACAGCCTCCATAGTCAGTGCCCCAAGATGCAAAGCAGCTGGTATGGATGTTGCTGGCTCTGACCTTGCCAGCAGAGACAGTAGTTGCGGTCTGTTGAGTGTTGCCTTCGGGCTGACAGGCACGCTCGGAAGCTGCCACTTCTCTACAGTGATGAAAATTAAGATAGTTTTTGCCAGTTTCCTGCCACTGCTCACTCTGAGAGCACTATTTATGACTTGTGTCTTGTTTGTTTGTTGTTTTACCTCTGCCCCACCAGTGAGTTTTCACTGAATTTTAATATAAAGGAATAAGTCTGGCATATCATTAGCACATGAAGCATTTTAATAGGACCTTGGGGAAAGAAAATGATTATGTAATCTTTTTTTCTTTTCCCTTTTTCTTTCTCTCTGTGTTTTTACAGCATGTCTCACCCCTTATAGGACGGTTTGTTCCTTTTGCTGCTGTTGCTGCTGCAAACTGCATTAATATTCCACTAATGAGACAAAGGTAGGAAAAGGAACAAAGATCACTCATTGTAAAGAAGGATGTTACTGAGTTTTTAGATCAGCAAGTTACTAAATACAGCTTGTTTCAGACCTTGCAAAAACTTCATGCATGATCTTCTTTTAATTGATTGTGGGACGTATAAAACAGAACATCCTCATTCTCTCCAGATAAATATCCATAGAGTTCTTCAGTCTTAGATCTCAGAAACCAAGTACCAGTCCTTTAAAACTTGATTGCATGGACCCTTTACGTACAAATTCCACTTTGGAAAAACACAGTCATTTCCAAAATGGTGCTTCAAATCCCACATGCAGAAGTCAGTCATGGAAGTCAGGCTCTGCGGTTCCGTTTAATCAACTGAGGTTGCAGAAGTACACACTTTTCAGAAACAACGCTGCCTATGTATTCTGATTTGAGTGGGACTAAGCACAGAAGTGAGGATAAACAAATGAAAAGCATCCTCTTACAAATACAAGGTTATGGGCAGAAAAGGGAATATTGAAAGTTTGTATTTACGATGAAATTCAATCCGTGGTCATATTTTCTCTCTTACAAAAGATGAGAAGAGTAAAGGCAGTCCTCTGTAGATCTGCCCTTCTGTCTGCTTCTCACTCCCCGAGTTCTCCCCAGGACGTGAGTTTAACACCTGACCTTGCACTTGAGCTGAAGATCTGACAGAGAGGAACACAGTCACAGAAATATAGTTCGGTTTATACTTTCAAATACGTCCTTAGTGGTTGAAATGAAAACTTGGACTAGAATGCCAGAGGGGAATTTTCACAAAGAATTCTGTTTCAGTTCAGTGAAACTTAATCTTCCAGTGTTCCTTGTGTTGGCTGTCAGAAAGGACAGAACACTTTCAGGGCAGTCCAGAATATTCCATTTTTCTGAATTGCTCTTTGAAGGAACCGCTCCCTTCTGTGGACTACAGAATTAACACATCCTGTTCCTTCCCCTGTGGAACGCCCGTGACCAGGCTCAAGTGGCAGATTGCAGTTACAAATAGTTATTTACTTCTCAGCGTGGTTTTCCCCAGATCTTTCTTTGACTTTTGAAATTTTTATGCCAAAGAATGTTACAAACAGGCTAACTTGGAAAATAAAATAAAAAACATAATTCCTACAGTTGACAATTTTAAGGGGACAAAGATAAGGTGACAAAAAAGGTGAATAATTGCGTGTCAGTCACTGCTTTTATTTTTACACCTTCTTCAACAGGGAACTCAAGTTTGGAATCCCTGTTACAGATGAGAACGGGAACAGACTGGGTGAATCAACAGGAGCAGCTCAGCAGGCGATTACCCAGGTGGTTATTTCGAGGATTCTTATGGCTGCTCCTGGCATGGGTAAGAATAACTGCAATCGTGTGCGTTCCCTGATGAGCAGTTCCTGGTGTGAGACAGCGCATAGATTCTGTATCAGTGATTTTTTTTCTCGGGGGCCAAGTTATCTTACAGCTATGCAGGCAGTATTTACATTTCTGTTAAGAAGTTCCACGAAGAAATGTACACTTCTCGCTGCGAAAACATCCACGGTGTGGATATGTTTTTGCAGAAAAGATACAGATGACAGAGGAATGGCAGCAAATTCCGTGGGAGTGGAATTAGTGCAGTGAAAAGTAAGCGCTTTGACCAGCGCCAAGTTACCCAGCTCAGGTTCAGTTATGTGTGAAAGCAGAAGTTTTGCTTTTTGGGAGAATTTACTACTGTAAATACCGAACCAGTATCTTAGTAATGTGAAATGAAAGCTCAGTTAATGACATCAGGCTGTGAAAATTGTATTATGGTATTAGTTCATCTTAACAGAAAATGAACAAGTGCCTTTTTCTCCAAGGTTAATGTGTTTTGTTTTCTTTCTCATTTGCAGCGATTCCTCCCTTTATAATGAATACATTGGAAAAGAGAGCCTTTTTAAAGGTCAGTCTTAGATAATCTGTGTACATGTACTTCATATCCCAAGTTAATATTTTCATGAATTTCAAATACTTTGAGTCCTCGTGTTTGCCTCCCAGAGGGCCTCCACGCTGGGAGGACATCGCTGTAGAGCTTGCTTAAAGCTGTTGCTTTCTTTATGCCTTTCTTAGAGATAGCTTGATTCTTTTTATCACAGTACAAAATAACATTAAGAAAATACAAACTTTTTTGGTTATTTTTAGAATTATTCTTAAAATGCAGAGCTCCTCCTAGTAAATAAACCTTCCTTGTACCAAGACTCGGAATACCGTTCATTAGAAAAATATTTTACAATTTCATAATGCTTTTTTCTCAGGGTATCAATAAGGGGGCTTTGCTTAGCTGCTGTAGTAGCAGTTTGGCTTTGGAAACCATGATGATGATGAAAGTGTCTTTTGAAAATGACCCTTTACAATTTGCTGGATGAGCCAGTGCAGGGTAGGCATGGGATGGGCATGCTTCATCAAAGATTAGGTATTCCCCGTCTTCTGTTTATGCTAGTGTGAAGTCACACACCTGGTGTTAGCAAATATATAAACTAAATCAACATTGTGCACCGTGTGTGCGTGAGAGGGTAAAGAAAAATAATGACATTAATTACAGGGTTGCCTAACACAGGAGAAATAACATTCAGATGAGGAACTCTCTAATCCTTTACCAGTAAAGGAGGTTCATCCTCACCAGCTGATATCACTGTGTTACCTACTTGCGTAGCTCTAGGCAAAGTTTCTGCCTGTGAAACCCACCCAGCAAGCTGGGAATAATAGTCTCCTTCCTGTTACAGAAAGTTAGGAGAAGAAAGCGTGATCTGAGTTTCCAGACCCTCCCTTGGAAAAGCAGTTTGGCTGGGGACTGGGAGGAGACAAGCAGGGGAAGTTGCCTAGTTTTAAGATAAAGCTTTCTAAAGTATTTAAATGATATTTCTTACTATTTCTGCCCTTCAGTTTTCTTGTGCAGAGTTAGATTGCCCGGTTACGTACGCCCTTTGAAAGTGCTTCAGATACGTAATGAGGCACTGGGAAGAGGTCCCAAGTGTCTTCCCGTTTTAAAACACGCTTTTCCTGAAGCGCTTTGCCTTCCCCCCCGCCCTTGTTAACAGAAAACACTATTGCTCAGAATGTAAAAGCAGGAAATGTGGTGTTTCAGTTCTAGAGTGAAAGTCAGTGTGTGCCACTTGTACCCCCTGCAAGCGGGCAGACTGCAGTGCGTCCCCGCACACCATTTGTCCGCAGTGTAAAGAGCCCTGTGATGATGCCGCCAGTGCAGTTGCTGATTTCTTGTGACCCTGTTTGCAGAGTAGCTTTAAGCAGCTTGTCTTACTGTTACGGCTTTGAGAATGTATTACCCAGTACACCAACCCTTGTTTAAGTAAAATAAATTTAAAAACTCCACTTACAAAATAATCTCTGCTCGGAATTTTTATGTACTTGATGTCGGAGAAATGTCACAAATGCTGTCAGCTCAGCCGGCAAACACAGATCTGTGAAGAAGTTACAACAATTCTCAGGGTTTGCAGGCAAATATCTGTTGGTTTTGTGTGGTTTAATCCATATAAGGGTGTTGTGAATTTTTCAGATCAGCACAAATGAGCGATTTCTTCAGTGACTACTCAGTGGTCTTTGGTACCATCATGACCGTTTATGCTCACCTGTTCCTCCCCCTCAGCCTCAAAGACTGTGAGTTCAGGTGAAACACTGCATTGCAGGTAGTCAGCGGTAACACATCGTAGAGATTAGTATTAAAACCATTAAGGAATGAGCTGCATTTTTAACAAGCAGCTTCTGCATGTTCTCGTGAGGTTTCAGAAGCACCATCCCATTTGCAGCACTCCAACACCATCCACACGATGCTTTACTAACTCACTTTCCTTAGCCTTTGCTTGATACACCATCACTTGAAAATAATTCTCGTACGCTTGCCAAAGCCTATTAAGCAACACACAAGGCCAGAAAATAGTCAAATGGTTGTGAAATAATGAAGAAAATGGAATTACCTCCTGCAGTAAGATAGGAAGAAAGAAATGCTTGCGGGATGCTGGTCTCGGTGATGGCAGGCCATCATCCTCTGATATTTGAAGTAAGATGTAGGTTATACAGCACCATATTCCGACGTTGTTTTGCACAAGGGCATTTTGGTGGTGACGTTAGTATGAATTAACAATATTCCCAAAAGTTAGGGCTAGAAAATGACTCAAGAATGTTTTTAGAACACAAGCTTATACTTACCTCTTTAAAGAGAGTCTAATTTTTGACTGGAAAAAATACTTGGTTCTACATATGTGCTTTTGCTGTAGGGTTCAGCAGTGGCTTTGGCTGCTTCTACGTGACTGCGCAGTGCAGTGGTTCTGGACTAGGCTGCGTAACCTCCGTTCATTATCCCCACCGACATACGCTTGGCTAGCTCTGGGCAGAACCACGTTACTTTATCTGCTGCAGCAGGAGGATCGATAAACACCCTCGCTCTGAGGCACAGCCTTTGCAGATTTATTTTAGTTCCAGGTAACCTTTCTCCTAAGGAAAGAAATTGGGGTTTTTTCATAGAAACTTTTGAAAATTCCAGTTGGTACTGAAGATGTAATTTATATTGCTACTCTTACAGCTTCAGCTGCTGTTTCTCTCCCATTCTATGTACTGTATTAACATGCAAGTTGATTCCAGAGATTTCCTCATACATTCTTAAAGCAAGCTCCTTGGGGTCTCTTAGACTGCAACCAAAATACGAATTCAAAACTGTTACGAAACTAGAACAGATCGTTTTTTTAAGCGTGGTTCTTGAATGTCTTATGCCTCAGAGTCCTCTGTGCATTCCTGATTTAACTGTCGGTTCATTTACTCATTTTTTGGAAAACAAGCATGGCTAGCCTGGGAAAGCTGGCGGATTCTGAGATCCAACAGTGAAAGGAAGCCGTTCGAAAAAATCCGATCCTCCTTATGGCTTTTGTTTGCTTAATTATAATGTCTCTATTTTCTCTGTTCACACTAACCACCAAAGATGCCATAAAGACATCTGGAAATTAAATCCTAATTCATCGGGAACTGCCTTCTTCCAGAGTTAAATGATAGTTCTCTAACACAGTCACTTCTGCTGTCTCATGCTCCTCCGTTTTCTCTCTCTGTAGGGATGTACAGCCTGCGTTTGAGTTTTGCTTTATTGTTATACGTGGTTCCCTGGGCAACTCCAGTCCTTAACACTGACCTCCCGGGGTTAGAGTGTCATCTCGCAGCCTTTCTCGATTAGCGCAGCGTGGCAACATTCCTGCAAAACAAAGGCTGTAACTCACTTGGCAAAAAAGTTCCAGCACCTCAACAGGTGTGGTTTATACTGCCTGTAGCAGCAGACACCTCTCGCTTTCAGATTAATGACCAACTGATAAAGGCTTGAGAACATCTGTGACCATCGTGACACCCTCCAACACTCACTTCTGCTGCGAAACCGTATTTGGGGCTTTTCCGATCCCGTCCCACGCGCACGCTGCGATGCCTAGCATCCCTCCCCTTCATTCTCCTTGGAGACTGAAGTCATTTGCAGTACAGAGTTTGTGTTCCCAAATACATGGAATATTTACCGGTGCCACAGTCCTGTGTCCCTTCCACTGTCAGTTACGCCATCTCTTGTCATGAACTCCCCCAGTGTATAAAATGTAAAGCATTTTTGAGTGAGTTTCTCTGAGCTGAGGGTCCAAGGAAGGTGTGTGGCATGTCAGTGGAATGCCAGAACGGCGGAGTGCAACTTCGTTCACTCTTTATCCTCCATGCAATTGCTGTCCTTGTCCGTTTGTTATCTGTTGTTGCAGGTTATTGCTGAATTGCACAGTTCTTCCTGCACTCATTTCTGGATTACAGATTGACTCCAGGAAAAAACAGAAAACAGAAGCAATCTTCTACTCATGTAGAAGCTGTACTGATCTCCTCCCTCAGGCTCTGGAGAAAGTTTAATCCACACAGGCTTGTTTTCCGTGCCTCTTACGCTGCTGCGACCTTCCTCAGCGCCAAGCTTTGTCGCACCAAGCTTTGTCGCACCAAGCTTTGTCGCACCAAGCTTTGTCACACCAAGCTTTGTCGCACCAAGCTTTGTTGCACCAAGCTTTCTAAATTTCTTTTTTCTACTTCTACTCTCAAACAGCGCCCATCTTTTGGTCACCAGTTTCCCTTCTAACTTCTGCATCTTGAGAAACCCTTCTTACAGAAAAAAAAACCCATCATCATTGTTGAAAACCTCATCCACTGTAACATGTGTTTTGGGTTTTTTTTAAACGCATTAGCTGTTTTGTTTTAAAATTCAACTTCCTGTTACCGTAGCGGTTGTGTCAGTCCTGCTTACTGGCGACACTGATGTTAGTGTAGCAGCAGAAGGCTGTCTCGTTTAAACAGGTCTCGTTTTGTTTTGTTAGTAATTAACTTCAACTAAAATTCTAACATCAGGGGGAGTGGATTCCTAAATCTTTTAAAGGTCTCCAAGAAAACTCATGTTTCTTGGAATGTGTTCGAGTTCTGCAAAAGTTACGGTATTGAGGAATGTGCTAAAAATGCATCCGCAGCTTCTGTTGCTTTTTCAGCCTTGGTTCCCTAATCCTTCCACCCCTTTTTTTTGCTTTAATAAAAGGTGAACTCTTGCAGAACTGGAGCCTACCAGACGGTGCTACAGGGGCAAGTCCCTGTGCATCAAAGCAACTCGTAAACCGGGAGAAAGGGCCGAGAGAGGCACTCACGTATTTCTTGACACCTCCCTTATTTATGGGTGGTGGCTGCTGTTGCTCGCAGAGTACATCTCCAGTTGTAAATTAAACCTGTTTGACGTCCTGAAGAGAGGGGAGCTGTAACCCAGCTCTTCTCGGGGGACGCCTGGGCAAAACTCACTGTGCCCTCGGGAGGTGGGGCAGCACCGTTCCAAACTCCGGCCGGGTGACCAGCTACCCTGGGCTTGTGTGACTCAAAGAAATGGCCTACGTCCTCGGGATCGAGTCGTCAGTAAAAGTGTCACCCGCCCCTCGAGGAGGCTAAAGGATGCTTACTCAGGATAGCAGTGCACCTTGGTAGCACTGAGTGGGAACTTTCTTCCTGTGTCCCAGAGGGATTGGGCGCTCCGGTCGGAGCTCAGCTTTAAGGCGTGCTGGTCATTGTTTTGCCTTCATCATGTCCGAGAGTCTTTTAGGTGCAACCTGTATCTTACAGTATAAGAGTTCCAGGAAGCGGGGGAGGAAAGGTACCACACTGACTGCGTGCGGTTTGTTTTTAACAGAGATTTCCTTGGATGAGCGCTCCCATTCAAGTTGGATTAGTCGGATTCTGGTAAGTAATTTCTTTGGGTCGTGTCTGCTATTTTGAGAGACGCTTGTAGGTTTTTTTGGAGAAAGTAACAATATTTACGCTTTGTTTAAAGAAAAGAAGTTGAGGGGTTAATGAGGCTACAAGCGGTTATTTCACTTCCACATCTGTAACCGATAATACTCCATTAAATAAAAAGCCGTTTGTAATGAAGAAGCTGCCAAGAGAAGCAGAGGGAGGGAGAAAGGGTGTGGCAAAAAAAAAAAGGCCCGTAGCAGCTCAGTTAGAAAAGATGCTTTGGCTGCTGCCGCCGTAAACAACAACTGGAGTCTGAATCTGTAGGTGGGTGAACTCTTGCAGCACCTGGTTACTGGAGGATTTCGTTTATGTTACGTTGTCACGCACACCAGTGCAAAACGCCGCAAGGACATGGAGCGATGGGGTTCTACACGTTTGTAAGCATGGTACCGCTGGATTTAGTACTGCCTAGTAGAGCGGTTGGATAAGGCGTGATGCAGTGAGAAACGCAGGTTACGTAGCGCTCCGCGGGACTTTGCCTCACTGTATACAGAAAAACCCCTTTGTCCCTGGAGAGCCATGCCCAAAGGGCTTTGAATTCTCTTTTAGCACCCTAAATATCGAAAATCCGTTTTTGTCTCCTCCAGTCTTGTGTTTGCAACACCCCTGTGCTGCGCGCTGTTTCCTCAGAAAAGGTACGTCTTCCCCTTACGTTACTCTTACTTTGCTGTTACGCTCCAAGACACAAACAGGTGCCTCCGCGAGCATACGCGGTGTCAGTTCCCACGTCCCAGGGGTGATAAACAGAATATTCAAAGTAATAACAGCGTATAATATAGGTTATGTTACAACGGTTGCGTTGGGCTCCTTTGTTGGCAAACTCCTGGCAGCCCGAGGTACGGCTCCCTGGGGCTAGCGAACGAGCTTTACGGGAGCGGTTTAACCATGCTATTGCAAGCGGAGAAGTTTGAGCACGGTAATACCCTTAGCGATCACCGGAGCGAGTCATAAAAAAAGGTGGTTAATGTGGTCCAAACAATATACTGAGGTCCAGTAAGGTTATGGCTTCCTTAAATACAGTCAAAGGCCATCTCGCTTTCAGCCGGAAGCTGGAGTTGGACAGAGCAGCACTTGACTACACGTACTTATTTGTAATCTATGGTTTTTCTGGAAGGAATCTGTCATCAATACACACAAACTGTGGTAGAAACCATATTCCTTACAGCTGAAGTCCTCATGAAACCCGGGTGGGCTACCGACCAGTAACGTTAGCTCAGTTTGCAGTACGGAACACGAACAGGGGCTTGAATTCAACCACGCGTCCCCTCTCATTCTCTCAGTGGTTGTCTAGACTTGACAAGCTGCTGAACGATGCAAGCTGGAGCTGAATCTGTTAAAATATTGGGTAAATAAAGTAGCTTTTGACTTCCGGAAAACATCTCCTTGCCATCTGATGCAGTTGAGTAGGACAACGCAGCCTGACACCATCCGTTTCCCTCCCCGGCACAGAGCAGAGAACTGGGGTGAATAAGTGGCACTAGGCTACCTGGAGCTGACCTGGTGAACCAGTGTGGCAGGTGTGGTGCAGCTCTCGGTTTTCACCAGGGCTCTCCCTTTCAGGGAGCATCACACCTTAAACTGTATTTAAGAAATTGCAGCTGTTTAAGTGACCTGGCAGCTTCATTCACTTGGCTGTGAGAGGACCCTTATAAAAATAAACCTTTTATAAGGCTGATGAAAATCAGGCAGTAAGTTAAATAGGCAAAGACATTAGATTTAATAAAAATACCCTTAGGAAGGTAAGTTTTTATTGCCAGCAACAACCTCAAGCAACTAAGTAGATTCCTACCCTCATGGCAGTAGCAACAGCCATTTCTTGACTCTGTAGACTATCTTACTGCCTTCTAAGCAGAGATTCCTTTGCCCCAGTCTGTGAGTGTAATTCCTTCGTAATAAGTAAGTTAAAAAAGGGTCTGAAAACTTTTCTCACAGTCCAGGAAGTTTAACCAGATGCATCACCTGTCTTATTTTACATTCAAGTGCTCCTTATGTATAACCATTTTACTGCTTCTTTTGCCTAGTTCTATGTCTGTAACACGCTTGGAACCGGAATTGCAAGCCAAGATCCGAGAAAACAACCCTGAATTAGAACATGTATACTTTAATAAAGGATTATAATGCAAGGAAGGGAAAATATCTTTCAAGGAGGGTCTTGTGAACTTATTTCTGAATTATGTGCCAACATATCTGAAGACGAGAACTCACTTTTGACATGGCCTTTTGTTAAACAACTTCAATCATCTGTATTATAAGTCCTCGTTGTAGTGTTTAAATTATAAAAGTACTTTGGTATCAATTAAAAGTTTAACCATACATATCAAAAAAATGTTTACATAAGGTCTTAAGAGGCTACAATAACAATAAACAAGCACACAAAAAAATAAATGCTATAATATTGGACTTGACACCTGTCCCAGTTACAGTGGGGCAGGGATCTCTTTGGGAAAAGTCACAGAGCCACTGAACGAAGTTGCCAGCCTCTGCCAGCAACAGGACGGGTGGCTGAACGTGTCAGAAGGTTCTGTAGGAAGGGCTTTTTCCCCGGGGGCTGATGAGGTTGCAGGTTTTCCCTGTTGGCGCAGAACCGTTTCTTTAAGGTAGACGTAGGAGGAGCTTGAAGCTTCTGCACGGTGTGGTACTGTTCAGCAATACAAGCCACTTTCTTCCGCAGGTCCAGTTTTACCAGCATCATGTTGTTCTGCAGTTCTGCCAGCGTTTGGTCCTGCAAAAAGCAAGGCAGTGTTTTTAGAGATGCGGCGCTTTGCCCAGCTCGCTGGTTATGATGGGCTGAAGAAGATAAACTGCCTTTGCCAAAATTCTCTAACTGGTGTGCTGAATAAGGCCACACGTAAAAGCTTCTGCAGTCAAGAGTGCTGCAGTTCAGTAACAGAATAGGAACAGCAAGGCTAGGAAAAAGCTGAATCCATCCTGCTGCCATAGAAACAGTGATAGTGAAGTGGATAAGGAAGCGAGAATTCCAAATTCTCCTACTTTGAGCGCAGGCTGTCAGTTAACTGAACAGAAGCAATTTGGGTCCTCTTTGGAGAGTTAAACCTGCAGCCTGACAGCCATCAAAAAACTCAGTGTAGCCCCCTTAACGTGACAGCACAGGTCTAGAGAACTGTTTTTACTTGCAGCTGCAAGAACCTAGGTTATTCTGCTGCTGATGGCAAAGTGCAAAGACTATATCACCCTGCGCAACCCCCAACAGACCCCTTACCTGCCTAGCCAGAATGTCATCGCACACGCAGAGGGCTTCTCGAAGTTTCCCTGCGCTTGTGCTGTGGCAGCACACCCTCCCTGCAGACTGAAGAAACTCGCCAAGCTTTTGTAATTCTGAACGCAGCAATCTGACGTTCTGCAGGAGAGAGGTTTAACAAACAGCTTTAGCACCGCTCCGCAAACAAAGCCGCTCCAGGGTAACTCAGGCATGCAGTGCTGCGGGGCATCCCCTCTGAGGGAGCTACACTGGGATCGCAGATGCCAACACCTTCCGCGTCACTACTAAAGGTGTTTTCAACAGACCCATTTCGGCTTCTGCCATTTGCTTAGAACCGGGAGACAGCAGCTCCAGAGGGTGTAAACTGGCAACCACTTTGCCCTGCAAGCGTTCCTTTCTGTAACAGAGATGGAGTTACCTTCTGTCCATCCTCCAGCTTCCTGTCTACATCCACAGTGATGGTTTTGGCGGAGGGGGGTGGCTCCAGTAATTTCTGGTACTTGCGCAACTCTAGGGACAGACAAAGAGTAGTGAGCAACAGAAATTCTTAAGCTTTCTGTTTTTCTGGAGTGAAGGGCTTTCCTTGAGAAAAGCTGCCACAGGCAAGCTGAGAAATGCTTTGAGTTTGTGCAGACATGCACAAACATTCCAGGCTTCTCCCTCTCAGCTAGAAACAAGGGCTTTAGAATTGGAACAGGAAGATCCTGCCCCTTATTATCCTGGGAAAGAAGGTGGAACCCCGTCCAGCCATCCAGCACTCTACTCCTGTCTCCTACAACCCCAAATAGTGGTTTCAGGATGTCTGAATCCTACTGGAAGGGGTATCTCCAGCACTCTGCAAGGATTGCTGGGGCACAGTGCAGAGCCAGAGCAGCATCACTGCCTTACCTGCCGTTGCAGTATTTAGCTCCAACTGGCACTGCTGCAGTTTGGCTTTGGTATCCACCAGCTCCTGCTGCAGAGCACCCGAGGCAGCCACTCGCTTTGATCGACGCAAGCCTTGCCCCGAATCCTTTTGCTTAGTATCCAGGCTCTCCAATTTTTTGTTTGCCTCCTGCAGAGCAGCTTGAAGCTCCCCAATCTTCTCATCACGCTCCTTAGAAAGCAAACGTTCAACAAGATTTTAACATAGCTTTTCCGAAACACTCAATAACCTTTCTTCCAGGAGACTCCCAATCACACACTTCACACATTGGACCCAGATTTTAATGTGCTTTAAGTGAAAACAGTGAACCCATTTTTGGGGTGTCTAAACCACTTTTTACGGCCTCTAAAGGAGTTTCATGAGAGTTGACATCTTTAGAGAGGTCTGTAGCAAGGAGCGTTGAGGGACAGAATGAACAGATAGAGGGGTCAGCGTGGTCGCACATTAGCTTCCCGGTTAAGGGCTGAAAATTGCAAAGCCTAGGGAGCTACATGAAGCGGTAAGACAAGAAGTGAAACTTGTTGATCTAGCTGTCAGATATCACAAAAGATACCACAAAAAGCAAAATCTTTACTTTCAGCTTGCCTGAGTCAAGTTCCTGGACTCTAGTACCCCGAGTCCCTTCCCAACCCACTGCCACTTCCTGATGTCATTTCATTGCCCTGAACAAACCTGGATCTCCTCCTGGTAATAGTCCGTCAGTGACTCCTTCAGGTTATTCAGTTTATCTTCATACAGTTCCTCCAGCAGCTCCTTCTGAGTGTCCACGTGTTGGCTACAAAGAGAGCAAACAACGACATGTCAGGATCTGGCAGTTCTTGGTCCCGTAGCTCACCCTGAGCAAAGGGAGGGAGATCAGCGCAAGCTGTACCTGCACCATTGCTCCTTCTGTTGCATGTGCTCCAGCATCTCATTGCAGATCTCCTCACGGAGACGCATTTCTAGCTGCAGCTTCTCCTGCCGCTCTTGCACCAGCAGTTCTCGTGCAGCTTCCACTACACGCAGCAAGTCCTACAAGAAGGACAAACTTCATTGCCCACACTGCACAACAGCATTAAGGGCTGGAATAAGCCACCTATCTATAGTCTGGGGTGATCTAGGTTTAAGATTCTTGGAAAGAGAAGTTGCCAGGAAGGAATCAATCCTCTTGATTCTTCTCCCATGAGATGGCTTCAACGCTACACTCCAGCTGGAGCAGTCTCTGCAGCAGCTTCCACTACTGCTCTGCCGCGCTGCACCTGCATTTGCTGCCCTGACACGTTACAGCTCAAGTCTCTGTAGGTACAGGACTTCCATCTTGACCTTTCAGCTATTCCAGCTGCCCGCTTTGAGTATCTAGGAAGTTGGATTATTTTTCCTCATTAGCCATCTGTTTCGCATGTTTTCTGATCTCTAGATCTCCCTTGCAGAGTAGGGAATATGGGTCTGCACCCAAGCTCCCTATTCCACAGGTGACAGAGTGTTTCCAGGTTAAGCACGTGCTTCAGATTCAGACCAACCGTGGAATGTTTTACTCATGGATTCCCAATTTCCTGGGTGCCAGATCCTCCTGAGGTTCTCTGTCATTTCTTGGAGTAGTGCCGAGCTCCAGCCTCACCTCCCAGGCCAAAGCCAGCAGTCCTGTTCTTGCCCCTCTATCCATAAAGGCTGTAAAACAAGTCATAACTCACCTCCTTCTCATACATGGAGACATCTGCTTCATCCTCACTGTCTTCCGATTCCGCTTCCTCCTTCGACGCTGCCTCTGAACCCTGGCTGGTTCGCCTGTTGTGCTCTTTGATGATAGACTGGATGGATGGAAGTCCCAGCTTTGTGGGAGGCGCCTGAACGAGCTGCAGTGAAAAAGGCTATCGTTACTAGTCCGCAAAGCCTGGAAGTTGTGTAATCTTTAAACACATCACTCCTCCCGCAACCTCTCAACCCTTTCAGTTCAGCAGAATCTGGAAACGCTGTAAAGGTAACAATCCACTGGAGAAACATGGGAAAGGCTTGCAAGCATTCACCCTGCCTTGTGAGGGAAAGGGGCCCATTCCCAGATAAGCAGGTTGTATCCTGACCATGATCCTGGTGTGCAACGTACCTGGCTGGCGATGGCAGAGAACTTGGCGACATACAGAGTTTCATCATACGTCGATGCACACTGGTTAATGTTGACAATCATGCAAGAGCGCCCACGTCCAGTGAAGAAACCCTGGAACACGCGGGTTAGCTTGCTGTCCCGGAAGGGAACCACGGTCTGCTTCAACCTGCGGGAAAAGACAAGAGTGAGCCCATGGAAAAGCAAACCAGCCTGCCCACGCGCTCCCCTGTGGCATTCTGGGTACTCACTTGGACTGCTGGTTCTGGCGCAGGGCAGCAATGCAGCGCCCCAGCGTGTGGAGGGAGGTGTTGATGTTGTTTGCCTCTTTCATTCGGTCCCCACTTTTCTGGTCTTTGCAGCGCTCTGACCCCGCGAGGTCACACAGGGATAACCTGAAGAACAGGCAGGCGACATTCACGTGACCTACAGGGTTTGTCCCATTCTAGCCAGGGGTACAGTTCAGACACCCTGCGGTCACCCACCCTGCTCACCTTCCCAGCTTCCCCCTAAGGGCACGGAAAGCTCTTTTGGCATGGCTGGGCTACTGCAGGACAGAAGGGCCCACCCTGAGCGTAGGGGTCACACAAGATGACACCAACATGACCTTGGCGCTGTCAAGTTCAAAGGCTTTGCCAGGCCTCAGGACAGCCACTTCTCAGGTACTGAGACAACCCACGTCCAGGTAGCTCCATGCCAGGAGCAGGTATCGGCAGCGCTCGGCTCAGCCCTGCTGCAAGGGCAGGCTTACTCACATTTGCCTTCATTCCAAAAGCCTGAGAACTACCTCACGTACCTTGCAGCACTTCACCACCTCCTCAGTAAGTTCTGTGACTAGTAGAAACTTTTACTCCTTCCAAGTGCTTTCAACCTTCCTCAAGGTACTTCCCATACCCCAAATCCCCACGAAGAGACAGGCAAGTTGAGTCCACAGAGAACACCCCCAAACCCTAGACAGCATGCAACTTACTCGCTGACTTTTGGAACAGTTTCACTGCCAGCTCGCTGCAGGCGCAGAATCCGAATAGAGAAGACGCTGTGACTGTAGAGAAACATGCAGATATTTTAAAAGGGAAATTGCAACCTTTAAAAGCCCCCTCAGAATTGTTTGTCTCCCAAAACAGCCCCCTTCAGACCTGCGACTGGAGTTCTGGTTCATGTGGGTGCTAGCAAAACTCTGGTTTTTCCGACCCAGTTTCAAGAGCTTCCAGGCCTCATCGGCATCCCGGACATTGATCCAGTTCAGATCTGGAAATGCAGGCACGCATTGGACAAGGCAGTTAGGAGACCGGCAGAAAACTTCATTGCCTCAGCCCCAGCTTCACCATTGTATGTGCTTGACATTAACAAACATTCCCATCATCCAGACATTGGAGACCTCTGAGAGGCCATCGTGCTCCCCAGCACATCACTGCTAAGCCACCCACCCCCTCAGTCCTCCAGCAGGCCGCTGAAAAAGTCTTTTAGGTGAATCTACCTTTCACATAGGGGTTGCCAGTTTGGTCCTCGCAGAGCCGCAGCGTCTGCCGCTTGCGGTTTTGGCCAGGTACAGCTGGTTCTAATAAGTCATAGATTAACTCATTGTAAATCTCAAAGAAGGAGACCCAGATGGAGAACTGCACATCTCCTGTGTCGGTGAGTGAAACACAATCCAGGTCAGCCCAGCGAGGGCCCAGCTCTGGGGAAGAAAGTTTAAAAATCAGGATTGCAGCTTTTCACAGGTCCAGTCTGAAAGGTTTAGCTACAGACGGAGCTATCTTTCTTCAGCACTACCCCAGATTCAAATCTATATACCTCCTGCCACTAACGCCCCTCCCCAGTCGGGTGGGTTAAGATCCCCTTTAACAGTATCCTTGCTGTGCCAGGACTTCTCATACGCTTGGTCTTGACTCCCGAAGTATTGGATACTTCAGACATGAGCTCTTCCCAGTATATGTTTCAGTGCTGGTTACCTCAACCCTTCCATGCTTCTGGATACCTAATCAGCTAGTTTTGAAAGTCTGGGCACGAGTGGCTCAGTGGAACACGTCACTTCAGCACCCCGCTTTCCAGCTACCCACATCGCACGGCTTTCAGCTGCTCAGTAACCATACAGCAACGTACTGAGGGAAGTGGGTATCGATTAAGTTTCACAAAGCTTCAGTTATTATGCAGTGACAGGTTCTTCATATGTTGGCAAGACATACGTGCAAAGTTCTTCAGCCCTGACATCCTTATCTTTAAAGGGAAAATTGTGAGACTACAGCACCTTTGCTCCCTTACCCACAGCAGCACCCAAACAGCCGTCACACTTTCCCCATCCTCCTGAGAAGAAGCAGCAGCAGGGAGCACGCAACAGGCTTCCAGACATACCTTCTGTCTGGCTGATGTCTGAATGGTTGGTGAGTTGGCTGGATGAAGAGAGGCCAGCAACTCCGCTGTCAAAACTGCCACTGGTGGTGGCCAGGAGCGGAGATTCAGAATTCTGACTCCTCTTCAGTGGTGTTAACAGCTCCTCCTGGAAGGAAACAAAGAGCACGTAGTGTGTCGTGTGACACCATCCTTTCCCTGTCATTATTAAACCTGGGAGAAGCGGCACACTTACCTCCCACAGACCACCCCGCAGCATGGTCTGCTTCTTGGCCTCTTCCTGTCGCACCTGCCTGCTCTCCAGCCAGATCACCTCGTTGGAGTGGGAAGGCTTCAGATCCATGGCTTGGTACAGCCGGTCCCCCACGGTGTTGAAGATGACTGCTAAGGAGCGGGGCAGGATCCCCCCGTCCTTGCTGCTGCCTGAAGCAAGAACAACAACAGCAAGCTGAGGATTCACACGGAGCAGCAGACAACTCCCTCGACAGGCTGCTCATACCTGGTGCTTTCCTTACCCTGAACAGTGTGAGTCTTCCCTGAATTGGTGATGCCATAGGTGTAGACCAGCCAGTTCTGCCCATTCAGTACATCCTTTACCACCTGCTTCATTGTCACATCAAAGAACAATTTCTGCCCCACGTCTGGTCCAAAGATCTGCAACCAAGACATGAAAAAGGGCTTCATGCAGACCTTTCCTGTCTTTTGACTGCTGATGGTTGTCCACGTGATACTACTTAGTCCTTTGCTCCCTCCGTTAGCCCCACCTCATGAGCAACAGACCCAGCAGTAATTCCAGTCAAAGCCCTCTACAAAAACAAGCTGTTCACTTGCTCAACCCAGTGACATTGCCATCGCTACAGCCTCTGGTGCGTTTAGAGCCGCACGAACAAAACTGGTTCGGCATTTGCTGCCGAAGAAGTTGCCAGCATCTTCTTGAAAAACAACGGGAACAGCAACAGAAACAAAGTTGAGGGGATTGTATGAGACTACACAGTTCACACTGCAATCTGTGTGTGTTAGGAAACGGGCTTTTCAAGCTGCCAGGCTGGTTTAAGCTTGGAAAACTTGCAGATGGATTGTCTGTCCCCGTTACCTACCTGGGTGAAAGAGAATCTGTGGGCTGCTTGTCCCACTCCACGCTCTGTGCTCCGCATGGTGAAGGAGTCCTTTGGGGCTTTTAGAAGGAGGGTCTCTGAGTTCTCAATGAAGACACAGCCCTAAAGAACACACAAATCCCTGTTGTTGCAATGGCTTACAAGAGGCCACAGCGTAGAGAGCAAAGGATAAAAGCATCTCCCAGCAGGTGCACAGGCAACCAGCTCAGAGACTGCTTCATGCAGTGTCTCACCTGGTCTTCCCCTTTTTCCACTTCTGTAGATTTCAGGGGTCGAACCCTCAGATACACCTTTAATTTTCCGCTGTCTTCAGCTACAGCCTGCAAAAATCAGCACAGGTTCAATACAGCAGCCAGGGAGGCGGTACACAGCCACCTGTGTACTACATGGGGTCAACCGTCTGTGTACAGCACTAGCATGAAACACACTTCTCTAGCCCTAAAATCCCCAGCAATGCCAGAAACCTTCTTAGGCACTGCCAGCCCCAACATTTATTTTGTTTATCTGGTGAATCAGACCAACAACTGGAAGATCCGACACCAAAACTAGGCCCCAGAGCCAACACAATGCATCACATTAAGAGGCACTTTCTGACTGTGCCCTCATGACTGCTCCTAACAGGAACAGCTGCCCCCAACGCAACGTTTCCTTCTTGCCTCTTCTGGAGGGTCTCTTTGACCCTAATCACAACAGCTTCGTGCAGAGACGCCGCAGCCGCCAGTCCGAACGCTGCCCTGTTTGTGACAGAACAGCTCCAGCCTCACCTGCTGGGAGCCCTCCACATGTGGAGAGATGGCAGAGAACTCTGACAGCAGGTCCTTGCGCACATCAGCCCCAAACACTGTCGCTGTAGATTCGAGAACAGGGGAGGCTGCAGCAGCCTCATCATCAGAGAACAGCCCCGGGGAGGCAAATCCTTGCTCCATGGCGTCTCACGGTGCTACTGGAGAAAAAGGGGCTCAGTGAGGATTAGGTGATGTTACAGCAGTCTTCCGGGAGTCCAAGCTCCGCTCCCCACACTACACGCAGTCTGCCACTGCTACCGTACCCGCCATTAACCGCAAAAGCAAACGTACACACCTGCACACGCCGAACGCTGCAAGTGCACGCACACCCCCGCCAACGCACGGGAGCCCAGACACGGCACCCACACACACGCGGGCACCGCACTGAACCCCTCCAGGCACACAAACACCATCTCCTAGGGCACCCCACGCCTCCTCACAGGGCCCCACAGGCCCCCCACACACACACACACCCCCCAGAGCTCCACACAGGCCGCCCCCACGGCACACGCACCCCCGACAGCACCACGCGGGGTCTGCTCCCACACACCGCTAATGCTGGCAGGCCGCTCCGGCGGCTGCCCGCTCCCAGCACAGCGCTGCCCGCTCCCAGCACAGCGCTGCCCGCTCCCAGCACAGCCCCACACCCACCTCGCGGCCGCTCAGCACCTACTGTTGAGGTTTCAAACCTCGCCACCCGCCCGCTCCGCCAATGAGGATCCGCGTCGGCGCCTCCGCCAATCAGCGGGTTGCGGGGGCGTGGCCAACGCGCTCGGGGACGGGTAGGGTCGCGCGCGCCTCCCGGCGGGCTTTGCGCGTGGCTGCGCCCCGCCCTTCCCTCGAGCCGGGCGGGGAAGATGGCGGCGGGAACGGGCAGTGAGTGCGGCCTGGGCCTGGGCCTGGGCCTGGGGCGGCGGCCGGGGCAGAGGCGCTGGGACGGGCACGGGGCAGGGGAACGGCCCGAGGAGAACGGCGAGGTTCTGAAGGGAGGGGGCGGGGCCAACGGTGGCGCGGGGTGAGCGGGGCCAGCGGTCCCGGGGAGAGGCGGGGTCAAGCGCCTCAGGGGCGCTGGGGTCTCCGGGGTGCCGGCGGGGGCGCGGCGGCGGGTCCCTGCATCCTCCCCCTCTCCCGGCAGAGCACAAGCTGCTGAGCGCCGGCCCCACGGAGCCCTGGTCCATCCGCGAGAAGCTCTGCCTGGCCTCGTCCGTCATGCGGAGCGGGGACCAGAACTGGTAAGGGGGCGGGGGCCGCCCAGCGGCGCTCCGGCGGGGTGGTGTGCTCACACCGACCGTGGCGCTGGTAAAGGGGGGGGCTTCAGAGGCGCACCTCGGCGATCTTTCGGCTTCCCTCGTTGCCTGCTGGGTAAAAACGGGAGTGTGTTAAACACAGTGCCACGGTGGGGGAGTGGGGGAGGGGGGCTGTGCTCAGGGATGTTGGTATGGGATCCGGGGCACTGCTGCTGAACTCGTGGCTCTGGGTTGCTGCCGTTTTCCCTTCACCAAACTTAGGGGTTTGTGGAAGTGTGAGAAGCTAGAAACTTACTTTTCCAGGCAAAGGAGGGAGGCTGTTGTTTATTTAGGAGCAGGCAAATACCTTTGGGCCCAAGGGCTGTACTTGGATAATTCCCAAAGTGACGGTTCTGTCTTGCCAAGTGCCCTGTGTTCGTGGGGACCGTTCAGGGATGAATGTCAAGACGGGTCCGTGGCTTTTCGCCGCGTGTCGGCTGGGGAGGAGAGTCAGTTGAGGGTGACTCGCCATTTCTCTCCCCGTAGGGTCTCAGTCAGCAGAGCTATCAAACCTTTTGCAGAGCCAGGACGCCCACCTGACTGGTTTTCCCAAAAGGTAAGATACCGATATTTGATTCTTGGAAAAAATTAGTTCTGCGTGGGCTATGTAAGACAGGGAATGTATTTCTTGTTTCCAAAAAAGATAGCAAAATTAATTTTTTAAAAAGTCAATTTTGTTTTTATTTAAATGAGATTAGATACTTTTTCTTGTTTCTGAAATCAAATTTGAGCTTACAGTATGGTTGGATAAAGTTAAGGAACAGACGAAATTATAGTCAGAGGTGTGGAACAGCTTCCTGGTAAGGAGTGGCTGAGTAAGGTAGAACCCTTAGCATAAAAAGAGGCAAGTATGGGGAACGTGACACAATCAGAAGTGGCATGTTGGGGATGGGTAAGGATTAACTGTTCAGTCCTTTGTCCAGTACAAGATTTAGAGGCCAGTAAGTAAGAGTAACCGGAGGCGGGTTCAAAGCAAACCAAAGGACATTGTTCTTCACCGGGCATGTAATGAAGTTGTGGAATTCCTTGCCCCAGGATGCCCGTGTATTTTGGGGTGTCCTGCTGTTTGGGCAAGCACCTGGGACTTTTGTTGCATAAGGGACAGAGAGCAATTAAGAGAGTCGAGGGAGGAGAAGTTGGGGGTTTATGGTGCTCACTGTTTCTGTTAAGATATGAAACTGGCCTTGATGTAAGGTTATTTTGTCTCCTCCATTGCAATAGTTTTGGTTCGCGTTCATGGACGGAAACGTTACGGCTGCAGTTTTCCTGAGCATGCGTGCTTGCTTCGGTTTCTAAATTGTTAGTTGGGAGCATCTGTTCTTTAGTTTTGCTTTGCAGCACTGCCTCAGCAGTGCTGTAGTGAAAGGGTGAATATGCTTCCTCACTTTGGGCTACACTGAATTCTATCCGTGGGGGGAGCTCCGGGGAAGATATGTTTATAAAGTGTTAGACCTCTGAAGTAGGAGTAAGTGCCCTGGGGCTTTGTTGATAGGCGTTGGCTGACACTGCAGCACCCCCTGACTTTCTTTGTTTCTTCTTAGCACTGTGCATCTCAGTATTCAGAGCTCTTGGAGACTACGGAGACCCCAAAGTGAGTATAAAGCTGGAGGCAGGTGCAGTCCGCAGCAGTTGTGGGTGGACTTGACAGTTCTTACAGCAAAGGACATGATGGTGCTCCTCCCTAAAGGAGCGTACGGGAATGAGTAAGCTCAGTTGTGGTAGCTGGCGTGAGTGGACAGCGGGATCGGGGTGTGGCGGATGGGGGAGATTGGCCAGATCAAGGTATTTCTTAAAACATGCTTCCGTTATCTCCTTACCTCGTCTCTTTTTATCATAAGACCGAAGTATTTCAGTATTACGTGGTTCTAAAACTGGTCACTGCGTACTTAGTAGTGTCCTCCCTATGCCCCTGCTGTCATTAAATACATGGGGGGTAACCACGGCCTCTGTACCACAGCTCCGTTTGTAAGAGCCTGTATTTGGGGCCTTAATGCAGCCAAAAGAAAGTTACATTTGGCTGGAATAAAACACTACATATTAGTCTTATTGACCAGAAGCTTTACAAATAACATGAGCATTCAGAATAGGGGTGGGGAAGAGAGCAAGAGAGAGACGGGGAAATGTGGATTTGTCTTTTTGCAGTGGTTTCTTACCAGTGCTGTCACTGCAGCTTTGTGGTCTTGGGTATTTCACACTTCTAATTGTTTGAACATTGTGCGCTCCAGTATCACCTACGGAGGTCAAATTGGGGGTTTGTCTGTGCATGGTTTGTGTCAGGAATGTCAGACAGCAGCCGTTTATGAAAGGAGAACTGGGGTTTGCCGTGTTTCATGTCTGAACTGTTTGGTTTTTCTCTTATTCTACAGAAGAAAACGTGGTGAGAAGGGAGAAGTGGTGGAAACTGTGGAAGATGTTATTGTGCGGAAACTGACCGCAGAACGAGTTGAGGAGTTGAAGAAAATGATTAAAGAAACACAGGAGAAATACAGGTACGTGGCAGAGGCTGTGGCGCACCGGCGAGTCCTGCCTTGAAAAAGTGGCCGAAGTGGGATGGATGGTGCTTGTGAAAATGCCGCTTAGGGCCTGTTGTTCGGTGATCGGTAAGTGAGAAGATTTTCTGATTACAGGCAACTCAAGAAGGATGCAGAGCTGATCCAGGCTGGACACATGGATAACAGACTGGAGGAGCTGTGCAACGAGATTATGATGTGGGTTATTACATTATTTCTGTGTTGCGCTTTCTTACGAGGTTGTGGTTGCCGGACGCTGTGTATTTGCAGGCACCCTTTGCTCTGCATGTTTGGGTTAAGAGAAACAGCAGCTGGGCCTCTGAGGAGCCTTGGCCTCTGAGGGTGGACTTAGTTTAGGCTGGGAGACACCAGCTTGCACGGAACATCTTTTGGAGTTTCTCAGTGAAGAGCTCGGTGATGGCTTGCAACATCGTGCTTGCCTCCTCCGTTTTGATAATCAGCTGGAAGTGAGATTTCCTGCAGAGCGTGTAGTTCTCTGACAGGCCTCTGACTCTGCTTCCCTCCTCGGAGGATTTGAGCGTGAGTCTGCGGAGACAGGTCATTGTCTGGAGATAGTGGGGTAGGGGTCAGTAAGCTGCAGGAGGAACTAAGGGGAAGCGGGACAGTGTGTGACAGGAGGTTTTGGTTCTCTATACAGAAAGAAAAAGATGGAGGAGGAGGAGGCAGAAGTCAAGAGGAAGGCTACAGATGCTGCTTATCAGGGTAAGCTGGAAATGAGCTTCCTTAGTCCTCAGAGATGCGCATGTTCATTTGGGTCTTGTTGAGACCTGTTCAGGAGGATTTTCTTGACCCTAGGAGTTGGAAAGAAAGGTTACGTTCATTTTCCAGCACTGCGTTTGTTACAGGGCAAAATGCAAACTTCTGAGAAGGGAACAAATTCTCTAGAAAAGGTGTAAGAGGAAGCAGGATTAGCAGGGAGCTGTCTGTTACAATGTCAGGCTTTTCACCCCTGCAGTTTTCCCTGTAGTTTTACTGTTGTCCGAAGGTACTTGTTCTCAATGTTTAATCTGCTCAGAATTCTTCGGGCAGTTCAGTGAACTAACCTAGCAGTGGTGGGAGGTGGTGAATACCCAGCTGCTGCAGAAATCTGCAGTCCAAGTGCATTACCCAATGCCAGTGTTACCATAGAATCACAGAACGGTTTGGGTTGGAACGGACCTTAAAGATCACCCAGTTCCACCCCCTGCCATGGGCAGGGACACCCTCCACTAGACCAGGTTGCTCCAAGCCTCATCCAGCCTGGCCTTGGACACTCCCAGGGATGGGGCATCCACAGCTTCTCTGGGCAACCTGTCCCAGTGCTCCCCACCCTCTCCGGGAAGAATTATTTGTGAACTGAGCCTAGTGGGGTGTAAGAAATTCCCACAGTATAAGTTGTTTTCTTAAGGTTCTTTAGGATAAAGTCAGAAGTAACTCTGAGGGGCTATCCCAGTTGGATTCATGGAATCTCACCCTTTTTTTCCGTTCTCTTCCAGCTCGTCAGGCCATAAAGAATCCGCCGCGACGACTGACGGGTGTGATGGTTCGCTCCCCTGCAGGCTCAACCTCCCCGGGGGGAGACTATGCCCTGGGAGATCTGTCTCAGCCCGCTGTGGACGAGGCCGGTCCGGGGGTAAGGATGCTTCCCGTGGTAAAGGGAAAGACCAGCTTGGAACACGGGGCTCTGCGTCCGTCACGGATGAGGAGCCTGGGGAGAAGCCCTCGCCGTGTTTTGCAGACTTTTGGCTGTGGTAGTGCTGTAGTGTGGTTGATGTACAGTGCTGCTCGAGATAGCTGTCCTCTTCGCTGTCTGTGGTGATCAGGTGCCTGGATCAAAGCCTGTGTAGGGGCATCTTGGGGTTGGCCAGGCGGTCTTCCGTGTGTCCTGGGGAGCGGCACTGCAGGGCAGGGAAGGGTGAAAGCATACGCCTGGAGTAGGTGTAGCGAGTGAATGGAGCAGGTGTCTGTGGTGTGCTGGATCAATGCTCTTGGGGGAAGGAGCAAGTGGGGCTAGTCCGTGTGGTGGAGTGCGGCTTTGAACAGTGTGGTTTTTCTCTTTCTCAGGTCACTCCAGGGACATTGCCCAGCACCCCAGTTGCCTCCTTCATTGGAATCCCTGACACCCCTCCAGGCTCTGCTCCCCTGGATGCCCCCATGACCCCAGTCACTGATGATTCACCCCAGAAAAAGATGCTAGGACAAAAAGCAACTCCGCCTCCTTCCCCTCTGCTCTCAGAGCTGCTGAAGAAGGGCAGTCTCCTGCCCACAAGCCCCAGGCTGGTATGGAGCTCTCTGCTCATATATGCAAGCGCACAAACAATTTGCTCCAGACTCTCCCACTGAAAAAGGGGGAGCTGCAAAGGCTTTTGAAAACACACAGTTTTTGTGAGAGTCCCATCAGAAGTGATATCTGAGAAATGTAGTTACCCCTGTGAGCCACAGAGGTGGAACCCTTTCCCGGCAGTGCTGTGAGTGCAGGACTGCAGGAATCAGCACATAGGACTGGCCATCTCCCCTCAGTCGTAAGGAGTTGCAGGTTTTGCTGGAGTAAATTGTTCTCCCCAGAGGAGGGGGCGTGTTAGTTGGCATCATCCCAGGCGATTTCCATGGAGGTGTTCTTGGTGGTGTCTTCTTTGTGCTCACAATTATATTCTGGTGGAAAGTTGAGTTTCAACATTTCTAATGGTTCTTAGGAGTAGGGAGCCCTTTAGTGGGGTTTATGGCCAATACTGAAGTGCTTCAGCCTTCTCGTAGTTGCAGGCAGTTATTAAAATCACTGGGATGACAGGCCGCTTTGACCCTTGTGGTGTCACTGACTGTGGAAGTCTTAGGAGGGCGACTTGCTGACCCTGTTCCGAGCCCAGGCTGAAAATAGCCTGCCCGTGGCACCAGTGCCCTGTGTTAGCGCCTGTGTGGTGGAGTAGGTGTGTTGCTGTTGACTGGTTTTCTTTAACAGTCAGATACGGGGTCTTTTCCATTTGTTATCTTAGGTAAAAGTTCCACGGGTTCTGTGTTTGCAGGGTGCAGTGTCACGCAGGGTGGAGCAAGGAAAGATAATGGCTGTGGAAGGCTGGGTTTTCTTTGTGTCGATAGGAGTGTTTTATCTGCTTCAAGGTCTGTCACAGGTTTACCGGCTGTGTTTACCTTGATGGAGTTACTTCCCATCTTGGTGCTTCAGTTTCCCTCAGTTCAAAACAAGAGATAATTCCATGCCATCTCAGGGGGCAGGGAGAGTGGTATCTGTAAAAGATTGTGAGGTCCTTGAACAGAGGAACTGAGGTAGAGCAAAGTAGGTGTTTGGCCTGACTTCAGAGGAAGGTGGCACTGCAGCTGTGTTGCAGCTGACGAACAACTGCTGGTTCCAGACTGTCTTGTTGTGCACTTGCATAAGGGACCTCAGGCAGGGACTGGGTTGAACAGAAGGCACAGAAGAAACACTGAGACAGCAAATGATGGACATATTCATGGAGGTGCATATCTGGCAGAGAATCACTGATGTGACCGTTTCTCCAGGAACTTCAGTTGTGTTTTCCTTTGGCAGGTTGGTGAAAATGAAATGACAGTGGCTTCTGGTCACATGAACAGCTCAGGAGTCCTGCTGGAGGTAGGAAGCGTCCTTCCAGTGCTGCACAGCGGGGAAATGCAGTCGGCACCTGGTGCTGTCCCTGCATCTCCTGCTGCTTCAGGTAACTCGAGATTCCCTGTACAGTTCTCCCTCCAGATGTACCTTCAGACTGTTGTGTGAATTCTCTTTGGAGAGGGATGAAGGACATCTAGCCTGGCTGGTTCTGGGGCTTCTTTAGGAGTTGTATTCCTATTTCTGTACCCCTGTACCTCTCACCCCTACTGTTTTTGAAGACACCAATCCTTACAGAAAAATGAATGCCTTGATCTAAAATGACGGAAACAATCAGACTTGATTCGATCCTGGTCCTTGCTGTCTGGTTTTTTGGGTTTGTCACTGGCTAATCCCAAGCATTTCAGTGTGGAACAAAAGGGTTAGTTGGCTGGAACTTGGGGACAAATTGGTCTGGTGTCTGATTCCCGATGTGTCAGACTGCAGCTCCCTGTGAATCTGGAGAACTTGTGTGTCTCAGCTCTGCTTGTGCTTGGAGGTCTGTGGGGATGAGACCACGGTGGACTCTGAGCTGCGGAGTGAGTTCTGCAGAACAGGGGGTGAGGGGGACAGTGCAGGTCTTTGTGTTGGGCCTTGCCAGAACAGCCTGCCTAGGGTGAAGTTTCTTCTCAGCTCATGCTAACCACTGGTTTAGTCACATTGTCTGCAACTGAGGGTTCATTGCCATTCATCTATATACAAATGAACAATCTCGCTTTCCTTATCCGTGTCTGTTCTTCAAGACCTGTTAATTTGGTCGAGACAGTTCAGAAAATTCAGTTGGAAGTTACAACTGAGTGGCAACCTCAGATATAAGAGGAATTCTCCAGGAAAGACCTTGCAAAGAGATCCCCTCTGTTCCCTTCTAGCTCCTTGGTGACTGTTTGTCTTGGCTTACCTCGTGTGGCTCTCTCAGTGCTGTTTTTTCAGATTTCCCGTACGTGTATTGGGATGAGCCTCCGGAAGGGCATCTCTCTGCATGTGTGGCTTAGCCTGCCTGGCCCTTCCATTGAATGCAGGGTCCCATAGCCTGTCTCGGACTCCACGCGCAAAGGAGTCGTGCATTTTTGGTGCCGGTTCTCTGTGTAGCTTTTGGGACCGTTTATAGGTACCTCTCGGTGTCTTTTCCCAGAAGAAGCCACCAGACAGTGAAGAGCCCCGTTGGTGGCTTTGTGGACTTCAGTGGTGGCTGCTTCTTGCTCATGTGCTTTTCCCTTCTACTCTCTGTTAGGTGCTCCTACGCTTTCCCGGCTTTTAGAAGCTGGTCCTGCACAGTTCACCTCACCTCTTGCTTCCTTCTCCGCTGTTGCCAGCGAACCTCCAGCTAAGCTCCTGCCACCCCCCGTAGAGCCTGTGCCCCAGGCAACCATTGTCATGATGCCCGCGTTGTCAGCACCGTCCGTTGTGCCACCAGCTGCAGCTCCAGAAAGCGTAGCCACAGGTGCGTTCCTGAACTACGCACTCGTAGGTCGTGCACTGCTGGAAAGCAGAACTTCCCTTGGGATCAGCACCCAGCGAGCTCTGAGCTGGCCTTTCGTCCCCTCGGGCTCGCCATCCTTGCTGGAAGGATGGTTACGGCTGGGTGCTGGAGACAACAGATGGTTTTAAACAGGATTTGCTGGGTGGGGGCGGGGGTGCTAAGGGTATGTTGCTGGATTGTGGTTCAAGGGCCAGAATCCCGCTTTTTCTGTCCTGTGGGAAACCAAACCCCTATTTGTTCTTTATTTTCCGAAGCCACGCTGTGGTGGGTGGACCTGGGATACTGGTGGTTGGTGCTTGGTCTTATCCACTGCAGTGTTTGTTTATGTGGGCTTGACTTCTCCAGGCTGGTCTCTGATTGTCGCTCTCATCCTTGTGCAGTGAGCCAGCCAGAAGCCTGCGTTTCCATGGAGGCAGTGTCTGATTCCCATACCGTGACAGTGTCCATGGACAGCAGTGAAATATCCATGATCATTGATTCCATCAAGAAAGAGTGCCTGGGTTCTGGGGCTGGCAGCGCTGCAGGGTCTTCCAAAGATCACTGCATGGATGGGAAAGAAGACCTGGATTTGGCTGAGAAAATGGATATTGCAGTGTCCTATACGGGGGAAGAGCTGGACTTCGATACTGTTGGAAACATTATAGCCATCATTGAGGACAAGGTAAACGGGCAGAGCAGGGTGCCGGTGCCTTTTGCTCCACATCCAGTTAGGTTAATCGGAAGCGATTAGTGTTTGCCGATTTAGTTAGCGCAAACAAGCCAGGAATGACTATTCCAAAACGCACATTCTCGCCATCATTGTCCAGATCGGTAGAACACCACTGCTCTAGTCTGCCACGTTTAGCCTGGTGCTCCCCCTCACGGGGAAGGAAGAAAGCTCTTTCTTCCTCCTGTGGGTAGGGTTTGGGTCACCTCTCTGGCAGACAGATGGTCGCTGCTTGCAGCGTACTTCGCAGGAGTGCTGTGTTTCTGAAACAAGCTCCGCAGGAGACTCCGCAGATGCGAGTCTGGCTGTGAAAGGCGACTTTGCAAACCCAGTACAGCGGGTTGGCCACAACCGTCTCGTTACCAAATAACATGAACTCTTTTTTTTAATCCCTCTTTCTGACCTCGGCCTGCACTGCTGTGTGTTTTTTTGGCAATAAAGGTGGATGACCACCCTGAAGTCCTGGATGCGGCAGTTGTTGAAGCTGCTCTGTCTTCCTTCTGCGAAGATACCGATGATCCTCAGACTCTGCCCGGCCCCTGGGAACACTCAATTCGTCAGGAGCACGAGAAACAGGCCCAGATACCCCAAGTGTCTGTGACTGTGAAGCAGGAGAGACTGGAGTGTGAGGAGCCAGAGGCCAAGGGAATTCGAGACCTGATGGGCATCGGAGAGCTGGGATCAGAAATAAAGACAGAACCTGCAGAGCAGGAGCAGAATCAGCTGGGCCCTGAGGAAACCATACCAGCAAGCGGAAGAGTGACCGAAACACCAGAGCTTAGAAGTCAAGAGATAGAAGAGGATCAAAGAGCAGCTGTAGCAGCAGGAGAGACTTCTGAAATTGAGATAGAATCGGCCAAGGGAGAAGATGCGGTGCACAATACAGTGAAGACAGAGGTATGTGAGCTGAGAGGCTGTCTGGAACTGGTGTGGGGAAAGCAAGGAGCAGTTGTGGCAGGTAGGAGAGGAGTGTAGAGGAAGGATGACTGCTGGGTTGAAGGTGACCCTTCAATGAATGTGCCTGTTTTCGTGGTAGTCATGCTGCTGAGCCGTTCGATCTGCAGGGAAGCTCTCTGCTTTAGGCAGTACCTTTGTGTATCTCCCCCCACCCACGTGCAGAATTGCTGTTGGGAAGGTGCTCAGTGAACTTCATTGCCTTGAGTTAGGTTAGGGTGAGTGAGATGTGCCCACACCTTCACTGGAGTAAGCTGACACAAACGTCTAGATTTGTGCATTTCTCTTCCCTCCAGACCCCACCTGATGATGATTCATCCCCTCCACAAGTCCCAAATGTGAGTGAAGACTCCTCACAGGCTGATGTTCAGCACAAATTTGAGCTGTCAGGTAACTTAATTCAGCTAGGAAATCTTTTACATGCAACATTATTAGCTGGATAGTTGTCAGTGATCTGGTTCAGGTTTTCTGGGGAGGAGGGAGAAGAGGTATGTGTAGGAACAGTGGTAATTACCGCAGGACAGCAGGCTTTGGTGCAGGAACTTTTGTAGGAAGACTGCTTTGGAGGATCAACCGTTCTGCCTTTCTTTCTTTCACAGAGTCAATGAAGGAGGAGGCCCAAGTCCTGTTTAGGAGTCAGATGAAGGTAATTCTGGGTTGGCTGTAGTCATCTTGGGTTTATTAGTAACATCTCACTGCTGCTGCTTCCTGGCTCCCATCTGCTGAAAAGCGAAGCTTGCGCTCAGATTTCTGCACGCAGAAGTAGGCAGTCTGCACTTGGAGCTGAAGGGAGATTGCTTCGGGCGCTACCAAGCTGTGTGTGTTTCTGTGTTTGCGGGGGGAGGCAGGGCAGGGTAGAGTGACTAGGAGTTTGTGGAAGTGCCTGTACCGTTGTCAGCAGACGTAGCAAAAAAAAAAAATCACTGTGCTTGCTGAACCATAGTTGCGCTGGAGGCTCTGGGTTGCCGCTGTAGCTGGCTGTGCAGACTCATGAACTCTGTGTTTCAGGATGGGCAGGGTGAAGAGGACGATGAGGATGGTGCCAGCGAGGCTGCCAGTTTGGAAGAACCCAAAGAAGAAGATCAGGGTGAGGGATACCTGTCCGAGATGGATAATGAACCCCCTGTGAGTGAGAGCGATGATGGCTTCAGTGTCCATAATGCACCTTTACAGTCTCACACGCTAGCCGACTCCATCCCCAGCAGCCCAGCCTCCTCGCAGTTGTGAGTATCAGCGGAGCGCTCAGGCACGCAGGTGCAAATCCCAGCCTGTTTTGTGGAGGGAGCGTAGGATTCTCACTCCTGTTTTCCTGACTGACTGGGTCCGAAGGGGGAATGTGTTGATGGTTTGTCTGGATCTCCTGGCTTACAAGTGCAAGTGTGCAGACAGCACCAGAGTACCAGGTCCCTTTCTTTTCCTTCTTGTCTTCGGCGTGGATTAGCGTAGGCGTGTCAAAGGCAAAACAAAACATAAGGGTCCTGCTCTGAGGGAGTATGCAGCCTCCTGAAGGAAGTCCTGTTCTCTTCCCAGCTCAGTGTGCAGTGAGGACCAGGAAGCAATACAGGCTCAGAAGATCTGGAAGAAAGCCATCATGCTAGTTTGGAGAGCAGCAGCTAATCACAGGTGAGTTTGATGTCTTGAGAACTGGAAGAAATCAGTGACTGATCCCAGACTCCACTCTCCCACCTCGGAGCCTGATCTGCCTTGGTACCAGGAGATGACGAGTCATATTGTTACTGGGAGCAGACAAATAAGCGTGAGAGCACAAAACAAATACCAGCAAGGATGGGTCACTAAAGGGACTCCTTCTCTCTACAGGTACGCCAATGTCTTCCTACAGCCTGTGACTGACGATATAGCACCAGGCTACCACAGTATAGTGCAGAGGTGAGTCTTAGCAGCATTTAGTCATTAGAACTCTGTATCTTTGCGTATTTGTGTAGGGATTTCTGGCAGAAACAATGTAGTTTTTGGCTGCTGTGCAGACTGCAAGACTGGGAAAATCACATTTTTCTGGCATGATTCAGTCAGAAACAGGTTTCCCCTAGAAAAGGGTCATCTTCAGTAACAGATACGTGTCTTTACATAGCCCTGTCTTTGAATGAAGTACACTGACTTAGAACATTTTTTTATCAGGAAGGTGGTATGTGACTGAGTTGTTTTCTCCCAGTTTCTGTCCAAGAGTAGGGTGTAGTCTTTCAAATTCCGAAGACCTGTCTTCTTTAATCAGCATTTTTTCCTGTCCCAGCAAGTGGACTCTTCTGGAAAAATTACCAGAGTCCCCTGCTAGCCCCTAAAACCTCTCCTAAACAGTTCAATGGCTGCGACTCCTCAGTGTCTCCTTCAGTGACACCTGGAGAAGGCAAAGGCCTTTCCTGAGGCATCTGTCATGCCGTTGTTACGGTGTGTCTTGTGACCCGAGGCCTTGATACTCAGGAACACAGCTGTGTGGGGCAGACCCTGTTTGGCTCAGTTCTATAGATGGCCTCACTGGGCATGTTACAAACACGGGGCTGTTCACGAAAAGAGTGGGGAAAGGGTTAAATATTTCTGTTGCTATTTTGGCTGCATTTCTTTCCCAGGCCAATGGATTTATCTACCATCAAGAAGAACATTGAGAATGGGCTGATACGAACCACAGCTGAGTTCCAGCGAGATATTATGCTGATGTTTCAAAATGCAGTTATGTACAACAGCTCCGACCACGACGTGTACCACATGGCTGTGGAGATGCAGCGAGATGTCCTGGAGCAGATCCAGGTAAAGTACTGAGCTGAGGCCAGCGCAGGACGGAACATCTACCTCGGTCCAGACTTCTGGATGTAAGACCACAGTTTGCTCAGAGTGTCCTGGAATGAAGCAGTCCCATCTTTTCCTGCGTCTCTCCTGTGCTGGCACAAGTGTTTGTGGGGAACTAGATTGTGGATAGGTTAAAACCAGTGCAGCAAAATGATTTTTAGGTTCGGCTCAGACCAATTGCAAATCTCGTTTCCTTTAGGGAGATGCTTAGGCCAGCAAGAACCAGGGTGTGGTTCAGGGACAGAAACAAGCAACAAGAACGGTGAATGATGGGGGATGCGGCTGCTTCCTTCGGTGGCTGTGCTGGTTTATGCTGGTAGAAAGTGTACATGAAACTGTCCTGTGAATATGTGCCGTTTACACTTTCTTGTGAAGAAGAATGTCCCAACCAGCAGGGATAACAGAGTTGGAGCTGGGGTTTTGTAGTTCCTCAGGACTTGTGGCTTCTGAGGTAAATGGGGGAACTTATTCTGAGCAGCAGACAGGGAACTGAAACTGCCTCTGACCCAGTCATTCCCAGCCTGTGGTTTGTGATAGTTAACTGACATCTGCTCCCTGAGCTTGTTTTGCCTGATAATCTTAAGAGTGTGGTTTTCTTGCAGCAATTTCTGGCCACACAGCTGATCATGCAGACATCGGAGTCGGGGATCAGTGCAAAGAGCCTGCGTGGGCGAGACTCCACTCGCAAGCAGGATGCTTCGGAGAAGGTGAGTGCGCTGCACCCTGTGGAAGGGCAGTTGGTATCTTTTGAAGAATCCCAAGATACTGCATGTAGTTCCCATACCAAACACAGGCAGAATGGAGTGTTTTTCATTGCAGTGGCTCCAGCATCTTCCTGCAAACAAATTTTTCTTTGGATGTGTCCGTTGATGAGATCTCAGCTCTGGAGCTGTACATCATCCCAGAGCCAGGTCTTATCTGTAATCCCAGTGGTTCTGTTACCTGTTTTTAACAACAGGCGATGAAAACTGTAGGGAAAGGAGCAGAGTATCGGAAGAGGTGTGATGTGGCAGGAGGGTGAAGGCGTAGAGAATCAGATGACTAGTCTCTGCTGTGTTCTTCGCTTCCTAGTCAGGTGTTTAGCACCAGGGAATCACCCCAGTCTGGTTTGCTGTGTAAAACACACCAGAGAACTTCTGACTTCCGTGCTGATCTGAACTAATAGCAATGTAGGTTCGGTTGGGTTTATTTTCTTCTGTAAAGACATGCCGAAACTCGATTCTGTGATCTCAAGTGCTCTCAGCTGGCGCACACGACGCTGTGACAGCAAGGACTGCCGGCTTCATTCTAGTGGCAGCTGCGCAGCGCAGAAGTTGCTTGATAGACCAGGCCTTGCCATGGCTGAGGAGGAAATATCCTTTTCCTAGCATTCTGGCTCTCGCAGTATCCCTCTTTTGTCCGTTTTTATGTTCTGCTGCATAAGACTGATGCCATGCGGGAAGGGGAGCGGGGCACGTGTTTCTCTGCTCATGTGTGGGCTCAGTGCTTCTGTGTGGTGTGTGCGTTTCCGTATCTGATAAGTCCTTCTGTTTGGCCTTTTAACAGGACAGTGTCCCAATGGGCTCTCCTGCCTTCCTTCTCTCTCTCTTTGTAAGTATTGAAAGGCTCCGGCGGGTACTGCAGTACTGCTGGCAGCGTGCTCTGCTCCTTGTCTGGGTGATCACTGCACTGTCACAGCATCCTTCGCGCTGCAGCGGGCTGTGTTTGCCTTGGGGGCTGTACAACCATGGTCATTAGAGAAGAAACATCTCAGTCCCTTATTCTGAGCGTGGGTGAGTGGGAGGGGCTTCAGTCTTTTTTTTTCTGGTTCCAAGTGTTCTTGTTTTTTCATCTGCCTTTGCTTTTTTCCACAACTTCTTTCCTGCTTTCTTTCCATGTAAGCGGGAAGACAGACCAAGCGGTGCGGTACTATAGTTCCTCCATCTCTCATGTTTATACAGTTGCCCCTTCTGCACGTTTGAGACAGTACAAAGGGTTTGGGGAAAGTGAGGAGTCAGCTGTGTACTCCTTTATCATTCACGGTCCAGAAAGGAAATAAGATACTCCCCAGAAGTGCCTTGCTCCGTGCCTGTGGTGATCTGGAAATGTTTGGAAAAATACTCCCTCCAGGAAACCCCAAGTGTCTGTGAGTTGCGGGGAGGAGAGAGGAGAGGAAGATGGAGAGTTGTTTTTTTCTCTCGCATATATCTAAAGACAGAGGAGTACTCCAGGAGAGTCAGCATGTCAGCCAGAGGGAGAGGGCAGCGGATCACAGGAAGCTCTCAGCTCGCCTTCTGCTCATGGAAAGGAGCTGTGCGGAGAAACTAGGGAGCTAGTGCCAGGGTCACTCAACTGGAGGAGCACTTCCCATAGGGATCAGCAGCTGATAAGGTAGGTTAGTCAGCAGTTTCCTCTTCCCATCTTAAGAGCCAAGCTAGAATCTGCCGCTTAGGAGAAAGCCTGCGCTGTGCAGGCCCCAAAAGCGATCTGGGCGAGCACCTTGTTGCCTCTCTCTGCCCTGGCTGCCAGCGGTGCACAGACACGCTGCAGATCCCAGCGCCTGTGCTGTGTCCAGAGTGGATTGTAGGTAGGTCTGCAGGCAGGCCTCCCCAGGCCTTCTTAGGAGAGCTACCCCCCTCCTGTTCGGAAGCATGAAAAGTTGTAGGGATGCGCAGCTCCTTCCCTCCGAGCGCTGGAGGAGCGGCGTGGTGCCCGGGGTACCGTAACTCTCTCCGTTTGCCTTGTCACTAGGACGGTGGCACCAGAGGGCGTCGCTGTGCCATCGAGGCCGACATGAAGATGAAGAAGTGATGCTGCGGGCGGGCAGGAGACGCCAGCACCTGCCGGCGGGCGAGCAAGACCCAGTTAACAGCTGCCGGGGGAGGAAGAAAAGCTGCAGGTCCATTCCTGGCACCCTGGCCACCTTCTTCGCTTGCCCCTCTGGAAAGCAGTGTCTCATCGGAGTGTGTAACCCAAAGAAACTTCCCTGGAGGGGAAGGCTGGCCCCCCTGCCTGTTTTAGGGCAGTCGTCTTGGGCTTCATCAGTGTTCTGGTGTTAGCTAGCAACTGGTGGCTCGTATGTACTGTAATGTGAAGTGTACAGATTTTTACTAGTGATGTGTAAATGTGTATGTATATTAAAGTCTGGGAACAAGTCCAGCGTGCGGTGTGCAGTTACTGAGCAGCGCAGCGCTCTGCACTGAGGAACCGGGTACCGTGCAGGGGTGCACACCTGCCTTGAGGGTTGTATCTGCAGGTACTCTGCCCGGTAACAAGCGTGGCAGAGCTTTGACGTTAACGGCCTGTCTCTGATGGTGGGAGTGTTGCGTAGTGCTTGGATGGAGGGGAAGATTCCCTGCTTGTGTAAGAATATGGCACTGTGGTGATGAAACAGGAGATCTAACCATGAGAAGTTAAATACTGCAGCCCTCTTGGAGCTTCCCTGAAGCGACCGATGTATTGGAATGTTCTTGAAAGATTTGTGAAGGGTCCACTAGCCAGGAGTGGAAATCTCTGATCCCAGCAGCTGTAGGCGTGCCGGTACCTGGTTCCTCATCTTGGCTTGTGCACTGTTCTCTCCTGGAAACGGCAGTTCTTTTCCTCAGCAGTGTGGGTGCTTAGCTGAGGTTTAAGTTCTCTGACAATTTTCAAGTTGCCTTACTTTCTGCTCGTATGACCTGTGAGATGAATTGTGTGTATTTTCTGCCCCCATGGCCTCCCGGGGAAACAAACAACCGAACAAAATCCACTTTATCCTTCCTGCTGCTTGCAGCAGCTGGGAGTGGTCTGCGCTTCGTGCGGCGTGCACGGGGTGCAGCTTTCTGCCACGCAGGTTGCGAGAAACTGAGTCACTGCGATTAAGACCAGAGGGATTGTTAGTTTACCTGGTGAGAGCTCTTGATTTTCACAGGTTCCGTGTTGGAAGTGGTTGTGCCTGCTCTGTTGAGTCTCGTGTACGGCTGTGTTTCCACCAGGAGTCACTCTGCTGATGCTAGAGGTGTAGAATTCTTTGGTTGGCTTGCTGGATAATTGCCCTTCGCTACTGAAACCGGGGAACAAAGTTCTGATTTGAGTTTTTATGTCCTCAGTTTCCAGGGATTGCAGTTTGTTGATTACATAGCACAAAAAGTTACCGGGTTCTTTGGTTTTCTGGTATTTGATGGAGTAATTTCAGCTGGGGACAAACATTTAGTAGGGCCTGTAGCAACAGGACAAGGTGTAATGGCTCTAAAGATAGAAGGAAGACGTTTTTTACCATGAGGGTGGTGAAACTGGCACAGGTTGCCCAGAGCGGCTGTAGATGCCCCATCCCTGGAAACATTCAAGGTCAGGTTGGACGGGGCTCTGAGCAACCTGGTCTGGTTGAAGGTGTCCCTGCTCCTTGCAGGGGGCTGGACTAGATGGCCTTTACAGTGCTTCCAGCCCAAAGCAGTCTGTGATTCGAAGTTGGAAAGGACCTCTGCGTGTTCGGCTAGTCTAACCTGCTGCTCAAAGCAGGGCCAGTTTCCAAGGTAGACGGGTTGCTTGGAGAAAATTTCCAAGGATGGAGATTCCCTAACACCTCCGGACAACGTGTTTCAGTGCTTACCCACCCTCGTGGAGCAGATGTTTTCCTTCTCTCCAGTCTGAATTTCCTTTGGTGCAGCTTGTCTTCACTGCCTTCTCTCCTTTCACTGTTGGCCATGAGTAAGAGTCTGGCTCCGTCTCTAACACCTCTGCCCTGTCTTTGTCCGTGTTGAAGAATTCCAGTTGCAGCACATGGCAGGACCTTGGTCATGCCCACTAGTAAGTTGCTTTCAGTATGGAAAGCGTTGCTGTTCGTTCCTGTGCTTGGTTTCTGCTCTTAACCAGGTGTTTTTCCCTCAGAGCCTTTTCTCTCATGACATTTTAGTAGCCTTTAATGAAGTTTAAGATCTTTAAGAATCTAATATATGATTTTCCGTACAGAGCTCCATTGCCTCTTTCCCAATTCATCATCTTCTGCTCCGACTACTAACTCTGTTCTTCCTAATACTTTGTTCTAATGTGTCTAGCACAGAGCTAAGCCTTGTGCTGCATCTCCCAACATCCACCCTTTGGCAGACAGATAATAAAAGGTGCATCTTCCCATTTTTCTTCTGCTGTGGCTAACTTGAATGGCAGGTTACAGGGCATAGGTTGGCTCACGTTAAGTTTCTTTAGGATTCAGGAGTGAATCCCAGTGGGTTCTGAGGTTTACTCCCTCCCTCAAATTGTTCTAAAGCCTCCCCTGTTGACATTTTAATTGGAAACGGTTTCTCAGACTCATCCCAAGTCTCGTGTGATCTCCGCTGTGGCAACTGCTGATAACGATGACTCATTTGGTTTTTCCAACTGGCCCTGTTTTCTGCTGAGATGTTTGGCACTGATGGTGCGTCATCCCCACTGATCATCTGGCAGCTCTCTGCTTCTGATGGTTTTGATGAAGTTTGTTGTTGTTATTTGCTTTTATGTCTTTAGCAAATTGTTCTTCAATTCTTTTCTTTTTTTTTTTTTTTTGCCTTTTTTATGGGTTCTACATTTCATTTACTGGAGTTCAGGCTTTTATCATTTTTCTTGTTTTGACACGTAAAGATCCTTTCAAAGGCTTTCTTTTTCATTTCTAACAGCTTTTTCTCATAGCGGCGAGGGTTGCGCAGCGTCTGATCTCTGCAGAGCGAACTAAAGCGCTCCAATTCGATAATGATTCCTCGCTGGTGACTTCTGTGGCCGGCGTAATTAAGAACTGTCAGGCAGTTCTTAATTAGAAGTTGAAGCGTCTATCTTTTTGTCCCTTATTTTTACACGGAATTGGTGTGGAGCTAAGCAGTCAGTGATTATTTCACTCGTCCCTCTCTTGCACTAACGCTGCTGTTCTGCTCCCTGGCATCTTGAGTCTTCCAAGACTGAGGAAAACTGAGCGTAAGGCTGAAGGTCTTTGTAATGGATGCTTTTGCCCGAGTTCCCTGGGCTTCAAAGTGCTCACCCCTCTCGACCGGAGTACAGAAAGATGATCGCAAGTGGTTGGATGACCCTAGGCTAAGGCTTTTCCGTTCTTCAGCTGAGCTGGCTGGTGCCGCACACGCGGCCAGCGCTGCTGATGGTGCCGGGAAGCGCCGTAGGCGTGGGGTTACCAGGTGAAATCGCAGTTTGCCCAACACCGTGCGCTGGAAGCTGAGAGCGGGTGATGTTATCTCTTACCTCATCACGGTTCATCTGCCTCTGCTGAAGTTAACTTTGAAAGAGGTTTCAGAAGGCTGGCCTTTTGGATCCTAGCTCTGCTTGTAAGTTCATAGCGTAAGCAAGCAAGTTTTTGTATCCCAAACCCAACGGTTTCCTTCTTTCTCCCAGTTACGCAGCGTAAGCTGTATGTGTAGCTCTGCCAGCAGTCCCGAGAATGCGAAAGGAAGTCAGGGAGAAGTGTGCTTGTTCGAAACTCTGGGAAAAATTGGGTTGTACATAATTAACTGAAAACTCTAAAGACACTGCTGATTAATGCACAGAATTCTCCATAGGTACAGCATGCAGGCAGCTGGGTCAGTGGCAAGATACAGGTTTTTCTAAGAGCCCTTTACTGTTGTTACTGTGACTCCGCGAGCAATTCCCTGGACTTGGGGAGATGGTAGTGGACTCGTGCAGTAGAAGACGCTTAGGCATGGACTAATGAACAGAGGTTAAAGGAATGGTTTCTTCCTTCTTGAGTGAATGCTAACTTCTATTTGCTGAAATTAGCACAACTGTCCCCTGTCAGCGTGGGACTGTGCGTGGTTATATTTCTTCTGGCTCAGATGCCACCATCCAGCTAAATCACATCTGTCACTCTGCAGACAAAGCGTCTGTAGTGTTTGTAATGAGTTATTTCCAGTGTAAAACGTTCTCAGGGAACAGCAAATAGAATTTCGGTGAGCTGTCCTCGGAGTCACTGGTTTTTCACAACTGTCGGCGGCTCTGGAGCCCTGGCATGACTTGATTTGAGCTTGCTGCCTTCAGCACCCTAAACATCCGTCCCATACCCGACAAAGCCACATGCTCCTAACCGGCTGGGCCTCCCCCAGGCAGGGTGACCCACCACCCTCCGGGCAGCACAGCCAAAGCACCAGAAAAGATGAAATTCAGTTGCTCTGAAATGAGAGTTTGTGTTGCGGAGCCGCAGCCCTGCCGTGGGCTGTCAAGTGTGGGCTCACGGAGCCCTGCCCGTGCTTTGGTCTGTGTCAGGAAATGAGCGGGGCTTTGCGGTTCTGGGTCAGAGTACAAAGAAATTGCTGTCTGTCTCTCTTGTTTTTTTGCAGGGGGACCATGCCTGGATGTGGTGGGACTCTGAGACGGAGTCTCACAGCGAGTCAGAGAACAGTGATTTCCAGTCTCTTCTCAGCTGGGATTCAAGCTTGGATGTGGACGTGGGGAGCTGGAGGAATACTGAGGAGGTGGCCATGGGGGAGCTAGAGGAGAGCAGCCAAGAGGCAGACGGCGAGCTGGAGCTCAGTGAGCCTCTCTGGGAGGATGACAGTGAAGACTCCCAAACAGCTGAGAGGCCATGTGAAGACGACGGTCTTCTCCAGTTCTTCTCAGAGGTAGGGCTGTTTGGATGACAGGAAAGTGGGTGGCATAGTTCAGGCCCTCCTGAAACGTTGGGGTTTTCAAGGCCTTCACCGTCCCCGCACACGGAAACAGTCTGGAGGAGAAGGAGATGCCCCAAATTCACTTGCTCCCTGTTCCAAGCCTATCCCTTCCTCCCATTTAAAGCTGGCACTGCAGCCAGGCAGCTGCTCTGCCAAAACACAGCTCACCCTAAAGCACAGGGGTGTCAGTGAACTGACACTGTAATAATAACACAGGGCTTCATCAGAAGATGTTGCAAGGATTCCTAAAAATGGAAAGGCGTTCGTGAGCGAAAGCAAAAATAGCATCTGTGCCGCTTGTTTCTCTTCCTTTTGCCTTCACAGTTTGAAGCAATACATCTCTTCTGCAGGTAACCCAGATGATGGAACCTCTCTGCATTAGCAGCACAGAGTCATCACAGACTCAATGGGACTATTGTGGCTCTGAGAAAGAGGATAATGGGGAAGATGCGAGGTGCTGGGAAAAGACGGTGGGAACAGCAGTCTCAGGAGCAGAGGAGAGTCAACTACATGGCCTGGCAGAAGATGAGAAAGAACACTTCCTGGGAAGAGAGGTAGGGGAGAGGTGGTCCTAAGAGAGCCCCTTATCCCCCATGAGAGACAAGAGACAGTGAAGGAAATCAGCTCTAGAAGAGATGGGGAAGTCCCAGGTTCCAAGTGAGGGGAGATGAGGACGCATAGGAGGAGACAGCAGGGAAGGGAATGCAAAAAAAATGTATGGGGAGAAGGACGTTTTTTATGTATGGATTTGTATCTTTATGAACAGGAAGCTTGTTACAGATCAAACCCTCAGATGTGAGTTGGAGGAATTGCTCCTTGGGAGTGTAAAGGTGACTCATGAGAGCTGGCAGTCTGCTTTCAGGTTTAAGGCAAGACTGGAATACTTGCCTTGTTCTAATTGCTGTGTTACACAGCACACAGCTTGGCTGGTTTCAGGCCCACGTGGCTGTGATAGCAATAACCATCTGCCCCCGGAGACCGTCATGTCTTGGAAGCAGGCGTTGTCTAGCCTGGTTTACATCAGCCCCGCGTTTAGGGAGCTGCGGGCTCCCACCAGCCTGCGAGGTGCTGCTGGGACGTGTAATGTTTTTCCACAGTCAGATTTGTTCCCTTGCAAACTTGGACACTGGAGACGAATAACTTCCAGGGTTCTCACACTTCACCCGTTCAGCCGGGACAGGGTTATTCCCAGCAGTTCCCACGCGGTTCTCCCTGCGGTCAAAGCCAAACACAGCACGGTGCCCACTTTCTTCCTGAGGAGCGTGCTCCATGCTTCAGATCTCCTGGTGAGGAATTCTCAGCTGCCCCTGCACACAATCCCACTTCTGGACTCCAAAGAGCCTCTCTCCCTGCACCTCTCTAGCTGTACATTTCCTGGGCAAATCACTGCACCAACAGCACCGCGAGACTTCCTGGCTGAGTCTGCTCTGTCATATTTGTGTGGGAGTTTGTGAGGAAACAACCTTGTTGCACTCTAGGGGATCCTGTTATCTGTGTCTTGAGCTTGAGCCTGAGGCGGTCTTACCTCAGCTCCTGATTTCCCTCTGCATCCATGACTCTTCCCAGAAAAGCAGACAGACACAACCCTGGGCACCAGTCAGCTCCACAGTGTTTGTGGTGGCCAGAGGCGGTTATGATCCAGGAGCTCAGACCCAGCTGTTACTGGGGTGCTGGGCAGCACAGTGAAGCTCTGGCTGTGCTTTTCTGGGAAGAGTCATGGATGTAGAGGGCAATCAGGCTGGTTTAGCTGGCTGGAGTTAAAGCACGACACTGGATAAGGTCAATCATCATCCTCTAGAATAACAAGAGTGAGTCTAGCTCCCAGCTGAGACTGGATGCAGCAAGGGGGTGTGCAGCAGGCTGGCTTCTAGATAAAGAATTCAGGTGATAGGCTACCATTTTAGCCGTATCTCCCTTTTCCTCTGTGCCCTTCAGGACAAGACTCGGGAGACACCTGGAGAACAAGCTTTAGGTGAGCTGCATCCACAAGAGACAAGTAATCCGGCCCAGGATGGAGGTGATGGTGAAGGCACCTCAGCAGCCCCCGTGCTGGACTCCACAAGCCCTGCCAACACGCAGCTGTAAGTAGTTCGTCCTGCTTTCTTGCAGGCACAGCAGCGTTGCGTCCCTTGTCTGACATGAGAACAAGTGTGTGGTACGGGTCACCTCCAGGAAGCTGAGATAGCCAAGGAGAACAGGAGGGTAGCAGGTAAACTGTGCTACCTCTGTGGATCTACCAGCATTTTTGGGCATCGATCCTAAGCTGAAGCAAGAAGAGTGTAGATTAAATAAGAGGTTAAATGGAAAATACGTGTTTCCTCAAGGCAGGTAGGCCTTGTGTGAGTTGGGCATCGTGATTTGTCAGGCAGTGTCCAGTCCAGCTCTGGAGAGGCATTACCAGCCCCCTTTAGGCAGATGCAGGCCTGTCAGTCACGTGTGACCACCTGGGTTGCCTTTTGAAGGAAAAATGTGGGGTTTTGGCATGAGAAACTGAGTAAGAAAACACCTCAGTAAAGTTCTGAACTTCAGAGTAGCATTAGCTTTTCTATCCAACACAAGCCTGCCCTTTACAGCTGCTCAGCTCTTGTTCCTACCCCCTGCCCTGCATCTTCTTTCGTTCTGGATGTTCAGTTGTGCATGCAGATGCAGAACGCTTCCACCATCTCACCCTGAGAGGCTTTGCGTAGCTACAGCAAAGGATCTCTGAGCTTTACCCGCCTGGATGTGGTGGGTGCTAGCAGAATTGCCACCTCCTACTTTGTCTCGAGTGTGATCTGGCAATATATTCCCTCCACAGGGTGCAGCTGAGCTGGGATAGCCCCCTGCAGCGTTTTCTCTTCAAAAGAACTCTGTTGTCCATCTGGAAGATGATAGCCAGTCACAGGTATGGGGGAGCAAAGGGTTGGATTGACGAGGCTCCAGCAGACGCTGCCCTGAGTTCCAGCTCCTGCGTCACCAGGCCTTGTCCTCCACTCCGTGACAGCCACCACAGGCTGGCTTGTCTCTCCGTGGCTTTGCTTCTGGCTGTCCTCACAGCAAGAACAGCTGTGTGCTGCAGAGCTGCAGAGAACACTGCATTTCTATTTCCTCTGCTTAACATGGCAGGTCCCAAATGTTGCTTCCTGCACATCTGGCACAGCCAGCTTCAGCGGGGGGCTCAGCCTCCTCCCGTGCCGAGCCGTGCCAGCCACCGAACACCGGCTGTTGCTAATCGGCCGTGGCCCTCGTGGCAAGCAGGGAGAGGCAGGCGCTGGGCCGCGTTGCAATGCTGCCTTTGGTGGAGGGGCAGACAGATGTCATTCTTTGTGCTTTCCCTGTAGATACAGTGGCCCTTTCCTGAAGGCGGTGTCAGAGAAACAAGCCCCTGGATACAGGGACGTGGTGAAGAGGTGAGTTTGTGGAGTTGATTTCTCTCTGGGTTTTTTTTTCTGTCTTTGGTTTCCAAAAAGCCAGTGGAATGGGTTTCTTCCTCCACTTTCACAGAGTTTGGCTGTCACCAGCATCTCCCACTGATTTCTTTTATTAAAACTCCCTTCCAGGTGATTAGAACCTAGCAGCTTGCACCGACTGGTGCTGATAGGAATTGTGCCAGCCCTTCGCTGGCATTGCATGGCTGACTTACTCCAGGCACAGCTGTAAGCCCTGCCTGAGCAGGGCATTCAGCTTCTGCAGCTCAGCAGTCTCTTCTCCCCATACTGGAAGCGTGTGCCTCGATCCCTCTCCTCATCCATTGCTTGCTCCCCAGATGTTCTACTCTCGGTGGAGAAGTGGGTCATAAGAATATTTCCCAGAGCGATTAAGGGCATTTTTCAGAGCTGAATCACATTCTATTCTGGTCACAGTTGTCCTCTCTGCAGCCATTCATTTTCTCATTCTGTCAAAATAAGGGAAGTAATATTTATTCTCCGTCATGTTCCCCTTATCAGCGCTGCTATTTTTGCTAGTGGCACCATTCGGTGTTCAGGGGGTTTAATAGATCCCTATTTTAGTAACTTTTCTTTCTCCACCAAGACCTGGACCGACTTGATGAAGACTAATTACTAGAATCGCTCTGCTTGCCTTCTCTGGAGCTCAACATCACATTTTATTTTAGAGGTGACTGCTAATGACCTGCCAACTCGATTGGACAGCAAGTGTCGCATTGGCTGAACTTACTTTTGTCTGACTTAGAAGAAAAACATTTCTCGCTCCCCCTCTTTGTCCTGAGCAATAAAATTGATTGAAAATAGCTGTGCTTCCAGGGCCGTGCTGAAATGAGGATAAGCACCTTCATGCAGAGCCTGAAGAATGCCTGGCCCTGGGTTGCAGTTTCATTCTCCACCCGTCTGTCTTTTGTAGACCCATGGATTTAACCAGCATAAAGAGAAGACTCTCAAAGGGACACATTCAGTCCATGGTCCAGTTCCAGCGGGACCTCATGCTCATGTTCCAGAACGCGGTGATGTACAACAGCGTCAACCACCACGTGCACCGCATGGCCGTGGAGATGCAGCGAGAGGTCTTGGAGGAGCTGCAGGTGCTGGGTGAAGCCCTCCTGTGCTCAAGGGACAGGCTGGAGTGGGGCAGAAGGTAACAGGCCACGTCGGAGGCCTTTTCCTTTTGGAGCCGTGTTGCCTCCCTGGCTCAGGAGGTCAGCGGGCGCTCCGGGGATGTGCTGACATTGGAGCTGTAGCCTGTGGCAGACGCAGTTATCCCCCAGTGATGCCTGCCATGGGGATGGGGCACGGAGCAAAGCCATTTCTAGGAGGGCGCTGGGAGGAACACCTCCTTTCTTCCCCGGGAAGAGCAGCAGTTGCAGCCCTGCAGTGAGAAAAGGCTCCCAGGGCTGGAAAAAAGGGGGAGAGGTTATCCTCGCCGGGATGAAGCGGGGCGCAGCCCGGTGCGGGTGGCCGGCTGCACACCGGGGCGCTGCGGCAGAGCGCGGGGGCCGCTGCCGTCCCAGTCCGCGGCACCTGGGGCTGGGGTCGGGTCGAGCGCCCCCGCCCCGCGTCGCCTCAAGCCGGGAGGGCAGCTGTAGCCCCGCCGTGCCAAGGGCAGCCCGGTGAAGGCCCGTGGGGACGGGTTATCCCCGCGTGTCTGACCCCCCCCGGGGGCGGCCCGGAGCCCACCGGGCGGCAGGGCGCCACTCGCCATTGGCTGGTGGGGTGGGCGGGCACTGCCGTGGGGGGCGGGCACCGATTGGCTGAGGGGGATGTTGGTGTCGCCGCTCGTGCCGCGCGTGCCCCGGAAGCGGAAGCGGGCCGGTGACGGGCATGGCGCGGGATAAGGAGCCGGAGGTAGCGGCGGAGGGAACCCCCGAGCGCTCGTACCGGGAGCAGCTCGAGTACCTGAACCCCATCGCCCAGCCGCTCGCTTCCCGCAAGCTGACGCGGAAGCTCTACAAGTGCATCAGGAAAGGTCCGGCTGGCGGCGGGGGCCGGGGGGGAACCGGGAGGGACGGGGCCGGGCCCGGGCCGTGGCGGCGCAGCCCCCTCACGGTGTGGTTCTCTTGCAGCGGCCAAGCACAAACAGATCCGCCGCGGCGTGAAGGAGGTCCAGAAGTTCATCAACAAGGGCGAGAAGGGGTAAGCGCTGCCCCCCGGCCCCGCGCTGCCCCCCGGCCCGGCTGCCCCCCGGCCCCGCGCTGCCCCAGTGACCCTTTTCCCGTGCAGGATCACGGTGCTGGCCGGCGATACGGAGCCTATCGATGTGTACTGCCACATCCCCATCATGTGCGAGGACAGGAGCCTCCCTTACGCGTACGTCCCTTCCAAATCGGTAAGAGGCTGGGGCCGTGCAGCCCAGAGGAAGCAGCCCCGGCGAAAGGGAACCCGGTGGGCAGCTCCCGACCCGGGTGCTGACGGGAGCCTTCCCGGGGAGGCGCAAATCTGGTGCCTGCGTGAAGCACCCGGTGCTTGGCCGGGACAGGAGAGGGCCAAGCAGCCAGGGCACAGGCGTGGGAGTGTGTTCCTGTGGGCCCACAGAACCCTTTGCCCAAGCTGAGTCCCTGGAGCACTCGGGGCGGGAGCGCTCCGGGACGGAGCCGGGATGCGTTTTCCCCCTTTGCACTGCGAGCCGGAACCCGGCCGCTCGCAGAAGCGACGCGCTGGCCAAGGTGCGGTCGGGATATCCTCCCCGTTGTAGGCTGGAAGTTACGGAGGGGTTGGTGTCTTTGGGACTTCACCCCCTGTACAGGCAGGTGGACCCCCTGGGCGGGGGGGAGGAGGGCGCGTGAGGCAGGTGCCAGCCCAGCGTTTCGCTTCTGGGATGTAGGAGACAAGCTGGAAAAAAGGGTTCTTAAACCGGGGTGTGAGGTGTGTTGGCTGGGTGCCAGCTCTACCGGGTTGGGGGGTGGGGGGAGACCCAGCACCCGCCAGCCTCCCCCACGGCCTCACTCTGTTCCCGCAGGACCTGGGAGCCGCAGCTGGCTCGAAGCGCCCGACCTGTGTTATCCTGATCAAACCCCACGAGGAGTACCGGGACACCTACGCTGAGTGCCTGGAGGAGGTGGGGGCGCTGCCCCTGCCGCTGTGAGGAGCTGGGGAGGGGCTGCGCGCCCGTGGCGGGACCCCCCCCCCCCCAACTCCTACTCGTGGGGCTGCGCCCACCCCGCTTTGCGGGGACGCTGCCCAGGGCACTGACGGGATGGGGGGGTGGCGAGCGCTGTGAATAAAGGTGTCCCGTGGGTTTGTAGCACGCGGTACCGACACGCTGTACCGGGGGGCTGGGAGCGGGGGGTCGCAGCCCGGGGTTGGCGCGGCTGAGGGCCACCGAGCCGCCAGGGGGCGTCGGCGCGCCGGGCCGCGGGGGCGGGGAGACACCCATTCCCTGGGCGGGGGGGGAGGAGGCTGGGAGCGACCACTCCTACGGGGGAGGGGGGGGGGGGGGGGGGCGCGGAGCCTGGCAGACTATTCCGCAGCGGGAGGGGGGGTGGTCTCCTGGGCGGGGGGAAGCTGGCCCCGCCGGGTTAAACCATTCCGGGGGCGGGGGAGTGAGGCCTGTGCCGGCGGCAGCGCCCCGGGCAGGAGTATGGCCGCCCGCCCCCGCGGGGCCCAGCCGGTCTCGCCGGCCCCGGCCCTGCCGTGACTCAGCCGGTTGCAATGCCCCAACCGGTTGTACCGCCAGCCCCGGGCCGCCTCCCTCCCCGACGCGGCGGGGGCTCGCCGGGCGGCCGCTGGGTCTGGTTGGGGGGAACCTCAGCGGGAAGGAGGCCCCGCTGCCCCCCCCCGCCCCGGGCACGGCAGGGCCCAGGCCGGCCCGCTCCCCCCTCGCGTGGCCGAGAGCCCCACAGCGCGCTGGAGGAAAGCAGAGGCCGAGGCCAGGAGGATGAAACCCGGGTTTATTGCAGGAAAGGCCGAGGAGAGCAGCCGGGCCCGGCCTCCGCGTGGCTGTTACAGGCACCGAGCAGGGCCCCTTAGCGCGTGGTGGCCTGCTCTTCCCCCCCCCAGCACTGGCCCAGCTTCTCCACTGCCTCACACCCCAGGGAGATGGGGATGCCTGGGGAGCACCCCAGCCCGCTGCCCTCACGTCCCAGTCCTCCGCAACGTTCTCCCAGCCCGGCAGGGCGCTGGGCTCCCAGCCCTCGCTGCACGAGGCACTCGCTCCTCTCAGCTCAAGGGCTCCGTGCTGGGGAGCTGCGCTAACCGCCCTCCGCTGCAGGGGAGTCCCCAATGCTGGTGACACGTAAAGTCCCAGCCGAGGTGCGGGGGCAGCTGCCCCCCCTCCTTGCAGTACCCACGTTTGCCAGGCTTTCCTCCTCTGCCTCCCCAGCGGCAGCAACGCCAAACGGGTCGAGGCACGGGGCACTGCTGGCTCCAGGATCCCGCTGACAGGGCAGCCACCGTGAGGAGCAATGCGCTGGGACTGGGGACAGGGCCCGAGCCTCTCCTTAGCGAAACATTAAGTTACTGGGTTATAGGGAATGGGGCGGCAGAGCAGGAGGGACAGGGAATGTCCTGCAGGGCGCTTGATTGCCGTCCCCGCGGCAGAAGGAATAACAGGGCAAATGCTCCTGGAGTCGGAGCACAGGGCACATGCAAGACCCCCACCCTGGCACAGGTGACCTCCCGTCTCCAGAGACATTCCCCCCCTCCCCAGCATGAGAAAGGCCTGAAGCACTGCAAGAAGGGAAAGCTCCCTTGTCGCAATCAGTCCTTCACCCCAGGGCAGTGCCAAGCAGCCGGTCCTTGTGCAGAGCCTGAGATCGTCCTGTTGCGGCAGCAAGAGGCCTTCCCCCTTCACGGTCCCACCGCTCAGATCTTCGAGGACTCCACACGCTCGATCCACGGCGAGTCGGCCCCGACATCCCTCGGCTCCGACCGCAGCTGCCGCAGCTCCCGCTCCAGCGCCTGGCTCCGGTGGTACATCTCCATGTAGCTGGCCTGGAGCTCCCGCTGGTACCGCAGCACCTTCTCCTTCTCCTCCTGCCAGGTTTTCCTCTCCAGCTCAAAGTTCACAGCCTGTAGCTGGCCCTGGCGCCGCTCCCGCAGCAGCTGTGCCCACAGCCACTCCACCTGCCGCTCCAGGGGCTCTGCCGTGTCGCTGTGAAGGCCCCGGCACTTGGAGTCATCAGTTTCGCAGCCAGGGAAGTCCTGGCACGCCGGCATGGGGTCGTCGCCCAGCGGCAGCGAGGCACAGGGCTCCGGGGGGCTCTGGAAGGAGTCTGCCAGTTGTGCCAGCTGGGAGTCCCTGGCCTGGACCTCTGCCTTGGCCTCCCGCAGCTGTGTCTTCAGGCTGAAGATCTCACCCAGCTTCTGAGCCATCTCCTCCTGGGTGTCCCGGAGCTGCTGCTTCAGCAGCGAGATCTCCGCTGCCTTCTGGCACACCTGCAGGGCACGGGTGACCAGTGAGGAAGGGGAGCAGGACCCCAGGGGTGGCAGCATCCCAGGTTGTCACCGCAGCATCCCTGGGGGACCACGAGCGTCACACCCGGCTCATCCCCCCCCAGTCTGTGACACCAGAGCAGGGAACCGCTGCCCCCATCCCGGCTCCACGGCTGGAGGGTGGCAACAGGGAGGGAAGGGACTTACCTCCCACTTGGTCTCCTCCAGCTTGGGGCTGACGCGCTCGCCCTGGGTCTGCCGGAGCTTGGTCTCCTCACACTGGCACTGCTGCATGCTCAGCTCCTCCTGCAGCCGCTTCTTCTCCTGCTGCGCCTTGTAGAGCTGCAGCTGCAGCGCCCGCTGCCCGCGCTGTGCCTGCTGCGTCACCTGCTGCAGCCGGGCCATGTACATCTGCTTCAGGTCCTCCAGCTCGTCCAGCCACAGCCGCTGCTTGTCCTCAAACACCTGCCAGCACAGGCGGACGCTGGTGAGGGTCCGTAGCCTGCCCCTGCGCAGGGCAGCCCCAGGGAGGGATCCCAGAGGGTCCCGTGACGTTGGGTCCTCCTGCACTTGAACATTCCCAGCCCATCGCCCGCCATGGCAAGACACCAGCTCCTCCACCACTCCGTCCACCTGGGCACCACAGCCCCCCCCACACCCCTGCCCGGGCCACCCAGCGCAGCCCCGGCCCCACGGCTCACCTGTGTGAAGGGGTCTTCGGTCTCGCTGAGGCTCCTCTTGAGCTGCCGCAGCTCTCCTCCCGCCTCCTGCAGCCGGTCCTCCAGCTGCTTCACCGCGTCCTCCAGCGAGTAGGTGAACTCGTAGGGCGGCGGGGGCTCCCCAGGGCTCTGCAGCCGGCTCAGCGTGGCCATGCTTTTGCAGGACAGAGGTGGCTTCTCGGGGGCCAGAGGATCCCTGGGACTCCGGGAGACCCTGTCCAAGGAGCCTCCGATGTGGTTGATGTGGCCCATGGAGGCGCTGAACTGGCTCTGGGCAGGCTTGAGGCGGGAGCCGTAGGAGGGGAAGCTTTGGATGGAGTTGTGGCTGGAGTCGGAGGCCTCATCCAGGCTGATGGCGTGCAGCAGGTGGCTGCGGATCGGGCCGTGCTGCGAGGCCGCCGTGCTGCTCTGCGACAGCAGCGTGTGCAGGCTCCCGTTGCTCTTGGACAGCTTCTGCCCTTTGGACGAGGACAGGCTCTGCATGGAGACCAGCCCCTTCCCGGCCACCGCCTTGAAGGCTGAAGGCCTGATACGGCACTGAAAAACACGAGCGGGGTCAGGATGAGCGCAACAGCCCCCACCAGCACACACAGGCACCCCAAGTCAGGGAGAGCCCACTCACCCCCGGCCCCATATCCCTGGCCATCCTCAAATCCCCACACCCCACCCCTGGGGCAGACCGTTGTGCCCCAGCCTCACGCAGACGTATTTCAGGGCCCGGCACGGTGCCCGCAGCCTCACCTTGTCGAAGCGGCCCCTCTCGGGCAGGGAGCTCTTCGAGAAGTCGGCCCCGCGGTGATGCTCGCGGGAGCAGCGCTCGGGGGACCGGTTCTCGCGGTCGCTTTCGTAGTCGCGCTTGTAGCAGACGCCCGACGTCTGGTGCTTCCGCTCGGACCGCGTCTCCTTCTTGGCCCCGTGCAGGTAGCCGAAGAGCTCCCGCTGGCTCGGCCCCTTCCGCAGCAAACCGTCGGGCTGCCGAAGCCCCCGCGAGCCCCCCAGCGGGCCCCGCAGCTCCAGGGGGGACAGATCCTGCTTCTCCACCAGACTGCCCACGCTGCCCATGCTGCCAACAACGCCGACGGGCTCCGAGGAGGGGTAGGTGCTGAGGATGCGGGTGTCAGGCTCACAGGTCACAGGCCCCTGTGCTGCTGCCATGGAGAATTAGAGAAAAGCCCGGTACCAGCACTGCCGAAGGAGAGACAAAGTCAGCAACGACGAGCAGCCGGCACTTCCAACCCCCCCGGCACCTCCAACCCCCCCGGCACCCCCTTTCCCAGCTGGCCCCAAGGACCAACCTGGGCTCCTGGCGCTGGGAGAGCCCATCCAGGTCCTCGGCAGCTCCGCAGGGAGCAGGATGTGCGCAGCACGCACCGGGCAAGCTGCGGCGAGGCGGGGGCTCCCCCCTGCCGCCCCCCCCCCTCCATGGCAAAGCGCATCCCTCCCACACCCAGCCCCACCTCCCGCCCGCGGCCGGGGCCGCCACCAAAACAGGCACCTGCCGCCCAGCCAGGCGGGCGAGTTCGGGAGCCGGCAGCACCTGCCCGGGCCTGGCGCCAGCCCCAGCCCGGGGGCACCCAGCCGCCCCGCCGGGACCCCACGGTCTGGACACACTCTGGAGCCTTTCCCAAAACAACCCTGGGGACACCGAGTCCCAGGGGGTCACGGGCTCAGTCTGCCCAGGGCGCGCAGGGGATGGGCACCCCTTCTGCCCCACGGGGAGCCTTCCCGCACAGCGCTGGCTCCCACGGGTTCCCGTGTCCCTGCGCCTTCCGCAGGCGCTCCCACCCCAACTCCGGGCAGGGATGAGGGGGCCACAGCCCAGCTGCTGCCTGCGTGCAGGGGACCCCGTGGCCGGACACAGCAGGAGGGCGGTGGGAAGGGGCAGGATGCGGCCGGGACAATGCAGCTTCCTGTGCAGGTGGCCCGGGGAGGAAGGATGCGAAGATGCTCCGGCCTCCGCTCCCCAGGGCTGGGGAGGGGGACGCTGGACCGGGCAGCCCCGGCGGCAGGGAGACGCGGAGAGTGTGGTAGAGGCCAGGCAGAAGCCCCCTCCGTGCCTCCCAGCCTCGCCGAGGGCTCCCAGGCCGGGTTACACCCAGGAAGCTGCTCTGGTTCTCAGCACCCCACGCCGGGTAAACAAACACCCCGTTTTTAATTGCTGCCACGCACAAACCTGTCTGACAGCTCCCGGCTTGCGCTGTCACCTCCCTCCGGGAGCCCAGCACCTGCTCCGGGCACCGGCACCCCACCAAGGGCTGCGGGGATGGACCCTCTGGAAGGATCCGGGATGCCTGTCGTGCGCACAGGGATGGGGGGGGGACACACGGATGTCCCCATAGGGGTGAAGCTTGCAGCATCCCTCCCACTGGCACCGTCGGGAGCAGCTCGGCCGAGCCCCGCAGCAGCTTCTCCCGGAACAAGGCGGCCGAGGAAGTAGGTCAGGTTTGTGGGAGGTTTTGGGAAGCGCCGGGGGAACCCGAAGGTGTCCTGCCTCCGGCGGGAAGGGTGTCGCACACCCCCTCCCCAGGCGGCAAAACACCGGTCCGGCCAGCTTGGCTCATTCCCGGTGCGGTGGACGAGATCTGGTCCCAACTCCAGCCCTACCCGGGAAAATCTTTCCCATCCCCTCCGGGCATGAACCGGGAGAGGGGAGGCGCGGGGAAGGGGGTGCGGGGAGGCGGGCGCGGGGGTTCCCCCGCGCCCGCCTCCCCGCATCCCCCCTCCCCGCATTCCCCCACCGAGCCCAGCCGGAATTTCCGGCACGGAAAAGGCGAAGGGGGAGGTCGGTCACCGGGGTCAGGCCCCGCCGAGCGTTTTGCAAACCCGGGACAAAACACCGCACGGCGGAAAGCACCCGGGAAGAGGGGCGGGACGCAGCGGGAGGCGCACCGACACGTACCGCGGGGGAGCATCGGAGCGCACCGGGAAGAAGCGCACCGGGAAAAAGCGCACCGAGACTCACCGCGGGGGGGGGGGGGGCTTAGGGTGTACCGGGAGACGCACCGGGCCCGTACTCACCATGCCGGCGGTGCGGCGATCCCGCCCGGCTCCTCTCGCCGCTCCTTCCCTCGCCGTGTTTGAACGCGCCCCTCGGGTCGCGGCCGCGCGGGCAGCGGGCGGAGCCGGCACCGGCAAATCGCGGCGCGGAGGCGGTGGCACGGTGGGGAGGGGCTCGGGGAGGAGGAGGAAGGGGGATGAACCTGCCGGCCCCACCGGCGGGGCGGTGCCCGGGGCCGGCTGGCTGCGTACAGCGCCGAGCATCCCTTGCGCAAGCCCCCAGCGCGCCCATCACCGTGGCGGGGGGCTGGTAGGATGGGGGTGTATGGGACCACCCCAGGCACGGGCTGGGCCGGCGGGGTTGCAGCATGCCCGGGCAGAGGGGAGAGGGGTCTCGGCTGCGTGGGACACACTCTGCACCTTCCTCTTGCAGGACAGCCCCGTGTCCCCCCACCACAGCACCCACGGGTGGGCAGGAGCTGCTGGAGGTGCACAGCTCACTCCATGGGCCACGGCACAGATGGGGGCAAGGAATACCCCTGCGGGGCTGCCACCCACCCCAGTGCCCGGCCTGGCACCGGTGACACACGACGCACTGCACCCTCCGAATCAGCCCAGCCACATCCTGGCTGGGAGCCGTTTTTGTCACTCGCAACCCCTGCAGTGTGCCAGGCACACGGATGCTGGCATGGGGCGGGGGGGCCTGGTCACCGGCCACACCATCCGCCTCAGGGTGTGGGACACCTGCGGCAGCCTTTCTGCATCCCCACGGCACCCATCTCTCCCGGGGGAGGGATTGTACCCACACCGTCCCCAGCCTGGGTTCGGGGACCGGTGCATCCGGCGTGCTGGGGCCCCGCTCGCTGCCAGCTCCCTCCCGCCGCACACCAGAGTCCTCAAGCTGTGCTGCCAGTGCTCACCCACACACACACACTGTCCCCGGTCCCTGCTCACCAGGCTCACATGCCTCTCAGTGCGGTGCCAAGGCACGCAACCGCTCCCTCCGTCCGGGCCTCCCTGTTCCCCACGGCTCCGTTTCACCACCGGTGGTCTCTGAATAGGGGGGTCCTTTGCCATGGACCCCTCCCCCCACTGCCTGCCGCACCAGGACTATGTCTGCGATGCCTCGGCCCTCGTGCACGCGTGGGGCACTTCTGGCAGCCCACAGGGCTCTGGGTCCCTTGCCTGAGGGACAAGCACGTGCCCGCAGCGGCAGGCAGGAATGGCATCCCACCGGGGGCTCCGTCCGGGCAGGTTGCAGTGATGCCGGGCTGACTTCAACGGGTGCTGGTCGCAGCCGCACCCCTCCTTCCCGTCTGCCCCGTTTCCTGCCGCCACGTCTCCACCGTGGGCTGCGCTCCCGGAGCACATCTCCAAGTGATGGCCCCAGGACTCGGCCCTGTGCAGGATATGCCAGGGATGCCGAGGTGCTCCGGACTCCCACAGGCTTTTCCCCAGCCACCCCTCCCAGCTCGCCTCAGCCCCCCCAGCTCACGGTACTGCAGCAATCCCATGTGGCTGCCAGCAAACCGCTCCAGGCACAACCTGGGAATAAAAGCCAGCCGATTGCCATTCCGCAGCAGCCCCTGCACGGCCTCGCTCACAGCGATTTGGGCCTCAGAAGGGGGATCGCAGTGGGGCAGGGCTGAGACTCCACGGGCTCTCTCTGCCCCCGAGCATCCTGGCCCCCTCCTCAGGGTTGCTGAGAGCACAGGAACGCGGGAGGCCTCGGGCTTGGCTCCGCAGGGCTCCGGGACAGCAGGCAGGGTGTTATCCATCCGCAGAAAGGCGGTGGGGAAAAACCTCATCCCCTCCCGCTGGGCCGCTGCTAATAACGAAGCGCGTGGGGGGAGAACGGAGCCGAGCGACCTCCGAGTGGCATTCAGAGCTATAAAAGGAAGCCGGGTCTCCAGCACGGCGCCTCTTCCACAAAAGCAACCGGAGGATGAGGGGGCTGCGAGCGGAGCTGAGAAATAGCTGCCAGGCAGCGGGAGAGGAGCCTTTAGCACCGAGCGAAGTGCGAGGTGCACATATGCTCTCTGTTTCTGCACATCTACAGCTTCGTGAAACCTGCCCGAAACTGTGTCAGCTATTTTGAACGGCGCAGAGAAACACCGTGATCTGCCTCCGCCGGCCCCGGCTGCACTTCAGCGACCGGGAAGCGGCTGGCATACAGGTGGCCGATCCCAAAACCTGTGTGATGGAGAGGCAGGAGCTGCTGGGCCGACATCTCCCTCCAGCCGACCACAGCGAGACAGGACGGGTCCTGGGAACACCTCCGGAGCAGCGTGCCGTGCGTCCGAGCCCGCCTGGGATCTTCGTGCTGCATATCAGCGCTGCTCTGGGAGCTTGGGCAGCGTCCCCACATCGCCTTGGGGTGAGGACAGGCCCGGGGCTGGGGAGGACACGCTGGGCCTGCCTGCACCCTGGGTGATGCAAAGCAAGGTCTGACCCTCGCCGCCCTGCACCGCCACCTCGCCCCTTCCTCGGGACGCAGCCCCCACCCACCCTTGTCCATGGAGCCTCAGGCTCCTCACCCAGCTCTGGAGCAGCACAGAGAGCAGACGGCACCAGATCTCTCCAGACGCCCCTTCCTGCTGCCCCTACACGACCCCCCCGCTTGCCTCTGTTGCTTTTGCCTCCCTCATCCCAGTGCTCCTCCCCGGAGGTGCCGCATCCCCGGGCCCACTCGGCTTCCCAGGATGGCGACAGCTTCAGTCTGGGGATGTCTGCAAGCACCCAGCAAAGCGACTGGAAGCGCCAGGCAGGGGATGAGGACAGAAGGGGGCCAGGAAACATGAAGAGCCTTGGTGCCAGCGCTGGTGACGGGGCTGAACGCAGGGGTACCGGCTGCTCAGCTCAGCCTGCCCAGCTTGAGGAGGCAGCAGCACCCAAAACACATGCCAAGACCCCAGAACCAGCACGGTGCAGTCCCACACACGGCACCATCTGTGAGCCAGCCCATGCACCCTCCGCTCCGGAGCGGCACAGCACCACATCACCCAGCAGCCGGAGCAGGCGGCCAGGCCAGGCTGGGGATGGAGAAGCCCAGCGCAAGCAGGGGTCTCCTTTCAGAGTTGGGGCGTCTCTACCACCCCTCCGCACATCAGGATGAGCAGCAGCATCCTGGAGGTCACAGCGTCTGTTCACTCCCAGCACGAGCGGGCACGGACAGGGTGTGGCTCCACAGTCGCTGCTCCTGCCTGGGGCTCGAGAGCCAGGCCCCGAGCAGGGCACGCAGCCCCCCGGCCCTGCTCTACACACATCCCACTGCCCAGCAAGAGGTGCTGCTGTGGCTGATTTCTACCAAACTGGCAGCCCCCAGGGCCCTTCCTCACCTGCTGGGACCTTCCCAGCTGTTGGGATCCGGCACTGCAGAGTACCCAGGGACATTTCCAGCATCCAGGGGACATTCACCTCCTCCTCGTGTCTCCTGTCCCAGGGCACGGTCCCAGCACATCGTCAGTGCTTCAGCCACCTCCCACGGGCTGCTCTCCCCCGGTCAGCCAGGGCGTGCGGTGCCCAGGTCCCCTCCTGTTCAGCAGCACCCCAAGGCCGCCACAGCCCTTTGCCCAGGCACCTTCCCCAAGCCGTTCACTGACCCACACAGGCCACATCCAGGGTGGGGGCTTGAGCCCACAGCAGAGCCCTCTCCGGACTCAGCAACTGCACACCCCAGCCCTGCTGGAAGGGGCAGCCCTGGTCCTTGTCCTGCCACACCACGGGAGAAACTGGCCTGGCAGCGAGACAGGGCCGGGCAGCTAGAGCGAGGGGTGAGACCTGCAGCCTGGGCCGCGCTCAGCCTTGCCTCTCCCTCATCAACCCAAACCTTCATTCTCCCACCTCGAGGGCAGCCTCCCAGCCCCTGTCTTGCCCAGGGAAGCTCTCGTTCCCCTCGACTCGGGCGGATTTGGGGCAACCGTCCTAAGTCCTGCACTTCCCTCACACCGTTGCCCCAGCTCCACCAGCACTGTGGTGAGCCTGACCACCAGTCCTTCCCAGGACACCTCATACAGGGCCAGAGCAGATCCCAGTTCCCCTCCGCACTGCTGGGGGGACGTCAGGCCCTCCAGCATCCCCTGAAAAAGGCCAAGGCAGCACATGCCACAGAAGGCAGGCAAGGAAGGGAGCAGCTCAGCCGGAACTCTCCTCCTCGCTCCACAAGGCCAGAGGTCCTGGGCTACCTCAACTGCTGCCATCCAGCAGAGCCAAGGATGCCGGGGCTGGGGGACACAGCTCAGCCACATCTGCTTCCAGCAACGAAGCGACCCCAGCACAGCCCCGGGGGCACCGGGCAGCTGGAACACAGGCACCATCTCGCTCGGAGTCCGTTTCAGACTGGCTTGGCCTCCAAACCACATTGGGTTGCCTCTCCAGACAGAGCACAGCCAGGGCCAAGCCAGAAATGGGCGTGCTGAAGGCAGTAAGGTGAAGGGAGCAGGATAGAAGAGCTGCGTGGCGCAGCACAGGGCATTCACGACTCACAGGTGCCCTGATAGTTCTTTATTGTCCTCTGAGCTGGGTGGCAGCTCAGCCATGTCCAGTGCAGGAAAACTGCCTCCTGCACCTGCCCTGGGAGGCAGCACCAGTGTCCGCAGCGCCGCAGAGCCCCGCTCGCCGCCTCTTCTGTCGGTCCCAGCAAAGCCCGTCTCTCGGCCCTTTCCGTTCCACTGCGTCTCGCCAGCACCGCCGCGCTCGTCTGCTGCGAAAACCCTGCCCGCTCCAAGCAGCTCGGCGGCAGCCGCGGTGTCTTGGCACAAGCACGACGCACACGACCAGCACACGGGAGACGCGCTCAGCCGAACGTGCACCAAGGGGTCTCGCTTGCGTCACAGTCCAGCAGGATATTAAGGACGGTGCAAGGGGCTCCTGCCACGCTCAGAGCTGTCCGTGACTCGATTTGGTACCTCACGTTGTTCAGACCCCCCTCACGATCCACCTTAAACTGCTCCTGAGGAAGAGAAAGCCCACTCAGTGGAGAGGGAGGCAGCCAGTGCCCGGGAAGAGAGCGCAGAGCCGGCAGGGGGGGACACGGGAAACGAGCGCTCGGAGCACGTGGTGATGACAACCCGAATCTCCCGTGGTTCCCTCCGACCCCAGCGAGGCCTCACCTGCTTCTGCGCAGCGATGCGCTTCTGGTCTCTCTTCCTCCAAGCTGGGTCGTGCAGGTGCTGGAAAGTCTCATATCCAGTCGTGATTCCAGAGGGACGGCGAACCTGGAGGAAAAGCAAAGTTTCTGTGAAGCTACCGGAAAACTTGCTGCACCTGCTGCTGGAGTGGGGAGCGCAGAAGGTCCCAACCGGGGCGGCTACAGCCAGGGGCCAGGCGGGGAGACAAGGGCAATGTCCGTCCACGAGGCCGTGGAGCACCCCTTACCTGGAGACCGGCTCCTTTGATACGTCGATAGAACTCGTCGTCCTCCCGCCCCCAGCCCCAGAAGCGGTTGGACATGCCGTTGCACTGAAACGAGAGGGGCATCGTACCGCCGAAGTCCGGTCCAGCACGCCGCCACGCGCGCGGAGCAGTGGACCCCAGCATCGCAAGCCCTGAGCACCAGCGCGGCCTCCCCTCTCCTGCCCTCCCCCAGCTCACGCCGCAGGCTCTCTCCCCGAACCGTTTTGACTCCTTTCCCCTTTTCCCAAGTGCAAAGCACAAAATATACGACTGTTGACCAAAACAGTGTCGCAGCCCCTGCCCCACACTGGCCGGGCCGTCCCACCCATGCGCTCACCATCTCGTAGTGCTGCTTGGTGAGCAGCAGGATGCCGCCCACGTACGTCTTATAGTGGTAGAGCGGGTGCAGCTCCGGGGATGCCACGTGGAAGGGCCCTGCCTCCGGGAAGCCGTAGTCCAGCTGCTCGTTGAGGGGCAGGAGATCGACGTCGTGCATCGCGATGTAGTCAGTGTCGTTGCCGCTCTCCAGGAAGCCCACGTTGATCAGAGATGCCCTGTTAAATCTGCCGCGGGACTGGGGACGCTCAGTGCCGCGCACAGCTGCTGCTGTCCCCTCACGTCCCTCTCCCGTGCTCCTCAACGCTGCATGTTCTACTGGTCCCCAGACGGGGACACGCACCAACACGGTGGTTCCCTGCCCCCACAACACCGGGTGCCACGGCTGCCTGTCCTGAAACCGCACCCCGGCTTCTCCCTGCGCAGGCAGCACACGCTGAGCCCGACGGGGACGCACAGCGGGTTGCCCACTGCCCACGGCAAGGGGCCACAGCAAACCCCGGCCTGCACAAGCCCTGCAAAGCACCCGCAGGGCTGCAGGCAGGTACCAGACAGCGAGCAGGGGGTGAGGAGTGCTGGGTCCAGTTGTGGAGCCCTCAGTATCAGAAGGATATAGACCGGTTGGATCGAGTCCAGAGGAGGCCACAAGGATGATCAGAGGGCTGGAGCCCCTCTGCCATGGGGACAGGCTGGGAGAGTTGGGGGGTTCAGCCTGGAGAAGGGAAGGCTCTTGGGAGACCTTAGAGCCCCTTCCAGTGCCTGAAGGGCCGACAAGGAAGCTGGGGGGGACTTTTTACAAGGGCCTGTAGTGACAGGACAAGGGGTAACGGGTTTAAACTGAAAGTGGGGAGATTTAGATTGGACATCAGGAAGAAATTCTTCCCGGAGAGGGTGGGGAGGCACTGGGACAGGTTTCCCAGAGAAGCTGTGGGTGCCCCATCCCTGGAAGTGTCCAAGGCCAGGCTGGATGAGGCTTGGAGCAACCTGGGGTAGTGGAGGGTGTCCCTGCCCATGGCAGGGGGGTGGCACTGGATGGGCTTTCAGGTCCCTTCCAGCCCAACCCATTCCATGATTCTATGATTTCCAAGCACCCCACGGTATTTCTTTGAACGTCAGCGTCCCCAGATGTTTGCTGCTACAGACCTGTGACGCTGGGAAGACACAATATCTGGGGGTAGACGATTCTCTTCTTGCTTAGGGAGAAGCAAAACACCGCTTCAGCCTTCTGTAAGCTCCACAGTGAGTAAACTCAGGGAGAGCCTCGCGTCCCAGCCCTGACTCCCCGCTGCCCCACGCTCCTCCCCGGCGCCAGAGGCAAGAGGGAGACCCTCCCAGTGCCCACAGCGGGGACCGGGTTACGGAGACGGGCCCCTCGCCCCCTTTGCCGGCCGCGGCGAGGGGAGACGCTACCTGAAATGATCCACCTGGTTGAGGATGAAGATGCTGTGGCGGATCCTCTTCTTGCTCAGGAAGCGGTGCATGTAGGGCACGAAGGCCAGCAGCTCCTCGAAGCGCTCGCGGAAGGGGACGAGCAGCGCCAGGCGATGGGGACCCCACGATGGTTCATCCTCCGCCGGCGGGAGCGGGGCCTGGGGCGGGCAGGGCTGGCGGGGAGCCCCCCGGTTCCGTTCGCCACCGGGAACCGGCCCCTCGCCCGAGCAGCTGAGCTGGAGCCAGAGCAGCGAGGCGAAACCCAGGAGCAGCGCCAGGAAGAACAGCGGGAAGAGGGAGAACCGGCCGGGCAGCAGGCCCAGGAGCGGCGGGGACCTGGAGCACGGCGGGGCGGGGGTCAGCGGACGGACGGACGGACACAGCCCCCCCCCCCCCCGCCCCCAGCCCGGTTCGCCCCGCTCACCCGCCGCCGCGCAGACCGAGCGCGGCCCTGCGGCGGGCCGGGCCCATGGCGCTCGGCGGGCCCCGACACCCGGTACCCGGCCCCGGTACCGGCCCCGCCGCGGGACACGCTGGCTGCGGCCGCCGCTCCGCCCCGCCCCCCCCCCGGAAACACCGCCCGGCCCCGCTCCCTTCCGCCCGCCGGGGCGGGCCCGGGCCTCGGGGACACCCACCCCCCCACCCACCGCCGGCCAGGGCTTCCCATGCTGCGGGACACCCCCCCCCCCCCGCCCTTAGCGTCCCCTCCCGGGCGTTTCGGGGGGACGCCCCCACCCCAATTAATCTGGGAGCGGCCGGGGATTGCCCCACCCCCAGGCAGGCCCCCCCCCCATCCTCCGGGCAACAACGCAACACCCAGCCCGGCCCCCACACCCACGGCTGCCCCATCCTGCAGCCCCCCGCCGCCCCCCCCAGCCCCCTTTCCTCGCCCCCAGACCCCCCCCCAGACAGAGCCAGAGCCGCAGGTGGGGTCAGTCCTTTAATGCCCAGCTCACAGCCCCGGCCCCACAGCCCCTTTACATTCACACCCACCACTCCCCACCCCCCAGGAACCCCCCCGTCAGACCCGGGGAGCGCCAGAAAAATCCAGGGGAGCACCGGAAAAATCCGGGGGAGTAACCTCCAGGCTCTGCAGCACAGTTACGGGAGGGGGGGCGCAACAGGCATCACCCCCCTCAGTCCAACCTGCCGGACACCAAGGGCCGGGCAGGGGTTACAGCCAACCAGACAGATAAGAAAATACTTCTGATATTTCTCAGAAAGAGCTTTTAGAAACCACAGTTTTTACAACTCCCCATAGAAAAAGATGGGTTTAGGCCCAGGTCACGGGCCCAAGGTCGTTAGTAGAAGCGCTTGTTCCGCTCCTGGCGTTTCTGGAAGACCACCGCTCCCACCACAGCGCAGACGATGATGCCCAGCAGCGCGCAGAGCAGGAGCAGGAACACCTTCCAGCCCGTCAGAGGCCCGCTTCGAAAATTCCCCGTCGGGTCATCCACGTTGTCTGCAACGACAAGAAGCGCTAGAGACCACCCCGGCCTCGGCTCCGGTCGGGCCTCGCCGGGCGTCACCGCTCTGACGCCTTTCAACAAGCTTTTGGCATCCCAACGGTCCACCCGAGGTTTCCGAAGGCCGGAGACTCACCTTTGGGTGATTTAAGGAGGCTGACGCTAGGCTCAATCTTTGTCCAGTCAACGGACTCATCTTCTAGAGGGTGCTCCACCATGAGCTGGAACAGCTTCATCGAGATGATGTCGTGATTGTCTAGGAAACAACCATCACCACCGGAGACGGTCAGAGGCCTTGAGAGACGCCCACGCGCTCAGCGCGCCCCTCTACCCGTGCTCTGCCAGGTCCAGGTGTCCTTCCCTCCCACCCCAGGTATCAGCTGCCATTTGAGATGTTCCTGAGCTCAGTTGCCTCCCTCCTCAGGCCACAGTCCCTACCCAACTGGGGTTTTCTGAAGATTTCAACAATTCAGGGAAAAGATGCCATCGAAACCATCCAACGCATCCCCAGCATGACATCCCAGGCTCCAAGCCGCACGTGTTCCTGGAAGCAAAGCCCTCTCTCACCAGACAAATCTCCGGTGCCGGCAGAAGCACCGAAGAAGTAGCCAGTCGGCAGCTGCACCCCTGCAATGTCAATGCAGTTCTTCCATTCGTTCTTGTCTTCCACGTCAGTCATCACCTGCAAGAGCAGGACAGCGTCACACCACGAACGCACGCTGCCACCCTGCAGCTCTTTCGGAGCCGGAGGCCGCGGGAGCGGCAGGCGGTCGGGTCTGGAAAACCATCTCCAGGTCACCTACCGACACGGCACCGCCCACCCCCCCCGTGTTAACGGGCGCCCCGCAGAAGGCGTCTGCTGCATCTCACCGTCAGGCGGCCTCGGGAGTACCGAATTGCCAGGAAAGTGTCGTGGTTCTGGTTCCGAAGGTCGGCGGTGCAGCCCGCCAGCTCCGTCCAGCGCCCGTCCTTGCTGTGGTCGTACGTCAGGGAGCCGTTGTTGACCATGGCGGAGATGTAGGGGAACACGCGCTGCGGGGAGGAGATCGTGGGGGCTTTCAGCCTGTGGGAGCCTTCGGGCTGCAGCCGCCTTCCCCTGCCCGGTGGGAAGCCTCGGCGAGAGGAGGATCTCAGCCAGGCACAGCAACAGAGCTTTGCTGCACCGCTGGGTGGGGAGGGCGGAGGAACGAAACCAAGACTCCTGTTCTACGGAAAGCTGCTTCTAAACCAAGCGAGAACTGGTTCCGACTAAAGCAGAGCAGCCACTTCTGACCTGCTGAGCCCAGGAGCCGACGCCGTACCGCGTGGCCAGGGCGAGGGGACGGCTCCAGACTTGCGGAGTAAGCACCAGGCCAGGTACGGAGCGTAAGGACAGAGCACAGGGCCCAGAGCAGGCAGAAAGATCACCTCGGCGGCACAACCACACGTACACCAGGAGGGACCAACCGGAGGCAAGAATTCACCTCCCAGTGAGCAGCAAGGCAACAGGGAGCTGCATCCAGGCGCTCTGAGATTTAAGCGTCATGTTTTCGGTGCAACAGAGCTCGCTGGCAGTTACGTTTTCTGACTGCGCTGTAACGAGATCCACGAACACAGGGCCGGAGAGAAGGACAAACAGCCCCCGCAGGACTGATCTGTACTGTGGCCACAGGGAATTCTGGAGCAAAAGGCCAGCCCCGGAGTTTGTCTTTTAGAGCCACTCGGGTTGGAAGCAGAGAAGAAGGCCAGAAACAATGTGGAATGACCAACCAAAGCAGAGAACTTCAGGAAACGATACCCAGGACAGACACACTCTTAGGCTGATTCCTCTAACTTACACCAGCCCTGTGCCACCCTCATCCAGAGGGGAAAAGGCCTTAGAAACACCTGTGTAGTCAGCAGCAGAAGGCCAAGCAAGGACCTTCTTATCTCCGCTAACGCACATACAGACCCTTCCCTTTACCCACTCCCACGACGGGAGGAGCAGCCCGCTCTCACGTAAAGAGAGACTTTTCCTTGGTCTGGCCATGAAGCAGCCGGAGCATGAAGGCGTGAGGAAACAGCCTCCTCGGCACTGAATGCGCCCCCTGAACTACTCACCTCGGTCGCTTCATCGTTGGGATAGGTATCGAGGAAGATAGCCAGTCCGTGAAAGTTGTCCTTGCTGCCAAAGACAGGACCTGGAACAAGGCAGAACAGAGGGAACAGAAGGCTCTCAGGGAGGATTTGTGCTCAGAGACTTCTACTGAGAGGAGCTGCAAGAGCTGTCTATTGCCAGGCAGATGACCGAGGGCAGGAGGCACGGGACACACCATCCCGACCTAGTGAAACCAGACAGAGGGGAGCTCAAATGCCCCCCCTGGAGAGAAACCCTGCAGGACAGAGGCAGCTCCAAGGGCGGCTCCTGGCCTGTCCCAGGGCACGTGCAAGTGCTGACAAGGCCTCAGGCCGGCAGCGCAGCCCCGGCCGTGCACCGTACCTGGCACCAGGCGCTCCTGTGTGTACCATAGGGCCAGGCCGTCCCCGTGCAGGTTCTTCTTGCCGGCTCCGTGGATCTTGAAGTGTACGTGGAGCTCCCAGTCCTTCAGGAAGCAGGGCTGCGCAGAGAGAGCGCCCAGCCGCGTCAGGGCAAGAGGCGGAGGAGGCACTGGGGCCGCCGCGGGTCCCCGCCGGTCTCCCCCCGCCCCCCCAGCCCCCGGCGGTCAGGCCCCCCCCCGGGGCTCTCACCACGCGGTTCCAGATGGAGCCCTCCCGACTGCGCTCGTCGGGCGTCAGGCGGACGTACTGGCTGGTGACGATGGTGCTGCCCTGGAAATCCCACAGCGGCATCGCGGCGGAGCCCGCACCTGCAACGGGCAGAGAGAGCGCGGCTCAGCCCGGGCCGCCGCGGGGGCACCCGGCCCGGCCGGCCCCACGCTCACCCTGATACGGCTTCATCAGCGAGTGCTCCCGCTTCAGGTGCTCGCTGTTACCGTCCGTGAGCTCAGCGGCCGCCGGGCACGGCCCGGTCAGCGCCAACAGCAGCAGCGCCGCCGCCGCCAGCTGCCCGCCCGCACCCGCCGCCATCCTCCGCTTCCGCCTTCCGGCACGCCGGCCCCGCCCCCGGGGCTGCCCGGGGAACAACAGCCCGAGCCGCCAATCAGAAGCCTCTACATCACCGCCGCCCCGCCTACGGCGGCGGAAGGGGCGGGGCCAGGGAGGTGCGCCGTTCCCGCCGTGCTCTGGGCGGGGCTTGGGGGGGAGGAGCGTCGGGGCGCTTTCCCGGCGTGCAATGCGCGTGAGCGGCGGCGCGCTGCATGCCGGGAGCTGTAGGCCGCTCTCCCGAGCCGTGCCAGTCACGTGCGCGGCTCGTGCCGCCCACGGGACACGTGACCCGCCGCCGCCGCGCCGCCGCGGCGAGTACCGGGAGCCTGTCGCCGTGGCAACGCCGCACCGGATGGCGCCGGGTGCGAGCGACGGGTCAAGGCCCCCGGGAACGGTCCCAGCCCGGCGCCCCGCAGGCCCGGCCGGGCCGCAGAGCGGCGGGGCAGGGCAACAGCGCTGTGCCCGGGCCGCGGGAGGCACCGGCCGGGGCGGTGCGGAGGGCACGGGCAGCTTCATTCAGGGCCGCCTGTGGGCAGGCAGGGCCGCAGCCCGGGCCCCGGCGCGGCTGAAGGCCCCCAGCTCCGCTGCAGCGCGTCCCCCGCCCACCCCCGGTGGCGCGGCCGCTCCGCTCCGGCCGCTGCGGTGGCCCCGGAGCTGCGTCCTCCAGCGCTCGGGGTGGGAATGCTCAGCGGGGCGTCAGAAGCCCCAGCTCGGGTGTGCTTAGGGCAACGCACCTCTGTGCTGGGTTCAGCCAGGGAAGGGTTAACTCCCTTCACTGCGGTTACTAGGGAGTTGCTAAGGAAAACACTGGTAAGGCCTCAGCTGGCGCTGGGGAGGGCCTGCACTGGATTCAGGCCTTTTGCCCGCTCTGGATACTGCAGCTGACCCAGGCTGGCCAAGGCAGTGTTTCGTTCCATCCTACCTCAGGGTCCGGCCCCTGGGGCGGGGGCCCGGTGGCCGTTACTCTCCCGTTACTCTCTCCCTTACTCCCTCGCTCGTCTCTCTGGGCACTTGCTAACCCTCCCGCGTCAGCTGCTTTGCCAGCTCCTCTGCTGGCTCCTTCGGGCGGGAGCTGTGGGTTGTTTGGAGTTCCCGGCCGCGCTAGCGCTGACGGGGTTCGCTCGGAATCGGCTGCGTCAGCTCCCGGGCTCCGGCCCTTGCGCTGCAGCTCTGGGGCTGCGGCGGCTCTGGGGCTGCAGCTCTGGGGCTGTGATCGCTCTGGGGCGGCGATCGGTCTCGGGCTGCAGCTCTGGGGCTGCGGCTCTGGGGCTGCGATCGGTCTTGGGCTGCAGCTCTGGGGCTGCGGCTCTGGGGCTGCGATCACTCTCAGGCTGTGGCTCTGGGGCTGCGATCGCACTGGGGCTGTGGCTCTGGGGCTGCGATGGCTCTGGGGCTGCGATTGCACTGGGGCTGCGATGGCTCTGGGGCTGCGATGGCTCTGGGGCTGCGATCGGTCTCGGGCTGCAGCTCTGGGGCTGTGGCTCTGGGGCTGCGATGGCTCTGGGGCTGTGGCTCTGGGGCTGCGATGGCTCTGGGGCTGCGATGGCTCTGGGGCTGTGCCTCTGGGGCTGCGATCGCTCTCAGGCTGCGGCTCTGGGGCTGCGGCTCTCGGGCTCTCTGCGTCTGATTTTCATCACTCAACATCTGGGTGTGCACTGGTCAGTGGGTGGTGGGAGATTGTATCATATTGTATCATATGTTTTATTTTCTACTATTTTAATTATTTATAATCAGCAGTATCTGTATATATTGAGTGAGATTTAATTAGTAAATAGTTCCTGTCTCAATTTTACAAGGTTCCTTATTTCTTTTTCCTCCGATTCTTCCCCTCCACTGGAGGAGGGGAGGGGGATTTGTGAGAGCGGCTTCGTGGCGTTTTGCCAGCCGGAGTTAAAGCACGACAGCTTCCCAGGGACTCGTGCAGAGCAGCCTCTCGGCGGCATGCATGGCATGGCTGCAGCCAACGCTGTGACCAGGCAATGAACCCCCCCAGTGCTGACCGCACAGCCAGGCACTCTCTTGGTGCTTGTCCCAAGTCCTGTGCCCATGTGGGAGCTCCTCTGGCCAGTGAAAGGTTCTGAACTGAGGCCTTGCCAAGGCAGCTGCCACGGCTGGGGCAGCACCGGGCACATCTTAACGAGAGCGGAGGGGAACCCGCGCCGTTGGGTTGGCCGTATGTGCCAAGCCCGAGGGCGTAGCGGGTGCCACGGTGGGGTGTTCAGCGCAGCGCAGCAGCCTCTGCAGGGTGTGCCAGCAGTGTGCATGGACAGGTTCTGGTTCCGGAGGCCTGCAAGCGCTTGACACAACAGGACATGCTTCTCTCCGACAGCCCGAGGGCTGCAGGAGAGTTGGGGGTTACAAGGAGCCCATGGAAGCCCAAGAGGTAGGGAGAGGGGAAGCCAACTGATGACTGGGGGGGAAGCCCTTTGGGGTGTGGCAGTCTGAGGCTACGGGCCCAGCTGAGCCCTTGTGGGGAGTCTCGGGACCGGGGGGGTTGTCCATGGCTGAGGGAACTGCAGCTCAGTCCACTGCGGCACTTGGCAGCTCTCACTTCTTCCTGTGCATGATCTGTCTGGAAATCCAGTTCATCCCATCCTGGAGGGAAGAGAGAGACATGAGCACAGCCCCAAGAGCATGGCAGGTCCTTGGGTCCTCTCCCGCCTCTGCAGAGCCCGCAGGCCCCCATCTCTACCTGCACTCCTTCCCCAGACAGGGCTGAGCAGGCCTGGATCTGCCATTCCCGGTCCCGGTAGGTGTGGAGGCTCAGCCCTTCTGCAATTTCAGCTGCGGGTGCTGCAGTCACTAGGTCCTGCTTGTTGGCAAACACCAGCAGTGGGACCCCCATGAGGGACTCCTCCTCAGTGAGCTCTGCCAGCTCCTGCCAAGACAGAACCGGCTCCCAGGACTGCTGCCCGCCGCTGCCCTTCTCCACAGGGCTGGCTGGCCACCTGCCCGTGCTGCCCAGGCCGGGCTGCTGCACCCCAGTCCCCCAAAGTGCCTCGCTCCCCTCTCTCTTGTGAGCAGAGAGCCACCAGAGCAGCCAAAGAATCCATGAGGTCTCGACATCCTGAGGGAGAGACACGCACCCCTGAAACTCCATCTGCCCCGAAGAGAGCCCAGGAGCCGCACGCAGGCTGAAGCGCTCCCAGCACTGAGAGCCTTGGCAAAGGGCAGCTACAGGAGGCTGCTGTCAGCCCCGTGGCTGTCTGGCACACCCACACTGCTGTCTGGTGCCGGTACCGCCGAGAGTGGCACTCGGAGTCTCACCTTCCCGTCTCTGGCTTCATTCCCTGGGTAACTGAACTCGCTACCCGTAAACCTGTGCTTGGGCCTATCGCTAACCCGGCGCTGGGGAGGCGGCGCCATGTCCGAGGGGTCACTCTCACCAGGGGCAGAGCCACCTCCATGTCGGGTACCCCTGGGGCATCACACCCAGCTCGGGGGGAGCTGCTTGACACAGATCTGCTCACAGAGTGGGGGTTCTTTAGGTGCTGAGACCCCGATCACAAGACCTTCCCACATAGTTCTGGGGACAGCGTGGCCCCCGCCGCAGTGCTGCCCCACGGTAGAGAGCAACCTCACTCCCCGCTCCAGTCCTCCAAGAGCTGGTGCCAGCCAGGTCCGAGCCCCTGGACCCCATAGCCACCCCCCGCCCAGACCCTTCATACCTGCCCGGTCTCCTCGAAGCGCTTCTGGTCTGCGCTGTCAATGACATAAATCTGCCGTGGGGACGAAAGGGACAGTGAGCGTCTCCTCCTCACCCGCCTGCACAGCCCTCTGCCTTCTACAGGGGCCTCAGTGCTCTCCCGGGGTACAGGGCCCCACGCACAGGGCTGCAGGGAGTTGCGGTGGGGCTGTGGGGGGCTGCAGGCACCCACCCCACTCACCAGCAGGTCAGTGCTGCCCAGATACTTTCTCCAGTACGGGCGGATGGAGCGCTGCCCCCCGATATCCCAGACGTTCAGCTTGAAGCCGTGCGAGTGGACGCTCTTTACGTTGAAGCCCTGCGCAGGGATGCAAACCCTGGCATCACCCAAGGTGTGTGTGTGGGGGGGGGTAGGACCTGCCACCCTCCCACCGCCCGTGGCCCCCAGCAGCACCTACCTGGGTGGGTGTGACGGTGCTGACCTCCTCGGACGCCAAGTGTTTCAGCAGCGTGGTCTTCCCCGCGTTGTCCAGCCCCAGCAGGACGATGCGGAGCTCCTGCTCCGGGGAGCCCTTCAGCCTCTGGATGACGGAGAGCAGCCCCTGGGGGCGCGGGGTGCTGGGGGAGCCCTGCGGGGTGTCGGGTCACTGCAGAGCACCCTTGTTTTGGAGGGGCGAGCCGGACGCACTGCTGGCCATCGGAACCCTGTGTCTGTGGCCTGAGTGAGCTCCAGGGCTTGGCTCCCAAGGCGTCCAGGCTCAGGGCGGCCCCACGGCAGGCCTGCCCTGCCCCAGTGCCCCCCCCCCGGGGTGTGCTGTCCCTGCCCCAGGAGCCCTGCCAGCCCCTGGGTGTGCTGGGGGGGCAGGCCCAGGATAGAGCCCTGGTCCTGCTCTGCCAGGCTGCTTGACACCGCAGCCAGGAGCCAGCGCCGGCACACCCACCCTGGCACAGGCGGGAGGTCACCGGGCCCCACTTACCTTCTGTACATCACCCATGGTCAGGGAGGCACTCCGGCCCGCGGCACGCCTGGGGAGCTGCCAGGGGCTCATCCCCGGGGCCCGCCGGCGGCTGCGTGACTGGCACGCTCCCCATCCCCGGGGGAGGAAGAGGATTAGGGGTTCCAGAATTAGCTGCTGTTTCTCCATTTACCCACGGCATTAAATAATGCCCTCAGCAAATCCCCCAGCCAGCTGTCGCCCCGCCGTCGCCCCGCCGTCGCCCCGCCGTCGCCCACCGCCAGGATAAACCAGGTCCCGCCGGGCTGGGGCACTGGGACACAGGGCATCCCTCTCCCCACGGGGCCAGGCTGCGGCTGGGGGATGGCAGCACAGCGGGAGGATGCGGTACCCAGGCACCACCAGGCATCACAGCGGGCAGAGCGTGGCAGTCCCAACGTCCCACCCCACCGAGCAGGGTGAGGGGACACCAGCACCCAGGAGCTGCCCCCATCGGTGGGGTGGCCGTAACTAACGCCGAGTCACGACCGGCTGGAGCTGCTCGAGGCCACGTCAGCTCCGAGGGAAACCACCGGGCCTGGAGCGGTCAAGGGCCGGGCTGCGGCAGCCGGAGCTCGCGGTTGGCGCAGGACGGGGGGTTGGAGGGGCACAGGCACCTTCCCCAGCAGCCCAGCCGGGGTGGGGTGAGGGGCTCATCCGTTCACCATTTGGATGAAATATATTAATTAAGCAGCGTGTTTGGTTCCCGCACGCCGTAGTTAGCCCTCGGATCAGGTTTCCTAGCGGAGAGGTTATCCTTGCGGTGAGGACCGTGAGTCACGCACTCTCGCTGAGACATTTTTATTTATAACTCCCGTTGCAAAGGCGAAGCCAAACAACGCAGCTACGCTCCGACAAAGGGAAGGGGAGAAGCACCATCGCCCCCCGCCCCACTGCCGCTCTGTGCTGCCGCAGCGGGGGGGGCCCAATCTCCGCTGCCCCCTGCCCGCGGAGCCTGCCAGGGCTGCGGCTGCGAACGCCGTGCTGCTTTTGTGCACGTTCGCGGTGGGAACGCTTCATTTTTCTCTGCATAGATCTGCACCCAACTTAATGTTAGGGTTCTGCTTTGGATAGGTTAATCACCCACCTTCCGTCCCCCGTTATTAACATTTCCATGAGCGGGTTGCCATGGCGCTCTGCGGTTTATCCTGTAACCGTTAGTTACTTGTATTTCCTAGCAAATATCCTAAAATATCCTCACTGGTTTGTGGTTGCTGATCAACATGGAACCCCGACCTAGGAGATGGGCAGAACTGCTTAGGCATCAGTTTGGTGACTCCAGGCTGCACAGCCACCAGGCTCTGCCGGCGTCCACGGCGCAGCACGAACACCGGCTGCTAACGGAGGCAGCACGGCCCTGGGGGACACCCCAGGACCCACCGTTTGGCGGGGGGCTGGGGGGGGCAGCTGTGTGCCCAGCCTGAGCGCACCAGGCTGGTGGAGGGGTGCGCTGGGTGGGCCTCCGCATCCCGCCTTCCCTGGGGTGATGCGATGCCCGGAAGAGGCCCCCTTGGGCTGCCCAGGCTGCTGGGGGTGGTGGTGATGGGGGGTGTCCCTGTGACCCCCTGGCAAGGGGGACAGAGCAGGATGGGGATGGGGATCAGATGGGGACAGGGATTGGGATGAGGACGGGGATGGGATCACACATGTGGATGCAAATGGAGATGGGGATAGGGGTGGGGATCCAGATGTTGATGGGGACAGGGATGGGGATGCAGAGGTTGATGGGGTCTCAGATGCAGATGGAGACAGGGACAGGGATGGGGACTGGGATGGGATGCAGAGGGTGATGGGGTCACAGATGCAGATGGAGACAAGGATGGGGATTGGGATGGGGACGCGTGAGGGGCCGCGGCGCCTCCTGGCCCGAGGCCGGAGCCAGTGCCCACCGGGGCGGTGCCGGGGCCGGTGGCGGCGGCGGCGCGGGGCGGGAGGGCGGCTCCGCTCCCCCCTCTGCGGTCTCGGTTCCCTTGGCGACACTTCCTGTGGCAGCCGAAAGCGGTAGTGCCGGGGAGCGCCGGGCCGGGCCGGGAGAGCCGCGCCGCGCCGCCGGCCGGGGATGCTGCGGGGCCGCGGGCCGCGCCGGTAGCGCGCTCGGCCGGGCGGTGCCAGGCATGCAGGGCAAGGCCAAGCTGCTGCTGGTCCACAACGGCCGCATGGTGAGTCCCGGCCCGTCCGGGCCGCTGGTCCCCATCCCCCGGGGCGGCCCCGCCCGGCGGCACGGCGTGGGGCCGGGTAGCGGGCAGGCGGAGGATGTAGGGCCGGGTACCGGGCAGGCGGAGGATGTGGGACCGGATACCGGGCAGGCAGGGAGGTGTGGGGCTGGGTACCGGGCAGGCAGAGGCACGTATGGGGGCAGGTAAACAGGCAGGCAGAGGGGTGTGCAGAGGATAAGGGGCAGACAGGGAGTGTGGGGCTGGGTACCGGGCGGGCAGGGAGGTGGGGGGTGGATAACAGGCAGGCAGGGGATGTGGGGCTGGATAAGGTGCAGACAGGGGTGTGTGGGGCTTGGGTATCCACAGCAGGCAGAGATGTAGAGGGGTATGAGGGCAGGCAACGGTATAGGGGGCTGGGTAACAGGCTGGCAGGGACGTATGGGGCTGGGGTAACGAGAAGGCAGGGGTCTGTGAGGCTGAGACAGCGCTATATGTGGGGATGTATGGCACTGGGGAACGGGCAAGCAGTGACGTGTAGGGCTGGGGTAAACAGGAGTCAGCAGCACTGGGGTGCACAGGCAGGGCAGAGCTATGTGGGTGTGGGCAACAGGGATGGATGGGGAAGAGCAAGCAGATGACAAGACAGGGGTGTGTGGGGCATGGCAGCAGCATCTGGGGTGGGGTAGCAGGAACGGGCAGGGGTGGGGCTGGGGTAGGAGGCAGGAATGTGTGGGGCTGGGATGGGAACAGGCAGAGAGCATGCAGGGCAGGCTAGGGTGTGTGGGCCTGGCAGGGTATCCCTGCGGCAGGTATCTGGGGCAGCCCAGGGGATGCTCCAGGGCTGCTGTGCCCTGGGCTGGCAGCTCTGGCAGGACATGGTCCCCGTTTCTGGGCATCTGCCCTCCAGTAGCCCCTCCAGTAGCCCCAGGCCCCAAGGAAGGAGGGAGCAGGCAGTTTGCATGCCTAGGGCTGTGGTTGTCCTTCCTTCCCTCCCCTCCTCCCCTCCTCTTCCTGTGCCGGGGAGGCTGCTTCTCTCCTCCCCGGGCAGCAGTGGCAGGGTTACCCCGATAGCATCTGCCCTTTCCCAATTGCTGGCCTGGCCCCGGGCCAGTAGATGCACAGGGAGGTGGGAGAAAAGCTGTGCACCGCTTGTAATCCTCCGCCCCTGCTCACTGCCCCCGGGCTGGAAGCCCTGAGTCCTGCTGTCCTGGTTGCAGCGAACACCAGAGCGGTGTGTGCTGGCAGCCCCTTGCTCCCGGGTTCACACTGGGCTTCCCTGGGTAAATGGGTACCAACCCACCGGGCCGGCAGACACCGGGTGCCCCCTCTCACCTCTCTTCTCTCCACCCCCGCAGGGCCCGGCTGTGTCAGATGGAGGTAAGGCTGCTCTTTGCTCGGGGATGGGAGGCCAGCATCGTCTTCAGGGGAGGGGGAAGCCCACAGGCAGGCTGGTGCCAAGGGCAAGGGGCCAGCAGAGAGCCAGGTCCTGTGTCAGCACAGGCTGTGCTGTGGGCGGGCGCACGGCTGGGCCCCCGCAGACCCTTGTGCCAGCAACTCCCCATATCCCCCCATCCCTCCTTCACGCCCCGAGTTGCCTGTCCCTCCCTTCTGGCTGCTCAGCTGTCACCCTTGGGTACTGGGGGCTGAGGGTCTTCCCAGGGCAAGCAGAACCAGGGTACCAGCCAGCCCCAGGTTTCCTGAGGGAGTCAGTCTGTCTGTCCATCTGTCTCATTGTGCACTGGATATCTTGGATGGCCCATTCACTTGTCTCGTCCCTGCAGCGGGATCCTTCCGGCGCGGGGTGCCGGTGGCTGTTGTGCTGGCACAGGGTGTGCTCAGTTACCCCGTGTTTTGGAAAGGAGAAGGGCAGGGAGCCCAGCAAACAGCAACCTGCTGCCTCCTCCCTGCCTGCGTACCCTTACCCTCTCTTGCCAGCGACCCCCTGCTCCCAGTTGCTCCCCAGCGTTCAAAAGTCCCGGGGAATTTCCATCTTCTTAATGGTCACCTTGGGTTTCCCCGAGGGAGGGTTTCCCCGGGGTTAGAAGATAGGGATGACACTTTCCATGCCCTCCTCTCGCTGGGTTTGTTCCTCGTCATGGAGGAGGTAACTTCAGGCACCTCTACCCATCCTGTGAGCTTCCTGTTACACCGTGTGCCCCCCGTGTCCCCTTCCACCCCGCTTTCCCTCCCTGGCTGGGTGCCTTCCCCACGCATCGGCTTTGTTCCCCTGGGAGATGAGTCACGGTGACACTCCGGGGAGGGGAGGACAGCCAGCGCTGGCAGAGAGGGCTGTCACGACCGACGGAAGGTGCCTGCTGTGGCGTCACGGCGCTCCATCTGCCGAGGGTGCTGCTCCTCGCATTCCCTACCTGAGGGCTCGCCGGCTCCAGTCGGGATGGGGCGCATGAACTCGCTGCAGATACAGGGGGCTGCTGGCGCCGGGCAGTGATGCTGGGGGACACCCAGGCAGCCAGAACTGACCCTTTTTCTCTCTCAGAGTTAAATGCCTCCAGGGCCCGCGGCAGCAACCACAGCGTAAACAGCCTGCCGGCTCCACCGGCCACCTGTGGCTCCACACAGGGGTCTGTGGTCAGCTGGGCCGAATCCTTCGAGACGCTGCTGCAGGATCGCGTGGCTGTCACGTACTTCACTGTGAGTGCCACAACCCAGACCTTAACCCTTGTTACCGCCGGCTCCTGGTCGTTGGCAACTGAGCCATCCCACCGCCGCGGTGCCGTCCAGGCCAGCAGCTCTCTCTGCCCCGCAGGAGTTCCTCAAGAAGGAGTTCAGCGCCGAAAACGTCTACTTCTGGCAGGCATGTGAGCGCTTCCAGCAGATCCCGGCCAGCGACACGCAGCAGGTACTGGCCTTTGTGCAGCCACGGTGCCGCTGAGCCTGGGTCATGCAGCTGCTGGGAGGGACGTGGGCAGAGGTTGTGCTGCACGTCCTGGGGTCCTGGCAGACCCTGTTTGGGGAGGCGGAGCAGGCTGGGGTCTCTTGTAGGAGGGACAAGGAGATGGATGCGATGTGCATCTGAAAAGCCACAGCCCACAGAGCAGGACATGTTTCTCCAGCCCGGGGTGGCCAGAGGGTGGAGAATGCTGCTGGGAGGGCAAGAGACCAAGGGCAGAGAGATGGGGGCTGTGGGGACAGAGCCATGCAGCTGGGGGTGACTGTTCCTCCCTCGGGCTGTACCTTCATGGAAAGACCTTGTTGTGCCCTGAGCTGGTCCCAGGGGCAACTTGGCCCTTCAGGGCTCAGGTCGTTCCACGGGGTGAGCCAGAGGCTCCCTGCAGGGTAGCGGTGAGGAGGGGGCTCCTGGTCCCAGCCTGACCCCCACTCCCCCAGCTGGCCCAGGAGGCACGGCGGATCTACGATGAATTCCTCTCCAGCCACTCCGTCAGCCCCGTGAACATCGACAAGCAGGCCTGGATTGGGGAGGAGATGCTGGCCACCCCCTCCCCAGACATGTTTCGCGTCCAGCAGCTCCAGGTATGAAGCAACACCCATGCTGCACCCCACCTGCGGCACGGGGGGCTGCAGGACCACCCCGAGTGTCACCCAGCATCGCTGCTGTCACCCTGGGGCTGTGCCACGGCAGTGGCCGGAGTGAGGGGTTGGTGGGCAGGGGTCTTAAGCACGCGCACCCTCCCTCTGCAGATCTTTAACCTGATGAAGTTTGACAGCTACACGCGCTTCGTGAAATCCCCGCTCTACCAGGCTTGCCTGCGGGCAGAGAGCCAGGGGCAGCCCCTGCCCGACCTGCGGCCCCACTCCCGCAGCAGCAGCCCCCCGCCTGACCTCAGCAAGGTGAGCAGGGTGCAAAGGGGGCACCCTGTCATGGTGCCCCTGGTGAGGGCATCTGTCCCTCACCTGAGAAAATGGTTCTGGGTCCCCTCCCCCACTCCTCAGAGCAAACCCAGCCCCAGGCTGAGGGCTGACAAGTGGTCGGGGCACTGGGGAAAGGGAAGGGACAGCCTTGGATGTCCCCACACTGAGATGCTTCTCCGTTTGCCCCAGAAGTCGAAGCTGAAGCTGGGCAAGTCCCTGCCCCTGGGTGTGGAGACAGTGGGCAGTGGTGCCAACCGCAGCCCCCGCCGGTCCTTCAGGAAGGGAGAACGGCGGGAGCCCTCCTGGGCAGGTGAGTGCTGTGCTGAGCAGGGCAGCTGGGACCGTGTGCCCCGAAGGGAGCCCGCGGTCCCCACCACCGTCCCTCTGTCTGTCCTAGAGGGGGGAGAAGGCGGTGGGAGTGCCATGCTGTGGCGGGAGTCCCAGGGCTCGCTCAACTCCTCGGCCAGCCTGGACCTGGGCTTCCTATCCTCGGCCAGCACGGCTGCCAGCCCCTGGACAGAGGTGAGCCGTTACCGTGCCGGCCCCGCGGCATCACGGTGCTGGCGCCTGAGCTCATCCTGCTGTATCCCTCCTGCAGGGCCATCGGAAGAGCTTGGGGGGCAGTGAGGCAGAGCTGCCATCCAAGCCCATGAAGTACTGCTGCGTGTACCTGCCTGACGGCACGGCCTCGCTGGCCTCCATCCGGCCCGGCCACTCCATCCGTGACATGCTGGCGGGAATATGCGAGAAGCGCGGCTTCAGCCTCCCCGACATCAAGGTCTACCTGGTGGGAAATGAGCAGGTAGGGTGGGCAGGGGGAGAGAAGGGGTTCCTGCCAGCTGGACCACCCCCATGCTGGGACCACACACCGCTCTGCTCGCTCCCTCCTGACGGTTTGGCTCTTGCAGAAAGCGCTGGTGCTGGACCAGGAGTGCTCCGTGTTGGCAGACCAGGAGGTGAAGCTGGAGAACAGGATAAGCTTTGAGTGAGCGGGAGCTTCGGGACTGACACTTGCCCACGTGTCCGGTTCACGCCACGCGTGGCCACTCACAGTGGCCAACCCCCAACCCCCCAGGCAGTCCAGAACTGCCCCTGTCTGTCCTGCCCATCCGTGTTTGCCTGCAGACAGCCTCTTCTCCCGCTCCGCAGGCTGGAAATCTCCTCCCTCAATAAGACCATCCGCATCACAGCCAAGTCAACCAAGCGCATCCGGGAAGCGCTGCAGCCTGTGCTGGGGAAGTATGGCGTGAGCATGGACCTGGCACTGCTGCGGCGGGTGAGGGCTCACACCGCGGTGGGCACGGCCCCAGCCTCCCACGGCCGGGGTGGGGGGCCTGGGTTTGGGGTTCGGGGCAGGGGTTGCTGGCAGTGACCAGGTGGCGGGGAGCAGCGGTCCGTGCTGGGGGCAGCGGGTCATGGAGTCACCGGTGTTTGGGACGGGCCGTGGCACCCCGCTGTGGGCTGGCAGGGACCGGTGGGCATGCTCTGCGCTGTGCAGGGTCTGGCTGGGGAGCTCACAGGTCCTCAGCCTGGCTGCCTTTGCCGTGCCGCAGCGAGAGTGACACCGGCTGGCTCTTCCCGTTGCAGCAAGGTGAGCCAGCCGCCCTGGACCTGGAGAAGCTGGTCAGCACAGTGGCTGCTCAGAAACTCATCCTGGAAACGCCAGCAGGTAAAGCATCCTCCCCCCCAAGCCGTGTCTCCTCCTCAAGCCATGTTCCCCTGCAGAGAGCTCACAGGGCCAGGCTGCTGTCTGCTGGCCGTGGCTCCTGCTCCCTGGGATGGGCTCCATCCTGTCACCGGCCAGGCCAGGACCGGGACGCTGGCTCGGAGCACTGAGCATCACTTAACCTTGCAGACATGCGAGTGATGGAGAGCGCTGAGGCTGCAGCTGCCCCCTCCCCTCTCCGGAGTGAGGTGAGCTCAAGACCCCACTGCCCCGGTCAGACGTGTCCCCACAGCTGCTGCTGTGGTCCGCGGCTGCTGTCACCCTGCTGTGACCCCGGCACATACCGCAGGGCTGGGCAGAGGGTGCCGAGGTGGGAGCCAGGCTGCGGGAGGGTGATGGGGATGTGGGGTGGGGGAGCGCTGCCTCTTCGCCCGGTCGCTGAGGTTTGGGCTGCTCGTCACAGGAGGGAAGCCCAACCGGAGCAGAGGTCGACACGCTGTGGGAGATGCCCTCCTCCTTCTCCCGGTCCCGGTCTGCAGCTGCCACGAACCTGAACCGCCGCACGTACGACCTGGAAGGTGAGACCTGGTGTGTCTGAAACCTGAGGGGCTGGGGCAAAACGTGGGGTGAGGGATGCAGGGCCCCCAGTGTGCTGGGGATGGGTACAGGGTCCCGGGAAGCTGGGGATGAGCTATGGGGGACTTGGGGTCCCCTGGTGTGCTGGGATGGGTGCAGGGTCTCATGGGTGCTGGCACAGAGCAGGGAGAAGGTGCAGGTGCTGTGCCTGGGACAAGTTCAGGGTCACATCGGGTGGAGAGGGCAGCCGAGGCGTCAGGACAGAAGCCCGAGTGCCGGGCTCAGGTGACCTGCTTTTCCCCCAGGGCTGGTGGAGCTGCTGAACCGTGCCCAGAGCTGCCGGGCCAACGACCAGCGTGGGCTGCTCTCCAAGGAGGACCTGGTCCTGCCTGACTTCCTCCAGCTCCCTGGGCAGGACAACAGCACCTGTGAGGGGTCGGATCAGCCCCGTGCTCCTCACCCAGGTTCCGAGGGAAACAGCCATCCTCAGCCCACAGAGCCCACGCCGGCTCAGCCTCCACTCGACCGTGATCTCCGATGAGTCCTGCTGCACGTCCACACCCGGCGCGTGGTATCCCCCGGGCCATGCCGGGGTTCAACGCGGGGCCCAGGCGGCCCCTGCTCCGCACCGCTGACACTGCCTGGACCGCAGATCCGTCCACGTCCTGTCCCAAACTGTCGTGTCGTGTCACTGTGAGTGGTTGAGCAGCTGCCATGCCCCCGCTGGGGTTGCATCCTGGTGCACGTCAGGGGAGCCCTGTATATAGTCCGAACCCTCGTTGCAAAGCACTTTGCAACACCTCACTGTCCTGCCCAGTGCCTCTGCCTGCGACAGAGCTGCCCTCCCAGCAAATCCTGCCTGTGCCAGGCTAGATCCAGGTGGGAAAGCACCATTCCAACCGAAGGGTCCACAGAATAGAGAGGGTGGGTGGGGTGGCAAGGCAGGCTCCAGCCCCGTGGTGCTGTGGGCAGGCAGGATCAGGAGAGTGCGTGTCTGGAGCTGAGGGCTGGATCCAGTCCCTGACCCTGCAGGAACCGGGCTTCTCCCGTTGTTGATGTGCGGGTGTACCCTTCCTGGTGAGGGTTAGTATGACCCTGCCGCCTGTGCCCCAAGCAGGTTGTTACTGTCTGCTTCGCACGAGCGCGGCTGGGCTGGATCCTGCTGCGATGGCACGGCCGTTGTGCAGTAGGGCACCTGGGTCCTGCCCCAAGCAGAGGCAGAGCCAGCAGATCATGCCGAAGAAGCCTTCCTCCTCCTCGCAGGGAGACTGTGCGTGGGCGGCTGCTGAAGCGACACGCAGGAGCAAATCTCTGTAGGTCCCCTACCCATCCCGTCTGGGTCTGCGGGTGCTCAGCCCTCGGGGACAGGCCTGCCTGGTGCCAGAGGAACACAGCACCCCTGCATGCTGAGCATCTCGGCCTGGTGGGCAGGTACCCAGCGTGTGCCCAGCCTGGCATCCTTGCTGGCGGCTGTGCTGGGCTGTAACCTTGAGCCTGGCTCTGCTGGACCTGGCTGTGCCCTGTGGGTCCCCATCCCTGGCAGTCCCATGTCCCCAGAGGTCCCAGACCCAGTCTGTGATGGACACAGCCCCCCAACAGCAGCCAGGAGATCCCTCCATCCTCCACGCGTGCTGGGGCCCTTCCTGGCTGTGCCCTGGGTCACCACTCCATCGCTGCTGCCTGGCCAGAGGCAGAGGGGTAGCCCAGGACAGTCCCAGGGCTCACCCAGGGAGGGGGTGCCTGGCCACCCAGCCCCATGCAGGGTCAGAGCCCCCCCTGTGTCTCTGTGGTGCTGCTCAGTCCCGTCTGTGGTGTGAAACTGGGGGAAATAAAGAGCATTGCCTGGACAAGCATCCCTCTCCTTCCTCTGCTGCCAAGGCTGGACGGTGCTTTTCCCAGCAGCAACATCCCCCCAGTCCCCCCATACCCCACGGAGCTCCCCCACGGGGCCAAGGCAGGGCTGGAGCCAGTCCTCGGCTCTGGTGCCACCCGGCATCAAGGGGCAGTGCCAGGAGCTTGCTTTCCCAGCACTGCTGATGGTGTAGGGGAAACTGTGGGGCCGGCACGGCCAAGGACTTCAGCCCCGACCCTGTCAATGAGTGACAGCCAGAGCTGCCAGGGCCTCACTGGGTTAATGATTGTGGGGGCAGCTGGCCAAGAGCCCCCGGGCACAGGGCAAGAGCGGACACTGGCCTCCTGCCCACCGCAGCCTGGCACAGGGCTCTGCGGGTGCTGCCGGGTCCCCAAGCCTGGTGGAGGCAGGACATGTCCCTTGCTGTGGCACTTCCCGGGCATCCAGCTCCACCGGTTTGTGACTCGGTGGAGGCTCGGAGATGCTCCAGCAGGGGCAGGGATGTCCCCAGGCTGTCCCTGAGCCCCCTGGGGTATCCGAGTGATCTCCCCTCTCTCCCTCCATACAATTGCGACTGGCTTGTCCATGGTGATGGGTCCTGGGAGCGCCCAACCCTGGAGCAACAGGGATGTGGCAGCCGCACAGCCCCTCTGTGCCCGGTCCCCACAGGCAGCGGGGCTGGAGGGGCCTTTGGCCCCTGGCTCTACCCCAGGCAGACATGGACAAGAGCTGGCCAGGCGCCTTGCAGGCGGATGGAAACTTGGCCGGAGGCGCGTAAACAGCGGGTAATGATAAACGGCATCGAGGAGGTGATGACGGCAACGCTGGCGTCGCTCCGCTCCTACCCACCCCGACATCGCACGTGCTGGGAAGACGCGGGCTCTGCCCCACGCAGCCCTCGCGGTGCTCCTTGCTGCTCCGCGCTGAGCCGCTGGCACGGGCTGAGCCGGGCCGCGTGCCACCATCAGCCCCAGCGACAGGACACAAGGGCCGCGCCGGTGCTGACGTAACCCACCACCAGTGCCCTGGGCAGGGCCGGGTCCCTCACGGCTGATGCTCCAGTGGCTCTGAGGATGGTGGATGTGTGTGTGGCCTCACCTCTGGTTTGGGACATCCCAGCAGCACCAGCACTGAGCCCTCCTCTTCCTTCTCCTCCTCCTCTCACGTAAGGGATGAAGCACCCAGCATCAAGGGGCAGAGAGCTGAGGCTGCTCCAGCGTCGCCCCTCAGGCACTGGGCTCCCCACTGCACCGGCCGCCCTCGCCCAGGGGCGATGCCGAGCCTCGGGCCAGCGAGGTGGGGTGCGCGCGGTACCCGGGGGGCGCGTGCCCCATCGCTGGGGCCGTGGCTGACGTGGGATGCCGCGGGGTTACCCATTAACTGCAGGAATTTCTGGGGAGGAGGTGAGCAGCGAGCGGAGGCGAGGGGCAACGCGGGGCTCCTTAGACTTTGCTCTTGGTGTGCGTATAAAGGGCAGCAGTGCCCCGCGGGCCACTTTGCTGGGGGGAACGCGTGGATGTGGCATGTGGACATGGCGCTGCCCTGAGTACCTGGCCAGCCCCAGGTGAGCAGGGCTCTGGGCAGGATGGGTCCCCTCCCCATGTTCCCTGCCTGCCCTTGCAGGAGATGGCTGGGATGGCACAGCGGTGGCGCAGGGGACCATCGGGTGATGGGATGGAGGTGCCAGCACTGCAGGGATTCGGGGGGTTGGTGGCAGTTGGAGCTGTGGCACAGCCACGGTGACACACAGCCGCCTCTGCTCAGCCTCAGCAGGAGCCATGCTGCCCTACCAGATGGAGAGCCCGGCCCTACCCCGCTGCCCGGTGCGGGGAGGACGGGTGGTGCACGGGCCCCAGTTCGCCTACTGCCCCAGCCCCCAAGGTATGTGCCCCCAGCACTCCTCTTCCTCCTCTCCCCACCGGGCTCAGCTCTGCTTCTGGCCAGCCCCCAGCCCAGGCAGTGCCCGGCTCTCCATGGCAGCGGGGTCCCCGCCAGGACAGGGCCATAACACGGGTGTCCCCTCTCCCCAGCTCTGCACCGGCTGCCGGGTGCCCACACCTGCCCCTTCACCGTCGGTGCGGTGCCTTGCCCTGACCATGGCTTCCCCTGCCCCGGCTCCCCGGGGCGCCTGGCCGAGGGCAGGGAGCGGTACGAGCTGGATGTGCTGCCCTGGCCAGGGCCCCGGCTGGGCTTGGACGAGCTGCAGAAGCCAGGTGAGACCCCCTGGGCGGTGGGTATACAACACTCAGGTTGGGGAGGACCTCAGAGACCTGCCAGAGGCACCCAAGGGGGATTGGGGTGACAGGAGAGCCCCAGCTTTGTCCCTGGGACTGGCAGCAATTCCTCCCCACTGCCCCATAGCGCCAGTCCCCGCACTGGCACCTCAGCCGGACCCCCAGCACAGTGGGCTGCCTGCCAGCAGGGGAGACCTTCCGCTCTCCGGGGTGCCCCAGGCAGGGCCAAGGGGCAACAGGGTTGACACAAAGTGCTCCAGGGTGGGAGGAGATGGAGGGACCCGGGGAATGGTGGCACGGCTGGGGACACGAGCCCCATCCCACTGGGGGCACGGGAGGATGGTGTAGGGGTACGGGAGCCTGGGGAGCAGGGGCTGTGCCATGGCCGGCGTGTAACACTCTCTCTTGTCTTGCGCAGAGCTGGGGTGCTGGGCCAGGGTCCAGTCCATCTGTGTCTCCCTTCTCAAGGTGCCCCTGATGTTCGGGTTCCTGTACCTCTTCGTGTGCTCCCTGGATGTGCTCAGCTCTGCCTTCCAGCTGGCCGGAGGTAGGGGGTGGGGGCCACCTGGGTGGCTGGTGGCACCCACCGTGCTGGCACCCTGCTGCTCACGCTCTATTGCAGGCAAGGTGGCCGGGGACATCTTCAAGGACAATGCCATCCTCTCCAACCCGGTGGCTGGGCTGGTGGTGGGCATCCTGGTGACCGTGCTGGTGCAGAGCTCCTCCACCTCCACCTCCATCATTGTCAGCATGGTCTCCTCGGGGCGTGAGTGCGCCCATGGGGCTCTCGGGGACCTGAGGCTGGGGGACAGGGTGGCTGGATGGGGTCACCCTGAGCCAGGCCACACAGGGCTAGTGGGTCTCTCTGTCCCCAGTGCTGGAGGTGCGCTCTGCCATCCCCATCATCATGGGCTCCAACATTGGCACCTCTGTCACCAACACCATTGTGGCCCTCATGCAGGCTGGCGACCGCAGTGAGTTCAAAAGGTGAGAGCTGGTCAGGGCAAAGGGGACTTGGGGGCAGGGGCCCCCCTCAGGGGCCACCCCATGCCAACAGGTTCTGCTGCACAGGGCCTTTGCCGGTGCCACGGTGCATGACTGCTTCAACTGGCTGTCAGTGCTGGTCCTGCTGCCACTGGAGGTGGTGACCGGGTACCTGCACCACGTCACCCGCCTGGTCGTGGCCACCTTCAACATCCGCAGCGGGAAGGATGCCCCTGACCTGCTGAAGATCATCACGGAGCCCTTCACCAAGCTCATCATCCAGGTATCCCCATCCGTGGTGTCCCGCAGGGCGGTGTCCCCAGGCTGGTGGTGGTCCCCCAGCATTGCTGTCCCAGTGCTGGCGGTGATGTCCCCAGCAATGGAGCCCCTTTGATGGTGGTTGTATCCAAGTGTCCCCAAGCTGGCAGCAGTGTCCCCATCCTAGTGAAGATGCCCCCAGGCTGTTGGTGCTGTCAGCCCCCAAAGGCCCCCTCCAAGGTGTGTTTTGTTGCAGTTGGACAAGTCAGTGATCACGGGCATCGCCATGGGGGATGAGAGCCTGCGCAACCGGAGCCTCATCCGCGTCTGGTGTGGCCCCTCACCCCCACAGGTGAGGAGCCCGTGGCCCTGCTGGGGCCAATAAATGATCCTATGGGGCATGGGTGGAGGGCAGGGGCTGGCTGAGGACACTGGAGCCAGCTGCAGCCCACCCTCTCCCTGCAGACAGCCTCAGTGGGGCTTGGCCCCCTCCCAAACTGCACAGCCCCCAGCCAATGCAGCACTAAGGGCATCGAGAGCCTTCCCAATGTCACCAGGCAGAAGTGTGAGTGGGTGTGGAGGGCTTGGGCAGGGCTAGGGGCATGGGGCTGGGGAGGTGCAGGTGGGGCTGTGGGGTGGATAGATGCTCGGTATGCAACTAGAGTCATGACGTGGGGCAGGGCTGGGAGATGTTTGGGTTGGGGTCCAGGTGAGGTGCTCTCTGGGGGGTGGGCAGGTTTGTGAGTGGGGCCAGGCTGGCCCCAGCTCCTTGCCCAGCCGTGCTGTGGGGTAGGCGAGCACCTCTTCACTGACACACCGCTGCCTGACCTGGCCGTGGGGCTGGTGCTGCTGGCCGGGTCACTCGTCGTGCTCTGCACCTGCCTCATCCTCCTGGTCAAACTCCTCAACTCCCTGCTCAAGGGGCAGGTGGCCAAAGCCATCCAGAAGGTCATCAACACTGGTGAGTGGGATGGGGACTGCTGTGGGATGGGACCCTGCCTGCCCCACAGCCACCCATCCCCACCCCCATCCCCACCTGCTATCCTCAGACCCATCTCTGCCTGCCCCTAGCCCCCATCCCTGCCTGATCCCCATGCCCCAGATCCCCTCTCTGCTGATGGCTGTCATGGCCGCCTGGTGTCCACAACCCCTTTCCCCACCATCCCAGCCACCAGCCACCAAGCTGGCCCCATACCCACAGCCTGCCCCACAGCCCCCTCCCCAGCACCATGTAGGAGCTCCAGGCTGCTCCCAGCTGATGTGTCCATGCCCATATCCATGCTTGTGTCCATGGCCATGCCATGGCAGACCTCCCGCACCCGCTCAGCTGGCTCACCGGCTACTTCGCCATGGTGGTGGGTGCTGGGATGACCTTCGTGGTGCAGAGCAGCTCTGTCTTCACCTCAGCCATCACACCCCTGATCGGTGAGTTCCAGCCGTGCCTGGTCCCTGGCCATGGGCTGGCCCCACCCCACGATAGCCCATGGGTGCCAGGGTGCTCGGAGGGTCAGGAGGAGCTGTGCCTCCTGGGATGAGCGTGAGGATGGAGCTGGCGAGGAGCGATGGCATGAGATGGGGTGCCTCTCCCGCAGGTCTGGGGGTGATCAGCATCGAGCGTGCCTACCCGCTGACCCTGGGCTCCAACATCGGCACCACCACCACCGCCATCCTGGCCGCCCTGGCCAGCCCAGGGGACAAGCTGGCCAGCTCCTTCCAGGTACGGGCAGCCTGGGGCCATGGCTGGGCTGGCGGGGGGGAAAGGGCAAGGCAGAGGCTGGGGGAAGCCCGTGTGCCCATCCCGACGGGGATGCCGTCCTTGCAGATCGCCCTCTGCCACTTCTTCTTCAACATCTCCGGCATCCTGCTGTGGTACCCACTGCCCTTCACCCGCCTGCCCATCCGCATGGCCAAGGCGCTGGGCGAGCGCACGGCCAAGTACCGCTGGTTTGCCGTGCTGTACCTCATCGTCTGCTTCCTCCTGCTGCCCTCCCTCATCTTCGGCATCTCCATGGCGGGATGGCAGGCGCTGGTGGGGGTGGGCACACCCTTCCTCGGCCTCCTCTTCTTCGTGGGGCTGGTGAACGCGCTGCAGGCGCGCAGCCCCGGCCGCCTGCCCAAGTGGCTGCAGACCTGGGACTTCCTCCCCGCCTGGATGCACTCGCTGCAGCCCCTCGACCGGCTCATCACCCGGGCCACCCTCTGCTGCACCGACCGCTGCCGCAGCCCTGAGGGCTGGGAAGAGCGCGAGGGCCCTCCCCGTGACAAGGCCAGGCTGGGGCTGGACAACCCCGCGCTCTCCTACCCAGAGGAGGTGCCCATTCCCACAATCCGGGTGGGCTCCCCTCGCCCATCCCCGCACAGTGCCACCCGGCTCTAGCCGGCACCGGACGCCTGGGCCACTGCTCCCGCGGCCACCCAGTTTCTGCCGCCCCCACTCAGCTGGTGTCTAATAAATGCCGAGCGCCTGCGCCCCGGGTGTGTCTCTCCTGCCTCTGCAAATCCTGCCGGAGCCGACGCCGCCAGATGCCCACCATCCATCCCCGTGTCCAAGCACCCCCACTGCACAGCCCAGCCCATACAGCCGCCCGGTGCTGAGGATGCACCAAATGCGCTGACGGTGCCGAGGGGGCACAGGCTAAACCCTGCGCCTGCGGTTTGCAGCCAGCCCGTGCCGGTGTGCTGCGGGCAGCATCCTCTTCTGCCAGCCTCATCCCCGGAGCGCTGAGCCGGCAGGGTCCGTGCTGCGCCGCTGCGTACCACAGCAGCGTGTCGGTGAGCCAGGCACGGCCTCAGGCAGCTGGCGAGGTGCTGCGGTGCTGCTGGGTTGGGCCTCAGTGGGATGCCAGCTTGGCACGGTCAGGCAGTGTCCCCAGCCTGCTGGGTACCCCAACACCCATGGCAGGAGCCCACCTGCCACTGTGACCCTGGCACGAGCCCTTTAAATGTTGGCCATAACTGCTTCTCCCACTGCCCACAGATGCTTGGGCTCCTGCCAGCGATATCAGCCCGTCCCTCCCTCCTTCCCGCCCACCCTCCTCCCAGCTGGGACCAGCCAAGCTGACTGGGCTGCCGTGGGAGCCTCTCTGGGGCTCCGGGAACTGCCGCTGCCCCGTAGGCGACCACTGCGCCGGGACGACCTCCGCCTTTCTGCCAGACCGGGTCAGTACGAGAACAGTGGTAGCGGGGACAACCCTCTGGGGACTCAGCGATGCCAGGGCTGTGCCATGAGATGCGGTGGGACCGGTGAGTGGGGTGCGTGGGACAAGGGCAGCCCCATGGGGCTTCATCTGCCTGTGAGGCTGGGCCGGCATGGAGCCATCCAACATCCTCCCCAACGCCTCCGGTAACGGCAGCAGCGCCGGCAGCACCCCGCATTCGCCTGCGGCCACGGGGCTCATCCTGCTGGCCGCGCTGGCCGTCCTGCTGGCCACGGTGGTGGGCAACGCACTGGTGGTGGCTGCCGTCTCCACCAGCCGGGCCCTGCGAGCCCCGCAGAACCTCTTCTTGGTGTCGCTGGCCTCGGCGGACATCCTGGTGGCCATCCTCGTCCTGCCCTTCTCGCTGGCCAACGAGGTGATGGGCTACTGGTATTTCGGCGGCCTGTGGTGCAGCCTGTACCTGGCGCTGGACGTGCTGCTGTGCACCGCCTCCATCGGGCACCTCTGCGCCATCAGCCTCGACCGCTACTGGGCCGTCACCCGGGCGGCCCGGCTCAACCTGCGCCGCAGCCCCGGGCGGGTGAAGGGCATGATCGGGGCAGTCTGGGTGGCGGCGGCCCTGGTGGCCCTGCCACCGCTCCTGCGGGCCCGGCCAGCGGGCCGGGAATGCCAGCTGAGCCAGGAGACCTGGTACGTGCTGGCCTCCTGCGCCGCCTCCTTTTTCGCCCCGTGCCTTGTCATGGTCGCCGTCTACTGCCGCATGTACCACCTGACCACCCGTCGGACGGCGGCCCTCCTTGCTGCCCACGCCCCACGCCCTGCCGGCGCCAGCAAGAAGGGGTCGGGGATCAGGGGGCCAGGCTGGCGGCGCCAGAGCCAGCACCAGAGCGTGTCGCTGTGCCGGGGCCGGCTGGTGCGGGCGCGGGAGCGGCGCTTCACCGTCGTGCTGGCCGTGGTGATGGGGGCCTTCGTGCTGTGCTGGTTCCCCTTCTTCTTCACCTACAGCCTGGGGGCTGTCTGTGGGGATGGCTGCCGTGTCTCCAAGCCCCTCTTCAGCTTCTTCTTCTGGATCGGCTACTGCAACAGCAGCCTCAACCCCCTCATCTACACCCTCTTCAACCGGGACTTCCGTGCTGCCTTCCGACGGCTCCTCGCCGTCCCCCGCCGGCACCGCACCTAGGGCCCCGCCGGGACACCGGGGATGTGGCCGGCGTGAATCCCGAGGTACTTTTGGAAGCGCGGGGTTGAATAAAACGAGGCCGAAGCCTGTGCCTGGGGCTGACATCTGCCTCCTGGGAGCCCAGCCAGCGGCACCCATCACAGCACCCATTGGCACCCAGGTCCCCCCACCCGTCCCCCTTGCAGCGTGGGTAACCCGCTGCTGGTGACAACTCGCCGTGGCAGCTCCGGCAAGCGGCAGTCCTTCCGGCTGCCAGGCAAACCCCAGCTCCTCTGCACGTGACCCCCAGCATCTCCTTCTGCAGGGGACAGACCCCATTGGTGCTGCGGGGGTGGGGGGGTGAACCCCCCCAACGTGGCACTGGGCTGAGCTGGCCGTGCCACCGCAGCAGCCCAGTCCGAGCCCCGTGCCTCTCTGCTGGGGCTGTCCTCTCCGGCTGCCCCTCAGCACGTAGCTGTGCCACGCCATGGGGGCTCCATGGGGCACATACGCACCCCACGGTGGGGTGAGGAGCTGGGACGGGACACCCCACATCCTGCTCAGGGGCTTCACTGGGATCTTGCTACAGGAGGGAAAGGAGGAATGACATCCCAGGGCCAGAATGGCTGTTCTCCCTTGGGATGCGTGGGAACCAGCTCCAGCACAGCTCAAGGTGTGAGGGGCCACGGGGGCAACAGTGGGGTGAAGACCCCAGGGCAACCACATCACCTCGGGGCAGCAGCTTCCCCGTGCCAGCCCTGCCCGGCCCCCAGCTCTGCTCCGCACAGACACCCCGGGGTCAGGGGCTGCTCCACTTCTCCAGCTTTGAGGCTCAAAATAGAAAATCTCAAAACATCGGACTTTCACTCGGCTAAAAACAGCCGCTGGCGCCTGGGAGCTGGAGCCCAGGGAACGCTGGCCCCGCCAGCGCTCACCAGCCCCCATCAGGGTGGGCACAGCTTGGCCATGGGGTCCAGGGGGCTGAAAGGGATGAGGGTACTCGTAGCTGTGAAGACCCCCGAGCCATCCCCTGCACCCGCTGGCCCTGTCCACAGAGATTCATGACGTGACCTCCGGGGCCGGCAGAAGGTCCCAGCGGAATGGCTCCCAGTGCTGACCCCCCCAGAGGCGGCTGGTCCCAGTGGTTGGAGCTGTGCTGGCACCGTCTGCGGAAGGAGCTGCCCTATCGCTGCCGCCCGGTTTCCCTCCCGCGGCCGCCTTTCGCCTTTTCACAGTTAAACTGTACTTTGCTGCTAAAAATACCCAGGGACAGAAGGGTGGCTCAGCCTGGCCAGCTCAGCTGGGGGAGAGCAGCTCTTCCCGAGGGGCACCAGCGCCGTGGGGAGCCCCCCAGGGCCCCCCAGTGCCCTGGCTCACGGGCCATGCCCTCACCCTTGCCCAGTACCACAGGGGTCGACCAGGGTCCAAGCAGCGTCCCTCCTCCTGGGCAGGAGCATGCAGTGCTGGGATGCTGCAGGGCAGGAGGGGTCGGGGTCCAGACAGAGTAGGGGCACACAGGGACCCCCCAGTCTGGGCAAGGAGATCCTGGCACGGCCAGGCTGCCTTGGCATCGAGGCATCACCCAACCCACCAAAGGGAGCTTCAGGCTGATGTCTGAAACATCAAATCCCAAGGGCTGGATGGGGTCTGGGAGTTCCAGCACTACAAGGGTGCTGGGGTGCTCTGGGGAGAGCTCCCCCACGCAGCATCTCCCACTGTGTTGCCTTCCAGCGCATCGTCCTGCCTGTGGCAGACGCATGGAGCAGGTTGTTCTGTCTCCCCACAGCAGTCATTTCCATTCCAAGTTTGTACAAAGCCCGTTTCATCCGCCACAGCGTGACCCTTATTCCTGCCCCACTCGCGAGCCACCGTGACCCCAGTCCTGCCGGGAAAGCGGCTCCCCTCAAAGCGCTGATTGCTCCCGCCCAACTGCAGCACCTGCGCTCGTCCGCCTGGAATTGCGCCCTGCATTTTCAGGCTGTTTTGCCAATTTCTCAAGATTATTTTGAATTACTCCCCTGATAGCCTTGGGTTTGGAGCCCTCTCCCTCTCCAGCCACATCTCCTCCGCAGAGCTAAAAAGCAGAGTCCTGGTTCCACCACCTGGGCTGCCTCCGGCTCTGTTGGGGACAGCAGGACTCCTCCGGCCACTCGTGCTGCTCTGGCAGCGCCCCGTGGCCGATGGCTCTTGCCGGTGGTGGGAACAGTGCCACAAAATGCCAGCTGGGAGGAAAGTAGCAACCTAAGGGTTAAGCGTGCAAATGCATGGAAACAGTCATCGCATTTGAAGCTCAAAATAAGTATGTGCCACCTCTAAAAGGAAAGCGGCTCTAAAAGAAGAAAGCTCACGGCGTGAGTTCATCCCTCACGGCAGTGACACGGGAGATCACCTCTGAGATACGGCAGGGCAAAGCATCCTCCTCCTCCTTATCGCTGCGGGTGGGTAACCAGAAGATGCGACGCCTGATCTCCAGTGGATGCTGAAGGGCACGGCAGCCCGCAGTCGGTACTGATCACACAGGCAATGAGTGCTTGGAATAATTTGTGTTATTATCAGCTTCGCTACAGCCTGAGGACATGAACCCCTTCCCTCCTACTCGCCGGCACAGTCTGGCCAAGCAGTGTTTGGGGGCCCAGGCTGGTCCCCACCACCAGGTTGACAGGGGCTGGCAGAGGGACTTGCCCATGGCCACGTGCTCCTCTACGCCCTGACCACCACCAACCTCGCACCCAAGGCAGCCCCGCTGCCACCAGCCACCGCACGCGAGGCGGGAGGCATCACCCGTGCCCGGGGTGAGAGATGGGAGCCATTGGATCACTGAGGTGATGTCCACGCCAGAAAGCCAGAAGGACCAGAAAGCAGGACACAGCACTTGACGACGGGTAAGAGGGTTAACGAGCAGTTTTACCCCCAGGAGAAGCAGGGACCTGCGGGGCTGGCAGACCACCAAGGGGTGCTCAAGGATGACAGAACTCTGCAGAGAAATCAATGACTTATTTGCCAGGGAGTGGGCAGAGAGAGGTTCCCGCACCGCAGCTTGTCACAGGGTAAGGCTGCTGCTAATTGAAGGACCAGTAAGAAAAGGGCTTTTAGAGCACATCACTGTAGGGAAGAAGCCTGCCCTCACTGGGGTCAGCCCCAACAGGATGAGGCTGGCAGCGCCAAGGACACTGAGGGTGAGAAAACCCCAACCCTCCACAGCAGCAGTGAGAGGAGAGCCCAGGCACAGCGCCAGAGCTTGCATCACCCGCCCCACGACACAGGGATTGTCCAACACCGGACACAGGTGCTTGGGAGACTCCACTGAGGCCATTGCCATTCTCCCCCTCTACTCTGCTCTCATGAGACCCCACCTGGAGTGCTGTGCCCAGCTGTGGAGCCCTCAGCTTAAGAAGGATATAGACCAGTTGGAGCAAGTCCAGAGGAGGCCACAAAGATGCTCAGAGGGCTGGAGCCCCTCAGCCATGGGGACAGGCTGGGAGAGTTGGGGTGTTCAGCCTGGAGAAGGGAAGGCCCTGGGGAGACCTTATAGCACCTTCCAGTACCTCAAGGGCCGACATGGAAACTGGGGGGCGCTTTTTACAAGGGCCTGTAGTGACAGGACAAGGGGTAACAGGTTTAAACTGAAAGAGGGGAGATTTAGATTGGATATCAGGAAGAAATTCTTCCCGGAGAGGGTGGTGAGGCACTGGAACAGGTTGCCCAGAGAAGCTGTGGGTGCCCCATCCCTGGGAGTGTCCAAGGCCAGGCTGGATGAGGCTTGGAGCAACCTGGTCTAGTGGAGGGTGTCCCTGCCCGTGGCAGGGGGTTGGAGCTGGGTGATCTTTAAGGTCCTTCCAACCCAAGCCATTCCATGACTCTGTGACCGAGCACAGGGCCGGGCTGCAGGGAGGGGTAAGGCGCCCCTAAACACGTCACTGCGTTTGACGGCAGCGCAGGGCAGCCGAGGCAGGGCCGAGGCAGGGCCCCGGCAGACGGACCAGGAAGCAGGACACGGCGCTGACGATGGGCGGGAGCGTTAACGAGCGGTTTTACCCCATCCGGCCCCCCACAACCCCCAGGCTCTTAATACAACCCAGCCACAAGCGCCCCATTATAAACAGACGCTCGGCCCCACCCCCCCCCAGGAACGCCCCAATCATGATCCACTCTGTAGCGGAGTGGCAGCCTTCCACTCAATCAGATGCTGCGGGAGGCGGGCCACTTCCTGTGGTGGGCTCCGTTGACGTTGGCCCAATCCGTGCGCGGAACGGCGGCTGGGCTCCCTGTGTGGCATGTCGCCCACCCAATCAGCACCCTCCTACTCTTCCCGGCAGGGCTTCGCCAATGGCCGCCGAATGACGCGCGCTTCTCTCTCCCCGCCCCGCCCACCCACACCTCCCCCTGCCGCGGAGCCAACGGGAGGGCAGCGGCTCGGCGGAGTGGGCGAGGCTTCCCTGGGGGTTTGGCCAATAGGAGTGCGGCGCGGGAGGAGCGTGGGCAGGCATTGGCGGGCTGGGCGCGAGTGGGCGTGGCGCGGCGGCGGCGGCGGGGGGAGGCGGCGGCGGCGGCGGCGGCGGCGGGGCGCGGGCCGAGCGGAGGGGAGCGGCGCGGAGCCGCCCGGGCCCATGGAGCTGGAGAACATTGTCGCCAACACCGTCCTCCTCAAGGCCCGTGAAGGTAAAGCGGTGGCGCCGGGCGGACGCCGGTGCCCGGAGCTGGAGAGGGGCCGCAGGGGGAGGCGGCAGGCCCGGGGTGGCGATGGAGTAGGCGGGCGTGGGGTCAGCCTGGCCGCGGAGCGAGCCCGGCGTCCGGGAGGTGCCAGCCGTCCGGTGGCCTGAGCCGTGAGCCCGCTGGGCCGCCCCTGGAGCGGCGTCCGCTCCCCTGGGCTGTAGGCTCTGGCGACGGTCTGTCCCCGGGACTCAGCCCCGGGCTGCCCCCCTGGGGGGTCGCGGCTTTGGCTGCCCGCGGCGCTGCTGGCAGCGGGGAGGGAACGGCGCAGCTTGGGCACAGCCCGCTTCCAAGCCCTCGGCTCTACGCGGAGGCCCGGCGCTGGGTGCTGCTCCGGGCAGCCGGGGGTTGCTCAGCGCCCTGGGCTGTGTTTCCTCCGGGGGGGTTGGGGGGTGGCTGAGCCCTCCGAGGGTGGCCCCTGCCGCCTTCTCGGTGTGGAAACCGCCCCGCAGCCCCCGCCGGTGCTGGCGGCCTCCAGCCTTACCCCTTCCAGAGGCTGCTTTGGGTGCCCTAAGGAGAAAAAAAGTTGATTTCAGGCTGGTGAACCGCTGCTTCCCACACAAGGGCCGATCCCGAAACTGCGGCGGTGAGCCCCACCCCTCCACCTTCACACCAACCCTGGCCCCTGGTCCTCGCAGGGCCCGGGAGCTTCGCTGCAGGCCCACAAACCTGCTGCTTCAGGGGTCACCGCTGAGTTCCAGGGCCTCGGTGTGGGATGCAGCCTGCCCTCTGTCCAGAAGGGACAGAGAAGTCTCAGGATGGCTTATGGAGAGAGCTGGGAAGACTGTCACACGGGAGCCTGGTCCTTTGCAGGGGAGATCTGATTCAGCCAGGCGTCGGGGAGTTCATTAGATCACGTAAAGTGGTGTGGATGTACGGTCCCTCCTGGCCCACGGTGTGCAGCTGGCCAGAGCAAGTCATTCTGGAGCCAGAGGGCCCACTGAAATCCAGTTAGAGGGCTTTAGAGATTAGATTTGTGGGAGCAAAGAGCAACAATGAAAATAAATTCACTTGGGCAGGAACATCTTTGAGCTGGTTGAAAATCAGACTTAGTGCAGGTGCTTCATGCCCAGGGACCGTGGTGGACCATGACATTGTGGTTCAGAATGGCAAGGTTTCGTTCAAAATCAAATCCAAACAGTGGCATTTGCGACCTCTGAACACAAGACCCTGCTTCACACGGAGCGAGTGACCGGGAGACTGGCTCCTGTTAGGCCTTCGGCAGAGCGGAGTTTGGTTGCTGACGCGTCGGACGGCTGCTGCGGTGCTTCCCAGTGCTCCTCATGTGCCTCTCCCTCGGCAGATGGTGGGCAGATTGGCTGCAGGCAGATAGGATCCACTGGCACGCTCTTGCTGGACGGTTCCTGGCCTGTGGGAGCCGTGGGTGGCCATGCTGCCTGTCCGTGGCTCTCCCACCCGTGTCTGGTGGCAGCTGGGGTGGGCTCTGGCAGCCTGCGTGGCAGGACAGAGCCGCTTTGCTGGCCAGGTCCGGCAGCATCGAGTGCTTTGCTCCGGCCCAGCCTTTTTGGGAGCCTCCTGGTCTGGTATGGGAGCGCAGGGCTGAGATCTCCGTGGATGTGCTGGGGGGCTGCTGACAGCCACCTTCAGCTGCTGCTGCAGGATGACCATGCTCTGTGTTTCCTTCAAACCCTTCTAGGAGGGTTTGGCTGGGGAAGGATCTTTCCCCCGTTGTCCCCATTGCTTGCTGGCCTCTGACAGAGGGACAACAGGCCAGCTTTGAGCTATCACCAAGCCCTGAAGCTTCCTTGCAGTGAATTCTGGGTGGAGGTGGCCCACTCCTTGCCCCATCCCCCAAAATGGGGGTGCTGGGAGGTTGGTGTGCAGGAGACAGGGTCCCTGCTGGGCTGTTCACTGCGATGCTGGGGGGGTGGGGAGAACCGTGCATGAAGGGTGCTGGAGCCTCCTTCCAAAGCAAAGGAAACGCAAGCTGCCGGTCCTGGCCCTCCAGGTGCTGCGGGACATCGCTCTGCCTTTCCTTGGGCGCCCTTGGGGTGAAGATGGCTTGTCCTCCCGTGCCCTCGCTCAGCTGTCCCCGTCCCTTTCGTTGCCGCAAGCCATGGCTGACACGAAGGTGTCTGTGCCGCTGGTTTCTTCCACCCCTGCTTACCCTTGAGTCACTTCCTTCCTGAGTTTGTACAATCGTGCAGCCCAGCTGCTGGTTGCGGGGCAGATGCAGCGCAGCGACCCGCAGCAGCGTGCCAGGGGCTCGGACCTGGGGCTGGCCTGGGGCCGCGATGGCCCCCCCGTCCCACCGCCCTGCCCAGCCAAGGGGACTGCGGCCAGGATTTGGGGCTGGAGCTGTGGTGGAGGAAAGTGTTGTGAAAGGGTTTCCCAAGAGCTGATAAATGATGTTCAGCCCCTCCTGATTTTGGAAAGCCGTGCCTTTGGCCCAGCTGAGCAGGGTGGTTTAATGCATTTCCAAAGGGAAGTGGGAGACTCTGTGTGTGTGTGTTGGCACCGGGCAGGGGGAGGGCAATCCCTGGAGGTTGACTGATCCAAGCAATCCATGTTTCAGTACTTAGTGCTTGCTATGATGTAAATTTTTTGGTCTGTCTAGAAGTTTTCCCACCCAGCACTGGCCATTTACTCCAGCAACTGCAGCTGGAACAATATCTGGTTCTTGGATCTCGCTTTTCTGAGGCTGGCTTATCTCTGGGGAAAGGTGGGAGTGTCCCCACTTCACAGGTGGGAAACTGGAGTGATGAGCCCCGGGCGACGCGGTGTTGTCTGTGGAGCCAGGATGAGAGCAGGAATTCCTGTCTCCCAGCTTCATGTCCTCCCTCTGAGAGCCCCTCCCTGGAGTAAGCAATCAGTCGGGGAATGAGTAGGTGGCATGAACATCGTTACTACAGCAGGAAGCGCTTCACACCGAGCAAGGCTTGGCCTGGCGGGGTGATTAGTTGTGCAGAGGTCCTGAGGACAGGCCTGGGAGCTAAGAGCTCTTGTGCAGGCCTAACCTGTAGCTTTAGGCACTCCTGGCCCTGCTGTGACTCTCCCGTCATAAACAGGAGTCACCGAGATGTGCAGGTGGAAGGTGTTCGTGTTCTTGGTTGGAACTTTGTCCAGCAGCCAGCGTGGATGGTCCCTCTGCTTCCTCTGGAGGCTCTAAGACTTGTTTCCCTCGACTGGGGCTTGCTTGTGTGCATGGACAGAGGGTGTCTCCTCTCCTGGCTCCTGGCAAGGCTAGGCTGCAGTCAGACATCCCTGATCCATAACTCACGGGACCGATTTTGTGTGCCCTGCAGGTGGTGGCGGCAACCGGAAAGGGAAGAGTAAGAAATGGCGCCAGATGCTGCAGTTCCCTCACATCAGCCTCTGCGAGGATCTTCGGCAAACCCTCGGTGAGACGCGGCGGCTGGCGGGAGCTGAGCGGCGCCCGGGCTCCGTTCCGGAGCGGGGCCGGTGGGTGAGCACGTGTGGGCGTTGCGTACCCGACGCTGAGTCTCGCGAGGGTCAGGGACATGTAACGGGGCACATCTCGGCCAAATCCCAGCCAGGATCGCTTGCAGCTGAAGGGCGTAGGGCAGAAACGATGGGTGGGTAAGTCACAGCCGCGTGGTCGCCTTCTAGGCTGCGGTGAGCTGCGCTGGAGATACACCACCTTCTCTGCGCGCACAGACCCGCGCGGTGTTACGGTTTGGCAACTGGGGTGCAAAAGTCCTGCTGACATCTCTGGGCTCCCTGGCTGGGATTCAGCCCTGCTCTGCAGACCTCGGCTTCTGACGCCAAGCGGCGGCTTTTCTCAGGCGCAGCTGGGTTCTTGCCGCGCCGTGTGGATGAGAACTGTAGAGCTGGGCAGGGCTTGGCCTGTCATTTCAGTACTGCACTTTGTACTCTTCACGGTTTTAATGTTTGTGCAGCAGGCTTGGTCCTGAGATCATGTGCAATTGGTTTTGGGGCACAGAGGGTGGGAGTGCTCTGCTTCCTGGGAAGGGGAGAGCTTGTTTAAGTTGTGACTCTGGATTCATTCGCCAGCTGGCGAGTGGCACAGCGCTGGCCTTGTTTCAGAGCAGGTGTCACTGGACTGAGGGGGACTGGGAGGTGTCTGCAGCTCCAGTCCCCAGTTCTGCCTTGCCCAGGTTTTTCCAGGTCCTGGCAGCCCCAAGGAGAAGGATGGCTCTCTTTGAGGGCACGTGGGACTGTAGCACTTGGAACAACTCAACCTCTGAGCTGACAGCAGCCCAGTGCACCCACGCACCACCTCCCCGCGGCCGTGCACGCCGTGGGCCGCCTCTCGGGGCCGGCTTCGCGGCCGAGCGTAGTCAGATAGAGACTCTCGCCTTGGATTTGCAGCAGACTGCCTCTCTGGAGCAAGTTCTGAGTGCTGAGCACAGCTCTGGCCTCCTTTCAGGTCCCATCTGGGCTGTCCAAACCCCTCTCTGCTTCTTTGACTATGTGCCCTCAGCAGAGCTTTCCCTCAGCTGATGTCCGTCCGCTGCCTGCAGCTGCCCTTCCTGCGGGCGTCGTGGCATGTTTTCCAACACTGAGCTCCATCTTTGTTGTGCTGCCTGTTTGCCAGGGGTGAGTGCTGGTGGTCTGTCTGTCTCTGCTGACCCACTGTCCAGAAGAGTGACCTTGGGAAGCTTTGGGAGGCAAGTCCCCCCGCCCCAGCCGCCAGCTGTCACCGCTCGTGTCCCCACTTCCCCCTGGGGAGGCACGCGAGAAGTGCTTCTGGCCCAGGTGGCAGCTGCCTTGCTTGGTTTCCCTGTGGGACAGATGACCCTGTTCCTCGTGCCTGGGGGGCTTAAGTGGCTTTGCTTTCCCCTCACAGCCTGCTAGAGAGACATTCCTTTCCTATTCCAGAGGCTTGGCAGGATCGAGGGCACGGTGGGCTGGCTGCCCACTGCAGAATTAAGCTTTGTGTGCCCTGACCGCAGGGAGCAACCTTATGTGAGCCTGAGCAGTGGCAAGGGCAGCCAAAAGCTTCTGATCTTGCCGGCAGCAAATCCTCATCCTCCCCAGCCGAAAGGGAACTCCTTTCCCTTCAGACGCAAAGAAACCGGCCGGTGCTGCGGGGCCGGAGAGGCCTCCTCCCCCACCACATCCCGGCCGTCTCTGCGCTTTCGTGCACCCTCAGGAAGCCGCAGCTTCCTCGGGAGAAACTGCTGCGCGGGGAGGGGAAGGCTGGCAGTACCCAGCGCCGGGGGGGAGCTGGAAGATCCCCTGTGAGCCGGTGGAGGGCTGTGCGTCTGCACCCCGGGCAGCCTGCAGCCCTCGGTGCGAGGGTTGTAATAGATACCTGCTGTGGCTTGTGATCAGACAACGTCTTATGAGGGGAAGGGGAGGGGAAAAAGAGAGCGGGAAGGGCTCTGGAAAGTCAAAGGGGTTTGTGCTTGGGCTGCCAGGCTTCAGAGAGGGGTAGGAGGGATCAGCAGGGAGGCTGAGTTCCGGAGGGTAGTAGGAGCTGGTGTCTAATTGCTGTGTGCAGCATTAACAGGACATTTTTGGGAATGGTGCGCCCCATTTTGACGCCGCTGCTTCCAGCGGGACGTGTGGGAATACGAGTGGTTTATAAGAGTCATCAGAACAACCCTGCGCTTGGAAGATCTCAAGGACGGGCTTGGCGTGTTCCAAGGAAAGCTGTGTGTCTGGAGTAGTCGGTTGATCTCTGCAGGGAGAGGTTTGAGAAGAGGGCCTCCAGGCAAGCAGGAGACACCAAGATCCCTTGCTAGAAACTCGAGGGGCGTGCTCTACGCATCAGCAGTTCAAACCTCTTTCAGGGACAAAGACCTTCCTTCCGTAGGGGAATGTAAAAGTTCGGTCATGCCTCTTGTCCCCTTCGGGTGCATTTCACTCTCCTGGGAGTCTCAGGCTGGCGGGACCTGTGAGCAGCCAGCTGACGAGTCACAAGCCTTTCCACCGCTGCCTGTGGCCAGGGTGGTGGGCTGTGGCTTCTCCTTGGGGTTGGCAGTGAGTGATCTTCTCCCCATTTGCAGAGCGGGACTACCACAGCCTGTGCGAGAAGCAGCCCATCGGGCACATGCTCTTCCGGCAGTTCTGCGAGACACGACCTGAGCTGTCACGCTGTGTCAAGTTCCTGGATGCTGTGGTAAGAGCAAAGCCTGTCTGGCTTCGCTGGGGGAGGCAGGGATGTTCTTGGCGCCCTGGGCACGGACCGGTTGGCCCTGGGTGCTCAGGCTGCTGCCAGGTACTTTTGGGCATGTAGGGTTTTCCTGAAGGAAAATCCTGGGAGTTGCAGTTTCTCCGAGATAGGGCTGGGCCTTTGCTTAGGGAGCTGTTTGTTGGAGATCTGGTTCTCCAGGAAAGCGTGGGAAAACTTGGGCAGAGGGTCTTGCAGCTCTGTGGTTTGCCCGGGAGCGAGGCTGGGTTCCTGGCTGGACCTGCTCCTCACGCTGTTTGCTCTGTGCAGGCAGGGTACGAAGTGGCTCCAGATGAGAAGCGGAAGGAATGTGGACAGCACCTGATTGAAAAGTACTTGAAGCCAAACGTGAGTAAGAGGGATGGGTTTGCTGCCTGTGGAGTGGTTGGAAAGCTGACAGCTGTCATCACCCATGTCCTGCAGCAGCAAACGTGCGGGCAGGATAGTGAGGGCAGGGTACAGAGCCACCCCACCGCCTCACAAGCGACCATTGCTGCTTTTCACACTGGCCCTAAAGCAGATGGGCACTCGTGTGCGGTTTCTCTGGGCTTCTCCTTCCTGCAGGACCCTTGGGCTCTGCTCCCTGTGTCTGACCCCATCCCTTTGTCCCCAGAGTGAGGACCATGTGCCTGAAGTCCCCTCGCAGCTGGTGGCTGCCTGTTGTGAGAGGCTGGAGCAGGAACCTTCCAAGGAGCTCTTCAAGGAATCCACTAAGTAAGTTGGAGGGCTGGGCCCTGCCTCCGGGCCTGAGCGCAGCACGGGGTGGATGCTGCAGCTAACTCGCCCTGTCCCTCGGCGTCCCTCACTACGGGTGAGCGAAGGCCGGGGCTGTGTGAGCTGGGGCCTGGGGAGTTTTGGGCTGGCAGTTTGCAGCACAGCTACAGGAAAGCAAATGCAGGCAGCTCCCGCGGGCTCTGGGAGCCGCAAGCCGCTGCAGCAACTCTGCAGTGCCAGACCCCGGCCTCCCTTGGGTCAGAGTTGCCATTTGGGAAGACACGTTTCAGCGAGCCTCAGCATCTGGCCGTGCTGTTCCTTGTCTTGTGCCGGGATCTCGCAGGCAGCGTAGAGCAGAGCTGCCAGCTGCAGTCCAGCTGCCAGCTGTCCTCTCCCGCTGGCCACAGATGTGGCCGTTGCGGTTAGGTTACGCTGGCTGTTGCTGCAGGGACCTGAGGTCAGTTCTGTTCCCATCGCAGAAGCAGTGGCTGAGGTCCTGGCCCAGGACGCGAAGCGGAAGCTGTTAGGCAAACCGGGCTTACAGCCTCCGCTCCTGCACAGGAGCTGGTTGCCTAATCGAGCGCAGGGCTGTGGCAATGGGTTTGCTGCAGTCTTCTGGGGAGCGTTAGCTCTGTGTGTGGTAACTAGTGTCGCTCTCTGAATGCAGAGCCTCCGGGCTGGGCCCTGCCTGCTCTTGGCAAGCTCTGAAAGGGGAAGAGCCCATCCGCTTCTCCTTGATGCATGTCTCCAGTCTAGACACTGTGTCTAAGGCTCTTTACTCCACTGGGCAGCCCTGGCACCGGTCTCCGAGGCAGTTAGCTCTCTCGAGCAGGATCCCCTGTGGCCTTTTGTGCTGGATATTCATCTGAAACTGAACAACTCAGCGCCTGGTGCCGAACATTGCTAGCAGCTTTCAGCAGCTGATTACAGCCTTGAGCGTGAGTTTGCCCGGTGAGCAGAGGGGCAATTGCAAAGAGTCCCATCGTCCCGCTTTGTCCCACAGCCCAGGCTCGTGCTGAGAGGCCACAATTAGCAGTGCCAGCCCCGTTCCAGCGTGCAGTGTTCGTCACAGGGGTACCTCCAACGCGCCTTCCTTTTGCATCGCGCCCAGCACAGAGGGTGGGCTTTTTGGGCCAGGGCTGTGCAGATGATTCAGTGCCAGGCTGGGTGAGGGGATGGCAAAGGGACCGGGCTCTTGGGCCTGCTCACCTCCTCTTTCCTTGGACCACTGGCCTTTTCCATGGCTGTGCTCAGCTCTCGGCAACCTTGCTGGCTCTGCTCTCTCCTAGGCTTATCCACGACTACCTGAGCGTGGCTCCCTTCGCCGACTACCTCGACAGCCTGTACTTCAACCGCTTCCTGCAGTGGAAATGGCTGGAACGGTAACGCTCCCCATCATCGCTGGGAGACCTGCACCCTGCTCGCACCGGCTGCCTGAGGGGTCCTGTGAGCTCCTTCCCATGCTAGGCCGTGGCAGGAGCCCAGGCCCTGGCCGTTCTCTGCTCTTGCTGTCCTTCGGGGCCGTTTTTTGGCCCCACCAGCCTCTACTGGCTGCCCCAACCTTGCCTCACAGGGAAGCAAGGTCCGGTTGAGCAGTGATTTTGGGGGTGGGGGCACAGTCTCTCAAGCCAGGGCATGGGGGTGGTTTGGGCTTCAGCCCCTGCTCTTTCCTCCACCTCACTCTAGTTTCCTTTGCCTCACAGGCAGCCAGTGACCAAAAACACTTTCCGCCAGTACCGTGTGCTGGGCAAGGGCGGTTTTGGGGAGGTGAGTGAGCGGCATTGCCCCTGCAGTCGGGGTTGCAGGCAGCCAACGTGGCTCACTGGCTGGTGCGGGCCTGGGTCGGTCACAAGCTGCTCCAGCACCCGGAGGCAGGTGCTGTTGGCTGGGTGGGCGGTGGGAGCTCTGTGCTGGGCGCTGCCGTGCTCCAGGCACTGAGGGATCTGTCGGTTCCCCTCCTGCCAGGCGCCGGAGGTGTAGGGGGGTGTTGTGCAGGGTAGGTCTGCCCACACTGCTGCCTGGGCAGAGAGTCGGGTCTCTTCCCAGTGTCTTGTCAGGGGGAAATTGCACTCCTGAAAACTGTCACTGCCAGGCTTCCCTCGGTTTCTGGAGTGGCCCTCTGGCTGCCCAGGCACCAGCCACGGTGCTGTTACAGGTGGCAGGGGCATCGCAGCCCTCTGCTCGCTTATATGTGACATCTGGAGCTGTCGCTGTTCCCTGTGTCCTCGCTTTGACAACAGGCTTCTCGCTAACCTCGGGGTTAGGGGGGACGTGGACATCTTTGCCTTCCCATGCCTCTTCCTGAAAGCAGAACCTAGACCCCCCCTGCCCTGCAATTGGCAGTGGCAGGGTGCTGAGTCTTGTCCCTCCTCCAGGTTTGTGCCTGCCAAGTGCGTGCCACGGGGAAGATGTACGCCTGCAAGAAGCTGGAGAAGAAACGGATCAAAAAGCGGAAAGGAGAGGCCATGGCCCTGAATGAGAAACAGATCCTGGAAAAAGTGAACAGTAGGTTTGTAGTAAGTACATAGGAATTGCTCTCACTTTGCTGTGGTGGATGACTCTTCCTCCAGCCAGCCAGCCCGGCACCTCTGTGCTCCTCACCTGGTGCGAAGAGGCAGGAGCAGGCCCTGCCTGTGGGGTAGGGTTCTGGTGGCTGCAGTTCTCTCAGGAGGCTGTGGTCTGGCAGGACCTCCTGCTGACTCCGAAAGATAGCCTAAATGCCCCCAAAGTCAGGCCCAAACACCTGTCTGGCCTCACAGGCACCTTGTTATCTCTGGGGCAGAAGGAAGTGTCGAGAACTGTCTCTCCAGACAGCCCAGTGGGCAGAATCCTAGCCCTGAGCTGTGTGCTGGGGAGCTCTCTCCCTGGCTGCACTGAGGTGTGAACGGCCTGAGCCCTCTCTTTGCGGAGTAATAATCAAATGCTCCCCCAGGGTTGCTGCTGGGTGCTGCTTGCCCCCGGAGGGGACCAGTTCCGGCTTAGGGAAATAGTGTCCTCCCTGCCTGAGGAAAGCTGGGGGTGTGCAGGGAGCGCTGGGCACCTCCACATCCTCCCTGCGTTTGCAGAGTTCCCTCTCTGCCTCCTGCGCTGGCAGAGGCCCAGCGCTGCTGCCTGTGAGCGGCTGCTTGGGTGGCAAAGTGCCCGTCAGAGCGTGAGCGCTTCCCTCTTCCAGCTGTTGTCTTCTAACGGCCTTTCTGCCCTGAATTGCAGGTGAGCTTAGCCTATGCATATGAAACTAAAGATGCTCTCTGCCTAGTGCTGACCCTCATGAATGGAGGGGACCTCAAGTTCCATATCTACCACATGGGAGAGGCTGGCTTCGAGGAGCCCCGGGCGGCTTTCTATGCTGCCGAGATCTGCTGCGGCCTCGAGGACTTGCACCAGGAGAGGATCGTGTACAGGTGCGCGCTGCCTGGCCCCTGCTGGGAGACCTTGGATGGGCTGCGGAAGAGGGTTCCTGCTGCTCTTACTAACGCAGCTGGGTCCGTCTGCTCAGGAAAATAAACTCAGGCTTGAAAGCGGCACTGAGTGAGAGGGGATCAGGAACAGAAAGCTGATCTCATGGGAGAGTTGGGAGAGCTTAGCAAGCTTCCTCTTGCAGGATGTGATCGTGCTGTGAATGCCGCGGGGCAGGCACTCGGCTCTTAACTCCCCAGGCAGTGTTGACACTGGAACACAGGGCGGGCTGCCCAGTAGCTCAAGACCGAGCTGGGCAGGAGGGAGGAACGAGCTGATGGTATGACTGTACTCACCGGGTTGGGGTGCATCGGTAGGGATAGCATGGCTAAACCTGGGGCGGGGAAGGCCCTTCTAGTCCTACCCTGTGGCAGGACAAGCAGAAGCCTCTGCTCTTTCTGTCTCGCACGGCCTGACCCGTAGTGAGTTCTGCACCTGCAAAGAGGGAATCAGCCGCAGGCTCGCCGCTTCCTTGTGGGCAGTTGTATGTTGTGTCATGTCCTGCCTCCCTGCCTGGGAGGGGAGAGCTCACCGGGCTAACTCCAGGGCAGAGGGGAAGGTAATCTGTGCCCGAGGCAGCAGCATTGCCTCTCTCTGCTGCTTATCTTTGACTTCCTGAGATGTCTCTGTTGCATGTGTCCTTTACTTTGACAAGAGGCTCCTTGCTAATCGAGTCCCTTCCTTCCTAGGGACCTGAAGCCGGAGAACATATTGCTGGATGACCACGGTGAGTGCAGGGTCAAGAGGAGCCCTGGGCCTGAGTCCTTCTCTCGTCCTCTGCTCAAACAGGATTGCTCTGTGTTCTTGGCAGCCTCAAGCATTGCCCCTTGACCTTGCCTCGTTAACTTGCCCCCTCCTCTGTGCAGGTCACATCCGTATCTCAGACCTGGGGCTAGCTGTGCACGTGCCGGAGGGCCAAACAATCAAGGGCCGGGTGGGGACAGTTGGCTACATGGGTAAGTGGCCCTGGTTTCCCCAAAAACTGGTCTGTGACTGCACACGCGCGCTCCCTGCCCTCACACGTCCCTCACCCCTGCTCCTGTGTAGCTCCGGAGGTGGTGAAGAACGAGCGCTACACATTCAGCCCAGACTGGTGGGCTCTGGGCTGCCTGGTGTACGAGATGATCGAGGGACAGTCCCCCTTCCAGCAGCGCAAGAAGAAGATCAAGCGGGAGGAGGTGGAGCGGCTGGTGAAGGAAGTGCAGGAGGAGTACTCGGAGAAGTTCTCGCCCTGCGCCCGCTCCCTCTGCACCATGGTACGAGTGTGCGTCCCTGTCCCCGCGCTCCCACCGCCTCTGCACATAGTGGGAGAGCATGGAGGCTGCGCCCTGTAGAGGTGCTGGTGGCAGCCGGGTTCCCTTGTCTCTGATAAGGCAGCGCAGGAGGGTCCAAAGTGCCTTAATTCCACTTTCTCCCAGCTGCCTAGCAGGCCCACACCACCCCTAGAGACACACTGCAGGAGCCCGGCCGACCTCGGGGCTGCTCCTTCCTGGAACACCCTCCACCCAGGACACTGATTTCCTTTGCAGCTCCTGTGCAAAGACCCTCTGGAGCGCCTGGGGTGCCGAGGAGCTGGGGCCAAGGAGGTGAAAGAGCACCCTCTCTTCAAGCACCTCAACTTCAGGAGGCTGGAAGCAGGCATGCTGGACCCCCCCTTCAAGCCAGATGTAAGTGTCTGTATCCTGATCTCTCCAGTCACTGAGGGTGTCAAAGGAAGCAACACCCCGGACTGGCTCAGCTGAGGAGACGGGGCCCACCCCCTTCCCTCTTGTTTCTGGACCCTGGTTCCAGAACAGGGGTCGAGCAAGCTCTGGGCTGCAGGGAGAGGAAGCCTGGGCTTGGCCACGAGCCACAGTTGTTGGAGGAGGTGGCGTCACTGCCTGGCGTTAGAGCAATCCTTGTGCTGTTTAGCCCCAGGCCATCTACTGCAAGGATGTTCTGGACATCGAGCAGTTCTCCACGGTGAAAGGGGTGGAGCTGGAGCCCACAGACAACGACTTCTACCAGAAGTTTGCTACAGGAAGCGTGCCCATTCCTTGGCAGAACGAGGTAGGTTTGCAGGACAAGTCTCTGCTCCTGCTTGTGCCCACCGTGGCCGAGTGCAGTGTCTCGCAGGGATCGTGATGTCTCTGCTGGGCCCTCAGCAACAGGCTTTGTGTGGCCGTCACTGCAGCCAACTTTGCCTTCTTCCAGATGATCGAGACGGAGTGTTTTAAGGAACTGAATGTCTTTAGCACAGACGGCAGCGTGCCCCCTGACCTGGACTGGAAAGGGCAGCCTTCCCCACAGCCCAAAAAAGGGTTACTCCAGCGCTTATTCAGCAGACAGGTACGAGTGTTTGCCCGGTGTTTCCTCTAGCAGCAGTGAGCCTGCTCCTGCCAGTGCCGGGGAGATCTAGCAGGCAGCTGGGCACGAGCGGGCAGCAGGCAGTCTGCCCTAGTGCTGGGTGGCCGGACCCCCGGGCTCTCAGGGGCACCCGTGCAAGGCTGCAGGGAGCCAGCCCTCGCCCGGCGGTCACTCCCCGTGCTGGGGGAGCAGAGGGGACTGGGCTGGAGTGTCCTGGCTAAACATGCTGGAGTCACACAGGCAGAGGGATGTTGAAGGCACTAAAACAGCAAGTCTTCTCCCTTCCTATGTGACTAATACCATCCCTGAAGAAGAGCTTGCTCTTGGAATGGGCTCTCCAGGCTCCCCAGAGCATTTCTGCCAGACCTTAAGCCAGGCAGAGAGAGAGAGCAGTGCTTTCGAGGGATGGGAAGAGCGGAAGCGTCTTGCAGCTGCTGTGGGCTTGCCTGTCTCCTCTGCCCAGAGCAGTCTTTGCCTTCTTTCGAGGACTGGCAAAGTCTGGGCTGCTGCCTTTCAGCAGCTGCTTGCAGCTGTGGGACTCGAGCGTGGTTGGCTCTGGACCCACTCTCAGCCTCCCAGAGCTTCCTCGCTGAGCTCCGAGTCGTGCGTCCCCATTCAGTGGGCTGCCCTGGCCAGCGCCGGGCTGGGACACCCAGCCCTTCCCGAGGCAGGCAGGACCTGCCGGAGGACGGGCAGCTGCCTCTAGCAGGGGTTGAGCTGTGATTTGCCGCGTGTTTTCTCTTTCCAGAGGTGAGCAGTCTCTCCTGGCTGCTCTGCTCAGGGAAATACCCGGTGGCCCACGGACATGGCAAGATCTGAGAAAGAGGAGTGTTGTCCTTCAGTGCCTATCCCCTTCTCCCAGCAGAGCACAAGCTGCTTGTTGTTCTAACTGACCCCTGAGCCACTAATCCCGCTTCCCTGCTCTTGCTGCCTTCGTGGGGGGGGGCCTTGCCCTCAGCTTGAGCCAAAGCTGCCCCTGCACTGCCACTGCTGGGAGCTCCGCTCCCAGGGAGGCTGTGGGATGTTCCCTTCGCTCCTCTCTTTGGAGGTGAGGGACACGCAGAAGGGTTGAGAAACCGTGAAGGGTTTTGGCATTGCCCCGTGCTCAGACTCCCGTTCCAGCAAGAGGGCTTCAGCTGCTTCTGCGGCTGGCTGAGCCCCGAGCGGGGCAGGAGCGGCTGCGCTGGCACTGAGCTGTCTCCCTGGGTGGCTGTAGTCCACAGAACCCATCTTCTTCCCAGCTTCCCAGCTGCGTGCTCACCGGTCTGTCTGCCAGGAGGTGAACCCCCAGGCGCAGCTTGTCTGGGGGTCCCCTCCAGCCCCTTGCCTCCGTGTAGCTCTCCCACGCACAGGCCGGGGGGGGCAGCTGTAGGCTGGGTTGTGTGACTGTGCTCACCCTCTGCTTGCTGTGCTCCTCTCTCCCTCCTCCCTCTCCTTGCCCTTCTGACTTCAGGACTGTTGTGGAAACTGCAGTGACAGCGAGGAAGAGCCCACCCGGCTGTAGAGCACAGCTTGTTCTCCAGCCCCTGAGACCCCCTTTGCCTCTCCGGGTGCCCAGCGGAACAACAGCCCAGCCTGAAGGACCGAGGTAGCGGCAGCTCCGCAGGGTGGATTTGTTTACAGCTTTACCCGTCTGTATCCCAAGACTGTGGGGATGGCTTCAGGGCTGGCGGCTCAGCCCGAGCTGCCTCTGGCCGGGGACAAACCCTCATCCCCGAGACAGACCCGGACACTGGTGAATCTGCCGCTTGGAACTGTGCTGCTGCCGCCCGCCACTCCCCCCCCACCCCGTACCCAGGGTGGGAGGGAGGGATCGCGCCGGCGTGGGCCGAGGCCAGGCCGGAGCAGCTCCGCTGACACATTCCACGGTGCCGAAGCGGCGCCGCAGGTTTGGTGTATATTTATATATGTCAGTCTGTACATAGCACATCTTGGTTTTAATCTCTCGGGGGGGGCCTGCACTGCCCCCACCCTGTCACAGGCACAAATGTCCTCCTATGGGGGGAGCAACCGTCCCCAGCTTTGTACCAGGGCATCCTGGGCAGAGGCCTTGCGTGCCTTGAGGTGTCTTAACGCATCTTTCCTGGAGCTTTCTGGCCGTGCTGAGGCATCCCTGACTCCAGCGGAGTCCGTTCCTCAGCCCCGAGGCTCAGGAAACCGCTGTGCCAAAGCGTCTGCCATCGCACCCTGGCAGCAGAGCGGCACTGCCTCATCCCCGCTTCCCCGGCTGCCGGAGCCTGCTTCCTCCTGCCTTGTCTCACACATGCTGCCAGCTCCGGGGGGCTGAGCCCGGGGCCCCTTCTCCCGGCTGCCCGCGGGACACCGCCGCTCCCATGGCCCTGCTCGGAGCGTACCTGCGGCCGGCTTCAAAGGGTCGGGCCAATCCCTGGCGTGGTGACAGGGTGGCCCTAGCACGGTTCCGCCAGCTCCGGACCAGCCGTCTGCGCGTGCTGGGGTGCCACGGCCCCCAGCCCCAGCTTGGTGCTGGAGGAGCAGACGTGGAATGGACCCTGCTCTCCGGGAGCAAAGCTGTGGTAAAGGGAACGTCCCTTCCCGGGCTTGGGCCGGGACCCCACGGCGAGTGGGGCCGGGACCGGCCTGCCCACCGTACTGCCTTGGCGTGCAGCCCCGGGATCGGGCCAGGGCAGGAGGTGGGGGCTGGGAGCCCGGCGCATCCCTGGGGAGCAGCGTGGGGCTGGGAGCCCGGCGCACCCCTGGGGTTCGGCCCACCTCTGTTCCGCTTCTCCTGTCCCCTCCTTGTCCCCTGTCGTCCCAGCTGTGTCCCGAGCAATAACTCGTCTCTTGTGTGTGTGTGTGTATGTACGCACACGCATGTGCGCGTGCACGTGTGTGCGCTGCTGCCTCGTGCTCGTTCTGAGCCAGGCCCCCCCGGGGGGGGGTATGAGCACCTACTTGGACCTGTGGTATCATTTTGCTTGCCTTGCACTAAAGTTGGAGTATTTAAATTTTTAACCTTTTTGTTAAGCGTAAGATTCGCCGTGCCTTGTATTGCTGTTGGGGGGGGCGGGGGGGGCCGCTCTGCGCCGTACAGCGTTGGTGGCTGTAAGGAGGGGAGGAGCAGGGACCCCCCGGTTCTTGGGTGCTTCTGCTCTCCAGGGCCAGGGCTGAGCCCCGGGGGCCACGGGTGGCCCTTGGTGGCTTCTGCTGAGCGGTTTGGGTCAGGGCAGGGGGACAACAGGCACGAGGCCTTGTGTCAGGGTGCTCACTGTGTGCTGTGCACCCCTCTGGGGCATGTCCCCCCGCTCCCCTGTCTGCTCCTGGGCTGTTATGGGTGTGCCGTGGGGCTGGGGGCTGCCCCCGCTGCATTGGGGAAGGGGGGAACCGTGCACGGGGGGGGGGTCCTTGGGCCAGCATGGAGCATGGCAGCCCCTCGAAGGGGAGGACGTGATGTGGGGGGACACCGCGTGAGCGGGGTTAGGGTCACGATGTCACCGTGGGGGAGCATGCAAAGGGGGGGCAGCCCGGTCAGGGTGGCTGCAGGGTGGGTTTGGGGGACGGCGGCAGCGTCGGCAGCCTCGTGCGCAGCGTGGGGCGGGGAGGGGGGGGCCACACACAGCTGCACAGGGATGAGAATAGCAAGTGCGGCCGGGTAGCTAGGGAACAGTTGCTATGGGAGCGGGCCGAGGAGGAGTTCTCGCACTCGGAGGGGGCATCTTGGGGTAAAATCCAGGAATTTTTTGCAGCCGTGGAAGGAAGGAAGGCAAGGCGGGGGGATGGGGACTGCTGCTCCCACCGTTTTGGCCGGGGATGCTCCTGCCGCCCTGATGGCACCTCCTGGGCCCTGGCACCGGGGTCCCGGGGTCACCAACGTGTGGGTGGTGTCTGTCACACGGTCAGCGTGGCTCTGCGGGCGGCCCGGGGCCTGGGCAGCCCGGGGCTGAGCCGTGAGCAGGCCTGGAAGGGGGGGTCTGCCTATCCCCAGCCCTCCTCCCCCCACCCAGCGGTGCCCCAGCGTTTGAGGGGTGCCTCGTGCTCATCCCCATCCTTGCTGGGTGGTGGGTAGCAGCATGTGGGGGACTGGTGGGACTGGGCTCCATGGACACAGGGGTCCTGGGGGTCCCGGGTGCTGCCCCGAGCCTTGGGGCTGTGGAGGCAGCTCCGGCACACGATTTTCAGGGGTGAAGGATGCTCTCAGCTGTTGCCTGGGCAACGGCTCCTCCTCCAGCCCACCATGTGGTTCGGGGAGCGCTCCCCCGCCTGCCTTCCCCCCCACCCCAGCCGCCGTGGGGAAGGGGAAGGCAGCTCCCGGCCCCCAGCACTGGCGGGGCCGGAGACCCCTGTTCCCCCTATCACCACCACCACCTCGCCCACCCTCTCCCTGGCTTGACGATGCCCGCCGTGTCCCCTGTCACCGCCTTCCCCACACCCCGCGACAGCAGCCGACCCCCCCTGCATGGCCGCAGCCCCCTGCCCACCGCGGGGGCTGCTCGGTTACAGCCGTCGGACCGGCACTGCCGGGCGGCCGCGCTGTGAGCTCGGAGCGCAGGAACCGAGTTCCGACAAGGTGAGTTGAGGATGGGAACCGGGGATGAAGGTGGGGTGGGGGGGGGGGGGGGACCGGGGGAGCCGTTCTGCTCGACCGGTGGTGGGAGCGGGGTCGCCGGTACCCGCTTTCCCCCGTGGTGCCCCGGTCAGGCTGGTGGAAAGTCCTTCCGGCCGGGCACCGGCAGAACAATGCACCGTGTGTGCGGCCGCCCACGGGGAGGAAGCGGGGTCACGGCCCGCGTGGGGCACCCCCACGGGGCACACGGTCACCCGCCCGGCCTCTGCCCCTGTCGCCACGCTCCCCGACAGGGGAGCGTGGCGACAGGGGCAGAGGCCGGGCCAGCGAAGGGCGAGCGGATGCTCCGGGGCAGGCGGTGGGGCCGGGGGTCTCGCGTGGGGGTCACGACCACCGGCCTCGGGGCACGGCAGCGAGCAGTGGGACGTTCCATCGCTACAGCGAACGGGGTGTCCCCCCTCTGTGTCACCCAGTGCCACCCGTGACCCTCGGGGGCCAGGCTGGCACCGCATCCCGGCCACGTTACCGGCGGGGGGGGGGGGGGGGGGGGCTGCCGCTGGCTCTGTGCCGTTCACCCCCCGAGGAGGCTGGCACACACACACACCCCCCGGCACCCCATGGCCATCCCCGGGGCGAGTCCACGGCTACCGGATGGGCATCGCAGGCCCATCACCCCAACCGGACCGGGGATCCCCGGTTTCCCCCCTCCGCGGGGCTTCCGCGGCCACCCCCGGGGATGCCACGGCCCTCACGCCACCGTCATCCCGTTCCCCGGGGGCAGGGGGGATTCCCGTGGCACTGCCCTTTTCCCACCCCCCCTCCGGTCCCTCCGGTAGCCCGCGCTCGGTGGCGGGTCCCAGGGCGGGGGGGTGCGGGGGGCCCCGCCGGGTCCCTCCCCGAGCCGAGGGCGGGGCGGAGCGGCGGGGCGGGAGCCCGGGCGGGGCGGCGCGCGGCGGCGGCGCGGGAGCGCTCACCGGAGACAAAGGCAGCGCCGGGAGGCGGCGGCGGCGCCGCGCACCGGGCGCGCACCGGGCTCCCCCCTCCCCCGCCGCCGCCGCCCTATGGAGCCGCCGCCGCCCGCCGCTTGAGCCACGTGCGCCGCCGGTAACGGGAACCGCGGAGGGAGCGGGCGCGGAGCCTCCGCCTGTTGCGCGGAGCGGAGGCGGCGGGGCCGGGGCGGGGGCGCGCGGGGCCACCGGCAACCGGGGGCGGAGGCGCGCGGCGCGTACCGGGGAGCGCGCCCGCCGAGGACAGACCGGAGGCGCGCGCCCCGGGGAACGAGGAGGAGGAGGAGGAGGAGGAGGGGGCTGCCGCGCCCGGCACTGGGCGCGGAGAGGTCCCCGCCGCGGTGTCCCCCCCCGCCGGAGGCACCGGGCGGGGATGCGACGCTGGCAACGGGGCCCAGGCCGCGGCCCGGGGGAGGGGTTGGGGCGGGGGGGGGCGACACGCGGGTACCGGCGGGGCCCGGCTCTGCCGCTGCTCCCAGCCGGGAGGCCGGTCCGCTCCCCGCCCGGCGTGGGTGTCTCCCAGCCGGGCCCCGCGCCTCCCCCATCCCGCACGTCCCCGGCAGCCCCGCTTCCCTCCGCACGCCCCCGGTCCCCAGGCGCCGCCCTGCCCCGGTTCCCGGTGTCACCCGTTAGACCCACGGCCCTCCCCGCACGGTGACCCCCCCCGGCCGACACCCGGGCTACCGGCGGGCAGCCTGTTGCAGCCGGGGCCGGCGAGCTCTGCCCGCACCGAGCCGGCCTTTGCCGGGCAGCGGCTTGGGGCACCCCGGGAAGGGGCACCCCCCCTTCTCCCCAAAACCCCGCGCCCCGCCGCTGCCCCCGCTTTTGGCTGCGCGACGGAGCAGCCCCCGCTGCCCGCCCGAGCGCGGCCAGGGCTCTGACCCCTTCCTTCCTCATCCCTCCTGCCCCCCATCCCTCCTTCCTTCTAGCCGCCCTCGGGCCCTGCTGCCCTCCCCGCCAGCCCCCTCGCACACGGTGACCCCGCCGCGGTCCCCTGGCCGGCAGCCGTGACCCTGCCCCCGTATCCCTTCGCTGAACACGTGGGGTTGGTGGCACCTCCGGGGTCACCCTGCGCCCCGCTCCCTGGCCGTGAGCCCGTTTTCTCCCACACCACGATCATCGTAATCCTGACGGGTGCTTACGTGCCCGCCCGCGAGCACCCATGGGTGCTGCTCCCCGCTCGCTGGCGTGCGTGCCCAGCCACCCCCCAGCACGCGCTGGCCCTGTCGGGTGCTCGGCTGGACGTGACCAAGCTGTCAGCCCGCCTGACGGCAGGGACCGGGGAAGGGTGACAGCACCCATCACCACCAACCCCCCCCCCACGTCACCGTGTCGGGGTGCCACCGTCCCCTGCGTCCGCCCCGGCGGCCACAAGGCCGGCGACGGCTGTGGCGCACGTGCTCCTGCTGGCGCCACGTGCCGCTGGCTCCGTGTGTCCCCCCCCGCCTCCTCCCTGGGACCCCCCCCGGGGCACCCCGCTTTGGTGGGGCTGTGCGGGGGGCGAGCTGCCCGGGCACCGCGGCCGATTTGGGGGTGCGCTGGGTGGGCACGAGAAGGGGATGCCAGCGGATGCCCCACGATCTCGAGGGCGTCGATGCCGGGGGGCCCGCAGCACCCATCTCCCGCCCTGGGGTGCCAGTGGCGGGATGCTGGGGGAGGGGGGTGTGCGGGTTTGCAGCCGTGGGGGCGACGGCGGGGGCGCGTGTGGGGCCGGGCACGGCTCCCCGCCGGCTGCGCATGTGGAGCGAGTCGCCATGGGAACGGGGTGGCCGCATCCCCGCCACGCTCACACTCGCGTCTGTCTCGTTGCAGGGCCCCCTTCCCCGGCGGCCCCCTCCCAGCGATGGGCAGCGTCCCCCCGCCGACCCCGTCCCCCCGCCGCCCGCCCCGCCGGCCCCCTGCCCCGCGCACCCAGGCCTGACCCACCCGCTCCAGCCCCCCTTTCCCGGCTCCATGGTGAGGACGGACCCCTGACGGCGGGCGCCCACGGGCCGGAGGAGTCGCCACCGGGCACGGCCCGAGGGGGAGATGCCCTCAGCGGCCCCGACAGCATCGGGTCCCACCCTGGCCCTGCCGCCGCCCTGAGCATCCCCCAGCCCGAGGGCAGGGAGAGGCAGGGGCATCCCCCCCGCCGCCCCCCCGCCGGGGCGGGCAGCCAAGATGGTGATGTCCCAGGGCACCTACACCTTCCTCACCTGCTTCGCGGGCTTCTGGCTCATCTGGGGGCTCATCGTGCTGCTGTGCTGCTTCTGCAGCTACCTGCGCCGGCGGGTGAAGCGGCAGCAGGAGGAGCGGCTGCGGGAGCAGAGCCTGCGCGCGCTGGAGCTGGAGCCGCTGCACTATGAGGGGTACGGGGGCAGCCCCCCCGGCATCGCCATCCCCCACCGCCTCCGCCTCGAGCCCCACCATCATCACCCCCACCACATCCCGCCCCCACGACCCTGGAGCTGCCGGCACGGTAAGGAAGCCGGGGCGGGGAGGGGGGGAGGCTCTCGGTATCCCCTTTGTAACGGAGGGGGGGGGGGGGGGGCGAGATACCGGGGCGCAACGCTGACGGCAACGGTGGGGGGGTCCGGGGGGGATGCTTTGCCTCGCAGAATCGGACCTATCGAAGCCGCCGTGCTACGAAGAGGCGCTGCTGATGGCCGAGCCCCCCCCGCCGTACAGCGAGGTGCTGATGGACACGCGGGGGCTCTACCGTAAAATCAACGCCCCGTTCCTGAGCCACGAGCGGCTGGAGAAGCAGGAGCAGCCCCCCAGCTACAAACCCCTTTTCCTGGATGCCGGTTACGGTCCGGCGCTGCACCTGCCCCGCTCGGCCAGCCCCGGTCCGGCCTGTCCGGACCTTTACCTGCAGGCAGAGTGCTCCCCCCGCGTGTTTCCCAGCTGGACGGACTCGGAGCTCAGCAGCAGGGACACCTACGAGCCGGGGCCCTGGCACCTCCCGGTCTCCATGCCCCTCTTCGGCAGGACTACCGCTGTCTAACGGGACCCCCCCTACCCCCCCACCCCCAACCCCGCACCTCGCCGCGGGTACCGCTCCGGGTACCGCTCCGGGTACCGGTTGCCAGCATCACCCCACCCGGGGGATGCCCGTCCCAAGTGCGGGCGCATCGCCGCCGGCGCGGAAGGGGCTGGTTCCCCGTCTGGCCCCCGCCGACCCCCCCCCATGGCTGGGGGGGCTCTGGGGACCCGGACTCTGCTCTTGTTTCTTAAATTTTTTTGTTTGTTACAGTTTGAGAATAAAAGTTTGTGGCTCGGGTTCGCCTCCCGGCGGGCTGGCATCGCGGGGACCCCCCCCCAGGGCGGCGATATCCATCCCTAACCCCCCCCCAGCAGGCTGCAGCCCCCGTGGGAGTCGCTTTATTTATTAACAGACATGAGCACACCGCCGGTACAGAACTTGTGCTTTCCAAAAACAGTTACCGTAGAGGGGGGGGAAGGGGCCAAGCGGGGGCCAAGCGGGACGGGGAAGGGGCTTCCCGGCGAGGAATGACCGGGGAGGGGAGGGCAAAAGCCCCACGCCAGCTTCCCGCCGGGGTTTGGGGGGGGGGGGGGGGGGCACCGCCGGCTGCAGCCTCGCCTCGATCGGGTCACTTTATTGCCATATTCATTTATTATTATTAATTATTATTATTATTAATCCTTTTTTTTCTTTCTGAACTCGTGCAAAGTAGGGGGGGGCTCTCGGGGAGGGGCACGGAGAGCGAGGACCCCGTCCCGCAGCTGGGCAGGGGATGCGAGCGTGTGTCGTTCCCCCCCTCCCCTCCGAAGGGGCACTGGGGCAGCTGGGGTGGGTGGGGGGACACTGCTAAAAGGGGGGGGGCTGGGGAGGCTGACACGGCTCCTACCGACAACTTAAAAAAAGAGAGAAAGAGATGGGGGGGCTGTAAAATCTGCCCCGGGGTGGGGGCGCAGCGGGGCGACCCCCACCAGGAGGCCTCATCCTGCGGGGCCCCAGCGGGGCGAGGGGGGGGGCCCGGCCCCCGGCTGCAGCCCCCTCACACCCCGCGCCGGCCGGGGCGGGCTGCCAGTGCCAGCAGCGGGGCAGGGGCTTACAGGCCCCCCCCAAAGCTCTCCTCCTCCTCAGGCAGGGGGTCTGCATCCCAGCACGTGATGTCGATCTCTGGGGGACAGGGAGAGGGGTGGGGGGTCAGATTGGCATAAAGTGCCCCACAGAGGGGTTGAGAGTGGCATGGGGTGCCCCATGGTGGGACAGACACCCCCACCTCACTGTCCCCACTCACCTGGGGGCTTGTTGTAGAAGACAGGCTGGGGGGCTTTGGCCGATGGTTCCTCTGGGGGGGGCACCTCCTCTTCCTGGGACTGACTGAAGTAGCCCTCGCTGGCCTGGGGGGGGTGGGGGTGCAAGCTGTCAGGACCCACCCCCCGGCCACCCTGTCACCCCTCTTAACCTCACCGCCCCCTGCCCGGCGATGCTCACCTGCTCCCCACGACCTGGCGTCCCATCCTTGGGGGCCATCTCCCCATTGGTGATGGGGGGAGTCTCTCGGCCCGGGGTGTCCTCCTGGGGGGCACGCTGGCAGCCGAGCCCCCGGGGCTGGGGGTCTCCCCCACCGGCTGCCTCCTCCTCCTCCTCCTGCTCCGCGTCGCAGAAGGTGGCGGGGGGCTCGGGCAGCTCATCCAGGCTCAGCAGGGTCCCCTCATCGGGCAGCGTGGCCGGGGGGCCCTCGGGGACGGGGGTGGCGGGCAGGGGCCAGGCAGCGGGGGGGGTCGCCCCGTCGCTCTGCCACAGGTCGATGAGGCTCTCGGGGTTGGGGGTCTCCCCAGGCTGGGGCTCGGTGGCCGCGGGTGGTGGGGAAGGCTCGGTGGGTTCCAGGGTCACCAGGTCCCCCAGGACATCACCCCCCGCTGTCCATGCCGGCCTGGGGCTGGGCTCGTCCCCAGGGGGCTCGGTGGCCTTGTCCTCGGGCCCCGGGAAGGGCCAGTGCTGCTCGGGGGTGGCTGTCCCGGCCTCCTGGGTGCTGGGGCTGGGGGAGTCTGCAAGGGAGGGGACAGAAGTCAGTGGGGACACCCCCCCCCCCCGACATCCAGGGCTGGGGGGGCACCCAGGGAACAGGGCTGCAGCTGGGGGGGCATCCTCTGGGCTGGGTGCAGCGGGGAGATGCTGCGGGGGGGGTGGGAGGGGACGGATGGCACACACCACAGGGGACCCAGGGAGCGTGGGGGGGGCACGGTGAGCCTCCGTGGGGGGAGTGGGGGGGTGGGTGGGGGGTGCTGGGCCCTGCTTGCGGCGGGGTGGAGTGGCTGGGAGACATGGGGCATGGTGGAGGGGTCGGAGAGGGGTGCACTGGGAAGACGCAGAAGGGACGGTGAAGGGGGAGGTGGGGACGCAGCAGGGACACGTGGGGGGCTGCAAAGCTGGCGGGATGCAGTGGGGATGCAGTGGGATCCTGGGAGATGGCGCAGAGAGGGCAGCAGACACGGGGGATGCACTGGGGGGATGCTGCAGAGACGGGGGGGCAAGTACAGGCCGGGGGGAGTGCACTGGCAGAGACGCACTGGCTGGGGTGATGCGCCGGAGACGGGGAGGGTGCAGCAGGGACAGCAGGGATGCAGCAATGACTGCAAGGATGCAGCGGGGGGATGCAGCAGAGACGGCGGGGATGCACCGGCGCAGAGCAGCGGGTACGTCGGGGGTGCGCCGGGGGACACAGCGGAGACGGCGGGGGGGGGGGCACGCCAAGGGATGCACACGCAACAGCACGGATGCACCGAGCCATGCAAGAGAGGTTGGCGGGGCTGCAGCAGCGGGGGGGAACACGCTGCGGGGAAACGCGGGGAGGTGTGCGGGCAGCCCCAGGCAGGGGCAGGCAGCGGGAGCCCTGCGCCCACCTTTGGGCACTGCCGGCGTCTCGTCACCCGAGGCGCGGGTGCCCGGCTCGCCCAGCGGCGTGGCGGCCGGGCTGGACTCGCAGGGGCTGCAGCCCGCTGCCGAGGCCTTGCGGTACGCGTCCGACTGGCTGCCTGCGGACAAGGGAGACGGGGTGGCGTGGGGAGGCTGCCCACAGTGTGGGGAGGGGAACCAGCACCCCAGCGCCGCCACTGCTCCTGCCCCGCGCCAACCCAGCCACGAGCTGTCAAATGCACGTCACCGCCTCGTCCCCACCGCGGTGGCAAGGCAGAGGCACCCAGGGGTGCAGCGACCACCGTGACACCCCCCCTGGGCATCCCCACTGGCCCCACGCAGTCGCAGCCCCTGCGTCGGGACGGTACAGGGACAGGCAGCCCTGGACCGGCTGTGGCACGTGCCCACGCACCGCCCAGCCGGGCCCTTTCATGGCCTCTCCTCCGCAGGCACAGCTCTGTGCCCTGCACCCCCCAGGCCAGGGGGCACAGCCCCACATGGTCCCCAGGTACCGCCTGGCTCATCCTGCCCCATGGGCACAGCCTCAGGCACCACCTGGTGCCTTCTGCCCCGTGGGCACAGCCCCACACGATCCTGGGCACAGCCTTTTCCATCCCGTGCCGTCCCATGTTCTGCGTGGTCCAGGGCACAGCCTGCCCCATCCCCTTCTGCCCCGTAGGCACGGCCTGCCCCACCTCTGGCCGCCCCACGAGCAGAGCCTGCCTTGTGCCCACGGGCACAGCCTGCTCCACCCCACGGCAGAGCATCATCTCCCAGGCACAGCTCTGCCCTGTCCCCGTCTGCCCCACGGGCACAGCCTGCCTGGTGCCTCCTCCCTGTACCACGGGCACAACCAGCCCCACGGGAACAGCCTGCCGCATCCCCACCCCAGGGGCACAGCGCCCACCGTGGGGCCAGCCCCAGCCAGGGCATTCAGGGTGCCCGTGAGTGCCGGTGCAGCCCCTGCTTGGGTGCCCGTGGGTGCCCACGGGAGGGGCACCGCCTCCGTCGTCGGTCCCACGGTTCCATCCTCGTGTCCCCCCCAGCCCGGCGTGCCGTGGGGTTGGGGTGGGCTGTGGGGCGGCCGCCCACGGCTTGGCCCCCCCCCGGAGCGGCGCACCCGGGGGCTCCCAGCTACCTACATGGGAAGAAAGAGGAGAGATTTGGGGTGCGGTGGCAGGTGATATAGGGGAAGGGGGTCCGTGGGGGGGAGGAGGAGGAGGAGGAGGAAGAAGGCGGCCCACTGTCAGCTGTTTTTATGAAAGGACAGTGCAGACGACCTGCCGAGAGAAAGACAGACAGACAGACGGACGGAGAGAGAGAGAGCAAAGAGATGGGTCAGTCCCTGCTCAGCGCGGCCACGGCGGGGCCGGGGCACCGGGACGGGAGGACAGCAGGATGGGAGGCAGCACCGACAGCGGGACAGGAGGATGGCAGGACTGGAGGACAGAAAGACAGCAGGACAGGACAGGAGGCGGCATTAAACAGCCAAGTGGGGAGAGAGACCAGACACGGCCATGGGGCCAACTATCTGCTCAGGCACAGCACGGCCCCACAGCACAACCCACGGCACAACCCACGGCACAACCCACGGCACGGCTCCACAGCTTGGCCACAACACACAGCCCACAGCACGACCCACGGCACAGCCCCACAGCATTGCCTCACGGCGCAGCCCCATGGCACAGCCCATGGCATGACACCACAGCAAGAAGACACATCACAGCGCCGCCCCCCACCAGCAGAGCGCCATGGCACAGCCCCCCGGCACAGCCCCATGACGTGGCCCCACCGCTGGAGTTGCCCACCAGGACAACCAGCCCCTGCCCTAGAGCCCAGAGCTGGACCCCAGACTGTGGGGCAGCCCAGGATCCATGTGGGGCACTCCCCTGCCCAGCCACCACCATCCCATGGCCAGATCTCCGCAGGGACAGCTCCACTGCCACAGCCAGGGACCTGCTGGCATCCCCCTGGCCCAAAAGCAGGGTGTCCTGTACCGCCACAGGCACCCACCCTGGCAGTGAGCCGGGCACAGCATGGGGGTGCCCCCCACCTGCCCCACTCACTCTTGCCCCTTTTAGCTGACCCCGTGGGAAGAGTTTCCTTCCCAAAGCCGCATCCCAGACCCCCGTTGCCACCCCAGCCGCGCCCTGCCCACGCTGCCACCCTGGCTGCCGGCAAGGTGCCGTGGCGTGGGCGGACGACACCCCAGCAAGCAGGGAGCAGGACGCATCCCCCTTGCAGAAGACCACACCTGGCATCCAGCCCCAGCCCCTGCCAAGCTGCCCCGGTGGCAGGGGCCACAAGGGGTGGTGGCAGAGGCACAGAGTAGGATGACCCCCCCCTGCCGTCCTTGTGCCCTTGGCACCCGCCGTCACAGCACCGGCGACGGCAGAGGGGACGCCGCCTCCCCACATCACAGCCCTGGCGCCCCCAGATCCCGCTGCGACCTGGATCGCACCGCACTCACCTGCTCCACAGACCCACCCCCCAGCCTCTCTGACCCCCCCCAGCCCCTCACCTGTCCTGTGGCTGCCCGGCGAGATGGCGTCGCTGCTGCCCGATGCCACCCGCTCCTGCTGCTTGAAGAAGTCCCGGGGGTTGTCGGGCCGCTGAGCGATGATGGCAGCAGCCTCCTGCATGGACGGGAGAGGCTAAGACCCACCGCCCCAGTGGCGTGGGGCTGCGGGACACCCCCCACGCACCCCCCCCAGGCTGGGTGCCCGTCCAGCTGTGGGCACCGCCGGCTGGGGAGCGAGCACCGGCACCGGGCACGGCCACCGCTGTGCTCACCTCCACCTCTGACTCCAATTTCCTGAGCTGCTGCCTGTCGTCCTCCTCTTGCTGCTCCCCCTGGGAAGAGACGTGGCGTCACCCCAACACCCAGGATTCTCTGGGGGGATGCCAGGGGGCAGCTCGGGCTCCAATCCCGGTCCCGTGCCCACCACAGCACTTACGAAGATGGACTGCTCCTTCAGGCGCTGCCGGGCCTCCTCCGCTTCCATGCTCTGCTGCTTCCGCCTGCGAGGGGGGCACGGAGAGGGGCTGGGCACCGGCTCCTGCCACCCCCTGCCCGCCAGCCCCTGCCCAGCCCACTCTTGGCCGGGACGAACACCCATGCACCCACCCAGCCGCTCACGGCACGCACCCATGTGACCCTCCCGCATCCCACGGGACACAGCCAACACCCCCCTGGCCCCCGCCGTGCCTGTGCTCCTCGATCTGCTCCTCCCGCTCCCGGTAGCGTCGCTCCCGCTCCTCCTGTTCCAGCCGCTCCTGCTCCATCCGCTCCTGCTCGAACCGCAGCCGGGCGTCCAGGGCCTTTTTCCGCTCCTCCTCCTTACGCAATTCCTCCTCTTTCTGGTGTAGGGGGGGTGGGTGCGATGGATGAGGCTGCCCACCAGCCCACCATCAGCTCACCCCACACCCCAGAGGCCATGGGCTGTCCCCCCCCGGCCCCCACCTTGGCTTGTTCCCAGAACTGCTCCCGGTTGAGCCGCTTCATCTCCACGGTGGCGTCGGTTTTCTGGTACGTGGTACCCTGGGACGGAGGAGGAGAGGCGGGGGGGGGGGGGTGGCGGAGGGGCTGGGATCAGCGAAGGGGGAATAACAGTAAGCGGTACACGGGGCTGCGGCAGAGAGGAGCGCCGGGCGGGAGGGATGCCCCGCGCCCGCCGCCGTGGGGACGTTACCACGGGCTCGGCGTTCTCTTCCTCCCGCAGCCGCAGGCGGTGCAGCACCGGGCTGGAGACGCGGGCCAGCCCGTTGGAGAGCCGCTGCCCGATGGCCCCCGGGTCGATGTCCTCCACGCTGCTGGCGTTGACGATGACGTCCACGCCCTGGGGGGGGGGGTAAGCGGGAATCAGGGCCTGGGGGTCGGTGCGCTGGCGGCATCGTCCCCGCTTCCCCGGCATCACCCACCTGGAAGAACTCGGCGATCTTGGCCACGTGGCTGGCGCAGGCACACTTGCGGGCGTCCGGCACGTCCTCGCCCACCTGCGGCAGCCGGGGAGGGGCTGAACTGGGGAGGGGCAGCAGCGTGACCCCCACCCCACTGACTACCGTGGGGCAGCGGGACTGTGGGGCACCCGCAGCCCCACCCCCAGGTCACTGCAGACTCCTCCTCCGTGCCCAGCCGTGTCCTGCTGACACTGCAGCCCCCGTGGGCACGGCCCCCCCCCCAGCGTGGGCCCCTCCACTCACCCAGTTGACGAGGACGTATTTGGGGAGCACGGCCTGGGGGTCCTTGACACTGCAGAAGCCGTACATCACCTTCTGGATCTCGAAGTGGCTGGAGAGCTCCAGCAATCCTCCACCTGGCGCAGCACCGTCAGCCCACGTCCACCCGGCACCAGGATGGGTGCCGGGGAAAACGCCGGCAGAGCCGAGCTGGCTGCAGGGACAGAGGACCTTACCTCCCGATGCTGCCAGCTTCAGGTCATCGGAGCCATCCTCGTACGTGTAGAGGGCCCTGGGGAGACAGCATGGGTCAGCCATGGCCAGGGGAAGTGTGGGGCGACCCCCCACATCCCCATCCTGCTAACACTGAGGTCAGGGCAGGTCCCGGAGATCGGCCAGGTGTCCCCAAGGCACCCCACAGCCACCCCAACCCCTTGCCCATCACCACTGCGAAGGGTCAGGCTGCCAGGTTCAGGCAGGGCCTATTCCCCCACCCTGCTGGCTGGCAGCTGTGGGGCAGGGTCCCAAGGCTGGGGACAGAGGGGTCACTTGGACACAGGGACCAGCCGGCTGCCGTGCCACGCCACAAGCCACCGTGGCCTCGCAGCTCCTCACACACCCGTCTCTGTCCCCCCTCGACCCCGCTGGCTACTGAGCGGCCTTGGGGACAGCCCCACACCCCAGCAGGGGACTCGGGGCCGCTCACGTGCACGGCTGCGTGAGCCGCCGTCCCAGCAGGCACCAGGCCGGGGGAGGATGCCGGAGCACCCGCAGCAGCAAATCAATGTGCCGCCGGGGTGTGATGGGGCCGTCATGGAGACTGTTCCTTGGAAACCGTTCCCGCCTGACGGGAAACCCCCTCTCGCTCCTGCCGCACCCTGGCCAGCCCCCCCGGGGCTCCGTGGGGACCCCCGCCTGCCCGCACCTCCCCAGGGGCGTGCAGCCAGCTACACGGGGCGGGGGGGGGGAGGACGCATGCCGAATCAGTCCAGGGCGGGTGGGCGAAGGGATGGATGTCGCTAGGCAACCAGCATCCTCCATCGCCATGGCAACACCCCCCCCATCCCAGCTGGGATGCAGCTCGCCCCGATGACGAGGTGATTAGGGGAGGGGAGCGGGGGAGGCAGGCAGGCAGCGGGGACCTGCCGGGGCCTGGCAGGCACCCAAACCTGCCTGCCATCGTCACGCGCTGCGCCCAGAAAGCCGGGGCCGCCCGTGCTGGACAAACCGCCCCCCCCTCCACCACCACCATCCCTGCACTGGGGGAGAGCAGGCGGCTCTGCCGATCGGCATTCAGCTGGCAGCGCCCGCACGGTGCCTGCCGGCATGCCAAAATCCCCACGGTGCCAGGCAGAGCCGTCCTCATCCGAGCCTGCATCTTCCAAACGGAGGCTGGGCTCAGGGATGGGAATCAGGGGGCTCCTACGGGCAAAGCCCCCCCCCCAAACCAGAGCCATGGCTGAACCCCAGGAGCTGAAAAACAAGGGGAAGGCAGGCGGGTGCCTAACACGGAGGGGGCCTCCCTCTGCCACCCCCACCCCACCCCTGAGCCCCCCGGCAGCGAGCTGCGGATAATTGCACCAACGAGATTGACTTTAATCCGCGCATCCCGATCCTGCTAATCGGCTGCTCCAGCCGGCGCCAGCTCCCAGCCTGGAGCCGCCAAAGCAGCTGCAAAGCGCCATCCGCGATGCCTGCGCCGGGGAAGGGCGACAAACGCAGCCCCCGCCTGCAACCGCCCCCCCATCCGCATCCAGCTCCGGCTCGGGGACCTGCTGCGGCCCCCCAGGAACGGGGTTGGACAGCAGGAGTCTGGGGGAGCCCAGGGCCGCAGGCGAGGGTTGGGGGCTCACAGGGTGGGATGCAGCTGGCTGCAGCGGGGAGGAAAGAAGTAGGGCAGAGCCATGGCGTCACTGCCTGGGGAGCCTGTGGGTGCTGGGGGCACCCCCGGCCTGCTCTCCCCCCCACCAGGACCCCGCCATGCAGGGTGGCACCCGAGCGCAGCGCTGCTGCCTGCACCCAAGGGTGCTCCCAGGGCAGCCAGGACTTGGCAGGATCCCAGCGCCCCAGGCACGACCACGGAAACAGAGCCGTGCCCCGAGTGCAGCCCAGCGGCACGGCACGACCTCACACTGGGATGGAGGATCCAGAGGTTTCCAGCCTGGGAGCCAGCGGGGCTGTGTTGGGGTCAGCAACACCCCCGGGGGTGCCCCCAGGGACCCACAGCCCAACAGCATCACCACCAGCCCCGGCAGCGGGGACCGGCCGTGCCACAGTGGGTGCTGGCAGCATCCTGCATCACTCACCCCTTCCACAGGCTTCCATCCCTCCGACCCAGCCTATACAGCCCCTCCCCACCCCCTGTGCTGCAGGGATGTGGGGCACCCATGGGTGAGGTGCCAGTGCAGCCCAGGGACGAGGGCTCCCCACTGCTCGGGGGCTCCAGCAAGGATCCCCCATCACCCCACCAGGGGGACAGCACCCCCCTTGCCCCCGCACGGCCCCGTCGCTCACCAGAGCGGGTGGGTCAGCACCCGTGGGTACCACCACCTAGGGCACCCGCTGCTGCCCGCCCCCCGCAGCGTGGCCGAGGCGGGGGTGGGGGGGAGCATCGCCGCAGCCCGCCTTGCCCCAGCCCGGGCACATGTGTTTCCAATGTGGCTGGGAGCTCCAGGGAGTCGGCGTGCTCAGAAAGCAGCACCAAATTCCTTTCCGATCGAGTAATGGGCCCCAGCAGCCTCCGCGGGGCCGGGCAGGGGGGAGGGGATGCTCGGACCCTCCAGGACCGGGCTTGGGGCTGCGGGGGGGGGCGGGAATCCCAAACCAAACAGGGATCCTGGCCGGGTGGGAGCACAGCATCCCCCGGCACCGGCCCAGAGCCCCAGCGCAGTGTCCTCCCCTCAGCCAGGCTGGGCCGCTGCTAGGGGCTGGTCCCCATCACCCCTGCCCAGTGTGCCCCCCCCACCCCGAGCATCGCCCCTCGCCCCACACCCGGGCGCTGGGCCCTGCAGCAGGGATGCTGCTCCCACTGGCATCCCGGGTGACCGTGGGATGGAGGGGCTGGGGACGACGGGGCAAGCTCAGCCCCGAGAACGGAGATGGCGGGGGATCACTGCCCGGCCCGGGCCCAGTGCTGGAGGAGGTGGGGGAGCCCGGCCCCGGTGCTTGCCTTCCAGGGAACCGTTTCTGCTGCTCTCAGCAGCTTTGGCAGGGAAGGCTCCTTTGCAGCGGATGCCGGGAAGCGAGATGCACCCAGGGCTGACAGCTGCCTCCCGGCCGGCATCACACAAGGTGCTTGCCCACGGGTACCCTCGGGACCCCCCGGAGACCCGGGGCTGGCAGGGAGGGGGACCTCAGCAGGCCCACACTGCCCGGGGGGCTCCCAGCCCTGCCCTGAGAGCAGGGACCTGGCTAGAGAGCAGTGTCCCTCCTTGCTGGGGTGAGTTCACCCCGGCTGGGTGCTGGGTGCCCCCCAGCTTGGCGGTGGGTGCCCCGTAGGCACCCCAGCCAGGGAGCAGCACGCACAGCACATGTCGAGCACCCAGCGCTGCCTGGCACCCCAACTCTGCCCGGTGAGCTGCACCCCGGGTGCCGGTGCCACGAGCGGGGGGATGCAGCCGGCATCCCCCCACACATGGCACCGGCACCCCGGGGACCAAAAAGGGGGTCCCGGGGGCAACCGTCCCCAGCCAGCCGTACGGTGGGGGTGGGAGATGCGGGTGGGCGCTGGGAGAATTGGGGTGGCGATGGGGAGATGCTCCCTGCGGGCTCCTGTGCTGGCTGCAGCCGGGCCTGGATCCGGCCGGGCCCCGGCACCCACAGCACACGGTGCCCGGCACCCAGGGGGGGGCCGGCAGGCAGGGCAGGGCAGCCCGGGGGGTCCCGGCGGGGGAGGCCGCCCCCCGCGCCGAGTCCGCAGCAGCCCCGGGTCGGCGCACCGCGGCCCCGCGGGGATGGGGCACCCCGGGAGCTGCGCGGGGGGGGCGATGTCCGGGTCCCCCGCGGCCGCAGGCCTCGCTCCGCCGGGCAGAGGTGCCGCCCGCTGCCGGGGCACCACCGGGGCCGGCCGGGAGCGGGGCCGGGCCGGGGGAGCCCCGATCCCCGCCCCCCTCCTCGGGCTCGCCTCCCCGCGGCTCCGGCTCCAGACAATGGCGAGGGACCCGGGGCACCACCGGCGGGGACCCCGGGCCCTCCCCGCCGTGCGCGGACCCCCAGCTGCCCGCCCGGCGCGGGGTCGGGCCGTGCCGGGGGCTCCCGGGAGGCGGCGGGTCTCGGCGCTCGCACGTGCCGGCCCGGCGCAGACAAAGCGGGGACCGCGCCCCGGTCCGGTGCGGCGGCGGAGGGCAGGTGCGGACACCGGGGGGGCGGCGGTCCGAGCGCGGCACACCCCCCACCACCACCCCCCGCCGCCCCGCCCGCCTTTGTGTGCCGGGGCTGCCGGCACCGCGGGCCCGGAGCGGCAGAGTGCGGGGCGGGGAGGGGGGGGGCGCAGCGCCGGGCGCGGCCGGTGTTACCGGGCGGCTCCGTGCACAAAGGGCGGCGGCGGCGGGGACAAAGGGGCGGCGGCGGCGGGCGCTCTCACCAGTCGGTGGGGCTGTCCTCGCCGATCACGTCCTGGTAGGAGGCGAGCAGCTCCAGGCGGTGCGCCGCGAAGCCGACGCCAGCCATGGCGGGGCCGGGATGCTGCCGGGGGGACCGGAGGGACCGGCCGCCTGCCCGCCTCCGAGACACTGCCGCAGCGGCCGGGCGGAGGGGCGAGCGGCGGGGAGGCTCCGCCCGCCGCCGCGCCCGGTCCTAGCGCCGCGAACGGCGGCCCCCCCCATCCCACACCGCCTCCGCCCCCACCCCACCCCGCCCCGGCCCCCGCCCTCGCCCCGGCCCACCGGGCGCCCCCGGGGCACCGGCGCCGTCGGGCACCGCCGCGGGACTCCTGGGGTGCGGGCGGCATCGCCCCCGGGATTTTGCACCCTGGGGACCCGCTGCCTGGGCTCTGCTCTGCGCCCCGCAACCCTCCACCCCGGACCGCCCCCTGCCCCAGGGACCCTGAACCCCGAAACCTGCCCCCCCGCTTTAGCTCCCCCCTGGGAACCTGTGCCCAGAGTGGCTCCGCACCCCGGGCTCTCCTCCTGGGGATCCTGCACCCTGGGCACCTCCCATGCTGGGTGCCCCTCTGCACCCCAGAGCCTCCCCTGCCCCGTGTCCCCTCCACCCTGGGCTCACGGCTCACCAGGAACGCTGTGCCTCCAGCTCCCCGAGACCCCGTGCTCTGAGGTTTCCTCTCCAAGGACACGGCACCTTGGGTGCTGCCCCACACCCCCAGCCGTGCCCTCGCTGCCACGCAAGAGTGGGTGCAGCTCCCCTTGCAGCCCGCCTGCCCCTCCATTCCTGCTGCTCCCAACCCCCTGATCCCCTCAGGACCCTGCCAGGCTGCGCCCGACGCCCCCTTTTCCAGGAGGTTTTGCCTCTGTGTCAACCCCCCAAGTTGTTTCCGTGCTGACCCATGCAGGGCTCCCAGCTGGGCCCACACGCTCCTGCCAGGGTGGGCACCATTGCCCTGTCCCACCCTGCCTCCCCGAACCCCCAGCACTGCCCGCATCCTGGACCAGAACCCGGCTGATGGGGTCTCCGTGCTGGAGCGGCACGATGCTGGCATGACTCTTCCCAAACCAAGCCCCTCAGAGCAGCCTGGTTCGGGACCGGGTGCCGCAGGCCCTGCCTGCTCCCCCCACCCTCCTTGCGCCAGGATTTCCGAGCCAGGCCAGAGCAGGAGCCGCCCTAAGAGGCTGCAAGAGTTTGGGAGCAGCTGTGGAGCAGCTGCCGGGGCCAGCGCGGGGGCCGGGGCTGCGGCAGGCGCCCTGCGAGCGGTTCAGCTGGCTTTGGGGGTGGATGCGGTGGGACCCCGCTCGGGGACACGATGGGAGCCCTGAGCCCGCCGCTGCCAGGCTTTGTTCTCGGAGCAGCGCGGCCGCAGCCCCTCCCCAGGCTCCACCTCCGCAGCCCACCCGAGACCCTCCTTCCGCTGCCTGTGCACAAGCTGCTCGCAGGGTGAGCGGAGCCGGTGGGCAAAAGCCGCTCTCGGCAGAGCGCAGAGGCACCTTGGGTGGTAGAGGCGTCATCAGTAGGGACCAGAGGCAACAGGGTGCCAAACAGCAGGGGCTGAGCCCCCAGTGGGCGCAGGCCTCATGGCAGCACAAGGATGCGTGGGTCTGCCCCGGGGAGAGGCAGGCTGGCTGTGGCACAACGGCTCTGCCCTGGCCCTGCTCCAAGGCCGGGTACCCCGGGGCTGAGCTGGCAGAACCTGTTCCCACGCCGTTACCCCAGCAGGCTCCGTCCCGCACGGCTGCCTCCCCCTGCCCCTTCCCTGCCCTCCGCTCACGGGTTGCTGTCCTGGCTGAGCCAGGGCTGGCTCAGTGGCTGCTCACGTGGGGGCCGCGGTCACCTCACCTTCCCCTGCGCTTCCCCTGACCTTGGCTGCGCAGCTGGGACTCGCACTCGGGCGTGAGCCATATCCCGGCTCATCCTGGCGCTGCCAGGCAGGTGCCGGCTGTTCCCGTCCCTTTTTGCAGCCTTGTCCTGCTGCTCCTTGGCGTGACCATCCATCGCCAGCGCATGTCCCAGCCCCAGCGCCTGGCTCCAGCCTCCATCGCTCCCACTTTTCCCCCTTGGACAGGGTTTTGCACTCCTGTAGCTGGCACCGGGGAGACGTGGCACCGGGGAGACATGACACCGGGGAGACGTGGCACCAGGGAGACGTGGCACTGGGGACACATGGCACCAGGGAGATGTGGCACCGAGGAGACGTGGCACCGGGGAGACGTGACACCGCAGAGACATGACAGCGGGGAGATGTGGCACCGCAGGCCCAGGTCAGCTCTGGGTGATGCCGGGAGACGTTTGGCTCCCCACAGCCAGCTCCTGCCCCCGGCAGAACCTTCCAGTAGATTAGCAAGAGAATTTTCCTTACAATTGCTCATCCCGGTAAGAGCTGCGATTATTAACGACCGTTGCAGCTGCCAGAGCTGGAGGAGTGGCTCTTCCCCACACCCGCTGCCCCCAGCCCGTTCCAGCCGGAGGTGCCGGCGTGGCCTCGCACCCGTCCTTCGGGACGGCAGCTGCATCGCATGAGCGAACGCTTGGCTGCTCCACGCCGGAACGCGCCCAGGGCCGGAGCACGTGGCCCACGCGTGCCCCCTGACTTCTTGTCCCCTGCGCAGGGCTCGGGGCCAGGCACAGCAGGGACCGGGGGGACCCCCCTCCCGCAGGGCCGGGCATCTGCCCCATTCCCCTGGATTAATCGCCACCCCTGGCCGTGGTCCTGCCTGCGATGGAGAGGGATGACCCAGGTGACACGAGGGGTCCAGCCCAGGCTGACACAGCCAGAGGAGGAGAAATCCAAGGCAGTTTGCCCTGGAAAACTGGAGGGAGCTGAGTCAGGCTCTGGAGTGGGAGTGGGGCAAGGGCTGAGCGTGACCTTCCGCGCCAGCCATACCTCGCTCGGCAAAACCGCAGGCCCCGAGACAGCCGGCACTTGCGGAGAAGTGTTTATTAAAGGCACTAAAAGCACCGTGGCTACATCAGCGGCAGCCCGACCGGAGAGTGTGGGTTTGGGAGAGGCATTTACAGGCCTGGGACGGCAGTGGCAGGCGCTCTTTGGTAGGAAGCCATTCCCAAGCCTCGCAGGAGCCCGCCGGCCGGCCAGCCGTCAGCACACGCTGCTAGCCCACGGCTGGGGAAGGCTTGGCACGCTGCCCCGCTTCCTGGCACGGGTGGTGTGGGGGTGCACACCAGCCCCAGGACAGCAGGAGGCCAGCTGGGTGGGGGGACACGAGGCACAGACCCCTCCTGGCATGCAGCTGGGGGCGGGGGGTTGCCAGGGGCAGGGTCTCAGCAAGGGAGCAGGGCTGGGTCTCCAGCCCCACGCACTAAATACACAGTGGGGAAGGTGGGGGAGAGCTGGGGGAGGGCTGGTCCTCACCCACTCAGGGATGTGCTAGGAGCATCCCTCCTGCCCCTGCGCTGAGCCGCCAGGCAGCCAGGCGCCAGCCACGCGAGGGAGCAGCCCTGCTGTGCCGGACCCTCCCAAACTCTGGCCGTGGCACGGAGCCACACAGCATCCACGCTGCGTGGCTTGGGGGCAGGAGACCCCTGCAGCATCCCCTTCCCGGGGCTCCTAGGGCCAGGCAGGGGGCACAGAAGCAGCCCCCCAGCTATAAGGGGCTCTGGACCTAGTGCTGCCTCTGGCTGAGCTGGGCCAGGAGCTGCCAGGAAAGAGGCAGGAAGAAGAGGAAGGGGTGAGGGCCCAGGCTGGCTCCCTGGGGTCAGCAGGGGGGGTGGGTGGGGAGAGGAGCATGCAGGGCCAGGGGCACGCGTGGGCACAGCTGATCTCCCACCCCTCACACGTGCGAGAAAGCGTGGCTCTTGCAGAGCGGCTTGTCCTTCTTGGAGTAGAACGTCTTCCCTTCCAGGTTGGTCTGGCAGATCTGGGGAGGACAGCACGGGTGGCCAGGTCAGGGAGGCTGAGCACACCCCCAGGTCCCCCCCCCAGCAGCCCAGGCTCAGCACTGGTGTTGCACAGATGCTCAGAGCAGGATCCCGAGCCGCCAGCTCGAGGACGATCTTATGGCAGCAGGGACTCCACGCTGCGGGTGTACCCCGCGCAGGGCACGACTGCTGGGGAGAGCCACGGCCCCCGCCAGCAGCCGGCGGGGGGCAGGCCCATGGCTCACCGCACAGACGAAGCAAGTGTCGTGCCAGCTGAACCCCAGCGCCTCCAGGAACCGGTCCCCAGCGTCAATCTTGAAGTCACAGCCGCGGCACTTGGTGCCAAACATCTTCTCGTAGTCTGCGGGGAGAGGCAGAGCTCAGGTCAGCGCTTCCCCCGCCCCACAGCCCCTCGGCCCAGGGAGCAGGGCTGTAGCACAGCCGGGATCGCTCAGGCACAGCCTGGGGACATCTCGCTGCCAGTCCCGAGGGAACGATGCCAGAGATACCCGGGTGAGATGCCTGGGCCACAGAGAGGAGGGAAACCTCATCTCCCAGGATGCAGCACTCGCCTTTGATGTACATCCTCCATCATCACTATGGCAACATGGGAACGATGGCACTACCCAGGGGCCCGGGAGGACCAGAGCTCAGGGCTTTGGGAAGGGGTCCCTGCCCTCCCCATGGCCCAGGGAGAGCCCTGCAGCGCAGTGCACCTCACCCCCAGACCCCTGCGGGCAGCTGCTGAGCCCCAATGGCGCCCAGGGCCATGCGGCGTGACACACGGCGTCCCTGGGTCCTACCTCTCTCGCAGTAGGGCTGTCCCTCCTCCATGTAGAAGGCCCGGTTGCGGATGGGAGTTTTGCAGGCAGCGCATGTGAAGCACTGCACGTGCCAGGTCATCTTCAGCGCGTGCATAATCTCCTGGAGAGGAACCGCTGTCAGCTGGGGGCAGGACCACCCTGCGCCACCGGGGACCCCCACCCAGGGCAGAAAGGGACAAGGGATCCCATGGGATGGGAAGAGCCAGGAGGAAGGACAGGAGGCGGGGGGGCAGGCGGAGGGACACTCACCCCGGTGATCTTCTTCTTGCACTTGGCACAGCTGGGCGCGTAGCGCGTGTCATAGCACTTGGGGCAGAAGATGGAGCCTTTCTCCTCGAAGAAGCCGCCCTCATCCAGCACCTTCCTGCACTGGCAGCAGGTGAACTCCTCGGGGTGGTAATAATGTCCCAGCGCCACCAGGTAACGTCCCCTGCGGCGGGACAGAGCCACATCAGCCACGCCGGGGCCCAGGACTGGCATCGCGGCGGCGGGGGCGGCCAGGGCTCACCTGATGACCTTGTTGCACTTGTAGCAGAGGGGCGTGCGGCCGGACCCTTCTGGGGCCTGCTGCGCCGCCTGCACAATGGAGCTGCGGTTCTGCATGGGGGTCAGAGTGGCTGGCTGGCTGTGCTTGCTCACCACCGTGCTCGTCTTGTCCGGGGCGTAGCGCTTGGCGAACGAGGGATCCACAGCCCAGGGCGGGCGGCTGGCAGGCCCGGGGGTGGCAGCGGTGGTCCTGGGGGCTGCAGGCACACACAGATCTCCAGGACAGTGCTCCCAATCCCTCAGCAGCCCCCTCCTAGCACCTGTAGCTGGGCAAGCAGCCCGTCCCCTCCCGGCACCCCTACCCCTCTCCCCCTGAGCCCAGAGGAAACGTTTTGCTCACCCAGTCCCGGCTCAGTCTTCATCGCTGCTCCTGGGGACGGGTCCAGCACGGAGACCTGGCTACAGAACAAGCAGTTAATCCAGCCTGCCCCGCTTGCCCCCACTGCCCTGTGTGTGCCAGCAGGGCCACCCTCCCACCAAGCAGGCAGGAGCCGGCCAAGCCCCCGTGCCCAGCCGGTAGCTGGTTTGGTGATGGGATACCAAGCCAAGTGCCTTCAGTCCTGAGGAGACACAGCACCTCCGGGGTCTTGGCACCCACCATGGTGGCCTGGGCAGAGGTGGGAGGCAGCGCAGGCCTGCTGGGGTCCCACACCAGCTCTGGGCTGCTCCACACGGACCGGGGACCACACAGACCCCGAAAACCTGCTCGCACACGATGGTCGTCCCCAGCCTCACCAGGGCGCAGAGGGGCTTGGACCTGACGCAGCGTGGTGACCCCCAGGGTCCGGCTCCCGCAGAGCTGGGGACAGGCAGGGCTCTGCCACCCCTGGCTGGCTAGGCAGGCCCAGGCTGGTGCTGGGAGGGGCAAGGCCTGACCCCCCCTCGCAGGCTGCCAGCACTGGGCTTGGGAGCAGGCAGGGCAAGCTGGGGCCAGGGGGCACGGAGCACCCGAGAGAGGGGACAGGGACAGAGGGAGAGACACTGTCACTGTGCCTCTCCAGGGCAAAGGCAAGGAGACGGCTACAAAATAAGGAGCATTTATTTGTGGCAGAACAAATTGGATGGAGCTGGGACCCAATGGTCACGGAGCCAGGGCAGGAGGCATCACGGAGGGGGGAAGGCAAAAAAAGGGGTGTTGAACACCACCCCTGCCCAGCTGCAAGGAATAGTCCACCCAGTCCCACCTCCCTTCCCTGCCCCCACACAGGGAGAAGGTGGCGACACTGACCCAGCTCTGCCTGGCCACCCCCAGCCCCTCGCCAGGCTCAGGGACGTTGTGCCCCAGGTCCAGGTGCTGCCCAAACATCACAACACCCCCCAGCAAGGTTTTGCCAGTGCCACCAGCCACCCCCGACCCGCTGTGTCCGGGACACCACGGCGCAGCTTGGCATCCCCAGCTCGGTGTCAGCAGTGCCCAGTGGGTCCTGCCCGGGACATGCAGCCCCACAGCTCCTGCTGCCACACGGGCACACGCTCCCCTTACCTGGGCTTCCTAACAAACACATCATCACGATCCTCCACTGAGCGCAGCAGGAGAGAACAGAGGGATCAGAGTCAGTCTGCAGCCACCAAGGCCCAAGGACAGCAGGAAGGGAAGGGAGGGAAACCGACCCCTTCTCCCACCAAAATCCTGCCCCAACGCACAGCCCTGCCCAGCCATGGGGCAGAGCACGGCCCCAGCCCAGTGCCACCACCACGAGCCCACACACAGCCCCCGGCACCTCCTGCCAGCTCAGCCTCCCCACACGGGGCCAAAACCAACCACACTCTGGTGCTGCGATGCCTTTGTCTGGCTCCAGTTGCCCCAGCAAAGCCGGGCACCCCCGGGCAGGCAGGCAGCGCTGGTCCCCGTGGGAACTTACTGCCGTCTGTGCCCGTCAGCCGGGCCAGTTTGCGGAAGGAGCGGGACTGGGAAGTCCCGGTGCGGGGCTGCCAGTCCTCAGCATCCTCTATCAGCCGCAGCTTCCCGGGGTCACACACGGGGGTGCTGGGGGGCTCTTGTGGCTGCGGGGGCTGCCTGCGAGGGACAGAGGGCAGGCGCTCAGCCAGCACCATCCATGCACCCTGCTTTGGCACAGGGCAGCGCTCCCAAACATGGCCCCACACACACCGACCCCTCACCAGATCCGGGGACTCACCACTGCTCCCCCGTACCCCAGCTGGGCCCACGAGCGTCCCTGTGGGGTCGGAAGAACGGCGGCACAACAGTCAATGGTTGACAATGGATGCTCAGTGCACCCCTCCCACGTGCACCCCCAGACCCACAACAACGCCAACAGCACTGACTCCAGATCAGCCTCGCAGCCGCCCCGCAGCCCCACGGGACACCACGCCCCAGGTCCTGGCACTGCCCAGCACCTCCCAGCATGGTGTTAGCAGTGCCACCAGCTGCCCCTATCCAAAGCATCCAGGACACCAAGCTGCAGCTCGGCTGCCCCGGCTCCTTGCCAGCAGTGCCCAGTGGGTCCTGGCCGGCACATGCAGCAGTAGGGCACCCCACTTGGGGACAAGGACCCTGGCAGGCGGGTGCCTGGGCAGGACCCTCCCGAGGTGATGGTCAGAGCAGTGGCTGAGTGCAGGCAGTGCCTGCCATGGGGAGAGCGTGGCTCGGCCCTGGGGAGAGGGAGAGGACACAGAAGGAGGAAGAGGATGGAGGCAGGAGATAAGAAACTGGGCAAAGAGCTTCCCTGGCGTCCCTAAGTGTAAAACAGCCAGTGGCACTCACCCTGCTTTCCCCAACCGCTCGGCTGCCCCACACCAGGCTCATCAGACACTGTGCCCCATGTCCAGGCATGGCCCAGCACCTCCCCACACCCCAAGGCCAGGTTTTCCCAGTGCTGTCAGCTTCCTCTGGTCACCGTAGGACCAAGAGGCCGTGGTGCAGCTCAGCATCCCCAGCTCAGAGCCAGCAGTGCCCAGAGGCCTACGTGGGACATGCACCCCTGCGCACAGCTCCTGCTGCCGCCCTGGCACACGCTCCCCTTACCTGGGCGTTTTAACAAGCTCATCCTCGCGATCCTCCACTGAGCACAGCAGGAGAGAAAGGAGGAGAGAGTCAGTCTGTGCCAACTAAGGCCCAGGGACAGCAGGAAGGGAAGGGAAGGGAAAGGAAGGAAAACCGACCTCTCCTCCTGCCGCTCCAACGCACAGCCCTGCCCGGCCACGGGGCAGAGCACGGCCCCAGCCCGGTGCCACCACCACGAGCCCACACACAGCCCCCGGCACCTCCTGCCAGCTCAGCCTCCCTGCAGGGCTGACGTTGAGCCAAAAATAATCCCTGGTTGCACATCACCCCACAGCCACTACCTTGTTCTGGCTATCACAGCAAAGCTGGGCACCCCCGGGCAGGCAGGCAGCGCTGGTCCCCGTGGGAACTTACTGCCGTCTGTGCCCGTCAGCCGGGCCAGTTTGCGGAAGGAGCGGGACTGGGAAGTCCCGGTGCGGGGCTGCCAGTCCTCAGCATCCTCTATCAGCCGCAGCTTCACAGGGTCATACACGGGGGTGCTGGGGGGCTCCTGTGGCTGCGGGGGCTGCCTGCGAGGGACAGAGGGCAGGCGCTCAGCCAGCACCATCCATGCACCCTGCTTTGGCACAGGGCAGTGCTCCCAAACGTGGCCCCGCACACACCGACCCCTCACCAGATCCGGGGACTCACCACTGCTCCCCCGTACCCCAGCTGGGCCCACGAGCGTCCCTGTGGGGTCGGAAGAACGGCGGCACAACAGTCAATGGTTGACAATGGATGCTCAGTGCACCCCTCCCACGTGCACCCCCAGACCCACAACAACGCCAACAGCACTGACTCCAGATCAGCCTCGCAGCCGCCCCGCAACCCCACGGGACACCACGCCCCAGGTCCTGGCACTGCCCAGCACCTCCCAGCATGGTGTTAGCAGTGCCACCAGCTGCCCCTATCCAAAGCATCCAGGACACCAAGCTGCAGCTCGGCTGCCCCGGCTCCTTGCCAGCAGTGCCCAGTGGGTCCTGGCCAGCACACCCAGAATGGGGAGAACACACCATGAAGACACCCTGTCTGGGGACAGCCTGCCTGGCAAGCGGGTGCCTGGGCAGGACCCTCCCGGTCAGAGCAGTGGCTGAGCGCTGGCGATGCCCATAGGGAGAGCGCAGGGTGAGCTCTGCAGCTCTGCCATCAGCGTGGCTCTGGGGAAAGGACAGAGAGAGTGGGAGGATGGAGGAGGCAGAGGTGGAAAGAAACAGCAACAGGGCAAAGAGCTTCCCCGGCGTCACTGCAAGCAGTGAGTGCAAGCCAGCCGGGTGGGCTGTGCCCCGGTGGGCACTCTGCTGCTGCCCTGGCACGTGCTCCCCTTACCTGGGCTTTTTAACAAGCTCATCCTCATGATCCTCCACTGAGCGCAGCAGGAGAGAACAGAGGGATCAGAGTCAGTCTGCAGCCACCAAGGCCCAAGGACAGCAGGAAGGGAAGGGAGGGAAACCGACCCCTTCTCCCACCAAAATCCTGCCCCAACGCACAGCCCTGCCCGGCCATGGGGCAGAGCACGGCCCCAGCCCAGTGCCACCACCACGAGCCCACACACAGCCCCCGGCACCTCCTGCCAGCTCAGCCTCCCCACACGGGGCCAAAACCAACCACACTCTGGTGCTGTGATGCCTTTGTCTGGCTCCAGCTGCCCCAGCAAAGCCGGGCACCCCCGGGCAGGCAGGCAGCGCTGGTCCCCGTGGGAACTTACTGCCGTCTGTGCCCGTCAGCCGGGCCAGTTTGCGGAAGGAGCGGGACTGGGAAGTCCCGGTGCGGGGCTGCCAGTCCTCAGCATCCTCTATCAGCCGCAGCTTCACAGGGTCATACACGGGGGTGCTGGGGGACTCCAGCGCTTGGGGGGGCTGCCTGCGAGGGACAGAGTTGTCTGTCAAACCTGACAGATCCCCACGGCATCACCTCCCGGCGCTGCCCCAGCACAGAACCGCAGCACAGCCGTACCACAGGCGCCACACGCTGCCTTACTCCCCGCACCCCCTACTCCTCCTCTGCGTAGGAAGGGCCAGTTAAGTCATAACTCAGGACTGGCCACCGTTCCTGGCAGCCTGAGGTGGGGAAAGAACGGGGCGAGAATAAGCCAAGGTCAAAACATTACTGGCAGGGGAGCTGCACCGGTGACCCGTCAACACCTACGGTGCCCGTGGTGCCTGCTCCCGTGTGCCCAGCACAGCCTGGCAGCCGTCGCTCAGCCACACCACGTCTCAGGGAGGAGGGAAGGGACCACGTGTGAGGACACTCCAGGGCCCCAGCAGCCGGCAGAGACAGGAGCGCTCGCCCTTCAGGCTAGGGGCAGCTTGCTGCCCAGAGCCACCCACGCCCACGGGCAGAGCTGCCTGTCCCCGGGCTGGCCCTGCCCCAGAGAACGGGGCACTAGCAGGGAAGAGGCATGCGAGGAGGATAGAGAGCAGGCAAAAGGCTTACTGACTTGTCAAGGCTCAGCACCTGTAGGGGAGAGGGAAAGAGAAAGGGAGGAGGGAAAGAAAGAAAAAGGAAGGTGAAATTAGACCCGCAGCACCCAAGAAGTTTCCAGAGATCACCTATGGCCTGCACCAGTCCCCCTACCCCCGAGACTCATGCCCAGCTTGCCCAGGGCTGGGAGCACACTGGGATGCAGGGGCAGACACCAACAGACCAGACCATGCCTCCCTCAGCCCCCCCCAAAACCAGGCCTGCGTGCCCAGGACAGCCAGGGCCACATGCCCCCCCACTGCCCTGGTTCAGGACACCACAGCGGCTCTTGGCAGGAGGGGCAGGGACCGGCAGCTGCCGGACACACGGCAGCCGGGCCGGCAGCCTGCGGAGGCGGGAGCTTTTTCCCTGTGAGGGGTGAGGATGGCACTGCCAGCCAGGGGACCAGCAGGACATCCCCAGGCAGGCACTGGCTGGTGGCCCCAGCGTGGCCCCAATGCGGCCACCGCTTCCCTGCCGCTGCGGATGCCAGCAAGCATCCTGGTATGACCACGTCGTGCCCCACAGGTCTCCCCACAGGCTGGCACATTCCCAAGAGAGGGACCGGCACTGCGTGGCTGCGTGTCCCCACACGTGACGGTCCCGTTGTGCCACTTCAGCACCAGCCGTCAGGGACCCCAGCACGGGCGCCGCTGCCCGCTCCCACCCACGGGTGCCTGGCATGCAAGGCGCAGCAGGGCTGGGCAGCGGGCTCCCCCTGATTTTCGGGGAGCAGGATGGACAGCAACATACCCATTGTGCTGGGGGGTGCAGGCGGGCGCCAGGGGCACGTACGTCACGGGTTTCGTCACCAGCCCGGGCCGTGGGTTCGGAGGCGAGCCGGCCCCGAAGGGCCGAGCTGTTTTGTTGAGGGCGGTGCTGGGAGCGAAGTTATATTTCAGGGGTTCAGAGCAGGGGAGTGAGTCCTGAGCGAGACAAAACACACAGACATGGGCTCACATGTCAAGCAGCATGCAAGGGCAGCCCTGGGCCAGGCAGCGCAGCAGGCAGCCAGGTAGGAAAGCCAGACAGCACGTGCACCTCTGATACCGGGCTCTGCCAGGCTGGCACCTCTCTCTGCAGGGCACCCGGCCCAGCGACAGCAGGTCACAAGCCCAGCCCAAGGGTCCTTGGAGGATTAGTAAGTGCCCCGGACACTCACTGCTGCCCGTGGCAGGGCGATGCATGCACACGTGCCAATCGCAACCGTCCAGCGGCATGAAGCTGAACGCATGCAGGTGGCTTCTGTCCAGGAGCCACCGGCGTCCCCGTGCCAGGGCACTCCCCAGCTCCAGCAAACACGGGGCCCCGAGGCCCATGCTACAGCTGCCCGGCCTCCTCCCCTGCACCCCTACCCACACCCGGCACCGGCGGGGGCACAAACAGGGAGCAGCCAGGGCCCGGGTGCCCACTGGGCAGACGCCGCTCCCTCCGATCCCCTGAGGTGCCAGGGTGCAGAGCCGCTCCTCCACTGGGGAGTTCTCCAGCGCTCCAAACACACCCCAGTCTCCCAGAGCCTGCGGGCCCCAGGAGCAAAGTCCATTTGTCCATCTGCGCTCAGAGATTCCCCTCCCCTGAGACGAGGCTGAGCTGCAGCACCAGGAGCGACACGTACCTTCTGCGGCTTCCCCAGGTGGTTCTGGGCTCTGCAAGAGAGGAGACACAGCCGGGCAGGTGCTGGAACCGGCCCGGCCACTGCCACAACGCTGGTACCCCAGGGAAAGAGCACGCGCCCGCGGGGAGCCGTTGGCACTGCCCATGGCTCGCAGATGAGAGCCGGCAGCCAGGCTAAGCCTCATCCAGCCAAGCAGAGCGCTTGGACCCAGCCAGGGGATGCCAGGCTCTGAGCAAGGAGCAGCGATGCCAGAAGATGGTGACGCTGGGACATGGCACTGGGCAGAGGGCCCTGGCGCTGCTCCGGCGACACCACGACCCCAGGTTCGCAGGACCGGTGAATCCTACCTGCTCAGGGTGAGGCAGAGCCTGTCCCCGCAGGTGCGGATCCTGTTCTGGGCCTCGATGTGCGTCATGGAGCTGGTGCTCTCCCCGTCGATGTACAGCACCCAGTCACCCACTCCCACGCCGGCCTGGGCCGCCTTCCCGCCCGGCGTCAGCTGAAGGACAGAGAGTCAGGGAGAGCGGCGCTGACACCCTCGCCCAGGGGCTAGCAGGGACCCACGGATCATCCCCCATGTCCCAGCACATCAGCCTGGAGCAGCCCGTTTCCCTCCGCAGCAGCGGAGTGCTCGGCACTGCCCAGCCCCTGCCCTCTAGCACGGCTGGGGGCCACAACAGCACCCCGGGGCCCTGTCCCCGTGACACCAACGGAGGCAGCAGTGGCTCAGCCTGGGCAGGAGGCCCGTCCGCCCCTTGGAGCCATCCCCAGGGTCAGGGCTGGGAAGGAGCGTGGTGAGTCAGGGCCCGTCGGGCAGCCCACGTCTCGCTGAGAACCACAGGCACGTCCAACCCTCTGCCTGGGGCGAGGGGGGAGGACAGGGGAGGCACCCCCGGGTGGTCCCCCACAGCCGCCCGCGCTCCTGTCCCGTTCCCTAGACATTACCTCATCCCCGCAGAGGAGCCAGAGCCCCCCCGGGACAGGGAGACACCCACCTCCACCCACACTGCTCTCGCCAGCCCTCGCCCCACGGGGCAGCCGGGGGCACGGCCACGGGTTCCCTGCGCGGCCATGGTGCCGGGATGTGCCTTGGTGCCGGCATGGCTCTACGGCATGGGCTCTACGTCGGCCCTGCCCTCCCACCAGGGATGCACAGCCGAAGGGAGCCGGACCCCGAGCACCGCACGTAGCTCCCAGGCACTGACAGACAGACAGACAGACAGACAGACGTGGGCAGGCTGCAGCCATTCCTGCTCCTCCAGCACGGAAGAACTTGAGGCGCTTGGACCCGGACCAAGTATTTCCTCAAGTCCTGTTCGACATGAACATAAAAGGAGCGAGCCAGATTCCCAGTGCCGTCAGAGGGCTGAAAAATCCCTGCTGCCGAGCCCCGGCCCCTCCTCGCCCGTGTGCATGGCCCGGCTCGCCCCAACACTCGCTCCGCACGAGGCCAAACCCCACACCCAGGCTGGATGCGGCCCGGCTCCACCTGCATCCCGCTGCCATCCCCGACCGGCCGTGGGTACCCCACGGTGTCCCCCGCTCCTGCTGCCGGGCACGGGAGGGTGCCCTGGGTGACCAGTGGTGGCGGCCGGCTCCCAGCCACGCTGCTGCGAGCCCTGGCTTGCTGCCCCGGAGGGCTGGGGATGGCTCGGGGCGTCTGCGTGGGTTTGGAGGCAGGAGCAGGAGCTGGGAGCGGTTTTCACACGGCTTCCCCGGGAAGGGGAGAGTATGGCAGGCTGCGTCACACAGCCGCACCCCACCCGGCCAGCACCGCCGTGCTCCCCTTCCCGCTCCACACCAGGAAACCCCTTTGGCAGGTGCCAGCTCAGCCGGGAGCCGTGGCAGTGCCAGGCCTCCTGCTTCCCACCTGGCACCGCTAACCAGGGCTTCCTTCCTCCCCTCTCCGCCCAGCCAGTCCTTTGTTCCCGGTGCCTCTTTCACCCCACCCAGCGAGGTGCCCACCAGACACCGCCGTCCAGGGCTTGGGCACCCAGCACTGAGGGGAGTTGGGTGTCCCGGCAGCATCCCCCAGCGCCTTCCCACCTGCAGTGCTGAGGGTCTCTCCGCCTCCCCAGCTGGCAGACGCTGGGACGTGCTGTGCAGCACCCAGCTCCCCAGGCGCCAGCCCATACCTTGGTTCCACCGCGAGCAGCTCAGCACCACGGTCTCGCAGCCTGCCCAGCCACGGTGGCAGGACCCCAGCAGAGCCCCTTGCTGTGAGGTGATCAGCGTGGCACCGCTTTTGTGTGCCCAACGACCTGGAGCAGCCTCACAGCTCACCCAGTAGCATCACAGTGATGGATGCAGCCGAGAGTCGAAGCACGTGCCAGTGCTGCTCTCCCCCTGTGCAGGACCCCACTGCAGCCCCCAAAGTCAGGGCACAACGCCTCCTTCTAGCCTGCTCCGGCAGCCCCAGGCCTGGCAGGACATCCTGCCCTGCCAGCAGTGCCCATGCTCAAGGCAAGCGGTGGCCAAGGACAGCAGCGTGCTCCCAGCAGAAGCTTTAGGGCCGGGGATGGCTCCGGGGCGCAGAGCAGCGCAGGGTCGCCCCTTCCCATCGCACAGGGCCCGCCACACAGTCCAGCCCCACTAGAGAGACCTCAAAGCTGGCCACATCCCCTGGGAATGTCCTCGCTGCTCCTGCCTGCCCTGCCCAGGACAGCAGCGTTGCCCAAGCCCCGAGGGCAGCACTGGCCTCCACACACAGCGGGGCCATTGCTTCACCAGGCTCCTGCCCTGGGAGGCTCCTCCATCCGACCAGACCCTTTGTTAAGCCCTGGCTCGCAGCCAAGAGAAACATTTTTTAGAGAATAAACTCGCTGAAACCGTCTCCGTGTGCTCGGCAGAGATCAGCAGGCCCCAGGGCAGCGGCACTGCCCCCAGCCTCGCACAGTGCCCTCAGGGTCCGTGCTCCTTGCTGCGGTGCTGCGGAGACCCGTGCCCCTCTGGGACAGGCGCGCGGCGCCGGGCTCGTGCCGGGGGCAGGTCCCCACGCGGTGCCACGAGCAAAGCTGTCCTTGGAGAAGCAGCCTCCGTGCCAGCCGCCCGAGCGTCAGCGGCACGGGCAATGCAGTCGCATTCCAAGGCTTATAAGGCAATGGTGTGGCCAGAGCCGCGGCCAGCAGCCACCCGGGGGACTGGGCACCCAGGGACAGGAGCCCAGGGGACAGACCTGGCCTAGGCGAGCATCGCATCGGGATCGACCTGCATCGCACGCCTTGGCTCTCGCTCATGCTGGAGAAACGGGCTGGTTTTGTGGAGGAAGCCACGTCCCGGTGTGGGCAGCAGCGCAGGCCTCTTCCCCTCCCTGCCCATTCCAGGGCCAGCTCGGGTGCGGAGCTGGGAGCCTCGCAGCAGGACAGCCGGCAGAATGGCACAAACTGGGACCCGAGACGTTGAGCCTGGTGTTGTAGGGCGGACTGGGAAGCCAGCCCAGAGCTTGGAGACAGTGAGAGTGGCTCCCCTCCCCCTGCGGCAGGCATGGTGCGGAAGGGGCCCCCCCAGCAGCCAGGATGACTCTGCAGAGGCTGTACAGTGTTCGTCATCCGCAGTCCTCTGCCTGGAACACCCCCATGCCAGACCACAGCTGATAAGGCTCCGAGGAGGCTACGCAGAGCCGGGCAGGGCAGGACACAGCGCTCGCAGGGCCCTGCCTCATCCACAGCCCCCAGACAGCTCTGCCGCAGCCACCTGGACGCCACCACCACATCTCCCACCCGCAGAGGAAGGATGCGTGTCGCCCGTCTCGGCTCCTCTTACCCTGGAGATGGAGAGTGGCATACTGAAATCCTTCCCTCCCTGCAGCCTGAAGCCCCAGGGCGCTGGCCCGTTCAGCATCACCTTGTAGGACTCCATGTCGCCCATCGCTGCAAGGGAAGAGGGTGCGATCCTGGCGTTAGGGTACACAGGAGCGACGCAGGGAGAGCAGGCAAGGAGGGGGCCTGGCGCCTGGCAAGATGGGGCAGGAGGAGACAGGTCACACTTCCAGCAGTAACTCCACCCTGACCATCCTACACTGCGGTTAGGAGATGCACCCCAAATCTTTCAGCATCTCCTCCAGCAGAGCCAGAGCCAAGGGGCCCAGGCTAACGCTGACTAGTGCCAGAGGGGCAGGTACAGCCCTCCTGCCACCCACAGCAGAGTGCCTGCACGCTCTCCCTCTCCCAAACCTGGGGCGCACTCTCCTTGCCGTACCCCAGAAACTCACGCTGCCGCGAGCCGAGGCTGTTTCGGACCAGGGCGAAGCGGCGGCCGGTACGGAAGGGCGGGAACCAGAAGCGCTTTTGCCGGGTGAATTGGCAGCGCGGGAGCTGCGTGATGCCACGCGAGGCGCCTGGCAGAGCAGCCGGGCTGGCGCTCCAGCAGCCGGCTGAGCAGATGCTACCTGGGAGCCAGCCCATCGCCGCACACTGAGCCGGGGCTTGGCCGGGAGGGAAACCCGGCGCTGCCCTGCCTGCCAGGGATGCGCTGACAGCTGTCAGCCGGCCAAGGCTCCGGGCAGAGGGGCCAGCCACAGCCCCCTGCCCACCCCTCACCTGGATGGAGCCCCCCGCCACTCCCCCAGGACCTCCCTGCCGCTGCCGGGGGGGGCGCAGGGCTGGCTCCGGGGTCCTCCCCATCCCTCGCAAGGGCGGCGGAGGCTGCAGGGCCGGGGGCCAGCGTGCCCCCGCTCTCTCCGGGGCCGGTGCGGGCTATATAAGGCGTGTAAGACGACACCAGCCCGCTCCCCGCTCGGGAGGGACGGGGGAAGGCTGCGTGTCAGGCATTCCCGGCGCCCGGCAGCCGCGCAAGCCCCAGCGAGGCGCCGGCACCGGGCAGGCACCCCCCGGCGGGGCTACGGCCGGGGGTCCCCAGCAGCCCCCCTACTCCTGAGAGGCCCCCGGGCCCCCACTCCCCATCCTGCCTTGCGGACATCCGCGGGCGCCCCTCCCCACCCTGTCCCACGTAGCCTCCCTCCCCCGGGGTCGGGGGTCCCCGCCCTGCCCCGCGAGGGGCTCCCGACCCAGGTTTGCCCCACGGAGACCCCCGGCCCTGCCCGACGCGGGCCCGGCTCCAAGCAACCATCTTCCCGCAAACCCAGGCCTCAGACCTGCGTCCCTCATACCCCCCCCCCCGGCAGAGGACGGAGCCCCCAGCCCCGCCGCACGCACTCACCCGAGGCCAACCGGGCCCCCAGCGGAGCGGGGCCGAGCAGGCGGTGCCGCAGCGGGGAGCGGAGCGGAGCGGGCGGACGCGGGACTCGAACTCGGGAACCGCCCCCGGCCCCGCTCAGCCCCACCGTATATAGGTGGGGGACGGTTCTCTCGGGAGGGGCGGAGCCTGCGGACGGCTCATCCAATCACGGCGTTCCTGCCCGTCGGGGCGGGCACGGAGGCGCCCCCTGGCGGGAAGGCGTTGGCTGCCCTCGCGCGGCCTCCCCCCCCCCCCGCATCACCGGGACCGATCCCCGCCCGCCCCCGCAGCACCGTCAGAGCCGGGTCCGGCCCGGGTTGTTTATTGACCGCACCAACCATCCGGCCCGGGCTCAGGCCCAGTCCCGCGGGCCGGGGGTCTCTCGGCTGAGCAGCCGCACCAGCTTGGCCCGGAGGTTGCTCTGGGGCTTGTGCCCGGGGCGCCCCGCCGGCACCTCCTGCCCCCCCCGGCCCCAGCGCTGCTCCGGGGGCTGGGGGCTGCCCCGCGGCAGCTGGGCCAGGGCAGCGCGGTTGTCATAGAGGGGGCCCACCTCGCTGCTGTGGCCCTCGGGGGCCTGCCGACACCCCAGCTCCCACTGCCCTTCCTCCTCTTCCTCCTCGGCCCGCGCAGGACCTGGCTCCGCAGCGAAGATGTTTTCGTAGAGATGCTCAGGGGGCAGCTTCCCCGCAGCCCAGAGCTCGCTGGGGCCCGGCTGCCCCGTCCGAAAGAGGGGCTGCTGGCCCCGGGCGATGGAGGCATACACGATGGGGCCTGCGGCCTCTGGCTCGGACAAGGGATAGTGGAGAAGGCTGGAGGAGGCATGGGAGGCAGGTTGTGCCCCCCCCAAGGCAGAGCTGGGCTGGGAGTCCTCAGCCCCAGGGCCCCAAGACCGGGGCTCGAGGCCCTGTGCAGCGAGCCGGGGGTCCGGGGTGTCCTTGCCCTGCTGCTGGCAAGTGATGGCGGCGGTCACGGCCCGGCAGAGCTCCGGGGCCCGTGGGGTGCTGAAGGTGAAGGTGCCTTCGCCGGAGTCACTGCGACGGCCAGCCTCGAAGGAGAAGACGGCCTGTGGGGCCAGAGGACAGGGTGAGGGGCTGGCACCCACCCTGGGCAGCCAGCAGCCCCAGGGAGGGGGGGAGGCACACACCTGATCCTGGCCAAACTTGCGGAGAAAGGTGTAGGGCCAGGTGAGCAGGGGCTGGCGGGACTGCGGGTCCTTCAGCGTCAGGCTCTGGGGAAGGGCTGACAGCAGGTAGTGCCCGTGCAGGCCGCAGCGGGCGGCCGCGTCCGTCTGGACCACCAGCACTGGGAATTCAGTCACTACAGAGCAGAGCAAGGCGTGGATCAGGACCATGGCACCAACGGAGCAGAGCAAGGCGTGGGTCAGGACCGTGGCGCCAAGCAGGAGCCCACCCCGGCCCCATCCGCTACCCCTGCACGTACGGTCCTGCCAGGAGGAGTAGAGGGAGTTCTCCTCCATGGGGACAGTGGGGCTGGGCTGGGTCCTGGCACTGCTCTGCGCCGTCTCCTTTGCACCCTGAAACAGAGGGATGTGAGCGCAGCCCCTCATCCGGGGCAGCACAAGCCTCCCAGCCCGCCTCCACATCCCAGAGGCCCCTGGGCACACCCGAGCCAGGAGCAGCATGAGGGGTCCCGGCGATGCCGGACCCCACGGTACCTGGAAGGCCAGCTGGCAGAGCTGGGCGATCCACTCATCGCGCTGCTCGGCCGCCAGCACGTAGCTCTTCTCTGTGGTGGTGAGGTAGAAAGCGGCGGTGGCTTTGGGGCAGCTCTCGGTACCTGCCGGGCCCACGGAGACACAGTCCGAGAGGCGGATCACGCGTCGGGCACAGCGCCGCAGGGAGGTCTTGTCCAGCTCCGTGCCGTCATCCCGCACGTCGAACTTCTCCATGCGGGCCACGCCGGAGGGGCTGGCAGCGAAGAGCTGGGCCCGCATCTTCCTCCAGGACCTCTGCGGCGTGGGAAGGGCACAGGCAGGGGGAAACAAAAACCGGTCAGCGAGGGGCTGCCTGCTGCATCCTCACAGCGCTGCCGGGAAGAGCCGTGTGGGGCCGGAAGGGGCGTGGGGGGGTCCCTGCCCACACCCGTTGGTGGAGGGCACAGATGGCCGGGGCCAGCGCAGACCCCCAGGGCAGCCCTAAAGCGGGGTCGAGGGGAGGCCCTTGCCCCCAGCGAGCTCGGCACGGCTCGCTGCGTGAGTCACGCTTGCTCCCAGTCCCGCTCTTTGTTCCCCGCTGCAAGTGCCGGCCTGCCGCTGCCGCAGCTGAGCTCCCGAGCTGTTCTCAGGACAGACCCTGATGCAAATTAAAGCCATTTTGAGCTGCTGGGGCTCCTGCCGGCAGCCTCGCATCTGCCCTGAGCACTGCCAGGCCCTGCAGCTCGCAGCCCGCTTCCTCCCAGGGGAGGCTCTGCGGCACCAGCACCTTCCCGGGCTGTCATGGGATAGAGGGGGGTGCATGCCCCCGCGCACCTCAAAAGGGCAGCGGAGCCTCCGCCCTGCAGAAACCAGATGCACCCAAGCACCCAAAATACCCACTGCCACCAGCCTGCCCGCCTCCCACACGCAGGGCCTGCCCGCCACCCTTCCAGGGCTCGGTGGGGAGAGAGGAGCGGGATCGGAGCGCGGCACGTCCACCGAGCCCTCCGCGGGGGCATGGCCACGCCACTGTGGCAGAGGGGACAGCGCTGAGGCATGGCCAGCGGGATCTGGTTTGCCATGTCCCCAGAGCTGGCTCGACCCTGCGAGGTCACCCGTCGTGTCACCCATCCCGTGCCCAGAGGGCTGCGGCACTCGGTGCCCACCGCGAGTGCCCAGGGCAGCGGGCTAAGCCGCGAGGGGCGGCACTAGCCCCCCCCCACCCTCCGGGGCCAGGCTCGCGGAGGGCTGGGCGCAGCTGTCGCACGTGCCGCCCCGCTCCCACACACACGCTGGAGCTGCGCCTCGTTAACACGCGTTTATTGTTTCGCCGCCAACCGCGCGCTGACCAAGCGAGAAGGGGGACCCCGCGCAGGGGCGAGCCCGAGCGGCTGCCCGTGCGGATGAGGCCACTCAGCCGTGGGGAGAGCCCCGCTCCCGGGGCTGCAGGGCCTTCCTGGAGCAGCTCCGAGGGGTCTTGCGCTCCAGTGCCCCTTCCCAGGCTGCTGAGGGCCCAGCCCAGGCCTGGCATCAAGACAGATGAGGGCAAACCCTGTAACCAGCCCCAAATCCACCCTTTACCTTTCCAAATTTGCAGTGCTGCACATAGAGGATCCCATCCTTCACCGGTTTCTCCATGGGCCCAGCACCGCCCCGGCAGCCAGCTCAAGGAGCGGGCACTTGGGCTACCGGCAGCGGAGAAAATGTGACTGCTGCAGCCGAAACAGCACGAGCAGACTTCCTTCTCGCAGCAACTTCCCCTTTTCGGTGTGTGGGATGAGGGGCAGAGGCTGGGCCACAGGAGGTGTCCGTCCGTCCTCCCTCCCCCTCGCAGGGGGGCAGTGGGGCAGAACGCACGCGGGCAGAGCGCAGGAAGCACCGAGGGGACCGCCCGACGCGAGTGCGGCACGCTCCGCCTCGCCCCGGCTGCATCGCAGCGAGTTTGGGGGGGGACAGAGGAACAGCCTTGAGCTGAGGAGGCCCAAAACCAGGTAAGGAGGATGGTCCCGGAGGAATCGGGGGAGCCCGATTTCTTGGCCACGCCACTGCAGGGCGGCTGCCTGCAGACCACCCGCCGCACCTCGGCCTTCCTCCTCTCCTCGGGCACCGATACCTGCTTGCCCAACGCGCCGCTGATGTAATGGGCTGTTGCGGCACAGCTCCACACGTTTCCTCCCCGGGCAGGAGTTTCGCAGGCGGAGCTGGCAACAGCCCTGGTGGCCAAATGGCTGGAAAAGCGGCCACGGCAGGGCAGGACAGGCCCCCGGGCTTGGGAAAGGCGCTGCCCTGGATGAAAGGGAAGCAAGGGCGCGCAGGGGGAGCGTTGGGCGGCGCACCCCCGGGCTAGAAGTCCATAGAGCTGTGGGCCAGGTAGTCCTTGCGGCCGATGTTGCTGACTTGCTTGGTCTGCATCGCCTCCAGCTTGGGGCAGTCGGTGATGCGATGGCCCAGGCCGCCGCAGAAGGCGCAGCCGCGCTCGCCTGCAACGGGAGGGAGGAGGTCAGGGGGAGCCATGCCACGCCAGGAGAGCGGGTCCCCCCCCCCACCCCAGAAGCAGAGGGGCCACACCAGCGTCTCCCCCAGCTGCCGCTGCACTGGGCTGCGCACGTGGCCAGACGACAGCAACTGGGGGTCCTGCCTGGAGTGACAGAACAGGGGGTCCCGTCCGCAGCCCAGGTCTTCCAAGGGCCCTGCGGGAGGTCTCTGGGGTCTCACCTCCGATGTCCAGCATGGTCTCGTCCCCACAGTGCAGCACCTGGAGCACGGGCGGCACCTTCTGCTTCGCCTCCAGGAGCAGGGCCTTCAGGTCCATCAGCACCGACTCATCTGGGGGGCAGACACGCATCAGACACAGCCCGAGAAGGGGTGGGGGGCACTGCCCCGTGCCACCATCTCCCTGCCACAGGCCGTTGTGACTCGGGTCTGCTTGCCCAGAGACACCCCTCCCTTGCCAGGGCAGAGGCAGCGCTGCTGCCTGGCCGCCCGCTACCACCGCAGCCCCCCGCCCCCCGCCGTTTCTCACCGCAGGCCTTGTTGATGAAGGTGGTGGCAATGCCAGTGTTGCCCGAGCGGCCTGTACGCCCGATTCGGTGAACTGTGGGGAGACAGACAGGATCAAACCTGGCTGGATGCAAGGTGACAGACCATCCCTGCCCCCCCGCTGCGTCCCCATGGCCCCCCACGGGACCCAGCGCCCACCGTAGTTCTCAATCTCCTCCGGCATGTCGTAGTTGATGACGTGCTGGATGGCTGGGAAGTCCAAGCCCTTGGATGCGACGTCAGTGGCAACCAGGACATCCTTCTTCCCATCCCGGAAGGCCTCGATGGCTTTTGTCCGTTCTTCCTGATCTGCAAAGGCCCAGCAGTGAAGATCAGCAAGGGCAGAGCTCCCAGTCCTACCTCCTGCAGCAACCACTACAGCCTCAGAGCCCAGCATCCTTCAGCCAGGGCTCCCCCACGCTCCCGCCACAGCCCTTCCTCACACCATCCAACTGCTGCGCACCAGGACTTCCTGCGGCCACGTTCCCCCTGGCAGGAGCAGGGTCAGTCCTGCCCGAGACCCTCACTGACCTTTCCCTCCGTGGATGGCCACAGCTTCCACCCCCTTGAGCAGCAGGTACTCGTGGATGGCATCGACGTCCGCCTTCTTCTCTGCGAAGATCAGCACCTGCGGCAGCACAGACGCTGTGGAAGAGCAGCCTTTCTGCAGGCTGGCACTGCTGGCACCAGCACAACCCCATTATTCCCTCTTACGGAGGGGAGCACACAACAGCTCTGCACCCAGGACCCGCTCATACGCGGAGCGCGGCTCACTTGAGCGCGTACCCCGGCCACGGCAGAGCCCCGTGGCATCGCGGTCGTGTCCCCGCTGCCAGCTCCACCCCGGGGCACCCACGCTGCCCCCCAGCCATGCTGCCAGAGCACTCACGGGCGGCGGGGTCTTCTGCAGGCACTCGAGGAGGTACACCATCTTGGCCTCCTCTTTCACATATTCCACCTCCTGGGAACAAGCACAGGGATGGGTCAGGCAACAGGGGAACCGCCACTGCTCGGTGTCCCTCAACCTCTTAGGAAGGAGGGCCAGGAACCCCCTGGCACGGGGAGGCCTCAACGCCCCTGCGAACGGCGCCGGCCTCCCGCACAGGCACAGGGGAGCTCCCAACCACCTCACCTGCACAACATCCAGGCTGGCAGCACCCGCTCGCCCGACGTTAATGGTGATGGGCTTCACCAGCGCACTCTTGGCAAAGTTCTGGATCTTCTTGGGCATGGTGGCACTGAAGAGGAGGGTCTGCCGCTGGCCCTGCGCGGGGAACACGTGCGGGGCAAGGCGTTAGCCCTCGCCCAACCAGGCGGGTGAAGGGACTGAGCTTCACGGTGCGTGTGTCGTGCCGCGTCAGCACCTTGAAGTAGGAGAAGATGGTACGGATGTCGCCCTCAAAGCCCATGTCGATCATCCTGTCCGCTTCGTCCAAGGCCAAGTACCGGCAGATGTCCAGGCTCACCATCTTCTTCTGCAGCAGGTCCATCAGGCGGCCAGGGGTTGCCACCATCATGTGCACGCCGCTGCGGGACGAGAGCAGGCCACGGTCAGGCACTCGGGATCCCTGCCCCGCGCCGGACACAACCGGGAAGGCGACACCTGCTTGGCCACATCACCTTCGCCCCCCACACTTTCTGAAGCCATCTAGCCAGGCTGCCACCCCGTAGTCCCCTGCCAGGTAACCGAGCACAGCTCCAACCCCACAAACCCCTCCCAGGAGCTCTTACTGTTTGATCGTCTCCATCTGCTCCTTGACGGACATGCCCCCGATGCAGAGGGCGCAGCGCAGCGGGGGCAGGCCGTCCTCCTGCAGCAGGCGACAGTAGTAGTCAATGATGCCGTGGGTCTGCCGGGCCAGCTCCCGCTGCGGAGACAAAACTCACTCATTCCTCTGCCTCCGCACGGGGAGGATCCGGGAGCATCGCTGAGTATCAATCAAAGCTTCCTCCTGCACGTCCCCGTGCCCCAGCACTCACCGAGGGACAGATGATGAGTCCGTAGGGTCCCTCTCGCTTAGAAAACGGCAGCCTCTTCTCCTGCTCCAGGCAGAACATGATCACCGGGAGGGTGAACACCAAGGTCTTCCCAGAGCCAGTGAAGGCGATGCCAATCATGTCCCTTCCCGAGAGGCTGGGAGCGACACAGGGCCGACGGTGAGGAGGAGCATCACACAACGCTCAGACCTCCAGGGCTGAGCCGGGCGACAGGGCGCATCCCGTCACTGGGGAAGGGCGCCCGGCTCACGCCGCTGGGTGGGCTGTAGGGAGCAACCGCCCCCCACTCGGGGACGGGGTCAGAGCACTCACATCGTGGGGATGCCTTGGATCTGTATGGGTGTTGGCTGCTGGATTCCCTTTTTCTTCAGGCCCCTCAGGATGGCTGTCAGAGAACGAGGGGGACACACAGTCATGACCTGAGGTCTTCTCCCTCCTACACACACCCCAGCAGCAGCTCTTCTACCGGTGCCCAACACCCCTCGGGCCAGCAGCCACAGCTATGAATTTAAGCTGCAACCCCGCTAACACTCAGCTTTAAAGACCCGACAGCTGACACAAGTTTCCCAGGAGAAGGCTGCCCCCGGCCCTGCCAGGCTCCTCTCCCGGCCCACCTGCTGGAAACTTCATCTCCTTGAAGCTCTTGATGGGGGGCGGGATGCCTTCCCCCTCCACCAGGATGTGGTACTTCTTGCGTACGCGATCGTGCCGTGCCTCCGACATGCCCAGGATGTAACGGGGCGCTCTCCAGCTGCGAAGGCAACAGAGACGGGTCCCGGTGTAAAACGAGGCTGGGGCTGCAGAGCCAGCACCCCCCCGGCCCAGGGGAAACCTTCCCAGGGAGGAACTCCAGGGCAAACAGGTAACCCCAAGGGGCTTCACGACGTGAGCACGGGAGCAGATCTAAGCCAGCTGCACGCACCACACGTTTCCCCAAAGCCTCAGTGAGAAGTCTCAAGCTGAGAACAGTCTACGGACAGCGGGTGGAGCTTGCCAAAAGCTTTTGGACACGTCTCAGTCATCCCTCTCACGCTGCCTTGAGCTCCCCCAGTGTGCTCCTCTAGCTTAGTCACCCCCAAGATCTGAAGAACCTCCTCACGCCTTCCAGTTTAACACAAGCGTGCTTCAGCAAAGCTTGCTGTACGCACAGCAACATCCACGGTGGCTCAACAGCCTTTCATCTTTGTCGTGCTTTAACTCCGGCTGGCAAAACGCCACGAAGCCGCTCTCGCAAATCCCCCTCCCCTCCTCCAGTGGAGGGGAAGAATCGGAGGAAAAAGAAATAAGGAACCTCGTAAAATTGATACAGGAACTATTTACTACTAATTATAAATAATTAAAATAGTAGAAAATAAAACATATGATATAATGATACAATTTCCCACCACCCACTGACCAGTGCACACCCAGATGTTGAGTGATGAAAATCAGACCCAGAGAGCCCGAGAGCCACAGCCCCAGAGCCGCCGCAGCGCGAGGGCCGGAGCCCGGGAGCTGACGCAGCCAATTCTGAGTGAACCCCGTCAGCGCTAGCGCGGCCGGGAACTCCAAACAACCCACAGCTCCCGCCCGAAGGAGCCAGCAGAGGAGCTGGCAAAGCAGCTGACGCGGGAGGGTTAGCAAGTGCCCAGAGAGACGAGCGAGGGAGTAAGGGAGAGACTAACGGGAGAGTAACGGCCACCGGGCCCCCGCCCCAGGGGCCGGACCCTGAGGTAGGATGGAACGAAACACTGCCTTGGCCAGCCTGGGTCAGCTGCAGTATCCAGAGCGGGCAAAAGGCCTGAATCCAGTGCAGGCCCTCCCCAGCGCCAGCTGAGGCCTTACCAGTGTTTTCCTTAGCAACTCCCTAGTAACCGCAGTGAAGGGAGTTAACCCTTCCCTGGCTGAACCCAGCACAATCTTCCACACAGCAGTAGGAAGCCAGACTGGAGCAAAAGAAAAGCCAGTGGCTGCGGGGCAGTGTCCCTCCCACCACGAGGAAGCAATGTTTTCAGGGAGATCTCCGTCCCGTGAAACGCACCTGGTTTTAATCGGATCGTCGTAGGTGATGCCCTTTGCCATCTCCTTCACCGACATCAAAGCTGCAAGAACAAGGCCGGTGAGGTCAGCGCAAACTCTCCGTCTCCAGATGTGCCCAACCGCAGCGGAGAACTGCTCGGGCAAGCAGTCTGGGGGACCGTGTCTGGAGACAGAGGAGGGAAAGCAGCAACCCTGCCAGCCCCCCCAGGTCTGGGAACACCCAGTGTCGCAGCCTGCTGTGCCTACGGGGCTGCCACAGCAACGTCTCAGCTAAGCCAGGCAGCCAGCTGCTGACCAAGGGGTCCCGTCCGGACCTCTCGCCTCATCCCTGGGCGTGAACACGCCCGAGTGCTGCAGCAAAGCGAGTAACGCCCCTACCGCTGCCCCAGCAGCTCCGAGAGACACCGAGCCCCCACCGCTCACCTCGGCCCTCTGCCACGCTCTCCAGGATCTTCTCCTCCTCCTTCAGCTGCTTCTCCTTGGCTGACTCCTTCCGAGCTGGGGAGCGAGTCGGGGGAACAGTGAGGAGGCGCCCACTGAAAGCCACCCAGCCCCACTGCCGCCTGCCCCGCTACCTTCCGCCTTCTCCTTGAGGTGCTGGTGCTGGTCCAGGAGGCTGATGTTGGACTGGGGCCCCAGGGGGATGTCATCCTCATCGCCCCGCTGCTCGCTCCCGCTATCCCGCTGCTCGTCCTCCGACACCACCTTCCGCCGCATCTGCAGCAGCTTCTGCAGCTGAAAAGAAGCGGGTGAAGGCGGAGGGAGAGGCCCCGCGGCGGGAGGGACGCTCGGAGCCCTCCCCCGGCCGCGCCGCGCCCCGTTACCATCTGCTGCTTGCGCTGCTTGATGGGCACGTAGGGCACGTAGTCCTCATCCTCCTCCCCGGACAGGTCGGATGCCTCCGCCGCCTCCTCCCGCTGCCTCTGTGGGGACAGAAGCGAGGTTAGACCGGCACGGGACGGCCTCGGGCCCCCCAGGGCTGCCGGTACCGGCCACGCCAGGCCCGGCCGTACCTTCCTGTCGGGCCCGGCCTCCATGGCGCCGTCTCCGCGCAACGGCCGCCCTGCCCCGGATGTAAATCGCACGCGCCGGAAGTGGCGACTAGGCAGGGCGGTGTCGCCCAGCAACGCGCGACACGCCCCCAGCCCGCGCGGGAGGAGACGGCGCACGACGGGTCGCCTCGAGGGCCAAACTTGGGCAGAAGGCGCGTAGCGGCGCCCCCCGCCCCCCCGGCCGGCATCCCCAGCTTCCCGCCCCTCCCCCGGCGCGGCAGAAAGCAGCAGACAGCGGGGGTTAAATAAAATAAAAAATTAAAAAGTTCTTTATTGGGTCCAGGCTCGGTCCTTCCCCGCGGCGCAGGGAGCGGGGCGCCCGTGGAGAGGGGGATGGGACGGCCGGGGTGACCCCGCGGGGAGGGGGTGTGCAGGAGGAAGGATGGGGGCAGCCCCGGGGGTCCCCGCGGGGTAGGGAAGAGCACCGGGGGCACCCCCCGCGGAGGAGGGGACCCCCACCGAGTCGAGGCGGGAGCCCGCGGGGCGGGGGGAGCACAGTGAGGTGAGCGGCCGCGGGTGGGGGGCAGCCCCCCGCCCCCTCCCCCCCGCACCTCACTGGGCTGCGCTGGAGGTGGTTTTCTTCAGGGTGAAGTTGGTCCAGTTCACCGCCACCTTCTGCCGCGTCTGCTTGGCAGAGTCCAGGCAGAACCTGGCAGGGAGAGGACAGCCCAGGTCAGCCTCCAGCCCCTCTGCCTCCCCCTAGCCCCACCGGCAGTGCTCACCCCCCCGGGGCTGCCCCCTCACCTCTTGAAGTACTCCACTTCTCTGTCAGTCTCGTCCATCTCCGCCCCGTCCAGGTCCTTGGGCAGGAACACATCGTCTGGCAAAGCAGAGGAGCAGAGGGAGGGTCAGCGCTGCCGGACGGGCAGGGGGGTGGCAAGGCAAGGCAGGGAAGGGGCCACCGCGAGGACGGCGGCACGGTGCGGCGCCGCTGGCACTCACCGATCGAGGTATTGGATTTCTCCACCTTGTTCCGGCTCTTCCTGCTCTTGCCCTTGGGCTGGGGGGAGCCCCCCAGGGCAGGGGCAGCAGGCAGCTGCCGGTCCCCTGCGGCTGGAGCAGGCAGCTGTGCCGGCTCCGGCAGCTCCGCTTTGCCCTCTCCCCTCCGGCCTTTCCACTCGCCGGCTCTCTCCTTCTCTGGCCTGGCGCTGCCACAGCCCCAGGGCTGTCCCTTGCCGCTCTCCCCTGGCTCGGCACAGCCGCTCGCCCGCTGCGGCTCCAGGGCACCGGCCTTGGAAGGCTGCTTAGTTCCCAGCACCTGCCCCTTCGCACCAGGGCTCTCCAGCCGGGCCTGGACACCGGGCACGGCAGCAGCGCCCTCCCCTTTCTTCGCCTGTCCGCTCTGCCGCTTGTTCTTCCGCTGCCGGCTCCCAGCGGGCACCGGCTCCGCCTGCTCCGATTTGAGCTGCGGTCCCTCCTTGGGCTCCGGGCTCAGGCCGCCACCGTCCGCGGCAGAGTCCGCAGTCTTGGACTGCACCCAGATCATGCGGGAGAGGCTGGGCACGGCGCTGAGGCGCTTTACCACGCCGTTCTCGGCCGCCAGGGCTGGCGGCGGCTCCCCGGGCCCCTCGCCCCATCGGGGGCCCTGCTCACCCCGCAGGAGCGTGTGGCTCTTGGCGGGGCCCAGGCTGAGCGGGGCCAGGGCCAGGTCTATATCCTGCAGGTCAGAGGTGCCGTTGAGGTGGGAGAGCAGGTTCTTCTGCTCCAGGACAGCTGCCTTCTTGGGGAAGTCGTTGACATCCAGGTTGAGGTCGTAGACGCTGAAGCTGGCCCTGATGGAGTCCTTGATAGTGTTCTTGATCTCCTGCAGCCGGCTGCTCAGGAAGCTGTTCACCCGCTCCAGCTCCAGCTCCGGCCACTCCAGCAGCTTCTCCTCGGCCGGCTCCCTGGGCTGGCTGGCTGTGGAGGCGCGCTCTGCCCGCTTCTGGGCCTCCGCCTCCAGCTGCGCTTTCTCCTTCTCCTGTAAAAGAAGTGCCGTGTGGATCAGGTGGCCTGGGCCACAAGACACAGGGCTAGCCATGTGCCAGCTTTGCCAGGCAGCAAACCCAAGGGCCAGCACTCGGCACGGCCACCCCACATCTTCCACAGCCCCCAAAACCGCCACGTGTCCTCTGCGGGCACCGCACCGGCTACCACGCTGCACACCGGACACCGCTCTGGGCGCAAGGCACCGGCACGAGCCATCACGGCACTGCCTCTCGCCCACCGCAGGCAGCGGTTGTCAGAGACGTGGCAGGGAGCTGGTAGGACAGAGCAGCCCAAAGCACCCCGGAGGGCTGGGCCACCCTCCGCAGAACAGAGGCGGGGCAGGCCGGACACTGCCGTCCCCTCAGGGGAGAGGGCAGCAAAGGACACAACCCAAATGGACACGAGGGAGAGAAGGCAAAGCCCTGCAAGGGGCGCAGTCGTGCCCTGACCTCCCCCTCCCGCAGCCTGCCCGGGGCAGCACTTCCCTCTGCCCAGCCTCACCTTCTTCTTCTGCTTGTGCCGTGCCCGCTTGGCCGCCTTGGCGCTGTTCAAGGGCTTGGGCTCTGTGCTGTTGATGTAGTCCAGGAGCTCGTCCACGTTGCGGTGGTCCACAGCGGGCTCTCCCGAGCTGCTGCTGTGCCCCAGCTTCTGCGGCAGCTCCTCTTTCCTCTTGGTGAGGCGAGAACGCAGCTTCTCCCGGATCTCGGCGTAGTTGCGGCTCGTGGGAGCGGCCGGGGGCTGCGGAAGGCAAACGCTGTCAGCCGGGCAGGCACGCGAAGCCAACGTGACGCGTGACCGCCCCGGCTCCCCCACCAGTCCCCCCGCCAACCTCCCCAGCCGCTCCCTTCCCCGAGGTCTCGGCAAGACGAGTCGGCACAGCCCCCGCCGAGCTCTTCTCCACCGCGAAGCCGCAGGGTTTGGCCGGCTGCGCCAAGCCCCGGGGCCGGGCAGGCGGCTGCAAGTTGGGACTGAGGGGACCGGCAGGCTGGAAACGGGGCGGGGGACGCACACGCCGGCAGGGAACAGCAGCGGGCAGACCTGCCCACCTCCGCGTTCTACGGCGCACGGACCGCCCAACGTCTCGCCGCAGAGCGGATCGTGAGGACCGGGAGGTGGAGGGGGGGGTGGCTGCAGAACAGCTCCTCACTCACCGCGTTGTGGCCGAAGAACTCACAGTAGCAGCAGTCGCAGAACTTCCCGTCTTTCTGGTTGGTGGAGGAGGAGGTGCAGGAACTGCGCTCCGAGCTGCTGTCCTCATCCTCCCCGAGCCCCTCGTCTGCCTCGCACGGCTGCGGCGGGTGGCAGCTGGTACCGTTGGGGAATTTATGCCCTTTGCAAGAGGGGTCTCTGGGGAGAAAGGGGAGAAGGGCGAGAAGTGAGCGGGAGCCAGAGGGTCTCAAAAACCGCCCCACGCTACGCACGTAGGAACACCCCTCCCAGGGCAGCCTGTGCCCGAGCAGAAGGATTTGCAGGGCAGACAAACCCCCTCCCCTGCATCCTCCTCTTCTGTAGGAGATGCCAGAGGAGCCCACGGCAGAAGATACGCGTAGCTCCTCACCCCCCAGGGCCTCCGGCAGGCAGGAGGCCGGCGCACCAGAGCTGCAGAAAGCAGTGTCCCCCTGCCAGGCCACAAGCTGATTCCAGGGCAGGGAGCGGTACTCACTGGGGGCGGCAGGTAGCACAGGTGAGAAACGCTGGAACTGCATGCAGCTGCCAGACATCCCCACGGGCAGGCAGGCCCGGCTCCCACAGGCACAGACCACCCAGCTCAGAGACAGGGAGGCCAGGGCACGGCCCACAGCGCTGTTTTCCTCAAGCTCCAGCTCGGGACCTGGCCGGCCCTCCGCAGGGAGCACTAATCATTGGAGAGGAACCAGCACCCGCAACTCAGCGTGCGCTCTTCCAGGGCACGGCAGCCCGGAGAGGGCCAGGGGAGCAGGCGAGCAGAACAAGTCCACAGGCTCCGTCTTCTCGAGGACCTTTGCTCAGTGCCACAGCTGCCCGACGGGTCTCACTGACAAAGGTCCTGTTGGCCAACAGCAGGTTGACCGGACGGTTCCTTTGGGTCTTTTAGCTGGAGGAGGAGCAAGCACAGTCTCTTCTGCACCACAGTAGTAAAGGACAACTTCAGGGAGAAGACACGTGGGGAGAGAAAGAGCTCAACCCTCAGAGACCAGGGGGCCGCAGCAGTGGAACTTGCCCGCGAACACGGCGGCTCTCTGCACCGCCGCGCCAGGGCGGCCGGTCCCTCCGCGGGGAAAAGCGCATCCGTGGGCAGGGGTGGGAGCAAGGGCGCGTCGCCCAGCGAGGAGAGGCTGGAAGCGGGCAGGGCTCCTCTACTCACCTGTTCGTGCTGGGCAGCTGGTGGGAGGCGGGAGGAGGGATGAGCGCGGTACTGCAGTGCCCGTTGCAGGGATGAGCGCAGCCCGACAGCGGAGGTGGCATCTTCAGCAGCGGTACGCTGGCAGGGGGCAGGTGAGGGCTCTTGCAGGACCCCGGGCTGTGGGAGACCGTGCCGGCGGGAGGGGACTCGGACACCGGCTTCGGGGCCGCCGCCTGCGCGCTGGGCGCAGGGAAGAGCGAGGCCTGCGGGGAGGTGCCCAGAGGGACGTGGGGGGGGGAGCCGAAGGGCCCCGGATGGGCAGGTGTCTGCTTGGAGGGGATCAGCGCTGGCGGCTGGGAAGGGAGGCCGGTGGGACTGTTGGGAGGAGCAGTGAGGTCCGAGTGCTGATGATGCTCTGAGGAGTGGAAGGCCTCGCCTGCAGAGGGGCAGGAGCAGAGACGGTCAGACATCAGTTCTGCTCAGACACCGTCTCTCCCGCGTGGACCAGGGCCAGGCTCGGAGCCACCCACCACCTCTGCACAGGCTGTTTCTCCGTGGGACAAACCCTGCCCCCCCCAGCAGTGGGGTGCTCGGGCTAGAAGCCATCCCTGCTCACAAGGGGCCTCGGCAGGACCCCACCTGCCTCGCAGGACTCAGCCCTGCCCCACAGAGAGCAGAGCGAGGGGAAGGCACTGCGGCAGCAAGGGCTGCACGGAGCAGCGGGCTGGGAGAAGGCCGGCCCTGCCCCTGGGCACACACCTGGCGGGGTGGCCCTCCGGCACATGCTTTTGAACTGCTTCGGCAGCGTCTTGCAGAAGTCGAGTGAGGTAGGCAGAGGCGAGCCCAGGGCGGCGCTGCTGGAGGTGGGGGAGGCCGCGTGGCTGTAGGGACAGGCCTTGAGCCCCGGCGCCAGGGCGGGCGCCTGGCTGGCGCACTCCGGAGTGAGAGCGAGGCCAGGGTGCTTGTCACCTGGAAGGAAAGAGGAGCTAGAGCCAGCTCTCAGCACCCTCTGCCTTTGCAAAGGGACCCAGGCGCCCCGTTGGCAGTGGCAGGCAGAGGCCCAGCCTGCCCACCGGCTGAGTGCCCACAAGGGAACCACCACCAAGGACCAGGCAGAAAGCTCTGCTCAACCCCCCAGCTGGCTTCAACTCACCTAGTGCCACAGGGGGGGCCCCGAGGGGGCTGCCCTGCACGGCCCCGTTGGTGTGCTGGGAGTTCCAGAGGCCCGAGAGCTTGTGAGCAGACAAGAAAGAGCTGGGGTCCCAGTCGCCTGAGTTCCCATGGCACGAGGAGGAAGAAGAGGAGGAGGAGGAGGAAGAGGAGTGTGAGCCACCCCCACAAGACTGTGACTTGCAGGACGTGTGGGATAACGAGACCTGGCAGGGAAAACACAGAGTGAAGCTGCAGCGGGCTGGGAGGGGTGACCCTTGGCCCCAGGGCATCGGCACCAAGACCCCCCCTTCACTGCCTTGGGGTAGGGGCTCAGCACGTAGGAAGCGATCCTGTCACTGTCCCGGGGGTGGCACACAGCCTGTCCAACCAACAGCAACAGAGCCTGGCTCCCAGGGCCCCCACCAGCACAGCCAGGGCGCGCCAAGGGCCACACACCTGCGCTGGTCCTGCTCAAGCCAGGCCAGGGTTCAGTAAAGCCAAGCAGGAGGGAGCTTCTCTTCCCCCGAGCTCCTGGCACGGGCAGGCACTTGCCCGGGCACACTCTGCCGCTCCGGGGAGGCCGGTTGCGATGGCAGAGAGCAGCCTTGGGGACTGGGGGGGACCACTGCACAATGCACAGCGGAGCGGGGCTGGCAAAAGGCAGCGGCACTGCCGGCTTCGCCAGGCGGGCGGCTCCAACCCAGCACAGGCTCCGAGGCGCACGCTCTGCCCCGGCCACGGTCTCTGCCCGAGGCGCCAGCGTGGCTGGGGTGGCTGAGGCGCTCAGCTCCGAGCAAGGAGGGGACCCGCGCACCCAGCCAGCGCCACGGGGTGGTCAGCACCACTGTCCCGGGAGCTACGGCCCCGGCCTTTCCAACCCCAGCTCCGTAACCGCTTACCGCCAGGGCCTGCTCCTGCACCGCCCGCCGCTCTTCCTCCTCCACGCTCTTCCGGCAGCTCTGGCAGATCCACAGCGGCATTTCTCCCAGGAGGTTCTGCACGAGCGTTGGCACGAAGTCCGGTGGCAGCCTCTCGCCCGGGGAAACCAGCCCATTGTGTGACGGCCCTCCCCAGTCCTTGCGCTCCCGGTGACAGAGCAGGCAGCACGTTTGCACCGACTGGTTGGCGGTGGGCAGCACCTGCAGAAGGACACGCGGAGCGTGGGTCACGCCAGGCGCGCGGCGGGGCCCCAGCTTGGCAGGTGCAGGGCAGATGAGGCAGCACACGAGACCTCGGGATGCTGACACCAAACCAGAGAATTCCGTGCGGGCTACGAGCGGGACTGCCCCTTCTCCCACCGGAGGAGAGCAGCCTCGGGCTGCCCAGCTGCTGCCAGCCTGCCACGTGCCAGCTGGGAGCATTTTGGACCCTAGGGAAGCCCACGCCGTGCTAAAGAGCCAGCTCCACCACCAGCACACCAGGCTGGAAGGCCACCAGCAGCTCCCACTCACACCTCCAGTACACCGGGACCGCGGGGAGACGCAGGGCAAAGCGAGACCCGCAGAAACCGCCACGCAGGGAGACGAAGCGGGGTTCGGGCAGCCGCAACCCGCTTCCTCGCCCATCGCCGAACCCCGCGTTACCCAAGAGCCCTGGGCCTCCCGCCCGCCTCTTTGTTCTGCGCAGCCAGCGGCGCAGATGCGCCGGGGTGGGATGCGGCCCCCCGGCGCCGCTGCTCCCGGCGCGGGGCGGCCGGGTCGGGGCTTCCCACCCGGCGCTGCGGCAGAGCCAGGCCGCAGCCCGCCGGCTTGCTGGAGGCCTGACAGCCGTGACGAGCCCAGCGTGGCGCGGGCGAGGGGGCCCCCATTGTCTGCAGCCGCAGCGGGGCCCCGCGACAATGAGCCGCACATCGAACCGCTGCTGCGAAACAGATGGCGTCTCCCAGGCTCAAGGTGAAGCAAAGGTCAGAGGCCAAGGAGAGCAGAGGGGGTGGGCGCAGCTCCCATGCCCACCCGCCCGCCCGGCCACAGGGAGGACGGGGCTCCCAGGCCACCCCGTGTCTCAGCGGGGGCAGCCGCTGCTGCGCACAGCGGGCGAGCGGACGGCTCTCGCCGACCCACCCAGCGCATCCAGAGCCGCGGTCCACCCCCCGGGCTCCCTGCCTGGCACCCGGAGCGGGCAGCGGCAGACCAGGCGCACGGAGGGACGTCAGGCAGCGGAAGGCGCGGGAACGGGCCCGCAGCCTGTTCGGCAGATGCTGGAGCCACCTGCCACGGCCCCGTTGGCAGGGCTGGATCCTCCCGCAAGGAGCTGTGGGAACACCCCCTGGAGCACGCCACGAGCGCGCCCTGTCCCCACGCCCGGGGCTCTGCCCTCCAGAGCGCACACGCGTCTCCCAAGCGGAGCTGTGGGATCCCCCCGCACGCGGGGATGGAGTAAGGGGCTCATGGACCCCGGGGCCCGGGCGCCCTCCCGGCCACGCCAAAGGGGCTCATGGACCCCGGGGCCCGGGCGCCCTCCCGGCCACGCCAAAGGGGCTCATGGACCCCGGGGCCCGGGCGCCCTCCCGGCCACGCCAAAGGGGCTCATGGACCCCGGGGCCCGGGCGCCCTCCCGGCCACGCCAAAGGGGCTCATGGGGCCCGGGGCCCGGGCGCCCTCCCGGCCATGCCAAAGGGGCTCATGGGGCCCGGGCGCCCTCCCGGCCACGTCAAAGGGGCGCAGACCCCCGGGGCCCGGGCGCTGTCCTGGTCACGCCAAGGGGCGCAGCGTGCAATGGTGGGGGACACTGGCTGCCCGATTCGCCCTCCCCAGCACAAGCTGAGCTCAGCTTTCCCTAAGTGCTGGGGGAGACGAGCCCCCAGGATGCTACACACCAGCGGGAGCCCCCAGCATCCCGGCCATCTGCCGGAGGCATCCCAAAGTCCCTCCGCAGCTCGACGCATCCCAACCTAAGGCCACAAGCCGGCTCCAGCCCAGCAAAGCCAAGGGCAGGCCCTGCCCACGCATCCAGCCCAGCCCCACGCGTGCCCCAGGATGCCCTAAAAAGCGGCTCCCCCATCCCAAGGGGGCCGAACCCCCCCGCCCCAGAGAAGGGCTTGGCCTTCCCCTCCCACCCTCCCCACTCCCCTCAGCCTGGGCACCCCCTGCCCAGGATGCGCCCCCGCAGCGGACACCCCCCCAAAGCCGGGAAGAGCGAGACGGGGGGCACCGGGGGGTGCCTCGGGGATGCGCCAAGGCCGGGGGCGATGCCCGAGCCCCCCCCGCACCGTGCCCCGTCCCCCGTCCCATCCCCGCACGGAGCAGAACCGCCCCCCCCCGGGAGACAGCCCCTTCCCCGCCGCGGGGCCCATCCCGGTACCTGAGCGGTGGCTCTGCCCGGCTCCCCGCTGCTGCCCGCCGCCGCCGCCACCACCTCAGGCGGGGCGGGCGGTTCCGGTGGTGGCGGAGGAGGAGGGGGGGGAGGAGGCCCAACGTCGGAACCCCCCACCCTCTCACGGCGAGGCCCGGAGCCACCCGCCGCCGCCGCCTTGTTCCGCCTGCGAGTCATGGCGAGCACGGCCCGCCGCAGCCAGGACAACAGCCAATATGGCGGCACGGCCCGTCCGGCCCCTGCCCGGGGGGAAGGAGGGAGGGAGCGGGGAGGGGGGGGGAAGGCCCGGCGAGGTGAAGCCGCTGCCGCCATTTTGGGAGAGGGCAGCGACGCGGGACAGCGCGCCACCTGACGGGGGGGAGGTGGCGGCGCCTTCGCGACCCGCGGCTCCGCCCACCCTCCCGCTCCCCCGGGTCCTAAAGGGAGCCGGTGCCTTCGGGGCGCCCCGGCCCCGCCACGCCGCGGCCCCGCGGTGTCCCCGCTGAGGATGAGGAGCACTGCCCCGGCCTTCTCGGTGGAGGGGTGCCCCGCCATGCGCGCGTGGGCTCCAGCCCCCCTGCTCCCCCGTGTAACAGAGCTTCCCGGTACCCGGGGTGCGCCATGGAGTCATGGAATGGGTTGGGCTGGAAGGGACCTTAAATCCCCCCAGTGTCACCCCCTGCCACGGGCAGGGACACCCGCCACTAGCCCAGGTTGCTCCAAGCCTCATCCAGCCTGGCCTTGGACACTCCCAGGGATGGGGCATCCACAGCTTCTCTGGGCAACCTGTCCCAGTGCCTCCCCACCCTCTCCAGGAAGAATTTCTTCCTGATGTCCAATCTAAATCTCCCCTCTTTCAGTTTAAACCCGTTACCCCTTGTCCTGTCACTACAGGCCCTTGTAAAAAGCCCCCCCCCCAGCTTCCTTGTAGCCCCTTCAGGCACTGGAAGGTGCTCTAAGGTCTCCCCGAAGCCTTCTCTTCTCCAGGATGAACCCCCCAACTCTCCCAGCCTGTCCCCATGGCTGAGGGGCTCCAGCCCTCGGAGCATCTTTGTGGCCTCCTCTGGCCTCGTTCCAACCAGTCCATATCCTTCTGATACTGAGGGCTCCACAGCTGGACACAGAACTGCAGGTGGGGTTTCACGAGAGCAGAGTAGAGGGGGAGAATCCCCTCCCTCGCCCTGCTGGCCACGCTTCTCCTGACACACAGCCCAGGATCCGGTTGGCTTTCCGGGCTGCCAGCGCACACGGCCGGCTCATGTCCAGCTTCTCATCCACCAGCACCCCCAGGTCCTCCTCCTCAGGGCTGCTCTGGATCCAGTCTCCGCCCAGCCTGTCCCTGTGCTTGCATCCCAGCACTCAGCACCCTCAGCCCCAGACACGCAGCCGCGTGTGTGTTTGCAGCTCTGCCGCGCCCCAGTCCTGGCACACCGGTACCCCCAGCCCATTGCAAGGGTACCCCCAGCACACTGCCCTGGCCTTCCTGCACGACCCCTGGGGTGCACACGTGGGTTTCCAGCCCCTCTGCACCCCGGCCCCATGCACCCCTGGGTGTGTCCTGGCCACGCAGCGCCGTGCTCGGCACCACGGCATCCTTGGAGCTGCGTGGCGCCCTGTCCAGGCAGACCAGCCCTCGGAGCTGCACCCCATGCCCAGCGCAGGGCTCCCCACACGCCCCGTGCGGTGCAGCATGGTGCCCACTGCGCCAGCCTTCCCGCTGCTGCCTCACCCCGGGCTGCCCAGGGGATCTGCTGCCCCTCTGTGCAGCCCCCCAGGGTGTCCCCCCAAAAGAGCCACGGGGCCTGCTCGGCCCCTTGCGTTCCCCGCCAGCCTCGGTGCCGCGCATCACCCCAAAACCCCGCATCGTGGCCTCGCTCCGTACTGCACCTCGTGCCACCGGAGCCACTCTCCTGTCATGGTGCTGGGACTCGGGGGCCCGTGGCCACCGAGGAAAGCCCACCGTGCCCCCCAAGATGTTGTGGCTGTGGGACAGGCAGGGCTCCAGGCTCACTCCAGGGACCCCAGGCACGGCAGGCAGGACACGCTGCCCGGCCAAAACCAGAGCCTGTGGGGACACGCGGAGCCCCAGCACCGGGCCCAGCCCCGCACCCGGCTGGCTCAGCCCTGGGTGCCGTGGGCCACCGTGACTCAGGGACTTCCTCAAGCCGAGGTGGTGCCGCGGTGTTTATTTAATTGTCCTGGTGAATTTTTTACCCGTGAATCCACCCCATTAAGGCTTTCAGCCACCTGAATTATCGGCACCCACATCCTACGGCCAAGCAGTGCCAGGTTTGCGTGTGCCGGTTTGCTGCGTCCAGCGCCCCGAGCGCCCCCCACGGGAGGGACCCCTCCTCGGCTACCCGACCCCTTCTGCTCCCACCGAGGGGCTGCTTTGTGCCCCCCCCCCCCCGCCGCAGCACCCCGCGCCCTGCACAGCCCGCGCGGCAGGGAGCAGGCGGGGACCTGCGGGGTGTCCCCCCGGCGCCCCCCCATCGAGCCGGGGATGCTCGGGGCTGGGGGACCGGGGTCTCTGGGCTGTCCCCGTCCTTGGAAAGTTGGGGCTGTGGGGACGGAGGAACCGGGAGGGAAGAGCCCTGGCACCGGGAGGGGAGAACCGGTAACCTGGGGGTGTTTGCGGTCGGGAATTGGAGCCAGGAACCCAGACCGGGGCGCGGCACCGGGAGCGGGGGCCGAGGCAGCCGGCGGGGGCACCCTGCCCGCCCCACGGGGGATCCGCCCCCCCCCCCCCTTCGCCCGCCCCGCCGCAGGGAACCGGTCCGTCGAGCGGCGTCCGCCACCCGGTAGCGGGAAAGCCCAGGGTCCCGCTGCAGGGGCCGGTCCGCAGGGTCGTCCCGGTGCCGGGACTGGGCGGACACCGCCCCGGTCCGCCCCCACCCACCGGGCGGTGCCCGGTGCCGGCCCGCCCCGTCGGCGAGCGGCGGGCGCGGGGAGCCGGGCGGCGGCAGAGCTGCGGGAGCGCCATGCTGCCCGCCGCCCTCCGCCGCTGGCTCCGCCGGCCCAAGGTGAGAGCGGGCCCGGGGGAGGGGAGCGCCTCCCGCCCCGTCGGGTGCTGCCCGGGGGGCTCCGCCGGCACCGGGCGCAGGGAGGGAGGCGGCGGCGGGGTCCCCCCCGCGGGGCGGAGCGGGAGGAGGAAGCCGGTGCCCGGCCCCGGGGCTGGAGGTGCGGGCAGGACCGGGTAGCTCAGATTTCGCCCCCTCCCCGGCCCGCTCCGGCCCCGCGGGGGTCTGGGGGAGGGATGGGGCGAGGCGAGTCCCTCCGGGCTGCCCGCTCGCCCGCCGGCGGCTCCCCGCGGACCTTTCACCCGAGCCGGTGTTTACAGCCGCGTACGGATCCGTGCCCACGCTGCCGGGATGCGGCCGAGCTTGTTCATCCTGCTCTGCCCCTGGGGAAACTGAGGCACGGGAGGGTGGGGACGGCGGCGCTCCCCGGACAGGTTCGGCCTCGGGCCGCCTGCCCCCGGCCACAGCTCGGCTGAGCCGGAGCCGCCGCGGGGGTCCCACGTACCTGCCCGAGTGGGTGTTCGTGGCCCCAAGCACCCCACAAACCCCAGCAGCCCCCGCCCTGCGTGGGAGGTTTGGGGTCCCCCTGGCCCAGCAGCTGGAGCCATGGGGTGCTCCCACCGTCGCCCCTCTGCTCTCCCCACAGCGCTCCGACCCCCGCCTGCTCTCCCAGTTCTTCTTTGCCGACGAGAGGGTGACACGGGTGGTGGCCGAGATCAACGGGCTGGACGCGGAGCTGGACCCGCAGCAGTACCTGGTGCTCCTCAACCAGCTCCACCTCAGCCAGGTCCGGGGACAGCCGCGGCTCCCAGCGTGACCCCAGTCCCCCTGGGTGGCCGCGGGTGACATCCCCGTCCCCCCCCAGGCTCACCTGCTGGCCATCCTGGAGCGGATCATGGAGGAGTGCATCCCCACGCAGCGGCACAGCCGTGACTACCTGGTCAAGTTCCCCGAGGAGCTCTTGGTGGACAACCTGGGCAACCACATGCTCTTCGCCGCCGAGGTGAGCCCAGAGATGCCGTCCCAGGGCGGGCAGCGGGGTCTGGCTGCCCCAGATGGGGGGCAATGGGTGCCAGCCAGGATGGTGCACCCCACTGCGGGCTGACCCCCGGGGGTAGGGGCTGCGCTGCCCCAGGCGCCGGCTCCTGACGGACCCTGGTCCTGGCAGTGTCTCCTGGCTGGGACCTTCCTGGAGGTGGAGGAGGCGGACGGGGCGCAGCTGCGGCCCCAGGCCAGGAACCTGCTGTGCAGCCTGGAGCTGGTGCGGACCGTGCTGCGGGAGCAGAGCCTCAGCCAGCCCGGCTCCTACCCGGAGCCCATCCGGGCCGTGCTCGTCCAGTTTGACCGTCTCTTTGCAGAGTTCGAGCTGAGGTGGGGACCAGGGTTGGGGTGCTGGGGTGAGGGGGGGCTGCGCTGGGGCTGGAGGAGCCTGACGGGCCCCCCTGGCTCCCCAGCTACGTGTCCTCGCTGGTGGCAGTGAAGTCTCCCAAGGAGATCTACCAGCAGCAGGAGATCATCGTGCTCTTCTGCGAGACAGTGGAGAGGTGAGGGGGCGGGGGGGGGGCAGGGACCCCAGCTCTGGGGATGGGGCAGTGTCCTGGGGCTCAGCCCTATTGTAAGGATGATTCCCCCCCCTCCCAGAGCCCTGCGCCTGGGCTACCTGACCCAGGAGATGATTGATGGCTACGAACCGCTGCTGATGTTCACCATCCCTCGCCTGGCCATTATCAGGTGGGTGCTGGCCCCGGGGGGTGGCTGGGTGCTCCCCATCCTATAGCAGCCCCTTTGCTCCTCGGGCAGTCGGGGTCCTGGGTAGCCCCCCCATGAGAGCTGGGCTCTGTCCCCTCACAGCGGCCTCCTCATCTACCCCGAGGGCCCCCTAAGCCTGGAGCAGAGCCCTGAGCAGATGTCCTGTGTCTTCAGCCCCTTCTACAACCTCCTGAAGAAGATCAGGTACGTGCGTGGGGGGCGATGGGGCAGCAGTGGGGCGGTGACGAGGGGCTGACGCCATCCCCTCGTTGCAGGGACCTGCTGCGGGTGCTGTCGGCGGAAGAGCTCTGCCTGCTGGAGAGGAGCCTGTGCACGGCCGAATCGGAGGATCCCTGCAGTCCGGCCACCCCCCCAGCTTGGGGTGCAGCCCTGCCCACAGCAGACACCCCCGCTCCCTGGGGTCTCCTGGAGGTCCCCTGTGCCACCCCGCTGCCCCCCACCCGCACAGCACGGCTAGGACCCCCCGGCACGGTGGACGACCTGGGCACCGACCGGACGTGGGGGTGTGTGGCGGGGAGGGGGGGGGACCAGGGTGGCAGATCCCTGCCCTCTGGGACAGGGACATTTCACGCCAGTGCTGGGGTAACGGTCACCTCCCCCCTGTGCAGCCCCCAGCCCCCCGTGAGCAGCCTGGGGCCGGGGCTCGCTGCCACCCCGGGTGCCCGCAGCTCAGAGCTGCGCTCGCGCTACAGCAGCACCAAGGACATGCTGCACGCCCTCTTCGTCTGCATCTCGGGTGAGTGACCCCCTCAGCACCCCCCCGCCCCACGGCACCCTGAGCCACTCCCGGCACCCTGACCCCCACCTTCCCCATGCAGGGGTGGCCGATCAGCTCCAGACCAACTTCGCCAGCGACCTGCGGAGCATCTTGAAAACGGTCTTCAAGATCGTCGCCTCCCAGGCGGAGCCCTCGGAGGACCCGGGTGCCAGCCGTGAGTAACCCCCAGGGACGTGGGGCGGCTTCTCTCTGCCCCTGGTGGGGTGAGGCCGCAGCCCCAGGCACGGGGACAACGTGGCCCTGGTTTGCCTGCACCAGCGCAGCCCTTGTCCCCGCAGAGGACGAGGACGGTGACCCGTGTGCGGCGGATGCTCCTCGCGTGGCCGATTGCCCCCTGTGCTCCGGCCCCGCGGAGGCTGCCGGGCTCCAAAGGGCAGGTAAGGGGCTTCCCGGGACACGGCGTGAGGATGGGGCCGATCCTGCCCCCATCCTGCCTGGGGAGGGGGCCAGCTGCCCTGGGCAGCCCTGGGCACCCGGGGACAGACGCCGTGTCCTGCCTGGGCCTGGCCCAGCGGAGCAGCCACGGGATGCCCAGAAGCGTGGGTCCAACCAGGGGGCCTGGGACGTTCTGGGGGCCAGGGTGGTGACGGGGGCCGGGGCAGGGGGCTGTTAACCGAGGCTGTTTTGCCCAGGTGCCCGCCGCCTGCCCGAGTGGGTGCCGGACAGCAGGTGCAGCCAGTGCTCTGCCTGCCGCTCGCCCTTCACCCTGCTGCGCCGCAGGCACCACTGCCGCAGCTGCGGGAAGGTAAGGGAGGGGACCGGGGCTGGGGTGCGCGGGGTCCCCCGGGGGTCCGGCCTCACTCAACCCCGCTCCGGTCCTCTCCCGGCAGATCTTCTGCGCCCGCTGCTCGTCGCACGCCGCGGCGCTGCCGCACTACGGCCAGCCCAAACCCGTGCGCGTCTGCACACACTGCTACGCTGCCCACCTCTCGCCCGCGCCCCGGCGTGCCCGGACCCCCTGAACCCCCCCCGAGACCCCCGGGCCCGGTGCCACATTCGCAGGGGGGCTGCGGAGCTGGTGTGTGGGGGTGTAAAACGGCTGCTCTGGGGCTGCTGGGCGGCCCCACGACCCCCGTCGGGGCTGGGTGGGCATGGGGGCAGGAGCACTGACGGTGGCAGGACCCCCCCCCGCCCCACGCGTGTCTCCCGGAGAGCCGCGCCCGCCCCCGCCTGGCAAAGGGCTTCGTGGTGCTGTTTTCTCTCCAGGTTGAACTTTGGCTGCTGCTCAGCCCCGGGGCAGAGCCTCCCCCCCGCGGGCCGGCCCGAGCGGTGCAAACAGCCCTCACATGACGGCGGGTGCCCCGGGGGCCGTGCCCGGGGCGGGGGGGGCGGTGTGTGGCCCCCGCCCCCCGCGGTGGGTGTTAATAAAGAGCTAAACCGCGCGGATGGGCCCTGCGGCGCTTCGGGGCGGGGGGGGGGGCGGCCGGCCGGCCCGGGGATCCCCGTGGGTGGGGAGGGGGCGAGGCGCTGGGGAAAGCCCCGAGGGGGTGGCCGGCTCACGTGGACGGGCACGCGCGCGCACACACCGCCCCGGGCGTGCACGGACGCGGGCGCACCCCGCGGAGGGGGCGTGGCCTAGCGCGGAGGGGGCGTGGCCGGACTCCCGCCGATTCAAATTTGAAGCACGCGCTTTCCCGCCCGAATTTGTTTCCCCGCCGCGCTGACGTCAGTGCCGCGGGGGGCCCAGCAGCCAATGAGAGCGCGGCTCGGGCCGCAGCGCCCGCCCCCCAGCCATGGAGCCGGCGGCCACCAGCATCCAGGTGCTGCTCCAAGCGGCCGAGTTCCTGGAGCGGCGGGAGCGCGGCGCAGCCGGTGCCCGGTACCCGCCGGGTCGGGCCGAGGCTGAGCACGGCTACGCCTCGCTCTGCCCCGCGCGGTCCCGCCGGGCCGTGGGCAGCGGCAGGTGAGCGGCGAGGCTGAGGCGGGGGGGCGGCCGGTAGCGCCGGGGCCGATCCCCGGGGGCCGGGGAGGGGGTGACGGCCGGTAGCGCCGGGGCCGATCCCCGGGGGCCGGGGAGGGGGTGACGGCCGGTAGCGCCGGGGCTGACCCCCGGGGGGGTGTGTCTCCCGCAGGTCGGTGCACAACGCGCTGGAGAAACACAGGTACCGTGGCGGGGGGCGCGGCCGGGCAGGGGGTGGCCGTGGTGGTCCCCCCCGGGGCTCACCGGCGCCCCTCCCGCAGGAGAGCCCAGCTCCGGTGCTGCCTGGAGCGGCTGAAGCAGCAGGTGCCGGTGGGCGCGGGGCTGCCCCGTCCCACCACGCTGAGCCTCCTGCACCGTGCCCGGCTGCACATCCAGGTGAGGGGGGGGGTGTGCGTGTAGGCCCGGCCCGGGGGGGGGGGGGGCGCCCCGTCAGCGGCGGCAGAACCGTCCCGCTGACGGCTCACCGGATCCCCGCAGAGGCTGGAGGAGGAGGAGCTGAGGGCGCGGAGGGCCAAGGACCGGCTGCGTAACCGGCAGCGGAGCCTGCGGCGGCGGCTGGAGCGGCTGCTCTCGCCCGCTGACGGAGAACGGGCGCGGGCGGACAGTTTGGACTCGTCCCAGCTCTCGGAACCCTCCGGGTCCGATGGAGGTGAGTGAGGGGAGGGAGGACAGGGCAGGGGAGGCTGCCGGGGCCTGACCTGGCCTCCCCCCGGTACCCAGAAGAGGCCGAGATAGAAGTGGACGGGGCGGTGTTCGGCGGGGACCTGCTGCCCAGCTTCAGCACCGGGAGGGACCACAGCTACTCCAGCCCCCACGGTCCCGCATCCTGACGGCGCCCGCTGCCTTCCTGCTACCTGCCTGCCTCCACCACCCTCGTCACGGCTGCCTGGGTAAGGGGCCACACGCGGGGGGGTGCCCGGCTCGACCCCCCCGCAGCCGGGCTGCCGAGTGGCACCGGCTATGGCGCTGCCCGCGATGCCGTGGTACCCGCTGCCCACCGCGACGCACTGAGGGGGTGCGGAGGAGATGCTGGAAGAGGGCCCGGTTGTCACGGGGACACCCTCGCACCCTCAAGCAGGCTGGGGGGCCTGGGGCTGCCTGGCGCGCTATGGGGCAGCGCCACCCCCAGCGGAGCTGGCTACAAGAAGGGCTCTGCCACCTCTGGAGAGGCAGGATGGGGATAGGAATGCATTAAGCAACCTGCCTTCACGCTCCAGCAACCACCTCCCCCCCCCTTCCTGTACATACCCAACACTATTCCAGTAAAGGCCCTTGGTGAAACCCCTGCCCGCATCTCGCCTGCGAGCCCAGACCCCCGGCAGCGGGCTGGACCCCCCGGAGCGCTGGGCTCTGCTCTAGCCAGGCTAGCCCTGGCTGCATCAGAGGTGGGAGTAGATTCTTTAATGATAATTACATCTCAGAAAGGGTCTAACAGCAGCTGATTGTCAGACTTGTACAGTTTGTTTTTTAAAAATATAAAATCTAAGGAGGCTCCTATCTGTTCTGGTGCAGCCGGCGCCCGCCGTGCTCGGCCCCTCACACATACTGCTTCTTCTTGGTGGCTGCCTTGCTCGCAAGGTCCTTGGCTTTCTCTGTAGCAGCCAGAGCAGTCTCCTTGGCTTTCTCGGTCGCTTCCTTGGCCGTCTCCACCAGTGTTTTGGACGGAGCTTCTCCTGTAACAACGGAAGGCGTTAACCCAACGGGCCCCCACCCTAGCGCAGGAGTGCCGGCTGACGCAAGCGAGACCAGTTCCGCAGGGGGAAGACGAGCCTGCCGCTCCTGACCTGCGTGCGTCAGGGCACGTCACGGAGCGGAACCGCAGGCACGTGACCGCTGCTGCCTTACGTCCCTCTCCTGCCCATGCTCCGCCCCTGTCTGGCCCTGCAAGCGCTGCCTCGCTGCTCGGCTCGGGAAGAGCTGGCTGTGCCGAGACATGGGGGCAAAGGCACGGGATGAGGATTTCGGTCAGATTAGTTCAAGCCCCGACCTGCCTGTGGACTGGAGGTGCCTGGTGTGACCTGTAACCCCAAGAGACCTGTCCCAGTCAGCCCCAGCCTGCCCTCGGGTGCTCACCTTGCATTCTTGCTAGCACGTATTCAAATCCCTTAGTGCTCTTGGTCACGTTGCTTTTGAACCTGGCCAGACCAAACTCCTGCAATGGAAGAGTTAGTGAAAGTGAAAGTCCAGGTGCCTGGGTTCTGTCCCAGCCTGACCAGTCCCAAACATCTGGTGGGTTTTGCCCACCATCAGGGATGGTTCTGGCTGCCCCGGAGCTCGTGAGGGGAAGAGCGGGAACCCAGTGCAGGGGAGGGGTAGAGCAGGCAGGGAGCTGTAGCTTTAAGGCCTCTCTGGGGGATGGGACACACAGAGGGATGACAGATGCTGCTCAAACAGTCGGAAGTGCTCACCTGGACGGCCCGCGAGACACCAAACAGGCTGGAAGATACCCAGGCTTCCCGCTTGACCTCGGTCCAGTTGCTGTTCTCCGGGTTCACCCGATACACGCAGCGCTCCTCCACCACCTGCGTGAGGCACAACCCGGCTGTGGGCACGGCCCGGTGCCACCCGGCCCCATCGCGTGCCGGCCTGCGGGCACCTACCATGAGACGTGCGTGGTTGATGTTCCAGGTGAAGGTGGTCATGGTTCGGTTCTTGGGGTCCACGATAGAGTCCTCCAGGATGTAGACGGAGTGGGCGACGTTGGCCGGGAAGAAGCGCTCTGCCCAGCGCGGCATCCGGTTGGTCTTGGTCAGGAGCCGCCGGGAGAGCAGCTTGTGGTCCGCCGTCACCTCCCGGTGCACGATGTCTTCGGTCAGGACATGTTTGCTACGAGGGGGGGAGAAAACATCAGGCCCTGCGCCTGGCCAACACCCCCATCCCCGGGCTGGGAGCCACCAGGGGCTGCGGGGAAGAGGAGGGGGGTGGAAAAGGGCTGTGGTATTGAGGGGGAGGGGGCCAGCAGGACGGGGAACTGCTGGGGTGGGGGTCCCATCCCGGAAGACTCCCGTAGGGGGTGAGCAGAGGGCCCTGCCCCACCGGGGAGAGGGCGAAGGACCGGGGTGGAGGGGTCATACCCCGAGGGACGCTTTGGAGGGGGGCAGAGGGCCGGGGAGGGGTCTGTGTGGGGCACAGGGCCCTGAGGGAAGCCGGGGGAGGTGGTGGGGGGGGCGCAGGCCCCGGCGCACCTGTAGGGGTTGGGGTAACGCTGCCAGAAGGCGGCGAAGACCTGGTCCCAGGGCCCCTTGAGGACGCCCAGGCTGGCGCAGTACTTCCCCATGGGCCGCCGCCGCTCAGGCCCGCGTCGCCGCTCCCGCTCCGGCCCGCTCCTGCTGGGCGGCCGCCATGCGGCCTCCGCCCGCCCCGCCCCGCCGCGCACTTCCGCCTCGCCCTGCGCACTTCCGGCCTCTGCCCCCGCCCCCTCCCGCGCGTTTCCTGCCGCGCCGGCCCCGCCCCCGCCCGGTTGAGGCCCCGCCCCGCGGCGGCGGCGGCGGCGCGAGGATGAGCGGGCGGCGGGTGGACGCCAAGGTGGTGCTGCTGGGGCAGGAGGGCGTGGGGAAGAGCAGCCTGGTGGAGCGCTGCGCCCACGGCCGCTTCCGGCCCGGGCCATACCAGAACGTGAGTGACCGCTCCGGGCACCGGGCCTGCCGGGCGGACGGAGCCCCGCGTCCACGGGATGGCCCCTTCGTACCCCCCCCCCACGCCCGCCCCGCCGTGTGGTGCTGCCCCGCATCCCTCCCGCCTCTTCGGGTCCCCGGGATGGTGCCTCCAGCATCCCCGTGTGGGTGTCCGCGGGCCGGTTCCCCCCCCTCGTGTCACCGGGCGGGATCCCACCGCGACCCCCCGGGGCCGGTTCCGCCGGGTCCCCGGGCCGGTCCTCACCGCTCCTCCCGCTTCTCTTCCAGACGATCGGGGCCGCCTTCGTGGCCAAGGTGATGTCCGTGGGGGACCAGACGGTGACCCTGGGGATCTGGGTAAGCGCGGGGGGCGCGGGCCCGCGCCCCGGTGCCGTCCCCGGACACCCCGTGCTACGGGGCACCGCGGCCCCAACCCCCCGTCGCTGTCGCCCGCAGGACACGGCCGGCTCGGAGCGCTACGAGGCCATGAGCCGCATCTACTACCGCGGGGCGCGGGCTGCCGTCGTCTGCTACGGTAAGGGCACGGGAGGGGAAGGCACCGGCGACCGGGAAGGCTCCGGGCCGGCGCGGTGCCGGTACCGGTCACAGACCCTGCCCTCCCCCAGATCTCACCGACAGCAGCAGTTTCCAGCGAGCCAAGTTCTGGGTGAACGAGCTGCAGAACTGTGAGGAGGTACCGTACCGGGGGTGGGGGGGGGGGGTGGGGGGGGCGGTCCTTGGAACCTCACCGGAGGGGAACCGGGAGCCGGTGCGGGGTCCGTGGGCACGTCCCTCCTCCTCTCTGCCTGCGCAGGGCTGCCGGATCTACCTGTGCGGCACCAAGAGCGACCTGCTGGAGGAGGACAGGAGGAAGCGCGGCGTCGACTTCCACGACGTCCAGGACTATGCCGACGGTACGGCCGGGCAGCGCTGGCCCTTCCCGGGGTCCCGCAGCACCGAGAACGCGGGCGGCCGGGAGGGAACACGGAGCTGCTGCTCTGCGTGTGCCCAAGAGGTGCGAGGGGCTTGCCCCCTGCCCTGGGCCCGTGGCAGAGCTGGCGGCTCCCGGGGTGTCAGCGGCTCCAGGGGTCCCGGCGCGGCCGTGTCCCTGGCTCTGCCCGGGCATGGCGTGTCCTGACACGGGCAGGTACGCGGCCAGCTGGGCCGAGGGGCCGGGAGTGCAGAGCTGTGCCCTGGGCCCCTGCCAGCTCGCTGCCGGCAGCCGATCCCCAGGGGTGGTGACACCGGGGGGGGGTGGCCGAAGCCGCGGGGCCACATCCTGCGGGCGCTAACCCGGACCCTCGTTGCAGAGATCAAGGCAGAGCTCTTCGAGACCTCCAGTAAGACGGGCCAGAGCGTGGGTGAGTAGCCTCCTCGCCGCTGGCTGTGCCCCCACTCCAGGGCTGGGGGGGTGTCTCTGCCTGGCGAGGGGGCTGCCCACACCCACCCTACCCGCTCTCCCCCCTTTCCCAGATGAGCTTTTCCAGAAGGTGGCCGAGGACTACGTCCAATTCAGCGCCTTCCAGGTGATGACAGGTGAGCGGGCAGGCTCCGTCCGCCGCAGGCACCCGCTCCCATGCCGGGGGGGGCCGTGCCCCTGGCGGGTGCGGAGGATGAGCGCTGTGGGGGCTGGCAGGGCCCTTCCTCGCCCCCACCCTCCTCGGAGCCACTGCGGCTCAGCGCCGGGGAGTGTCCCACGGAGTTTGGGTCCTGTCACAGCGCCCTCATCCCCGCTCGGGGCCGGCTCAGCACGTCTGCCTGGCCGGTGCCCTTTGGCCAGCAGGCAACCAGGACTTTGCCGGGCTGTGGGACCAGCCCAGCTCCGCGCCAGGCCTGTCCAGGCGTGCTCGGCCTGGCTGCGCCTCCAGCCCCGGGCCGTGAGCCCTGCTGCTTCCCCACACAGACACCGAACCCTTCCCAAGGGACCCACCAGGGCCCAGGCCTGGCACCGGCATGTTTTGGGCTCCCCGTGGCACGGTGGTGTGGACGTGCCGTCAGCCCGCCGCCCCTGCTCTCTTCCAGAGGAGAAGGGTGTTGACCTGGGCCAGCGGAGCGGCGCCTACTTCTACAGCTGCTGCCACCACTGAGACCTCCTGCCAAAAGGGAACCGCCGGCCGGGCAGCTGGCGCGCGCCAGGCTCCTCCGGTTTTTTTTACCTGCTGTGTTTTAGCTGTACGGGCCCACCTGCAAGGCGGCAGCGGCGCACAGCCCCACAGACCGCTCTCCTCCCGGCACACGGAGCGGCGGCGGGCCGTTGCATGCTGCTGGGATCCTCCTGCGGTGCCGGGAGCGGCGAGCTGTCACCCCTGGGGGAACCCCCTTTTCCTGGCGCCCGGCCTTTGCGGGAGCCGCTTCCCAGGGTGGTGGCCGTTAATTTATTCTCAGAGATGCCGCCCGATTCCTTGCAGATTTATTTAAGCGTCTTCTCGCGAGGTGTACCATGTAAATAAAACGCATTGTGGTCTGAGCCGGTCCCCCCCCAACCCCGGCCTGCGCCACCGCCCGGCATCGCCCATTCCTGGGGGTCTGGGATCTGCCCCCCGTGCCCCCGGCTCGGCAAGACAAACCACAAGAGGACATCGAGAGTAAAGTTAAACTTTACTTTACAGTAATTTTTCTTCTATATACAAAGAATTACAGTACATGTTCTGGGAGCACCTGGGCAGGGCAACCCTCTTCTCATTATAAGTTTCACATACACAGCCAACAGTCTAAGGGGAGCAAAATGAAAGTAATCCATGGTCCGAGACTCCCCTCTCCCTCTTCTAAAAATAATATACATGCTGGAAATATGTAGGTTTCTCTCACCCGCTCTGGCATTCCCGCTTAGAACCAACAGATGAGTCCTGACCAGCGCCGAGCGCCCACACGTCCCCCCCCCGCAGTGCTTGCCCCAGCCCCTGCCTCATCCGGGCGCCCCGACTCCTGCCGTGTTTCCATGTGGGATGGGACCCCACCGGGAATTCCCACGGGCAGCAACCTGGCTGGGGAAGGAAGGCGGCACAAGGCTGCTCGCACCAAGGTCCCCCCCTCTCCCAGCACAGCCTCCTGCTCATGGCTTTGGCGCAGCTTGGGCTGCTGCTTGAGCACGGGTGGTCCCCGTGTAGCCCCTTTCCCGGGACCCCCAGCCCTGCCGGCAGCCAGGACCCCAGCCGAGAGCGCGTGGCACCGGACATGTGAAGCCGGGTGTCTCGGAGGCGAGCGGGCTGGTGGGGTGGCGAAGGCGGCAGCGTGGTTAAGCAGGGCCGGGAGAGCTGCTGCCGAAAGGCTTCTCCCGCCCATCGCAGGGAGAGCTGCTCCCTGCCCGCCCGTGCCAGCCGACACATCCGACCCACCTCCCGCATCGGCTGGGGCCACCCTCGGCTCCAGCCATGCTCCACCTCGAGCCTCCCGGTGCTGCTGCTTTTCAATAAGTTCCCAGTGTCTAAAAAAAAAAAATAAAAATACACAAATCCCAGTTCCTTGAAGTCAACAACTCGGAAACATCGGGGGGGGAGGGAAAGAAAAAACCCAACCCAAAAACTGAAACCAGCTCAGTACCAAAGGGACACAAAGAACATGCAGTTAGCGGACGCCTGCCTTGCTTCACTCGCTCCCTCGCCCACCGGGCCCGCTGGTTTGAGTCTCAAAACCATCAACCGACCGAAGGAACCGAGTCACGCCTTGTCCCGTCTCCGTCACGCGTGCCGAAGCCCAGCCCCGGCGCCCGGGGCGGGGGGGGAGTGGTGGTTGGGACCGAGCCGGCGAAGGAACCTCCGAGCCCGCGCGGGCCAGGGAGCGCGAGTTCAGCCCTACCGTGCCGAGCTGCCGAATGGTTTACGATAGCACCACGATAGCCCAAGCGCTTGGCCAAGGGCAAACTGATTAAAACTTTACCTTGAAATAGGACATAGCAACACCCATTTCTCAGATTTCCCTAGGAGGTAGATTCAGTGCTGTAGGGACTGTCCGTCACCGCCACTTCTCCAGCCCAAGCTCACGCACAACGTCCCCCTGCACCGGGCCTGGCTTTTGGGGGACCCAGAAATCCTGCCTTTTCCCACCTCCTGCTAAGCCAGGGCGCCGCCACCCCGCAGGCGAGACTCCCGCTGAAGCCAGGCGAGCGGCGGAGCGGTCCCCAAGCTCCAGCATCCCATCTCCCAGGTTCTGGGAGCCCCCCGAGCACCCACCGGGGCGGCCGTGCCGCCGCTGCCACCGGCGTTATCGCTATCACAGGGGAGTTAATTAGCACGGACAAAACCCGGGCAATCAGACGTGCCCCCCCCCCCCCCGAGTAGCTGCACGGTTCGCCACTTCGCTTTATCGCTCATTGGCTGGCGAAGGCCGAAAGCCTCATCGGTCATTTAGGGCAAAGCACGTTACAAGCGGGTCACAATTATGGTTATTCCAAACATCAAGCAAAAAAAAGATCAGAAGTTAAGGCTGAAATTAAAAATAAACGGAAGGTGTCGAAGGTCTGAGGTTTCTCAAACTCCCCTCACCCCACCCCGGCCCTGTCGCGACGCTGGCGGCGGGGTAGGAGCATCGCACAGCCGCGGCGTGCTGGGGTTCAACTGCTCCGAGATCCATCAGGGTTAGGGCTGCTTTCCCTCTCTCTTCTGTGAAACCGAGCTGTTGTCCCACCTTAGTTACTGTCCCTTCGATTCAATCACCTCACCTCGGGAATCTTAACCACAGCCACACCTTCAAAGCAAACCCGGTGCCTGTGGGGGGTTAACCCTGCACGGTAACGCATGCTCCCACAGTGTCCCACCTGGATACTTCATGCATTGAAGTGAACCTGGTTCCCGTGGGGTTATTTTTGTTAAACAGATAAAGTTTTAACTCGAGAGCAGCAATAAAGCAAGCTACCACGAGCTAGTTTGTGTCTGAAGACGTGCGGTGGGGGGATTATCCTTTACAGTGGTGGCTTTTCCTGCTGGATTCACCAGAGCTCTGGCTGCCGGCAGGCGCTAGCCCAGACGGATGAGCCACGCAGGATGCCACAGGCCCTGCGGCAGATCCTCTTCCGCAACCCTCCTCCCCGGCTTGGGCGGGCAGACCATGCCCACCGAGCCCCCGACCACGCTGCTGCCCTCACCAGAGCTCCTCCGTCACCGAAGGCCAGCTGGGACACGCCGCCCCGCTGTGGAAACCCACTAATGACACGGGTCCTGCCGTGGGACCGAGGCCACAGCCGGTGAGCCCAGCCCACTGCTCCCAGCAGGGGCAGCCAAGCCATCCCGACAGCACGTGGGTCGGCAAAGCACTTGTACAGGAGCAAACCTTTCAGCCCCTTCCAAACTGGGACGGGAGAGCCATTCCTACAAGTGGGAATGGACCCGTGAGCCTGGGAAGTTGCCAGGAGCCTCCCTGGAACAGCGAAGAAAGGGGCACACCTCTGAGCAGAAGTAATAATTACTCTTAATTCCGCTTCTACAACTCTCTGCGACAGCAGATCGACACAAGGGTCACCTCTCCCCTCCCTTGGTGCAATTTTGCCTGACCCAGCACCGTCAGTAGCCAGGTGACTGGGTCCCTCCAACGCAGCGGGGAGCAGCGCGGGCCACGGTTCAAACCAGCTGAACTGCAGAGAGTGAACCCCACGACTTCGGGCCAGACACCCCCCTCTCCTCCTCCAAGGCAGCGCTACCGGGCACCTCAAGTGCCGAAGCAGCCCACAGTTCTTCCGCGAGGGCTGTGTCGCCCCTTTCCCAGCCAAGGAAGGCAGGCCCGGCCAGGAAGCGCTGCCGGGACCTGCCACCCGCCTGGTCAGGGTTTGCCCATCGTGCTGAGGGTGACCCAGCACAGGCAGCTCCTCCAAAACAGCACCACCAGCACCCTCTGCCAGCCCCGCGTGCTTCCGAGAAGCCCTCCTGGTCCGACGGAGCACTGCCCAGGGGCACGAGGGGCGAGGAGGAAGAGCAGCTTGCTGGCTTCCTCCGACGACGACACTTCCAAACAGCAGCTTTACCGAGCAGCCCCCCGGCTACGCCGAAGTCAGCTCTGCAGCACGCAGCCGGAAGGCAGCAAGCCTTCCCGGATCCTCGCGGAAAAGGCATGAAGAGAGACAAGACGACGGGCGGGGGGACGGTCAGATGCAAGGAGTAAGGCTGTGGGTCCGAAACGCCATGCAACAGTTCAATCCACGTTCACGGTGCGAAACAAGCGTTCGGGTGGGAGCCCGCTGCGGGACAAGGCTCCGCTGCGGCGAGCCTCCCCTCGCTACGGGAGCGCAAGGTTTAACGAAGTGGTTTTTTCAAACCTGCACTTAGCAAGAATTCATTGAGAACTTCTCCATTTTACAGATTTAAAAAAGCCTGCACCAAAAATATTCACAGTTTATTTTTCATGAAACAAGTAACTAGTTAGCACGTGACAAGGCAAAGCGGAGGCGGACAGAGCAGCGCAGACACCTTTCCGGTTACAGCTGTAGCTGGCTGGGCGGCTGGCGCGGAGGTAACCCTACTTACACAATCTACACGACTAAGTCCAGCTCACGGGAAAGGCCTATAAATGTAAATTCAAGATTCGTTTTCCTTCTCACACATGATAAATACTGAATATACTGAACCTCATCACCATTTTTTTTTTTTTAAATTCTGTTTAAAAAAAGTTAATGAATGCCCTTAGACTATCTTCTCAATGGCTCTGAGGAGTTGTCCCGATTCCCTTTGTGCAGGAGTCGCGCAGAAACGCAAGCTGCTTGCATTTCCTCAGTTTCAGCAGCAAGCAGGAACTGACCTGCCAGTCTTCCCGGGAAAAAGCAACATTAAACAGGAAGTTTCCGTAAGCCATAAAGCTTTTTGCGGTCGCTAGCTATTCTACAAAGGATCTGAAATGATTCGGACTAGGTAAGAGATGCACCATCGCACTGGTCATGTCCCCCCGTGCCCGGCACGCCTGGCCTTCACGGCAGGACGTTGTCCCGGGGTGCGTACATCAGGAAAGGAGCACGGATCGGGATTTGTCTCGGTACGAGTGTCTGCCTCCCTTCAGAGAAACCTGCAGAGCTCGTGACCATCTGCTCTGGGAGCAGCGGCCACTTGCAAGCCAGGTGGGAACAAGGACCTGCTCCCAGTCGGAGGGAGAGGGTCAGCCTGGAGCCGAACGCGCCCCTTTCCGGGAAGGGACGCGTGGATCTGCCTGGAAGGAGGAGGACACGCTGGAGCCGCGCAGGGGCCTGGTGGCGGGAGCGGAGGCGCGAGGCTGCGGCACCCGGATCGGCGGAGCTCAGGCAAACCACAGAGGTAATGTGTTGTGAGAGTGGGGAGCGTGCCGGTCAGCGGCGCTTCCTCGGCAGGATTCCGACCCCATCCAGCGCACGCAGGGCCGCCCTGGGAGGCCCGTCCTCCTCCTGCCTGCGAGGGGGCCGGTCGGTGGTGACAAGACGCAGGTCCCTGGGACTCTGCCGCTTGCCCCACGAGTACCACGAGCTTCTGCCTCAACGCTTGAGCGAACGGCTTTCAGCAGGGCTAGTGTGGACATCAGTCTGACGGCCACCAGGGACTGAACATCTCCTTAACTGGAAAAGGGAGAAGAGGAAAAGAAAGCCAGCCAACTGCTGGAGCCCACCGTGTTCCAGTGTGAGAACTACTACACAGTTGGGAGGATACACGCGCGCACACACGCACACCAACGCGCTCCGGTTAGTTCAAGTCTCCTTTGGTTGTAGAAGAGTGAAGCCAGAAGCTATGTGAGGGGGAGGTGTCGAGGTGGGTCCCGATACAGCCCCGGCACCCTTCCTGCTGCCGGGAAGCAGGCAGGATGCAAACACGTCCTGAACACGTCTGACGCGAGGGGAGGAAAGGGCGCTCAGTCTGCTGGCTCACGGTGACGACAGAAGTCAAGAATAGACTGGATGGAAACTGGAAAGGGAGCACCATGGCCCTGCCAGGGTGGTGGCTCAGCACCTTGGGGAAGCCCCCTCTGCCCTACTGGCTATTGCTGCTTTACGGGTCACCACGTTTTCAAGTGCGGGAAACACCCCGCGTGTCCTGTGCTGAAGGAGTGAGACACAAGAATGGAAACACTGCCAGGTGGCTTCTTCCAAGATCTCTTTTCCCTGACCTCCTTCAGACTCCCTGCTTCTCGGGCCTGGCCAGTCGCAGCCCGAATGGACACTGCCTGTGGCTAGAGAAGGCTCGCCCGAGCGAGTGCAGCACTCCCAGCTCAGCCGAGGCGCCGCCTGCCCTTCCGTGAGCCACGCACGCAGCACGTCCCAGCGCACAGACGGACCAACCTCGCAAAGCAACACCCCGCAGGACAAGAGACCCGGGCAGAGACGGATAAAACCCCTTCCCTGCCTCTACCGGCAAGGGCACGCAGCCGACTGGCTCACCGCCCGACGCCCGGAACATCTCCAGTCCCAGGGCAGCCTGACTGATCTGATCCTCTACATACAGCAACGAGAGCGGGGGCCCTGGGAACCTGCCTATGAGTCGGACCTGGAGCTCGAACACGCTGGATCAGCAACGTGACCATTTCAATGGAATTGGAGATTTTTTTTTTACCCAGAGTGGACTCTTTATTTCAGCTTTACCATTCGTAAAAGGAAGAGGAATAGGTCACGGATGCTCTCTCCCTTCGTCTGGGCCACACTCAGACTTAAAGAGAATGTCCTTGCTCGTGTCACGAGAGAATATGGATGGGATGTGCGTGGGTTAGGGGCTGGGCTCAGGGAAGTGAATAAAAATAAAAATAAAAAATAAAACCAAAACAAAGATTCCCCCTCCCTAAACATTAAAAGACTGAAACCTGCCTCCCATATTCACCAACCTCACTTTGGCTCTGAGTCGGCCAACTCACGACAGACAGAATCCTGGTTACGGGCTAGCGCTGTGTTTTGTTCAGGCAAAGGGTCCTGCCCCCGAGGAGTCTGTGCTTTTCCACCCAGCCAAGGAATCTGGTCAATTGTCTGAATGTTTGTGACAATCCACTGCATCTGCTCCGGGGGCACCGGCGCTTCCCTGGCTGGCCGGGGGGTCTGCTCAAACGCACACAATCGCTCTGATGTCCAAGGGGTTTGCTCTGCCGGGGCTGAGGCCACTTCCCAGCCGGGCTGAAGGGTTGGCTCGGGGAGTTTCTCTGCTGTCCGGGGAGGCTGCTCCGCAGGCGTCAGGGCTCTAGCGGTGGGCCAGTGGGTTTGCTCGTGCGTCTGTAGTTTCTCCGTAGGCCAAGGTACCTGCCCAACATGTGTCACCACCTTCCCAGCAGACCAAGAGATTTGCTCACCAGCTAACAGGGTCCTCTCTTTCTGCTGGGGACTCAGCTCCACGGCCGGGGCTCCTCTCTCCTTCGGCTGAGCGTTCTGGTCGACGGGCCTTAGCGCCTTCTCCGACAGCAGCAGCCTCGGAGCCAACACAGCCGGAGGCTTTTCCAAGGCTTGAGGCCGAGGAGCCACGGCAGCAGCCAGCTTGTCCGATGCCTGAGGCCACGGGGCTGTAAGAGTGAGAGTCCTCTCCAAGAGCTGAGGGCGGGCTACCCCAGAGCTGAGAGCCTTCTCCGGAGACAGGACCCGCAGGGCCCCGGAGTCGGCAGCCTTCTCCGGAGGCAGGGGCCGCAGCACCCCAGGGGTGAGCGCCTTCTGCATGAGCGGGATCCGCAGGGCCCCCGAGCCGAGAGCCTTCTCCATGGGCAGGATGTGCGGTGACCGGGAGCCAGGAGCCTTCTCCGGAGGCAAGGGCCGCAGCGCCCCTAAGCTGGGAGCCTTCTCTGTGGGCAGGATCCGCGGCATCCCGGAGGCAGGAGCCTTCTCCGGAAGCAGGGGATGGGGCGCCCCAGAGCTGGGAGCCTTCTCCGTGACTGGGACCCACACTGCCTCGGAGAAGGAAGCCTTCTCCGGAGGTGGGGGCCGTGGCACAGCCAATCCAGGAGCCTTCTCTGTGGGCAGGATCCATGAGACCGGGGAGCCGGGGACTTTCTCAATGGGCAGAGGCCACAGCACCCCAGGGGCAGAAGCCATCTCCAATGCTGGGACCTGCGGCACCATGGAGCTGGGAGCGTTTTCCACAGACAGAGGCGGCAGACTCTGGGTAATGTTGTCCACCAGCTGAGGCTGATCGGCCGCAGGAGGCTCCTGCGCCGGCTGGGACTGCAAGGACCCTGCTGTGGCGAGAAGTCGGTCCGACAGTTGAGGATGCAGGCATTTCGTTGGGAACTCATCCAGCAGCTCAGGCTGCTGGCTCCTGGCGTCCATAAGAGACTTGTCCGAAAACTCCAAAACCCTGGGGGTAGCGTGAGGCTCGTCCGACAGCTGGAGCTGCAGGGCATCAGCAGTAACAAGCGACTCGTCCGACGACCGCGGAGTTCCCGGAGGAGATTTGCTTGGCTGCGAGGTGTCACCGGAGGGCTCGTCCAGTGGCCACAGCACCGCGTTGGTGGGAGGTTTGTCAGGCTGCTGAGGCCTCAGCGCGACGACGATGGGTTGCTTCTCTGACTGCAGCCTCAGGGACAGGGCAGCCTGGGGCCTGTCTGACGGCTGCAGGCGGAGCGACAGGGTGGTGGGAGGTTTGTCCGAAGGTTGCAGCCGGAGAGAAAGGGTGGTGGGGGGTTTGTTGGATGGTTTCAGCCTCAGTGACAAGGTGGTGGGGGGTTTATTTGACTGCGGCAGTCTCAGTGCCAGGGTAGCAGGCGGTTTGTCTGGCGGAGGCAGCTTGAGGGCCAGGGTGGTGGGGGGCTTATTTGATGGCTGCAACCTCAGGGCTACAGTGGTGGAGGGCTTCTCTGACGGCGGCAGCCTCAGTGCTAGGGTAGCGGGGGGCTTTTCTGGTGACTGCAGTCTGAGGGCCACAGACTGAGGTAGGCTGTCCAGAGGCTGAACGCTCAGGTCTGTGTCTGCAGGCGGCTGCTCCGGGGGCTGGGTGTCCTCGCCGTTAGCCAGGGCTTCTATGGGAGGCACATACTCACGAATTTCTCCTGGCTCTAGAGGGTTAGGCCCGCAGGGATCGTGCTCTGTGCAGCATAAACGCCCATCCAGCTTGGAGATGAAGAGCATGCCTTCCCGGTGCTGCTTGCAGAAGGATCTGGGGCACATCTCGCAGAAGGAAGCTGCTTCCTTACCACACATATCACACTGATGCCACGGGCACTCCCATTTTCCTGCAGCACAGACACAGGAGAAAAGACATACCTTAGGAGTGGTACAAGGGGTAGAGACAAGGCCTGCTGCAAAGGGGTTCAAGGGAGAGGGGGAACACCCCTGTAATACTCCCATACAATTCTACATGTCCTTCTCAGTGTCAGCCACAGCTCCCAAGCTCGACGGGCAGGTAACAGGAACCTGCATCCTCGGAAGCAACGAGGGGAATTATAATCACGGCAAACAGAAGCCATGCCCGGTCAGACCAAGAGCCCACCCGGCTCCATCACAACGCTAACAAAGGAGTACGCCGAGGGAAGCGCAGAGCCCCTGGCTTGCACATCACTGTGGCTCGGATTTCCACAGGCAACAGCAGTGATATCTGCGTGTAATACACCCCCCCGGACTGTAGGTGTGTCAGGTTCACCCAAGCCTGTTAATTCTGGGCCAACAACCTCCCTTCCTGTTTATCAGAAAGAAGAAGTGAGAGGGCAGTGATCTCAAGGGAGTGAGTTTCTATTGTCTCTGTACCCAAAGGCATCTTCCTTAACCTCTGCGTATGGCCACGACAAAAGTACTGCTTAACACAAAGCCAAGCTGCTCCATGAGGAGCTCCGCGTCCACGCTGAACCTACTCACCCTCCATATCAACACCGTCGCGGAGATGAAAACCAACATTACACTTCAGGGATGGCTGCTTTTCTCACTTGTAGCTGACCTGGCCGGTTCAGCCCCCTGCTCTCCTCAGCCAAGGCTGCCGCCGTCTCTACCCAATGCTTCTCACCAGTTTGTGGACACCGGGAACAGCGGGACCATTCGCACCCGGTGTACACAAGTCCCGGCACGGCTGCCTTTCCAAACGCACCATCCGTACCCCCCAACACTCCATACCCCCACGGCTGCACCATCTCCCTCCCTGACCCCCAGCAGCCCAGCTCAGAGCACAAGTGACGACAGAGGGCAGCAGTGGATGCCAGCTGGGCCACAGCACTTCCCAGCCCCCCGAACCAAGCCCGTACATCCATGGCTTTGGCTACCAGCTCTTTTCCAGGGAGGCTGGAAGGAGTGCGACTACTGCAGCTGCGGATGCTTTTCCAAGCACTTGTGCAACATCAGCTTTCCACTTCCCTCTCTCTCACGCTGCTTTTCCCCGGTGTTAAAGGCAACACGTAGCATGGTATTCCCCCCGCTCTGAAGCCAGTCCAAGGTCTCAAAATACAGAGTTTTTGTGTGCCCTTCCCAATTTTCCAGCATCCTTTTGGGAGCGGGGATGTTTAACGCTACAAGTGGGTTTCCCTGTTTCAGGCTCGCAGTGCTGCAGCACAGGCTGTCGCTGCTCTCCCCTGCACCGTCAGCAACCCCGAGAGCCACACTCACATCAGCCACTTGGAAAGACTCCGGGACTGCTGCTGCAAGAGGTCAGCGGTGCGGATGGAAAACACACCACGTCGGAACGTGCCCGTACGCTGCAGGAAAGGTAGATCCTACAAACTGCTCTAACGGTATTCGACAGGGTAAGAGGCCTAATGAGTAAGCGGCATCTCCAGAGACAGCCCAGCGCGGAGGAGCTCTCGGAAGTAAGATCACACAATTAGTAACATGCAAACAAGCTGGAAATTCCAATTAGTCGACAGCAATGCCCGTGGCAGAAGAAACATCTGAAGTAAGAAGTGTTGAACCTTTCATGTCCCGTATGATTCCCTAAGGATTGAGCTATGAAAATAACGGCCTACATGTAAAAAGAGTAGAACGGCTACACCTGCCTGAAAATCATTCTAAAAACCAGCTATTAATGGTCTTCTGGCAAACTGCAGAGGTGTTTCCAACGGTATCTCTCAGGAGTCTACTTCAGTCTGTATTTTAATTTAGATTTCTGTAAGCAGAACAGCAAATATGCTTACAGAAACGGGTAGATAACAAGGTGTAAGGAACTGCAAAAAAGCTGCTCAGACAGGCTCAGGATTTAAGCTGGACAGATGCTCTTGCACCAACACGGTGCAAGTAAATCAAGACCAGGGCAAAGCAGGAGTGCAGGAGGAAGAAATGAAACAAGGATGTGGAAAGGATTTGCTCTGTCGATGATGACAGAGCAAATCACAAATATCATGTAAAGGTTAGTGTTGCAAAACAAGTCCAATCTCGTTTCTGAGAAATTTTATGTAATACACAAAATACAACTCTTCTGTCGGTGTCAGGAAGGCCTCGCCGGCAATACTGTTAAAATACCCTTGTTACCACAGTTTTAAGAATGTGTGGGCAAGCGGGACACGGTCCAGAGCAGACCAAGAATAGTAATTTTAGAGATACGAGCTTCAAGAAGAGGCTGCATTTGTTTAAGCTAGAAAAGGACTAAAGGAATAAGTCGGTGTGTAAAAAAATGCCTACTGGAGACGTGGCATTCCCTTCTTTCTTTTCAAGTCAGGCTGTTAAGAGAAACTCTTCAAATGGAAAGCTGGGAATAGGCTAAAGGCTCGATTCTCCCTTATTGGGGACTTTAAAGCATGGGAAAACCTGCCAGGATGTTACAGCACCCTGTCTTAGCACAAAAAAATGGACAGAAAGATGATATTCAGGACTCCCTCACCCTCAGTGATGGCGTTTCCCTAGGAATGACCTGCACTCCTGTTGGATTTTACACTGCTCCGACAGTGTTTGTTCAATGAGCAACCCGGGCTCTACTGCATAAATGCCCTCTTCTCCCTAAAACTTAACGCGTGCACACACATAACAATTTGTCATGTACAAAATATGCTATGAGCCCTTCCACACATTCCTCAAATTACAGCTAGAGGTGCCCAATGCCCAGTTCTGGCTCCCCGCGGTGCGCTGACAGAAACACCGTCGCAGTGACTCTCCCAGCAGTCACTCTTGGAGATCACTTGTTCCCCATTTCTCAGCCTGCCTCCTATGAGCTCAGAAAATACTGTACAGGGCTGCACAGAGACTTTCTAATGATGACAATGTTTACAGCATTAAATCAAACGATTTACAGCCCCCTGAGCAAATTACTTCATAGAATCACAGAATGGTTTGGGTTGGAAGGGACCTTAAAGATCACCCAGTTCCAACCCCCCTGCCATGGGCAGGGACACCCTCCACTAGACCAGGTTGCTCCAAGCCTCATCCAGCCTGGCCTTGGACACTCCCAGGGATGGGGCATCCACAGCTTCTCTGGGAAACCTGTCCCAGCCCCTCCCCACCCTCTCTGGGAAGAATTTCTTCCTGATATCCAATCTAAATCTCCCCACTTTCAGTTTAAACCCGTTACCCCTTGTCCTGTCACTACAGGCCCTTGTAAAAAGTCCCCCCCAGCTTCCTTGTCGGCCCTTCAGGCACTGGAAGGTGCTATAAGGTCTCCCCAGGGCCTTCCCTTCTCCAGGCTGAACACCCCAACTCTCCCAGCCTGTCCCCATGGCTGAGGGGCTCCAGCCCTCGGAGCATCCTTGTGGCCTCCTCTGGCCTCGTTCCAACCAGTCCATATCCTTCTGATGCTGAGGGCTCCACAGCTGGACACAGCACTGCAGGTGGTGTTTCACGAGAGCAGAGTAGAGGGGGAGAATCCCCTCCCTTGCCCTGCTGGCCACGCTTCTCCTGACACACAGCCCAGGATCCGGTTGGCTTTACGGGCTGCCAGCGCACACGGCCGGCTCATGTCCAGCTTTCAATGCAGTTGCCTTTATTAACCAAATTTATTATCTTAGTAAAAACCCCTAAATTAGGTTTGATGGGTTATTCTACCTAAAACCCTGTCACATAGCACTGGCTGTAGCCTTACCATTTAGTTCTTTGGCACTTGACCCCATATCAGCTTTTCCACCCCCCCGGCCTGGCAGGAATCAGTCTAACTGGCCTGCCAAGACTCATGTCAGACTTTTTCCCTTTCTGAGCCCTGGTTAAACCTGAACCCTCGTTAAAGGTCACAGAAACTCCTTTAGCAACCAATACAAACTGACAGCAGAGGAAACACTCCCCTCAACCAGCTCCTTTAAGACTTTTAACTACAACTTACATATTTTTCTCCAATAGGTATTACACCTCCTGAGCTACTAACGAACCAGAAACAGGTTTAGCAGCTCACAGAGGGAGCCTATTTATCTCTCTGCATCCAACTAGAAATACTTTTTGAATATTTTTTCTTTTTACTTCAAGTTTCTGCCACATTTCACCACAAACTAGGATATGCTTTGATACCCTTCTCTCCCCCCTAGCTATGAGCTCACAGCTACTCAGACATCTAACGTATTCCTCGCTGACTCCTATTTTCCATCAGAGCTTTTCCTCATCATTCAACAAACTCAATCGTCCTCAACTTGCAGAAAACGGCCCATGTGAGGAACCAACACCTCAACCATTGTTGGGACTGTCCTCTGCCAGGCCCCACGGACGGGTCAGCTCGCAAGGACCACTTCTGAGGCGAGGACCAGCTCCCCCTTCGGCAGTCAATTCATTTCACAGTCACACCAGGGCGCAAACCAGGGCTGTGTCGTGTGGGCCAGTCTGTTCACGTGAAGAAGATCTCTCTGGATTTTAAGACACTGTGAAGTGAGCGCAAGGTGGCGAGCAGCGCCTGAGCCACCTCGAGTCACCGCCGTGAGCTGAGCACTGACCTGCAGGTCTCTTGGTCAGGTTGAGGCAGTCCGCATGGTACACCTTGGGGCAGCCTGGCTTCTTACAAGAAACCAGCTGCCCTCCGTCTCCACAGCTGAAACACTCGTCCTCTCGCTCCTTCATCACTTCTGCCTGCGACCTGCGCTTCATCTGCGGCCGTCTCTTTAGCTTCTTGGACTTTTCCTCGGTGAGGCTGGGCTGGCTCTGCGGGTGAGACAACATCTGTTAATGCAGGTCTCTGCCCCTTTCATCTGTTCCCTTCCTGCCACCCCGAAGTGCAAAACTCCGCAGATAAAAATCCCACCGCCAGCCATACCAGAAACGTAGGCAGCATCCCTACAGCGCTTCTGAGTATTTGGCAACCAATTTACTACAGCAAATAGTTGCCGGTTTTTCTGGAAAGAGCCTGGGAGCCCTGTACCAAAGCCTGGTTAAATGTGATATAAAGCAACTAGCAACAGAACAAGCAGCCAGGGACTGCCCAGTGTCACTGAACTCGTGTCACCTCTCACAGACTCTGCAGGTCCTCAGCTGGGTTTCCTTGCTCCCATGACTCTCCCAAGTAGTGTCTTGCAGACCTTCCTGCACTTGTTGATGTTCCTCACCCCTCTCCATTTTCAGTCTGCATGTATTTGGGATCGGTTTACACCTATCTGTTCTTGCATCAGCGTTGCTCTTGTTCTGCTTTGCTCCCCCTGAAGCAACCCCTGGGACACACTCTCCTTTTCACAAGCCAAACACTTTCAGAGTCTGCTCCTCCAACCTTCCTCATGGCTGTTCTCTGCCTGTACTGAGTTTATTTCTCCCAAATACAAGTTACATGCTACTTTGTATGGTGCCTCACAGGCCACGTGTGAAGGCATCAAGACTTCCCCAAGAAAATGGGAAATCACTACCACAGTGCAGCCCGCACCTGCCTTCTTCACAGCTGCATCACCATAGCAGCTCTGTCCTGCCGCGGCTGAACCGCATCACAGCTCCTTCTCTGCCACCACTTCACCCACCACCTCGCTGCAGATCTGTTTCTGCTGTTACCCTCCAGGCGTGTACTCCGGCACGCTGACTGAACCCAGCCCCTTCCCACCTCACTCAGTTATCCCTTCGCAATCGTCCCATCCTCTCCTTCTCCTGCATCGATGGTGGAACCAGACATCTTTGTGTCCTCAGCACAGTTAGATTCCACACTGCCAACGACTGTGTTACGGGCAGAAGGGAAAGAACCACGACTTGTCCCAGGCCTGGCATCTAAACGGCTTAAGTGCTCTCTTCTCCAGACCAGCTGCCCACCCTCGGTCCCCTCCTAGCCCCCGGCACCATCCTCTCCAGGCTAAGCCTCCCACTGTGCCAAACACTCAACTCCACAGAGATCATAGAATCACAGAATGGTTTGGGTTGGAAGGGACCTGAAAGCCCACCCAGTGCCATGCCCTGCCATGGGCAGGGACACCCTCCACCAGACCAGGTTGCTCCAAGCCTCATCCAGCCTGGCCTTGGACACTCCCAGGGATGGGGCACCCACAGCTTCTCTGGGAAACCTGTCCCAGCCCCTCCCCACCCTCTCCAGGAAGAATTCCTTCCTGGTATCTAATCTAAATCTCTCTGCTTTCAGTTTAAACCTGTTACCCCTTGTCCTGTCACTACAGGCCAAGATGATGCTTCCTGTCCCCGTTGGTGACCTTATCAAAGCACTATCACTTTAGTTTATCTAAACAGACATGAGCTAAATTTTATGCCATTCTCCATATATCTTCCTGTCCAGATCACTCTCCGTGCAGGCTGAGATGACGCCTACAGGGCGACTTTTACGTCCTTTATTCTGCATAAATACTGGACACCATTTTCATCACTCTCCTAGCCAGATTAAAACCAAAACCACCAGAACATTTAAACACCTTTGACTCTAGACCTACAGTTTCAGAACTGCAGCAGTTATCCAGCTGTCCTGCCACCGAGGAGTTACACCTCTTGATTGTTTTCTTTCCCCTTCACATGCAGATTTCCCACAGACAATGGGACAAGTCAGGCCCTTCTTATCTTATCACTGAAAACCAGGCAGTGAACTCACCCTACTTAAACCATTCCACCTATTCTCAGCGCCCAGCACCTCAGCCATCTAACTACAAAAAGAATGAGAAAACCCTTTCACAGCTAATTTGAATGTCTAAGCAAGGTCTAACAGCTGGACTAAGCGATTCTCACTCGCCCACTGCAGTACAATAGCTTCCCGTGCATTCTTCCACACTCCCAGTTAGAAAGGTCACGTGTAAGAGTGAACTTAAGCATAATCAGCCAAGTTTTGTCTTGCTGTATCTTCAGGAAGCTTAAAAATGCATCTGTTTGGGGAAAAAAGGGGAAAAAATCCAGGAAGGTAGTGTTTTCTTGGGTATTGTTTCTTAGCCCATCTCATCAAGATGGAATGAGTCGCCTCAGGCATCACAATGGAATATTAATGCCAACTAAAGGGCACCTTGCTCAGATTTCCATCATGCAAGCTGCAATTTCAAGGCAAAAATGACAGTCAAGCCGTGTACAACACAGAAGTAGCACAAAATCATTTGAACTTTAAATCATGATCCAAAAAGGACCTAAACGCACCAGACGTGTAACTCGCCTCACCTGTCAACTTCTGAAGACATCATTTTATTTGTTTTTAATAAGTTAGTTTTTCTGCAGCACTAAGCTCCCTGGAGAATTCACAAACCCTTCCCTATATGTTGATGGGGCTTAACACCTGTGCTGCTGGAGCTTTTAACCCTTAACTGCGGGTAATCCAGCCTCCAGGATCCCCATTCCAGAGCAGAGGGATTACAAACCGATTTGGTGAAGCTCTTGAAACAAGCCAACAGCTGAGACATAGATTTAGCTGGTGACAGCTAGGAACACTGCCAACTGCCCCTGTTATTTCCTTTTCCCAGTGAGAACCAGCTCACACCAGGAGGTAATTGAAATCAATTCCTGTTACTGCAACATTACAGTTACAAAACAAAGCTCTGAGGTCGGCGAGCTCTATAAGGTAGTGATTTTTCTGCTACAGATCTGGCAAATTCCTTATTCCTGACTGATGTGTAAACTTCGGCGGCTTAACTAAAAGAAGGAAAAACCCAGGAACTTTGTTATTGCAGCAAAGATGGTGAAGCAGAAGCCTTCTGGTTCTACAGCAACTCCAGTCTGAAGGAAAGCAAGCTTGCTGGCCTTCCGTGCACGCTCAGGATTCACTCAGGATTTACTTTGGGAGATGGGCTCAGCTGTGATTTCTTAGTTTCCTGATGGAAGTCTTTCCTACGCCTGTCCTTTGCTCCTCTAGTGCGATGGAAATTGCCACGATAATAAGCAGAAAATTCCGAAGAAGACCCTTTATTTACTCTTTCCGGTGTAAAATACAGTATCCTGTTGTTGCTTACAGCAACTCCAATAACTGAAGTCTAAGATGTGCTCTCAGAATGAAAACCTGGATAACCAAATCATTCCAAGCAGTTTTCTCATGGCCACACTGAAACTGGATTCCCCTTCCTGAGATCCCTGCACCTCCGCAAGGAGGCGGTTCGGAAGAACAAAAGCTTGAAAGGAAGCATCATACCTTTGGCCGTACTCCCAGGAAACCGCTGCAGTTTGGGGCGCCACATTTACAAACGGTCTTTCCATTTCCCAAACACTCTAGGTTGTAGTTGAAAGTCAGCTCAGTCCCTGTCACAAAAAGCAGATGAAAACCAAGTCGTGATGAATTGTGGGGCAGAACATCTTGCTGCTGAAGTGAAAGCACTTTTGATACAGAACCACACGGGCGACTGTGAAACGAAGCAAGGCTACCAGCGATTTCACAGAATCACAGAATGGTTTGTTTGGGTTGGAAGGGACCTTAAAGATCATCTAGTTCCAACCCCCCTGCCACAGGCAGGGACACCCTCCACTAGATCAGGTTGCTCCAAGCCTCATCCAGCCTGGCCTTGGACACTCCCAGGGATGGGGCATCCACAGCTTCTCTGGGAAACCTGTCCCAGTGCCTCCCCACCCTCTCCAGGAAGAATTCCTTCCTGATGTCCAATCTAAATCTCCCCACTTTCAATTTAAACCCGTTACCCCTTGTCCTGTCACTACAGGCCCTTGTAAAAAGTCCCCCCCAGCTTCCTTGTCAGCCCTTGAGGTACTGGAAGGTGCTATAAGGTCTCCCCGAAGCCTTCTTTTCTCCAGGCTGAACACCCCAACTCTCCCAGCCTGTCCCCATGGCTGAGGGGCTCCAGCCCTCGGAGCATCTTCATGGCCTCCTCTGGCCTCGCTCCAACCAGTCCATATCCTTCTGATGCTGAGGGCTCCACAGCTGGACACAGAACTGCAGGTGGGGTTTCATGACAGCAGAGTAGAGGGGGAGAATCCCCTCCCTCGCCCTGCTGGCCACGCTTCTCCTGACACACAGCCCAGGATCCGGTTGGCTTTCGGGGCTGCCAGTGCACATGGCCGGCTCATGTCCAGCTTCTCATCCACCAGCACCCCCAGGTCCTTCTCCTCAGTGCTGCTATTTATCTCCCCATAGATCTGCGTGGACTGAAAATCCAGTGCAACCGCACGCTCCCACCACACCCCAAGGACACTCAACCCCACGCTGTAGCATGCTCAGTTCCATTTCTTGGCCCTGTAAATCAGAACCATGAACTCCATTTATACCACAGATGCACGCGATTCATTCTGTCAGCGCTGGCGTTAAGTCTCACGAGTGCCTATGTGAAAACAAACATTAAAGCTCTTTCCAAAGAGCTACAAACCCTCCCTCTTCCCTACAGAAACCCTCCCACGCTTTTAACTGCAGGTGCTGACAGAGCGGGGTCCTTACCAGCTTTGATATTTACAATTGCGAAGAGCCCGACCCGCGTATCGCCATTCACACACCATTTCTGAGTCTCACAGTTGGGCTGGCAGCAATGGTTCATGAACCGAGCGTAATTGCCCTTTGGCCCAGCATCGATGATTCGATCCTGGAATTGCAAATAACCCCCCCAAAAAAACAGAAACACATTTAATAGCCGTCGTTTCCTGCTCAAGCCGGTCGCAGCTGAGGTACCAGAATACCAACTGAGGATTATTCAGTGGTGAAAAGTACAATGACAGAGGCATCTGAGGATGTTTTGCGAAGCACCCGAGTTCGTACGCGTTTTAACCAGGCGGAAGGGGCAGGTGCTCTGCTGCCTGGACCATCGACAGACACCCAACCAGTTTCCACGCCCTGACGTCTCCGGTCGGGGCTGGCAGGTCATACAGCAACAGCGGCTCCTGTGCAACACCACCTTCCTCTTCAAAGACACACGGGGTTCCCCAACAGCCAGGAAGGCGCTACTGCTGCCTTCTGGGAAGTTAGCGCTCCCCTCAGCACTGGATAAACACTACACCAGCACATTTCCAAGGCAGCACTTGTGGTTCCAGACCCTGACTTCTGCTTAAAAGCAAAATACCAGTTCCTATTTCTTGTGTGTCAATGTACAGAAGGAAAACAGGAACAGGATGTCATACGTGAGGTACGCTTTTGCACAGCGCACTCCCGTTTGTTAGAGAGGGCAGCTGCAACACAGAACTGGTTTTATAATAATGAGGGACATATTTAACACTTGGTTTTGCCCCTGTTCCCACCCGACAGCCAGACAAGGAGAACAAGATAGGGTCAGTGTGAATTTCCAGCAAGAGGGGAGAAAGCAGCCACACTGTTACCCCGTCCCACACTCAAGGGCTTCTTCCCAATCCTGCTTTCCTTCTAATCTTTCCAAGGCTGATTGACAAAGCGTGGAAAGCAGCTGACAAAAGTACTTACCTCTGAAAGCCAGGAGCTCACACCAACAACCTGGCCTCCAGGACCCACTGAGGAGTCTGTGCGTGTAACCAACTCCACCCTTCTGCTTAGATCAGCAGGACCTGGGATCTGGACTTAAATGAGGCTCTCACTGTGCCTGACACCTGTACATCTGGGGGCTGATGCCTTCTCTGGCACACACCAGCCCAGTTCCGGGCTCTCCATGGCTCAGCTGCTGGGAAGGATCCTGAGGTTACAAATTCACCCTGTTACGCTGAAACACAGTCTATGACCCTCTCACAACTGCCTCGCCTCTTCCGAACAAACGCCAATGAACTCTGTTCAGACTCTGCTTCTACCCCTAACATCCAACCTGGTTAAGTCCATTCTTTTAGTCGTCTCTTTAGTGGAAATGCAGACCAGCTCATCAGCAACTCTTAGCACTTTTTTTTACTATCACACCTTCCTTGCAATCATTTTATTTCTGTTTAGGATCCTGGCAAGAAAAATTCTTTCCACATACCTTATCCAGTGTCAACATGTAGAAATTGGTGATGTCATGCTCCTGAGCATAGCGGATTCGGGCTCGGCACTCCTCTTCATCAATTAGCTCTCCTACATACTCATTAACAAATTCACCCTGCCAGGGAGAAAACAACAAGCTGATAAGGCAAGACAAATCCCCTCCAGGATGGAGGGACATCCACCTCTGTGCTAAAACTCAGCTGTGGAAACAGCCATCCTCTGTGCTTTGCAGCCAGTTTCATGCACTTGACAAATCATTTCTTTCAAGTAAAGCAACAATGGCCAGCAGATTGCTCTTTGGGCTACAGAAAGAATTAACTTTCAGGGACAGCATAAAAGTAAAGCACAAAATCAGCTCTTCACTGCAAAGCTGAAAGCACTGCATAACTGCATTCCAGCTGGAAACAACATCCCTTCGGGGATCAACCATGCCGAGCAGCACGGTGCACCCAGGGCATGTGCTGCTGCCGTGAATCCGTGGGGTTCCCTGCAGCGAAGTACCGCAGAGAGCGTACCTGAACTGACTGGGAAGCCCAGCTCTGCTCCACTGGGGCCCACAGCTGCCTCCACTGAATAACTGAGGTTTGCTGTTTCCAGACTGTCTGCCGAAAGTGATATGGAATGGCAGGGAGACCCTTTAACCTCTATCACAGCAGGCACACAGCCGAAACAGGGCAGACTCGCATTGTTCCTACTGCTATCGAGCCCTCCCCCATGGCACGCTGTGCCTACTCCTTTTTCAGACATTCCTCTCGGGCTGCGCTCACTGTCCTGTTTCACTTTGCCCTTTTTAGCTTTCAGGTTCTCTTCGCTTTAACGTTCTTCCTTCTTCATTCAGCACAGACCACAAACACACACAAGCTGGAGACACCAGTTTCAGCAGTAACAGCCACCTCCAAGAGGCCCTCCAAGGCCCTTCCATAAGGGCCTAGCCCTGGTTTCAGTTTCTGATAGAAGATTCTCACGCTGGGAAAGCCTGGCTATTCAAGAATGGGAGGACGGTATAACCACGGCTCCGCATCTGGAAATCCTGAGCACCGATGCAGGCCAGTGTTCAGGTGTACTCAAAGCCCACTGCCCATACAAGCAGACAGATCGAGCCAACATCTTTCTTACCCTGTGGGACACCAACATGCAAACCATTTTCCTGGTTAGCTGAGCCAAGACATTCCTGGAAAAGCTAAATTCATCTATTTCTTTCCTAAATGGCATTCTACTGCAAGCAATTTTTCAGATCTATTGAAACCAACGCCGCGCAAGAGAGAAGCGGCAAGAGAAAATGGCACGCGCAGCGTACGCACCTTTCTGATGTCTGTTTTGGCCTGCAAGCCCCAGCCTCGTGCCAGCGTGCGGAAAATCTGTACCTCGGGATACTGCCGCTTGGAGAAGCATTGGTTCTGGCAGCGCTCCCCAGCAGGGCAGACCATGGGGTGGCATTCGTAGAGCAACATGCGATTGATGCATTCCGAGTCCAGGCCGCAGGGGTTTTCGTCTGTTGGTTTGCAGTTGCAACGCGGTATCTCAGACAGGTCAGCAGTGAAGATCTGCACCTTTCCCACTGGCCGGTTCACCTTGAATGCACAGAAAGGACGTCAGGTAAAGAGCAACAGGTCCCTGTGACAGTCACTCCTATACTCAACCCTCGCCTGTGAGCCGTATGACAGGCTGCAGCGCACGCTAGTTACGCTGAGGGGCGGAAGGACACGAGTACAGGTACGTACGTACTTCTGGGCACAGTTTTCCAAGAGGTACGTGGTTAGAGGAAAGAGCTACGGAGGATGCAGGTTCCCCACCAGCATCACCTGGTGCAGTGTCCATTCTGTGACCCCAGAGCAGGGAAGAGACTGCCAAGTGTCCCACTCCCATCACCACTGTGCCTACAGCCAGCCCAGCTGGTCCAGTGCTCTCGCTGGGTGCTCACCGTACCCGTGACACCAAACCATTTTCTGCATGAAACAGCACCTTCTCCAGTCTCTGATGTCAGATCCTTTTCCTTAGCTTTTCCTTACAGCCCTGGCTTTTCAATCCGTTACCTTCAAGCTGTTTCATGCCCTCAGCAGTCACTACGAGAACAGGCTGGCACGCGCGGGCAGCGTACGGAGGGCCTACCTACACACCAGGCCACAACCTCCCTACCCAACTGTCCTGCAGAGGCAAACGAAGAAAAACCAGACAAGGCTGGGGTTGGAAGGCCCAAAGAGGAGCTCAGAGTTAAGCCAAGGAACTCGCTAAAAACCGCTCCGGGAAGGAAGCAGAGCGCAGCACCAGGTGGAGAAGCGACTGGCGTGTCTGTGGCGCGAGCAGGGTCCTTTGGTTTTGGTTAAAGGCAGCGAACGCTGAAAGGCAGGCAACAGAGAGTCAGGACTTTGGAGAGACACTGAAGAATACGCTCCTTGCCATTCTTTGCCCAGGTGAGCAATACCACCAGCTCCCTTTCTTCTCCCAGAACACGAAAGGAGACAATCGTTTAGCAAAACTATTCCAGCCCCCCCCAATTTTTCTAGTCCCACCCACAGAGCAGAGTTTCTGTGCTGGCAGCCTAACAGCTGGCCAAGCCCTTATCTGCCTTCGTTTAGAAGCAAACCCTGCAGAAACCCCAGACTCATCCCTTCAACACAGTCTCCCCCTTCCTCCTAGTACTGCCTCCCACCTCCGACCTTCCCTGTCCCTCTTGTGTTCTCCTCCACTGCTTCCCATCTCTTACGCAGCGTGTTAAGCTCATCACCTCGTGTTAAGCTCATCACCTCGTTAAGAGTGAGGAGACTGGGGCACTGAAAGGATTAAGATGAGACTGACAGGATGAGGCCCATGCACCACCGGGCAGACAGAAGTGCGCTCGCTGGCTCAGGCACTGCCACCCAAGCGACCATGGTGCCTGAGCGTGGTGCCCCTCAGCACACCTGCCCTTGCCCCGAGGCACTGCTGGTATGAAACCAGCTCCAAAGCAGGGCAATGCCTGGACTAGCAACAACCAGGATGTCATGACGGATCCCAAATGTATTTTGCAGCAGCCTCTCACACTTCTGCTCCTCGGGATGGACCCCGAGGTGCTGATCTCCCAGGCCAGCCAGTCAGCTTTGGCCAGTCCACCCTGAAGCCTTCTCCAGTTCACCAGATGCTTTCACAAACAGCTTGCACCATGATCATTATTATTTCTATTAAAAGGGTATTTCAAAGGTTCCAAACTGCTTCCAAAGTTTCTTCATGCTGTAGCCAGAGACAGGCTTAAAAATACCTATAATGAGGAACTGTACTTCCTCCACCGAAGCTGCCTGGCCCACGCTGCTGTCACAGCATTCTCCTGCGTTCTGTACACTGTACTGTAAGTCATGCAGGACATACTTACCCATCCAGAAAGCCCGTCTAGAAACAAGAAATGCCAGCAATCAGTTAAGCTTTCATAGTCTGCCACATAAAAAAAGGGAAGGAGCAGACAGAGGCAACGAAGAAAGAGGAAAACAGTCCCTGAGTCACTGGTTTTCTGATCAGGCTGCACCCACAGCTCAAGCACACGGAACCGCTTGGCCCCAACTCTCAAGCCACCTTCATCCTCTGGGACTTGTGTTGCTGCTCCAGTTCTATCTCAAAATACAGCCCTAAACATGAAGAGTTCTCCAAAGCTCAGCAGAAGGGACGATATTCCAACACGTACATCTGCTTTACTATTTCTGTTCAGTCACCAACTGATACAGACAAAACCAACGAAACAACGGCAGAGATGAAAAGATACTGCCAAGCTCTAGTGTGGGTTACCATCCTCCCACAGCCCTGCTCCACTGCACTCCGACCCCTCCTGTCCCGCCACCAGCAGCACAGTACCTGCACGTACTGCTAGCACGCTCCCCTAGGCCCCGCGGCAGAGACGCTCCCTTCAGACCACACAACTGACACGGAACAGCACCAAGACGTCCAGATGCGTTTCAGTAAATCGAGTACCTCTATTACTGGTGTCCAGCAGCTTCCGTACAGCTCTGCGCATACGTGAGCCCCCCTTCTGTGGAGGACGACTGCAGATGCCAGGAAGATCAAAATAACCTTCAGGTACAGCGAGACGCCCAACAATAGCCATGTTTCTGTATGCCTGTACGTCACCTGCGCTGACAGCCCAAGACTTCTCTTGCTCACCTGTCCCCGCCACCTGCCCTCACCTTGATGTGCTTGTAGGGAGGAGGTTTCTTGTCGTTCTTTTTGTCTTCCTGAAGTTGCCTCAGTTCTTTCTGGGCCTTTAACTCTTCAAATCTTACTGCAGCTTCCTGAAGAGCTAAGCGAGAGAACAGGGCGTGTTAGGAGGAATTCCCACAGCTCACACGGAGCTGGGTTGCCAGTGTCCACCCAGTGCTCACAGCAAACCTCCCTGCCAAAGGTTCACCGAAGGGGGATGAAGGAAAGGCCAAGACGGTAGGGCAGCCGCAGGAGTCACAGTAAGGGACTCCAGGAGTTGATGAAGCATCCGCACTCTCAGCTAGCTTTGCCTGCTGTGGCGCACAAGTGTCAGGTCGCTGCACTCACTCACGTGCGTCTTTCTGTAGAGATCGTGACTATGTGACACAGAGATGCTGACAGAGCGAAGGGTCGCTCAGGTTTAGAGCAGCTACGCCAGACCTGGAGAAGCATTTAAGATCTGCACACCCTTCTCCCTCTCTGCGAGCCCAGACCAATGAACATTATGGGTGTGCTGGATGATAGATAAGCAGCAGCTCATTCTGCAAATTTTATTCACTTTAGCACTAAAAAGGTAATTTTCTCTGGAATCCTTTGGAATGCCACTTCTCCGAATGGGAACTGAGAGACACAGAACATGTACCTCTCCGGATGAAGACATGTTACCTTTCTTGTATATGCCATCCACGCCCTTCCCCATCTTGTCTTTGCTGCTGACATCCCCTTCCATGTACGGGAACACACGGGCCTGGTGGGTCCACAGGTAATCCTTGGAGCCGAAGAAGAGCACAGGGAACTCGCCGATGTCGTGTTTCATTTTCTGGATGTTGACAGGAATTGTCCTAGGATGGCAGATCTCAGCTGGCCACCACCTGCAACACAGGGAAGGGCAGATGAAGTCTCCGTCTTCCTGACTTCCAACCACCTTAAAAGCGTGCTACTGCATGGAGACAGGGGGAAAACGTGCATGAGGGCTACCGGCATGGCTGGTGGGGAGACAAGAGGCTACCGGAGGAGGAAAGCTCGCGGTTTACCAGCCGCTACATGCAGGCAATAAAGCCAGAGGCTGCTGCACTGCACCCTGCAGAGGGGAGCAGCTTCTCACCTCAGTCACCATGAACAATGAATGAAGAAGGGATGTGGACAAGTCTGTTCTACCTTCACCTACCTGTAGCGCCCAACTTTCACCCAGACTACTTCCTTGTAGTGTGGCTTTTTGCCTGCCTTGCAATCATTACAATACCAGCTTCCCTCTGGCATCTCAATGTTTAGACACTCACGGTGAAACGCAGCTGGGCACGACTCACAGCATAAAAGGCTGCCCCCTGCAAAGAAAAGGAGAAATTTAACAGAGTCACTGTGCAGAAGCCCTGGAGTCAACACATCGAGACGGACACAGCTAAGAAAATGGCACGATGCTCTTCCACAAACCCTTTTCGAATGTTATGCCCTACTCATGCTGCAAAAAGAACCCTTCTAAGGATCCGGAAATCCTAGCCTGAAGTTGGATTTAAATGGGGATGGATAGGAAGGGAATCTTCTCTGCCGCTCTCACTGCACACTCTGGGTGGGCAAAGCTACTTGCTCCAATGACTTCTTGTCGGGGCACTCCCTGGTGACAGGGGACCCAGCGCAGACCGTCTCACCTTCCGAGCAGACAAAGCACCAGCTGACATTGACGTGCTCGTGGTTGCGGCAGCCTCTCCGTGCGGTGAAGTGATTGGGGCAGATGATGCTGTTGGAGGCGAGGACCACGGACCCAGCAGCCAGGCAGAAGTCGTTGGAGTGGTACGCAACCGGACACCGCACGCAGCGCATCAAGCGACCTGGCACCGGAACACGTCGGGAACACAGTGAACCTCTAAGGGAGGGGGGAGGTTTTGTTTCCTGCCAAAACTAGCCCCTGTTGATACTTAAGCTCAAAATAAGCCACCATAGGTGATCTGTGGAGAAGGAAGCGGACCTTTCGTTTTTATTGCCTGTCCATGACATACTCCCTGGATTCCTTACATTTAATACAACAAAATATATATAAAACTATAAATAACTTTTATATATATATTTGTATGTAACATCTACAAAATTGTATTATTTAGAAGTGAAAAGCCTCCTGCATGCCGTTCAGAAAGAGTTCAAGAGTTCACAAGACTGGGACTGCTTCCTATCATACACCAATAATTAGTAAATCAGTTCAGACGGTAATTGCAGAGGGGGTGTTCCAAGCGCTTAGCTGCATGTAACGCAGCCAATCCGCGCAGCTTCTGCAAACATCGGCATCTGCCTCTCTATCAGATTTTACCCTGAAATTCCAGAATGGAGAACTGCCTACAGACCCATTTTATCTATCCAAGGTTTCTGAAAGCCTGTTTTCAGTTCCTCACAGGACACTATAACCAGGGAGAAGAGGTGGGGGGAAAGGGGTAAATCTGACCACCAAGAAGCAGCAGCCAGAGAACACAATGCAATTGTTCAGTGGGAAAACAGTCAACCATGGGCTTTAGGCCTTAGTGCTGTCTTTTACACCTAATACTGATATGGGGGGTGGGAAGAACACTTTAATACAGACCCTGAGGATACAACAGAGCGAGCCTTATTGTCACTCATCTCTAAGATACCAAGGGTTTAAGAAAGGCGGCTTCAGAAGCAAACATACAAGGCAATCACGTAAAAGTTTTAAGTTTAATCATGTGAGATAAAGGTCAAGGTATCGTGAACAGCTCAAACACGTCTGCCTGAGAAGCTCAGCCCAAGGGTGTCACTACGAGACAGGATTTTGCGTTACGAAGAAAGGAAAACAGAACAATATTGTAGTTTTTAGTACGCTGCTCTCTATGCCGTTGCTGGATAGGCAGAGCTGCTACGCCGGCACCTCTGAAGCAGCGGCACAGGGAGAAGTACACGGAGAACCGTCAGTGTCCGTACAGCGCCAGACACACTCAAAACCCCAGAGGCGCGTGGCACCGCCGGGCGTGCAGGCATTCGAGCGCCTGGGCAGAGGGAATGTTTCAGTTACTGGGTCCAGTCATCAGGAGTGCCGATGAGCACAACCTCATGCCACCAGCCCCTCTGCTCCCCCCCGCCCGGGGAACCTATTCCTCAGCAAGCGCTACAGCGAGCACTGTGCCACGGACAGAAAAAATCACCATAAGCAACCAGCAGGGCAGGTAACTGCAGAGCAGATATGAAACACAGAAAAAGCCTGACTGCACACCCCATGGACCACCCCGGACTTCGGTACCTTTAGAGGCAGAGACGTTGGCTGGGTTAGCAGCGTGACAAGTCATGCATATGTGCAGGGAGCAGCGGAAACCCTTGTTCTGCATGACCGTGGGCGGATACTTCTGTATGCAGGCTTCGTGGTAATACTTCCCGCAGAGGGGCAGCAAGCACCGTTTTACATCCTCCCCGCAGCTCTTGCACACAAAGCAGGTGTGGACCCCTGGAAAAAGAGCAGCGGACACACCAGTCACAGGGAAGGGTTAAATGAAGACCCGATGGTTTCCATCATGCTGCGTGTTAGCACTACAAAACCTCCCGAGCTGCCGTACCCATCCCATAGCACAGGTCGCTGCAGCAGGCTGGCTGTGCCTGCAGCTGCAATAAAGCTCCAGATCGAATAAATATTATTATATACCTGGGATTCCAAGCTAGGGAAAAATAAGAACAAAAATCAACAACCCTACTAAGACGTTTCTCCCTTTTCAGCCCGCTCCAGACACATCCTCTCCACCAACTCTCCTAGTCCTACATAAGAATTTCCCCTTCTCTTTCCCACCAGACCCTGGACATTCACTTCTCGCATCCCACATGCCTGAACCAACAGCAGACCAGTTAGTTACGAAGTCATTAGCGAACACCAAACCAACAATCAGAGGATGGAGAGGTAGCTAGCAGCCCTACCGCAGGCACATCGCTCCACCAGGTAAGCGTGCAGCAAGTGCCCCAGCCTTCCGCGCTCGCAGGAGCTGCCGTACCTGTGGAACACTCGTTGCAGATGAATTTGCCCTTCGGCATCTCGGAGAGCCCAAGGCACTGCAGGTGGAAAGCACCACAGCACTGCGCCTCACACAGCAACAACTCCCCTGGCTTCTCGCAGATCTGCAGGGAAAGCAGCACGGTATCAGCTCTGAGCAACCTCCTTCCCCAACTCATCCCAGGCAGCAACAATCCATGTGCTGGCCAGGATTGCCAGCAGACACCCCTGCAGAAAAATGCTGTTTTCCTTGTGTTGGTAAATTCAGGAGTTTGTGCATCTCCACTGCTATCTGCTACCCAGTCCCCGCTACAGCGCATCAGCTGAAACGAATCCTATGTTGGACATGCATCCCTAACATCTGCGGTCTTCAGCAGGAGGCAATCGCAGAGGAAAGGCTCAATCCAGAGCACAAACAGCTGGTTAACCCTACGATAAGCACCTCGAGACTACCTGGACTCAGCTGGAGCACCAGTGTGCGCCAGACTCGCGTCACAAAACCTTCGTACAGTTTCAGAAACATCATTTCAAGGACGCTACCTGACACACGTTCTCCTTGAGAGCTGCTCCTCCTCCACGTTCCCCCTGCATCTTTTTGGATGAAGGCACTCCGTGGTCATTCTCTGACCCCTCTTCGTTGCCCTCTTTGGGGCTTGCAGCAGTCCCATGAACCGAGGTCTCCCCCTTTAAAAAAAAAAAAAAAAAAATCCAGAATTGGGGCTGTCAGTAGTTCATGTCCTGACTTGGAAACTACAACTGCAACCACTGAGCACCTAAGTTTGGCAGTCAGGGTGTGTGTTACCCACCCGGGAGAGAACATGCCCCCTACAGTTACACTAAGAGACTTACAGGAAAAGAAACCACTCTTAATTTACTAAATCATTAAACAAATACATGCTCAACACTATTATTTTCCTGTACATAACCATTTCTGAGGAAGGATTCATGGCTGAGGAAGAAAGGTATTGCCCTGCATACAAACAAATCAAGGCTGGAACAGTCTGAAACATCTCACATGCTGAAGTCTGCTTGCAGTGGAAAGGCAAATAAACATCAAATGATCTTTACTGCAGTTACCACCCAGAAATCGAGCCAGACTTTCCCCCACGCTTGTCTCTGCTTGTCCTAACCCACATAAAACACAGGCACACAGGTACTCAAGGCCCGTGTTGGTGCGAACCAGCTGGCCAACGCCAAAGCGAAGAGCACAGCAGGGTGCTGACACCACCATCCTGCCGGGGGGAGCGAGTCTTTCACAAGCGTCTGTCCTGTACCACAGCACCGACCGTAACGTGTTACGGTGCGCGTCACACCTACTGGGAAACGGCAGTGTGTGGAGATGGGTTTCAGAGGATGAAGTCCCTAGTCAGAGGGCCCACCCGAAGGCTTCCCAAGGCAGGACACCTTCCAACGTGTCCACGGGACCTACGCAGACACTGTCAGAAGGAAGGAGAGCAGCAGGTATCCTAGAGACTCGTTTCTACTGTCCTGGAGCTGCACTTGGCAGCACTGCCTTCACTTTCGTCAGGACAGGCAACTAAGAGCTAGGAAATGCCATCCTGCCAGCTCCAGACCTTTCGGGTACCGCGTGGGCAACCCTCCAGCGGCCTCACCAGCCCTGGCGGACACTCCCGAGTGGCTGCAGCCTTAACGGCCCTTAAGGCAGAAAGTGCTGCCTTCAGCCAAGTGCTTTGAGCAAAACCCTTTTAACGGCTCTGCCACTTTCTAACACCCCAGCTTACTGCAGTTAGCTGAGTGATCTCGGTGTGTGGCTGCCAGCTGCTCCTTGGGCCACCAAGCCATACCCAGCATGTGCCCAGGCACAAACTCTACATCTGAAAGACCCCCTGAGGAACTGGACCTGCTGGCAGGAGCAGTGGCTCTCACATCTGCAAGCCTGCTTGGTGCCAGGTGTCCAGCTAACAATCACGAGAGGGAGCTTTGCACTTTCTGCATGGAGAGTATGGCTAAGCTGTGGGCTACTCAAGCCTGTAGGCTGAACTGAATGTGCCCCAAAAACATCACTGGTCTGGGCAAAACAAGGACATAAAGATCTCCCAGAGTTAAATGAACCTGGAGCTGGTATTTCGGAAGATAACAATGCTTCCTTTTCCTGTTTTGTTGGGTTTTTCCTTTGTTGGTGGGGGTTTTTTTGCCTTCCCCCCCCCAATTCCCTGAACGTAGCAATATGCTTTTATCTGGGGACATTTTAAAGGCATTTGAGTTCTGTGGAGCAAGACACAGCTGCCCTGACAGTGTATTAAAGCACACAGTACAAAGATGAATGGTATAAATTGCCTTTATTGAGCACAAAAAAGCGCCAAGTCCCAGCTACAAATTACTGTCAGCCCAAGGCAGCATACGGCGCACAGCCTTACCGACCGTCATCCCAACCTCGCTGGAAGGCTGGCAGCGATGCAGCCTGCGGGAATACTGCGAGGAGCACACCACTTGCTGCCACCCTACCACGCAGCCGGGAGAGGCAAGGGAAAGGCCCCTGCGGCACTGCTAGAAAGACCACCTAAGAAGACAACAGCCACCTCCGACTCCATACGCAATAGCATCTTCTCAAGCTAAGTGCTACACTTCTACTCTGCAGCTGGATTTCTGCTAGGAATTCTGTAGTCTGCAAGGCAGCCCTCTGGCCCATAATGCTTTGGCTCCTAGAACGCTCCAGGAGCAGCACCGGCGACCAGTGCTCCAAGGACTGGGTACAGCTCAGGTCCTCCTATTCCTACATAGGTGCTCCCTCTTCTGCTCAGCTCAGCAGTGACCTCAGAGTTGTCACTGTAATGAAGAACAAGAGCAGGGTTAATCAGCTACTAAGGGCAAATGTCAGCTATAGCTTCTGCTTACACTGGGCTGCGTACACAGAGCAATCTCAGCCCTGCTCGTGGTCACCGAGGACCCTGTCAGGAGGGGCAGGGTGCTGGCAGATAAGCACCCCCATCCCACGATAAGTGGCACTCGCTCCCTGCTGCAGCTAAGGATTAGAGTTTTGTAGCTAAGATGGTGTTTTGGAAAGGGGGGACGTACTCAAATTTGCTACAGACGCAGGTATGAGGGATTCAGAACCGGTTTAGGTCTTTCCATCCTTCTGGCCACTCTCTACCATGGCTGCTAGGACTCTGCTGCGAGCCTTGATGGCCATGTTTCACGTCTTACTGGGAGACTAAAATGCATCTAGGAGTCATATAACATTAACCAGCAGCTCCCTCTTCAGATCTGAAAGCATTTGCTGGTGGAACTTCTACCTTCACTGTGCCCACGCTGCCCAGTGTGGCACAGCATGCTCCAGCCCTGCTCTTTCAGCCTAAACCCACCCTATTTGGTTCCGCGACAGCTGGCCAATCTGCACGTTTCACACGCCAGGATCTCAGCCTTATTGTAATCAAGGCTCCCAGAACCGCATAGGGAAGGGAATGCCAGAGCTAAGCAGGATGGGCAAGGCCAGATGCTTGTGCTTGGGGAACAGAGTGAAGAGGATGGCCATTCAAGGCCATCACTCGAAAGAATCTGTCACTCTTTCCCCTCCTTCCTCTACACAGCATGAGCACTGCAAAACTACCTACCTCCTGCAGAGGGCAGGTCTCATCTTGGGTCTTCCACAGCTCTCTGCTGCCGTGTCTGGCACATCCTCAAAAGCCTGGCCTGTTCTTTGGTACAGCCTGACCTTGGCTCACAACCTTGACAACCATTTCCAGAACGTTTTCCATGCCTTTCTCTCAGTCTCTTGCTGCCCTGATGTTGTGAACATCCACTCCTGGCCCCGCAGACGGGCAAGGACAGGGAAATCCACTTAGTTCAGCCCAGGCAGACAAGCTTTCCTCCGAAAGCAGCGGTATCCAAGGCTTCCCTACGCTGTACCATCAGATCGCCTATCGCTTCTAGCACCATTCCACACGAAGTGGGGCTCCTTGCCTGGGGTGCGGAAAGCCACTCGGGGACCAGTGCAGTCCAAATTCCCCATGAAAGCACAACTGAAAGGTGCATGAAACCTCCACAGCATCCCAATACTCACCAGTACCCATGCACTCACCTAAGCCAAGAGGTGAACGCTCACCAGAGAGGCTCAAGAGACACATTCACAGAGAAATGGATGCTGGCTAAAGGCGCCAAGCCTTGGCTTTTTTATTTTTTTGTCATTGTTCACCTTACCTAACCTCAGGTACTCAACACAGATGTCTAAGGCTGGAGGCAGTTAAGACTCCCTGGGCTTCCTCTGCAGTCAATGATGGGTACAGGATTCAGAGCCGTGGCCTTGCTACTTTGCTGCTCTGAATCACCCCCACTTTTCTTCCCTATAAAAGATTCAGAGAGAATTTCCTGGCTCAGAGCTGAGACAGTCTCTTAGCAGGTGCCTAACAGCAGAGAATGTTAACTGCCCCCAGCACTGGCAAAGAGATTTGTACAGGCTTCTTTCAAACACAATTCCAGATGAGCACACTTCAGAAAGAGTACAGGAAGGCTGCATGGCCCAGGGGCATTACCCCACTTTATCACCCCCATCCAATGCCCTTTTCAAAAAGCAGTGGCAGCAGGGTGGCTGGCACTGCTCAGACAAGAGGTGTGAGGGTTTGTGCTTTGCTGGAAGCTGTAACAACAACAACAAATATAACAATATATGTCTATAATTGGCTCCTGAAATACATACTGACTATCCTGACAGAACAGCCTGCTGCTGAACCTGGGCCACTGGAAGTGAGAGGTGATGGTGAGAGGCCCAGAGGTGTCCCGCCTCTCCCAGGAAAAGTCTTGCTTCCCCTACACTTGATGATACCTGGCTCATTCCTAAAAGGCAAAACGGGCTTGTCAGAGATATTTGTACACCGGCTCTGCTGGGATGCAGTACAAAGGAGCTGCCCCAATTACGTTATCCCTTTTCTGCTGGATGGCAGAATGTAACCACAGGCTGCCGTGAGCAGTCGCAGACAGCCCCCCCCATCCCCTCCAACCTGGTTCTTAGCCCACTCTGGCACGCAGGGGCAAGTGGAAGGAGGGGTTGAAGCTCAGCCTAGTGCTTGTGCTTCATACTGGTGCGTTAAAGGGCAAGACTCCCACCACTGCCAAAGAAGACCTTTTACAGCAGTTAGCCCTTCTGAAGTGCAAAAGCGAGATGCGAGGCAAACCCTGGTCCCATCGGATCAGAACAGCCTCTCTCCTGGAGAATTAGCTGAGTAGCAGCTTAAAAACTGAGCCTAAGTGAAGCAGTCATCACAAAATAGCGACTAAATCAAGGTGCTATCTTGAGCTTCAACCCCAGCTCATACAACTACATCAGCGGGACGAAGTCCCAAGTGACACACCAGCCAGCCAAGGATGACCTGGCCTAGGCTCCGCACCGCGCCCTGGGAAGTGGCAGACAGGGTACAGGGATGACAGCATGTAGGAAGATCCAACAGTACCTCAGAGTGTGGGGTTTCCCCCAGCCCCTCCTCATTTTTCTCCTTCTTGATATGCATTGCAGCAGCAGGATGGCGCGGTCTTTTCCGCTTCCGCTTCTCCAAGAGCTTTTCAGAAGCTGGGATACAACAGAAAAAACACTCAAGAAAAATGCAGAAATAATTCTCTTGCTACAGGTGCCACGAGCAAGTTCTAGACTCTGAAAGCTTCAGTGTGGGCCCTACTGTCTGTGAGGTCCAAAGGGCTGGGGCAATACCAGCCCCCAGGCAGTCTGCCCTGTCCTGCAACCACCAGAGAACCACTGATTCACGCTGCTTTAAGCTTCTCTTGCTAGGCTGCTGAGAAATCTCACTCTTGGCTTTCCTGACACAGCCTCCCAGCAGAAAAATGCTACCAACACAAAGCTTCCATTCCTAATCACATGCTGAGAGCTACCCCCTCCCACCACCCTGCAACAAAAACTTCCTCACGTTGATACCAGTGTGATAGGCAGGCACAGAGGGGACACAACGGAACTGCCCAGGGGACAGGACAGCCACTGCTGAGCCTGGCCACAGTGCAATAGGCAAAATGACAGGGCACTGCTACAGGACCTGTGCTGACCAGTCTCCTCCAAGCACCCAGACTACGAATGAGAAGTGAACATCATCTCAGCATGAACCCACCATCCCCACCTTCCCTAGGGATATCAAAGATGTAACAGTACCTCAGGGAAACAACCTCGGTACCTATTTCTTCTGCCACTGCCTCAGCTGGGGAAGCACCCTCTGAGTGCCCAGGGCACATAAGTCCTTATACACACACAAAGCCACAGACACTGACCCAAACGTCACCAACATTCAAACCCCACAGCCCTGCCTTCCCTTACCTTCTCCCAGGTCCGAGAAGTGGGCCGGTGAGTAGAGCTCAGAGCTGTCGCTCTCCGAAGGGCCGGTGCCCTACAAATATACAACAGAGTCAAGTCACCAGATGCTAATCGGAGATGCACGTTCCTTAGCCACTCAGAGCCTTTACGAATGACTGCAACATGTAACTTACAGTTCAGGTCATGAGTTCATCCGTGATTAGAGACTTTACAAGAAAACATGTGTTTTGTGTGAGACAGAACACACATGGAAAGGTCAGTCTCTGGGCAGGGAGGAGTGCCATGTGTGCTGTGCCCTTGTGCTCACCAGAATCATCTGCTGGTTTCTGAGCTCTCCCAAAAAGGCTGCTAACACCCTGTAGGCTGCTGGGAATAAAGACTCTTTCCTCGCTTCACACTTTTACAGAGCTTTAGACTGAAATACACTGGCCTCTGCACTGCTGCAACCATAACTGTATTAAGACTGTGCCACACAGAGAGAAAAAGTAAAGGAAGAAAACTTATTAATCAACCTCAGAAACAGTGGTGACGAGTCTTGTGCAAGCACACCAACCAAAACCATTCTTTACAAGCTGCTGCCTTCCAAACCACCCTACTGAATATTCAGCATTTAGCAGACAAGAGGAGCCTTTTAAAACATCTGCACCGAGCACCCCGTAGTACATGTGACACAACTCAAGCCTCCGTCTTGCTTCAGCGCTGCACTTGCGTACCGTTCACCACCCCCCTTGGGAAGGTAACAAAGGAAACACTGCCCAGAGCAAATTTGACATAAGAGGACAAAGCCTTAGGTCCAAGCTACACTGCAACATCACAGTGACAGGAAGCTTCTGCGCAGAACGTTTCTGCTCACGCCTTCCCAGCCAGCATCCTGACGACTCCTTTTCCATATGAATCAATGAAGAGAGGAGATTTTACAGACAAGACTCCCCAACCCCCATTACAAGTGGGGAGGGGTGGGGGAACACATCTGTATTCGGCAGATTTCTTCATCATAACACAGCCACGAGCAGCTTTGGGAAGGGTGGACCTTCGCTCCTGGGCCACAGCCAAAACCCACCCCACATCCCATTGCACTGCGTGTCTCACGCAGCGTGGCCTGCTGTCTGGGCTCATGGCCTATCTGGCTTTCAAAAGAGCTGGAAGTACCTTCTTTGGGGTAGTCCACTCCTCCTTCTTTGGCATAAAGGCAGTGTCCAAATCATTGGATTCCAAGAGTTTTTTAGTGGGCTTCCTTTGACGCTTTCTTTCGAAGTTTCCTGCAATGAAACTCTTCACGTTAGATAATCAGGGAGTTTCTCTTCTTCAGCCAGACTACGACTATTAAGCAAACACCAGCCAAAAGTACAAAACAATCAATTTGCTTCACCCTGTCTTTGGGATCATAAGCTCCTTGAGCAGAGATGCCAATTCCCTGTTTCCATACAACTCCCACAAACCCAAACCTCAGCCCGCCATGACCTTCAGGCATACCTCAATATTTAATAGAAAAATCCACCCACAGAAGACAGACTATGAAGTCAATGCCAGCAGGCAGCACATCCTGGCAGTGTAATTCACATGATAATTTCCCAATCGCTTTGATCTGGCATAAGCCAGTCCCACCAAACACAGCCCTGGTACACCCCAGACAAACCAGCTGTAGCCTGCACCATTTCCTACTCCAGCTTTTTGCTGGCACTCGGTACATAACAAGTTGCTAGACTGGGGCTCATCCACACTGATTTTGGCAACAGTATCAACTTAAAACAACCAGGAAATGATGAGTGCCTGCGCCACAGACACAGCCTGCTCCCCATCCTGCCTTGCTCTGTCCCTTCCGTGCCATACACCTGTGCACACACCACTTATGCAAACACCTAACAGCCGGACAACAGGGCATCGTTCCCGAGGCCAACCTCTGCCCACAGCTTGGGCTGTGTGCTTCAGCAGAGGCGAGTTTTCTCAGGAGGGGGAAGAGCTATGCAGCCTCTGCTACCGCACGTTTGCTCCCACTGCTGCACCCTGTTCTTTTCTCCTGCATCTCCAACCTCAGGCTCACACCCCCAGCTTTCCATCCTTTAACCCACTCCAACTTTTCATTTCCACCTGACACCCACAGGCCCCAAAGGCAATCCCTTCTGCCCTCAAGGCACAGGCTAACTGACCTCCCAGTGACCGTACCTCTCTGCCGACTCGGTTCATGTTTTTTGACCACAGGCCCTGTAGAACAGGAACAGTGTTTCCCCCTCGTTAGCACTGAGAGAACATCAGGGCTTTAATCCTGGACATGTCTTTAGAGGCTACCAGAGAACGGATGTCATGTAAAGCAGATCCCGATACGGCCTCTGCTGGAAAGGGGGAAAGCCCGTCTGACGGCACTTGCCCTTGGTACGCTGTGCCTTACCCACAGCTACGGCCCTGGGCTGCTGCTAGTGCAAGTCTGGCACTTTCTAAAGATGCTCCAAACTTTGTAAGAAAAAAAAGCCCGTTTTTCCAGGGGGATTTCCGTGCTACAATTCCTTGAGAAGAACAAAAGGTCACCCCACAAGCCATGGAGATCAGACTTGGCGTATCACCCTCAGCACGGCAATGCTCACCCAAGGGGTTTTAACAGCAGCAGGGGAGCCTCAAGCTACAGGAACGTCACTGTTTGCAAGCACAGGTGGCACGAACTCGGAGAGGGAGCCGTGACTATCTTCATTTGGACAAAGGGGGAGTCTGTGCCCAGACCGAAGGAGGACCATCATACACTACAGACAGCTAGAAGCCTAAGTGTAATCCTCCACCTCACTGGGTCAAGCCAGTGCACCTCCCTCCCCCTTCCCAGCACCAGTGACAGTCACTGAATGAAGCAAGGCAAAACCGAACAGATCCCAGCTGCTAACCTTTTCACTCGGACCAAAGCAAGTTTCTGTTCGACCTGTGACGTGTTCACTGATGGGAGCGGAATCACACAGCCTCCCCCCTTACCCGATTTCAGGAACCTCTCTTCTGCCTCTGGAGAAGCAGAAACTTCAGAAGCATCCGAAGAAGACAGCACCAGCTCTGGAAAATCTGAAGGTCCTTCTAGAAGTTGATCAGCGGGTTCAGTGGAATGGGATGCTAGTTCTGAGAAGGAGCACTCCGGTTCAAGGATGGGAGGGGACTTGGTTGAAGATGGAGTTGAAACCAAAGGACTCGGCCCCCGCTGGATATCTCTGTGAGGACTGCATTGTGCAGGAAGATCTTCAAATTCAGACCTCACCACAGAATTCACCTAGCAGAGAGACACGTAGGTGAAAATATTCATCCTGCACGGCACACCGCCGCAGCCCTCGGCCAGGAGAACACGTCAAAAGCACGCAGGCCAGAGCCCCAGAGTAAAGCCATGAGGAGCACATCAGCCTTCACCCACCTTTTGCAATTGCTCCTGGCCCTTCTTTGATTTTTTCTTGGGTGCAAATAAGTGGTCATATTCTTCTGCATACTCCAGAAGCCGTTTACTTGGCTTTCTAAGGCGTTTCCTCTCTGAATGTACTAAGAAAAAGGAAAGCAGCTTCAAGACTGTGTTTCTGAGACAATCACAAGACAAATTTCTCCTCATGATCTGTAGGTGATAGTTGTTCCTGCCTTGTCTTCCAGAGGCTCCATGTGGGAAGAACCCTGATACTTCTTTGATACAGCCTCATAAATTCTGAGCTTCCTATTACCCACGATCCTGACACAGCAGGTGGGATTTTTAAGGACCTAAAGGACTTCAAGCAGTCAAGAAATCAAAAAAAAGCCCATTAGATCTCTGACTGAGAGGCTCCTGGAAGTTGACCCAACGTTTCCCTAGACAAACTTCATCTCACCTTCTTGCAGTACTTTACTACAACCCAAGTCCACTGGCAACTCAGACTCTTTGTGCTACTTTTGCTGTTAACCCAAACTCCTTCGGTTTTAGTGCAGGGACACGGGAAAACACTGCTTTCCCCGTAACAGTTCAGTCACTAGTTTCACTAGCAACACATAAGCCTAACTCCTTCCCCTCCCCTCCTCCCTGGCATATTTTTGTATATACTACAAGAGCCCTGTATTCCCCATCTGCTACTCAAAGCCCATTTATTGCCTCTACTTCCCAACAATAGATTCCACAATGAGATCAGGGAGCGAACAGCCCCCGCCAGTGACTGCGAGCTCCGCAGGGCTCAGATGTCTTTGTTTGCACAACGCCGCCCCATCGCAAGGGAAACCCGCTAACACCTATTTCCTCGACGCAAACCTGACCTCACCCCCTACGCTGTACCACCCCAGCGTACGGCAAGCTCCCAGAAAAGGAGCCCCGATGCTCTACATCATCTCTGCTCAGCGAGCTGCAAGAGCAAGGTGGTGCAAGCTCCTGTCTTTCGCTTCCCAGAATACCGCTGCACCTTCCACTTTATTAGTTTTCAAAATCATTAAGTAATATCGTGAAAAGGTTTCTCCGAGTCACGCAAAGCTCTGTGGTCTCCTGGAAGCTCAGGAACAAACCGTAAATATTCTCTCTGGTTCTTTCATGTGTAGGAGGTGGCTTTTTCTTTAAAACGGAAACATTTTATAACAAAGCATTCCAGCGCAACACTTCAGAACAGGGATGTTGGACAAGATTGCTACACTTTATTGTGGCTTTGTGGTTAAACAAGCATGAAAGTGTCAAACTTGGCCAAAAGAAAGGAACAACTTTCTCAAACACAGCTATTTTCAGCCCCTGTTAACGCTCTGCACAGGTGTCTGGGTGAACTACCCACTGCAGCACCAGGCTCAGCATCCTCCCTAGGCAGCTATTCAGAGCCCCGAAGCCACGCGGCAGAGCGCAGCACTGTGTCACGAGGGCTGCCTGAACCGCATCTTTTTTTCCCCCTCAAGGTGAACGCCGTGCAAGAATCCCACGTGCAGCCTGATTGGCACTGGCAAATCACATACCCGATGATGAAACCGTATTTATAAAAATGTTGTTAAGTCAAATGCCACCAATCCTCACTTCTGCCTTATTTGCTCGATTTGCATCACAAGGTCTGTAGCCAAAACGTGCCAAATGTTGCCGTCCAGCTACGATGAAGGCTTATCTAGTCTGAGTTAGTGGAAACGCCACAGCTGTGACTGCGATCTGCAGCGATCCGTTACACCGATACGCTGCCTGCTGCGGGCCAGGATTAGCCACGTCTGCCCAAAGCAAACCGAGGAAACTCTCTCTTCTGCAAGGTGCAGTCAGGCTAACTTCCAGCATCATCCTCTCTACTTCCGGTATAATTGGTCTTGCCTGATATAAAAGGCAGGCTGCTTTCCACAGCATCAGACGTTTACTCACTACCTCCAGCACACTGGGGGTGTCACAGCACTCACTCCTGGCAGCTCCTGAGGCCCCGGTGCCTCCCCAAGGCACATTTATACCGATAAGCTCCGGGTGTCCCCCAAGGCTCACGCGCTATTTAGGGCAGGGGAATTAGACTACGCTGCGGTTGCTGATCTGTCTCTGCCTGAAGCAAACCCAGGCCCTCACCGCATCCCTGTGTGCAGTACCAGCACAGCTCTGTGCTCCTCTCCGCCGGTGTCACCTTGCCCAGGAGCCTGCTGCCTGCCCCTGCTGCTTCTCTCAACAAGCTGCCTCTTTGCAGCTCTCCTCTAGCTCTTCGCAGACTCGCACCTTAACCTCACCCAACGACACTGCAGGGATGCTTCGACTGCAAAACCGCCGCGAGAACCCGGCCGCATCGCAGGGCGAACGAGGAACTCTGTCCGCCCGGCAGCTGCGACGCTGCTGCGGCAGAGCCTCGGCAGCCCCAGAGCCACCTGCATCCTCTCGCCCGCTCTCTCAGACTTAAGGCCTCGAAAACACTCAGCTGCAGCCAGAGGAGTCAGTGATTACGCTTGTTATTTCAGAGCAGGACTTCCACTCTGTGCGTTACACCCTACAGGCTTGTTTTCTGTGCCTGCTGTGACTTGCCTTGGGCAGGTCCTAGGACCACTAAGCCAGGGGCTGCCTTTTCCACACTGAAACAGGGAGGCAGGAACCTCCAGCAACCGTTAACGGCGAAACACGCGCACCGAACTGTGCGCTGAGGGGACACGTAAGTGATCACGCGCACACGGGGTTCAACATTCTGTCAAGTTATACGAGTTCATGATTATCTACTAATTTATGGCATCACAAATGGATGAGAACAATGTAGTTTGGTGGAATCTATGTAAAAATTTCCCTTTATTGTTTTCACTAGGTTTGCTTCCTCAGATTCTGAGCAGAAACCAGAGGATGGCATATGTTCAACATGCCTCTGCTGGACCTACACCCTCCACACACAGCTCTTTTTATGGTTTTAACCAAATTTCCCCATCTCCAAGGCAGGGCTGTCTAACCTTGCGGTCCTCAGACGCTGCCTCCTTCACGGGTCATTTCCCTTCCAGTGATGCTGCCTTACTCCTGCCTGCCATCTTCCAGACCCACCTCCAGCCCGGCCTCCCTGGCAGCTTCCCCCCTCTCCTGTCCTCCCCTTCGCCCCTCAGGCAGCCACACCGGAGCTGTAAATCAGGAAATCTGTGGGGTTCCCCAACTCCTTATTAGCAACTAATAAAATTCCACACTAAAACACCAAAAAAACCCCACCCAACTCATGATCTTGATGAAATCCTACAGAACAAACCAAGGACAGACCATGTGAAACAGCGCTAGGAACCAAAAAAAAAACGAAGAGCAGCCATTGAGGCCTGGTTTCCCACAGCTTCCTAGCGCTGATCCGTCTCGCTCACACCAAGCGCGCAGCTCTCAGCAACACATTACAGAGGTTTACTTTTAAAAAACTTAATCCCAAGCTCGGAAGGATGCTTATTTTACCTTTCATTGCAGGGGAAAACCAATGATTTGCAATGTATTTAAACTTTCTGACCAAAAAGCGAAGCAAAATCCCATAATCGCTCTGCCTTCTTTGTTCTCCAGGCTTACAGAGAACCCAAACCCGAGGTATCACGCTTTCTCCGGCTCAGAGGTAGACACCTGTGTTGTCGAACAGCCCCAAGTTCCGTAACCTTATGCTTTAAATGACAAAGTATAAAATGTATACAAATACACACTCTGGCGCAAGTCCAGCTCCCTTACCTTGTGCAGAGAATTCAGACTGGGGAGCAAAGTTGCCAAGCTCTGTTTCTGAGTCCATCACACTGTTGTTTGGCTTACCACATACATTCAAACGTTTCTCAACTAAGTCTACACGATTCTCACAGTCCTGACCTGTCAGGTCTCCCTCAAGCACCTTTGAGTGAGGGGAATGCCTACGTCCCAAGCACTCGTTTCCCTTCAGTGAAAAGCCACGAGAATTCAGGCCAAAGGCACTCTCCAAGTCTCCTCGTTCCCTAGATCTACTGGTGTGCTTATTAGATCTAGCACCGCTTTGGTTAAAACGCTGCCACCGCTTTTTGGGTGCTACGTGATTTATCTCATTAGACTCATCACCAAGAGAGCTCTCACTATTTGCCTCGGAATCCAAGTCTGGACTCTCCCCATTTTCAGCAGAAGGGCAGCTCTCAATATTTCTACCAGCTTCAGGTCTCCTTCCAACACGATCTAAATTGTCATCAGATAAACAGGCAGAGTCTTCATCAGTTGAATGTTCTGTTAAATCAACAGACTCTTTCCTCTCAGTATCTTCTGCTTCATTACCTAGAGGACTGGTAACCGAACCGTGAACACGGAATGCACGTTCTCCTGAATCTCTGGATAACCGACTTAACAACTTACTTGGCCCTCCTGGTTTTAAGTCCTTTCTGTTTGAAACTGTTTTATCTCCAAGCTTTGATGACTGCTTAGATTTTGAACAGTTGCGTTTGGGCACGCAATTTGTGCCCTTTGTCCCAGAAACAGCAGTACTCGCGGGCTCCCTTTTACTAGTACCAATCCCCGTCAACTTGGTTGGAGGATTGCGTGAGAATGAGGAGTTGCTTAGAGCGGAGTTTGGATTTACTGTTTCCTGGACACAATCTCCATTTTTTTCTATTTTATATGGGGGACCTACAATAGACAAGGACTTCAGACCGCTTGCGGCATTGCTTCCAGAACCATCCGCTGTGCTGGTATTTCGGAATGGGACTATGTTTTGACCAGTCATCAGTTGCTGCTCTTTTGTCTTACTGTCATGCATATCCTTCAACATCATTAACAAGGTGCTGAATTTGTAATCTGGCTCAATGGGCAAACGGCTGTGACCAGAGGCAGAAGAGAAAAGTAAAGGTACTGTGGCCTTTGGAGCGCCAGAGTCACCAGCATCTTCGTTCATGGACCGGTAAGACAGCTCCTTCAGCTCCGACAGGACGTGTTTCACCACAGCCGTTTCTATCTCAGCCGAATCCCTGGGTTTCTCATGCACGTTGTTTAACAGTTTCTGACCGTCAGCTTTTCCGCTTCTCTGAAGAGAATCTCTCTGAAGGCCAGAGAAACCTTTGGTATCCGAAGAGCAGTGATTCACACCACCCTCCTCTTCTGCAAGAGGAGGCTCCAACCCAGCAACTTTTTCTTTATGTTTGCATTTTATACTCCTGATTCGGGGCAATTTCATGCTTTTCGGTTTTAAGATTGCTTGATTTGCAACAGCAGGCCAGGAGCCGTCCTTGGAAACACTTTGGGGAGTAGTGTGCTTGTTTGCTAGGGAAAGATTGTCACTTCTCACATCTGAAGAGCGCTCCAGAGCCGTCAATGACATCTCAGCATCAGAGAAGCCTACTTCAAGCTCCCCATCTGCAAATTCAGCGTCTAGTCTGCTGGTTACTGAGCCTCCCAGAGGTTTGCGATCTCTGTACAACTTCTTCCTGGCCCTTCTGTTGCTCTTCTGAGAAAGATACATGGAAAGCTTAATATTTCCGCTTGACGTCATAGGGAACTCCTTTTCCACTTTATCTGAAGAGTCACTAACTTCAAGAGCACTAGAGGCTCTCTCTGAACTTTGGTCCACGGCATCGACATCACTGTTTCCACCATCTGAGAGGGAAGAGGACGAATCCGATTCAGTTTGCTTTTTCTCAATACCACCATCGGACGCAGAATAGTGTATTTGTAATTTGGAACTGCACAGAATGCCCAGGGAGCTCTTCTCTCGCTCCAAAGATGCGCTGGAAAACAAATCCCCTTGGAGGGTGTTCTTCAGAGCATCGCTTTTACGATTCTCATAGTCCGGTTTCAAAGGTATCTTTTCAAAACGCCGTTCTCCGAAGGAAGAAAGCAAATGGTTTTCCCTGGCGCTAGTGGATGCTGTTAGGCTGCTGGCTATCCGGCGGAGCTCGTGAGACGCGTGTTTTTCCGGTAGGTCCCCGACAATCATGTTTCTAACTATGCTCTCTGGCGTTTTTTCTTTGATTTCTCCCCTAGATGCTTCCCCTCTCGCGCCACTCTTTTTTACTCTAGTCCTTTTTCTGCTGTCAGAGCTCTTTTTCACACGTGGTTTAATGTGCAATTTTCCTTTTTCAGTGGCTGGGTGTCTGGAGTCAAACGCCAAGGATTTAAAACAGCCATTTAGCTGCCTGTCCCTTTCTGCTCCAGGGCCATTGGCATAGTATTCTGACTGCACTTCCTTCTCGCTGTCCAGCTCGCTGGAGTTCTGGCTGCACTTTGGATCCTCTGGCCCCCCGAGAAGAATGTCTTCTGCCTGTCCAACACTGACTTCCCATTTAGCCATAAATCTCTGAGGAACCTTGAAGTTGGAGAAGACAAAAAAAAAAAAAAAATTGGATGGGGTAAGCAACAAGATAAAAGCGAGATAGAGACAGACAAGGCACCAGAGTGACAGTCCTGTACTTCACATCTTTAAGACACATGGATTCCCAGAGACTGTGCCTAGCAGACACAGAAAATACCTCACCTGGTTAAGCACGCTGCACTCCTGCTGAGCCTAATAAAAATCCCTGTGCATTCCCAAAACAACAAAGAAGGTTCCTGAAAGCATAGGTCTCCCAGGAACCAGATGTCCTGGCATCCCAGCACACCCTGAACACAACAGCCTGTAAAAGGGAATGCATATGGTATGGCCCCTGGCACAGAAACGCAGAGCAGCAGCCAACAAGCCTCTCAAGGAAATGCAGCATCATTTTCCTTAACATATCTGTGCAGAGATGTTTGCTTTGCTCATTCTTGATTCTTCCTGCATCCCTCAGACTTGGAGCACAACTCAATCCTCCCTCTCCATCAACTCACCTTGCTCCAAACATGAGATCCAGGCACACATTTAGAACGTACTCTACCAAATTCAAGACGTCTGTTACCTGGAAGTCTTCCAGCTTTAACTCTGTCCCTCTAGTATAAAACAAAGAGCACTCTGCATACTGGACAGGAACCTCTGCTAACACCTAAACCTGCAAGAGACTTGTTTCTTATCCACATATGTAGTTCTTGGCTGCACAACAGCAAATCAAAGGCTTCAAAACTGCTCCTGAAACTGAAACCAATTCTAAAGCAGGAAAAACAACTCATATTTCTGACACTTTCTTCTCTTTTGTTTAAAAAAAAACCCAAACACAAAATCTCATTTCAGCAGATTAAAAAGGTTGTACAGAGCCTGACAGCAAACCAGACAAATACACTCAGCTTTGTACCAGCCCTTGGCTTCCAGGGATGCAAACCCGGACATTTATGTGAGCAACAAACATTTGATTCCCTCTAGTACAGTCACACTGGCACTGCCATTTACACATAGGAAGGGATTCTGGCCATAGAGCATTTGTAGGACTAGAAACATTACTTGGGAGCACATAACTAGTTATTAGGGGCTGGGAACACGAGGAGAAAAGTCTTTAGAGAAGATACTGAACAGGCCCTTGGAAAAGGAAAAGCAAAAGAAAGCATTACACCCAGGGACTCACATCTGCAAGAGCACATTTAAGCTGATGGGTTTGCACTAACATGTGTTAAGTGCTTAACTGTTAATAAACCTCTTGGATAAAAAGAAAAAGTAGACGCCATCGCCCAGTACAATTATCTGCTCTCTCAGCAACGCAGGAGCCTCTGTACTTCTTCACTTCAGCGATTCTAAAAAGTTCATTTCTTGTCACCTTCCTAAAGACACAGACCAGGCCCCTGTGTCACATTACACTATACTGGCTACAGCTGCTCCGGGCTGTTATGTTTGGAAACGGAGATGATGCAACGAGCCACAAAACTCATTCCCACAGGCTCACTGACAAAGCGTTTTCCAAGGCAAACCCTAAGTTCTAACAGGTTTCTACAAAGAGAATTACTGAAGCAGGGTTAAAACCCCCACTCCTTTATTTCAGTGACGTAGTGAAGCGTGCAACCCCACACCTCTGCTTCACATCAGCCAAGGAGGCTGCCAGAGCGCAGAGGGAGTGGTTTAGAAGCACGCCGTACTAGACATCAGGAGAGGGCTGAGCAGATCGCACGCCGGCAGGGACCCGACTCCTCTGCCTCTCAGAGCCGTCCAGGGCAATAAAAGCAGCAGGCCCCCACCCCAACATAAAAGAGAGCCTAGAAACTCCTGGCAGCTCGTTGTAAGGATGCAAAGAATCGCTTCCCCGACCGCGCTGCCGCAGTCGCCGCCACAGAAGAAAGCGATCGAAGTGCAATTCCAGGCATGAAGGAATACTCTGTACTGCGCAGATCCGAAGAATCAAAAACACAGTAAAGAAAACACATCTTTAACCTTATGTTTGTAGCCTTTTTCCTTTTGCTTTCCTCTTCTCCGAAGAACGGGGAGCTCTTCAAACTGATGCCTTCCTTCAAAGAGGACGATAGCTTTCCCGGCAACCCAGGTTTTCTCTGACGGTTCTCCTAAGGCGTCCACATAGTACTCCCGGTACGGTCTCCGATTGGAAACTATTTTGAGAAATGTGACAGAATTAAGCCCTTGCATATAACAGAATAAAGACACAAAAAGAATCACAGAAAGCAGTAATTTGGCAGTTAATTTTCAACTACTTTTTCCTTACTAACGTACCCACGCGAACGCCAAGGGCTGGGCATTTCTCCTCAGAACTAAGGGAGACCCCTTTGATCTGCTATGTGCTCTATTGCTACTCTCTGCTTCCAAGCTGTGGGGGGTGTTTTTTTCCCCCCTCACAAACAACTGGTTAACAGGTCTAAAAGATGGGGCATCTCCCTAGAGCAAAGGCTATGGTTTGGCTGCAAAAAAAATCCATCCAAGTGTTTTTTCCCTTGAGACACGTGACATACTAGGCAGGACATTTCTGTTTTGCTGCTCCCTGTTTAATGATTAAACAGCTCAGTCCGCTGGACCACTGGGAAAAGGCAACAGTGTGCCGGCAACACCCAGAAATGACAACCTTCTGGAGAGGATTTACTGATACCGCCTGAACCTCCCCCACCACGATGCATCCCATCTTGTTGAACGCTTTGTTACCAAGCAAGCTCTTACTGAGGACATAGAACATGAACAGCGGTATTCCAGGAAGCACACACTCTACAAGGACTAGGTGCAACGTGACAAAATGTTAGTAGCAATGAGTGTCTCCATACTTCGGGCACAAAGGTGCAGAGCGAGAAGAAAACTCAATCACAAGGGCACAAACAAAGGTTTTTTGAAGGTGCTTTCTGTTTGAGAATGCTGAACAGACAGGGTACAATTACCAACTGAGCCAGTGCTGGGTGTGCTGGTGAAAAAGGACAGGTTACAAGCATTAGAACAGAGTAAACAAGGCTTGAACACGGGATATAAACTTCCCCCTGCGTTGCGTTGCAAAGCGTGCTTCACGTTCTCCTGGGAACACCTTCACTCTCCGAACACGCAGCCCATTCGGTTCGCGCTGCCTTTTCCAGGAGCACCAGCACAGCGCGGCAGCCTGGCCTTTAGCGATTCTGACCGAGACCACGGACAGGATGACAAACAATGACCAGGGCAGCAACAAAACAAGGGCAAAGATGATAGGCTTCATCCGTCCCACTCACAGTACTGGGACTCAAGCCACTGAGCCTCAATCTTCCAGCTCCCAAAACGTTTGAGTCAAGAGCTTGCTGAGAAAAGGCAAACCGCTCTGAACAAAACACCATGCCTCAAACCCAAGACAAGAGGTTTTGCACAAGTGATGAGTTTGAAAGGACCTGCCTTGTTTTGAAGGGCTCGTTCCCTTGGCAACAGGAGAGCCAAGGCAGGAGGACTGTGCTTCCTACAGCGCGCACAGAGCCCCGGCAGCTCCCCCTGCCCAAAAGCGCCGGAGTGTGGATCCACCCGGCTCTGCCACCTCAGCAGCAGGGAGGGAATATGAGCAGCTTACATACAGCCACAACTGGAAAACGCAATTTTCCCCACAGCTCTATTTATTTGAACACAGAAAAAACATGATGGGAGAGACTATCATGTAGCTGGAGATTAGACCTTGCTGGAACTTGTTAATAGCATGTTTCCTCCCTTCAGAATTCCTTCATTAGAAATCCTCATACACAGGCTGAGAGGAGATTACTGGACAGCTATATACGTTAAATCCTGTCCAGAACTTCATGCGGAGGGATGCGGGGGAAGAATATATATCTGGCATATCTTCCAGCAACATCCTCAACAGGAATTTGAGAGCTCAAAAGGGACTATTTAAACCTGCACATTCTGTATTATCCAGAATCAGGATGAACGTTTCCCAAAGGATGAAGGGGAAGGTGAAGAAACAGCAAGTGAGACGACTACAGCAACCAGACTGGGGGATGAGGTGAGCACAGTGCAGGAAAAGCTACTTCATGTCTCTAGAGAAATAGCAGAGGGCTCTGAGCTGATGGCCACTAGAAAAAAACGTCTGTTCGCTCTCATCACGTCGTTCAACGGCTGGTGAGGGCCAAAAAAGCTGAAGAGAAATACACTGGTGAGTGGCAACCTCACCAGTCTGCAGAGCTGCCAGTGGCAGACGTCACCGGGATAAGGGGATTCCAGTTGCCCACAGAACAATAAGAAACACAAGGGGAAAACATGAACAAAACCCAAGCCCTTCCATTTGTGGCAGTCTCCCCATGGCAGCTAGTATGATCCTAAAAGCACTGCGGAGCGCCTTCAAATGAGCTGCAATTTCCAAACAATCACCTCCCCTCTGTTCTCTCCATCGCTCACCTACACTTCTCTGCCTTGAGGCTGTGATACTCTCCTCCCTGTCTCTCTCCTATGTTCACACACAGCTCTGTCTTCTTTCCCCCGTCTCTTCCCCTCCCATTCAGCCGGCTTTTAGTCTCTGACACACTATGCCCTAAACTTTCACATGTGTGGCTCCACCTCCACATATTTCTGATATTTCCCCATAAACAGCTCCCTGCTTCCTTGTGCCAAACAAGGCTCAAAAAATCTCACTTCCTCTCACGCATTCCCATCACACCTCCAGGCATCCAGCAGCTACTCCGTGCTATCCCACACCCTGCTGCCCAGCCACTCCAGACTCCCATTCTCCAGGCCTGGCTGTGTCCTCACGCACCCCAGGCTACCCAGCTCTACCTGCCCACCCGACCCACCTTTCTCTCTGCTCTGTCTTTGAATCCCTTTTCCGAGAGGCTGTTCTTCCTTCTGCACTGCCCTGAGCTCAGCCCTGCTACTCATCCTTCCTACACCCTAGGAAGAAAAGCCTACACATGCAACAGTGTTCTGTGCCACTTCCATCTGCCTCAGCCCCACTTTCTCCTGTCACCTCCCTGACCTACATCTGCTTTATAGATCCAGGTCTTCCACAACAGTCTGTTTCTTCACACCCTTCAAGGGCCAGAAATGTGGTTTGTTTGGTTTTGTTTGTTTTTAATTAATTAACAGCCGCAGTACCCTGCCATGTACAACACCTCCCCTTCGTGGTCTGAGTAGATACAGTACCTTTCATTTTTGAGTGACAGTCCAGCACTGGGTCATGACAAATTGTGCATGGCCACCATGGGCGTCTGTTGAACTTGGCCCAAACAAGATCCCCAACTTCATACTTCACTGGAGTAGGTTTCTTCTTGGCTCGGATCTTTGGGGAAAAACCAGAACACGAGAAATCACTAAAGCTCCAGATGCTTTTGAAGATGTTTTCCTCCCCCCTGTGTGCAGATTACATCTGGCCACCAGAGACATTTACATTAAAAAGCAAGTCTTGATTAGTGGCTCCTACACCTTCAAAGAACACAACTGGTCTCCCCATCCTTCTGAAAGAACAGAACAATAAACCAAGGTTTGAGGGGGTTTTTTGTTATTTAGCAAGGAAGTGACCTCTAGTAAGCGACTGCACTCACACATTTGAACAGGTAAGGGTCTGAACCACTAGTAGCCCCCATTACTCCACTAACACCCATTTGTTCATTTTGAAGGTTGCAGAGCAGAAAAATAGTAGTAGAAAAAGAGAAAATCATACATTCCTGCCTGGAAAGTGATGAGGACAGCAAATTAGGTATTTTATCAATTGAAAAAAATAAAGAAGTTGGTGTACAAGCCAATGACTGCCCTGCTTCTCAGATGTGTTCAGAGAAAAGCTTCACCATCAAGTATTTGAGGCCAAAGGCAGGTACAATCAGAAAAAACCTTACACCTTGGGTTTTAGTTTGTATCAGCAGAACTGCCATTGTTCTGCCCCAAAACTACAGAGCAGGAGAGCGGGAGCACAGAGGCAGTCATCTCCCCTCCAAGAGACGCACACAGAGGGACTTTGCCACTCTGTGGAAACAGCCCCCCGAACCCACCCTGCTCCCCAGGGCTGCGCTGTGTCACGGGAACATCAAAATCCTCCAACATGCGAGAATCTCGCGCTGCGTAAGGCCACTTCTGGCTCGCTGTCGGAGAGCGGATCCCTGGTGTCTGCTAAGTACGGGCGCTCGCTGGCTGGGTAGCGTGCTACGAGCAGGACCTCTGCCAAGAGGAGGATTCAGGAGCTTCCCAGCGTCAGGACTGAGCCGAGACGGACACAGGACTCCCCGCGCCCAGCTGTGGGGTGTCCTGCCTGTTGACCAGCACCAGACAACGACTCAGGCGAGCATTTTAAGATCTTTAAGAAGTGCTGGAGGTATTATTCTTGCCAACGACCATCAGCAGGATGCTCATTAAAGCTGTCACAGCACAAACACGCACCTTCTCACCTCACTTGGTCCTGCTCGCCACCCTTCCCCAGGCATGTCTCTTGCCATTTGCAGTTCAACATCCTAGCGGCTAAAACGAAACAGACCTCTCCAACAACAGGTACGTTCCGCTCCACGTTGAGTTTTATGGGGTTTCTTCAGGCAGTTAAAGAAAATCCAAAAGGACAAACTCCTCTGTTACATGAAGAAAAGCCGGTAATGCCATTGCGGGCTACATTGCTGCAGTTCTCCTCACCCAGTCATCAAAAGGCATGCCGTAACTTATCACTGAGCGAGAGCGCAGGAACGTTCAGGAACGGAGAATGGGCAAGGGCCTGCAGACCCTCACTCTGCCGCTGCCCTGCTGCGGGCTCCATGCCTCCACCACAGCACAGGCACGGCTTTGCTGGGACAAAAACACACATCCGTGAGCATGGGAACCAGCGGTGCCGCCTTTGCTGAGGCTTTTAAACGTGGATACACTTTCAGGTCCTAAACCTTTTTTTTTTTGTCGTTTCCAGCTTATGTTCCTTTTGTAAAGGTGACACTTGGCTCAAAAAAATATATTTCACACATTTTTCAACCCTAAGCTTTGTAGGTCACCGGCACGTCCCAACCAACCCGTTATCCCACACGCAGCGCACGGGACACACGCAGCGCCTGTGCACCCTACTGAGATCCCACTGCGGTCACCGGCACGTCCCAACCAACCCGTTATCCCACATGCAGCGCACGGGACACGCAGCGCCTGTGCACCCTACTGATGGTCTAACCTGAGCGCAGTCTGGACAGAGCAGTCCAGCTCTGTTGGAGATTTGCCAAAGCCATTCCCACTGATCCACATAAGGGACACTCACAGCCCCTGCCTAGAGGCAAGTCTGCATTTACTTCCACCCTGTCACCCTCTAGCACCCCACAGGGACACCTGATCAAATCCTGGCTTATAAGAAACTACGCAGACAATGCAGAAGGTAACTCTCTTTCTGACCAGCCTTTTTCATCCCTCCCCAGTTTGCTCCCGCCCTTTCCAGCACCAGGATCAGGCGTTGGCCTCCTCCTCACCCACCACGAAGCCCCAGCGGTGGGTGGAAGGGGCAGATCAGGAAGCACCACATCCTGGTGCCCTGAGGAAAAGCCCTGGGATGGACACACTGCAGCAGCTCACTCCCTTGCACTATTTTCTCTCTCTCAAAACCCCCAGAGATGCCTTCACATTTCCACAGGGGAAAAAAAAAATCCGCTAGGGAGGTTTGAAGTTTGGAACATTAATAAGAACCCGCAGAGGAGTGAAAGCGGCAGTTATCAGTCCCTGCACACTAAGCTGCTTCCTTAAAACTCTGCTGCACGTACTTCTCAGGTCAGAACAACTCATCGCACTCCGATTACAATTAAGATTTACTATGTAGAGATCAAACTGCTAATACATCCCGATGGCCAAAAATGCGGCCCTGTAGTAACGGTGGTGTTTCTGTGAGCTAGGGAAAGACGAAGGTTTTTTAAAGACAACGAACTTCACGCGTAGCCCCCCCAGGTCTGAGCACTGCTTGCCTACAGAGCACGGGAACGCTGGAGTGTGAGTAACAAAGCCCGCGAGCCACTGCCGGTCCCACGCTCTAACTCCAGGGGAGGTACCCTGCCAAAACTCAAAGCAGAGGAGACTGGGCTAGCGAGGACGGGCAGGACAGCACCCGGCTCGTGTGAGCAACACCAGGGTTTTGTACGGTTAGATGTTCTCCGTGCCGTCTGCTCCGTTATCACCTGTTTGGCGGGACAAGCTAAACCCTCACCTAGACAATACACAGTATTTCAGTTCACTGTGTGCTGTCTTTGGAAAGAACAAAAATGGAGTTGTGGATGTTTTTAATCAAACCCGCTCCAGCAATGCGAGAGCCCAAACGGCCACTGATCACTGAGGAAGGCTCTCGCAGAGAAGACAACTACGAAACCAGTATCTCCGCCCGCCTGAAATTCTCACCCTAGGGTAAACAGGAAACATACAGGATCATTTAGGTTGGGAAAAAGCTTTAAGATCAATCGAGTAAAGAAAGCTTACATTTCTAAGTGGTGTTATTATTGTACACACACTGTCAGTCCTCAACTGTCTCGTCAATCTTCTTCCCTTTAAAATAACCACATCATGAAAAAGTGACAAAAATGACGCTTACCCAGTAACCACTCTTGGCTACATCACTTGAAGCTGCTGCTCAATCCATTCATCTTTCTGGAGGAAGTGGCACAAAGCACGAATCCCCCAAGACACACATATGCTGACAGCCACGGGGCGCACCTCTCCTGCAGCACCCAGCATCTCTGTCACCTCCAGCGCAGCGTGGCTGGGGATGTGACCATCTCAGCAGAGCCACAGTAACACCAAACTGCACACAACGGGGCTAACACATATATAGTTACAGGCCAAGATATTCAGTATCATGTACCCGAAGAGCCTAGCTGTCCAGGGTCTGAGCACTGAGCTGCAGCCATCGTAGCCCTGCACACTTTAATTCAGACCTGCTTTGGAAAACCATCGCGGAAATGCTTGGCCAAAACAGCTGCGTTACAGTTTATTCCCGACTCAATTATAAACATGACATTCTTCAGTGGAGAAAGGGACAGAACATGCTTCTGGAGAAAGGCTGGAGCAGAAGGATGGAGAAAAGAAAAAAGCACGCCACTGACCCCCAAGAGTAATGGAGGAAGATCCCGCCAAGCAGGAAGTGGACAGAATCAAAGCCAAGAAAGAAAATAAAAAGAGGCAGCACATCCCAAGGATGATTAAACAATGCAGTGTAAACAGTGATGCTAACAGCCGTTTCCGCTGAGCACGTGGGCAGAAGGCAGCAGACTCCTGCCCAGGCCCTGCAGCAGCAGCACGCCTGGCAAATCTCCTGAGCACATCTCGCCGCGTTAGGAGGTGCCAGGTAAGTCGCAGCCGCACACCAGCCGGCGCATACCCCAGTGCCAGGGGCAGCAGGCAGCAACAGCTCTGCTCCACAAGCTCCCTGCGCTACCTTCAAACCTTTCTCCTTCCTGGGGCAGCAACTCCCGTGCTTCTCCCCGCAGCGTACCCACACCCAGGATTACAAACAAGCCATTCCCAACACCTTATTAGTTAGGACTGGAAGCCTGGTGAGGGTCGCTCCACTGCCTACCCCCCCACCACCGTTTTTTTCCTTGAAAGTTCTAGGATCGTTAGTTTTTTTTCCGCCCAAACACGCTGAGATGACAAGGAGTTCACCCAATTCCTACAAGTCACCAAGATGCGGCTGAACTGGCTGAAGACCAACAGCTCTTCACACCAGCAAAACAATCCAACAAAGCAAACCTGAGGGAGAGACGCTGGAAGGCACCTGCGTTAGCCCAGGCCAAACAGTCTGCTCCAAGCAGCATCCACCAACACAACCAACCACGTGGCTGGCGTCACCGGCGTGCCATGCCTAGGACACGACACTCCCAACTCCTGCCGTTGCACCGTCACACAACAGGTTATTCCCCCTGTGCCCTCAAAGAGGAGGGGGAACAACCTGGGCATTGCTAAAGCTATCCCAAAAGTTTTCACGGGACGGTGCTTCCCTCCAGCTAAAGTTCAACCTCATCGACTTAACTTACACCTTAAGGTAAAGCAGAGCAGCTGCAAGCTCAGCCCTCGGAGCTCAGGCTTATCCTTCTCTCCCAAGTCCACACAGTTCCTATCAGGGAGGGGGCCAGATCCTTTCACTCCAGTCATCGAAGTGAAGCTGCAACTCTGGTACAGAAACTGGCAGTCAGAGAGAGTACAAGTCTTACCACTGTCCTGCCCTTAAGGGTGGGAGGGTGGAAAGAAGCCTAAGTGATCCACTCGGCATTATTTCCCCCAGCTCCAACACTCACACACTGAGAAATGAATGAATATGGAGAAAGAAGACAGGAATTGGGAAATAATCTTGGCTCGTGAATATGTTGCATGAAAAGATAAAAAAGGAGATGAGATTAAGAACAACACTGAAGTCAAAAATGGAAATTAATAACCCCTTCTGATGAAAGCAAAAAAATTAATTCTCATTAGCAAATATTCTTGTTTTAAAGGAGCTTTTCTGAAATCAAACCCAAATCGGTAAAAAAAGAATCCCACACAAAACAGAAAAGTCAATTATATCTACTGCACAGCTTAAGTATTTGAAGCCAAGGCAAAAGAGGTCAGTTTCCTGGGCATAAAGTAGCGTTACAAACCGTACAAGCTTTAAGCCTTGACGGAGAGCGGCTGCGATGCTGAACCTGCGCTCGCGCAGGCAGAGCAGCACCCCTCGGCGCTTACCGCAGTGAATCCCTGCACGGGGCGAGGGGCAAAGCCCAACCGGAGCAAGCACGTAAAATCCAACACCCAAACCACAACGCCTGCAGGGGCTATCCACCGAAACCATCTCCTCCTTCACCAGAACAACCCTCGCCTTGGCACTTGAGTCAAGCTTCAAGTGAAGCAGGGGAGTCGGAGCAGCGTGCTGGAAAGCCACCGGCAGCCTGTGCTGCTGGGGACCAGGGGACAGGATCTTGGTGTCCCCCCCCCATCGTTCCAGTCTTCCTTTGGCCTCAGCACCGCAGTGAAAAGCAAACAGGTGTCTGACCTGTATTCTTGTCTGAAAAAGTATACTGCCTCTTATCTGGGGCCATTATCACACAGAAGTGTTAAATACTCACTAATTAAATATTCACTAACAAAAAATACAGCCGATATTATGATACAAGCCAAAGTTATCTCCACGCCTGCGGATATCTGTTGTCTTTGGCTTGTTTTTAGTACCCCTTTCCAGGCTGTGCCGGCCTCCAAACGCAAAGGGCGCTACGTGCGTGCGAACCACCTCGGCAGGACCAAATCAAGAGGGCTGACTGCACCACGCTGGGCAATCCGTACATCCTGGGAGCATCTCCATCGAGTTCAGGAGTCAGAAACATACTGATGTGAGAACACCGAGCCTCAGACACCGAAATAACGGGCTGACAGCATCCCTGTTTCACTCGCTAGCAGGCAAGCTTCCATTTGGAGACAGGTTTCCTTATGGATTGGATAGAACAGCAATGCAATAGAAAGCTTTGGCACTTCAGCATCCTAACAGCCAGAAACGCACCTGACAGCAACACCTGAGGAGGGAGCAGAGAGAGCGGCTACGATCTCACCCCGTCTCCCAGTGGAGAGAAATCCAGATGCAAACATACAGAGGATTTCAAACCAATGCCAGCGGCCTGAAACGGAGGAAAACACACTCCCACGCTTGCTTATCTGCATACATTTTAAATGATAAACCAAGTTCTCCTTAAATCTGCCTCTTGTACTCAGCACTAATTGTTCCAAGCAAGAGAGGAACCACAGGCCTTACCAGAACTTTGCTAAGTCTCACAAAGACCAAATATCAACAATATCTTCTTATGTCAGAGAACCAGCAAAAACACCCAAACTGAAACCAGATCATCAGATCTGCCCCCTTTTCAGCCTTATTTTCGTTCGCCTTTGCATCATCACACTAACAGCTCACAAGCAAGACATCTGATAAATGCAACGTTCCCTTTCAGAAATGAAGCTTCTAAATCCACGAAACGAGCCAGATTCAAACCATGCAAAATGAAATTTGGCTGTTGTAATTCATCTACATACGCTGCATTTCTTACAGCTTAAGCGCTAGCGAACACCAACAGGCAGCACAAACAGTCAATACCCTATGGGGACCTTAACGGCGAAACACTGGGGGTTAGCTCTTTGTTTTAAATTCCACGGGCTTCTTTAAAAGCAACAAACATTTAGCTGGGGTTTGCAAATTTAATCTTCAGCAGAAATTAGGATTCACCCACAGGAGGGGGTACGACCCCACTCTGTTAGGCCAAATGCAAAGATGCCGCTTACACAAGACTCCGAAGGTGTTATTCAGCGTGCAAATCCCCTGGTCCAACTGAACCATTCCTCCAAAACAACAAAAATTACAGTGTTCTGTTAACATACAAGTTGTAATTTGCATTGGAAATTTCAACTGCTTTTGCTGAATCCCTCCTAAAAGCCAAGTCAGAATTTCTCAGCACTAGCAGTGCAATAAGCTTATCTCATGCTTATTTGATACCCACCCTTAGAGCCATGGCCTGAGGAAGGTTCACGCTCCCATCATCAGCTCCTGCAAACTTACGCTTCAGAGAGGCTCCCTAAGCTTTATGTCGCGAACCCAGCTTCCTCAACACGCCCGCGAGCGCGCTGCGAGAGGGCAGGCAACTCGAGTCAAGAGGAATCTGACTTGTTCCGCTGGTGCTACGTAGAAATCTGCGGGCAGTCGCCACATGAGCCAGGAACAGTAAGAAAACTGAACAGGTGCTTGAGAAAACCAAACGGCAAAGTAACATCAGGGCAAGCGGAGGAACTATTAAAAGGCAGATAACCACCCTGGCTCCTTGCCCTTCCCGCGTTAGGCGACAGGCAGGTTTCTATCTTTCCACCAGCAGTGGGAGGGAAAGTCATGGATGCGCTCCTCCAAAACAAGGACATGGAAGCCTCAAGCAGAGCTCAGGGCGAGAGCCTCCACAGATACCCAGCGCCAGAGGAGCCACAGCAGCTGGAGATTCCCGGGGTGCTGAGGTATCTGTGCAAGGCATTCTTCATTCACTTTTTCCCACAGATTACCAAACCAAGAGGCGCCCCATCCTTTGGCTACCGTGCAACGCTGTCGGACTGCTCTGACCAGCTCGATGCTTCCAGGTTCTCACGCACAAAAGTCAAATTCCCCATGTCTAAAAGTGACAAATGAGTGCCCGGCACATCAGTTCCGATGAGAGTCTGAAAGGTAATGCAAGTCACGCCGTTATTTTATTACCTATAACACTGTTCTGGCCTTTTTCTGAAGACCACAGCATGAATGTGGCATCTCCAGCCGCATCTGCAGCTCTCCGACACCGTAGGTAACCCACAGAACAAGTTCCCTATCAAAGACTCACACAGACAAAGCTCTGCTTGGCAACCCTACCCCTGCTCCCTACCCGTCCATCTCCACCCACCCGCACCCCACGAGCGTGGAGAGGGACACGGGGAAGCCTCCAGGACTGGAGACGTGCTGCCCTTTGCCTGTGGCTCAGCCACCGCACCACTGCCTTCTCCTACGCCACGCACACACCGAGCAGCGCCCCTTCCACCCGCAGAGCTGCTGCTTCGCACAGAGCCACGGGGAGGCTGCAGGCAGACACCGCCCGGCGAGCCATTCGTTTGTGGATCGTGCCGCTTTGTCACCGACGAGGCCACAACCAGTCCGGGCAATGAGCTGAGCGGGTCAGCTTGGTACAAGGCTGCTGCTCAAGAGACAGCAGTGATGTGCCCAGCCAGGCCCAGCCCGCCCTCAAGTGCTGGGAAAGAGAGGTGATACACAAGGGCTTTTCTCCCCATTTCTTTTTGCCTTTCTTCCAAAGACCCGGGTGAGATAAACCTCGATGCGATCTTAATGGCAACCACAGAAAGTCAGCGTGTCATCTTCAACGACTGCTTCTCCATCCTTCCGCAGAGGCAAAGCGCACTGCTGAAATCTCTCCTGGCTTCATCAGTGCTTTTGGACACGAGACACGGATGCCCACCAGGTCCACCTTTGTCCCCGGTGCACATTTAATCACTGCTGCAGAGCTACCGAGTATCCCCACAGAAACAGATCTCTGATTTGACATACCAGAGAACCTCGGTGGGCACCTGCTGGGGTGTCAGCCTCTGCCTCCCACACACAGCAGCATCTTCCCTCTCTTGGGCACCAGAGTCAGGAGTACTCGCTCAGATCAGCCAAAGCAACAACTGTGCTCTCACCCACGACTGAACCAGTGGGACACCCAACTCTCCACCTGCCAGTGCGCCCTTGCCCGGCACGACGACCCCGCAGGCATGCCCAGCTCCGTGTTCAGCTCCCTTGCTGCAGCTACCTGTGGGAGAAGCACGACAGGTTCCTGAGGGAGCCCAAACACACACCTATGCCCTGCATGTGTCCTCAGCAACGGTCCCACCAGCACCACCAAACCTTGCCAACTCAGCAAGGAGGCCCCTATCATTCCCAAGCACAACTGCAAGGAGCATCTCCAAACCTGTAAAAGCACAGGATGCTACCTGCGCCTGACTGACCTCCCTGCAGGCTAACCCACGGACTGCTCTTTGCAGCACCGACAGTCACCGTCCCCACCAGCTGCAGTCCTGCCACGCATCAGAAAGCCCAAAGCCCTCTGTCCCAGCACCCTGCAGCTTCCGACACCAGCTTGACCTTAACTGCTAACACCCCCAAGGTGCCTGACTAACGCTGAAACTTCCAGTACCTGTTTCAGCACTGCAAATTCTATCAGGGACCCTTGCAACACCCACAGCAGCGAGGCAGGACGGCAGCCCTGCCTGCTCCAGCAGCAACAGGCAGCGTCACCTTCGACTCGACACAGCGTTCGCACAGGTCACCAAACGCCTGCGATGCCGTGCGAACTCAGGGCTGCCGAAAACCACTGCTGCCGTGACATTCTGTGAAAGCAAGCAAGGCTACTGCCGATGGGTCTGAAGTCACTAGGCAAGAGTCTGCACCTGGGAAGTGTTTAGGGGTCTGCAAATCAATAGAGGTTGAAAACTGCTGCTCTAATTCAAAGCAGACTCTTACAGACCTTTTCCAACGTGGAAATCCTAGCAATGCCTTAGCCACCATAAAGGATTTAACTCCCGTTTTACTGAGCGAAGGCCGCACAGCACAGATGGCTCCGTGCAGGTAGAACGAAACACAGGTCATATTTTTCTGGTATTAAAAACAGCATTAAGTTGGTTTGGGTTGGTTTTTTTTTTTAAACTCACAGGACAAGCCTGCCCACCCCCAGCTCCCCTCCCTGCTAGGATTGAGTTTCTTCAGGTGTTTTTATTCCCTGTGCCTTTCTAAATGCCAGAGAAATAACTGAAAAAACCAATCAAAATTACTATATACAAGAAGCTGCCAGTCACAAGCAAGAAAATCAGAAGTATATTGTAAGCGACTGAAAGTCAATCATCACCCATAATGTTGATTTTTGAGTTGAGAATGTCTTTTTAAGGAACACTCTTTCGATTACAACTCAGAAAATACCTTTCTCTTTTTTCCTTGGGGCTCAAGTAGCTTGTTAATCATAGTCAGAGCTGACACCTCTTCAGCCAGCTACAGATTTGTCCTGTTAACATAAGGAAATTAAACAAAACCCCCTATTATTGCACATCACAGTTTAACCCCATTTCTGGGAACGGCTGCAGAGAGGTGCAAGCTGCTATACTGCAAGAGGCAATCAAGAAATCACGACTTCGTGCAAAACTGAAGTCAAACACTACCCCTACAGCTTCAAAGCGAGCCACTAGCATTGGTCTTAGCGAGCGCTTTGCTTAGAAGCAGCTGTAACAGCAGAGCTAGAGTCACTGTACTCTCAGCAACGTAAGATTTGTTGGAAGAAAAGGTACAAGTTCTGGGTTCGAGTTCACTTTTCCAAAAGAAATCACCGGCAAGCAAACACAGGGACAACTCGCAGAGGTAGCAGGCCCTGAGAGGCAGCACGCATCCTAAAAAAGCACCTGTACAAGCAGATTTTGTTCCTACTGTTGGCCTTTCTTCCCCCTGTAGCAGCGGCAGGCGATGTACTAAGTATGTCACACTGTACAGAGCAGACCTTCACTGCTGAATAGCTGAGTGAAGTCTACACTCCTCTGGCAACAACCTTCGCTAGAGACGTGAAGTATTTATGACTGCGGACATTATGTTAACCAGAACGTCACTTCAACAAAGGTTCTCTTACCCGAGCTTAAAAAAATAAAGAAGTTTTAAATACAGAAAGCAGACATGATAGCATTTTCTGCAGTTATATTCAGGAAAACCTCGCCTGAAGACTGTCCGACCTGCAAGAAAACACCTCTGGTTTTGCTGTTTGCACACACACGTCTTCAGCTTCAAAGAGCCGCGTGGCCCCGTATGAACCGCGAAGGCATCGATCATTCCATCGCACCACAGAACAGGTAGCCACAACATCCATGTTTACTAAAGAAACCACGTTGTTTTCTGTAATGTCATACACCGACAGGTATTTTTGCACAGACACACAGCAACATCCACAAACGGGCATTTCGTGCCTCATCAGCATTACTGGGTTAGAGAACAAATGGAAATTAAGTGAGGAGAGTACAAGCAATCACAGCCAAGCGATGGAATAAATACTTCCAGGATCCAATCCACTAAGCAGGAGAGCTCTAGATCCCAGAGACTGTTGTAAAAACTGCTGTCACTGAGTGAGCTGCTCCTTGTGCCTAGGGACCGCTGTCCTGCTGTGGCAGCACTTAACACCCACCCACCCACCAAGAGGTGAGGCAGCACTACGGTATCATGCAAGCACCAAAGTCATTAAGGACCTCAAAATTCTACAGTGGAGCCCAAATTTAAAACACAGCGCAGGGCAGTGCCCTACTCATGGAAATATCCCTTCTTCTGGATGCCCACCACAGCCAAAGTCCTTCGTGGGTAAGTTTAGAGCTATTCAAGATGCAAACGCACTTCAGTCCAGAGGCCCAGCGATGCCAGCAGACTGCACAGCTAGGCAACATCCAGCTACGTGCTCCTTCCCGGGAAGGAACGAGGCCTTCCAAACAGCGTAAATCTCAGTGGCAAATTGAGGCGCGTGCACGATCAGACGCGGAGGGACAGCAGCACATCGAGAGCCTGTTCTCACCAGGTGTGCGCAGAAGGAGACCTGCCCACAGGGAGCACGGACAGCCAAACCACATCTCCCCACCAGGAAGATGCCAACTGACCAAGGAAATTTATGTTCCCTGCTCAAACCTACCACTGCCTATTGCATCTCGGGGATGTAACGTCACCTGCCATTAGTTACACCTCCCATCAGTCTGTAGTAGGAGATTCTTTCAGAAATGTTTAGAGGAGTAGCAACTATCACGTGGCTTTGGTTCCTTTTATTTTATTTTTAGCAAAGAGAGAAATGGCACTAGACCTGTCAGTTAATAAACAAAGAAGCAGAGCAGCTCTCACACAGGGACACAAACGTTTTAAACCGAGAACACGCTCCCACAGCTGCAGGTCGCAACCGAACTCTGAAGATTAACTCTAGGCTTAAGGAGAGGACTTTGCTGGCCTTCGGTACTTCTGACACACTGCATATGGCATGATTCTGCTAAAGCAAAAACCTCCCGGGGGCCCTACACGCGTGCCCCACTCACCCAGCCGCTGGAAGCGGCCATCCTCAGCAGCGAAAGAGCTGGCTCTGGATTTCCCCGCACCTCACTTCCTCACTGCCGTTACCCCAGCGTCACCCTCCTACAAACCGGGGCTGGACAACGAGGAAACAGCACGACAACAATGAAAAGCGACACTGAGCAAGCGCTTCAACTCAAGCCCTGCGCATCCCACGACCATCAGGGGAAAAACCAGCCGGTGAACGCGTAAGCCCAGCCCGTACGCCGCGTAGCCCACGCGCCGAGAGCGGCGCGCACGCGCTCGAACACACGAACGCTCTGCTCCCGAGCGCCCGACCCTTGGAAACCAAGCGACCACCGCGCTTTGTGGGTAGCAATTAAAAAAATCAGCGATTTGCAAAGCAAAAGCCAAGTAATACGGCACCGAAAGTTAGGTAAGCAAGGGTAACTTCGGCACGAGAGTTCTGTCAGAAAGGAGGCCACCCGCTCCGATCCCGCAGCAGCGGAGTTCGAGCAAGGCCTACGGCACCCAGACCTGTGCGGCGCTGGAGCCCGGGCCCCGTTCTCCCTCCAACTCCACACGACGCTGTCCTCTACAGCCTGCAGAGGCCGGGGAAGCGCCAACGACACGCTCGCGTCAGGATGGTAAAAAGCAAGCCGAGGAATTAAAAAACCACCGTCCCTTTCGATTCGAAAGGCCATAACCCAACACTAACGCCGCGTGCACAAGGAAGTAAGCCACCAGCTGCCAGTGGTCCCTGCGTGTCACTTCTGGAGCTGAGGACGGGCCCAAGAAGCACTGCTATTCCTCTCCAACACAATCTGGCAGTAGCCGCTCAACCTGAACCAAGATATTAACACTTAAAAAACGTCACTTCAGAATATGCACATCCCTCTTTACAACTGAATGCTGCCTCCCAACCCCTCCTCTGTCTGGGGCACGCCTGAGAGCAAGGGACGCCAGGGCTATTAACAAATCCTCTTGCAAAACAATACCTGCTGCCACCCCACCTACCAAGAGGCATTACTTAAACCGCTAGACTTTGCATCTTAGTAAAGACAAAACCAAACGCTGGCTTTTCTTCCACTGGAAGCACTCTAGACATTTGGAAATCAGCCTTTTCAGAGTTCACGATGATCCAGTGAAAAATTCAAAGCTTGCAAGGGGCAGGCAGACCTGCACTTTTTCCTCTTGGCAAAGAAGTCTGAGCAGCAGTAGGCACTGCTCAAAGCTGTGAGCTTCAAGAGGAAAAGCCCCAAGAAACACCTGCTTGAAGGCAGAGGGGCTCCATCATCAGGCTAGGTAAAAGGGATTATCTGAAAGGGTAGTCCAGCCACCCTAAAAATAGCAGTGCAGACCTCCCAGGGGGTTGTGGTGGTTGTTTTGGGATTTTAAGTTTTAGCAGGCTCTCAAAAAAAGTTGATTCCAGTTACATAAATACAAATCAGGCAGGAATTAAATGCCTGCATGAACACAGGATCCAAGGAGAAAGCCTGGCTATTTCTAGCTACCACATCATGTCCATCAATTAAAATTTTTTTTAACTGTCTCATTGGTAACGTGGCACAGAGAAAAACCCCTCTCTCTTCACAGCCCATAAGCAGCAGGGCTGCAACGAAGAATCACTCGGACAGCCTGCACTCGCGAAAGGAAGAAAACAAGCCTGGCGGAGAAGAGGATCCCAGGCTGTCTAAAACACTGCTTTTCTTCTTTGTAATGATTTTTTTCCCTAAACACAGCTATGCTTTTGAGTCACCAGAACAACCCAGCAAGGCTGATGTCCTGCTCCGGCAGCCAGGAGGGCAGGTTTCCTGAGAAGTCAAGCCCTGGCTGCATATTCAAGTAAAGGGCTCCCTCACTCAGGCGGGTTCGTCACCGCAGGAGCTGCAGTTGTGTGGAGCACGTTGTAAAGCCGCCGATAGCAGAGGCAAGTGTTGTGAAAGTACCTCTGCTAGCTTCTGTTTACAAAGTGAGACCCTCCCACCACCGCATCACCGAGCACATGTCTGCCGAGAGATCCCCGCTTTGCTCTGCAAAACAAAAGCCAAGTACCTGCACGAACCGAGAGCAGGCTCCTTCCCACAAGGGCTAAGGACCGTGGTCTCCGCAGGGAGACGCATTCCTCCCAGGGAACACTCCGGAGGATCCACGAGCCAGAGCTGAGCCTAACCGTGCCACAAACCAACCGCTGTCAGCATCCTGAAATCCCCCCTCCCGTCCGTGGGCTGTGTGACAAGCGATCCCCACCTCCCAGAGCACAGCGGGAGCACCGCACGCTCCCAAGCCAACACAGGATTCCTCCCCAAATGCTGCACGCACCCAGTGGCATCTGTCCGGCATCAGTGGCTGCACTGAAATCAAAGAGAGCGAGAGGTTTTGGTGTCAGTGCTGTCACACGAGTTCATTCCCACACCCTGCATCAAGTAATACTTCAAACCAGAGCATCCTCCAGCAGAGGACCTTTAGTTTACAACAACATGTTTAAGGAATGCACACAAACAACCTGCATAACGGTAGGAAACAGGCGTGTAGATCTACAAATCAAAACTCAAGCTGAAAACCATCCAAAAATCAGACTAACGTTCAAAAACGCACTGAACAAGAAAGTTGGATGGATCTAACTCCTGCCACAACTCCGCAAGTTCAATCAGGTCTGCTTCTTGCCGTCAGAAAACAAGACTAGAGGAATTTGGGAGTGTAGAAATAAGAAAAAGAACGAGGTCGGGCTGAATACCGGGGAAGATTTCCTGCCCCCGAGTCCGGCCAGGCCACGACAGACCCCGCTGCCCACCGCCTAGCCTCGCAGCTTGGCCGCCTCCAGCCAGGCCAGACAAAGGGCCGTCTGACAGCGCCAGAGCCGGAGCAGGCAGGAGAGGGCAGAGCGCTCCCCCTGCCCTCCGCACCCCCGGTGCGCCCCAAAACACACCGTAAAACCAGCTCCGCCGCGCCGGGCCGGAGGGAGGGTGCCCCGCGGTGCTGATGGCAGACGGGCGGCGGGGCGGGCACAGGTGCGCGGCAGAGCCCGCTGACAGCCGGCGCTCCGGCCCGGCCCAGCCCCGAGCGGCTCCCGGCGGCGGGCCCGGGGTCCCCTCGGCAAGATGGCTGCCCGCCCTCCAGGGTGCCGGCGGCGAGGGCTCCCGGCCCGGCCTCACCGCCGGCCTCCGCCGCAAAATGGCAGCGGCCACCCCCCTCCAACCCCTCCCCGCACCCCCCCCCCCACCTCCCGGTGCTTACGATCTGCAGCGCCGCGGCGGTGGCGGGAGGCTCCGGTTCCTCCGCGGGGTCCGGCACCGCGGTGGGCAGCGGCTCGGCCGGCTCCAGGCGGGGCGGCGGCGGGCTGGGGACGCCCTGCTGCGGCCCGGGGCGGCCGCGGCTCCGCTCCCGCGACTCGGCCTCCTCCTCCTCGTCCACCTCCTCGTCGTCGTCGTCGTCCTCCTCCGGCGTCTCGACGCCCTCCTCCTCCTCCTCCTCCTCCTCCTCCTCCCCGGTGTCCCGCAGGAGCAGGGGGAAGGCCAGGGCCCCGCGGGGCGCGTCGGCTGCCGGGCCGGGTCCGTCCGTGCCGGCCGCCGGGTCCTGCGCCGCAGGGAGGCGGGGGGAGGGCGAACCGGGGTCGGGCAGGGCCTCAGCGCCGTCGGCGGCGCCGCCGCCGAGGTACTCGGCGTTGATCATGGAGGCCAGGTGCTGCAGCCGGCGCAGGGGGATGTAGCAGGACGAAGGGTCCTGGCCGTAGACGGGCTTGGCGGCGGCCAGCTGCATAGCGGGCGGCTCGGGGCCGCGGCCCTCGCCGAAGGGGACGCCCTTGGCCTCGGCTGCCGCCAACGAGGTGCCGAAGGGGACGAGGCAGCTGCGGCGGCTCACTTCGCAGGCCTGCTCCATGCCGGGCGGCGGGCATCCACCTGCGGGCACAGCACAATGGGGGTCAGCCCGGCCGCCGCCGCAAAATGGCAGCCGCGCCCGGGGGCCCGCTCCGCTCCGCCGGCCCCGCGCGGCCCGACGCCGCCCGTCGCGTTAGGCCCAGGCCTGGGCCCGCTGCGGCTGGGGTGAAGGCGGGGAGGGGGGGGGGGAGGGAGCCGAGCGCCGCCCGTCCCGCCCCGCGGGGGCGCCGCTCACCTGCGGCCGCCGCGGCCGGCTCGCCGCCTGCCCCCGGTGCGGCCCGAGAAGGAGACGCGCCGACCCGGTCCGGCCAGGCCCCGCCAGCGCCGCTCCGCCGCCTCCCTCCTCCTCCTCCTCCCTCCCCCCCTCCCCCGCATGCGCGCGCCCGCCGCCGCCATCCCGCCGGCGCGCGCCCCCCGCGGCCGCTCTCGGGGTTCGGCGGCGGCCAATCAGCGCGCGCGCGCGCGCCCCCCCCTACCCTCACCCCTCGGCGGGTGTCCCGTCCGTCGTTCCCCACCCCCCCACCCGAGATTGGGGGGGAGGGGGGGGGCGCTCAGTGCTGCCCCCCCCCGGCCTTACCCTGCCCCGGCCCCGCGCCCTCGGGCCCCGCCGCCCCCACCTCCATCTTAGGCGGCGGCGGGGGACACCGGGAGGCCCCGCCGGGACGGGAAGGCCCGTGCCCGAGCGCGCCTCGCTCCGCGGACCCCGGCCGGCCGGGCCTGCCGCCTCCCGCACCCCGTTCCGGTTCCCGGCGCGGGGCAGCCCGCGGGCCTGCGAGCGGCGGCGGAGCGGCCGCCGACAAAATGGAGTCGGCAAGGCCCTGCGCCCCGGTGGGGGCACCGGGCGGTGCGGGCCGCCCGCCCCGCCTCGGCCCTGGTCCCGGCTCCGGTCCCCGCGGGCCGCCGCCCGCTCCCCGCCGCCGGGCTCGGGTTACCCCCTGCCATTGTCCGCCGGGCCCGGCCGCGCTCCCCCCGCTGCCCTCCCGCGGGCCGGGCCGTCGCCCTCCGCGGGGCCCCGTTGTTGCCGTGCCTCGCCTCGCCGGGGTGCCCGCGGCCCGGCTCTCCCGGCCGGGCTCCGCCGCTCCCTCCCGCCGCCGAGCGGCGCGCAGCCGGCCCCGCTCCCTCCCGCTCCACCGGGCCGGGCCGCCACCGGCTCCCCGCCACCCTCCGCACAACCCCCGTCTCCGGCCGCTACCTCCGGATGGCGGCCGGGGGTCTCCGCCGCCAGCCGCGCGGGTCCGGGCGCCGCGCCCACGCCACGCCACCGCCGCACCGGCACGGCTGGGCAGGCACGGGGCGGGGGCGGCCGGGCCGGGGGGCAGCGGCCGGGGCAGCGCAGGGATGTGGCACCGGGGCGGTGCTGCCCGGGCCGCGAAGGGGGGCAGGGCCCAGCCGCCCCCCGGGGTGCCGGGCGGGGAGCTGGGTGCTCGGCGCGGCGCTGCCCGAGCGGACCCGCTCCCCCACCACCACCCCCGCCCGCCGCTGCCCTTTGTTTCTCCCGCCCCCGGCCCGGCCGTGCGGGAGCCCCCGGCCGTGCTGGCGCCGCGCTGCCCCCCCAGCAACGGGCTCCGGAGCAGCCTCTCAGCACACTCAGGCAGGCAGTGCCCGCCGCCCCGCCAGGGTGTGACCTCCCTCCGCCGAACCCACCGTCCTGGAGTGGCTTCGGGATGGCACCTCAGCCGGGCGGTGGGATCCGACCCGCGGGCAGCCCCGCGCCCTGCCTCCTCCCCAAGGGCTCCCGCCTTCCCCCGCTGCCCCTTTGGCCCTGCCCGCGCGCTCCCTCCGGCCCTGTTGGCAGCTGGCGATGGGGCAACCGTTCGTCCCCAGCACTTGCCCCAGAGGGGCCACGCCAATGTCCCTGACCCGTTGTCCCCCTCCCCGCTGTGCCGCCATGGCGGAGTGTCACGCCGCTCCAGCACACCCACGGAGGGTGGGGTGACTTGGCAGGAAGCACCACAGCTGGTTTTTTGCCCGTGACATGTTTGTACCTCCGAGGTCCCACCCAAGGCTCAGCCAAGAAGCACCCAGCCTGCCGTGGGCCTCCTCGCACCCGCTGCCCGGGTGCTGCAGCGACGCGTGGGAGCTGGGACCACGCTGGGACCAGCGCTGCATGGTCCTTCCCGCCCGGGCGGCACCCGGGGTGGCTGGGGTCCCTCTCTTTCCCCCCAGACAAACACCTCCAGCACAGCCTGTCCCCCCCGGAATTGACTCTGGCTGCAGCGACCGCACCCTGGCACACCCAGGCAGGGGCCTGGCAACCAACTTTCCTCCTTTCTCTTTGGAGCAACCTGCCCTGCACGTTTCCGACACGTTCCCAAAATAAAGTTAATGGTTTATTTATAACCCCCCCGGGGGCGGGCAGGGCACTGCGAAGGACGGGAGCGCCCCGTGTTTCCCCGTAGCCTGACGCCTGAGACCCAGCGAGCGAGGGCTGGCCTGGGGAGAGGCTTAGGTCTGTCCCCAACCTGGCCCCCATTTGGCCCCTTACGCTGGCAGGGCGCATTCCAGCCTGCGCACTACCCCCCCCCCAAGTGGGTCCTTGTCCCCCCTGGGTGCCACCACTGGGTGCTGAGCCCTCTGCTCGTGGGCACGTGGCACAGCACGTTCCCACGGGATGCTGGTGGGCAGGTGCTGTACCACTTGGGTACCACTTGGGTACCACTTGGGTACCACTGGGGCAGCAGTACCCAGGTGGTTTGGGGCATCCTCAGGCACATCCCCATCCCACCGTCCCCCTGGCAGTGGGCTCCGCGGTGATGCCGGCGGTGCTCCCTGCAGCCCCTGCGGTTACGGCCGGACGGAAGGATGCCCTCAGATGCACTCCCGGGCTGCTGTGTCACCCAGCGCCCGCAGGAAGGGCCCTTCCTCGGGCCTTCTCTTCCGCCAGTGGAGCAGGCACATGGCATCCTGGCCGCGCTCCCACCGGGATGCGCGGCCCAGCCGGCAGCTCGGGCCGGTCCGAGCAGGGCTTTGTCTACGGGCACCGGCAGGGAGCGTGGGCGGCCGGCGGCCCCGGGGGAGTCCTCCCCCCTGCCGGGCTTCTCCTGCGCGCACCCTTCCGCGCTGCCGGGCTCGCTCCCGCGGCCAGCCCCGCTTCCCAGGCCATGCTGGGCCTCCGACGCCGCACGGCCCTGCGGGCTCCCTCTGGAGGCCCCGGTCCCCTCTCGCAGCCTGGCACGGTCCTCCCGTGGGAGCAGCCCCGGTCCCCCCCCCCCCCGCTCCCCATCGCACCCGCCACGGCCGCTCCCCACCGGCGCAGCGATGCAGAAGGGAGCGCGGTCCCGCTCGCTCTCCCCGGGGGAGATGGGGGGGGTGTCACAGACCCCAGAGCGGAGGGTGGTGTGGCCCACGCAGGTCCCACGAGAGCCGTGGCTCGCCGAGAGTGGCCCCCGGCCGCGGCTGGCCGACCGCCGGCAGACACGGGGGGACCGGACCGTGGGAAGCGCGGCTCCGGGGAGCAGCTCCGGGACGGAGCCGTGACCGTGGGGCTGGCGCATGTCCAGGAGCGTGGGCGAAAGGGTTAAGGAGCTGCGGCGGGCAGGGGGAGGGCTGGCCCGGCCGGGGGAGAGGAAGGAAGCAGAGGAGGAGAGGAGAGCATCCTGCCCGGAGGGTTTGCCGGGGGCCCCTTTCCCCCCCGGGAAGCGGCATGCGGAGCTTGAAACCGCTGGGGATGGAGCGGCGGAAAGCCGGGAGAGCCGGCGGGGCTCAGCCCGGCTCTGGACCGGCAGCACCGTGCCCTGCGGAGGCAGCCCCGGCGTTTTCCTCTGTCGACCGGGGTGCCTGACGCGGGGGTCTGCTCCCCGTGCTGGGGTGACCCCAGCATCCCAGGTCCCCCACCCCGCAGCCCCCCCGAAACTTTGGGGGAGGCCAGCCCCAAGGACAGGCAGGGCAGGAGCAGCCCCGGGACACACACTGGCAATAGGGGGGGTGGTGATGCGGGACCCCCACCACAAGCTGCCAGGGACAGGAGCCATCTCTGCGGAGGTCTGCATGGAAGAGCTGTCGCCGTGCTGGGGCACCCCAGCAGCCATGTGCAGGGATAGTCCCCGAGGAACCGAGCCCCAGGGTGCAGCCGCTGTCAGTCAGGGGCTTCGCTGCTCCCCCAGCCCTGCGGCAGACATGCAGCGCCCCCAGCCCCAGCGGGGGAGCGACGACAGGGTCCCAGCCCTCGCTGAGCTTTGCTCCATCCATCCATCCATCCATCCATCCATCCATCCATCCATCCATCCATCCATCCATCCATCCATCCATGGTAGAGCCACGGTTGCCAGGCTCCCGTGCCCTCCCCTCCGAGTGGGATCCACGTCGGGACAGGGTGCAGCTCTGCGGGCTGACCCCCCCTGCCCCGCCCCGGCTCCCAGCCCCATCCAGCTGTGAGGATGACGGGATGGAGAGTGGAGCCAGGACCCGTCCCCGCTTTTCCCAGCCTAGTTTGTCACCCCTCCAACCCAGTCCCACGGCTGGCCTGCCGCGAGGGCCACTGCCACCAGCCGAAACGGCGTGGGTGTGCAGCGCGGGGGGGGACCGCCCGTCCGGTCCCATTGCCGCACGCCGCGTGCGGAGCTGCTCCCGCTGGCCAGGAGATGGGGCTCGCAGCCCGGCTTCCCCGCCGCCCGCCTGCTGTTAACCAAAGGCATCTCGGAGGTGTCTCCAGGCACGGGGCTGGGAGCCACGTCCCGAGGAACCAGAGGGTGTCCTGGCTCCTGGGGCCATGTGTCGGTCCTGGGACTCTGGAATCCCCCTAAGGACCATAGCATCTCTCCCAGGGCCACAGCATCGCCCCCTCACCAAGATCAGAGCCATCTCTCCCGGGATTCAGCATCTTCCCAAGGACCACAGCATCTCCCACAGGACTCAGCATCCCCCTCAAGGACCACAGCATCGCCCAGGACCGCCAGCTTGATCTGCCCTGCTGGAGCGTGGGGCCCACAGCCAGCAATGGGGCTGGTGGATCAGCTCTATGGGGTGCAGGGAGGGAGCTGGGCTGTGCGTGTGTGTGTAACTGGGGATGTTGGGCATGTGGGGGTGGTGTACGTGAGTGTGCGGTGTCCAGGGATTCAGGAACTGCCGGGGTTTGGATTCTTCCATGGGAAAGGACAGGCCCCTGCCTCAGCCTGGGAAGCAGCACAGGGCACCCTCACGGCGGGTGCCCATGGATCCCCTTTCCCTGCCTGCAGGCCATGGGGGTCCTTCCCTCCCCTTCGCTGCCTGGGCATCGGCCATGCACATGGGGCACAGACATGGGACAACGACATGGGGTGCAGGACATGGGGTATGGCTGGCGGGAGCAGGCAGAGGGGCAGTGCCAGGGGGGCAGTGCCAGGTAGGAGAGGCAGAAACCTGCTGCTTTCCAGCCCCCCCAGCCTCATCCCTCCCTGCCCGGAGGCAGAGGCTTTCTGCATCTCACAAAAGCCAGATTGGCCCCAGAGATAAAATCCGTTTGCCTTTGTGTTGGGGAATAAAGACAACAGCAGCTCCTGGCCCCAAAACAGGGTCGTTAAGCAAAGGCATCTCGAAGGTGTCTCCAGGGGCTGGGAGCCACTTCCCGAGGAACCAGCGGGTGTCCTGGCCCCTGGGGCGGTGTGTCCGTCCTGGGACTCTGGAATCCCCCTAAGGACTATGGCACCTCTCCCAGGGCCACAGCATCCCTCCCAAGATCAGAGCCATCTCTCCCAGGATTCAGCATCCCCCCAAGAGCCACAGCATCTCCCGCAGGACTCAGCATCCCCCCAAGGGCCACAGCATCCTCCCAGGACTCAGCATCCCCCCAAGGACCACAGCATCCCCCCCAGGACTCAGCATCCCCCTCCCAGGACCAGCAGCTCAGGGAGGTGGCTGGGAAGATCCTCAGCCCCACTGCTCCCTCACATCCCACGGGGACCCACAGGCACATCCCAACATCCCGCAGGGGGTTCCTGGGACCCCCGGGAGGGGCAGGTTCTGGCCGGGCAGCCCCAGGGCTGGGGCAGGCAGGCTGCCCGCGGGCAGGGCCGGGCCGGGGATCGATGCCAGGATCCAGGGGCTGGTGGGAGGGGGGGGAGGGCGTGTGGGAACGCTGCCTCAGGAAACCAGCGGGATTTACTGGGCTACACGCTAAATCCCCCTCACAAAAGGGGCCTGTTCGTGGGGACAGGATGCCGGTGGCTCAGCCACACTTGTTTGGCCAGCAGAGCCTGGCGGATTAAGGACAATTGGTTCAGCCCTGACAGAAAATACCAGGAATGTTAAACAATAAAAACCGCCTCCAGTTGTCGTGGGGCTGTGGGATGCCCCGGGGTTGCCTCCCTGCCCTGTGGCTGGCAGGGCTGGCTTCAGCACAGCCTGCCCGCACCCCTGCTGCAGCTCTGGAGGATGCCCGGGGATGGGGCAAGGACCAGCCCCCTGTGCCGAGGCAGGCGGGTGGGCACAGGGCTGGGCACTGCCAGCACCCCAAAAGCATCGCTGGGCTGAGCTGGCACGGGCTGGGCTGTGGGGACGAGACGCTGCCTGCACCCACGGCACGCTCGCCAAGCAAGCGGGGATGAAGAGAGGCCATGGCAGGTCCCCACTCACCACGTCACCCCACCTGGTTTTAAAGATTAACAAACCCACCTCCACCTCACCCTTTGAAACCGGCTGTGGCCCCGTTTTCCAGGGAGAAGGCAGCACCCAGCAAGCAAGAACCAGGCTGGACACTGCCTGCCCCCCGTGCTGCCCCCCCAGCATGGAGACCCCAGTCTGGAGCGAGGTGGGGGCAAGCTGGGCACAGCCCCCAGGGTCTCAACCTCCTCCCCACGCACCCGTTTGCGTTTACCCCTGTTCCCCGGAGCCGGGCCGGCCCTGTGGGCAGCCTGGGCAGTTTGCCCTCCGGCGTGTGAATGCCTCATTCAGGGCTGTGAGAAATGGATTGGTTCTGGCACATCAGTGGGCAGCTGGGATCCTTCCCGGGCAGGCAGGCTGCCGGGACAGGCAGGTTTCACACCTGCCCCTGGACTGTCTGCCTCCACACGCCGTGCCGGAGCAAGGGGCTCATCCGGGATGGAGAGGGGAGCAGGGCTGGGGATGGAGACTGCAAGCATGCCAGTGGGAATGGGCTCCCTGCAGCAGCCCTGCAAGGGGCTGTGAAAGGGAGGGGACCCCAGGATGTCTGCAAGCCACCGGGCTCCCCAGTATGGTGCAGAGCAGGCGCTCAAGCCATGGCTGAGCTGAGCCCCAGACAAAGGCAGCCGCATCCCAAGAGCCCGGACCTCAGTGACAGTGCAGCAGCGGGCAGGGCGGAGGAACCCCCTTTCCAGCTGCCCTGAGCCCAGGTCCTGCCCCATACCCCCTGCCAGCACCCCTCCCCTGGGGCTGGTTTGGAGCAGGCTGTGCCAGAGAGCCAGCATCCAGGCTGGGGGGCTGGGGAGTGCAGCTGGGAGCTGGAGGAGGAAACAAGATCCTGGTGCTAACGGCCAGTAAAGCCTGGCCCTAGATGAAACCCTAGACCCAAGGAGCAGGCTGGCAGGAGGGGGTGAGACAGCTGCAGCCCCCCCTGCCCATGTTCCCGGCAGAGCTGGGCACCGTGGGGCAAGAAGGGGGCAACACAGGCACCGGAGAGCAGGGCCTGGAGACACCCAACCCATGCTCCTGGGGTGCTGGGGCTCCAGGGAGGCAGTGCAGAGCCTGGAACTCACTTTTTCCTGGTGTCCCAGGGCCATCCCAGGCGGAGGGGGGGCTGTGGGGGGTCCCCAGTGTGCGGGGCCTGGCCCCAGAGCTCTTTCCCAGCCTGGGAGCCCGTGGCAGTTGGGGGATCAGTTTCAGGGCGATGCTGGTAGCGGAGTTCACGGTGGCTTAGCGCAGCAGCGGCTAATGGGGAACAGATGCGAGGGTGCTTTGTGCCGGAGTGGGCCTGGAGGCGCGGGAGCGGGGACATCGCTTCCTGCACCTGTGGCACTGCCTCCCTGTCCCCCGGGAGTGCTCGCAGGCCCCCTGCGCTGGCTGGGGCCAGGAGGCAGCCCCCAACCGCACCTTCCCAGCTCAGCTGGGGCCTTTGTCCCCCAGGAGCGGCCCAGAAATTGCGACGGCGTCTATTCCAAAAAAATAATTTATCAGGTTGATATCTCACGTACATAAATATTCATCTCTATGGCTATGTACAGAGGCAGGGGGAGCCCGGCAGGCAGCGGGGCTCCCGCCCGGAGACACTTCCACCAAAGCACTGGCCAGAGCCCGGCTCCCTGGGCGATGCCATGGGCATCCCGGGCAGTGCCAGCCCCAGAGGGACTCTGGCTCCTGCTGCCCTCCAATGCCAGGCCAGTCTCAGCCACAACTGAAGGCTCAGTGCCGAACCGGAGCCCAGAGAGAGGGACACCCTGCCCCAGCGTTACAGCTCGGGGTCCTGCCCACCCACACCGGGCAAAGCAGGAAACCAGCGGGAACCCAGACCCACTCCCCGTGAGAGCGGAGGTGCCCTCGGCATTGCCCTTCCCTGCCTGCCCTTAAGTCCTCACGCTGGGGTAGGAGAAGAGGCGGGGAGTCAGTGGCAGTGGGTCGTGGGTGAAGACGGAGTCGTCGGAGGAGCAGGAGCTGGCGGTGTCCTCGCAGGAGGGCGAGTACTGCTCGAAGGGCATGGAGAGGTCCAGGTACTGCAGGGAGAGACGGTGCAGTCAGTGCCGGTGCCGTCAGCGCCTGCGCAACGGACCCGCCCCCACTCACCTCCTCCGAAACCGCTGCCAGGATCTTGTCCAGACCCTCCACGAGCTGCTTGAAGGTGGGGCGCTGGGAGGGCACGGCGTGCCAGCACTCCCGCATCAGCATGTACCTGGGGGGGTGCGAGGGGGTGTTAGCAGGGTCTCGCCATGCCCCCTGCCCGCCCTGCCAGCCCGGTACTCACAGCTCGTGGGTGCAGTTGGACGGCCTGTCCATGCGATGCCCCTCCTTCAGCAGCTTGAAGAGCTCCTCGACGGGGATGCCGGGGTAGGGAGAGCCCCCCAGCGTGAAGATCTCCCACATGAGGATCCCGAAGGACCACCTGGGAACATGTGTGGAAAAGGGAGGTCAGCCCCCTTCTAGCACCCTCCCCAGGCAGGCGGGGCTCCAGCTTCCCCCACTGCACCCCGCGCTGCCGTGGGAGAAGGTGGCATCGCCCGCCGGGGAAGAGGTGCCCGGCTGCTGCCGTCCCGTGGCATCGCCCCGTCCTACTCACGTGTGATCTCCAGTTTGTGCGTAACCCCACGGCGCTGCCTCGTCCCACACCCGAGGGCATCCCCACCCCACCCGCAGCGGCACCCCCCGGGACTCACACATCACTCTGGTGGGTGTAGACGCGGTCGAAGAGGGCCTCGGGTGCCATCCACTTCACTGGCAGGCGACCCTATGGCAGCACAGCCCCTGCTCAGCCCCGGCCAGGGGTCCCTGTCCCACCCATCCCAGGCGCCCCCCGGCTCACGTTGCTGGTTTTCTTGTAGTAGTCGATATCGTGGACATCCCTGGCCAGGCCGAAGTCGGCGATCTTCATCACGCTCTCTGCCGTGACCAGCACGTTGCGGGCAGCCAGGTCACGGTGGATGCACTGGGTGAAGGGAGCGTCACCCGCAGGGGTGTGAGGTGGCAGCTCCAGCTCCGTGCGTCCCCTCCCCACACCCAGAGCCCCCCACGCATCCCCACGCACCAGCAGCGCCTCTGCAGTGGGGGTCAGGCTTTAAGCCCTGTATTTTTAGGGAGATACTGCCCTGGGTGTTGCTGGATATGACCGGGAGGTTCTGGACAGCCTGAGGGAAGGGGCTGGGCTCCCTCTGCCCACGCAAACGAGGGACACCGGGGGGGGTCGGAGCTCCTCCACAACCACCCTTCCCCACCCTGGGCCGTGCCAGCCCTACCCGTTTGGACTCCAGGTACTCCATGCCACGGGCCACCTGGTAGACGCAGGAGACCAGGTCCTTGAAAGAGAGCTGCTCCTCGGGCATCGCCGTGACGTCGAAGGCGTAGTCGGGTGTCGGGGGGCGGCGGGCACGCAGGTACTCGCGCAGGTTGCCCTTCGCAGCGAACTCCACGATCACGTACAGCGGCCCTGGGAAGGGTGTCCGCTCCCTCTCAGTCCCCGCCCTGTCCCATCCCAGCGTCCCGCCCGCCGCTGTCCCCAACAGCCCCAGCTCCACGCCCGTGCCCTGCCCCCTCACCATCCTGCGTGCACACTCCCAGGAGGTTGATGATGTTCTTGTGCTTGTCCATGAGCTTCATCATCTCCATCTCGGATATGAGGTCAGCCAGGTCCTTGTCCGTGGCGTTGTCTGGGGAAGGAGGGCCGTGTCACCGTGCCAGCTGGGGTGGCACCGCAGCCTGGTACTGATGTCACCTCTGTGCCTGGGACACCGGCAGGAGAACCGTTACCTTTCAGCATTTTCACAGCCACGGTGACAGCTCTGTCTGGCCGGTCTCTGTCGATGCCGTAAGCCTCTGCCCGCACCACTTGGCCAAAGCAGCCTTCCCCCAGGGGCTTGCCCAGCACCAGCCTGGCAAGGAAGGACAGAACCATGAGGCACCGCAGGGATGACCCTCTCCCTGCCACCGCACGGCCAGAACCTGAGGGGCAGCCCCTCTCCGGTCCGAGCCGAGTCCCTGCATTCCAGGGCAAGGCGGTGCTGAGGTGTCTGGTGATGGCTGGAGACCTCCCCATCCCTCACCCGCTTGCTGCTGTCCCCAGGGTGGCCGGGGAGAGCAGTCCCCAGACCCAGACCTGCCCCACGCCGCCTGGCACCGTACTTGTCTCGGGGGAACTCCCACTTGGCATCGAGAGGCAGGTCCAGCTCCATGACCCCAGCCAGCATCGGGGCGCAGCTGGAGGAGAGACGAGTGACGCGCATCAGGGATGTGCTGGACTTCCCGGAGGAGCTGGAGTCCAGGGAGAACTGCAGAGAGAGCCCAAGGGACCTCAGCCATCCCGCCCCGTGCTCCAGGGCCAAAGACCCAACGGTGCTACCGAGAGACCCTCGCCCAGAGCAACGGGGCGAGGGAGCCGCAGGAGGCAGCGGGGATGGCAGCCCCAAGGCTGGCAGCAGGGTAAAGGCGTGACAGATGCAGGTGGCATTCGGTCACCAAGGTCCCTTTGTGTCTCCAGGGCTCCAGCTTGGCACCCACCTGCCGGATGAGCGGGAATTTGGAGAGCTTGTGGACTGCCATGGGCTCCAGGGGCTGCTTGCTCGACTGAGTCTGCATCCGGCACAGCACCACGATGATGGCGGCCATGGCCACGGCCAGCGAGCCCGAGGTGTAGATGATGATGTCCGTGTACTTGGCCTCGGGGGCTTCGGCTTCCCGCACCAGTTCCTCTTCTGGAGGGAATGAGTCAGCCTGAGCCTTGGTCCCTGTGTGCCAGGGGTCCCAGCTCCCACCCCAGGACCCCCAGCCCTACCCGGGAGCACGGTGAGCCAGGCAGACTGGTAGGAGAGGCCGATGGAGTTCCCTGCCAGGCAGGTGTACTCGCCAGCATCCTCCACGGAGACGTTGCGCAGGTACAGCACCTCCACCTCGGAGCTGTTGATGTCTGCGGTCTGCCAGGGAGAGGGATGGATGGTCAGCATCCCTCTTCCTTGGGGGGCTCTGTGCACCCCCTGCCACCACTTTGGGGTGGGCGTCTGGGACACGGGTGCTTCCAGCCCTTGTTACCTTGAGCACTTGCACGTAGGGGACCCCGTCGGGACCGTAGCTGCTGCCATTCACCTCGATGTGCTTCAGCCACTGGATGTGGGGCTGGGCATCGCTGTAGACCTTGCAGAAGAACTCGACGTCGCTGCCCACCAGCGCCGTGGTGTTGGCAGGCAGCCCAGCCTGCAAGATGGGCCTGTGTGGGGACCTCTCTGCGCAGGAGAGCAGAGCGGTGTCACCAACAAGATGGCCCAGAGCGGGGGCTCCTTCCTGCCTCCCTCTGCCCGCTGTGAGCCCATGGAGAGCCCTTCCCCAGCAGACCGGTGCACCCCGAGCCTGCTCTCCACCCCCACGTCCTTGGGTGCGAGGGACACGCAGGCTGTGCCAGAAGAGAAGACGCGAGCAGAGGCTCCCCTGCCCCTTTCCCTGTGACCCCGACCCCTCTGCCAGGTGTGGGGGGAGCGGGGAGCCAGGACCAGCGCCACGCCAAGGAGCCCTCACCCAGCACGTCCAGGAGGTAGCTGTAGTGGATGCTGCCAAACCTGTTCTCCACCAGGCAGGTGTAGTTGCCGCGGTCGGAGGGCACCACGCTCTCCATCACCAGGCTCCAGTGCTGGTGCCGGAGCTGCAGAGGGGGAGGCAGGGCAGCAAGGTGTGATGGGGGGGGCTAAACACCAGGAGGGGAAGCTGTGGTGGGGGGCCCTGGCCCTTACCCGGATGCCCCCGATGCGGTGCTCTCCCCGAAACTCGCGCCCGTTCTTGAACCAGCGGATGCTGGGGCTGGGGCTGCCTGAAGCCGGGCAGCGAAACTTCACCGTGTTCCCCGCGGGGACCGCGTACAGCTTCTTGTCCATCCGGTGAGGGTGGGTCCAGTAAGGAGCTGGGGGCACATGGGGCGTGCAGTGGGAAGGGACCGAGGGGCAGCACGGAGGCTGCTGGAGTTGCTCCCAGCCGCTTGTGCTGCGAGCGGGCGGCAGCAGTGCCTCACGCGAGGCCCCGCCCCAAACAGCCCCCCCGGGGGGTCCTGGCCCCCCCAGCTCCCAGCTGCCCTCTCCTGCCCGGGGCGGCACTGACCTCTGTGCACGTAGACAGGCTCCTCGTTTCGGTCTCCGTGAGGATTGTTCCCATCACTGTCCTCATCATCATCACCCGACGCCAGTGAGTCTGCAAGGGAAGGTGGGTTGAGGGACATCCCTGCCCGCGGGGCCGGGTGGGCAGCAGCTGCCCCCTGCCCTGGGGGGAACTGGGCGCTGCCGGGGCTCCTACCCACGACGGAGATGGTGAAGTTGCGCAGGATCTCCCCAGTCCCCTGCGCCCGGCACACGTAGAGCCCTGAGTCTTCGTAGGTGACCTCCGAGATCTCCAGCAGGCTCTGCCGGAGCCGGACACGACCCCCTGGGACGAGCGGCCGGGACTCCTTGTACCAGACCACGCTGGCACCGCTCCGGTTGGCGTCACAGTACAGCTTCAACGCTTTGCCCGGGTCCAGCAGGAGATGCTCCTCTTCTGACTCCAGCAGCGGGCTCTCGAACAGCTCTGGAGAGATGCTGTGAGCGCCTGGCCCCATGCTCACCCCTCCCCAACAGCAGGACCCCACCACACACCCACCCCCGTGCGGAGGGCACGTGTCACAGCCCCGGTGCCCGCCTGTGCCGCCCCAGAGGCGGGTGAGGGCCGGACTCTGCCCCGGTGCACAGGGACATGGCTTCCCTAGCAGCGTGTCCCTATCCAAGGCCACACATGCCACCATCCTTCTGTAGGGGGCCGAGCCCGTCCTGCCTCACCGAACGAGGACATCAAACCCTACGGGCCACCCGCCGTTGGACCTCCACATGCCCCAAGCACGGCTGGGACCCCCAACCTTGGCTGGCCCCAGCGATGGCCGGGCTGGCAGCGATGCACACGGAGGGCAGAAACAACCCAATGGCCAGCCCAGCAATCCCACCGCAGCCTGACCCTGTGTGCCGTGGCCCCTCTGCGTGGCCATCACAGGGGGCATGTGGCGAGCTGGGCCTCTGCCCCCCCTGGGACATGTGTGTTTGCATTCACCCTGAGCCACCCCCAGCTGCCCCGGCCGCAGTGCCCGCACCATCCAGCGCAGGGACAGCCTGCCCGGAGCCACCTGCTCCTTCCAGCCTCCACACCTCCTCGCTCGGGGCTGGAGATGCTGCCCACCCCCCCTTGTGCCATGTCCCAGCCGGACGGGTGCCCCTCGCTCCCACCACCCCAGCCCCGCACAGAGTCGTGGGGTTGGTGCGCCCAGGGCGAGCACCCGGCACCCCCCCCGCCCCAAGGGGGGGGTGTCGGCGTTCGGAAAGCAGGACCCCCATCCCACCGCCCCCAAGCTCTCCCCCCCCGCCCCCTCCCCACTGCAGCCGTACCTGGCTCCATCGCCCTGCCCCGGGCAGCAGCCGCCAGCAGCAGCCCCACCAGGACCTGCAAGAGGGGCCGCATCTTCCAGCCCCCCACCCTGCGAGACAGGCAGGGCCAGGGTGAGCGGAGCTGGGCAGGCAGCTCCCCCCCCGGCGCGCGCTGGAGGAGGGGGGGCTGGTCCCCGGGGGCCGGGGGTCCCGGGACGAGCGGAGGATGGGTGCGCATGGAGCGGAGAGCACGGGGGGGCCCTGAGCAGGGTGAAACCCCTTCCAGCTTCCTCCCTCGACAGCTCGGGGGGTGGGGCGGGGGGGTTACGGGTGGGGGGACCCCGGTTGGGTGCAGGGAACCCGAGCCCTTCAGCCAGCCGCAGCCTGGGAGAGGTTAACCGGGCACTGGGGGGGGAGGGGGGCTGCAGCGGCTGGGGGGGGGGGGGTCCCGGGGTAAGCGGGATCCCAAGGAAAGGGGTCCCGGGGTGGGTGTCGCGAGGAAAGAGGGGTCATGCCGAGGGCGGGGGTCGCGGCGTTACCGGTGGTGACGGGCTCCCTCGGCGGAGCTGCCCGCGCAGCGCGGGGAGGGCCCGGGCAAAGTCCGGGGACCGGCGGGCTCAGCTCCGCCGCGCCCCACACCGCGGCCCCATGGCGGGCTGGGGCTGGCTCCGGGCTGGGGCTGGCTCCGGCCCCGGGCGCGCTCCGGCCCCGCTCTGCCGCCGCGGCCGCGGGCGCGGGCACTTTGTAGGGGCGCGCTCGGGTTACAGCGGCGCCGCCCGCTCCGCCCGGAGCGCTGGAGGGGGGGGGGCTCGGGGGGGTGGGTGGGACGGACCCGGCCCCGCTCCGCCGGCTCCTTTGCAAACCCACCCGCCGCCCAGCTTGGACGGGAGGGGGGGGCATCCCCCCGCCACGGCTCCACCGCCGCAGCATCCCCCCGCGGGTGGGAAACGCGTGGGGCTGCGGAGCACGCGGGGATGCTCCCCCCTCCCACCAAAACCCCCCACCCCGGGCAGAGCACGCACGTGGGGTCCCCACGCTCGGCGCTGCACATTGGGCAGGGGGTGGCGAGGCCCCCTCTGCCGCCCCCCCCAGTGCCGGGAGCAGGGATGCGCCCCGGCCCCGCCGCGGCGGCGGTACCCACCCGGTTGCTGGGTGCCCGGCAGCCGCTCGCTAATTGCGTCGCAATTAGTTGCAGCGTTATCGCTGCCGGTGCCATAAAGCGGCCGTGACCCTCATTAGAAGCCCATAACGGGGCATCGTAAAACACCGCGAGGCCGCGAGCCAGGGCTGGAGTGGCCCTAATCCGACCCATAAACACTTCGCCTCCGCATCCCCCGAGCTGCTGCCTGCACCGGGGCGGGCAGAGCCCACCGTGCCCAGGCCCCGCTGACGCACAGGACCCCCCGGCACAGGCAAAACGCGGCCTCAGACCCTCCGAGCCGCCACGGTCCCGCGGAGCATCCTGCTGCCAGGAAGAGGGGACAGAGGGTGCCCCAGCGCGCGGTCAGCATCCGACCCGGAGTCGCTTCTCCCTCGCGGCGTCGCTCTCCGCTCCCCGGCAAGGCCTGCCCTGGCCGTGGCGAGCCCCGCACGCAGCCTCGCCCATGCTCAGCGTGGATCCTGAGGTGGCGTGAACGGGATGTGGCTGTCACCGTCACCCCCCACCCCGCGGGGCCAAGTCACCAGGGCACAGCTTTGTCCATGCTGCTCCGCCAACGTCCAGTGCGACACGGTTTCACCGCAAGGGCTGATTGGTGCTCCCGTAGCGCAGTCCACCCCGTGCTGCTTCCACCTAGGGTGCTGGTCGCCACCCTGGGGTGCTGGTCCCCCCACCACGGGGCACAGGGACACACGGAGCGGCCCCCCGGGGCCGGCAGCCCCCGGCAGCTGTTCATTCCTGCCGGCGCGTGAAGCGGACGAGAACATCAATTTCACGGAGCAGCAGCCGCCCCTGCGGAGCGCGCAGCGTGCCGGAAGCATGGAAAAATGTTGGGTTCAGCTCGATTCGAACCGAAACCAAATTAAAACCAGAGAGAAGAGGCCGTTCCCAGCGCTGGGAATGCTGGTGGAGAGCTGGGACTTGGGGGAGCCTGTGGGAACCACAGCCTGGGATGGGCGTGGAGATAGCCCAGCCAGGTCCCCCAGTGCTGGGTACGGTGCCAGGTGGGAGCGGGACATCCCTGCGCCACAGGCCATCCCTGCCAAGCCATGGTGACGCCGAGCACAGGCTGAGCACGGTGGGGCTGCGCTGCGGGCAGCTGGGAGCCAGTCCCCTCCCTGCCATGGGGCAGTGCTGGGCCGTGGGTCGGGCTGCCTTGCTTGATTTATAACAGCAACTGACTGCAAACAAAAAGCCCTTCACAGCAGCGCAGCCCCACCGCCTGCCACCCGCTGCCGGCAGCACCGGCACGGCCTCCGCCACGCCAGCAGCTGTACAAGAGGGGATTGTGCCAGCTCCAGCACCCCGCACGGCGGGTGCACCCCTGCCCCAGCACCCTCCTTTGCTGCCCCTGTGCCCTGCGGGCTGCTCCCATCCCCAGGGCCCTGTAGATGGGGCGACAGGGCCGGCATGGTGCAGATGGGGCAGGGGGATCTGCTCTGCCCCCTGCCCAACTGAGGAGAGGTGACCCCCTGGCCCGAACCTCGGGCTCGCTTACGCGTGCGTGGCCCTGCGGCAGCGAGCACGCGCGAAGGGCTGGGGCTCCATCCTCCTGCCCCTTTCCCCAGGCAGTAAATCATCCCCGTTCCCCTCATGAAAGGCCCGTGTATGCGCTGCCGGCGCAGGGAGCCTGCCTGGTGCCAACAATATTGCTCTTGGAAGGCAGCCGGGGCTGCGGGAACACAGCCGCCCCTTGTGCCTGGCCCCAGCGCCGCCCGACGCTCCCGCTGCGGTGGCACCTGCGGCCGGCGTGAGCGCGCGCGGTAAGGCGGGTCCTGGGGGGGCCAGAGCCCCTGGGGGAGGCTCTTTCCTCCTGGAAGTTTCTCTTGGCCTCCCCTGAGCGGCTGCTGTTCGGGGTACAGGTCCCCCTGGCTCCCTGTACGGGGTTTGGGGGGTGAGATGCACAAGCTCATGCCATGTGCCGGGGTGATGTGAACCCCCAGCCCCGGGGCGCTGGGCTCCCAGCTCCCATCCAGCCCTGCCGGCCTCGACACTTGGCCACGTCCAGCCCCAGCCCTGGCCCGCTGCCCTTGTACCAGCGGGGACCCGCCGAGGCGGGCAGGGGCCGAGCTGGAGGGGCAGGATCCCCGGGGAGGATGCTCCACAGGGGCCAGATCCTGCGCCGGCGGCGAGCAGCTCGGCTCAGGGTAGCGCTCAGTGCCAGGCCCCGGCCTTGCCTGCCCATCCTTATCACCGGCAGGGAGCGACCGATGGAGCAACCGGCCCGGTTAAGGTTTAACCAGGCAGAACTCGGCAAACATGAACCTGCTGCTCCCTCTGGGGAGCCGAGAACGTGGGGCCTGTGCGGGGGCTGTGGGACGTGGACGCTGGGAGCCCCGGGCTTAGGCCAAGCCCCCAGCGTGGCTCAGGAGCACCCATAGATTTGGGCACCGAGGGTCGAGCTGGGAGCGTGTGGGGCCGTGCCTGGCCCCTGCCGCCTGTCCTGGCTGTGCTGGATGGCGTGGGGGCTGCAGCTGGCACGGGGGGGCACATCCCTGGGGACACAGCACACGTCACGTGCTGGGCTGAGCACGACGGTGCCCATATGGGAGCCCAGCAAGCGGGAGCTTTGCCCACCAGCCCTGTTCCCCGTGGGGCATCTGTGGCTCCTCCTGGGAGCGGTGCGGCCGTGGCAGGGGGCTGCGGGGCAGAAACGGGGCCACCCCGATGCTCCCAGCCCCTAATCGCAAGCAGGCGCCCGGCTTTGGCTCCACATCTGCACCTGATTTACTCGCTGGAGCCAGCGGGGCCGCGACGGATGGCAGCGGTTGGGGCTGCGGCCGGGACTGTGCCCTCCCCCCCCCGGCTGAGGGGGGGACCCCCGGCTTGGGGAGGGGGGTCCCGGGGCCCAGCCCCGTGCGCTGCCGGAGGAGCGGCTCAGACTGGCAGGCTCCACAGAGCTGGCTGCGGCACGGGCAGGGGACGGCGGCGCTTCCGTGGGGGACGTGGCTGGCGGGTGTCTCCGTGCCCCGTGTCGCGCCTGCCAGCCCGGAAGGCGCTGGGGCTGGGCCGGGCGAGGCCCTGGCAGGGAGGAGCGGGACCAGGCAGCCCGGGCCGCAGCCAGGCCAGGGCACTGGGCTGGCAGCACGCTCCCTCCTCAGTCCCCCCCGGGCACAGAGGGGGTTCAGGCCCCACAGCCAGGCTCCAGCTCCCTCCTGTCACAGCCGGGGGTGCCCACAGCACCAAGCCAGCAGTGTGGGGACACCAGTGGGGACACCAGTGATGCCAGCAACCACCTTGTCCATGGTTGGAGCACAAGGATGGGGCTGGCGTGGACCCACCATGGGCACCGCAGCCCCCAGCATGGCTGGCAGGGCCACCTGGTTGTGGCCACCATGACACAGCTGCTGCCAGCCATCCTGCTGCTGGGGAGGGGATGTACCAGGGGTACAGGCAGCCTGGGGGCCGCTGATTCCTGACTGGGATGGAGCTGCCCAGCACCCCACAGCCCTGCCGGGAGGAAGGGAAGGGGTCAGCGAGGGACAGGCTGGCAGCGGCCGGCACACTGGCCTGGCAGAGCCGTGCAGCGCAGGAGGTGGACACAGCCCTTCCTTCCCAGCACTACCCACAGGGACGCTGGCAGTGCCACCCTGGGTGCCAGCACAAGGCCCCGCACCGCTTCCGGGATGCCGGTCCCGTGCCGTGCCGCAGCCCTGCCCGCAGAGGAGCCAACAGCCGGCCCCGGGCACCCCAGCCCATCCCAGCGAGCGAGCTGCCCTTGGCCAGCAGCACTTGCCATTGGGCTGCTCTGGAGCTGCCTGGCGCCCCGCAGCAGCCAGGGATGTTCTCGGCACAGCTTGCTGAAGGGCCAGCACTCTCCCAGGCCAGACCGTCCCGCGTTCCCCTCGGTGACTGCGGCGACTTGCCAGAGCAGCGCTGAGGAAGGCACTTACTGGCTTTGTCCGGACTTCAGGGTGCCTTGGGAGGACAGCAGGGCCTCCCGTCCCTCCCAAACATTTCAAAGGTGTCTGCATCCTGCTCTTTGCTCTGAAGCATGGCAAAATCCCAGGAAGGGCTCTAGCAGAGAGACAGCACCCAAAAGTAGTAATAAACACTCTATTTGGAGAGCTTCACCTTCGGGAAAACAGCAGATACATAAACACTGTGTACAGGGGAAGGAAAACTGTCAGTCCACAGACAGGAGTGACACACCAAACCGGGCAGCGCTGGGAATGGATCCCTCCTGGTGTCGATGCGCAGCACGTCTAGCGGGCACCTGCCCTGGCACGGCGGGACGAGAGCTAAGCGGCGGCGACCGGAGCTGGAGGCCCTCCAGGGCTATCGGGTGCACAATGCTTCCCGCAGCTCCTCGCGACGTTCTGCGCGCTGATCGGCTGGCGAGGTTTAAAAGGACTCGCTCTGCAGCGGGAGGCTCAGGTCAGACCTCAGGAGCGGAGCACGGCTGGAAAACACGAGGAAGGCGAATCCAGACCATGGCAGGTTCTGTGCAGGGTGATGAAAAACGACGCTCGTGCGCAGCCTGGAGCGGGGAAGGGATGGGAAGGCGCTCGCTCCAAGCACTGAGATCACCAACCAGCTCAACCTGACCTGCACGCGCGCTGCGGTTTGGAAGCGCCTCTCCAGCCCGGCTCTCAGCCCTGCGAGAGCACGAGGCTGGGAGTCAAGGGACACTGATCGCTCTCCAGCAGCCGCCGCGGCCAGGGCAGCTCGGTGCAGCCCACCCTGGCAGCGCGGCGCGCCCGCGGCCGTCACCCACGCTCCTGCCAGCCCCACCGGCCAGGGAAGTCCTCGGAGGCGCCACATCCACGTCCTTCTGCCCCATGGAAGGAAACCAGCGGAATGTTTGCCATGAACTAGCAAAGCCTCAGCTCCGCAGAGGCGCTGATGCTGGGACACAGCCGTGGGGTGCCCGATGGGGAGCACCGGCACCGAACAGAGAGCCCACTGCAGGTGGCTCTTGTGGCGGGCTAGCGAAGAAGAGGCAATGCCCTGGCTTAAGGCTGAAGAACTCACCCAAACCGCACAGCAGAGGCCTGCCCTTCCTTCCAGGGCCTTCTCTAACGGATCTGGTGCATTAGCACCATGAAGAGACCATCAGTCTTCGTTTCCAGGTTTGAAACGGAGAACATCCCTTTTCCAGGACAGCACAGACGTGCAAGAACTCTGAGGAGAGGGGTGGGGCGAGCAGTGTCTAAGGAAGGACTAACAAAGGCAGGTTTCCAAAGGATTTGTAGCTTTTGAGCTAACGATTTGACCAAGTGATACTAGAGTTTGCTGCTGCATCTGGATTTATTCCCTCTCTTTTCCCTTAAACCCCTCCTTTCCCAGCGTATTTTGGGGGCAGTAGGGAAAACGCTGCACTTCCATGCAGACCCTGACAGAATTAGAGATGAACTCAGCCTGCTCTACCTTCCAACAAACAGAATCTGGGAGATCTCCACCGCTGCCGAGTTCGGCCGAGATTGGTTTAAGTCACAGGGGGTAAAGACACACACGGTGAATGATCACATACGCCCGTTTCCATAGGAAACCAGGCTGAACGGTGACTTCCTTCCACGTGGAAATAAATCCTCAGAGGGCTGAGCTGTCTGGAGAGCCAGGAGCCCCTCTTGCAGACCCCGCTCCCACCAGCAGTTCGCACACACCCAAAGTCGTAACCGCTTTTCAGACAGAGCCAAGCCACCCGGCTCCGGAGCCGACGGCTTGCGGCACTGCGAAAGGCTCTGACGGTGATCATGGGATTCTGCACACAGACCCGACCGGAGGAGGCACGGAAAGAGCTGCCGCGCTGGTTAGTTCCTATTTTAGACCTCTACAAAGCCAGGCAACCCGCACCGCGTCCCATCCGCGCTGCGTAAGCACCGCTCGCCACGGTCGAGGAGCTCTACCTCCACCGCCGAGCGTGGCGTGCTGGAGCTCCAGGTGCAGGAATCCGTTCCTTGCTCTGGTGAGGGAGGAGGTGGCCACTACCAGCCTGTGGCCAAACCCTCCTCGTACCAGATACACACTTCCTCTCACACCGCACCCACCTTCACAGGAAGCAATTACACAATGAAAACTACTCTAAGGGAGTGAAATATTTGCTGTCTAGCAAGTCTCTTCCAGCTGGATCCTTTTTCCGACAGATTCAGTCCCCGTTCTGCTCAACGGGTGCATACAGGAGGGTAGGGCTTTGCTTATCCAGAGGGATAATGAAACCGCTGTGGGCTGGCAGAGGATGTGCGTTCTTGGGCCACCAACAACTCCAAGAACGGTGCTGCAGCTTGCTCTAGAAGTCTTGGCTGAAATAACTGTAGCCTCCTGGGGCAGTTGACTCTTCCCGGACATACTGCTGGGGCGGGAACGGTCCGACAACCGGCACTGCTCCTGGCATCCTGGACATCAAAGGGAGCAAGAGAAAGCGAAGGAAAAAAAAAAAAATAAGGGAGACAATGTCAGAAGCACTCTGAAATCTGCCAGCTGCAGTCGCTGCTCAGCAGGCAGCGGAGCAACACCCTGCTGTAGCCAAGTCAACAACTTCCCAGGGAAGCTTCCGAGTGCATCTTAGCGCCGTGCCCGTGTGTAAACAGACACCTTTAGCACAGCAGAACCAGCTGTTGCACAGCTCAAGGGGTGCAAAGCAGGCATCCTGCCTCTCCTCAGACCGCAGACGCTGGCCTGGAACAGGACCGAACGGTTGAATCCGGCAGCCGCTTCCTGAACGGGAGCTGCGTGGCTGGAAAAGCCCGGACAACATCCATGTCCTTAAAGGGAACGCTTGGGCGTGTGTGCTGGGAACATCCTCGGTGTTATCTGTCTAGGGGGGAATACTTGCTATTCGCTGATCCAGTGGTGCTGCTCAAGAGCTGTTCCTGGGATGACAGATGGAGCACGTTTCTTCCAGTCCAGCACTCCAGAGAGCCAAGGAACCATGGGACTGTTATTCCACATATAGGCAACAAGAGATCCCAGTTTTCCTCCTGGAGATTTGGCTAGGAGCCTGTTCTCACTTCAGGTAGGGTTTCCTAATACCTCTTTCTTCCGAGGAGCTCTCTAGCCAGCCCTGGCTCATTACTGACCCTTTTTTAGCGAAGGCTTTGAAATCAGAGAACTGAACTTTGACAGTGTCCAGAACAAGTATTTTTGGTGTTAATTATCATAGAATCATGGAATGGTTTGGGGTTGGAAGGGACCTTAAAGATCACCCAGTCCCACCCCCCTGCCATGGGCAGGGACACCCTCCACTAGCCCAGGTTGCTCCAAGCCTCATCCAGCCTGGCCTTGGACACTCCCAGGGATGGGGCATCCACAGCTTCCCTGGGCAATCTGGCAGCCTCATTTTTTTTTCAGATTAATAATATGTGCAGGGGATGCCATTATTTAACTCACCAGCTGCGAGAGCGAGCTCAGGAATACAGTCCGGGTTTCTGGAGCGGGCTGACTACGCGCCAGATTTTAAGCCAAGCAAACCCAAGAGCGATTAGAACGGCAAGCAGATCTCCGCCGAGACGGTCTTTAATCAAATTCAAATCTCAGTTGTTAGAGAAATGGTGTTTCACGGGTGTCGGGCTGGATGCGCTCACTGCAAACGGTCCGCGCTGTGCTCCAGCTACCCAGCAGCGAACCGGCTGCGGCTTCAGCAGCATCCCAGAGCTGTCTGCAGAGGGAGCTGCCGGAGCGACCCGGCTTCAGGACAGCACGCCTGCACCAACCCCATCCTGCCTGCCAGTCCGCCGGAACCGCGTTTTCGGTTCCATTTAACCATCGATGGGGACAGCGAGGCTGGAAAGACCCTCAGGTGAGAAGGTTACTTACTGGTTCTTGTGTTTGAAGCCACTGATGTGAGCCTGGTACTGCTCTATGGAGTTCAGGACTATGTTACAGGTGCTGCAGGGGTAGCCCTTCCCAGCTGAAACAGACAGCAACGTTAGCGCACACAGCCGCCAGCCTGGCCCCCGAGGAGGAAACAAGTGAGGTAACCCAGCACTTGGTGCGTTAAACAGCCCCTAGCAACAACCTGAGTGGGCAGGGAGGTCACAGCATCCCACCGTGTACCCCACCGATCACTACGAGGGAACTGCCAAGCCAGAAAAGCTTTCCCGGCCACAACAGGGTTTGTTTTATAAACAAACGTTTCCCATAAGGAGTTCACAGTAACGCACATAGTCTCAGCATCAGGACACCAAACCTGACGTTATACCGCCTTTGCAACTCCATTTCTCTCCCAAATTCCCGCTTCTCCTGATCCGTACATCCAACAGAAAATAAAGGACACGCTTCATTCGCGAGCTCGTAGCGTGCCAATAAAAGCAGCAGCCAGAGGAGATTACACGCAGCGTCCAGGTCTACGCTGCGGCATTCCGCTAAGCCTCGCTGAGGTGCCAACTGAGAGTATCAAGCTCCATCCTCAAGCAGTTTGGTTACAGTCAGCGTATCAGCTAACTGCCACCCCCCGTTTCCAACAGTGGTTGTACTGGATCAATGGTTCTGCGTAACGTGACAACTCCAGCTGGAATGAAAGTTCGGGAGGTCACGGATACCAAACGGGAGTCGCTAACAGGAAAATCCTGGCAGTTGTCCTCAGGACATGAAGCGCTCCTGAATTTTGGCTCATTGGGGAAGGGCCGTGCCTGGGAGTCTCGCAAAGAAGAGAAGAGACCCTTCTCCTGAAGGTGAAAGGGGACGCTGAGCCCTGGGGCGCAGAGCAGCAGAGCCACCACGCACGATGCAGCAGACACTTCCCAACCCGGCTGCTGCACCTCATGAGATTTCAGATTCCAGTGGGACATTGAGCTCGGGATGGAGCTGGACCTGGGTGGGAAAGGCCTGAGGAGCCGCTACAGCCCCAGCTCTGCCTCCCTGCACCATCGAGCTCAAGAGCTCTGTCGCAAATCCAGCCAACAGGCGTGTGCAGGGAGTTGTCTGCACTGCGCTCCGGCACCCCACGCCCGCGGTTCCCAGAGGAACCTCAAGCAGCCAAACACCTCGGTGTTGCACTGCCAGGAACGGACCTTTGCCTGCTGCCAGCCAGACCCCGGCTGAGGGAAGTGCCGGGACCGGCACGGCTGCCAGCGGAGATGGGCACAGAGAGCAGGAGAAAACCTCCTTGACGCACCGAAGTAGCCCCCTCCAGAGCCCAGGGGCGCTCCAAAACCTCACCTGAACAGCTGAAGCGCCACGGAGACGTGTCCGTAGGCACCTCGCTTCCGCCGGCGCGTCGCAGGAGACGTCGATCCCGCGGGCAAGGGCGCTGCCCACCTACCCAGCTCCTGCCACTGTCAGCGCCTGAGTCACGCTCAAGCGGAACCATTCATCAGGCCCCGCTAATTAGGTAAAGAGCAGATGGGGAACGCGAGATACCGAGCAGCACCTTTTCCATCTCCCACACGACTACGCGATGTGGGAGAGAATATTACTTGGATAATTGAGCCTCGTTTCTCTAAGTGCTACCGGTATCTAACGGTGGCCTGCAAAGAATTAGAGTAATTAATCTTCTGCTTGTGTGGGTTTTTACCACAGAGAAAGAAGCCCTTGAAGAAGATTTTAAGATGATTTGTCTGCTTGTTATTTACCTGAAGCATCCAGAAGGTACTAGACCTCCTGGTCCAACAGAAGGCTGCTGGGAGGAACAAGGGAGTTTACCGTGAGCTCCGCATGCCTTCACTGGACTCCAAGGGCTTTCCGCACACCGAAGTGCTCATAAACAGCAGATCATAAACCAAATGAGTTTTAACTGTCTGCCAAAGTTCCTCCTTAATAGCTCCTTTTTTTTTTCCTCCACAATCCTGCTTGCTCCAGAGAGAGCTGCATCAGCTGAGCGGCTGGAAGTGCCCACACAGAGGCAGAAAGGCGTCCAGGGAGAAACCTCTCTGGCTTTCACCTGCTCTGCAGCAGCAGGTGCAGTTAAACCTATTCCTCCCACCTTCGGCTAGTCCCCTCTGAAGATGTTTAAGTGTCAAATGCCACTTTTATCTTTCCATTTTGGATGCAATCGCCACGCTAGGAAGAGTACCGGCCAAAATCCCTGGATTATCCGTGCAGAGAATAAAAAGGACACGTCCCTGTACAGACAACATGGCAAAACACGACCCAGAGCTTGTCACGAGGAGCTACGGCCTAAACCCCTCCTGCTGCCGGGCGGTTACAGCATCAACCACGTCAACCTCACGCCGTATAACCAACATCCCCACCACCAGCAATTCTCCCCTGCTCCCTCCGCACGGACTCTCTGGTCCAAAGAGCCATCAGACACGCACTGCCACGCTCCCACCCCGCTCTTCAGCCACTCCTCCGCCCGCCTGCCGAGAACTCACCCATGAAGGACGATGCCGGTGCATCAGGGGTTCGGCCATAGTGCGCCATCAGCTTGTGTTTGGTCTCCTGCTTTCTGTGCTTCTTGCCTACGTAATGCTGTTTCGCCATAAGGGGGTTGTTGAAGGTGGCGTGGCAGAGGCTACAGAACTTGTCTGGGTCAGTAATGTCCTTGTTCTCTTCGTTAGAAGACACGGTAGAGGTGGGGAGGGTAGCAGGATGTTTCTGCGGGGGCACCGCTTCTGTAGGGTGAATCCAAACTCTTGGTCAGTCACAGAACTCAAGAGGTAAGAAAACATCGCTTTATTTCCCCAAAACCCGCATTAAAAAAGAATAATAAAAACCCCTAAAACCCCAAACCTGGACAGAGAACGTAAGACACCTACATAAATTCACATCGCTCCTACATCTTGACACTGCAGGACTGAGCAGAAAGACAAATGAGAGTAGGCTGGAAAAAATTCCAAGGATTCTTTTTACCCAACAGATTTGCATATTTCTCCTTAAAATAAGCGTGACTGTACCCAAGAAACACTGGACATGAGTGAGCTTCCACCTACTCCTGTCATCACCCAGCCAGGACGCGGGTACGAGCCCGTGTGCAGCAAAGGCAGCGGGTTTCTGGAAACACCGTGCAGCTGCGGGACTGGATCCTGAACCAACGCCGTGAGGAGTCTCGGCCGAGAAATAGCAGGAACGGGACCGGGTCTGACAGCGAATCCACGCGGGGAAGCAGCTCTCCCGTCTGATGGGGAAATCTGCACCCTCTCATTACAGGGCACCAAAGGCCAGAGAGCTCCTCTCACGCTGAAACGGAAGGTACACACCAGACCGCTCACGCATACATCCACCCCTTCCTGAAGGCTCCTCGTACCCAAAAGCGAGGCCTTCCGAGAAATAAAACATCCCACAGGCCACCCACACCCTGGAGGTGGCTTCGCTGTGCCCACACAACCTACCAAAGCCACGAAGACACCTCAGGGTGGACAGTTTCTGCCTGGAAGATCCCACCGGGAGTGAGCACAAGCTGCCACCCTCAGCTGCTGCGTTTTCCCTCCGTTCCTGACCAGCTACAGCACCCCAGGCTCTCGGCGGCCCCTGCCTGCCCCGGACAGAGGGTCTCCCTCTCCATCTGCCAGGAAAGGGACGGGACACACGGGCAGCCGCAGTGGGTCAGACCTGAGGGCTGCCTGGACTGCATCCGCTGTGACAGCAGTCAACGGCACGCGCCGCGGGAAAAGCGCAAGGTCAGGGCGAGCACATACTGCTGCTTCCCAGCGGTACTCTCCCAGCCCGCAGCTATCCGCAGCTCACAAGTCCCTGAGCCTCAGAGGCCACCTCTTTGTAGCCCAGCAACCCTGACGGATTTGCCGTGTCGGAGTTTCACCCGTCACTTCAGTCCCCGTAAGCTTCTAGCGAGCATCCTCTCCTGCGACAGGCGTTCCTACAGCTTAACGTCACGCTCCCCGAGGAGCGGCTCTCTCCTGGCCCCTGCGCCCAGGGACGGATACAACGCTGCCGCAAGCTGCGTCGCTCCCAAACAAAGCAAAACGAGAAACACGCAACGTTTTGCCGACACCAGCCCACCAAGCAGGCTGCTGGGAGAGACCACGTCTCCGGAGGTGCGCTGCTGGCTGACCCCGTTTCACAGTAAAGAGCACGCACATCCTCAGGTCCAATCAACCTCTCAACCTTTTTATTGTTTGAACAGCCCCTCGGTACAACACGCGGGCGCTGCAGACAGTCATACCTTCCACTTTGGGGGACTGCTGCTTCATGTTCTTGGCGTGAGTCTTGCCCAAGTAGTGAGACGTTGCCACGGCCGGAGAGGAAAAGGTCATGTTGCAGATGGGACAACACTTGTTCCTGTCTTCCCCGGTGCTGCCTTCCTGCTTGCTGTCCTGTGCACACAGAACCGGAGCGGCGGAGGTTGGGAGGGAGCTCTGCAGGGTACCTCGTCCAACCTTCCCGTTACGGAACGCTAACGTTCGGGGGTCTAAGAACACAAAGCAATCGGGGACGCTTGGGTGTTTGGAAGCGTGACTGAGTGGGACCTCCATGATTCGGCATCACCCTCTGCCTCACCGGAGAGTGTTCTTGCACCAGGTTACTAGTTTTAACCTGTTAGTGACCCGCTCCAGGCAGAGGGGCAGCCCTGGCCCGTACGGGTGAAGGACAAGGTTAAGCGTGCGGCTGCCGGAATTGGAACAGGCAGCCTTTTACTCTGCAAGGTGTGAACCGAGCAACGCGAACATCGCTATCAGCTGGGTCATCTGCAACGCGATGCCAGCGGAGCAGGCAGCAGCAGCCTGAGCCTGACGCTGCGCGCGAAGGCATCCGTCTTTATCCCCCATCCCCCCGCAAACGTTGGTGAGTTGGGGATTAAAGCTGAAGCAATCAGAAAAAGCAGAATCTGTTTCCCAAACGAGTCACGGGGCGGACAGATGGCCGAGCGGAACGTGGTGCCTTTGCTGACCAACAGCTACCAGCCGAGGAAACCTCAGTAAGCGAAGGATTGCTCTGGGAAGCGAGTTCCAGCAGACGGTCAACCCAACGCGCTCCCCGTGACAGCAAAGGTTACGCAGCGCTACCCCTGACGAGCTGGCGCTCCTGTTCCCTCCTCCCTGCCCTCTGCGAGGCCAGCACCAAAAGGCAACGTGTGCTTGGCCGAAGGGGGGAAGCCAGGCTCGCGGAGGCCGTTTACACGGGGAGGGCAGCAAGAACTGAGCTTGCTGAGACGACACGCCGGCCGCCGAGCTCTTCAGCTCTCCCAGCGCCCCTTCCGAGGGTGTTTTCTTCAGTCCCTCGGACAGGCCCCGCGGCGTTCGGACCTGAACGGTTCCGAGCCCTCACCTGCTTCGCATCCAGCCTCATCTTCTTCCCGTGGGCCAGCTCCTCTCCGCCGTGGATGGACAGGTACCGCCTCACCTTGTTGGCGTGTTTCTTGCTCTGGGGAAAGCGAGAGAGAGAGAGAGAGAAACCCGCCCGCCCCCCGCCGCTCAGCGCCCGGCCGTACCGGGCGGCGGGGGACCCCCCCCCCCGGACCCCGCGGGTCGCACCCCGCTCCCTACCTGGTAGTGGGCCAGCCTCTGGGACTCGGAGATGAGCAGGGCGCTGCACACCTTGCACTGGGCCTCGGTGAAGATGTGCCCGTTCTCCCGGATCAGGCGGTCCACTGCGGGGGAACCGGGGATGGCGCGCGCGCACACAGCCCCCCCCCCCCCCCATCCCCCAACCGGGGCGTCAGCGGCCCGACCGGGCCCCAGCGCGCCCCACGGAGCCCGGGCGGCCGCCCTCCCCCCGGCTCCTCACCTGCCTCCTTGCCCACCGGCAGCCCCGCGGCGTCCCCGTTGCTACCCGCCCCGTCCGCCATCGCCGCCAGCCCCGCCCCCTCCTCCACCTCCCGCCGTTCTCGCGAGAGCCGCCCGCGCACCGCCCCTTCCCCCGCGCCTAGCAACGGCGGGGCGGCCTCCCGCCAGAGTGCCCGCCCGCTCTCACGTGACCGCGAAGGGACGCCGCGGCGGCCATGTCGGTTGTGGGCAGGGCGGCGGGATCTCGTCTTTGCGGGCGTTTAAGCGACACAGCGGCTTCTGCGGTGACAGCGTTAAGTGTGGGGGGGTAACCTTTGGGGCGCCGACGCTTTGCTGGCAGGGTGTTGAAGGCTCTGCCGCCGCGCTCGCTTCCTCCTGGGGAAGCAGTGCCTACAGCCTTGCCAGCAGCGCCCGGCACCGGGTTCAGGAAATGGCGACAGCGCCGGCGGCTCCCGCCGCGCCTCAGGACGAGGTGCCAGGGCCCACGGGCCCCTCGGCGCCGGGCCCGGTCGCTCGCCCGTCCGCGACATGGCGCCTCCCGCTTCACCGCCCAGCCGGCCACATGACGCGTCGCGAAGCCGCCGCCGCCATCTTGGGTGAGGGCAATGAGGCCTCCGTCGCCAATTTGAGCGCGGGTGAGAGACCCGCCGACCGGGGCCGGCGCGGCGGGGGTGGGGGGTCTCGGCGGGGAGGCAGCAGCGTCACCGCCCTGTGGCCGTGCAGCGGGGTGGCCCGGCGGGGGCGGGCCGTCGGCCCGCGGGAGGCCCGGGCCCGGTGAGTACTTGTGCCCCGTGGGGCCTGCCGCACCGCTCCGCGCTGGGCCCGGGGCCGAGCCGCCGCGGGGCTCCCGGGGCCCTGAGCCGACTTCCCCCCACCCGCGGCCGTTTCTTCCCTCGGGGGGTGGTGTCTGAGGACTGTTCCCCGGCCCCTTCCCCTGGGGTAGCTTCTGGGGTAACCCCCCGCAACGCCCCCCCCCCCCCCCCCCCCCGCGGGGATCCGGGGACCGGTCCCCCAGAGCCAGCCCTGTCCCCCGGGGGCGGGGGGCACCCCAGTATCACTCCCCTCAAGGGCTGCCCCTTGCCCTGGAGGGGACCCTGGTACTGCGCCCCTTCCCCGGGAGCCACCTTGCTGCGCCTCTCCCGGGGCTGTCCCTGAGGAGGGCACCCCAAACCCGCGCCCTCTCCCCTGGGGCATCCCCCCGGGGTAAGCTCCTGCCCCTCCTGTTTCCCCCTGCTAGGGCTGTCTCCCCTTCCCCTGGGGCCGCCCCAGCTCGCTCCGCTGCCTTCGGTTTGCCCCTCCTGCCCCGCTTCCTCCCACGCTCACCCCTCCCGCCTGGGACCCCCCTGTGCATCCCGGGGTGCTACTTGCTGAGCAGCCCTTGCCCCATCCTCGTCGGTCTCCCGAAGTCAGCGGCTTGGGAAGTTGGGAAGGGGCTGGGTGGGCCTGGGGTGGGTGCTGGGGACACAGGGCCTGTCCTTGGAGGAGGGATTGGGGCTGGGGCTGTAGGGGAGCTGAGCACTCAGCACCTCCCGCAGAGCTCGGTGGCACCTGCGGTCCCGGTGTCCCTTCCTGTGAAGGGCCAGCTCTATTAATGGATAAACCCTGTAAACAACTCCTCTCCCCCGGGGTGCCGCGAGCCCTCGTGTCCTGCCGGTCGCAGAGCATCCGTTGGGCCCTGCAGTGCCGGGTCAGGCCGAGGGGTCCGGGGGATGATATTTCCAAGGAGGCGTGCGGTGCTGACCTGCCTGAACGCGGAGCTGCCGGGGGGGAGCGTCGTGCCTCTTCTTCCTGAGGTGGGGGGAGTTGTTTACAAAGCGACAGCCTGTGTCTCAAACGGCTCAGAAACTCGTCCGGGGATGAGAGTCATTCATTTTTGGCTTCATTTTCAAGCATTTTTCAAGCTGTCACAGCTTGGCAGGTCTGTAGCTGCAGTGTCAAGATTTAGAATTATTCTGTCGGTAATTGCTTTCTGATTCATCAAAATGATAGATGAGAGGGGAAAATGACAAATAATCACAAGTTGGGGATCTTCAAGGATATCCCTAAAAATGCGCCTGGAGAAGCGTGGCATCTGCGAGTCCCTTGTCAGGAGGTCACCTTGGCTGTCAGAGCCCTCCCAACGAGATTCTCTTAAATTCAGAGTTGGAAAAAACCCCCAAACCCTTGGATAACTTGAAACGAGCCTGCGAGCCAAACTGCAAAGGTAGTTTTGGATAACTGGGTCTGTGGCCTTTTCTGCTGAGCCCGAAAGCCGGTATGGTCACCCCGGGTAGCGGCTCTCCAAGAGTCCCAAAAGCAAAATACGGCTTCTGTGCTTAACTTCCCTACCTGACGGGGCGTGGGGCGCGCTCTGATGGGTGTTTGCTTCCCTCAGCTATACCAGCTTGTCTAATAAAAGCTGTTACCGCTCTCCTACTTGTAGCCTCAGACTAGCACGGCCACGAGTGATCTCTTACTGTCTTGTTCCCTTAGTTACATTGACAGAGACTCTGTTTGCCACGAGTCCCTGCGTTTTCCGAAGCGCTGTGGGAGTTGTGTGGTTACATCTCTTACATATTTTTTTTTTTTCCCCCCCTTTAAATGTTGAAGGTAGGTGACTCATCGTAACTCCAGCTGATATTTCTCAGTGATCTCTTACTTAGCACAGTGCATCAGGCAGAAGATATATCGCAGAGTCAGTGGAGAGCTGGTGATACCAGCGTGGAGTGAAAAAAACCCGACAGAGGCAAGCGTGGCAGTAGCTGGTGGTAAAGAGGTTTACAGGCTGTCCCTCCAAACCCAGAGCGACCCTGTGTAGGCTCACGTACTGGCGGTGCCGGCCTCTCCCAGCGTCCCTCCCCAGCGTCGTGCCCGAAACGCCTGTCCGTGTAAGTGGTTTTCCTCCAATAAGGGAGATGTCCGCCGTGACGGACGCCCTTGGGAGGCAATTCTCAGCAGCTGGGAGTGAGGCTTGGCTCGTCTCTCCGGGCAGAGGGCAAACGCCCCGTTTGGAGCAAAAGATAAAAAAGGAGAAAGTGTAATGATATTCCAGCAAGAGCCGAGTTCAGCTCAGCTGGAGCAGAACAGGTTTGTTTTGCAAGAGCCAGTGCTTTTCCAAAAGCAGTGCTTGTTTTTATTTCCCCTCTCTAAACAGACAAACATTCGTGGACTGCAGCGGCGGTTTGCAGTCGCTCCCGGAGATGTGCGTGCCGTCAGTACAACGCTCAGTCTTCGGAGGGCTCGGCAAGCCCTCAGTGCGGATCGTGACTCACCAGGATAATCATCTTTTTGTCTCTAGGCGCGTGTGTGCGCGTGTATTTGCAGAGGAAGGGAGGCAGAGAGGCTAAGGTGGCTTGGGAAGGCTGCGGATGGGAGGGAGGGAAGGCATGTATTCCCTTCTCAGCCTCCTCACCTTGCTACCTCGGACTGTAGATGGAGCAGTGCGCTGCTGTTCGTAGCGCTGCTGGGGACTGTGAACTTCTTGCTCATCAGTATTTCTCCACGTAGCGGCCGTTTGCAGTTTTGTGGTGTTACAGAGGAGGGTTTGGCTCTATATCGGGTAACGTAGGGTCTTTGTTGCACTTTATCTTGCTCTTATTTTAGATCCAAGCAGCACATTTGAGCTATTTCAGTGTTGTTGAAGGAAGGCAGAATGATCCCGTGGAAGGACACCGGTCTGGGAACCGGCCAACTCGACTTGAATTTCCAGCTCTGCCGTTCCCTGGTGCGTGACGAGGGGCTGGTTGCTGAACCGCTCTGCACGCGTTCAGCTCTGGCTTAAGCAGAGCTGGTTGTGCTCAGCCGGCTTCGTGAGGCTCTCGGATCACGGTTCAGGAAGCGCCGAATGTTGCTGTCGAGCCGTTTGCCAAATGGCAAACGCAGACAGGATAGGGTGGTTTAACTCTGCGTGCCGTCCCGCTGCTCTCGTTCGCCGAGATCTCTTACCAATCCTCTCATCCGAGTCCTTTTTCATCAAAGCAGCTAATGCTCGCTGTGCATCTCTCTCTCCAACCAGCTAGGGGCTGGCAAGGAGAGGAGAGGCTCAAGTACTAGCTTGCATTGTGTGGGCACCTGCCCTCAATTGTGCTGTTGGTAGAGCACTCAGGTTTGCACTAATAACGCTCAGCAGGTTCCTCCCCGCTCGTCAAGTGCCTCCTTTAATCCGAATGGTTGGGGCACGTCTGCGCGGAGGACTTCCGGAGGCTGATGCTCATTGAGAAATCCAGGCTGCGAGATAAACCTGTTGCCTTGTTTCTGACCTGCCAACCGCCACGGCCCGCGTTTTCCCTCTGCGTAGCGCCGGGGCGGCCTTCCACGGAGCCGCTGCGCCGCGAGCGAAGCAGCGGCCTCGGCGGAACGTGCCTTGCACCCTCGTTTTGTTGAATGTAAAAGCTGACAGATGGCCGTGCTGCGGTGGCTTCTCGTTCTGGCACGCGAGTGTCGGCTGGATCTGCTGCCACGGCCTGGTTTGTTCTGCACCAGGACGGTGAAGGTGTGGGGCTGAGCCGGGGCGAGGTTCGGGGTTGTGTTGGAAGGTGGGAGACCCGCCGTGAAGCGATGCTTCGGGGCAGTTTGCTGAGGAGCTTGAGCAGGAGGGGGCTGAGCGGAAAGCCTCGTTGCTTGGGAGCAAGGGCGTTCAGAGTGGCTTTGGTCTGTTCCCCCGGGACCCCGTTTAGCAATCAGCCATAATAAAGTATTCTTAACTAGATGAGCGCTGACTGGTATGCTTGGCTCCCAGTAACGCTGTTTCCACCACGCTTTGTAATAAGGTTCTAATGCCTGGGGTATTTTACCTAAAAATAACAAAAAATAAAGAATGGCTGTTAGGGGAAATCTAAATCAGAAGGAAACAAATGGCTTTTAATCTTCCCTCTGTTTCAGAGTGAAGGATGCCGAGGAAAAAGCAGCCCACGGAGGGCCTGGACTCCCACGGCCAGCATGGGGAGGAAGAGGAAGAAGAGAAGAAGGACCCCGCCAACGCCAAGAAGCGCGGTTTTGTGGACGCGTTTATCGTTATATCTGACAGCGACGGAGAGGTCAGTGACCGGCTCGTGGTGTCCGGGGGCCCGCGCCGGGCCCGGCTGTTGGCAGGAGGGTGCCCGGGCATCCCACGCCGTACGCGCTGGGGTCAGGCTTTGCGCAGAAGGTGTCGTGCCGTTCCTTCCCTTACGTGGGAGATGAATCAAATCCTATTTGACTAGGAAATGAACGGTGCGCTCCGTGAGGGTGAGTTATGAGTCTGGGATTTGATAACCAAATCCTCTCAGAACCGACTTTGAAACGTAATTTAAAAGTAACCTTTCCTCAATCCCTTTACAAATCTTTTTTTCATAATTTTTATTTGATTGATTTCCAGCTAAACTATAGAAACGTGTTTCTGTATTATCTGCAAATAGATAAGAAAATGCTTCAGAACACAGGCTCGTGAGTAGCTCAGGCGCAGCTGGCGACCGGTAAACCGAGCCTGAATTACAGGTGCCCGAGTGTTTAACCCGCTTCGGTAGGGTGTAAAGGTGAGCTGTGGTGTGGGCGTGCCTGGCCAAGACAAGGCTCGGATCCCCGATCCCTGTCGTATTACGAACACCAGCCTTACCCCAAAAGATGGAAATCTCTGCGTCTGGGATGCGTGCGGGACCTCCCGCCCGGGGGTGAAGCCCAGCACCCCGAGAATCTGTCCTCAACTTAGCGCGAGGCACGCGAGAGGAAATTATCCGAACCCATTTTTTATGTGTGGCTGTTAAGGCTTTGCTCTGTCTTGCCGGTGATTGGAGATCCTAAGCTGCTTTTTGTAATTCCACCATTTTCCAAAGCATTTCAGTTCGCTCTCAAGCTGTAGATCTTAAATCAAGTCCCATTCGCTCCCACATCTGCAGCGTGCTTCTCTACAATAAGGCGATTATCATGTGAGGGGGGGAAAAGCACTAGAAATAAACAGTAAAAAGCTGTAGGGCAAATGATATTGGATGTTTTTCCTTCACATTGTCTGAGTTCTTGCCCATTGGGAAATTCCCTGAAAGAAATGGAACATATGGCAGTAATAGTTCAGTGGGGTTAAACCCTTAGCTCTGCAATATGCTAAGTTAACTTCAGATGTCTGCTGCATCACTGGCCTTTATTGTGAAACCTATAAGGAAAAAAAGAATTCAGCAGCTATAAGAGCTGCTGCAGTACATAAAAGATCAGGACCCGTTATTGTCTGCGATTATTCATCTCAATGTGCACGTATCTGAAAGAGGAAACAAACGTCTCTTAAAACACATCTATAAAAAGGTTAGGCTCCCCGACTGTTCTGTAAGTTTGTCTATAAACAATAAATTCTGATGGCATAATCGGTCATATTACAGAAAAGGATATGCTCAGAGAGGCCGTTAAAGAGCCAATTAGGTTCTGTTTAAGTGACAACAGTTCAGTCAGTTGAATGAGTGGATTTATTCACTTCAGTCTCTTTCTTTCTCTGAGTCATCAGCTTCCAGTTCCAGCGCCACAGTCTCTTGTCGTGCTGTTTTCTGCAAAAATCAAACCCAAAAATGTGATTTACTTGGGATCTCAAAAAAAATAACTGTCTTGGCTTCTGTAACTGTCGCAGCTCTTCAGCGTACATCAAGTTGAATTTCAATTTGGAACCTTGTAACTGTTGTTCTTGCTCTAGTAAGACCTTGTTATGTGCTCGAGAAGAGGTGTGGGAAGCTCAGATCAATAGCAATTTTAGAGAACAATACATTCTCAATTAATCTTGCATCTGTTAGGACATGGTTCCTTATGAATCAAAAGCTACAAGGACAATTTGGGCATCATTGATTCGATGGCTCTCTTCCTTGGCAGTCTCTTGGCAGGTATCTATAGAACAAGTCCCTGGTTCTGCTTCCAGACCAGCAGATCTTGTAGCAGCTGCACCTGGAAAGCCTCCAGCTTCTCACTTTTGATGATCTTTGGCAGACTGCCTCTCCCAGGAATTTTTCAGTCATGCTGGATTATCAAGCTCATCCATGTTATTTTGCCAAGTTTTCTTTCTTTGCTCGTGTCTGTGCCGTGGCATCTGCAGCGCTGCATCAGAAGGGAGTTTTCTGGACGCGGGGCTTTCTGATCTCTGCTATGTATAATCCTGGATTTGGGAACCACTGCTCTCTTTTCTTTGGGGAGGGGTCAGACAAAATAGGAACTGTCTGTGGAAACGAGAGATGACCTTCTGAAACACAGACATGATGAATAAGCAAAGTCGTTCCTGTCTCCCCCGATTTTAAATCCCGCGGGGAGTCGGTTGTCTGCACCAGAAGACGGGGGCGTTGTTCCCAAATACACGGTATTTCAGATAATGCCCGGGAAAGCGCTCTCTCCACGCGTAGCAGCTCCTGGGCCATCTCGTGAGCCTCCTGCTTCCCTTGGGCTGTTGATGGGGACTCTCTGACTCTCAGGGTTTTCTGAAGCCGTGTCTGAGAGCCGACTGTCACCTGGCAGGAGGCCTGGCCAAGCGTGAGCACCGAGCGCGGCCAGAGGCCCAGAGGTTGTGCCGACCTGTTTGATCTTCAGCCTTCGGTGCGCTTGGTCCCAGAATGCTGCTGATCTGCTGCGGGACCTTTCAGAAGGGTCTGTTTTTCCTTTGGGATCGTTGAGAGTACCTGTCTCCACTCATAGAGCTGGAATCAAGTCTCACAGGCTCTTCCTGCCGGATTCATCAGCTCTGTTGGCCCTCGGGGAACATGACGAGGCTCCAGGGTGATGGTGCCGTTATTTCTGCACGGCATCCATGGCCTGCCTTCCCTTTGGTGTGGCACATCCCTTTGCCTGAGGATTCCTGTGTTCGGAGATACTGGCAGTCTGGGTAAAGAGCAGCGTTTGCTGATGTTCCAGATGAGACGTTGGCTTGGGCAGAAGGAGGGAGGTGTGTTTGGGCACTGGCTGGAATACCCGGCCACCGCTGTCCTGTTCTCCATCAGCCGTGGCAGCGGACACTCGTCTCGGGACCAGGCGTGGCTTGCTGTGGAGACAGCACGGGAAGTGTCGCAGCTCGGGTGGCAGTGCCCCCGTCATCGCTCGCCACCTGAGCAAAGCAGAGCCACATGGGAGCATCGCTGCAGCACCCCGCTGTCCCCACGGGCTCTGCTGCGCTGCCGAGGGACCCGGCGCCTCCGGTTCCCAGAGGGAAAGGCAGCGTGAGCGTGCTCGCGAGGAGGCTCTGCTCCGCTCGCTCGTCGGAAATCAGGTTGGTCTGAATCCAGGCTCCTCGCAGCCCGGTAAAGGCCCTTTTTTCTAGAGGCCTCCCTCCCATGTGTCAGGAATACACGTCTGGCGCGAGCCCCGTTGCGTCTCGTTGTTCAAGTCTCCCTAACCCTCTAATCAGCTGAAAGGCAGAGCAGAGCTGAAACAGGTTCTGAACTGAAGTCAGAGCCTAGTAAAGTAGGGTGTGATATTAATTTCAGCAGCAGCCTTGGCTAGAGCCAAACGTGGCACTTCCAACACCTAATTGGCTTTTAAAAAATAAATTAGCTTGGTTTTCATCTGCATACTTCCCGTGCAGGACGTGTGGTGCTTGGCTGTGCCCGTTGTTAGACGGTCCCCGCTGCCACTGAGCAGTAGAATTACCCAGACCTTTTGACTTTGCAGCCTGCCCTGTGAGCTATGGAGACGTTCTTCTGTAGCCTTTCCTTCCCTGAGTCAGTAGAAGCTGCTTTCCGTGGTTTATGATGTGGATTCGAGGGAGCAGGATGTGGGAGGCTGGCTACTGGCTTCCATTTACGGGCTTTTAGAAGCGAGTGGAGCTCTATCTGTTTCTGCTGGCAGAGTCAGGTTCTCTTAAGTATGTGCAAAAGCATTTTTAAAATGAGAATTTGATCTCCTGCTGTCTGGTGAAACCAAGCAGGTTAAAAAACAAGGAAGAAGAATAGTGGCTGCCTTCCACTAAATGTGTAAGGAACTTTGGAAACCTGTCTTTTCCTGGATCTGTGTACAATGCTGACAGTGAAATTGCTCATAAGAGAGCATCATAAATTAAACTGCAGAGCCTGACACACAGGAAGAGAATTTGGATTCCTTCTGGCCATTATGCTTTAAATTGACGGCGAAGGAGGAGAGATGCTCTCCGGGCTGGCACCGAGCAGAGGTGTGCAGTTCCCACCTCGCCTCCGCTGTAATAATTGGTTTCCCCTGGAAGTTGTGTGTTGGAGATGACCTTGTAACTAAGAGTATTGGCTGCAGTTTGGGAATAGTTTAATTGATTAAGATTATTTTTGGACTAGTGATCTTATTAGAAAGGCAGTTGGTAGAGCGGCCCCCTGAGTTCCCATTATCCTTGTAGACAGATGAGCATTAAAAGGTTGGGTCAGAAAGAGCAAGCCCTGTTGTCTTCTCTGAATTTTCTTGGCCCCTTCTGTTCCTACCATCCTTGCCTGCATTTATGCAGAGCACTCGGGGGCCCGCCGGGGCTCTCTCCCAGCAGAGGTACAAACAGCCATAAATCCTAATTAAAAGGTACCTTTTATTTTCTGGGTTTAAAAATAAAGAAGATTTAAGAATTCCTGGAATTGAGATGTGTGTGTATATTTTGGCCCACCAGGATTAATTGGATTTGCTTCAGCGGTTCGCTGTACCGTAGCTGTTCGGTAGAATGCTGCTAAGCAATTTAAACATCTTTCTCAAATGTATGAGGTTCGTACAACACGTGTCCTGCAATAATTTTGCTCCTGCCACTGTTGTAAATGTCGAGATTCTTCAGGACGCAGCGTGGGGAACCGGCACACGTACTCGGCTGTGCGGTGAAACCGGGCAGCCCGCCCGGCACGCCGATCCCCTCGAGCACCGAGGGTGTTTGAGCCCCGTCTTGTCCCGGGGCGCATACTGTAAACGTGTGTCTCTGCGCAGAGCGGGCGCTGGCAGCCGTGGGAAGTTCGGGGGGCTCGTAAATCACACCCGTGCCCTGGAAAGGAGCTGCAGATGAGAGTGTCAGGGCTGACCTTCCGGCAAGTGCGAGAGTGATGAGGGGAAGATTGATGCTTAGAGAGAAGAACGGGGGATTTACAGAGCCTGCTAGGATTAAATTGCCCCTGTCTTAAGCGGGAGAAGGTTTAGCACTGTCAGGCAGGGTTTTGGGGGAGTGTGGGAGAGCTGTTGCTTAACCTCCTCCAGCATATAAACCCGGCGGGATCCTGGTGCGATCCCGCAGACCCGGCCCCGCTCCCTTAGGCGCGAGCTGCCCGCGAGGTCAGCACGGGGCTGCTGCGGCAGAGCAAGGCAGGGCAGGTTGGGTGGGAGAACCGGTGGTTTGTGGACCACTGTGGAGAAGGGCGACCTAAGTCACAGAACGGTTTGGGTTGAAGGGACCTTAAAGATCATCCAGTCCCACCCCCTGCCATGGGCAGGGACACCCTCCACTAGACCACGTTGCTCCAAGCCTCATCCAGCCTGGCCTTGGACACTCCCAGGGATGGGGCCCTGGGAAGAGAGAGGATTTCACGCGTTCACGTGAGCGAGGCAGACTCAGGGGTGGAGAGCATCCATCTTCTGGCAAGAGAGAACCTGTCTGTGGAGCAGCTTTTGGAGATGCAGCAGCAGATCTTGGAAACAGGGTACCGAAACCAGCCTGGGTGGGGAAGAGCAGGAATTGGTCAAAGGAAAGAAACCCTTTAGGTGTGAGCATGAGTGTGCGTGGACTTGCCGAGGTTGATTGCTGCCTTGTGAGCCGATTCTTAACTCGGTGGAAGCGAGGAGTGGCGTAGGTATTAGGGCATGTAAAAGCTGTAATGTATTAGGGTTTCAGGAAGCCACTTAATAGTACATCTTGCAAAATCTTAGTTGGATAAATAATTCAATTTGGTCTAGATAGTAACACTCCTGGATTGAAATGCTGCTAAAAGACTGTCAGCAAGAGCCGGTGATGAACAGAAGAGAGGCTCGTTCGGGGGAGACGTAAAGCTGAGGCCACGAGGATCAATATTAGGTCTCTGTGTGTTTTAACATCCTCATTAAGGATCTGTAAGAGGGAGCAAGTGGTGTAGATACATTAATGAGACCTACGGATAACGCTGAAGCTGGAGATGTCTTGGACAAAACTCAGCGTCGAGGTGCAGTCCAAAGGACTTCACGGGTTCAGAAACACCAGCCACGGGCAGAAGAAACTGGTTACACTTGAAAATAAGCGGCATGTCTGTTTGGGTTGAAGCAGCCCAAGCCACGTGCCCCCCTTGAACCCCGCTCCTGGCATACGTGGGAGGTGGTAGGAGGCACAAGCGTGTGGACGCTTTGCCACGAGCCTCATGGACAGCCAAACCAACTGAAGACCCAGGCGTGGGTCTGACACAGGGTTTGATTCTAATCCTACCTGATTTAGAGAGGCAAATTGGAAGGGGCCCAGCGCCAGCCGTCGTTAACGTGTATGCCCTCGCTTAAGCCGTCAGGCCAGCGACTCGCGTAAACGCGTGCCAGTTAAGCCTGGGACCGTGCTTGTTGCAGGCCGTGTGCTTGGAGCAGCAAGCGCTTAGGTTGTTCGTGTGGGTATTAGTCCAGGAGGCCTCGAGATGGCAAATTTCTGAAGTATTCGAGCCTCAAAAATGAAACACTTGTGGCAATGCAATGAGAGAATAGCACCAGGAGGAAATACGGCTGTCTTGCCTTCAGGGTGCGTTAGCGTGGGTCCCCAGAATTGTCTAGGGGGCTAGTTTTGGTCCCTTAAAATTGTCTGGGCTGGGCAGTTGGAGCTGCGTGGCAGGAAGCAGCCCTGGCTTACAGGTGTGCAGGCATAAAAGGGTGTTGTTTTTCGGGTTCGAGTGCTCACGAGTACCAGTGTTTCAGCAAGGCCAGACGAATTCCCTCTACAAAGATGGGCAGCAGGTGCAGTGCATGGTGGTGACTGGCATGAAGTCTATTGTCTCTCCTACTTCTCTGTTTATGTCAGACTGTAACTCTTTTTGCTCATTATGCTTATCACACAGCTTTTAATAGTTACAGAATGTGCCTGGATTATGTTTGAAATTCAAATTTCATACAAATAGACGCTTGTTTTTCAACCAGTGTTTGTGTCGGAGTAGTAGGGGGGAGGGCGCTGGTAGTGTTTCGTACATATTGCAGGCACTCACCATGGTTTTTTTTTTTTTCCATTACAGCAGGAGTCAAAGGAAGAGAGTGGATTGCAAAAGAAGAGAGCAAAACAGCAGCTGAATAGAGCGAAGCTTGCTGCTAAAAGAAGAATCGCACGTAGGTCTCGAGAGCGGGGCTGGGGAAGTGGCGTGGTGCTGAGCAGCTTCTGCTGTTTGTATTAGAGATTATTTCCCTTGCAGAAAGGCTGCGATGCATCTGGGGATGCACAGCCCTTGGAAAAGACCCTTCTCAGGGGTAAACTCTGCCTTTCTGAATAGGCAGACTGTCACTTGTTTGCTCCCCAGGCGGCCTGTGCGCAGACTGGTGCGCTTCCAAAATAAGCGCATGAGGGTGTCGGTACCTCACCGGGTTTCAGAGCTGGTTGAAGCCGATGCGAAAGCACTGTCAGTCAGAGACTGCTTTCCTTTTCAAGCCCCTCTGCTGCTGTCTTTCCCTGAAATGTCATGATGCCCTGACCCGGCAGTCGCAGCTCAGGAAAGATCTGAGCCGCGGCTGACAGTTCTCTGAAATCATCGTCTCGTAGCGCGGGGGCAGCCGGAGAAGCCAGCCACGGTGGGTATCATAAGGAAGGGTGTTAGGAACGAGAGATTTGTTTTACGTCATTTTGCTGTTATATAAAGCGTTGGTGCACCCACATCGACAGCGCTGTGAGCAGTTCTCGTCTCCGCATCCCAAGGACGCGGTGGAGTTAGGGGACAGCCGGAGAAGGGCTACCCAAGCCGCGGAGGGGAGGGAGCAGCTGCCTTACGAGGAGTGACTGGCAAGCCTGGGGCTGCTCCGTTAGGAGAGGAAGGTGGGATCAGAGTTCACCTCAGCAGAACAGAGAGCTGCTCTTCTCCAGCTCCTACAGCCGGGGTGCAGTCGGTGGAAATAGCAGGAGAAAGATGGGTTTAAAACGGGTGGAGGACAGTAATGCTTCACGCAGCTTGTAGCGAGCTCTGGGAAGTTTTTGTGGCAGGAGGTTGTGGAGGGGTCAGTACCAGCAGCTTTAATAAGGGATTAATGCATTCATGGACAGTAGGTCTATAAACAGCAGCTGAAGGGAACAGGCTGGGATGCTCCTGCTCATATTCTGCAAACGGCATGTTTGAATTCCAGGCATGTACAAGCCGAAGGGACCACTGAACGTGGCCAGGCTCGCCCCTGCTCTCCACAGAGCCCCACTTGTTCCGGCGGCCGGGCGGGTGGACCGCTGCCCCCACGGATCCGCTCGCCTGTTCTTGCTCTCCACGAGACAGCGGGCCATCTAGCACGGTGAATTCGGAACGTTTTAAAATGGGAGAGTTGTCGTCTCCTGCAAAACCCAAAGCAATCACTGAACAAAATGGAGCATGCCAGTGCTCCGCGAGCAGCAGCAGTTGGGCTTGTCAGTCCTCAGAGGGCTTGTGTGAATTAAATTGTTTTTAATAGAGGCCTAAGGCCATAGCATGAAACAGCCTGGCTCTTTGTGGGAGTTGGAACCCGCTGTGGCGAACAAGTGAGATGGCAGAGACAGAGATGGGGAAGAGTTCTTTGGGGTTTGTTTTTCGGTTTTCTTCTTTTTCTTCCAAAAGAAAAGCAACAGCAACTAAAAGCTGAAACCTCCCCCCTTCCCTTGGAGAATGCTGCTAAAATGTGACCAAACATATGGTGTCAGGAACAGGGAGTTGCTGAAGCTGGATGTCCTCTTGCGCCGTTGAGTGTGCTGGGCTCCGGGAGCTGGTGCTGTGCGAAAGGTGTTCCGTGTGCTCCAGAAAATCCGCCGGAGACAGGGCCGGCTCTCCACCTCCTGCGTAACGGCGGAGTTTTGCTGCGTTTCTAAATACTGAATTTCTTGATGATAGTTTTTCTCTTCCTGGGGCAAAAGCTGCCTTTTCTTCAGCGTGCGCGTCCGCCTCCTCGAAGCGCGGGAGGTTGGGGGTGCCCGGCGCTGCTCGGTTGGAGAGCGGCCGCTTGTTTAACCACGTGCGATGGTGGCTCTGTTCTCGTTTACGAGAAGCTATAATTAGAATTTTGGTGTTTGCTTTTAGGCAAATTAAGATTTTTTGAAGTAGTAATTATTTTTTTTTTCTCGGCGTCTTTAAATAAATGCTTTGAATTGCCAGGCAGATTGGCCTTGCGCAAAGATTCGGCGCTTCCGGGTAAAGCGAGTTCTTTCTCCTCGAAACTGGAAAATTTCAGATGTTGGTGGGCGCTGGTTGTAAACCGTCTCTCCTCCCGGTTTTGCTTTGTTGTGGTTTTTATTCATTTCAACCTTAAAGCCATAACTAAAACATATCTGTGACGTTTCATCCTGACAGGATAAGTGGCAACACCAAACCCGCACGCGTCCCTCCCCGCGTTCCGAGGAAGTCGCTCCTTTAAAGCGTATTTGAGTGTTTTAACTGTAATTGCACTTGGGGTACGTGGAAGTACTGGGATCCCGCTTTTCCATGATTTTTGAGTAAATCTCTTAATAGTAGAACTACAACTACTGGGGTTTTGCATCTAATTCACTTTGCAAATGTCAAAACCAGGAACATAAATCGCTTAGCAAATTGCTGTATTAGCATTTAAAAAGGCTCTGAAATGGTTTAATTTGTTTAGGGCTGCTACATCTTAAAACCACCTTCTCCCTGACCCCTCCTTCCCATCTGTGGGTTTCTTGGATGCTCTGGTCCCCGGAGAGGCGCAGAGATCTGGTGCTGCGTTGGGGATGGATGTGCGGCGGGTGGATTTTTGTGTTCGAGATGCAGAATTCCCAGCCGCAGGTGCTGGCGCTTCCCACCCGGCAGCGGCGACTGGCTTCTGCGAGGCGTGCGGGGTGGGGCGTGAGCTGAGCGTAACCGAGTGTGTCTGGCCAGACGGAGAGGGACGGATCCTCCAAGGGCTGCGGGAGCCTCCTGCCCCTCCGGCGTGCCGCAGGAGCGTGGCTCGCCTCCCCTGCACGCTCTGCGCTCGCTCCCGGAGCGCTCCAGAGGTCTGTTTGCACGCGCCGGTCGGGGACGAACACAACGCTCTGGGTTTCTAATCACTCTGAGTGATGACCGGTGCAATCAGCGTCGGGTTCAGCAAAACGCACGGTGCTGAGAAGCGATCGGACGTGGAGCACAAATCCCGCCGGCTCCAGCTTAAAGCAGGTCAGGTCTGCTGGAAGGCACGAGCAGAGCTGCTCTCGCTCTCCCCAGTAATGCCAAGAGGATTTAAACCCGAGATTTCCCTGTCTCTAGAGCACCTACTCAACTGGAACGTGCACTAAGTGCGTTTTGTTTGTCGCTGGTTTCTTTGCCAGAGGCAGCATTTGTCTGGCACATTCCCTGTCCCCAGAGGGGAAATTGCTGTGCCAGGGAGGGAGAAGAAAACAAAATGTACAGTAGTAACTTGCCAAAAAATGTTTCTTTCTATTAAGCTTCATGGATGTCGATAGCCTGACCTGCGGAACGCTCGGGCCCCCGTTTTAACTGAAGCACGTGGAAAGCCGCCGCGTTGCGGGGCACTGCTCGCGCGCGCCGGTTTCCTCACGCACGTCGGAGCGTGCGGGATCTGGCCCAATGGCTGCGGTGGTCTGGGCAGGGAAATCAGCACACGCTGCGTGCTTGGGAGGCGTGTGCTGTTGTGGAGACGCTGCGTGCTCCTGCCGTTCTCGGGGACGGGAGCCTTCTTCATACGCCGCGCTGTCGTGTGCTTGCCATTAAAGGATGCTTTTTCTTTTTTTTTCTTTTCCTGGTCCCTCCTGGCTGTAACATCACAGAGTGACTTTGTCCAAGGACAAAAGAGCCCCACGAGCCCTGAGTGCACTGCAGTCTGCCTTCGCTTCAACCTCTCGCTTAATTTTTAAAGAAATTAAAAAAACCCAACCTGCAGCTAAGTGTTGGTTTAGTAGGACACGTAAAGGAATCTACGGCTGGTGGTCAGAACAGTCCACTAATGCCTCCAGCCCTGCTTGGGGGGGGAGGACCAGCGAGCTGGGGGAAGGGCAGAGCCGAGCTGCGTGGATCCACGCTGCCGTGGGCTGCGCTGGGGACCGCGCGGTCCCGCGCCGCTTCGGGGATGCTGCGCTGCTGCGCCGTGGTGATGGCTGGTGGGAAGGGGATGGGTTAAAAAAAAGAAAGAAATAATGGGAGCCTGCAACTTCTGAACGCATCTTTATCCAGGGAAATGTCTGCGTGGAAGCTGGCTGCGGCGAAGGCGTGTTTTGTGCTTGGGTGGCCTTCCTGCGCAAATCGCGTCTCGTGAAGCTCGCCTAGCCCGTCGGAGCGAGCCTTTTGGTTCATGCATGAGATGGCGCGGGCAGGATTCTGCCTGAAGAAGGGAGCGGGTTTTGAAGGAAATCTGTCAATTTGTTTCGAGTGAGATGATGTGTTTTTCAGCTCCCGAGCGCTGCTGAGTTGTTTTCCGAGCCGCGCGCCGTTCTGCAGGCGTTGTGTATTTTAAGCACAGTGAAAGGGTTGGATTGAATCTAAGTAAATAAGTGTTTTCCGAAGTAGCTATGAGCTTTGTTTCTAAATAGCCAGTGTCGGCTTCTGCTTTGCTCAGAGCGAGGAATATTTCGGGAAGGAATTTTCTGCTGAAATAGCAGTTACAACCGTAGGAAACCTGTTTCCCATGCATGAGTGACCGAGTGATGCAGTGGAATGGTGATGTGAGCAGAAGGGGGATGTATGCATGTGAAAGATCCTCCATAATACCGCCGAGCGAGTAACATTATCCTCCACAGAGCTTTCCACCTGCGGCTCGGGGTGAACAACGTGTAGCTCTTTTGCTCTTGGGTAGGTCTCCTGTGGTATCGCAGGTATCTGCGTGGTGGAAAACAGTGAGATTTGCTGTTTGGCTTGTAAAAAAGTGTGTCCAAGAGGTGTTCTTTTTCCTGCCTGGCTGCTGAACCGATCCGATGTAAAATGGGCACGCACTGGAAACCAGTCCTTTTCCTCTCTCCTTGAACACGCATCCTGCAGCTGTGGAGTGTGTTGTTTGATGAGGGCAAAGGAGATGTCCCATTGTAGTTATGTGCCCAGGGAGTCCGAGTTTAGGGTGCTGTAGAAAGCCCAGCTGAAGTTCCTGGCTTGGGTTACTGTTCTCTTTTAGCGTTGCCTGCTCCGGTTTCGGTGACACTCGGTCAGGAAAGCTGAGGTTTAGATGTTTTGCCCTGCATTCCTCCTGGGGAGGTGGGACCCTTGGACATCTCTTCCAACACGTGGGATGTGTGTTGGGTGTTTACACACACCTGCAGCCGTCACTTGACATTATCCTTTTCCTTCTGGTGCAGAAATGACTGAAGAGGAACAGTTTGCACTGGCCCTGAAAATGAGTGAGCAAGAAGCCAGACAAGTGAACTGTCAGGAAGAGGAAGAGGAGGAGCTCTTGAGGAAGGCCATTGCTGAGAGCCTTAACGTAAGTGCGCTTCTGTGAAGAGGCTTACTAGGGTCCTTCAGCAGCATTGCTTTCTGTGCTTGCTTCACCACCCTGCACGTAAGAAGGTTTTAGTGGGGGACGAGCTGTTTGCAGCACGAGCTGGAACTACAGCAGCTGCAGAGCGGTTGTTTTGCGCCGTTCCTAGTGGGAGGCGTGGGAAGGCTGGCCTCAGCTGTCCCCTGTTTTGGGGTACACGGTTCTGATCTGGGGGGAGCTCTGCAGTCCGAGTGATGGCTCCCTGGGGGAGCCCCTTGTGTGCTTTGCTGATGGAGAACGTGCCTCCCAGAGAATCAACCTCTTGTTTTTCAGAGCTGTCAGCCCTCGGACTCCTCTGACGCAACCCCTCAGCTGTCTGCAGAAGCACTGGGCGTGCAAGGCGAAAGCCAGCCTGCCGAGAAAGAAGGCTCTGAGATCCTGGGAGGTCTGGCGCTTTGCCCTGACACCCCTCTCTCTGAGCGCAGCTCCCACTCACAGAGCACCAGAGCTGATGGGAACGGACAGATGGATGTCGCCCGGAGCCCCCTGGTAGTGTTGAGGAGGTTAAGCCAGGAAATCGTTGAAAGCTCACTAGTATCCAGCATAATCGTGTCTCCAGGGAAGGGCCAGCCTCTGACAAGGTCAAGTGAAAAGCCTTCCTCACCAGCAGAAAGTGATTCCAGTAACGTGTCACCCGGCACGCTTGGAGAGGACCTCGTTTCCTTGAGTCCCACCTTTGGCAGGGTGACTTCAGGCACCTGGCGAGCGACACCTCGGAGACTGTTCACCAATCCCTCCAGCCCTTCCGAAACAACAGGCCACAAACCAAAAGAGCAGCCCCTGCCCTGCACTGGCGGTTCTGCGGGAGACACTAGTGCCGGGAGCTCAGCCACACTCGGGAAGAGCTGGACCGCAGAACGGTGTGGTAGCCCCAGGATAAGGGGTGGAGGAGCAGGTACCAAACGCGTCTCACCCGGGCACGCCGACGAAATCTGTGTGTCCACGGAGCGAGCAGAGCAGAACGAGGTGCCCGACAGTGCCCCTAAGCTTTGCATGCCGAGTGAGGCGGAGGAGAATCACAAGCAGGAGGAGGCGAGAGACACAGTGCACTATTACTGGGGCATCCCCTTCTGCCCCAAAGGGGTGGACCCCAACCAGTACACCAAAGTTATCTTGTGTCAGCTGGAGGTTTACCAGAAGAGCCTGAAGCAGGCTCAGAGGCAGCTATTGCATAAGAAGGAGTTTGGTAACCCGGTTGTGCCCAGTTCTTCCTTGAGCCAAAACGAGCTTGGGAAGGGAGAGCAGATAAGCAGGGAGAATGGGGTTGCTGATGATACAGAAGATGGAGATCCAGAGGGGCAGAAGGAGCCTGAGAGCACCACCTGGCTCCTCCCTTTGAAGAGGAGGGAGGCAGAGAGTCCGGGGCACAGCATGGAAGAAGAGAAGAACTCCACTTCCGATGATGAACCGACCACCAGCTACTGCCAGGTAAGAGCTTCGCCGCCGAGCAGAGGTTGAGCGATCCTGCTCTTAGGTCCGTGTCAGGGTTCAGTCCCTTCTGTAAAGCAGGCACTGGTGTTTAATGCTCCTCTTAGACATAGGGACTTCCTCCCCCAGCCACCCAGCTCACTGTGAAAGGGAGAGGAAAAGCGTAGGGGCTGATTCCCAGCCGTCACACAGCCTGGCAGCCATCCATTAATGCACCACGGAGATAGACTCCAGCGGACTTGTCCTTCCTGAAGGGGTGTAGCCCGGCAGTGCGTCAGGGTGGCGAGCACAGAGGTGATGCTGACCGCCACCAGCCATGGCAAACCAGCTTAGAAACCCTGGGGAGCAGGCAGAACCGTGACTTCTGTCCTTGCAGCGCATCCGCTCCTTTTCTGCACCTGCGTGCTCGTCCGCGTCCGTACGCGCTTCACCCTTGGAAGTGCTCCTTTTCCCTCGTGATCCTGCGGTTGTGGCCGGGAGAGGCCCTGCATGTTGGCAGGTGTCTTCTGCCTGCCCGGGGTGATTGTCATCGCGGGGTGCTCGTGTCCTTGTTGTGGTGGTTGGGCACCCTCGCTCCGGCTGCCGCTCGGGTCTGCTAGACGCTAGGTGTCAGCCTCTGTCTCCATCAGGGCTCTCTTGCTGGAGCGGAAGGCAGCTTTCTGTCACTGCTAAGTTTAAACAGATTGCTAGTCAGATGAAGTATTTATTACTGCTGTATTTTAGGTTTGTGTCAGCCTTTTCCAACCCTCATTTTTCATAATGACTTCACTCCCGGATCATTGTATAACTTTATCTTCTCTATGACTGAAGCCTCGGCTCTGTTGTTCCTGTTTTCAAGTGTATTTGATCATTTACCCTGGTGTTGGAAAGATACTTAACTTGTTCTGTGATATTTATATTCTGTCTTGTAATATTGAACACTTAACGAAAAACGTCATGTCTGCATTTTCTGGTTGCAGAAAAAGTGCAGAGCCGCCTGCGCTGAAATGTGACTTTCCGTGACAGCGCTTTGGCTTCGCTTTAGCAGATAGAGATTTAAACAAGCCTTGGAGGTGACCTGCAGAGGAAAGAAAACCCACTCGTGCCCTTTCTCATTTCTTTAGGATAGATACAAAAGACCTGAAAGGTTCTTAAGCAAACTGCGCTTTTCCCCTCTGTGTCTTTTCCTTTGGAAACGGGGGTGTCGTCAACCTGGAAGATTGGGGTGACTGCAGGTCTGTAGGGGTGTGCGCTCGAGCCCGTGGAAAGCTACAGCGGCTGGGGAGGGTGTGAACCTTGAATCGGTATTGAAAATTGGGGGGGTGTTTTTTATTTATGTTACCAGTTTAATGCTAATACCGGATTCGTTCTTGGGGAGAAAAGAAGGTTTAGTGGTGCTGAGTGGGAACTGCGCTCATCCTGACCAGGAGAGCTCTCTGAGCCTGAACAGGTATGTAGATGCAGTGAAAAATTGAGGAAGGAGGAGCAGACTCGAGAATTTGCCCCAGTATTGCCAGTCTTCTATTTCCTGGAGAGAAAACAATTTCTAAATGCCCTTTCATCTGCCTTATCGCTCCCAGCTTGAGAGCTTGCTCCCTCTCTCGCCTCTCCGTGCAGCCGCACACTGAGGCCAGCGCAGGTGATTTACTTGCCAGATCAATATGTTTGATGTTTGCTTGTGCCTTGTCTCCATTTTTTTTCCTTCTATCAAATACAGTTCCACTGTCAGCGACAAAGGAGAGGCGCCCAGAGTAGTCGTGATCCCGGGGTGCTGCGTCGCTTGGAGAGCTCTGTGGCCTGTGCTGCCCTGGAGCTCCCCCAGTGCCACCAGTGCTTTGTTGCTGGTGGGGGACGGTGGGAGGTTTGAGGCTGTGCCGAGGCTAGAAATTATCCGTGGGGACTCAAAGCTGTCCTCAAAAAAAGCCTTGTGTGGTACCAGTGTGCAGATGCTGTGCTCGAGGGAGCCTGCCTGTACCCTCCGCTGGAGCGGGCAGGGACCTTCCTTCCCTGCTGCAACTGCCACCCGTAGCCAAGGGATGTTTGCACAGAGCAAATCCTGCTCGTCAGGAGATCTCACAGCCTGTGAACCTGCACTAACGAACTTCAGTGCTAATAGAATCAATTTCTTCATAGCCTTTCAGATAAGATTAGGGGACTCTCGGCCTTTAAAAGATTTAGAGGGCAAAGACCCAGTTTTAGAGAGTTAGCGTCTGGAGACCTGAATTACTGCCATACCTTATAACATATGCACTAGGAAAACCAGAACCATGGCCCAGTATCCGTGACCGGAGCAGAGGCTTGGTAAGATGTGCACAATTTAGGAAAAAAAGAAATAAAAATAAGGGAGGAGGTGTGGTCTTTGATGTTAGTGATGAGTTAGGCTGTGAAGAAATAAAGAACAGTGTAGGTAAAACAGAGTATCTGGGGGTTGGAAATCTGGCAGGAGGCTTTGTTTTGGGGCTTGCTGGGGAAGGACATCAGCCATCCAGGAGCGGAGCTGATGGAAGTTGAAACCTGGGCAGGAAATCAAACTCGGAGGGTTTAATAGACTCGAGGAAAGGGGGAGGAAAACCCCTGAATTTCTTTGAGAACTAGCATGAGAAATCGTGGGCCTGACAGCAAGGACTGTTAATAAGCCGTTGTAATTCCACCTGATTAGAGAATGGCAAGTGTAACGTGTGTGCTGAAGGAGAAGAAAGGGATCCGGGTAATGACTGGCGTGTTAGCCTGACCTCGGCGGTGCGTAAGGCTTTTGAACAAATTTTAAAGGAAAGAATAAGTGGAGTCCTAGAGTTGAACGAAAAATGGAATAAAATGCACACGGATTTACCAGCTGTAGATTGTGCAGGTTAATCTGTTCCCTCTCTTTGATGGGACAGCTGATTTCCCAGGCAAGACAAATGCAACGGAGCTCGCCTACGTGACGGTTTCAGAGAAGTGCTTCTCGTGGTCAAACATCAGCGGCACCGGTCGCTCAGGTCATCCCGGCTCAGGCAGTAGATTCCAAACTGGAATAGATGAGGGCTGCTGGGGTGCTTGAGGGAGTGCCAGGGGACACTAAAATCCTTGGCTAGTTTAGCTCAGCACAAGTGGGGATGGAGAAGAGCTGTGGTTGCTACCTACAAGTACATCGGAGGCTGTGGAAGGTGATGGGCGAGGTTGGCACGAATGGATGGGCACGGACTGTCGCTCATAACCCTCACCCTCCAGGTGGGATGGGGGAGAGAATTTGAAAAACACCTCGTGGGTTGAGTTAAAAACAGTTTAACAAGACAGCAAAGGGAGAGGAACTAATAATATTACCGATAAAGGAATATACGAAACCAAGTGATGCACAACACAACAATTGCTCACCGCCTGGTGACCGATAGCTCGTCCCTGAGCAGTGATCTCCCCGTGGCCAACTCCCCCCAGCTTATATACTGAGCGTGACACCTTATTCTTCTTGTAGAGGAGAAGCTGAGAAAACAGGGGCAGTATGAGAAACCAAAAAAGTCCTTGGCTTAATGTAAACATTGCTTAGCAACCACTAAAGCATCAGTTATTGACATCCTTCTCAGCACAAATCCAAACACAGCCCCCGACCAGCTACTGTGAAGAAAGTTAACTCTCTCCCAGCCCAAACCAGCACAGCTGCTGAAACGCCTTCCCAGAAGGCGCAGTGGAGGGAAAAAGCTGGCTTGTTCAGGATGGGTGCTTAGCCATTACCAGACCACAGATCCCGGTTAGCTCTGTACATTGTTTATATATCAGGATTTTTCTTTGCAGGCCTCCCAGGGGCTGCCCACAGAGGATGCACGTGAAGACGGGGAACCCATGCAAGTTGCACAGAGGTGAGGAGGGTGATTTCAGAGCGTGGGGCCCATGGGCTCTTCTGCTCTCCCTGGAACGTTTTGGGGTGCAATCTCCCCAGGGCTCACTGCAGGGCCTTGCTGGAAAGGCTGTCTGCAGTTGCTGCTGTTTGGTATCCCTGGGAATACATGGCTTTGGAGCAGCAGGGAGAGAGGTGGGGCACACGTGGGGAGATCAGTGACTTTTTACTTGATAAAGGGCGCGGGGCGCATCCTGGTACAAGGACTCGGTGCTTGCCCCTTGGAGCTGATGTACACACTGCGGTGAGGCCGTGGGGACGGGTAGGGGAGCTGAAGGTGAGTTACAGCAGTGTCATCACGTGGTGTGCCTGGGAAGGCGCATAGGCAGCATGGTGGAGCATTTACTGGCTTTCTGCGTGTATTTTTATGTTCCTTCCTTACTGCTGGAGGAAGAAGGGAGGAGGAAGCCAGACGGCACTGCCTATCAGCCAAAGATAGAGTGCAGTGCTCCAGAAAAGCCACTTCAGCAGATGACAGGTGTGGGACAAGTCAACATGATTTTCTTCAGATTTAAGCCTGCTCCTCTTTTCCTCTATTTTTTTTTTTTCCCCTTCTCCTTCCTGCGGGATGCAATTCTGCAGCGAAGGCTCTGGGAGAAGAAGGGCAAACGGGAAGGGATTCAAGGAGCAAGTTACAAGAGAGGGCAGATAATGCCATGTTTTTAATTTGCTGGGTTTTATAATTTAAACCTGCTTTGGAGCAAAACTGCCGACTTTCCTCTGATCTAACAGCGTTTTGGCCTGAGCAGTTGATATCAATACGCAGAGTATGAAAATCCCTCTTGCTTGCACCTTTCTAACGAGCTCAAAGCTCGCCGTGGGGAGCAGGAGGAACCCGCCGCTGCCGTCTCTGCGAGGCCGACGGGCCTGCGACAGCCGAGGCGTGCGCCCTGCAGCGCTGGCTTCCCGTCTGCACAGGAGCCCAGGGTTGAAGGTCGAAAGACAGGGGCCTCTTCGCTTTGGTGTAGCTGATGGGGTTAGCTTGGGACGTTCCCAGGAGCTCCCGGCTGCCCGCCTTGGGGCCGGGATGCATCTGGATGCTGCGGCCCCTCCTTGAGCAGCTGGCACATCTGCAGCAAGGCGAGAAATGGCTGCGGTCTTCGCAGTTTTGTGCACATTAAGTGTTGCCATCTGGCTCCTGGTAATTTGCCAGCACGCTCCCCTCTCGGGTAAGGCTCGGGCACCCCGGCCGGCTGGCCTCAGCAGCACTTTATAGGAAAACACGGCTCTGAGCTGTCTGGAGGTAGCGGAGCCGTTTCGGCAGCGGCGGCAGCGAGCAGGGGCTGCTTGGCTTTCTGCAAGGTTGTTTTACGCTTTGTGCGGAGCACGGTAGATTGGGGTTTTAATAAATTATTACGGGTTTTGTTACCAGGAGATAGTTGGTGTAGCAAGAAATGTGGTTTGACTTCAAATTGATTAGCCCGTTTTATAAATGTCCTAGCAAGTTGTTTTGTGCGGGTTCTTTTGAAGTGAGCCCTGATGTTAGACACAGAGTAAAACATGCTCAGCCTGGATTCATAACAAATGCTTTGAGATGCTTTATTTAGAGAGAAAAGCCACTTGTGATTTCCTATCAGAATTTCGTTACTTATCATAAATCAGCAGTGGCTGTTCTCTCCTCTCTAAGGCCTGTGGTTGAGCTTAATAAATCTTCTGTTTGTCAGTACGGGGATTCATGTTTTTAAAGCGTGTTCTTGCATACTTGATCAGGCTAATCAGAAAACCACGCGAAGCGCGGAGCGTGTCAGCATGGGTGCCAGACTTACTCAGCAATGCCTGCCTCCTTCGGAAAGGCACCGTGCAGGGTGTGGGGAGGGAAAAAAACCAGGGAGGAATCCGAAGGTCAAAACGAGAGGAGTGGTACCCGGTGCTGCTCAGAGGAACCGCTGTGCTGATGCTGTTAGGACTTTGCTGCAGGGAAGCCTTGCCTTGTCTTGCATCCACGCTGCTTCTGGCTGCCACGCGCAGGGATAGCGAAGGGAATCAGCAGCGTGAGGAGGGAAAGGGTCTGGCTGCCACGCACAGGGATAAAGAAGGGACTCGGCAGCGTGAGGAGGTAAAGGGTAATGTGAGATAAAGCAGGTCTGTCTTTCCCCTGTGAGGATTTCCTTCCCCAGACAGAAAGAAGCACAGTGCACAGGTACCTGCACAACTCCCAAATCTTCCGAAAGAATCAGTTACGAGCAGGCTTTTTTGCTGCCTTGACGTGAGATAGCGACCCTTTGTGCCTTTTTGTCAAGGGCTTCTAGAAGAACAAATGTTCCCTTTGGTGTTTTTGCTTAGGACAGCATTTTAAACCCATATTCTGCTGTTATCCTGGTCATTTCTGGCTATCAGGTATTGACCGCTTGGAAACTATGGCACGTCTGCTCTTCTGAACCGTGTGGGACAGGCAGGTGTGTGCTGTCACACGTACGGGGTTGGAGATTTATGCTGTGTTTATGTTTTGAACAGCATCTCTGTGTTGACCCCACTTGGCAGTAAAAGGAGCCCGGATCTTGCCACAGAGAACTCTGCTGAAGAGGAGTTCTCTGTTTGCCCAGGTAAGAGGCACTTGAGAATGCTCTGAATTTTGCACCCAAAGTCGCACACATGAAATTCAGGGAAGATAATTCTCAAGTTACTTGAGCAAAACAAAGATGTATTTCCCACCTCTGTTTGTCAGGGCTGAAATTATCCAGTTAATTTAGCTTGATTCCCTGGTTGTGGACTAATTTCCTCTAAGACAGTTCTGAGACCAGAGATTTCTGGGGACTTGCTGCTGGAGAGGCACCAGAATGTGTGTCAGTACGGAGGGATCACTCAAAGCAGGGTGTCAGGAGTGCTCTCTTCAGGGCAGTCAAGAAATCTTCAGATTTTTCAGTGTCAAGATAGGCATAAAACATGAGAGCTTAAATAATTTTTGTCCTGCATTAATTAAACATGTTTGGGACCAACGAATTTTTCTTCCTTGATCTCTCCTACCATGTTTGAGATTTACCAGGCCAGGTTTTTAAGTGAGAAGAGTAATGAAGAAGACCGCTCCTGTTCACGAGCAGCTGTAGGGACAGAGGTCATGGTGGCCCTTGGAGGCATATTTTGTTGCTAAGGGAGATGTAGAGGTCTAAAGAAGGTGCAACTGTGAGGCAGACCGCAGAATGGGAGCTCTGTTTGTCTTGGTGTGAGGGAGAGCTCTATTCTTGCTTTGTCTCTATCCCAGCAAGTGTCCCACGTGCTTTCCCCGTGTCTAGTCTCACTCCCCATGAAGCCGCAAAGCTGCGGTGGCTTTGTCCTCGCACCACTGTGCTGTGACTTTTAACCCCTCATCTGGCTCTGTTGTTGCACGTTGTCTGATAACGTTTCTGCCAAGTCTAAAAAATGTTTTGAAGCTGTGAAAACGCTGTTAAGAAATGGGCTAAGTCACATCGACAGGCGAGGAGATAGTCTGGGGGCTGCGAGCCTGCGCTGACACGGAGGTGTTTTTCTGCAGAGACCCAGCTGAGTCCACAGGAGGCTGTTGAGGTGGAGAGAGAAGAGCTCTGCTCGGACAGCGGAGATGCACCTATGCAGGTAAAAGAGCCTAAAGTTGGGGAAGGGATCCTGCTTCCAGTCCTGCCTTCTAGACCTTGGTTCAGCTGGGCTGTGCTAGCGTTTCGCCCTGGGGACCTGGGAGCTTGGGCTTCTGCTGTTGGGGGTCCTCACCAACACTTTCCTCTTTATGTTTCTCCACTGCTTCATAATTCCAGTCCTTTGTGGCTGGAAGCTGCATGAGGCTGGTTCTGGGGCCCTTCAGTCCTGTAGCTGGAGAGCTGTTACTGATTCCAGCTTATTTTTACACCATGTGCGCTGCTTTGCTGCAGGATGCTGTCGGCGTGGAGGGCAGCGCTGTCGCTTGCCCACGTGCAGAGGTTTGGTGCTGTGATGGTTGGCGATGCAGAGGGAGCCCAGGAGCTGTGAGGGGAGTCCTACTAAACCTCAGTCACTTGTGTTGTGACACGCTTTTCCCTGTTACAGTCCTCTCAACTTCGTGTTTGTTCTCCCCAGGCCATCTCTAAGAGGAGAGGTTCACCTGGAGGTTGGGCTGGGATAAAAGATGCCCTGGGAGTGTTGAGGGCTGGGGGTGGCTGGCAGTCCAAGCAGAGTGACCTGAGCCCAGGAAGCGTGATTTCTGTGCAGTAATAGTTACTAGCAATAGTAAGTTGGTGGCAGGGCCAATCTTTCACCTCCCGATGCAGATGTGCGCTGCTGTGCGTCTCCTTTCCCCGTGTTGTCACACCTGCGCAGCAATTGCTTTGCAGCTGTCGCTGTGCTGACATCTGACTTCAGTTCCTGCTTCTGATAAAACTCCATTTGTCTATTAATTTAGAGAGCGATATCAAAGGGGTTGCCAAGTACTCCTCTGGCAGGGTACATGAATACAGAATCGTACGGCTCTTGACAAGAGGATTCATTTGTGGAAAGCTCATTTTGGGAGTCTGCAGCCTGTACAGTGTGTCTGCGGCTCCGATGGCTCATTGTCACAGGCCTCTTAATAAACCAGCTTCTGCTCTCGTGTGCCTTTCATTCTGCAGGTATCTCGGAGCACCGCTCAGTCAATTAGACTGCAGCAGGGAGAGGTGGCGGCCCTGTGCCGAGCCGGGCAGACGCGGCCCCCCAGGCGCATTCGTGGCCCGTTTGGCCGTGGCCAGGACGCTGCCCTGTCCATTGTGCTGTGCAGAGGGATCCCCGGTTCCCACACCCCGACCTCGATGGCACGTGGTGTCAGCACAGTGCTGGGAGCCGTGGGGGGGGGGCTTCTAGGGATTGTTCCTTAACATTTTCCCTGGCAGCAGGTACCCTGCAGCCCCCCAGGGAGGCAGCAGAAACACCAGCAGTTAGCATGGAGCGAGCGTGGACCGCTGGGACTGCCTTCTTCCGAGCAGATGCTGAGCCAGGACACGGGAGTCTTGTTGGGCTCAGCCTCTAGCATTGCTCTTGGCCGGCTGTTGGCTGCAAGTACGATGGCTTGTCAGCGATTTCCTCTGCTGAAGAGGAGAGGCAACAGTCTCCCTCTGACAGGGGTGATGCGTTCTGCAGTTGAGGTTTTCCAGGCTCTGTTACAGCGAGGTTTTGTATGAGCAGTTTGGGGACTGTGGTGTCTTTTGTTACAGAATGTTGCATTTCCATTTAAAATTAGTAATTTACCACCGAATGTAGGCGGGCAGGGTGTGCAGAATCAGTGATCTCCTAAGATTGCTTTAAAAATGGCAGCTAGAAGGAGCAGTGCCTGCTGCTTTTCCCATCATATTTTTTACGTGTGTTGTCTGACTGGGATAATGCAGGTTTGATCTGATCATTCATATTTGACACATCTTGTTTTTTTACAACTCCTCTGTGTGACGCCCCGCGGTGAGGACTTTGCAAGCTGTAGTGACACTGAGATGTGAGAGCAGGCTACGAGCGCTGATGCCGTAAGTGATGTACTGCAGCAGCCTCCGTTCGGCTGGAGGAGCTCCTGTGGCAACTCCTCCGCAGAAATCCAGGGCAGAGAGCCTCCCTGGAAATGAGAGGGGTGTTCCTGGGGGTCGGTGCCGTCACCTTTCAGCCGGTGTCTGGGAGAAATGTGTTTTGTGGGTTGGATTCTCGGTGAAAGGCCCAGTCCAGCGATTTTTTGCGTAGCTCCTCTGAGTCAACAAAGCGCCCACCTTCTCTTTAGGACATAAAAATCAGGATCAGACCCTCATTTGGAAAAGGAAGTAATAAACCAAGTGATAATACAAAGCTCTCTGGTGGCACGGAGCATCTTGGCTGACCCCAATTACTGCTTCCCTGAAATCACACCGCTTTGCTGTGTACCGTCTGCGTGTCGCCGCTTAGCCCTAAGAACAGGACACCCCTCTGGTATTTTCCTATAGGTTTCTTCTACATGGTTAATATTTAAATAACTTTATTAAAAATACTGGTGGGAAAGGTTCTTTCTTAAATGTGACGAGATCCTGTAACAAGCCTGACTAGGCAACGGTCTAGTTAGGAGTGAGATGGCAGCAGTCTGCTGCGTCTCGGGAGCATCGGTAGCGGAGGGAGCAGGCTGTGTCTCCGCGGGTGGGTGGCAGAGCACCTTTGCAGCTCCATAACCCATGCGAAAAAAGGAGTATTGGTAAGTGGTAATGGCACCTGGATAACAAACACGGGCTGTGACATTTTGTCCTGGTGAAAAGCCACTGCTAGTAATTCTGTGTGACATGGATTTTCAACGGTATTGCCTCTCTCCTTGATCTGTGTCCCCTCTGACTGCTCCAGCCACCTCCTCTGGAGAGGAGGAGCTTCCCAGTGATCTCTCCCGTCTCCCGAAGAGCACAGCAGCCTCCTTTCATCCTGGAGGGAGCTGTGTTCCCAGACAGTGCTGCCTCTGTAGCGTGGATCATGTCCAGAAACCGATGAGCACGAGTCAGGTGTTGAACTCTTGCTTTGCCCCATGAATTTTCCATCAGTTTCGCTTCTAAGCTTTCCTGATTAATGGAAGCTTTGCCATTTTTCTGCGATAGTACAGGTGATGTTTGCCGTAAATGGTGTGCAGGGAGGTTTCACCATGATTCAGCAGGACATGTTGCCTTTGGAAGAAGAATTAGTTATTAGGGCTGCGCAGTTCACTCAGCCGGTGGTTTTATTTCTGACCAGGGTGTGATGAAGGGAGAATAAAACTTTCCAAGAAACACTGAGTCTGTGGGAGACCGAGTACCTGCCGCACAGCACGGAGCTCTGCACCTAGCAAAGAAAGAAGGAGCACAATTAACTGCCTGGCTAATGTTTTCCTCCTCTTCCTCAGGCTGGTGGAGACGAAGATGCTGGCGGAACTGTGTCTGAGTGCAGCCCTACAGCAGCTGACCGCGTGTCGTGCCCACTGTGTGACCAAGGCTTTCCAGCTACGGAGATCGAGCTGCATGCCATGTACTGCAACGGCATCGTGGGAGACGAGGCTGCTGGGAACAGTCCAGGTCTGCCAAGTGCTGCTGGCGTGTGCTTGCTCTTTCTGCTCGCCCCCCTTTCCTGTTACTTGCCATCAGGGGCTGCAGTCTTGTCCCGCTCGGGATATTTGGTGTGTGGCATGGCATGTAGGGAGCTGTGTTCACTCCGCCTTGTTCCAGCTCCGCGCTGGCCAGGAGAGTGGTACCGGAGGCTCCCTTGTCTCCAGCACCTCCTGCACACAGACCTCTTCTCTCTGACCAACTTTGTAATTCATCCCGTTATTCGTCCCTTGGAAAGCATACAGGCTGACTGTTATGCTTCAGGCAGCACGGATAAGACACATCTATTGTGTTTTGTGAGGGCCTGCAGGGGATCTGCCGGCGGTAGAAAACGGCAGGCTCCCGAGCCACGCGGGTGAGTGTCCTTCAGGGCTCTCGAAGGGAGAATGTTCTGTACCACTCCAAGCACGGCCCGCGCTCTGCAACGAGCCTGACATTTGTGTGTGCAAAAACAGCTCGTTCAGCTGCGAGAGATTGCAGAAAAGTTTCCCTCTCATTCTTCTAAAATTGCAAAACGATAGCTATCGATCCGGGAGCTTGGGTTTCTGTCCTTCGTGCGAAGAGTGAGGCACAGAAGCACGGTCAGGATGCCCGTATTAATCCTCTTTGCAGTCTGCTCCGTGTCAGTTCTCCACAGCCAACCTTTGTAGAGCTTAAGCGAACAAACACACCGGTTAGTTATCAACATATTCAATAAGTTATGTTTTAGCTGCCGCTTGAAATGTAAAGTCTGTGTTAGCACAATGTCAGGTAATATCAAAGTAGTAGCTTGTAATAAGATTAACTTTTCAGGTTGTGAATATATAATTTTCAGTTACATCCTGGGTTATTAAATTCAACCTAAATCTGTGATGTTGAAGCAATTTGAGCAAATCAGAGCTGGTACGAGAACTGTAACTCCTGCGTTCCTCTAGCAGGGGGAAGTTTCGCCATGTAATCTTAATGCAGAGTTGATGTAGTTTTAAAGTACAAGGTCCCTGTTACACTAAATCTTTGGGGATGTGGCACGGGTCCTGTCAAGATAACAGGAGCCCGAGTTGTGGCTGATACTGCTTGGTGCTGAATTTTGGGGGGGAGTTCTCTCTGCAGGCACAAACGAGCTACTGATGCAAAGGGTTCAGCTCAGGCAAATCACAAATTATCACAGCTCCTCTCCCATCCTCAACCCTGATGAAGGTCTTATCCACGCTACAAAATGGAGCAGGATTTTTAGCACGCCTTTTAGCAGGAACGTCTTTGGCCCTGTGGTAATCGGGTCCCTGGTGTGGCTGGACTGGGAGCCAGTCTATTGATCCTGGGGAATCCTGACTGTGATCAGGAAAAGGCTTTCAGTTCTTCTGCAGTGCGAGGGAATTTGTTCTTTCCTTTGTTGTTGGCTTTCAGCAGGACAGAGTTCAAGGCTGGTCTCTCCACTCTGCTTCCAGACTGGTCTCCTTGGGGATGTTTGTGAGGATAGTTATTTTGGAATTGCTACTCTGTTGTTCTGGCTTGTTCAGAACAATTCCCCCATAAGAAAGTCAGCCTGGAATAAAAGGGATTTTGGTCTGCAATAATGGTTCTAAGCAGAGCAATGGTTTTGGGACAAAATCACAGTAATTTGGGGTTTCTATTGCCAGTTATTCTAGTATTTCCCATGTAGAGACTGGGCTTTATTACCCATAACAGTCTGACACCGGTGGTGTTTGCTCCAAGACTCTTGGCAGGACCGCAGGCATCCTGGATGTGGGGCAGCACGGACGTGGGGCAGAATCCTGCCTGCTGGGGCTCGGGCATGTGGGGCACCTCGGTGGCTTCCCAGCAGCTGTACAAGGGCAATGGTTGCCCAGAGGGGGCTGAGCTGACAGGCTGGTCCGTGGGGCTTGGGATGAATAGGCAGGGCCGATGTTTAGCTCTGAGCAGAGGCCAGACAGCAGCCTGGCACAGCTGTGCAGGTACAAAAGGACTCTGTTTCCAGGGCATCCACCTCTAGCACAAAATCCATGGGTAAAGCTAATGCATGGGGAGAAAAAAGAGGTGGGAAAATTGTCTTCTGAAGCAACTGCCAGGGCCTGTGTGGGTCCAGAAGCTGTTTTCTACTGCTGCAGCACTGCGTGCTCTTGGCTGGCTGCTGGCTTCCTCGAGAGCACAGCAGCAGCCTTGCGTGAGAGAAAATCAAAGTTCTGCCTTCCAAGCCATGTCCGGATCTGTTACGAAGAGACGGCTTCGGTTTTCCTTTGGTGCGTTGGGTCAGGGGTTCCTGGTTTGTCTTCAGACTTAGTAATTGGATTTACTCCTGATGTCTCTGGAATTGCAGATTGTGCAGCCCTACAGGCTACAGCTGTCAGCGTTTTCCGTTTGAAAATTGCAAAAAGGCGGATTCTTGCTGGTTTTACTTCTCCCCTCTTCTAATCGTGCACCGGAGTCTTTCAGTGTTAGGTGTCAGGAGGCCAGCTCAGGCCCGCTGGTATTTGAGGACGGTTTTCCAATGAGTTGGCTGCGCAAGGCGAGTGCCAGTTGCTTGCCCTCCGTGAGTGGCTGGGTGCCCAGCCACCGCATACCTGGGCAGTATGCGAATCTGATCACCGATTGCCATCTTCCTGTGGCCCGAGTAAATAAAGAGGCGCCTGCTGTCAAGTTACCTGGCTGGAGAAGGTTCAGAGCCGGAGTTTCCAGCTCAGTGACTGGTGTTAATTCCAAGTGAACGAGTGGAAGTGCCGTGTGCCAGCTCCCTCTTCCTTCATGCACGTGGCTGAAGGGCTCACCCGTGGGAGAGGAGCTCTCTGCATCCATTGCCTGCTGCTGCCAACGCAGGAATCCGCTGATCTCGGTCTGGAAGCGAGTCTTCCGCTACTGGTACAGCAAATAGTCTTGAGTTTGGGACATACTGTATTCCTCTTGCCCTCCATCTACGTGTTCCCGACCTCTCCGTTCTCAAGTCAGCCAGGAAAACGAGGATTTGGTACATCTCTTCCTCCCAAAAGCTTGAATGCAACCTGATGTAACTTCGTGGCTTCTGAAAAAGGACAAGGCGGTGGGCCTGCTGCTAACAGGGTCCTGCACAAAAAGGTAGTGAGACCTTGGCGCGGCAAACAGCGGGTGGCTGGTGCAGCGAGGCGAGGAGCTCGGCAGCTGTGGCCTCGCAGCTCCACGCACAGACCCCCGCTGGAGCCCCAGGAGGAGCTGGGGTGGGCGTGCTGGCAGCAGGGACCGTGCTGGGGAGGGTTTGCTTCTTCGCCGGGGTGTGAGCTGGAGCCAAGCAAACCCAGGGTGACTTGTCAACCAGAAGAATTGCCGAGCTAGAGAAAAGGTCGTTCTCGGGCTACAGAGAGTGTCTGGCCCAGCGAAGAGCATTGCGTCTGGGAGAGTGACAAGGCTGTTGTCACGGCGGGTCAGCGCTGCTCTGTGGTGGGCATTGACCCCACAGCAAGTGTTTTCCCACGTTCCGAAGCCCATTCCAGCACGCGGCCAGCATGGTTCGGCAGGGGTCGTGCCTTGCCAACATTTGGGAAGATGCTGGCTCCGCTCCGCCTCGCCGTGCCTGTTGCGTGGCTGGCCCTGTTCTCTCTCCTGTGCCTCTGCTTCCAGCAGCACAGCTGGGGGTCTTCCCCTGGGCAGCTGCAGAGCTGGTCCCAGATGTCTCTAATGGGCCCATTATGCCAGATGTGTTCACTGCTTTTGGAAGAAAATAGAACTGATTAACACCTGAGCTGGTGCACCAGGCTCCCGAGACGGTGTTAAAGGAATATTAACGAGTGCACGCTGATTTGGAGAGCAGCTTTCAGCACGCTGTCAGATGCACGTGTTAGCTGGGCTGTTGGGAGGCTGGATGGCCTGGGGGGTGGCCATGCTTACCGGTCCCCCTCGTCGGGCTGCCACTTCGAATCTGGGCCAGGCTAAGTTAAAGAGTGATGTCTGCTTCAGTGCCTGTGAGAAAGGAGCTGTTGGTATCAGTCATCGCCTACGAGACAATACCCACGTCCTAGGAAACGCTCGAGCTTGTTTCTTCAAGCGTGGATGTCTCCCATCAGCCCCAACGGCTCCTGGGCGTCTCGCAGTGCGTTTGCTGGTCATGGCTGCACATCAGGGACTGCTGCTAGGGGAGGGCCGTGTTGTATCAGCATCGTGGATAGATGCTGGGGTTGCCTAACACTCTGGAAACGGGGTTTTGCTGAAACTCGGAAGAGATTCCCGTTGTTCCCCACAAAGTTTTGTCGGTCCCTTTCTTTATCGCAGCTGATGGTCCAACAGTAACAGGTTTGTTGGGCCTGTACCTTGGATTCAGACCTTTCTAATGAGAGTATGGGAAGCGGTTACCGGGCTGTAAAACAGCTCCCTGCGTTGTCCCCTTAGCCAGGTTGCCCGAGAGCGCTTACTGCGACATCTCTTTTGGAGCCGGAGTGTTGAACATCCCTGGTGAGGCAAGCTAAGCTATCTCATATGTTCCCTGAGGATCTTTGCTGGTGGCATGTCAACAGGAATATGCTGAGAGGAATTCGACTGAGAGAGACAACGCTCTGACATGCTCCCCGCAGATGCCTGGAGAGCAGGTTTGGAAAGGCTGCTTGGGCTTGCCGAAGGAGCAGAAATTGTTGGACCTGTCATCAGCGTGCTGGTCAGCGGGGATCTCGCTAGCTACCCACGTGTGCCGAAGACAGCCCTTCCCTGCTGCTGCTGGAGAGCAGCACCGCTGGTAGAGGTCTTCATCCAGAGGCCTCACGGGGCTGTGTGTGGGTAGAAGTAGAGTTTCACGTGGGTGGTGGAGAAAGGAGAGACGGTGGGCTAGTGGTAACCTTCCCTGTTCCAGCGTGAGCTGCATCCCTCCCCAGCCCCGCTGGCGGTCAGCACGCTCCCTCGCCGGCGGTAGGCAGGGTTCTGGCAGGGAGCGGTGCTGTGTCGCTGGAGCAGCTGTGTAACTCTGCTCCCAGGCTGTTGTGCTGCTGCACGTCAGCTTTAAAATTACTGTAGACTGCAGACTCTTGATCCAGCTCTTTCTGGCAGAAGATGTTACGGTGTGAAGTGGTTAGCTGGCTTCCAAGTCCGGGGAAGGTAACGTCTTCAGTAAAAAGGAAGGAGAAGGGTCCTGCAGGGACTTCTCCTGCAGGAAGGAAGCCCCTGCCCACCTCAGTCCAGTATTTCTTTGCCTTTGCCATTGCTTCTCCCGGGGCCTTGAGCGGAAGAGATGAAAGCGTGTTGCGTTCGGAGGTGGCGTAGGGGAGTGGATGCTTTTGGAATGGATGGCAGGTAACCCTTTCCGTTTTTCCTCCAGTGCTCACCCGGCGTCAGAGAGAGGCGAGAAATAAAGCTGCCAGTGGTGAAAGCGACCCAGCATCCTTAGCCATTGACAAGTAAGTAGGTATGCTTGCTCCTCCAAGATTGTTTCTGCGCTTCAGTTCTACCTTGCCTGCGGATGACCGTATTCCTGTATAAACGCCGGCCGTTGGGCTTGGAGCGATGTTTCCCTAAGAAATTGCCTTCTCTCGGTGCCCCTTGTGCAGTGCTGGCTGTATTTATGCCGAAGCAAGAGGAATTTGCCGTTCTCGGGGTGTTTATTTTTGCACTAATTTCCTTTCAGCCCGCTCCGTAGCGGGTCAGGGATGCATGGTCTCTGGCCGCTGCGGGGGGAGCTGTAGCTAAAATGGTGCTAACTCAGCCAGTTTCTAATGGGAGATTTGAGGTTGGTAACCATGGGGAAAAAGAGAGGCTAGGACAGGGAGGCTGTCAACATGGCACCTGTAGTGATATTCTTAATTAAATTAGACTTTCAGAATAGCAGTGGCTTTGTTTAATCTCTTCCCATGCAGCCCCTCCTCCTGCCACCCACACAAAGCATCATAAGAGAGGATCTGACAGTAAAATCCCTGCTATGGAAGCAATTTTGCTGTTACAAACAGTGGATGGCAACATCACTAATGGAATTAGGCTAATTATAGAGAGGACAGCTTCTGTTTAGACACATTATCTGGGTAATCAGCACTGACTGGAAAGAAAATACGGGAAAAGTGCTGCAGAGTTTTTGCTCGACGGGGGCTCGCCGTACACATTTTAGAGCCTGGGGTGAGTTTTACTAGGAGAGTAGTGCTTATCAGACTGAACACAATGCTGCTGGGGCTGGTCCCTGGGGGCTCATCTCTCCTTGGAGATGGTCCATTCCTGAATAGCTCCGTGGGTGGATGCTCCCCTCCTGCAGAACCGGTGCCCTCTTCGGCGCGGTTCGGTCCCTGCCGTGAGCTGGTGTGGAAGCGAGCGTGGCTGTGTAAATCCACGCCTGACCGCCTCGGCTTTCACCCAGGGTAATTTTCTTGCCCAGCACACTCAGTCGTCCTGCGTGAGCCTGAGCATGTTCTACACAAACCGGGCGGGGGGGGGGGGGGGCTGTGCCAGCCCCCCAGCAGACGCGCGTGCTCTGCATTCCTCTCCCAGCATGGCATGATGTAAAATGGAGACAGCGCGGAGAAAGACTTGATTTACTAGTCAGACAAGTTCATCCAGCCCTGGTAAAATGTCTCTCTGATTTAACACACTTGGTTTGCTTTTCAGGCAGAATTTAACTCCCCTTTGCAAAGCCCTCGCGCTTCATTTCTGTGGATTTTGACAGGGTTCTTTACGTCTGGGGAGAAATCAGTGGTGTTTGAGATAGTTAGATGAGCGGATTTGATTACCGTCCCGCTGCTGCAGCAGCAGGGTACAGACAAACAGCCAGGGAAAGCTGATAATCACTCAGCCTTTGCGATTGGTGCCGGCCTGACCCCACTGAGCGAGACCCGATCTGGTGACGTCTCCGTGGCGTGGCCGGGAGGAGGGAGGTCGCCGCCGGTGGCTGGGAGCCCGGTGCGGGGCGTATCCTGATGCGGTGCTCTGCCCTTTGCTGCCTGGCAGGTGCGAGAAGTGCTACCTCTGCAAGTCACTGGTGCCACTGCTGCAGTATCAGAGGCACGTGGACGGCTGCCTTCAGGCTGCTGGGCAAGCTCAGGGAACCCGGAGGCTGCGAAGAGCCAAGGTGAGGGCCGACCCTGCACACCCTCGGCTGGGTTTGGGGCTGGGCTGGCAGCAGGGGCAGTTTCCGTGGTTGAGGCGATGAGCTGACCTGATGTAGGATTGCCTGTCCCCGTGGGCCACTGTGGCCAGAGAGCTTGTTGCCCTGCCTCCCACAACGCTCTGCGAGAGCAGGGAGCAGTCCCAGGGGTGAGCTAATCCAGCAGAGCTGCCAGTAGCCTCTCCAGCAGGCAGGCAGCCAGGGCTGTCCTGCTGCCAGGCAACGTTCTCAGTCCTGCTGGCTTCCTTGGCTGAACATAGATGGAGCGGAGGGCAGTGTCACGGTGCCGGGCGTATCTGACTATCCACAAGCCCTTTCCCATGGGGAGGGCTTCAGAGCCAGAGCAGGGAGAACCGCTCCGTGCCGGGAGCAAACCGCAGCATCCCGGGAGGAACGTGGGGGAGCGAGCGCAGTGGAGGTGTGCCGGGTGCGGGGGACGTGCCTTGCTGGGGGAGGTGGGAGGCGGGAGTGTGGGTAGCAGCTGGCTCAGTCACTCGCTGGGTGTTGGGCCCCCACTGTGCTTTTTCCTGATCGTGGCAGTCCCGGGGGAGCACAGAGAGGGTCCTTCCAGGCCTTCCTGCTGGCTCCTGCGGGCAAAGCCCCAGCGCCACAGCTTTTCCTGCGCTCAGAAATGTGATTCTCAGCATGAAGATGCAACATGATGTCTTAGTTTCGTATAATCCCTTAAATCCATCACAGGCCTCAGCCCTTTGGGGATTCAGATGCAAATGATGAGATTTCTGGTTGATGATTTTAGCTGGGATACAGCCAAGCGCTGCATGGTTCAGAGTACTGCAGGGCACGGCTGCTTCTGCATGTGACCAGCTCTGTGGGGGCTGGTTGACTCCATCCCTGTGCCCCACAGCCGGCTGCCACGTGGGGTCCTGCACACAGGCACAGGGCTTGGGGAAGGGTGCTGGGGCCATTAGCTCTCTGGGGTGGCTTGGGAAGGCTGTGTGCTGCCCTGTGCTGAGGGGGCAGCTCACCGGGGGAGCAGGCCACGCCTGGGCATGGGCTGGGCTATTGGAAAGCTTCCTAGTGGCACTGTTGGGCTTGTGGGTTCCTGCCATGGCCCATTTTGGGGTGCCTTGCAGCTCCCACCCCGCAGCTGGATGCCAGTTCCTGCTAAAGCAGTTCTGGGGGCAGGGAGCAGCTAGGCGCAGGGACTTTGCTGGGCCAGCAAGGCTCAAAGCAGCCAGGCCAAGTGTCTTCCCTGCGTGACCAGCACAGTGACATCTTTCCAGGGGGGTGAGGGGAGGTACAAGATGTGTGTTCCTCGTCTGGCTGTGCCCTGGCTTCCCTCAGCACCAAGCCCCTGTGCCCTTGGACAGGGCAGGATGGAGCCTGCCCTCAGAGGCACAGTGCCGGGGGCAGTGCCTGGGCCGTGGCAGAGCCCCCGTGCTCACTGGCTGGGCTTGGGGGTGGCTGCCTGATCCTGGCCTCCCTTCTTACCAGGCTCAGTGCTATTAGCTGCTCTTGGCTGCCTCTGCTTGGGCACTGGTCAGGCTGGGCACGGGGCAGTTGCTTCCCGTTGTTGACTGGTCACACTCAGCTGGAGGCCCTGGAAATGCAGCACTGCCACTGGTGCCCAGCCTGACCCTGTGGCTGGGGGTACAGCCTGGCTGTGGGGTTCCCTCATGGCAGCGCTGTGATTGTGGTTCTCTTCTCCTTGACAGGACGCTGGAAGGCAGGAGAGGGGACTCCTCAAGATGCTGGAGTTCTCGGAAAGCAAGTCTGCAGGTGGGAAATGGCTTTCTGTGCCTGCCTGGCTGGATCAGGGCAGCCCTTTCCCACCTCTCCCCTTGCAGCCCTGGCCTGTGCTGGGACAGCACTGTCCCCTTGAAAGGGTCTGGTCTCTGAGGGCTTAGCTGGCGGTTATCATCCCCCAGCAGGCTGCACACCTCCTGCCTGTGCCCGCTGGACCTGCACCCAGAGCCCTTGCAGGAGCCATCACAACCAGAGGTGCCCACCCTCCTGGGGGGGTGGCAGGGTGCTGCCCTCCCTGCCCGCATACCAGCACTGCCCCCCACACATCCAAGGGCAGGAGCAAATGCTCCCGGCAGCACCCTCCTCCCCTTGCCCACGGCTGCCGCCGGAGCGTGGCCGGGCAGGGCTGACGTGTGCTCTCGTTGCAGGTGCTGATGCGGGGACCCCCCTCGCTGGACCAGGAGACCAACAGTCGCCTCCCGCGCTCTCAGCCAGAGCCGGGGAGCCGGCAGCAGACAGCCCCAGCTCCCTTCGGCACCGTCCTTTCGACGTCTCACCTATGAAACCTGGAGTCTCCTCCTCGGAAGCCACGGACTGCACGGGGGACTTGGAGCCGCACGCGGCTCTGCGCTTGGGCAGCCAGCAGCAGACCAAGGGCTGCCGCCGGAGAAAGCGCAAGTTCTGAGGCTGGTGAGGGTCTGCACGGCACCGTACCCCCACCTCACCCCCCAGCCTCGTTCTCCCACCCCCCCCTTTTGTATGTTTTATACAACCTGCGCAGGGAGGGCCGGGCGGTGAGGTGGCGGTGTGTTTTATAGGTGCCTGTGCAGCTTTGCTCTAAGAAATGGAAATATATTTATGTATGTTTTTATGAAACTGCAGCAACCTGGAGGAGCTGTACTGTGTTTCTCTGGGGAATGGGAGGTGCTGGAGGGGGAGAGAGGAGGATCTGCAGAAACCGCATCCAAAATCACACTTCCCGAGGCCTCTCCTTGGGTGCTGGGGGGGTGATGGGAGCTTGGGGACCCCCGGGCCAGGGCTGTGGTGCTCTGTGGACCAGCACATCAATGACTTGCCCAGCTGGGAGCTGTGCTTGGTGCCGGCTGAGAGCCGTAGTCAGGGGCTGCAGAGGCCGGTGAAGCCATGACCGCGCTGTCCCCGTGTCCCCTTGGTGTGCTCCCTCTCCGCCTGGTCCCCGTGGCAGCAGCCACAGGATGGGACCCCAACCTGGGCCGTGGGGGCTCCCCGGGAGCATCCTCGCCCTGCCGCGGAGCCCCTCACCGGGAGCGGTGGGCGGCTCATCCCTGTCCTGCTTTAATTTTGCCGAGCTGGCGCAGAGCTAATTAAAACTCGGCCTCAAACGCGCTAATTGACGGAGGGCGATGCTGCGAGGCCGGGGAGCCGCCCCTCCCGCGGGGTCGCCCATTGGCCACGGCGAGGCCGCGGCGCGGCGAGACCGGCCAATGGCGGGGCGGGGCGCCCGCGGGCGCCGCTGCCGTTGCTGAGGCAACGGTAGCGGCCTTGGCAACGGTCCCCTCCAGGCGCCGCCACCGGGCGCCCCTCCGCCGCCGGACCCGCGGCCATGGCCAGCCGGGAGCGCCGCTCCGCGCCCCCCCGCCAGCGCGGCGGGGCCGTGAGAACCTCCCCGGAGTACCGTTTCGCCTCCCCCGGTCCCGCCGCCTCCCCCCGGCGTGGCGTGGGCCCGGAGGAGCGGGGCCGCCCGGGCCTGAACCGGTGAGAGGCTCCGGCCCGGCGGCTGAACGAGCCAAGTCAGGGCGCGGGGAGGCCGCGGGAGGGGCTCCCTCTGCCCTCGCCCCCCGCGTGTTGCACCTCCCTGGGCAGGGGAGAGACCGGGCTCTGGCCTCTTGCAGGTGGAGGGGAGAGGCGGGCAGGGCGAGGCAGGGGCAGCCCCCTTCTCCCGCTGCCCCCGAGGACGGCCCCGGTGCCTTCACCGTCGTGGGGCAGAGCTGCCCCCTCTACCCCCGGCTGCTGGGGCGCGACTGTAGCGTTGCTGTTGAGACCGCGACCCTGTCGAGCTGGGACGCAGAGGGGAGGTGGGAGGCAGAGTCGTGCCCCCCCCCCCCCCAGCCCCACTTGTGTGCTTGGGCGTGGGCAGGCTGTGTCCTGTCCTGCAGGCCAGGGCGCAGCGGGTGACACGCTGCCTCCCTCCACGCAGGTCCCCAGCAAGCCATCAGCTGGGCCACCACAGCGACGGTCCGGCCTGCACACCGGTAAGGCGCATCCTTGCCCTGTGCCCAGCCAGGGGCATCCCCTGCCCTTTGGGCTGGCCCTAACGAGCCGTCCCCAGGTACAACGAGCCTTGCTGGCGCTCACCGTCCCGCTGGAGACGCTGCAGGTGGTGAAGGGCCGCATGCTGCAGGCCATGCGCGAGGGGCTGAGCCGCCAGACGCATGCGCAGGCCAACGTGCGTATGCTGCCCACCTACGTCTGCTCCACGCCCGACGGCACTGGTAAGACAGCCCAGCCTGCTCTGCTACCTGCGGCCCCACGCGCCTCGCTGGACGTGGCCCTGGGAGGGCTGGGGAGGGGTAATCGTAGAATCACAGAACGGCTTGGGTTGGAAGGACCTTAAAGATCACCCAGCTCCACCCCCTGCCATGGGCAGGGACACCCTCCACTAGCCCAGGTTGCTCCAAGCCTCATCCAGCCTGGCCTTGGACACTCCCAGGGATGGGGCACCCACAGCTTCTCTGGGCAACCAGTCCCAGTGCTCCCCACCCTCTCCGGGAAGAATTTCTTCCTGATATCCAATCTAAATCTCCCCACTTTCAATTTAAACCCATTACCCCTTGTCCTGCCCATAAACCAGCCTATGGCCAGCTGAGGGGTCCATAAGCTGTCCTTGCGCTGCCTTTGCAACCCCCAGCGCAGGGGCCAGAGCCCAGGAGCCATCTCCCTTGGCCTCTGCGGTGGTCTCAGGCTCTCAGGAGCCTCCCCTGTGGGTGAGTGACTGCCCCTGGGACAGGGTGTGGAGCAGATTTTGGGGGATCTGCCACAGGGCAGGTCTCTGCCTGACACCATCTCTGCTCCCCTGCAGAGAAGGGTGACTTGCTGGTGGTGGAGCTGTGCCAGAGCCACGTGCGGACCCTGTGGGTGACGCTCCTGGGCGACGGGAACCAGAACCCCCAAGTGACGCACAAGACCTTCGACATGCCGGGGGACATCATGCAGGGCAAGGGGGAAGCGGTACAAGGAGGCCACGGCAGAGGGTGGTGCTGGGCAGCCTGGCACCACGGAGGCTCGGCAGGGCTCCTGGCTGGCTCTGGGGCTCTGGGCTGCCTCCCACAGCCTGCGGGCTGGGGCAGGGGGAGCAGCCGGTCACCCTGGCCGTGCCTTTGCAGCTCTTTGACTTCATTGCACAATGCGTGCGCCAGTTCCTGGCCGGCATCAGCAGCCCCCGGCATCGCCTGCCCTTGGGCTTTGTCTTCCCCTTCAGCTGCAGGCAGACACGGCTGGACAAGGTGAGTGGGACAACCCTGCCCCATGGCCGCGGCCACCTCCTCCCCAGTGGGGAGCGGAACCGGCCCGGTGCCGGAGGCCAGTGGCTGGGGAACGTGTTCCCCGCAGGCCGAGCTCATCTCCTGGTCCAAGGGCTTCAGCTGCAGTGACGTGGAGGGGAAGGATGTTGTGCAGCTGCTGCAGTCGGCCATCAATAAGCAGGAGGTGGGGTGCCGTGGGGTGGGGGTAGCCTGTCTGCCCCCATGGAAGGGCTAACGACACTCCCGCTTTGCCCCCGGCCAGCTCTACCACGTGGACGTCGTCGCCCTGATGAACGACACCGTGGGCACCATGATGGCCTGCAGCATGGGGGGGAAGCCCTGTGAGGTGGCCTTGACCATGGGTGAGCAGCGGGCTGGGTGGTGGGCGTTGGGGCGAGGTGGGGCCAGTGCTCACCCCCATCGCTCCCCGCAGACAGGGGCACCAACAGCTGCTTCATGGCTGAAGCGTGGCAGGTGGAGATGGCGGAGGAGACCAGCGGGCGGATGTGTGTCAACACCGAGTGGGGCTGCTTCGGGGACGATGGCACCCTGAGCGACATCCTGACCCCCTATGACCAGCGTGTGGACCAGGAATCCTCCAACCCCGGGGAGAAGAGGTGCTGCCACACCACCCCCCCCAGCAGGTTTCCTGGGGCTCCCATCCATCCCTGAGCACACCAGGCCCCACCAATGGAGCACGTGGCCCCCCTGCGAAGCTCCTGGGTGCTCTCAAAGCGCCAAGGGGGGCCGGGGGGCACAACTGACCCTGCTTGGGCTGCTCACAGGTTTGAGAAGCTGGTGGGCAGCCTGTACCTGGGGGAGATCGTCCGGCATGCGCTGGCCGCCCTGGCTGCAGAGAAAGCGCTCTTCGTTGGGAGCAGTGTCACCATCCTGAGGACCAAAGACGTGCTCAAGGCCCCACAGGTCCTGGAGATCATCGAGTGAGTGTTTGGGGACCAGGAGCTGCCGCAGGCAGGAGGAGGGGGTGGTGACGGGCGGGTGCCCCTGGCCCCGAGGCGGTGGCCCTGTGAGCCAGCGCCGTGCTCTCCCTTGCAGCAACGAGGAAGGCATGGCCGAGGCGAGGAGGGCTCTGGAGGCCCTGGGGCTGCGGCCGAGCCAGCGGGACTGCTGCCGGGTGCAGCAGATCTGTCGGGCGGTTGTGAGCCGCGCTGCCGCGCTCTGCGCCGCCGGGCTGGCCGCCGTCCTCAGCCACATGTGCCAGAGCCGGGAGCTGGAGCGGTTGGTGGTCAACGTGGGGGTGGATGGCGAATTGTACCGGGGTTATACCAGGTGAGGAGGGACACAGGGGCCGCCGTGGGGTCCCACCCCAGCGGGGTCCCACCCCAGCGGGATGCCTCACCCTCTGCCCTCATCAACACCTTCCTCCGGCAGGTTTCGGGAGATCCTGCAGAGCGTGACGGGGCTGCTGGCCCCCGAGTGCGTGGCCACCCTCCTGCCCTCGGTGGACGGGACAGGGTGGGGGGCGGCCATGGTGACAGCGGTGGCTCTGCGTGTGGCAGCCCAGCGCCATGAGGTGGACCGGCTGCTGGCCCCGCTGCAGCTCAGCCACACCGACCTGGAGCGCGTCCAGGCGCTGATGAGGAGGGAGATGGAGCTGGGGCTGGGCCGGGAGAGCAACGCCAACGCCTCTGTCCGCATGCTGCCCACCTACGTCTGCGGCACACCTGACGGCACCGGTGAGGGCCGGGGCGCTGGGGAAGGGGGTGCCGGGGAGGCTGTGGTCCCACTGATGCCCCGTGCTGGTTCCCCACAGAGCGAGGTGAATTCTTGGCACTGGACCTGGGGGGGACCAATTTCCGGGTGCTGGTGGTGCGCGTGGCGGAAGACGGCATCCGCATGGCCAGCGAGATCTACGTCATCCCGACCGCCGTCATGCAAGGCACCGGCGAAGCGGTGAGGCCGAGGGATGGGGTGAGGGGTGGGAATTGCCTCCCCCCTCGCTGTCCATGGGCCTGGGAGGGGGCTAGGAGACTCCCACGGCATCACCCCAGCTTGCCCACTGAGCCCGTGGCTGCTCCCCACAGCTCTTCGACCACATTGTCGAGTGCATCATGGACTTCCAGCAGAAGCAGGACCTGATGGAGCGGGTCCTGCCGCTCGGCTTCACCTTCTCCTTCCCCTGCCAGCAGCTGGGCCTGGATAAGGTGAGGGGGCAGCTCCGGTCCCAGGGAGACGGGGAGGGCCCCTGGGTATGAGACAGCTGCCCAGCCCCTGCCTCCCTCGCAGGCAGTGCTGCTGAGCTGGACCAAGGGCTTCAGCGCCTCGGGGTGCGTGGGGCAGGACGTGGTCCAGCTGCTGCGGGAGGCTGCCCAGCGCAAGCAGGTAGGGAAGGGCTGGGGGCTCGTTCCCTGCCCCTGCACCCAGGTGGTGCCAGCCCCAGGAGCCAGCTGGGTGCCACTACGCCGCCTGTGTCCCTGTCTCTGGTTTGGCAGCACTTGGGGCTGAAGGTGGTGGCTGTGGTCAACGACACGGTGGGAACCATGATGTCCTGTGGCTACGACGACCCCAAATGTGAAATCGGCCTCATCGTGGGTGAGAAACAACTCTGCACCCAGGGGGTCCCCTGTCCCCTCGCCACCAGCCCACCTGGCCTGCCCACGGGGTGCCAGGTGGCCGTGCCAGGGCTGACGCCAGCGCGGTGTCCGCAGGGACAGGGACCAACGCCTGCTACATGGAGGAGCTGCAGAATGTGGGCACGGCGGAGGGGGAGCAGGGCCGCATGTGCATCAACATGGAGTGGGGGGCCTTCGGGGACAACGGCTGCCTGGACAACATCTTCACTGACTTTGACCGGCTGGTGGATGAGAAAACAATCAACGCGGGCAAGCAGAGGTGGGCGAGGGTCCTGGGGTGGGGAGGGGGCTGGCACAGGGCAGCTGTGCCTGGCTAAGGCTGTGCCCGTAGGTTCGAGAAGCTCATCAGTGGGATGTACCTCGGCGAGATCGTGCGGCACATCCTGCTGGCACTGGTGGAGAAAGAGCTCCTGTTCCGTGGCAAGCCCTGCCCCAAGCTCCAGACCAGGGACATCTTCCAGACCAAGTTCCTCTCCACCATCGAGATGTGAGTGCTGGGCTCTGCGGGGTCCCTTCCACCAGGGTGGGGGGTTGTGAGCCCCGGGGGGGCGGCCGTGCTGCACTGATGGGGCACACGCAGTGTCCCGTGGGACGGTGGAGGGGGGTGGTGATGGTAACGGTGCCCCGGGTCTGGGACAGCGATGGGCTGGCCCTGCGGCAGGTACAGGCCATCCTGCAGGACCTGGAGCTCCAGGCCAGCTTTGAGGACAGCGTGCTGGTGCGGGAGGTGTGCCAGACCGTGTCCCTGCGGGCAGCCCAGCTCTGTGCCGCCGGCTTGGCCGCCGTGGTGGAGAAGATGCGGGAGAACCGGGGCCTGGCCCAGCTGGATGTCACCGTGGGGGTGGACGGCACCTTGTACAAGATGCACCCGCGGTGAGTGGGGCTGGAGGTGACAGGCACCCATTGAGGACCCACACCCTGTGGCAGGGGTCCGGGGGAGCCAAGGGGTGCCCAGGATGGCGGGCAGCAGTCCCTCACCCTCCCCTCCTGTTCCCCCCAGCTTCTCCCAGCACCTCCAGCAGATGCTGCGGGACCTGGCGCCCAACTGCACCGTCACCTTCCTGCGGTCGGAGGACGGCTCGGGGAAAGGGGCCGCGCTAGTGGCAGCCGTGGCCTGCCGGGGGGCTGAGCCCTGGGGACAGCCATCGCCCCCACCACCCCAATAAAAGCGCTTTGCTCCGCACCTCCGACTCCTTGGCGGGGGGACACGGGGTGTGTGTGGGGCAGCGCACGGCCGGGCACAGCCCCACGTAGCAATATATATCGAATTTATTTACATTCACGTCCGGCAGACCCCCCGCCCGCGGCACCGCTATGTACATAAGGCCAAGTGTAAATACTTGAATGCACTTAATACAGAATTAAAAAAACGGTCTTTACACAACACGGCACGGGGCCCGGGGCCGCCCGGCCCCACACGCAGACAGCACGACGGCACCGCACGCACGACGCACACCCAGCGCCCCCCGGGCCCCCCACCGTGGGGCTGTGGGACCCCCGGGCCGGGCTGAGCCCTGCCACCGCAATGCTGGGAGGGGGGTGCCTGGCCGCCGTAGGGCACGGGCAGCCCTCCCCCATGGGCTGCGGGGGGCCCAGGGGCCGGCCGGGGTCCCCCCCGCCCCACGGCGGTGGTCACCCAGGAGCGGGGTGGGGTCCCCTCAGCACTCAGCCTCAGAGACGGCGAAGAGGGCCCCGTCCTGCTTGCCCACCTCGGCCACGGCGGCGGCGAGCTGCGAGAGGTTGCCGTTGGGGAAGTGCCGCGCTTCCCACAGGTTGAGGATCATGGCTGTGGGGCTGGGCTTTGAGGCGAAGAAGCTGAGATGGCTGAGGGGGGGAGGACAGAAGGACCACGTCAGGGCGCAGGGATGGCTCCACACCCCGGGACCAGCCCCATGCTGGCCTCTCCTTGGGCACCATCCTGCTCCCAGGTTCCCAGCATCCGTCCAGAGGTGCAGGATGAGGCCAGAACCCCACCCCGCTCCCATCCACCGTGCCACCCCGTCCCTGTCCCCCTCCCAGGGCACCTGTCAAGGTTGAGCTTCTGGGCCAGCGTCCTCCAGTCGGCCCCCCGGGTGCCCGGCGGGTCCAGGCTGCTGATGATCTTCTGGCGGATGAGGAAGGGGATCTTGAAGGCACTGGGGCCCACCAGAGCCGGGGCGCCCACCTCGCTGTCGGGGACCAGCCAGTCCGAAAACCTCGTGTCCTAGGGAAGAACACCAGGCAGGCGGGGGGGTGTGTGTGATCCCATTGCGGGGTCACCCCCGGCACCCCCCTAGCCCTACCCTCACCTTGGCGATGTTGAAGTTGACGGTGAAGCTCTGCCCGTCGCCTTCCACCTGCCAGACCCAGATCTTGCAGGCCAACTCGCAGGTGCTGGGGCTCAGGCGCTCCAGGGTGAAGGTGCAGTGCAGGAAGGGCTGCAACCCGCTCCAGATGTGGTAGAAGGGGATCTCCTGCAGTGAGGGGGGTGGAAATCAGGGTGGCAGGGACACCCCCCCCAATCCCCAGCCCTACCCGTTGGCCGTGCTCCTCACCTGGTAGCTGGCAAGAAGCTTGCTCTTCCAGAGCGAGCTGGGCATGTCATGGATGGAGAGGCGCAGGTTGTGGTAGCTGTCCTTGAAGTGCAGCACCCGGGGGGCTCCGATCAGCTGCCCCCCCAGCTGCTTCTCCAGCTGGATCACCTCCTGCCAGCACAGCCAGCTGTCGGGCAGGAGCTGCTGCGCCCTGCGAGCCCAGCCCTGCCTGCATCCCGAGCCGGGATGGGGCGGTTGCACGGGGGACATCCCCCACCCCCAGCCCCCCCCCACCCCCGGTACCTTGAGGACATCCTGGGTGTCGCTGAGGCAGTAGACGCGGATGTTGTACTCGAGCGAGGGGCAGGCGGCCGGCGCGAACAGGACCAGCTTGAGGCGCTTGGAGGCCGCCATGCTGAGGGACTCCCCGACCAGGGCGAAGCGCCCCAGCTGCTCCGTGAAGACGTAACACGCCTGCGCTTCCAGCTGGCAGTAGTACAGCTCCGTGCATGGCTTGGCGCCCAGCTGCAGCACATCCTGCAGCACCCAGGCAGAGGTGTCACCCCCCACGCGGCCCCAGGTACGGGCGTCCTCCCTCCGTGCCCCGATCCCCTCTCCCCCGATGGATGCTCACCTCCCACGTGCCCTCGCACGACTGCTTCTTCAGCCGGATGCTCCAGTTCTCGGCGCTGGCCTCCACGCAGTGACCCATGGCCAGGATGGCGGGGCGCGTGAGGAGGACGCCGGGGGGGCCGCAGCTCACGATGGGGCTCAGCAGCGTCTGGCAGCCGGCCAGGGGCAGCCTGGGGCAGCGACGGGGGGGCGGCTGAGAGGGGCCAACACCCCCAACCCGGCAGCCCCGTGCCCCGGCCACGGCACCTACCTCACCTCCTCCTGCTTGTGCAGGGTCAGGTAGACCTCGTAGATCTTCCCCCGTGGGATGGCATCAGGTGGGATGAGCAGACTGATCCCTGGGGATGGGCAGGTGCAGGCATGGGGGTGAACCCCACGGGGACACACCCGCACCGGGTGATGCTCTGGCACCCTGTCCCCCATCCCACCCTACCTGTGTTGGGGATCATGAGCCGCCCCCCCAAGAAGTTGAAGGTGCCGTAGGCCATGTTGGTGGTGCCGCGGGGCAGGGAGCGAAAGTAGCTCTGGGTGGAGAGCCGGGCCACGAAGTCGGCACCCTCGGCGGCGGGCGAGCTGTGGTGCAGCGTGTGCCGCCCGGCGCCCAGCGGGCTCAGCAGGTGCCCGTTGGGCAGCTGGAGCTTGGCAGGACCGTCCTGGCGCGGGCAGAGCGAGCCCTGGTAGGTCATGGTGGCGGTGCTGAGGTCGGGCTGGATGGTGAGCAGGCTGGGGTTGTCTGCAGCACAGAGCAGGGTCTCCGTGGCGCCGGGGCACGGCAGGGATGGGGGAGTCCCTGCCGGCAACGCAGTGGCACAGCCAGCCCCAGGGGACATGGGGCACACAGCACTTGCCCCATAGTAAGGATCCTATGGGGCACATCCACCCCTGGGAGTCCAAAGGGCATTGAGCCTCTGCCCCACGGCACAGACCCTTGAGAGGGTCACTCCTGGAGTCCCTGGAGCACACAGCACCAACCCAGGGCACAGACTCTATAGGGACCGGGGATCCTATAGGACACAGAGCCCCTACCCACAGCCAGGGACCCTATGGGGCACAAACCACTGACCCCACAGCCACGGACCCTTTGAGATACAGCGTCGCTGTCCCTAGGGCAAGGATCCCATAGGGCACAGAGCCCCCACTCAAGACCAGGGACCCCATGGGGCACACAGCCTCCTGCCCAGGGGCTGCCCGCGGGTCCCAAGGGCCACCGTGTCCCGGCACATCTGCACAGCCACGTCCCCGCAGCCCTCGCTCACCGGCCTTGCTGGGCTTGATGCTGACGGGCTGGAAGCCGGCGGTGAGGATGGAGGAGTCGGCCACGTCGGCATCCAGGCCCCCCTTCTTACGGCAGTACACCAGCACCCCCACCAGCAGCAACAGCACCAGGCACACGGCCACGGCCACCAGCCCCACGTACAGCGCCACGTCCTCCGCACCGTGGGCGGCTGCGCGGGGCAGGGCGTCAGCACCCACGCGATGCCCACGGCCCGCTCGTCCCGGGGGGCGCCCCCGCTGTCCCCGCCGCGCTCACCGTGGCTGCAGAGCTCGGAGGTGCAGTTGCGGGTGTCCAGCTCGGGGCCGTGGCACTCTTGGCCCCCGTTGCGTGGCGCCGGTTCCGAGCATTCCCGGCTTCGCCAGTGCGTGCATTCCACCCCACACACCGACCACTTGCTCCACTCTGACCAGGCGCCATCCACTGCGGGCACAACCGGGGGTCAGCGCCCCGCTGCCAGTCCCCTCCCCTTCCCCAGGGCCGGCGGAGACGGACACACGGGGGAGGCGGGAGGATGCGACACCCGGGGGGACGGGGGCCATGGGCGCAGTGGGGAGCGCAGCAGCAGCATGGCCGCCCCTGGCTGGGCGGGTACCTGGGCAGAGGGTGGTGCAGGCTGTTTTCTGCACGTTTTGGCCCTCACAGAAAGCCCCCCCGTTGAGGGGCGTGGGGTTGGTGCAGGTCCGGCTCCGCTTCTGCCAGCCCCGTCCACAGCTGGTGCTGCAGCCGGACCACTGCGTCCACGTCGACCAGCCGCCGTTCACTGGGTGGAGAGGGACGGGTCAGCGCCTCGCTGGGACGGAGGGGACGCGGGAAGGGACAGGACGGGGAGGGCGACACCAGGGCAGCATGGCGGGGACAGGCGTGGCGCCTACCGTAGACGGTGACGGCGGCGGAGGTGCTGCGGCGCCGGGCCACGATGTTTTTGGCCACGCAGGTGTAGTTGGCGGTGTCGGCCAAGCGGGCCTGGCGCAGCACCAGGCTGTGCTCCGGCGTCACGTAGACGTTGGTGTCCAGCGCCGGATCCACCGGCTCCTCGTTGCGCAGCCACTCCACCTGTGGGGCACAGGCGTGTCACCGGGCGCCCGGCTGACATCACGGCATCCCCACCGGCCAGGGGCACCCCTCCAGCTGCATCCTGACCTGCCGGACCGCGGGGGCTCACCTCGGCGGGGGGGATGCCCTCGGGAGGGCGGCATGGCAGCACGATGCCCTGCTCGATGGAGACTTCCCTGGCTGTCGGCTCCTGCTCGAAGTTCTTGCGCAGATCTGGGGAAGCACAGGGGTGACACGGGGGCCGGGGGCAGCACCCCTTGTCCCCCCCAGGCACCCGCAGACACTCACAGGCGATGCGCACGAAGGCTTTCTGGCTCTTGGTGGTGCCGGAGGAGCTCCAGGCCACGCACTGGCACCAGTACTCTTCCAGCCCAAAAATCTTCTCCACTTGCTGGCGAGTGACCTCGATGCGCACCTCCATCACCGGCAGACCTGCCGCCGGCGGAGGGGGGCACGTCAGCAATCGGCAGCCGTCCCCACGCGGCCCCCCCGCCGCGAGCAGCGCGCGTGGCTCCCCGTGACCGACGCTCACCGGTGCCACGGTCGGTGCTGTGCTGCGTGACGTGGTCACCCTGGTGCACCCACTCGCCGTTGCACTTGAAGTAGATCTGGGTGGCGGGGGTGGCGCGGCAGGCCAGGCTCACCGCCTTGTTCTTCACGATGTAGACGTCCTCCGGTTCCAGCTGGAAGTGCGGCAGCAGGTCCGTGGATGCGCCGGACACCGGGTTGGCCACGGTCACACTTTGTTGAGCACCTGTGGGAAGATGGGGGCTCGGCCACCTCGGCAATCGCCCATCCTGGCGTGGCCCCATGCCTCGCCACCGTCCCCACCGCCGGTAACACGGCAGCCCCGTCCCGGCCCCGCCATCCATCAGGGAGAGCAGCCGTGCCGTGGCTGCGCCCGCTGAACCCGCGCCGATCCCTCATGTCCGCACTTAGCGCTAATGAAAGGGAAATGTAGTGTGACCAACAAGGGCCATCGCTCACACCTCCCGGGGCACACACCGTCCCCCCGCCCCAGCACGCTGTGAGGCACCGGCCGGGGGCCGCATCCTTCTCTGCCACGCCCTGGGGTAGCACCGGGATGCAGAGCGAGTGGTGGGGTGCATGTTCCACGCCCTAGGGACACGGCAGGGTGGCACAGCGGTGTGCCCCATCCTGTGCCACTGGCACCCACCTGGGAGTGGGTGCAGGCACGGCACGTGGGGCTGGCTGTCCCCAGGGTGGCTCGGGCAGCTCAGGGCTGCGCACACGTCCCTTGGGGAGGTCGGGAATCCCCAAGCTTTGCTTGGGGGCTGTGGGAGCCATGCACCAGAGCAGGGTTCCCATGGGGACTTGGCATGTGGCACATCCCACAGTGCCCACGTCCCCCAGCCAGGACATGGCTGGGTGCCCCCACTCCCCCCATCCTGCCAGCACCCGCTGCGTAAAGAGTTAATAAACCAGGGCCCTAAATAAGCATTTGATTAACAAACGATAAAATAGCGATTGTGTCACTGAATGAAGCTGTAATTGCTGCTGCTAATTGGCTGGTTAGGATTTAATAAGCAATTAAATGGGATGGAATGCGCAGTAATTAAGTGCCTTCGTTTGGCAACCACCCGCAGCCCCCCATGAGCCTGCAGGACCCCCTGCTGCCTGTGCCCACCGCAGCTGGATCCCGCCTGGCACAGTCACCGTGACGGGGACAGAGGGACACACGGGGGGCCCTTGGGCCCTGGCTGAGTCCCCTCAGGGGGACTCTTGGCCCTGCTGCCCCCCCAGCTAGAGCAGACCCCTACAAGCCCAGGAGTGAGCCCGCCGGGACGGGCAAGGTGCGGCAGCTAATTTACGCGGGGAAGATAAACGGCCACCATAATGCGCCGGTTATTACCCCATCAGCACTTTTACAATGTCGCCGGCAATTAATTTAATTAAAACCCCTGTCGGGGATATACAGGCATTTCATATTTCACCGGTTTAACGACCCCCCCAGCTGCAGTCCGGGGGGTCACGGCGCGGCCAGGCGCTGCGGTCCCCGGTCCCAGCACCGGTTGCGGCATGGCTCGCTGCAGCACCTCCTGCTCAGGCACCCACGGGTGCCCACGCTGGCTCGTGGGGCTCCACGCTGGCCGGCCCGGGGGCTGAGGTGGGCAGGATGGTAACCCGATGGATTTATTAAACCCCGGGGTCGCCGCTGCACAGCATCACTGCTGCCCCCCCCAGCCCGGGCATCCTATCCAGCACACTGCAGGCCCCCCACGCAGCCGGGCTATCCCAGTCACCACTGGTATATCACACGCCGTGGGTGCCCCATGCCCTGGGGGCACCCCACGGGTGTCCCAAACCCTGCAGGCACCCCATGCACCGCGAGCACCCTCTCCCTGCAGACAACCACCGCGGGGCCCCCCCTTCCCCATGCCACAGACACCCCCTAACAGTGCGGGCACCCCCAGCCCGTGGGCGCAGCGTGGGTGCCCCGTGGGCAGCGCCCCGCCCCCACGCAGCGCCGTGCCGGCTCCCGCACCGCGCCGGCCTCGCGCTCACCTGCCGCTGTGTTGCCATGGAAACAGGAGAGATGCTTATGTCACCTTGGCAAAGGGAACCGGGAACTTCGGCGGGGATGGGGCACAGGCACCGAGGGGACCGGGGTGGGGGGCGCGGGGTCCGCTCGGCTCTGGGACCGCCCTTCCTCGCCCCCGTGGCTGGGGCAGGGCCCCCGCCGGCCGCTGTCCCGGTAACCGGGGGTGCAGCTGGCTACCGAGAAATCACAGCCGGTGAAACCCGGCATTAAGCTGGGCTTTATTATCAATTATCCCCCGCCCACGCGGGCTAACGAGCGCACCGGCGGCCGGAGAAGGGGCAGGGGGCTGGGCCAGGGGGCTGGGCCAGGGCTGCGGCACCCACCCCCAGGTGCCGAGGGGATGGGGGCACCCTGCTCTGGGCTCTGAGCACCCGCCTTCACCCCAGCACCGCGAGACCCCCAGCCACTCGCGGTCCCCGTGCACACAGCCTGCCTGCTCCCTGTGCCCCCCCGGCTGCCGCCACCCCAGGCAGGACCCTCACCGTAGCGTCTGGGCCCCCCACCATCACAAACACCAGGTGTACTGGTGTTACTGGGGGGGAGAGACTGCAGGAAGCTTGACCAGCAAGGAGAGGGGGCCACTGCCAGGACCCACCAGATGCCAGCCTGGTCCCTGCACCCGGTGCCACGCTCCCCTGGGGGTCTGAGCGCAGCCCCCCGGTGCCCGCCGCGGGGAGCGGCTGGGAAGGTCAGTGTGTTCTTGGTGAGGAGGCTGCCCGCTGGCTGCGGCACTGCCAGGCCTGGCACCCGCACACCGGTGTGCACCCGGCTCGGCACGGCTGCCTGGGGTTTGGGGGGGGGGCCAGCAGGCAGCTGCCTGCAGGGCAGAGCGTGCCCATGGCACGAGCTGCCACCGGCAGCCCTGCCCCATCCTCCCTCTGCCCCCCTCCCCTGCCTGCACCCCTGCTTGGCACTGGCTGCCCTGCGGCGAGGTGAGGACCTCGATGCCAGGAGCTGCCCCCCACGCGGCTGTGTCCCGCTCCGGGGAGCTCCCCAAGTCCCCACGGGCCCTGCAGCTGGCAGGTTCAACCCCAGCTGCCGCCCTGTCCATCCGTCCGTCCATCCTGCTCACACCACTAAAACGATTCCTCGTGCTTCGCTGACGCCCAGCCTGCGCCCGGCAGCAGGTAATTAAAACAATAATTGCTGCTGATTGCGCCCGGACTAAACGAGGGATGGATGGGCATCAGGGGCAGGGCAGAGGATGCCCAGGCGTGCGCTGGGGTGCCCACACCTCGCACACAGGGCTCCCCGCCGCTGGCACTTTTCTCTCTGCAGGGCACAGAGGAGGGGAGCTGGCACAACTCCCCATCATCAAAAAGCTTCCCTGAGGCTTTGAGGCGGGCACCATCCTGCCGGGAGAGGATGGCTCTGGGCCACAATGAGCCGGTGCTGCCCCCAAGAGACCCCCAGCCAGGGGCCGCGGCATCGCCTGGCACTGCCCAGCTTCCTGCGGCGGCTCCGAAGCTCACCTGGACCATCTGGGCATCGGCAAACGCCCCCCCCCCCAGCTCCCATCTTCCCACCCCACAGTGATGCCAACCGGGTGCCGGTGCCAGGCCCAGCCAGGCAAGGAGCCAGCGGGGTCGGGTGCCAAGGTTGGGCAGCACAGCCCGGCTCCCGGCCATTCTGGCACACGGGGAGACCCGGGGATGGGGTGATGGTGGGCACAGGGCACCGACACGTTTCCCAGGCTCCAACAGGCACAGTGCCCCCGGGGGTGCTCCCGCCTGCCCCAGGCCCACGTCCCCAATTTCCAGGTGCATCCCCGGCAGCTGGTCACCGGCCTTGGCCCCCCCAGGTGTGTGCCCCACGTGTGTCAGCCCCACGGCCACAGGAGAGGCTGGGTGGGGGTGGTGGGGGTCGGAAGGTGTCCCCGGTCTCCCGGTGAGCGCGTGGCAGCGTCTGGGCGCTGATTAAGCAAGGGCTCGTTATGAATGAATTAGTCAGGCGGGTTTGCATGACAATGGAGCTGCCTAATTACGGATTTGAGCTGATAACGCTCTCCCCATTACATGCAATTAGCATGTGCCAGGGCGGGCAGGGCTCCCGGTGGGCTGCGCCCTCACCCCGACCCAGTACCCACCAAGGCCCCACCATGCCCAAGCCTGGCCCACGCTGCCACGTGCACGGAGTTTGGGGACAACGGTGCAGCGGGGGGGGGGGGTTGGGGACAGCCTTTCCCCAGACACCACCTCCACCTGCCTGGGGATTACCGGCCCTGGCACCCAGTGCTGGGCACCCTTCCCCTGGCACCCACGGAGTCAGACCCTCTTGGCCCAATGACAGACACACAGCTCTGTTCCCCGCCAGCCCCCGGTGCCTGCTGAGCTCCACAGCCCCCCTAGACCCAGAGGAACCCATGCCAAGCCGTGCCAGCCTCTGTCAGCAGCGTCCCAAGCACTGCACTGGGAGAGGGTCCCATCCTGGTCCCAGGTCATGGGGAGCCGGGGGGCTCCCCGAGCCCAGCCTGGCACTGGGATGGTGGGGGGGAAGGGACCGGCCCAGCCCCACGCGCTGGGGCTGTTGCTGGTAACCCAGCCCAGGGAGCCGAGCGGCTTTCCTGGCTCTCCTTTAGCGGACAGTGAAGAGCAAGCGCTCCCGTCGGGAGGAGCGTCAAGGTCACCCTCAGCCCCGCGTCCCTGTTGGAGAAGAGCGGGAGGGAAGATGGGTGAGGGGGCCAGGAAGGGTGCCAGGGTCTGGCCACACGGCCTCTCCCCCTCCCACCCACGGGTGGCACGCAGTGGTGATGGCAGCCCTGGCACCCCATAACCCTGTGGCAGCAAGGGTTGGCTAGAGGACCCAAGACCCCCATCCTGCAAACAGAAGTCCCTGAGTTGGGGGGGGCAGGGCGAGCTGTGATCTACCTGACACCTACTCAAGAGCAGCACCCAAAGAGCAGGCGGGCAGCAGGACCAAGGGGTACTGGGCAACTGGGCCTGACTGGGATGAGGATGCAGTCCCAGTTTGCACCGTCTGGAGCCAGCCCACCCCAGCCCACAACACACGGAGCAGCGATGCTGCTGACAGCCAGAGCGGTGCTGGCACTAAGGGTGCACCCTGGGTGCAGGGCAGGGCACAACAGGACATGCACGGTGGACAGTGCCTCGGACATCCTTCCACGGGCACCAGCACCAGTCCCCGGGGTGGTCCTGGGGGCTGCTGACCACTCAGGTAGGATGGGTGCTCAGCTGCACCCACAGTTGAGAGGTGCCCACGGTGATGCCGGGGGTGCCCAGTCCCTCGCAGCACCACCAGCACCCCGGTCTCCTCCACAAGCACCTGCCAGGCTGCGCACAGTTTGATGTAGTGCCAGCCCCGCGTGGCACCGAGCCAGAACAAACAGCCCTGGGCGGGCTGTGTCTGCCACGCGCTCGTGCTGACAGCCGGCACGGCAGCTTCCCGGCCGCATGGTGCCCGCCAGCCCTGCCCGCTGCCCTGCCCTCCTGCCCGCCCCACGGAGGCACCGGTGCCCAGCCAGGCGCAGGTTGTGGGGCACAGATGGGATGAAGCGACTTGGGGTGCCAGGCTCTGGGGCATCAAGTTGTGGGGTGCAGTGCCTGAGGGTCCCCAGCAGCCTGGTGAGGCTGGTGGCACCATGTGGCTCACATGCAGTGATAGCAGAGCCCACGGCCCCAGCCAGAGGTGCCGGTGTGGGTCACATGCGCCAGGGCGAGTGCCAGCCTGGGGCAGGAGATGCTCTGGGGCCTGGCACTGGCTGCTGCAGGTGCCAAGGGGAAGGGTCCACGGCAGTGCTGAGCCAGGGGTAGCTCCAGAGAAGATTCCCGCTCCAGTGCCCTTGCCCTCCTGTCAGTGCAGCTCTCGAGTGGGGCAGCCCATATGTCTCAGGTGCCCACTGGCAAGCCCCAGCCCTCGCTGCTGCTCTCGCCCTTCCGGCTGCAGAGCAGGCAGCCCGCACCAGGGATGCTGCTCCACAGCCGCAGGCAGGGCCCTTTGCCTGGACACCCTGCCCCAACCTGTGCCTCGGCACCCTGAGAGAAGGGGTGCCGTGCCGTGCCGTGCCATGCCATGCCAGGCTGGAGCAGCACCCAGTGCACAGAGGCCCAGCCCTGCCACGTCCACGCTAAGCAGTGGCTCGCTGGGCTCCACTGGCTGCAAGCCGCCTGCCAAGTGGGCAGCGGGGATGGGCACCTGTGCCGTGCTGCCCCGAGCTGGCACTGGGACCCCCCCACACCTCCTGCTGCAGAGCCAGCATGGCATGGCCTGGCACACCCCTGTCCTGTTGTCCCCCACCTCCACCTGTGGGTCACCGCAGCCCCGCAGGTGGGAAGAGCAGTGCTGGAGGTCAGTACCCGCAGCACCCTGCATACGGGGTCCCCTGCACCCACGGGGCGCCCACCCACCGTGCCACCCACCGTGCCGGCTCTGCAGCATCCCCCTGCGGACAGGGCCATGCTGGGAGTGCTGGGCGCGGGGTCCCCGGGGGTGCCTGGCCAGGAAGGACGGGTATGGGGAGTCTGGGGGCTCCAGCCCCACTGTCTGCCCACCCAGCGCACCGAGGCCAGACCCGCGGACGTCTCCGATGGCAGTAGGAGGGTCGGTTTGCGGGGTCCCCAGGGCGCAGGGGAGGTGTCCCCCCCACCTCCCGGACCCCTCGTGGAGTGCACGTCCAGCCCCGCGCAGCTCCCCGCCCCCAGCCCGGTCCTTTGTCTGCAGCCGCCACTTCCAGGCTGCCGTGACACCTGCCAGCGGCCGCCAGCCCCGGGCACCCGCCGCCCGCCCGCCGCCAACCCCGGCCCCCCGGCCCGGCAGCCGGTGCCGCTCGGCCCCGGAGGTCCGGCCCAGTCGGGTCCTGCCCGGGGGGGGGGGTGCAGAGCCGAGGGCAGGCGAGCTCCGCACCGTCCGCGTCTGCAGCAACACCGACGCAGCCCCGCACACCCCCCGCGCCGCGGCCACCCACGCGCACTCCCGCGGGGTGACGGCACCTCTCCAGGTTATCCCCCTCTCCACGATCCCCCGTGTCTCGACCAGGTGATGGGGATGGCTGGGACCCCGTGCAGGGGACAGGGATGCCGTGAGTGGGGCAAGGATGCTGTGAGTGGGGCAAGGATGCTGCACATAGGGCAGGGATGCCGTGCGTGGGGCAGGGATGCTGTGCGTGGGGCAGGGATGCCGTGCACGGGGCAGGGGTGCTGTGCGTGGGGCAGGGATGCTGTGCGTGGGGCAGGGGTGCTGTGCATAGGGCAGGGATGCTGTGCGTGGGGCAGGGACCCCGTGCGGGCAGCAATCCCGCTGCGGACACCGGTGCCGGGGCTGGCAGAGCCCCGGGGGAGTGGAGCCGTGCCGGCGAGCGCCAGCTCCCCCGGTGCGGGCAGCGTCCGGAGGAGCGTCGGCTGGGCACGCGTGTGCGGCCGTACGTGGGCATGGGGCGGGGGGCGGCAGTGCCTGCCGTGGGGCAGGGCCCAGGCCCCCTGCCCGGGAGGGCACCCCGCGGCCACCCCCCCCCCCGTACCCCAAAGCCGAGCGGGGAGCATCCCGCACCGGGAACGGCGCCCGGTCTCCCCCGCGCCCCGTCCCCGGGAGGGCACCCGGCTCTTCGCAGAGACAGCCCGGGTGACCTTGCCCAGCGCCCGGTCCCGGGTCCCCGCCGCTCCCCCCCTCCCCAAACGCCCGGACCCCCGTGCCCGCGGGGGGCGCGCGGTGACTCACCGGCGGCGGCGAGGAGGGCAGCGGCGAGCAGGGCACCGAGCGGCCCCGGCGCGGCGGTGGCGGCGGCGGCGGCGGCGGGGCCCCGGCGGCGGCGCGGCCGCGCACCCATGGCGCGCCCCGCGGAGCGCTGCGCGGCGCGGGGCGAGGGAGCAGGGCGGGCCGCGCTCCGCGGCGCCCTCAGCGGGCCATGGCGCCACCGGCCCCGCCACCGGCACGGCCCCGCCACCGCCACCGGCCCGGCCCCGCCGCTGCTGCCGCCCGCCGCCGCGCCGCTCCGCTCCGCCCGGGCGCCGCCAATGCGGGGCGGCGAGCGCGGACCCGCCCGCGGAAGGGACGGCGCAACAGCTGGGCGCGCCCCCGCCGCCGCCCCCCCGCCCCGCACCCCCGGCATCGCACCCCCGCACCCTCCCTCCGCATCCCCCGGTGCTGGGGGCCCGCACCCCTCCCGAGCGCAGCAGCCCCCGGTGCGGCATGCCCCCCGCTCCATCACGGCATCCCCCCCCTGCACCGGGACCCCCCCCAACCCTGCACAGCACCCACCCCGCAGCCCCTGCTGCCTCCCTGGACCAGGTGATGCCCAGGGGTCCCCCAACCCAGCCTGGTACGCCACAGTGTGGGGGGCACAGCCCCAGCAAAAGGGGGTCCTGCTGGCACCCTGCCCTGCGCCCTCCCGCCACCGCGGCTCCGGCGGTGGGCGCCGTGTCTCGTGCAGGGAAGTGTCACGGAAGCACAGCCACCGTCTTGGCGGGAGCGTGTGCCACCCGTGGGGCCCCACTTCACCCCTGCACGATGGGGGGCTGGCCCCAAGACCCCCACACTCAGCCTGGCTGGCGCCTCCCAGGGGATTTGGCTCTGCCTCCAGGGGATTTGGCTCTGCCCTGGCCGCGGGATGCGGCCCCTTCCCTCCCCGCCCTGTCCCTGCAGACGGACACCGGTGCCCCCCGCCAAGGTGCCCGGCGAGCAGCGCCGCCACTCCCCGCAGGCAGGTTGCAGCGTGGGCAAGGAGCAAAGGGGGGTGAGGCTGCCCCGGAACTCTGCGCCAGAGGTGCCCAGCAGCCCCGTTCCCAGCGGGGGGGCCGTCAGGGGCAGGGCTGGGCAGTAGCTCCCAGCGCCGTGCAGCGCTAATTTCATTAACAGCTCCAGGAACAATTAACAACCGCTCTGATGCCTGCAAGAGCTGCAGTGGGTGCGAAGCCAGGGCGGCTCTCCCGGTGGCACCAGCTGTGCCCCGGCCCCCATCCGCCCCCGGCGTGTCACTGGTGGTGCTGGGCAGAGCGGAGGCCACCGCCAGCACGGTCCCGGGTGACGACAGAGCCATCTCCCACCATCACCCCCTCGCTGGGGTCCTCCTGTGCCCATACAGTAGTGCGCCAGCCATGGGCCCAGGCGAGGCAGCGCACGCGGGGTGGCACCCACGGGTGCCCGCTCCCATCCCGCCGTGCTGCCCCAGGCACTGCCCTGAGCCCTGGTTCATCCTGCACAGGCACTGGTGGGCACCGGCCAGCAGCGGAGACCCCCGTCCTGCCGTGGTGATACCCCCACTCCGTCAGGCCGGCTCGTTATTACTGATGGCATTTGCATGGAAACAGGATGTTTTCACTCCTCGACGCTCCATCTGCTCCTGCTGAAGTCACCGCGCTGCACGTGAGCTCCCGGGGGGCTGCCATGGGAACCGGGGCGAGCTCCCCCACAGCACTGGGACCCCCAGCACAAGCTCCCGTGGCGGCTGGACACCCTGGCTAGGCTCCAGGGCAGGTCAAGGAGAGGGTACCTGATGCGGGTGGCACCCATGCCCCAGGGGTGCCCAGCACAGCGCTGCCCTGGGACAACACAGCGGGGAGGGGGCTCAGGGCCCCCGGTATGGTGCCAGCCCCATCTGCTCCTTGCGCCGCTCTCCCGGGATGGCTTCCAGCTCCCACTCCCGGCGCTGCGCTGGCAGTGCCAGCAACAACATTCCCACCTCCCAGGCACCCGCCGCACCCTGCCCCGCTGCCCACCCGGGGGTGCTGGGAGTGCCCGGTCCTGCCCCGGCTTCACCTGGTTCCCTCACCACGTGCTCATGACACACGGTGCCACGCGGGTGCTGCGCCGAGGCCGCGCGGCATCACCCCGCGTGTCCCTGCATTGTGGGCCAGCATGGCCGGGCCGTCAGTTTGGAAGCGACAGGGCGCGCTGACAAGTTAATACACTCTAATTAATACAGATTGGGGAGATCACTTTCAATTCCGCTCCCTCTCGCTCTTGCCGAGGAGGAGCTGAAGGGGCGGATGAGCCAGATCCTGCTCCACAGCCACCGGAGCCTCAAGCCCCACTGCTGCTGGTGCTGTGCCAGCCTGGCCCGTGCCCATGGGGACACCTGGGACCACCCCTGACCACCCAATGGGGTGACATGAGGGACCATGGCATGTGGGGAGCTGTGGGACTTGGGGGGGCTTTGAGGAGGGGAGCGTGGTGCCCAGCCTGGTGTGCTCAGCACCTGTGTGTCCCACCACTGCCGGAGCCCCAGGGGAATGCCAGAAGCACTGGCCCCACTGGGTGCTGTAAATGGATTATTACTCAGCATAATTAAGATGGAATTAAAAATTAATTCTCTTCTCCAGTGCGCCGTGGTTGTGGCTCAGCCATGTGCTGCAACCATTGTGCCAGGGCTTTCTCCCGAAAGAAATTGGATTGGGGTGGAGGTGAAGGAGGGCATCACCCGGTGGGCAGTGGTACCCGGGGCTCCCTGGGCTGTGGCTGCTACCTCCCTGGGGACATCACCGCCCCGCCACCGCTCTCCCATGCGTCCCGGCCTCCAATTCTGGCTGGGCCAGCCGAGGCGAAGCAGCTCCCACCCATCATCGGGTCCGGCAGACCCCCTGCCTGTGCCGTGCCCGACGTCCTGCCTGGCCCCAGCAGCCGCGGGCAAGGCCAGCCCCGAGATTGTCTAAACTCCCATCAAATATTTAAATAGATATTTGAGCTCATGTATAATGGATCGCCGGGCGCTGCCTCCCCATCCATTTGTGGTATTTAAGGAAGTCGAATATTAAACACCATTGTATTAGCAAAACCACCGTCTGGCTAATTGAGCTACAAACGGGGAAGGTGCTGACGAATAAACAATGCATAATGCATGGCCCCGCGAGCAGGATGCGGCCGGGACCCCGGCGCAGGATGAGGTCAGGGGGTACTGGGGGCCGGGAGGGTGCCCCGGCGGGTAGCGGCGCTGCGGGTGTCGATGGCAGAGCCGAGGGTGCAAGGAACAAGTGGCACAGCATGGCATGGGATGGCACGGTGTGGGATATCCCGGGCCTCATCCTGCATGGAAGATGCTCAGAAACGGAGCCTGAGAACAACCCCAGCCGCACGAGGAACAGAAAGATTATGAAAATGAAAAGTAAATAAATATGGATGTTGAGGACCTAATTCTGATAAGAGGATTTTCAAAATTAGCCATTTGCAAGAGTAGATTAACAGCGCATGGCGTCGGGGGTGGGAAGGGTTCCGTTAAGACACACGGCAAAGCCCGTCCCGGCACAACCCGCTCCTTGCAGCCCCCAGTGCCCGCAGAGCTGCTCCCCCCTTTTTAAGGAGACAGATTTGCTGCTGCTGTGAGGGAAAAGGGGGTGGCTGGAGGGGCCGGGGCACAGTGCAGTCACCCTGCACACGTGGGTCCTGCGGACGTGGTGTCACAGCGCCAGGACCTCACCGGAGAGCGGCAGCGGCCGGAGGTGCTGGGATGCTGGCACCTGCACTTGGGCAGACGGGAGGGTGGCCACGGCGGTGTTGTGCAGCCTGGGGTCCCCAAGGGTGTGCCTGGTACCCCCAGCTGGGCGTGTGGTGGCTGCGCTGGCGGCAGCGTGGGGCTGGGATGAGGGAGGTGGGGTGAATAGGCAGTGAAGCTGCAGGGTTGTGCATCCCATGGGTGCCCCATGTCAGGCAGCACAGCAGGTGCCCCCAGCTGGGGTGGGTGCTGGGGCACTTCCCGACGCCCCAGGGTGGGCAGGGGCAGGAGGCTGCTGTGGCTCGGAGAGGCTTTTCGCATCCTCCGGCTGGGATTTTCTATCCAGGCAGCCAAGCAGAAATCTCATTACAGCCCAGCACAAAGGCAGCATCCCCATCCCTGTCCCTGTGCCTGGCTGGGGGCCGGCGCAGGCTGGGGCAGGCACGGCTGTGAGCAGCAGGAGGGTGTCCTGGCATTGTGCTACCCCCCAACACCGCCCCCCCAGCCCCGTGTGCCCCTCACCCCAGCCCAGGGCCTGCCAGCCCCTCCCTGGCCTGACACAGCCCCCGCTGTGCCGCAGGTTGGCCGGGCGTGGGTCCGAGGCGGGTGACACAGGGCCTCCAGGCCATGTGTGGGGCAGGGGTGGTGAGCTCGCAGGGTGCAGGCAGCCTAGGCCCCCCTGGCGCTCCCACAGCAGCAGCAGCAGACAATTAATTAGCAGGGCGGTGGGAGAGCAGCCGGCGGAGCTGTGCGGGATCGATGCCCCATCGACCGCCTGGGAAACACCAGCCCACCCAGCCAGCGACGTGGCACTGGGGTTGGTGGGCAGGGAGACAGGCAGGGAGACGGGCAGGGAGATGGACAGGCAGCGTCTGGGTGCAGGCAGCTGGCTGCAGCATCACCAGCCCCTGGCATGGGAACACCATGGTGTACAGGGCTGGGAGACAACAGACAGGCACCGGTGGCACCGTGTCCTGTGTCCCCCGGAGAGTGGCCAGTCCCTTTGCCATCCCAGAAGGATGTAGGGGTGCTGATGGAACCCCGCTTTCCCAGCTGTTGGGATGCGTCTGTGTTGAGGGAAGCATGGGCTGGTCCTCCCGAGCCGGTGGAGTGGGCTGGGGGAGCCAAGGGATGGGGCTGCAGGCGGGGGCCAGGGCAGAGGCACAGCCACAGCTTGGGCACAGCACCCTGGGGGGTGGTGAGGACACAAGGCCCCGTAGGCAAGTGCCAGCCAGCCGAGGGGCACCCAGGCCGTGGCTCGGGGCCAGCAGAGCAAACCCCAAAGTGACAGTGGCACGGGGAGGGGGGACACAGGGCAGAGCGGAGGGGGGCACTGCCTGCAGCCTGCCACGGCACCGTGCCGCAGCCCTGCCTGCGGGCCCGCGGCCACGCCGCTCCGGTCCCTGTCCCCATCCCACCCGCCCGCTGCCCCCCTCCGCCGGTGCCGAGCGGGATGCGCCAGCCGGTCCCCGCGGGGGAAGGAGAGTGCTCAGCCGTGTTGCAGGAGCCCGGTTGCCACTGTCATGCAGATGAGAAGTGACAGCGAGGGACCCTGCTCAGGTACAGGCTCCCTGCGGCGCAGGACACTGTCCCCCTCTTCTCGGCCCCTGCTGCTGGCACCGGGGACAGCCCTGCAGGCACTTAACCCCTTCCCCACCGCGCAGACCCCTCCATGCCATCCCCTGCCAGCCCAGGGCGTGCAGCACCAGCACTGCTGTGCCTGCCCACCCCACGCTGCAGGGACAGCAAGCAGGGAGCAGGATGGGGCAGGCAGAGCCCAAGAGTGGGAGCAACACCCATGGGTGCAGCTCCTCTGCTGCACCCTACTGCGTCCTGCCACGCAGGGTCCGTGGGCCCCTCGCCTCCCACTTCTCCTGCACCGTTTGCTGTCTCCGGGGAGGTTGTCATGGGAACGGTGCGATGTAGGTACCCCTCACTCTGGGTACCCCTCCTCACACGCCATGATGCTCATGGATGGATGGCAGGGCCCAGTGGACAGGGATGTCAGGGCAGGGAGGGCACAGAGCACCTCGTGGGGGCCTGTCGTCGGGGGCGATGCTCAGAGATGCTGGTGGTACCCGAAGGCTGGAGGTCTCCCACGTGCCCACATTCCCCTACCACAGCCAAGAGCCTCCCCATGGCCCCCAGGCAGGTGACAGGGCAGGGAGGAGGGTGCTGGCACCGCGGGAACAGCGTGGCACAGCCCCAGCGCCGGCAGCCACGCTGCCTGCCCACTCCCACCGTGAGCCAGCGCTGCCTGTTCTTCCCGGCCCACGCGTCACAGCGCCAGCAGCTCCTTCCCCAGTTACTTGGTGGGATTTTAACCCTGCAGCACCCACCAGACACAGCAGGATGGGTGCCTGCACCCAGCCTGGCACCGAATGCACGCTGGAGGCAGGAGGCAGGATCTGTCCTCACTGCTGGAGACGGTGGCGCTGGAAGAGGCCGGGCTGGCAGTCTGCCGAGCTGAGGTGCAGACCAGCACCCGGTCTGGCTGTGTGCCAGCTGCCTGCAAGGTGACCCTGGGCGCCACCAACCTGCACCACCTGCCTGGAGAGGGGGACATGGGTGCCCATCCTTGTGCCAGCCCAGCACCACACTGCTGTCCCCAACCCCACTGTGCCCCGCAGCAACCCTGGCCCCATATCCCCATCCCTCCTGTGCCCTATGGGTCCCTTACCCTGCACCACCCATGCTCACCAGAGCCTACAGCACCCTAACCCTCCTGCCCCACTGCACCCCATGGCTCCCATGCCCCCCCCATCCCTGTCCTCACCAGCCCCCCTGACTCCAGTCGTGTCCCCCCCCACCTGCAGCCCTGCCGCATGTCTGCTGCCATCTGCCTCTCCCTTTTGATTAGTATTAATTTTTAATTATGATTATTGACAGGGCTGCCAGCTCGGCTGCCAGCTGGGACAGCTGCCCAGCATGAGACAGGCCGGGGGCAGCCCTGGCACTGCTGCACTCACTGGGTGGCTCCTGACCACCACTATGTCCAGCAGCGGGGACCCCGAGTGCTCCCCACCTCTCAGCACCCTCTCAACCCCCAGGCAGGGACCCTGGGTTGCAGGAGCTGAGGATGGAGGCCACCACATCCCCAAAGGGTGGGCTCCAGGTGGGCACCGCCAGCCCCCCACCCGGCTGGGCTGCAGAGCCGCCGGGAGCCCATAAAGCCACGGAGATAAACGGCCCCTATTACTTTTCCAATCAAATGAAATCCCACCGCGGCTGCCCGTGAATGGCAATGAACCACGGCAGCGCGTGGCAGCCTCTGCCACCAACCCCCCACCCACGCCCCCCAGGTAACCTTGGCCTCCCAGCATCACGGTGAGCAGGGGACCCCCTGAGCACAGCCCCCTCGCTGCACCCACTGCAGGGGACAGGGATGATGTGGCAGCTTGGCATGGGGGACTCAGAGCCAGGTGGGGGGCTACTGGGGGAATGGGGGGGGGGCATACCATGTGCAGGAGTGGGTTGAAGGCACAGAGGGACAAGCTACCCCTAGCCCTCACCCACTGCCACTGTTGGAGGGGGGACACAAACAGGGGTCTGGGGTCCTCGGCAAGCCATGCATCCCTCGTGCAACCACTCCAGCCTCGGACCTGCCAGCCCACAGCCCCCCCGCGTAGCTGCTGCCCGCCTGTCACGCGTGGGGAGCCGTGGCCACTCTGCCGCCCCCCCCCCCCCCCCCACCCCCGCCACTGCGGGCAGGGCGCGCTGCCAGCCCCGCCGCGCCGGAGCTGGCCAAGGCTGGGCGAGTGGCACCATCGCGTGGCGAGGGGCCGGCGGTGCAGGCAGCGGTCAGCTCCCCGCCCGGCGGTGCAGGCAGCGGTCAGCTCCCCGCCCGGCACGCGCTGTCCGTGCGTGCCGACCCCCCCCGCAGGGCAGACCCCAGCCCCAGCCGTGGCAGGCGGACCCTATATCCCGCTCCCCTCCTCCTGCAGGCATCCCAGGATCGGGGGTACCAGCCACCCCCATGCTGCTGTTCTGCCCTCCCTGCTGGCCGTGGGGCCAGCACGGCCACAGCATCACCCACCCCGGTTGCCCTACAGGGAGGGCAGCAGGGTCCCATCCCCCTTGTACCTGCGCAGAGAAGCAGCCCAGGGCCAGTACGTGCCACAAGGACACGGCCTGGCACGCTGCATGCCAGGGATGAGCTCCCACCTCCGGCAGCATCTCTCGCCCCTGGTGTTCCTGGCACAGGGGGCAGTGGGGGTGTGAAGGGCAGGCAGGCTGCAGGCAGAGCTGCCAGGCTGCAGGCAGAGCTGCCAGGCTGGTGGCCCTGCAGAAGGGCAGCCGTGTCCCAGGGTTACAGCTCTGGGCAGCCACGGCAGCGTCCCAGAGCAGGGCAGGCTCAGCACGCTCCAGCAAACCCCACAGGGCTGCACCGCAGGCAGCCAAGGGCCCAGGGTGCCACAGTCATGCGGCCTGCCCGCAGAGCTGCGGCCGGACATGCCTCTGCTGAGACTCTGTCCTCCTGCAGGACCCAGTCTCTGCAAGCCCTAGGCACAGGTAGGGCAGCGCTGAGCCCCCACCCACAGCGGTGGGGGACAAGCGGCCCCAGCTCCAGGCTCACAGGGAGGTGCAGATAGGCTGGACCCTTGGGAAGCAAACAAGCTCCCTAGCACCAGGGCTGCTGTGCCCGTGGCAGGGGATGTGAGCACACATGGCCTGAGGTGGGCAGCGTTGGGACAGGGCTGTGCTGCAGCCCCAGCACCGACCCCGCAGGGCTGCTGGGCAACCCTTGGCTGGGGAGGTGGTCTTCTCGAGAAGGCAAACCCACGTCCCACCAGTGTGTAGGGGCTTTGGAGGGAAGGGGACCAACTCCCCAGGCTGAGCCAACCCAAAGGAGCTGGGCTCTGGTACCCACTCCCACTCCTGCAGGGCAACAAGTTGTGCCTGTGCCTTGGGCAGGGGATGACAGAGCCCATCCTCCTGGGGACTATCTAGGGTCCCCCAGAGCACTTGGATGCCCCTGCAAGTCCAGGGAGAGGGGCACTGGTCGAGGTAAGGGGACAGACATAGTGCTCCAAGCCCACAGGGATGCCCAGGCAATGCCAGCTCTGAGCTCCTGGCCCCACTCATGCAGGAGGTGGGTACAGGATACAGCAATGCAATCCCCCCCCTTCTCAGGGAACACCCCCCCGCCCCAAGCAAGAGCCACCCCAGCGTGCAGAGCCTGGACACACAGGGCATGCTCGACTGTAGCCATTCATTGTGGGACAGGACAGGGGGACCCCACGGGCAGTGCCCTGCTCCCCCCGCAGTCACAGCACAAACTTTGTCTTGGGGAGGGAGCCGCTCTTGGTGGCCGTGTCCGCATGAGCCTGGTACCCGATGGCCACCTTCTGCGACAGGCCCAGGTGCTCCTTGTAGATGCGCCTGGAAGAGGGAAGGGGCTGTGTGAATGGCACAGCATCGCTTCTCCCACCGGCTCCCTGCCCAGGGACCTCACTTCCCCCAGCCTGGCCTCACACAGCCCCCCACAAAGCTGCATTACCCAATGTGGGTGACCCCTTCCCGGTTCTCCGCTTCGCGGGTCCAGATGGCAATCTTGTCCCCCTTGGCGCGGATGTTGATGACTGCGCCGCACACCTCATCGCTGTACTCGTCGAACATCTCCCCGATGAGGCACAGCAGCTGTTGGGAGGAGAAGGGGAGCGCAGGACAGTTCCCCCGGCGCTCAGTGCGGTGGCAGGGGGAAACACCCCCGCCAGGACCCTACAGGTCAGCCCGAGCGGGACCACACTCACCGTTTCCAGCCAGAAACGGTCCAGCTCGGTGTGTCGCTGCTGCTTGGCCAGGGTGATGAGCCAGCGCCCGCCACGCTTGTTCTGGCTGTCCTCCCACATGGGCTCGATGCCGTCCTAGGGACGGGCAAGGGCATGGTCAGGGGCACCGAGCGCCCGGCCAGAGCCAGCTCAGGGAGCTGTGAGCACCCAGCCAGGCTTCCTCTTGCCCTATGGCTAGGGCACCCTGCCAGCCCCACCGGCACCTGGTGTGCCCCATAATGCTGGGTGCCACAGGTGGCTCTGAGGAGGGACTGCGGCGGAAGGAGTGTCACACCTTGAAGAGGGAGTAATCACAGCCAGATGTGAGCTTGCTGGCGAGCTGGATGTGGCTGTACAGCCTGCGCCGGGTTGGGGGGAGACAAGACACAGAAACAGGTGAGACAAGGTCCCTCAGGGGCCCCCCAAGACCCTGCTCTGGCCCAGACTTCCCCCCGCGTGGGACACTCACGCCCAGAAGTCCTCCACAGTGCTGAACTTGGTGACAAGGCGCAGGTTTGCCTGCCACATCTTGCTCTTGTCGTTCTTGAAGAACCACAGTGCCCACCTGGGGAGGGAGGGAAGATAGGCTGGGGGGTGCAGCCATGCTTGGAGCCTCCCTCCAGCCCCAGCACCCTCCTCCCAGCTCTGGGAGAGGCTGCCCATGGCCAGGCCCCCCCATACCTGTTCTGCAGAGGGTGCTTGCCCAGGCTCTCTGCCAGGAGCAGCTCTTGCTGCTGAGCCCTCCGCCGCCGCCGTTCCTCTTGCCGTCGCTGGGGAAGGAGGGTCAGCCCCAAGAAGCCCCATGACTACCCCAACAGGGAGCCTGCAGCCCCCCAGCTACCCCACAGCATGACACAGGTCCCACAGCCCCAGGGGGATGGCAGGGCTGCCAGGCCCTGCCTGCAGGGAGGGCACTCACCTGCTCCCCCGTCGCCATCCTGCCCAGCACAGGCTCCCCCCAGCTGCCCTGGGCTCTTAAGTGCCCACAGGTGGGCGGGAGGAGGCAGCTGCCCCAGCTGCAGCTGGTGGGGTGGGAGGACCATGTGCTGGGGAGGGGGGACAGGCCTGCCCCTCCTGGAGAGCTGGGAGATGAGGGCAGGGGGTCTGGTGGGAAGGGATCAGGATGGGGGGTAGGATGGGGTAAGGTGGGGATGGTGCGGGGATCGAGATGGTGTGGAATGGGGCAGGATGGTACACAGCATTGGGGGTGGGGATGGGGAGGATGGGATCGGGGTAGGAGGGGATGGGAACAACACGGGATAGGGGTGGGAGGGGATGGAATGGGATGGGGAGAGTGGGTGATGGGATGGGGATGGGATCAGAATTGGTTGGGGTGGGATGAGGTGGGAAGGGAACATGACGAGGAGGGAACGGGATCAGGATGGGATGCCGGATGGGAATGGGACAGGGTAGAATGGGGAGGGAGTGGGTTGGGGACGGACGGGATGGGGACAGCCTGTAGAGTGAAGGGGATGGGATCAGGGTTGTGAGGAGACAGGACAGGGAAGAGTGGGGTGGGAAGGGATGGGGACCAGGACAGGACAGCGTGGGCATGGCGTGGGATGGGATCAGGACGCGTGGGGCCGTGGAGAAGGTGCGAAGTGACAGGACTGCCCCGGGGACGCGGAGCCGCGCGGGGAAGGAGCCTGCGGGCTGCGGCCGCGCAGGGCCGGGGGTGCCGCTCCCGCGCGGGGCGGTGCGGGGGCGGCCGGGCACGGCTCGGCGCGGTCCCCCTCGCGCATCACGGCGCATCGCGGCGCAGCGCATCGCGGCGCGGCCCCGGCACAGCCGCACTGAGCCCGCCCCGCCGCAGCCCGGCCCGGCCCGGCCCGGCTCGCTCGTCCCCGCCGTCAGCGAGCCAGGTCGGGCGGGCGACGGGAACGGGGGCTGGGGGCGGCGGGGCCGGGGGCGCGGGGATGCGCGGGGCGGGCGGGAGCGGGGCCGCGCCGGGGCCGGGGGGGGGCCGGGGCGGGGTGAAGCCGTGCGGCCTCTCCCCGCAGAGCCGCCATGGAGGTGTTCATGAAGGGCTTGTCCAAGGCCAAGGAGGGGGTGGTCGCCGCCGCCGAGAAGACCAAGCAGGGGGTGGCCGAGGCCGCCGAGAAGACCAAGGAGGGGGTCCTCTATGTCGGTAAGGACCGGCTCGGCCCGCCTGCCCCCCTGCCTGCCCTCCTGCCTGCCCCCCGGCTAATCTCTGCCCGTCCCCTGCATGCCCCTGCCGGCCCCTCTGCCTGCCCTTGCTTGCTCCTACGTTTGCCCTTGCGTCCTCCTGCCCATCCCCCTGCCGTCCCCACCTGTCCCCCGCCCCGCTTACCCCCCCCCCCCACTCTTCCCCGCCACGACCACCCCGCCGGCGGGGTGCCCCGGGGCAGCGGGGCTGTGCCCGCAGCGCCCTGCCCACACCCTGCCCAAAGGGCATGTGGAGGGAGGAGGAGGGGGCCCCGCGGGCAGGGGCACGGTCGGGGCTGGTCCTCAGGCTGAGGGGATGCGACCCCCGGGGACCGGACCCCCTGCGGCTCCCGGTGGCCTGAGCCCGAGATCCCCACCGGCTCCTCCCCAAGGATGCTGCGGAGGGAGGGATGCGGAGGGACCGCGACGGAGGTGGTGGTGACCCCGTGCTGGGATGTGCCTGGGGAGCTGGGGACACGTTTGTCCCTCTCGGAGAGGCCGTGTCCTGGAGCGCATCCCACTCCGCGGCTCTGCCGGCATCTCCTCTGCACCCGTGTGGCGGCCGGGTGGTCCCTCCGCGCTGCCCCCCGGGGCCGAGCCCTGGGAGGCACCGCTGGCAGGGAGGAGGCAGCTAGGGGCAGGCTGTGTGCGGGGCTGTGGTGGTGGGCAGCCCGGGGCGGTGGGGGGACCTGAGCCTGCCCTTGCCTGCAGCAGCAGGGAGGGTGCAGCCCCGGGGCTCCATCCTGCTCCAGAGGGCACCGGCTCTGCGGGAGGGCTCAGGCCCTGGAGCTGTTCCCCCAGGTGGTGGTGCCTGCCCAGGGGTGTGTGCCCTGGATGGGGGTCCAGCAGCTCAAGGAGCGCCCCGAGGGCCCATCCTGCGGGAGATTCCCAGGCCCTGCCCTTCCCCCCATTGCAGAGACCCTGTTCCTGTCCTGTGGGGTGTCCTGGCACTGGCGGGCAGCGTCACTCTGCCTGCGGGCAGCTCAGCAGGGTCGGCACGGCCAGGACAGTACCTGGCCTGCTCCGGGGCTTCCCGTGCCATATTGGCATCATCTCCCGGCTCCCATGGGAAGCTTTGCTCAGCGGCACAGCCGGCATTCACCCTGCCCGGTGAGGCCCTGGCATGGTGCTGGGCCTGGGGGTCTCTGCCCTCACCTGGCACATGGTGGTAGCCCTGTGCGGCCCCAGCCTGGGCTCCCACAGGGATCGGAGGAGCCTTGTAGGGACCCAGGCAGGTGCTCGGCCCCCCGGCTGCCCCAGAATGACAGGGCTGGGGTGTGGGCAGGATGCTGCCCCAGTTTGTGTGCCGGGGTCCCGGGCACAGCAGGTGTAGACCCTGGCTGATAGCCCCTCTAACCCATCTCTCTCTGTTTCTACCCCCAGGGAGTAAAACCCAAGGCGTGGTGCAAGGCGTCACCTCAGGTACGGTCCCCTCTGGCTCCTCGCCGTGGTACCCCTCTCGGCCCAAGAGTGCGGCCGCACTAACAAGATCAGAGGCTAATTGAGGGGCTGATGTCACCCAGCTAAAGCCTCTTATGTAACAGGGCCCGCAACGAAGGATTTGCGGCGGCTGCTCACACTCCCTGCCCAGCTGCAGAGCAGTGTCCTGTCCCCCCCCCCAATCCCCAACAGCTGGGCAGGGATGCGGGAAGGGCCTGATCCTCCCCAGCGACTCCCCACCAGTTCCCCCCTGGTGGTGCGGGACATGGAGCCACAGCTGGGCACCCCTCCCTGGCACGGGGTGGGTGTGGGGGGCACTGATGGGCACCCCCGGCTCTTGCAGTGGCTGAGAAAGCGAAGGAGCAGGCGTCCCAGCTGGGAGAAGCCGCGTTCTCGGGCGCTGGCAACATCGCGGCGGCCACTGGGCTGGTGAAGAAGGAGGAATTCCCTGCGGACCTGAAGGTGAGAGCCCCCAGCCACCACCATGCCCGCAGGGAGGCTGGCACATCCCCAGGCTTGGTGGGGAACCCCTCAGCTGCTCTCCAGCCCCATGGGAGGGACCCCGGGGGTGCCCAGCTGCTCAGCCTGTGCCCGTGGCAGGCGGGCATCCCCGCTCCAAGCGTGCCGTCTGCGTGCGCGGCTGCTGCGGACGTGTGCGGGCGTGCGGTCTGGCATGGCGGCCGGCAGCGCGGGGACATGGCCCGTGGCTCCAGCGGCTGCCAGGTGACCTGGCAGCTGAGGGAGCCGAGGGGCGGGGAGGGGCAGCGGGTTTGCATCTCGCCGCCCCCATGAGCTGTTGGCTTCCAGCTTAGCCCAAAATAGCATCAGCTGAAGAAATGAGGCCACCACTGCTGCACGGGGGGGATCGGCTGCCCCCCTTTCCCTCCTGCCAGCTGCTCTGCCAGCCCCGGGGAGGGGTTACCCAGCGCCGCCCTCCCCTGTCAGGGATGCAGGATGCTCCCATGGCCTCACCAGTGCCTGGAGCTGGCCAGGGCCCGGATGGTGCCAGCACCCATCACCTGCCTGGGGCTGGCAGTGGTGCAGGGATGTGCACACCCAGGCCCTGCTCCCGTGGGCTCCGGCCTGTTACCTCCCAGCTGGGTGGGCTGGTGTGTGTCCCCAGGGTGCCCTTGCCAGCCACCCCCGTGGGCCAACCTGGGTCCATCAGGGACAGGGAGGGGGGGGGGGGGGGGCTGTGTGCATGGGACTGACCCCTGGTTCACCCCCAGCCGGAGGAGGTGGCCCAGGAGGCTGTTGAGGAGCCACTGGTGGAACCGCTGCTGGAGCCGGAGGGGGAGAACTACGAGGAGCCCCCGCAGGTGAGGGGATGGTGTGTCAGGGGGGCGCAGGGCACCGCGGGGGTGCACGGGGTGCCAGTGCTTAGCATGCCAGTGGCCATCACTGTCTGGAGCAAAGCCCGGAGCCTGCCTGTGGCTGGCATGGGGCTGGGGGGTACAGGCTCTGTGCCCCACCTGAGCTCTCTCACTGGCTCTTTCCCCATCCCACAGGAGGAATACCAGGAATACGAGCCAGAGGCATAATGGACCCCCATCCTCGCCTCTTCCACCAGCAGCACAACGAACCGCCGGTAGCCCCCTGCTCCCCCCCAGCCGGCCCCGGCCGGTGCCCACGTGCCGGGGAGGAGCAGGGGCACCCCGTTCGCTCACAAGTTCTTCCTCCAGTTCCGTTCCAAGGGACTGTGTCCGTGTTTCCGTACCATGTCTAGCAGTGAGAAAACCCCGCCGTGTCCAAGCCCCCGAGCCCTGGCGCGTGGCCGAGCCGTGGGCGCCGCCCGCGGGGGGGGCCAGTGTGTGTGCGTGCGTGCGTGTGTGCGAAGCCCGGGTTTATCGCTCTGTATCCCTCCCAGCGCCGTAAACCCCGGCTGCGCCGCGGTGTGTCTGTGTCTGTACAAAGCATGTTTACCCGCTCGCGGGCTGCTGTACATTTTGCTTGCACGCGTGTCCCTGTGGTTCTGCTCTGGTCATCGTGGAACTGTTTTGGTTTTTTTTTTTTTTTATATATCTCTCTATCTATGGGTGGACGGGTCTTTTGCCTTTGTGATCCCTTGGCGCCCAAACCCGCTCCCCAGCCTGCTGGGTGGTGACAGTGCCCGCGCCTTCCCCCCCCCCAGTTTTCCCAGGTCCCGTAGTGCCGACGCTGTGTTGTGACGTGGCATGGATATCCCCTCGCCCCCGTCGCTGGATGTGCAATACGAGGGCAGCTGCCAGTGACACAGCTGCCCCCGTGTCCGTGAATAAAGCCAACTCTTGTCTGTAGCCCCCTGGTCCTGGTTCCCTGGGGAGCGGGATGGCCCTGCCCTTGGGCAGCTGGGGTGGTTTTGGGAAGAGGAATGAGGAGCCGGGGCACATTAGCTGACCCCTTTCCAACTTGGGGAGTGGGCAGGACGCCGTGGGGATGAGGTGCCTCGCTGTGTGCTCGCTGCTGCCTCAGCAGCAGGTCAGCGTGCCCTGGGCCTCCAGTCACGCTCTGCTGGAGGCTTGGGGCGCAGGCGGCGTCCCCGTGCCACCTGCCTGCTTGCTGGCTGTGGCGCTTTGCGGCTGAGGACCCCAGGATGAGGGTGGGCACAGTCCTGGGCTCAAGCAGGGGTTCCCCCCTCGGGAGATGCTGGCCATGCTAGCAGAGGGGGGGTTCTGGTGCTTCCCCCAGTCATCCCTGCAGCAGTGGGACGTGCTGCTGTTCGTAGGTACCTCCTAGAGACGCACCCTCGTGTGCCGGAAGGGCAGAGCAAAGCATGGCCTCCCCCTGGGGTGAGAGCCTGGGCTGTCTCCCTGCCATGAATATCAGATTAAATCCCCCATCCGTGCTGGCTTTGCCGGCCAAGAGCGAAGCTGCAGCAGTCAGCACGGACACACAACAGGTTTGCTGATGTCTGCAAATCCCCACCCTGGCTCTGCTCCCCGGGTCTGCGCCAGTCGCAGCAGCGCTGGCAGCGCCCACCGTGCGTTATTAAACTGACCGGGACGGCTGTTCCTGGGGTTGGCTGTGCCGTGGGCTGTCCCTTCCCCTAGACCCATTCGCCTTTTTCCCTTCCCTTGTCCAATTCTGCCAGCCACGGGCGAGCAAACCCAAACCAGCATCATCACCGCTTCCTCCAGCACCCAGGAGGCTGGTAAGGGGCTGGGGCAGAGGGGGCGTGGGGGCAGACAGCCCAGGAGAGCTGGGAGTCAGGCAGCAGAGAGAGATCCTGCTCAAGCCAACCATTTATGGAGACCAGGGTGTTCCCAGGACTGTGACGGTCACCGTGCGGCTGGCAGCGACACCAGGGACAGCCCTGCCGGGTGCTGTGTCAGTAGGTGAAGCTGGCCATGCTGTACACGGTGAACACCTGCTCCAGGGCAGCGGTGATGGGGTGCTGTGGGTGGGCACCCCTCTAACGCGGCACAGAGCCTCTGCAGCGAGGCAAGGGTCCGACAGCAGGGATGGAGGAGGCCAGTGCTCGTGGAGGTACCTTGGCTGACCGCTCCATGGTGTAGGCCAGTCCCAAATACACGATGTCCTCCTCTGAGGCACCCTGAGGGGGAGGGCAAGTGAATCCTTCATGGGAGGGGCTGGAGGTTGGCACCCCAAACCCATCTATCTAACACAGCCCCTCTGCTTGGCGCAAGACCACTGCAGGTGGGCTGAACTTGGCTTGGCACCTCTGCAGCTGGCCCCAGCACATGGCTTGGCTCCCAAGGGACTCCCCGCAGCACCCAGCAGCACCCTCAGGGGTGGGCTGTGCCGTCACACGCGGCATCTCCACTCCATCCCCTCCACCAGTGGGATGATAGCGCAGGGGTGCCACAAGCTCAGCTTCCAGCGCGGGGGCAGCAAACAGGAGTGTCTGGGAATGTGAAGCAGGAGAGCCAGGACAACCCCCCACGGTTGCAGATACTTACAGTCACGCGGGCCTGGAACTCCGGGGACCGGACGATGGGGATCTCCCCTCTGGCTTTGCCAAACCACTGCTCCAGGCTGCGCTGTGCTGACTGCAGGAGGTGGTAGCTGGATTCCTGCTCATGCTTGAAGGCTGTAGCTAACTTGGTTCAGGTTCTTCAGCCACTCGAAGAAGGGTACGGTCACACCACCTGCATTCACATACACGTCCTGCTAAGGGCAGTGTGCGCTTCAGATTTGCTGTTTAGGGACACCTGGAGACCCAGGACCCATCTGGGGATCTCTCCTCCCCACACCCTTGAGCTCTGCCCTCCAAGACGGTCCTGAGGTAACCAGGATGGCTGAATCCTCCGCACGGCCTCTGAGCAGGGACATTGGCTGCTCTGACAGCCCGTGTGATGTGTCACAGTTTGCTGCTGGCCCGTCAGCGGCTGCAGGACATCCCAGTGCTGGCCAGGAGCCCCGTGGTCTATCGCTGCTGCAGCCAAGAACCAGGAGGGTTCAGGAAGGAAACCAGCATCCGAGATGTGCTTCAGAGCTGGGGCAAGGCAGGGAGCAAGCTGACAGCACTGTCAGCGCTGCCTGATCCCAGAGCCTGGCAGAGCCCAGCTGGATCCACATCGGTGCAGCTGACAACAGCGTGTGGCCTGAATAGCCACGAGCCCACCACCCGCTGTGTGCGTGGGGATGGACACACTGGGATGACCAGGATGTTTCTTTGCAGGAATATCTCGTGTGCTGCTGGTGTAGTAGGGCTGTTGCCAGCTTCTGCGACGATCTGAGAGCACAAGCGGAGCAGAGGTGAGACAGGCAGAAGAAAGGGAAGAAGAAACCAGTTACAGGCTGCTTTCCCTGATGCTGGAACCCCCCACCAGGCCACTTCTGGGGGCAGGGGTCTCGGTGCTCACCTCCCCACCGAAGCTTCAGGATGAGCCAAAGCTCAGACCTCGTTTCACACAGAATGATTAAAGGCTCAGGCTGCAAAAGACACTGTCTGTGACAAAAGTCCCAGGTGCCAGCACACCCTGTCCCTTTGGTCCCTAGAGCTCCCAGTGAAGGGAGGAAGCTGGTACCCAGAGCAGGTCCCTACTGTGTTCACTCATCTGCTGCCTATGATTTTCGGTGTCGACACTGTGACACCCAGTACCTTCGAGGATATCATCTCGCCTGTGCTGGGGGGAGCATCTGATAGAGCGATGAAGACCGAGGATGCCAGAAGAGCCAGCCAAGGTCACTCCAACAATCCTTGCTCCCTGCCAGCAGAGGGAAGGGCTCAGGCTTTCCTCTTCCCCTGAATTATGTGACCCGCCACCTCTGCCTCAGGCTCTGTCCCTCTGGCACAGCGGGTGAGGTGTCAGTGCGGTGGTGTGACACCTCCCTGGGGTGCTGAGTGCCAAGAGCGGGGCTGGGCTGCGGTCACTGGCACTGACGCAGGGCTCGCCGGGAGTGTGCGGTCTGCACCTTTGTTTGCACACAGGGTGCGTTCTCCCTCGTGAGCTGTTTCTCCATAGCGTCAAGGATGAGGATGATGTGGGGCAGGATGCTGTCATCATAGGGTTCTGCTTTTGGGAAGCCAGCTGTGGTGCTGTGGCCCTGGAATGAGCAGGAGAGTCCTGCTTCCCCAAGGGCACTGATCACTCCCCCCTAAGAACAGGGCTTGGGTTGACTGGGCTCAGCTCACCTGCTCATAGTCTTGTAGGTCCTTGGGGTCGATCCCCCTGGGATTGTAAATGGCTCTGTCGGTCTCTCCAACACAGACGCAGCGGGCTCCGTTCTCGTGCAGGTACTTCATGGTGTGCAGCCCCACTTTGCCAAAGCCCTGCAGCAACACAGAGCAGGGACGGCATGGGAAGTCACGGGGACAACACTGAAGACTGCCCCGCTGCTCTGGTAGCAGCCCCCTCTCAGGAGCCTGAGCTGAGCAGAACAAATAGGAACCCCTGATCCAGCAGTTCTTGGTGAATGTTTTGGCTGGATGGAGACAAGGATCTGCCAGGACAGAAACCTCCTTGGCTGGTTACAGGGTTGTTAGAGCCCGTAGGATAAAGGCTTCTAGCTCAGCCTGTCTTTATCACCTCCAGAGCTCCTGGACACGATGTTCCAAGCACAGCACACTGTTCATCCCCTAAGAGCCGATCTCAATGGAAAACTGATCAGTGAGAGACGTGGTCCCTTGATGGACACCACACAACATCCAGGCACAATCTGAGCCATCCCACGGCCTGTCCTGCTGCGGGGGTGCCATCTGCTGCCATGGCACCAGCACAAGGCAGGGCCATGGGAGCAGCTCAGCTTTTCTTACAGGAAGCGCTGCCTGCCCCAAAGTTCTTGCCGGCTTGGTACAGGTCCTAAAAGCAACAGTGGTTCCTGAGACTGCAGAAACATCCCCCAAACACAACAAAACGATGCAAACAGTAGCCAAGGACTGCAGTCTTCTCGTTCTCTGCTGTATCAGCAAAGCAGGAGTGCAGGAAGGCAAGGGATGAGCAAAGGCTGGGCCATTCCTGAGGCCACTGCGGGCAGCGGCTCGGGGTGCAGCCTCTGTTCAAAGCCTCTTCCCCGTGGCGGGGAGATGCATCGAGGAGCAAGTGCTCCAAGGAGAGCACAAAGTGCCGGCCACAGGCAAGATTTTGGCTGCGCAGGTTCCAGTTTATTTCTCCCTCGCAGAGAGCGGTGGGCTCAGCAGGACACGGGCAGAGCAGGCAGTGGATCAGGTCAGCAGTGCCTGGCCGAGAGCAGGAGCTCCTGGAGCAGGAGGAAGCGCTTTTCCGCAGCTGTGAGCAGACCCTGGGCTGCGGGGAAGGTCCTTCCTGGGAGGAGAGGGGAAAAGTCAGGCCTGCCACCCTCAGGGTGAGCTCCCAGGCTGCTGGGTAAAGCAGGGCCAAACCCACAGAGCACCCAGGAGAGAGGGGGGCTGCACCCACAAGCAGGACCTTTGCCGTAGGTTACATCACGGCTTGCTGTAGCCGGTTTGGGGGTGACAGAAATGTGAAGTTTTCACTGGGGTGGGCTCTCTCCACCCAGTCTGGCAGAGCACCCTGTGTCTGGCCACCCCTCTGCTCTGCCCACTGTGCAGACAAAGGTCAGTCGCAGCGTCCGTTTTATGAGCCATTTCAGAAAGGATGGCCACAGAGAAACCTTGGGAATGCCTGTGTGGGGTGAGCAGCGTGGCATCCCTGGACAGGGATGAAAAACTGCTCAAGGCAGTGCCAGCTGCCACAGGGTGCGGTGAGATTTGGGGAATCATGTCCAGGCAGCACTGAGGCCAACGGTTCTCCTGGAAAGGAGGGGCAGAAAGATCCTGAGGAAGAGTCCTCTTGTGCTGGTTTTGTCTGGGAGAGAGTTAATTTTCTTCACAGTAGCTGGTAGGGGGCTGTGTTTGGATTTGTGCTGAGAAGGATGTCGATAACACTGATGTGTGAGTTGTTGCCAAGTATGCTTACACTAAGCCAAGGACTTTTTCAGTTTCTCATTCTGCCCCCTTCTCCCAGCTTCTTGTCTGCAAGGGCAGCTGACCCAAACTGACCAAGGGGACGTTTCGTGCCATAAGGCATCACGCTCGATGTCTAAGCTGAGGGGAGTTGGCTGTGGGAGGAATTGCTGCTCGGGGATGGGCTATCGATCACCGGGCTGTGAGCAATTGTGTTGTGCATCACTTGTTTTTGTATATTCCTTTATCGGTAATATTATTATTTCCCCTCCCTTTGCTGTCCTGTTAAACTGTTTTTATCTCAACCCACGAGGATTTTTTTCTGATTCTCTCCCCCGTCTCACCTGGGGGGATGAGCGAGGGGCTGTGTGGTGCTCAGTTGCCAGCTGGAGCTAACCCATGACCCCTCTTCAGAGCTGTAGCTGGGCTGAGCCCTCACCTGCAGCACGAAGGCCCTGCTGGGGAAGCTGGGGCTCAGGCGGATGCAGTCCATGTCTGTGCTGGTGATGTAGCTCTCAATGACGTGCAGGACCCCTCACCCGGTGGCAGAGTGTCGCTCGTGGATGCCTCCCTGGCTGATGGGCTTCCCTGTCACACACGCCTGGGCATTGATGTCCTGGGAGACCAGGATGGGGAGAGCAAAGGTTAAGGTCTCACCTGGTGCAGGTCCTTGGGAGAGGACTTTCCCTAAGCCTCGGCTTCCCACACTCTCCCCATGCCTCACCTAAAGCAGCTCACTGGCCTCTGGGCACAAATCCTCGTAGTGCCCAGGGCATGCCAGGCTCCAAACCAGCCCTGTCAGAGCTTACCTGGTACCCCAAGTGTGTGGCTGTAGGTGTCAGCTCTCCAGGACATCTCCCGCTCCCCGGTACTGACATCAGGGGCCAGTACGCCAATCCCTGGCTCTGTGGAGGCAGAAAAATCTGTCAAATCCTGTCTTTGTGATTTGATTGCTCTGTTCCAGCCAATGGCACGTGTACAGCCAGGCGATTTCCACAGGCTGGTCGTATCCTCAGGCACATTGAGGAGGTCCCTGACCAAAGTGTGGTGCTGCCCATGCCCCAGGGCTTCCCCAGTTTCCCTCAAGCATGAACATCTTCAGCTTTCCAGGGTCTTTGCTGTGTCCCTTCCCAACACCTTCAAGTGAAGAGGGAAAGTGGTGCTTGTGGCCAGCACGCACTCAGCTCCATCACACACAGACAGGGGAAACCTTCACTCCCCCCTGCGACTGCACAGAGCAGTGGGAATGGAGGGTAACGTGCAGGTGAGACCCCTGCCCAGCAGTACCTGGGAGGCAGCCTGGGCCAGCCCTGCCGTGCTCAGCGCCACATGAGGCTCCCCCTTCTCCGAATCCACAGCACAGGCAGAGCAAAGCAGCGAACAGACAGCAGAGCAGCGGGGCAGAGAGCGCTGCTGACAGGCAGCGAGTGAGCGGCAGCTTCTGCGCCTGCCCAGCCAGGCAGCCGCTGCCCGCTCCCCTGCCTGCAAGCCACACGCTGCTTGCGGCACGGGGACAAACCCACTCTCACCTATAAATCCCTTCTTGGCCATTTCTACTGTAAAATGCCTCGTTATTTTCTGCAGCTCATGCTCCCGTGCAAGAAGAAGATCCAGTTTTTACTACAGGCCCCAAGAAAAAATCACAGAGCCATGGTGCAGCATTGGGCAGCCTGTACAGGGCACACCCTGACATCTCCAGGGAGTTAACCCTCAGGTGGGGGGGACCCTGGATCAAAAAAAGAGAGATGTGTGAACTCCTGGTCCCTTTGCTCACTGCCCTTCCAACCTCTCGCTGATTTGCTCCTTCTCCCAGCACAGCAGGCAGCAGCAGGAGCATCCCTACCCCAGGCCCGTTGGTGTGTGCCTGGCCGGATGCACTCACCCATAAAGCAGAGCTCACCGCCCCTCTCACCGCCCCTCTCACCGCCCCTAGCTGCTTTTCGCAGGCGCTGGGTGAGCGTTACTCACTGTGAACGTCTCCCCCCCGCCTGTCAGAGTGCATCGCTGTGATTCGCGCGGAGGAAGGGCTGTGCAAATGGAGCATGAGTTATGGGCCGTCGGCGGGGGAAGGAGAGGAGGAAACTCAACGAGTATTTCCTCAGATCGATCCTCACACCCGCCATGGCACCACCACAAGGAACATCTGGAAAAGACCAGGAAAGGCAGACAGATGTTCTCTGCCTGCTCCCTGGGGGAGAAGGTGACCACGGCAATCATGCCCTTGCAGGTGAATCCACTCAAGGGCCCACAGCTTCCTCACACCACACGCGGCTCCCCTCTAACACCACACGGCCTCCGTGGAGCGGAGCCGAAGGCAGGACAAGATACGGACAGAAACGCCACCAGCCAGAGCTGAATCCATGACAACCCAGGCACAGAAGCTGCATCTGAGAAGCGCAATGCTCGACGCTCCCTGGTGAACACGAACATCCCGGACTGCCAGTGGCGTGTTCTGCAGCCACAGCCAGCCTTGCCCTCCACATCCGTGCTCAGAGGAACATCCTGCACTTCTAGAGCCCTTCCGATTTTCAAAGCATCTAACGAGCTTTTCTGACTCACTGTATCCCGGCCCCATCCCCTGCCCAAGTCACCACACGCTTTACTTTCCCCTTGAACCTACCCGCTCCGGCGCATCTGTGTGTCATTAGTGCAGCCAGGGCTTTTACTTCATCGACACCGATGGAGCCGCTGAAACGAACCCCTGCGAAAGGAGAGAGAAGAAGTGAAGAGTCCCTGCCTTTTCACCACAAATAGCACAGAGGCACCGTAGGAAAGCCTTTGAGTCTTCTGAAACAGCCGCATCGGATCGCCGTAGGTGATGAGCAATCGTTCGGCTGGACCCGCTCCTCCGGATCACCACAGAATGGAAAGCAGTTTCTCACCAACCAGCAGACAGTCCCGCAGGCACAGGCCTGTGCCGCGGTGAGCACCCCAAATGGGGCGGCCGCGGCGTGGCGGAAGCTGCCAGGCCAAGGGTGAGGGGACGGGAGGCTGAGACCCCTCATGGTCAGAAGAACCGTCGCCGCTTCGAGGTGTGTTTAGGGCAGCAGGTATACGGCGTTTAGGACGAGGGGTCAAACGCACGCAGGGGTGGCCACCAGCCCGTCTGCTCTCGTGCCCCGGTGTGAGCAGCTGGGCTCCCTCCCTCCCCCCTTTGCCGGGCAGGCGGTGCTGGGCATGCCAGCCGCGCATCTCCTCCCAGGTGCCGCCGTCCCTGGAGGAAGGCCACCTCCAGGACGTGACTGCAGCGCCGGATGGTCTCCAGGAGCCCACGCAGCCAGGGCAGCCCACCCCGCTGGGCCGCTCCCACCTACACCAGTTGCATGGGAGAGCCGGGGCAGAGGGGCCGTGGGGTGCCAAGGGTGCCCACCCAGCTCCCAGGGCCTGCACAGTCCCACGCTTCCATCCCACTAGGGGGATGTCCCCGTTCCTGCTCGTGTCCCCCGGCTGGCCCTGAGGCCATGTCCCTGTCTGCACTCAGGGCTCTGCCTGCACCCGGGGGCATCCGGGGCAACATGCTCGGCCACCATGCTACAGCATCCCGGCCGCGGTGCCCTCCCCGCAGGGCTGCAGCGGGCCAGCCTCGGGCATGGACCGTGTTTCGGGACACCTGGGCCAGAGGGTGCTGGCAGAGATCAGCTGCCCCCCAACACCTCCACCCCAAGGCAGCGCTATTTTTAGGGTGCTTGGTGCTTTTGTGTCTCCCGGCAACGTCCTTGTCGTCCCAAGGCACTCGCAGCTCTGGCCACCCCATGATTCCTTACACCGGCAGCACAGCCCAGCCAGAGGTGGGGAGCCTGGGGGGGCTGTGGTTGGCGATGGGAGCCTGGTGCCCCCGGGCATCCCCTGCCACCCCCATTTGCCAGCACCCCACAGCTCTGCACATAGCGTGGGCAGTCGCAGCCACAGGAGACCCCTCGCCTTCCCCCCAGGCAGCTGGGCAGGGGGGGCAGGTTCCCTGGGCAGACCCTTTCAGCCTCATTCCACCGCTCTCCAATAAAACTGAGCCCAAGAGCAGGAACAAGCCTGGGCCGAGCCGTGTGCTGGACGCGTGTGTCGGCCTGCACCGGCGTCTGCCGGCACCGGCGGCGTGATGGCGGCTGTGGGGGAGCCCAGTGCGTTCACGTGGCGCTGCCCGTGCCGGCGTGGGAGGTGGGCCGCGGCGCCGAGGGAGGGGGCTGCCATGCTACCTGCGCCGGCAGCCCCCTCCGCCGAGGGAGAATGCGCTTTTCAGGCAGCTCTGACTGCGCGCCCGCAGCGCGGGAGTGCGTTGCCAAGGCAATGGGGACCATCTTACTCATCCTCCTCGCTATTGTTCTCCTGCCAGCCCCGAGTTGCCCGGGTGGGGAGAGGAGGAGGAGGAGGAGGAGGCAGCCGGCCTGGGATGAAGGCTGCCCTGCAGGGAGGATGCTCCCGGCGACCCCCCGCTGCCCTGGCCAGCCCCCAGCGGGGATGGGGACACGCTGGGTGTTGAGATGGGGAGAGGAAGAGCGGCTGCTGGCGGAGCTGAGTGGAAGCAAATGCCAGCAGGATGCAGCCCCCTGCCCAGCGGCAAAGCCCCGGACAGGGGTTGGGGGACATTTCAGTCCCCTCCTTTGCTAGGACTCGATCCTACCCACCGTGTCCCTTGTGCCCCCCCCGCCCAGGGTCTCTGCCCAGCCTTGGGTCTGATCCCACACTAGGCAGCGTGGGATGTAAACCCATACCTGTGCCCCACACCGTGCTCCCCTCACTGCAAAGCAGACAACTGGGCCTGGTTAATGCTGTAGGACTGCGACCAGCACCCAGGGCCATGGGTGGGGACAAACACCTCGAGGGGGGGACACACCGATGGGTGAAGCAATGCTTCACCAGTGGGGTGCCCAGCGGTGCCATGGGGGTGCCCTGCTCTGCCCCGGGGGGGTTAAAGCCATGCTTTTTATTTAATTTCCATATCCTGCCTCCCTATTTTTAGCCTTTGGGGTTTTGTTCCAGCCTGGCTGTTTACTGGAAGGAGCATTTCCAACCTCCCTTGTCTCTAAGCAACCAGGTGTGCCAGCTCCCATCGTGTCCACCTCACCCTATAGATCTATAGGGCCAGGCTAACATTACCCCCAAGATGAGGGAACCCTATGTTGGGGTTAATGTCAGCACACCCTCCTGGCCCTATAAATCCATAACTCTTGCCCCACTACGGACATTCCCAGGGCAGGGAGGGGATCCTGACCCTAGGGGGTGATGGGTACAGCTGGGGGGTTTTGGGGGGGATGCTGGAGGGTTTGGGAGGGGTTCAGGGATGTAGGCAATGCGAACAGGCCGCCTGCCCCCCCGCCCCCCCCCCCCCCCCCCCCCGCATCGCGAGCGGGAGTGCGTGGGAAGGAGTTAGACAAAGCCTGAGCCCGGGAGCAGAGGCAAGCGCTGCCGGGAGGGAGACGGGGACGTTCTCCCCTCCCCATCCTCCCCCACCCTTGGGCGAGGGGTGCGCGGGAGCCCACCTCCATCCCCGCCACGGCGGCACCTTGTCCTGTCCCTCGGGTTGGTTGGGGTGCAGCCCCCACCCCCCCGGTGATGCCCGGGAGGGAAGCAGCCATCTCCATCACCAGGTAGGAGGGGGACCGGGATCTGTGTCGCTGTCGCCCCCACCCACGGCACCCACGTTAAGGGTCGGGGACCCACGGGGCAGACCGGAGCCGGCCACGTGCCCTGCTGTCCCCGGGGGGTGCCCGTCCCCGGTGTGGTGATGCTGGGGGGTGCCGGGGGGTGATGGGGCACTCCCAAGGCGGCCCGGTGGGATGACAGCGATGACACCGGGAGGGGGGGACACCTCCAAACTCCCCGCGGCGGCCGGCCCTCCCTCGCCTCCCCACCGCAGCTCGGGGGGGCCGGGGCGGGCGGCAGCCGTTGGGGGGAGCGGCCCGGGGCGCGGTACCGCCCCCGCCGCCGCCGCCGCCCCACGCATGCTCGCCGCCGCTGCTGCCGCCGCGCCGGAGCCGAGCGGAGCGGGACGGAACGGGACGGGACCGGGCAGGACGATCCGCCGCTCCAGGTAACGGCGGCCCCGGGGCGCACGTGGCGGGGCCGGGCGCTGCGGCCGTCCAGCTCCCGGTACCGGTACCCCCGGGGCGGGGGGGCGGCGGCGCAGACCCCGGGACGGGTGGTGAGGGCGACCTTCCCCCGGCCGCGGAGGGGGGGGGCAGGGGGGGGATGTGCTTCGCGCGGGGCTCGGCCGGAGAACCGGGTCCAGGGCGTGCACACGCGTGTCCGTGCGTGCGGGTGTGCCCGTAGCCATGTGCCGGCGTGTGCGTGCCCGTGCGTGTGCACACGCGTGTCTGTGCGTGTGCACGTGCGTGTGCACACGCGTGTCTCGCCTGCGCGTCTCTACACGCGTGTGTCGGCGCTCGCGGCTCCGCCGTGGAGCGACAGTACAGGGGTAGCACGCCCCCCCCGCCCCGCCCTCCCCCCCCGGGACGTAGGGTGCCGGTCGGGGTGCGGGGCGGCACGATCCCCTCGGGAACGGGGTGCTGCGTGGGAAGACGGCGCGGGAGGGGGTGTCGTGGGCTCCGGCGCTGCTGGGCGGCCGTGGGGGGGGGGGGGTCGGTGCCAGCCTGTTCCCTGCTCCTGCCGCTTCCCTTGGGGGATATCGCTCGGCTCCAGATGTGTCTGCGCGGCTCTGCCGAGAACCCACGGGTGGCCGTGGCCGGAGGCGTGGGGTGCGGGACGCGTGGGATGCTCGGGAGGGACTCGCTGGCACTGGCAGAGCTGGGCGGCTCCCGGAGAGCTTGGGGCTTCCCTGTCATAGGGCTGCCGCACGGGGCTGGGTCGGGGGACACCAGCCTGGCCCCCCCGCGCCAGGGTGCCTGCACCCGGCCCTGCGTGGCACAGCTGGAGCTCGGTGCACCCTCGACACGGGGGTGCCCATGGCTGGGGGACACGCGTCACCCCCAGCTCCAGGATCACCGGCCCCAGGGAGCGGCGGGAAGGGCTCGGGCTGCCCTGCAGCCCCCTTGGCCCCTGGGCCTGGCTCCCTCTCACCCCAGCCGAGACCCCGGTTCTCAGCCTGGCGCTCGAGCTGCCGCTCTCTCCGCAGAGGTGCCTGTGCCACGGCCCCCCACTCTGGCACCCACGGGAGTGCCTGGATCCTGCTCCCGGTCCGGCCGTGCTGGGGGAAGGCTGGTTTTTACAGTAGGCAGCCGACACTGTTCCTCTCTTCCAGCGGGACCGGGCACCGGGTACCACCGTGCATCCTGTGCCGGCGCCGGTGGATGCTCTGGGTGGCCGCCTGACCTGTTGTCATGGGTGGCACAGAGAAAAACAGTTGGCAGCCGAGGTGGGGGTGTCGGTCCGTGCGCTGCTCCCCTCTCACTGCCCCGTCCTCTCTTGCAGACCGGCGGTGGGACTAGCATGGGAGAAGCCTTCCCCGGGCATGGGCAGCGCTAAGGAGCCCGAGGGGCTGCAGCTGCTGAGCCACCAGGCCGGGGCAGAGGACGCCTGCGAGCCCGCTGCCAGCTCCCCCGGCTGCCTGCCGGCGGGCGAGTGCCTGCCTGGCTCCGGCTGCGCCACAGGGAACCGTGCCATGAGGACCTGCTCCACGGTCGAGCCAGAGGCCCAGGGCACTGCAGCCGACCTGGCAACAGAGAAGAAGGTGCCATCGCCGACAGGACCAGCTCCTGGCACGCTTCCGGACGCCGACGTGGAGCCGAGTGTGGCGGCGGGGAGCTGCGGGGGACCGGGTGGCGCTGCCCCTGCCTGCGGTCCTGTGGGGATGGGGGGCTCTGGTACCCAGAAGGAGAACACGGCCCCTGTGCCCCAGCTTCCGGAGCCCTGCCTCAAGGCACCCAGCAAGGACGGGGGGAGCGTGACGGCTCCTGCCAAACGCGTGGCGTTCGTGGAGCCTGCCGCGGGCACCGGAGGAGCTGAGCTGCCAAGCCAGGAGCAGCCCCAGGCTGGCACAGGGACATCCCCAGGCGCTGTGACCCAGTCGGGGGGCGGCGAGGCTCCCAAGCACCCCCAGGGGGGCACGGCAGACCCCCCTGGTGCCAGCAGTGCGGGGAGCGGGGCAGGGCTGAGCTCCACTGCCCTGGGCCAGGGCAGAGCCGAGGGGAGCCTCGCCCAGGGTGCGGACGTTGGGAGCAACCAGCAGCCCCGGACAGCCAAGCTGCTCTGCGAGTCCTACTCCTTCGAGGTGACCCCACCGCAGGACGCCGGGACCCAGGACACGGGGACGCAAGTGGACAGCCGAGCGTCCCTGGTGTCGGTGGCTTTGAGCCCCATGAGCCCCCCGGGGGGGGCTGCTGCCTTCACCTTCCCCAAGAGAGAGACAGGCTCCGCTGCTACCCCCCGCCCGGAACCCTCCAAGAAGGACGCGGAGATGCAGGTGTCCATGCCCGTGGAGACCCGCACGGTGGCCACCGGCCCCATGACGCCGGTGGCCAAGTCCCCGCAAGCCTCGTACCCCGAGGTGCACGTGAAGGGGACGGTGGCGGAGGAGGCTCCGGAGCCCATCCGGGAGGTGAGCTGGGACGAGAAGGGGATGACGTGGGAGGTGTACGGGGCCTCCATGGAGGTGGAGGTGCTGGGCATGGCCATCCAGAAGCACCTGGAGAAGCAGATCGAGGAGCACGGGCGGCAGGTGGTGGTGACCCCCCAGAGCACCCGTGCTGGCTCCGTCAAGGGGGCCCCCCGCAAAGGCGAGGCCAAGAGGCAGCCAAGCGTCTTTCGGGCTCTGCTGCAAAACGTCCGGCGGCCCCGGTGCTGCTCCCGCGCCGGCCCCGCCATGGAGTGAGCCGGTGCCCACGCCGGCGGGGTAGGGGTGCCATGGGGAAGCAGGGACATCAGGGCAGGGACCCCTCCCAAGACACCTGCTGCCGGTGTGTGTGGCTCCTGGGGCAGGTGGTGATGGAGCACTGCACGCTGGGGCAAGGTGTCTCCTTTTGCAGGGCGTCCCCCTGGCACCCTGGGGTCCCCCTGTCAGTCTGGCCCCAAGGAGATGCCCCAGGACAATTGGCTGGTGCCACGTCTCTGTATTTGTTGGCTTTTTTTGGCATGAGGGAGAACGTGGCTCCTTCCAGTGGGAAGGGGCTGCTCCCGGGGCATCTCCTGCCCACGGCACAGGTCTGGCAATGACTCAGGGTGGGCACGGGCAGGTCACTGCTGGCTCCCCCCAAGCTCTGGCCTGGCTTGTGCCCTGGGCAGCAGCGTCGCTCCCTGTGCTGGAGAGATGCTGCTGCATCACGGTGCCACGGCTTCACCTCCCCAGGGCTCGGCCACACTTCGACCAGGCCACAGCTGTGCGCGCGGTCCCCATGGCTGCCCAGGGCAGGGGTGTTCAGCCCATCCTGCAACTGCCCCGTCCTCTCTGCCCTGCTGCCATGCCGTGGGTGCCCCGGAGCTGGGAGAAGGTGGCCACATGGGGCACCAGGACAGATCTCAAATGGGAGAGACCGGGACTGGCCATGCCTGTGCTGGAGAGCCACCTGTCCCTGTCACCATGGCTGGAGGCACTTGGGGAGCCTGTCCCCATGGTCCCCAGCCCCTCCTGCTTGGGAACCTGCCCCGGGGGTGGTCGTCAGAGCCCAGGGCATGTCCTCGCTGTGGCTGGTGGTGGGGATGAAGCCTGCCAGTGACACGGACGCGTGTCCCCGTGGAGGTCCCGCCAGCCCCCTGGCTGCTCTTCCCCATGGCAGCCGGGGGTGGTTCGGCTGCAAAGCGCTGCCACTTTTTACAGCTGGGGTTTTACAGGGTGGAGGGAGGGGGGCTTTTATTGAACCGTGTTTGCATTTTTGGAGCTTTTTAAGAGACATTTTCAGCCGTGCACATCCTGCCTGGAGCCACCTCCTCCCCGGTGGCCTGCGGGGCTGTGACCCTCTTTTTCAAACACTTATCCTACATTGCCTGTGCCCCACCGGGCTGGAAAGCGTCTGGAGCAAAGATGCAGCGTGCAGGGGGATGAGCATCCCTGCCTCTGGAGCATTCCTGTGGCCAGCAGCACCCTGGCATCCCGCTGAGATGTGGGTCCTGGCCCCTCCAGCCTGGCCCGGTGCAGAGAACTGGCCCTGCAGTGCCACAGAGAAGGGGAGGCCCAGGCCTGTGCCCAGCACCTGATGGGCAGGAGACTGCATGTGTGGGGGTGCTTGGAGAGCTGCGCCATCCCCTCTGGGCAGAGGCGCAGGAGGGATCAAGGTGCAGAGGCTTCCCATGCTTAAGAGGCAAGTTTTGCCCCCCTCTCAAACCTCCGTCGTACATCCTGGGCTTGTTTTGGCCCTGTGGGGCTGTCTTGCCCTGGGGGGAGGCTGCGAAGGGCTCGCTGAAGTGCCAGCCTGCAGCCGGGGCTGTGGCCAGTGCCTGCTCTGTGCCGAGACACTCACCAGGAGCCGGCTCTTCCCTGTGCCTTGGGCTGCAGGAGGGGTGCTACAGCTACACAAGGAAGACCAGGAGCCCTGGGGCATCCCCCTGCCACCCTGCCCCAGGCTGTCCCCACCTCCATCCCCCCGCTGCTGAGCTGTGGCACATCGGCACTGCGGCTTCATCACCCATTTTCTTCTTTTTTTCCTCTTCATTTCTTTTTTCTGGGGGTGGGGGGGAGGAAGGGGGCGGGAGGACCAACCTGTCAACGTGGATGTTGGGTAATAAAACCTTGCACAAACCTCTGCATGGGGCTGCCTGCACCTCCCTCCCCCGGGGCTGAGCAGGGCCAGGGGACAGCGGGGCAGCCCAAGGAAGTGTCCTGGGGACAAGAAGTCAGGCTGAGCCCCGTGGCGGCACTCACCTCCCCTCCTGGCCCGAAACCAGCACCTTGTGCCGGGAGGGATGACCCCAAGTTGGCTGAGCATCCCGGGCAGACCAGCTGATGGCCACAGGACACCGTGACCCATGTGGGACAGGTTTATTGCCGCTGGCCTCCGAACACAACGCCACCAAAGCAGCTGCCTGAGTCCTGCTCCGGCCCCGCTGCTCCCTGCGCCCGCTCACAAGTCCGTGGTGGTGAAGGTGGTGTTGATGTACGCTGTTTTGGTGGGCTCCTTCAAGTTCAGGGCGGCCACCAGCACGTCATCGTCGGCGGGGTCCATCAGCTGCACTTTGCCCTGCTGCAGGAGAGCATGGTCAGAGGGGATTGAGACAGGGAGGGGCGACAGGGAGGCTCCTGTCCTTCCCAGGGGTTGGAGCCTGTCAAGGGGATGGAGAGGGAGGGACACAAGGGTTCTGGGAGTCTGGGGAATACAGCAGAGGAGGGGATGTAGGGTGCAGTGGCAGGACACGAGCATCTCTGTGCACTCACTTTGGGCTCGAAGTCGTCATCCCTGGGTGCATTTACTGTGTTTTCATCCAGGGAATTCATGCTGTGGAGAGCGGAGGGTGAGGGATTGAAGAGGGTCCAGGCGCTGCTGGAGGGGGGGATGCAGGGTGATGGCCACGTGCCCTTCAGGACCTGCCTGCAGAGCTCACCTGACCGAGTCGGAGTCCTCGTGGAAGCCCAGGTCGTGGGAGGGATCAAGCGGGAGGTTCAGCATGGGGTTGGCCCTGGCCAGGGATGGGTGGCAGGTGAGTGACTGTCCGGTGGGGCTGTAGGGTCAGCCGGGGGCAGCCACGTCCCTGCCACAGGGAGCCCCCCACTCACCCCTCTGCGTTGTACTGGTTGGTCCCGGGGATGGCGGCTCCCTGCTGCGCTGTGGCGGGGCTGAACGTCGTGGCCACCTTCAGAGCCTTCATCGCGCTCAGCTTCCTCTTGTAGCTGCAAAGCCCAGGGATGGGGTGGGTGAGAGGGGCAGGGGGGAGCTGGGGTGGGCAGAGTGGGGTGGGGAGTAGGGATGGGTCTGGGGGTGCCAGTGAGGATGAGGGTGGGGGGAGGAGGGAGCACGGGCGGTGCAGTACCTCCTGGTTGTGAGAACCATGACCAGGGTCATGATGAGGATGAAGATGAGCAGGAACGCCGCCAGCCCTGCGATGATGCCGATCAGCTCCGTCTCCCTGGTGGGCTTTGCCACCTCCCCGGGGCCCTGGCACAGAGCAGAGGTGAGGGCACAGCCCCCCCCCACCAGCCCCACATGGGGTTGAAGCCCTCTCCCTGTGCCCCTTGCCCAGCCCCACTCACGATGACGGCCAGGCCAAGGTTCACCAGCTCAGCCAGGACCAGCGGGTCGAACTGTATGAGCCTGCGAGGGAAGCGGAGGCGTGAGCGGCCGGGCTGGACCAGGCACGTGGTGCTGCCTGCGTGCGGCCCCCCGCCCCATCACGCACAGGCTCAGCTGGTTGACGTCCAGGGCAGTGCCATTGCTGTAGACGAAGTACGCCTCCATCACCGACTTGGCTTCCACCCTGCGGGATCGAGGAGATGGGCTGAGTGGGGGGCTGAGGTGCAGGGCATGCTGCCCTGCCCCAGAGTGAACACCCCCTCCAATGCCACTGCCACATCCCCTTCCCCACCACCTGCAGGGCCCCACTCACTGTGAGGCGCGGGTGTCCTCCATGCTCCGGATGGCCACCACGTAGACGCCTGCCTTGGTCGCGGTGGTTAGTGCCCTAGGGACAAGAGGGGTGGCGGGGGGCTGGGCTGGGTGTCCTGCTGCTCCACACACAGCCATGGGAAACAGGTGGACCCCCTGCAGCCCCCGGCTCTGGTGGGGACCTGGCTGCCCCATCCCCTTCACAGTCCGTGAAGCCGGGAGACATGGTCGGCCCGTCTCGGCCTGTATCGTGTCCCCCTGCTGCACAGCCATGCACCCCCCCCCCCGTCCCTTACAGTTTGATGTTTTCGGAGTTACTCTGGACTTCCTCCACCGTTTTCACGAACTGGAGGCGAACGCGGTAGCTCTGATCCACGGCAAAGATCTGTGCGAGGAGAGCAGGGGTGAGCGGGCTGGGCAGGCGGGGGGTGTCCCTGAGTGGGGGGACAGGGTGACACTCACGTTCAGCACGGTCTGTGCCGAGTGCACTGGTGCCTCGCTGTCCTGAGCCTCCACCGTCACTTGGTACTGCCCCTTCAGCGAGCCATCCAGGTTGCTGGCCACCCTGGGGACATCGACGATCACACTGGGGCACACGGGATGGCCCCAGGAGAGCACGGCCACCACCCAAGCTCCACCCTGCCACCACGCCTGGAGCAGGACTCCAGGATGGCTTTGCCCCATCCGCAGGAGCCGAGCAGCATCCCTCCCCCCCAGCCCAGACCCATGGCCTCACTGGATGCTCCCGAAGTAGCTGTCCTGCTCCTCTGTTGTCACCACCTTGAAGAGTTTCTCAAAGGGCCGGCTGGCCCCGTTGTCCTCCACGAGCACCACGCTGACGATGGAGAAGATGATGGCTCCCCTTGGCCCCGAGTCAGCGTCCTTGGCCTGCAGGGACAAAGCGTGGCACACAGATAGGGATGGCCACCGGCTCTCCATGGCGGGGCCGCGCAAGCCCGGCTCCACGGACCAGCAGGCACATGCACACAGCTTCTCACCCTCACGGTAGCCACTTGCAGGTCCACGGGAGAGATTTCGGGGACAACCACTGCCAGGGAAGGACAGATGGATGGTGGGGTCATGCTGGAGTGCAGCCAGGCTTGCTGCAGACCCCATGCCCACACAACCTTGGGGCTTGGCAGAGCCCCAAGCATCCCCCCGCTGCCCTTGGCCCCACAGCCTTCATGGGAAGCATCGATTACCCCAGCCTGGCCCCTGTACCCCTTGTAGCTCTGCCCTGGCTGGGGGAAGAGCCCCACCACCGGGGGGTGTGGCAGAGCACACGTGGGTGGACAGAGGAGCCCACCAGGATGCATCAATCCCAGCAGCTCACCAAAGGTGTCCAGGATGGGCTGGAAGACTGGCGTGTTGTCGTTCACATCGCTGATGAGGATCCTCAGGGTTTCTGCAAAAGCAGAGCTGCAGTCACCAACTGAGCAGCCCCTCAGCCTCCTCCTCTGCTTCCCATGGGACCTCCCAGCAGGCTCAGGTCCTTGTGGCAGGGACCAAAAGAGCTGGGGACACCCTCCCTCCATCAGCAAACTGCCCAACTCCTGCCCTGCTCCCCACAGCTCCTCCTTGGAGGTGGCAGGAGCAAGTCCCACCGTGCCCAGTGGTGGTGGAAGCGGTGGGGAGTGGGTGCTATACCGTTCTGGCTGTAGCGCTTGCCCTTTTCAGTGTACAGGTCTTCGACCCGCAGCGTGAGCACCACCATGTCGCACAGCTCGTAGTCGATGTCCGAGCTGTTCACCAGCACCGAGCCATTGGGTGCCAGCAAGAACCAGTCCCAGCACACCTCCCCAGCGCTGCTCGCCCCCTTGAAGCAGGCGACCGCCAGCTCCTCAAAGACCAGTGAGTGGTTGGTGTCCAGGTCGGAGGCGACCAGTGTGCGGACCAGACTGGGCTGTGTACTGTTCTCCCTCACGTCCGCATCCTGCAGTGAGTCTAGCAGGACGGTGGGGGGCTCGTCGTTGACGTCTAGGATGTGGACCACCACCGAGACGTTGGCGGTGACCCCCACATTGTTCGCGGCTGTGTTCTCCGCCAACACCACCAAGGAGAACTGCTGCTGCATGGTGTCATAGTCCAGGGACATGTCGGGGTCCACGAAGAGCTGACCGCCATAGTGCCCTGGCCCCAGGTGGGATGAGCGGATCAAGAAGTTGCTGGAACCACTGCTCCTCTGAAGCAGGAATGAAATGCGGGAATTGATCTCTGTCTGGTCGGCATCGGTGGCCTCCACCTCACCTACGAGGAACCCTGCAGATGGAGACACGGTCAGTGGCCAGTGGGCACTGGCTCCGGAACAGGGCTGGTCCCGTGAGCCCGGCCACGCAGCTTCTACCTGGAGAGCCTTCAAAGACTGAGAACTCATAGGAGTGGTTGAGGAACATGGGTGCGTTGTCGTTCACGTCCTGCGGGAGGTAAAGTTTGTGGTTGTAGCCGCTCCAGGAAACAGGCTCCCACCCAGCAGGCTGGGGACAGGAGCGTGGACACGATGTGCCTGTCCGCAGCAGGAGGCACACAAGCCCTCTTCTGCCTCTCTGCATCAACTATTCCCTCTGGGACATGGTGCCCCTGCCACGACCAGGGAATCCCACATCCCCCTCCCTGCCCTTATATCCCAGCTCCAAGCCTCTGCCTGCCCCAGCATGTCCCCGCTTGTGCCCCGGGCTCACCCCCACAGTGATGGTGACGTTCACCGTGGTGCTGAGCTGTGGCACACCGTGGTCGTACACTTCCACTGTCACCACCATCTGCCCCCACTCATCTTCCAAGGCCTCGCGGTCCAGCGGCTCTTTGCTGTGCATCTCACACGTGGCTGCGTCGATGGTGAAGTTGTTGCTGAATGGTCCTGGCAAGATCTTGAAGCCTAATTCGCTGTTGGGGTTGCCAGGTTTGTCGTTGTCGATGGCCTGAGAAGGTCAGGGGTTGGACTGGGGCTGTCCAGCACCTTGGGGACAGTCCCAACTCCTCTCCAACATTGCCCCAATGTCCTTTCCCCCTCTGGGGGCGCATACCTGGATCTCAGTTCTGACATTCTGCCCCTCTTCCACCGAGATGAAGTAGGAGCCAGTGATGATGGGCACCATGTCGTTGTCATCCAGCACGGTGATCTCCAGCACTGTGGTGCCCACCAGGTTGCCTTCATTCTTGGCCTGGAGATTGACGTAGTAGATGGAGCGAGTTTCCCGGTCCAGCAAGCTCCCGTTCTGCACCAGCACTGCCCCGGTTGTGGCATTCACCGTGAAGATTTTACGACTAAGGCACACAAAGAGCATCAGCAGGGCTCAGGCCTGAAGCCTCCTTGCTGGGACGATGTCCCGGTCGTGGCTGGCCGTGCCCCTACATACATGCTCTCCGGGAGCAGCTGGTAGGTGATCTGGCCGAAAACACCGCTGTCTGGATCATAGGCCTAAACCAGAGAGAAATAAGCATCCACTCAATCCACCTCATCCCCCATGGGTCTGATGAGCCTGGGGCACTGGCTGCTGGCAGCGAGCATCCCGAAAACGTAGCCTTGACGGGCACGTGGTCCCACACCCTCTGTGCCCACTGGCACTGTGCGCACAGAGACCAGTGTCCTGAGCTGCACCAGCGGCGCCAGGTGTGCCCAGCGCCCTGCTTGGGGGACATAAGCTGCACCCACTCCCTGCCCAGCACCTGACCGTGATGTTTGGGGAGATGATGGTGCCAGCGGGGCTGTTCTCCATCACGCTCAGGTTGTAGGTGCTCTGGGGGAACTCGGGGATGTGGTCGTTGCTGTCAATGAGATCGATGGTCACGGTGGCCGTGGAGCAGCAGTCCGCGGGGTTCCCCATGTCATTAGCAACGATCTGCAGGACGGAGAAGGGACAGCGTCTCGCATGAGTCACCAAGGGTGGGACAGAAACCTGTCACGCTGCAGCCCAGCTCCCCTGAACCAAACAAGCTGCCCGGGCAGAGCCGTGTTCTGCTTTGCCTCTTGAACCCCGCAGGAGAAGGACTGTGTCCCTGCAGCGCCCCAGCCTATGCAGGGAGCAGGGACGGTCCCCATGGCGAACCTGCACCACCATGACATGGCTTATCTCATAGTCCACAGCAGATGGGTCTTGCACCAGGAGCTGGACCTCCCCCGTGCCCACGATTTTTGTCGGGGAGACGGTGAAGGCGCTGGCGTTCGGACCCTGCAGGTACAGCTCATAGTTGCTGTTGACGCCCTGCCAGGGAGAGACAAACAGGAGTGAGGGTGGGTGGTGCAGCCAGGACAGGCACCCACACCCCAGCCCAGCCCCGTGGAGAAGCTCCCACCTTGTCCGGGTCGTGGGCGATGATGCTGAGGTTGGACACGGGCAATCTGGAGGAGGAGTGCTCGATGATGGTGCCCCTGAAGGTGTTCTGGGCACTGCTGGAGAAGTTGCAGCTGGGAAGGGAGCAGTGGTAGAACTGGGGCTTGTTGTCATTGACATCGGTCACCATGACTGTCACCAGTGTGCTGGCCTGCGCCACCTTGCCATGGATGTCCAGGTTCTTCTCGCGCGCCTGGGCAGGAGGAGAGAGGGGGTTGGAGGGGCCCGGGGTGAGGAAGAGGATGGGATTCCCCTTCTGCCTCCTACTCACTGTGACTTCCAGCTGCACTTCCTCGCTTGGCAGCTGCTCACGGTCCAGGGGCCCGCTCACGGTGATGGTGCCCGTCGTGGCATTGATAGCAAAGGGGATGCTGGCATCTAGGGCAAGGGGACAGCAGGAACCAGCTGCAGCCACGAGGAAATGCAGGCCTAGCCCTCTCTCTGCCAGCTGGGCAGGCTGGCGGCTCCCAGGAGCCCAGAACCAGTCCTTGTGATGCCCCTTTCTGCCTGATCCCTCACCTTGCCCACCCTACCCTGACACCGCCCACCCCCTGCCCACCCCACCCCATCACTCACTGCTGATGCTGTAGGAGATTTCGTCATTCACCCCCGTGTCTCTGTCCATGGCGGTGACAGTCAGCACGGTGGTGCCCTGTGGGGACATGACCGTCAGGGCAGGACCCATGATGTCTGCAGCTCCCCCCAAGCCTGGTGGCCCTGTGGTGTCAGAGCCCCCAGAGAGGGCCAGGGATAGGGACACACGGGGTAGGGGCAGGCGGGCTTCTTACCAGGGCACAGTTCTCAGGCACAGAGCTGGAGTAAGGCTCGTTGAGGAACCGTGGGTCCAGGTTGGGGAGGTCACGGATGGTCAGGGACAGGTAGGTCGAGCTCTGCTGGAAGGTCAACATGTTGTGCAGCATCCCCCCGCCGTCCTGGGGAGCAGAGCACCCATTAGTCCCACAGCACCCTTACCTGGCAGACCCACAACCCCGGCCTGGCTGGCCCCCACCTTAGCAATGATCTTGAGCTGATAGAAGGTGTTCTTGGCATAGTCCAGTGAGCCATTGAGCACCACGCTCCCGTTGGGCAGGATGTAGAAGAGCCAGAGATTCTTCGTGCTGTCTGGGATCACCTGGGCAGGGGACATCACCCCATGTCACCAAGGCAGGGAGCAGAGGTGCCCCAGCCCCATCCTTCTGCCAGGTTTGGCCCAGGGGACATGGGGACCCCCTACCACCTGGCCCGTCCCCAGATGTGACTGTTCAGCACCATGCACCCATTGCCCAGCGGGTGCAGAGCCAGCTCTCCTGACCCAACACGCACCCCTGCTCCCCCAGAGAGATGGGGCTGCCCCTGGCCGGGCCCCCCAGCGCCTCTGTCCCACAGGGGTGGCTCTGGGGTGGGTTTCAGGTATGGCATGCCCCACTCTGCGCTGCGCTGTGCTCACCTCCTCGATGCTGTAGCTGACTTTGGAGGCATTTCCCGTGTCGCTGTCATTGGCAAACACGTTGTAGATGATGCTGTTGAGTTCCGTGTTCTGGGCACACAGGAAGGTGGTGGTGGCATCTCCCAAGAGAGCAGGAGGGATGGTGCTGGGCCCAGCCCCCACCAGCCCTGCTCTGGGGTGCTCTGGCCCTGAGGGGCTCCAGGGGCTGCCCGGTGTCATGGGTCACGCAGGAACGAGCTGCTGCCCTTGCTCACAGTGGGCAGAGGCTGGATCCCCCTGACACTCTCCCCTGGGGCTGCTGGAGGGAGTCAGGCTCAGCCCCACACCCCATTTGCATCCCGATCCAGTGTCACCCTGGCCCGGGCTGAGCGGCAGCTCGGGCACTCCCTGAGCAGAAACTCATCGCCAGGGCAGAGTCCCAGCCACGTGCTGGTGCCTCAGACAGGCACAGAGGTGTTCTCTGGGAACTGCCCTGTCATGGAGCGCTCCCAGGTCAGCTTTGCCGACGGCACCATCGTCCCACACCCACGCACATTGTCACTGCGTGCTCAGGCGTGGGGTCACCCCGTTCCTGGCACACCGTTGTCCCGCTGCCGGCACACCCATGCCACAGGAGCCACCCAGCACCCCTGCCCTGCTGCCCGCGGGGGACGGGAGGTCCCGAGGAGGTACCTCGGGGATGGAGGTTTCATATGGCAGGCGCTGGAAGACCGGGGCGTTGTCATTTCGGTCCTCCACGATGATCGTGAGCTTTCTGGAGATCTACCGGGTGTCAGGGAGGGCACGGGGTGAATGTGGGAGATGGTGCCCGGCAGAGCTGGATGCAGCTCTGGCATCCTGCGATCCCCTGACTCTACAACCAGCATCACCCACCCCTAGGCAAAGGCCAGCTCCAGCTCGCTTCCCCACCGAGCCTCGGGCACGGCCCCACTGAGACCCTGCTTCCCCCCCCAGCACCCGCTGCAGCCACACAGCCCGTGCCCTGGCACTCACTGCTTCGTTCATCCCATCGGACACCCCGACGATGATGGTGAGCCTGGCCAGGAGCTGCAGGGATGCAAGGAAGGATTTGGTCAGGCAGAGCTCAATCTTTGGATGGCTGAGCCCTGACGCCCTCCCACCCTCCACCCCTGGGTGGGATGCTCCTTCCAGACAGCTCTCCCACCTGGAGCCGGGCTTCAGGGCCAGAGAGTGACCACAGTACCGCCATGAGCAGCTCTCCCATAGGGCTCACGGCTCTTCATCCCTGTCACCCCAGCTCAGGCAGGGACATCTGTCCTGGTCTCTGCCCTCACCTCACGGTCCAGGGAGTTCCTCAGCGTCACGATGCCTGTGTGGCCATCGACAGAGAAGTAGAAGGCTTCTGGCCCACTGATGGTGTAGGTGAGCGGGTCCCCGTCTATGTCAATAGCCGTCAGCTGGAAAGCCTGCTGGCCTATGGACACAGGCAGCGTCAGCCCTTGCCCAGAGCACTCCTGGCTGCTCCTCCTGCACCCCTGGGCCTCCCTGAGGATGCCCTACTCACCCAGGTCCAGGTCCTCCCGCACGTAGACAAAGGTCATGTTGAAGAAGGGGGCTGTGTTGCCTGAAACTACAAGGAGGAGGTGTGCTGAGCACTGGCCCTGTGCCAGCCTCTGCCCACACCCCGCGCCCCCGTGCCCGGCAGCACCTACCCAGCTCCGGACCCAGCTCCCAGGTGTTGTTTTGGTCTCCAGGGGAGGCAGAGGAACCCACCACCCCTCACCTTCCTCGTGCTCATCCCCCACATCCAGACCACACCTGACCTCCAGCTGCAGCACCCATGCTGGGTGCCGTCCCCACTGCCCAGCCCCCTGCCCGCTCTGCCTTGCCCCAGATGCTCTGACCAAGGTTGGTATTGGTGCTCTGGGGTGCCAAGAGGGCGGGTAGCTGTTTTACTGGCCCCAGCTTCCCTCAGGGAATTCGGAACGAGTGTTAGGGGCTCAAAGCATCTCCAAAGCCTCCCACCCACCCGTGCCAGCTACTGAGCCAAGTCCTCACCTGCTGCCAGGAGGAAGGGGAGCAGCACCAACGAGCACCATGCCATCCTGCCGGTGAGCCTGCAGGCACACACCAGTCAACCAGCACCTTGGGGCTTGTGGCTGCCTGATCCCACCAGCCCCCCCAGACCCTTCCTGGGAGCAGCCCCTGGGGCAGGAAGGGCTCTGGGGGGGACAGTCCCCTCTGCTGAGCTGGGCTCTGTCCCACACCCTCAGCCATGGGCTCTTCGGGGATGTGGCATGGGGGGGATGGGGTTGGCCTCCAGGTACTGGAGACCATGGGGGTGCTTGGGAACCCCAGGAGCCTTTTCTGGGCATGGCTGGAGGCTCTGTCGCTTGGTCCCAACAGGGCCACCCCAAGCAGCACTTGGAGCCCAGGAGCAATCCATGACACCACCGTCGTGTCCCTTTCCTTGTGCCATGGCCCAGGGGCAGCCCCATGGTAGACAGACACCCCCACCTCCCCCTGCGATGGACCACAGTGTCTGTGGGGGTCGGGGGGGGGGGGGTGCCGACATCCCTTACCTGCGGCTGCGTCGCTGGGGATGTTGCCGGGCGGGCTGCTCCGCGCTCACACCCTGACACCGCCAGAGACCTTTGCCTCCTGCAGTAAATACGTGAATCAATTATTAACTGCAATTAAGGGATGAGAAATCCCTTTCTCATCTTCCTTATTCCTTGTGCTCATCCCTCTGCTCTCACCCAGCCCAGCTCCAAGCTCAATCTCCAACCATAGCCCCCTGTGCTGGGTGCTGTCCCCCAGGATTCGGCCACCCCAACCTTCACCCGTGGGACTCTAGCTCCCAGGAGGGATGCAGTGCCTGCGGGGATGCAGAGGGACCCTGAACCACCCCAGGGGACTGCAGAGGAGCTGGGGAAACACCTCGTATTCCCTGGTCTGGGGACACTGGGGTCCCATCAGGACAGGGGGTGGGCACCAACCCAGCGGTGTGGTTACTGGGGCGGGTGTCTGGGGCCCTCTGCACCCCTCTGCTGCCTGCTTCCCTCGCTGGGGGCTTGGCCCAGCCTCCCTGACCTACTTCGGACCCGCTGGGGACAAGGGTGGATTGTGCAGCTTCATTCAGGCAGAAGAGGGCTGGGGGGGGGGGGGGCATGGGGCTCTGTGGGACCACTGCCTTGACAGCCCTGGCCCCCTTTGCCTCTGTTCCCTGGGGAACCCATGGGGTCTGGATGCCCAGGAAGCTCTGGGGTCCCCCCAGATTCTCAGCCTGCTCTGAGGTCCCCATCTCACCCCACACCTGGGCCAGGGAGCCCCCAGAGAAGGGGCTAGAGGGGGCCAGCCTGGGACCTCATCCCCAGACACCCCCCCTAGGGCTGGTCCAGGATTCCCCACAGCCCCTGTGAAGGCTGCCCTGGGACACCCCCACAGAAGCCCCGTGAGCTGCCCGGGGGGGTACCCCGGACCCCCACAGGGCTGGCCCAGCACGAACCCCCTGAGCCCCCCGGGACTAGTGCTGAACACCCTTCTGCAAACTGTCCCGGGACGCCCCCACACCTCCCAAGGGCTGTCCTGGGACATCATCCCCGGCACACCCCGGGGACGGCGTTTGAGTGCGCTGCCACTCGGAGCATTACGTGCGGAGCTTCCTGCCGCGCGGTTTCTGCGGCGCCGCTCTTAGGCGCAGTACGGCGTCAGCGGGCGGACAGCGGGCGCGCCCATCGGCGCGGCGCGGGGGGGTGGCGCGGAGCGGCGCGGTCGGTTCCATCGGGGTGGCGGGCGCGGGGGGCGCCATGAGGCGGGGCTGAGACTGGGCCGAGGCCGGAGCGGGAGCGGCACCGGGACGGATACCGAGCCCGGCGGGCCCGGCCGCCGCGCCATGCGAGCGGGCTGAGCGGCGGGCAGGGCCGGGGCGGGCACCGAGAGGCCCGCGAGCGCTGGGGGCGCGCCTCCGGTAAGTACGGGACGCGGCGGCGGGCCCGGGCTGCGCGGGGCAGGGCCGGGGCACCGGAGGCGGGGGGCACCCGTGCACCGGGAGAAGGCGGCGGGCAGGATCCCGGGCTTGTGGAGGCCAGGTGCCGGTGCATCCGGGGGGACGGGGAAGGGCAGGCCCCGGTGCGCTGGGGGAAGGCGGTAGGTAGGGCCGGTGGAGGGGGGCGGGGAGGCCGGCCCCGGTGCACCGGGGAGGGCGGCAGGCGGAGCCGGTGCAGGGCGCAGACAGGGCCCGGTGTGATGCGGGGGGACGGATGCACGGGGCCGGTGAAGCCGAGGGACGAAGGAGCGAGCCGGGCCCAGTGCGCAGCGGCCGGGCCGGGCCGGGCCCGGTGCGCGGCGGCTTGGAGGGGGCGGATGGCCGGGGCAGGCGGGGGCCCGGCACCCCGGGGCCGAGCGCAGGCACCGATTCGCGAGGGTGGTGGTTGCCTGGGTCACCGGGGGCTCTGGGGAGGTGGCCGCGAAGGGCAGCAGGGCCCGGTGCACCGGCAGCCGCACGCCGGCGGGAGGAGCCCCCGGGTCTCGGGGAGCCCCTCGGAGCGGGTGGGTCGCGGCAGGGGCTGCCTGTGGCACCGGGGTCCTGCCGTCCCTGGGGGCACCGCTGGCGGAGCGGGGGATGCCCCCAGGGTGTCCCGGCTGTAGCCCCTCCTCGGGGGGGGGGGGGGGGGGGGCTCCCTCATCCCCGGTTGGGCGTGAGTCGGCGGTGCCGAGGCTGGCGGTGTGTCCGCGGGTCGCTGGACACCCCGGGGATGCTCCGTCCACCGCTGCCGGAGCCCCGGGGCGCTGCTGCCAGGCCCGGGCTCGATACGCAGGGCCAGGCTCGGGACAGGGCGAGAGGGCACCGGAGGGGAAGTGGCGAAACTCTTGAGAAAGTTGTAAATGGGGAAGAAGGAGGAAACAAATAAGCCCCAAATGACGGGGCGGTGGCAGCCGGGGTCGTAGGACAGGCCATGCCACGGCCTCTGCGGCGTGGGCTGGCGGCGTGGGCTGCGCGCGGGGGGTCCGTGGCAGCCCTGTCCTGCGGAGGATGTGTGGGACCGGGGCGTGGGGGGCGCGTCGGGGTTTTCTCCCGGGCAAGGGTTGAGCCCCATGGGCAGGCGGGTGCTGTCCCTCTGTGCGGGGACACCCCCTCTTCCCATGAGCACGGTAGGGTGTTGCGCTGGCATCTCGGCCGCAAGTTCTGCTCCGGCACAGCCTGCCTGCACCTCCAGAGCTTGGAGCTCCGGCTTGGAGCTCGACTCCTCGCCGTCCTGTGTCACTGCCTCGCTCGGTCCCTGTGCAGGCTGCGCCCAGTTCTGCTCCGCTGCCGGCTCCGACACCCCACGACCTGGATTCCCCCGTGGGCAGCAGTGGGGCCGTGCCCTGGGGAGATGTGCAGGGCAGAGCCCGGGGGAGCGGGTCGGTCCCCGAGGCCGGGAGCCCCGGGAGGAGGAGCGGGCGCTGGCCTCGCCGGCTGTCGGAGGGGAGCAGGCTGCGTCTGATGTCACTGCGGTGCATGGTGGGTAATTATGCACGTTGCAATGAAAATAATAAGGCCGGCTCCATAGCGGTGTCTAAAAATACTGCTAATGCGGAGTGCCTGCCGGGTGCCTTTGTTTGTCACCTTTGGGTGTTTGCTTCGAGGCTGGCCGGGCGGCGGGAGCCACGCTCGGCGGCATCGCGCCCCTCGGGTGGTGGGTTTGGTTCAGCAGGTGAACTGCGGCCCCTCCGTTTGGGCAGCGCAGCCGGGGCAGGTGTTGGTGTGGGAGGGGGGGTGGGAGCTGCTGGGGTGTGTTTGGGAGGCTCAGGTGTGACCCCCCCCTCGTACACAGCTGTGCAAGGCGTCACGGTTGGGTGGCTTTCTTCCCCCAGCCTTGCTTGGCACCTGGCACTCAGAGATGTGGCTACTCCTGTGTCCCAGCAACCTGCTCCGATGTCCCCTGGCAGGTCCCGGTGCTGGCCTGCCCGCAAGCGTGTCAGTGGAGATCGGGGTTCAAGCCCAGGCAGCGCGGTCTGTCTGTCACCGGCATCGTGCAGCCGGGGCAGAGCTCGCTGGGGTGCAGGGCCTTCCTCCCAGAGCTGCCTCCGCAGCGTGTCCAGGCACTGGCAGGACAGGGACCGTGGCATCTTGCTGCTTTCGGGCTGAGCAAAGGCGGGAGGGAAGGATGCGTGTCTGGAGCAGAGGGAAATGATGCGATGGGTGCTGGGTGGCACCTGGGCGCTTGCCTGGGGTACTGCTCTCTGCTCCGTGGGCTGGGGGGTGCCCTGCCCATCCGCCCATCCCTGTGCAGCTCCCACTGCCGCTGTGGTCCCTCCATCTGCTGCCAGGAGCCGGTAGCTCCCGGCTGCAGCCGAGGAAGAGGCTTGCAGGGGTGGCAAGAGCCATCTGGAGCCACGGCTGCTCCAGCCACCACCTGGCAGGCTGGTGGGGGGAAGGCGGTGCGTGGCAGGGCAGCAGCGGAGGGCCGGGAAGGGCAGGAAGCGGTGAGCCTGTGCGCTCGGGTGTCTGCGACGAGTCTCTTCCGCTTTGTGTGACGGGAGGTCAGCGTGGCGGTGGCTGCTCCTGGCTCCCAGGTGATGCTCGCGGAGGGCTCTGACCCCAGCTGTCGGCCACGAGAGCTGAGCCTCGTCCCTCTTCACCTCGGAGCGAGTGGAGGGGCGTCACCTCGCCTTGCGCGCTGGGCTGCCGTGCCTTTAGGGTCACAGCTGCGTTCTGGGGGCCCGCGCCGGGGTCTCCCCTCACTGGAAAGGGAGCGTGGCCGCTGCCTCTGCCCTTGCCAGGCACAGTGTGACCTCTGGAGCCAGCAAGGCAGTGCCGTTCCCTTGGGCGGTGCAACTCGCCGTCCCTACCTGCCGTGCGGCTCCCTTGGGAGAGCGAGGAACAAAGGGTGGGCAGAGGAGACTTTGCGAATCCCCATTGATTGGCGCGGGGGAAGCTGCCCGCTGCGTGTTTGCGTCTGCCTGCCCGGGACCAGGGCTCTGCGAGGGGAATTGATCAAGCTGTAAAACCCAGAGCCAGCTAATGAAATAGGGACTATAGATTTTTATTTTAAATGGAAGAGAGTTTAGGGGAGATTTAATTATCCCTGGTTTATGGACCTGTTAGAGGAATGAAATAACAGCCGGCAGGTAGGGCCTGGGCTTTGGCTCGCGGCGCTTCTTCCAGGTGTGTGCAGAGCCGGAGAAGTCCCGCCACCCCCGGGAAGCATCAGGGAGTGAAGTTGCTCGGAGCAGAGAGCAGGACGTAGCGAAGTCCTGCTTGTCCTGCCAGGTATCCCTGCTTCCCCAGTGGGAGTATCCTGCTGAAATGGCTGGGGAGGTGGGCTCCCAGCCCAAAGGGAGGACGTTGTAAGAAGAGCTGTGCTTGTCCCTGGGGCTTGGCGCGAGTCTGTCCTTACGCTGGTGGACGTTGGAGAGTTCGGGACCCGGCTGTCACCCTCCCCAAGGTGTTGTTCCCCCGAGCTCTCGCTGAAGCCTGCGTACCTGCGCAGAGCGTGTGGGGTTTGTAAATGAGAGCTGCAGAGCGCTGGGATTTGCTGGGCTTAGCTGTGTGTCGGACACCAGCTGTAACGCTGTCACTACAGCCACTCCTACTGTGTGCAGCCACTTCTCCGCCACATGAGGCCGCGGGTACGACTGGGGAGGTGGTGGCTGGGCAGGGGGCACAGTGATGGGTTATGGCAGAAAAGCGTGGAGCTTTTCAGTGGTTTTGGTTTTTCATCTCTGAATCGAGGAGCCGGTGCATGGCGTTTTCCCACCATCCCTTAGTTCCCTGCTTGGGGTGATCTAGAGAATTGGGGTTTCTCACCTGCCCTGCGTAGGTGAATGGTTGGCCAAGGGGGTTGCATACCCACCGGCTGGGCGCAGCACGTAGGGTGCCCGTCTGATGTCTCAGAGGCTGCTGAAATGTCCGAGGGAGCTGCTGGGGAGCCGTTCCAAAGGCCCTGTGATACTGGCCTGGCAGGAGCTTGGGAGAGCCAGGCCCTGAGCCCTGCGGTCACCAGGCAGCACGGGGATGTGGCGTGGCGCCCTGGGACAGGTCAGTTCTGGTGGGGAGCAGCGTGGATCTGTGCCGTTGGCTCGCAAGGGCGCTGGGAGAAGCCAGCCTGCCAACTCTCTGGGCAGCAGAGCCACCCCAGGGTGCTTATCCTTTACCCTTGCACCAGCAAATCCACAGCCTTTCAGGGCTTGGGGCTGTTTCCTGGAGGGCATGAGCAGCCCTTGGGGGCCCATGTCCGATGGGGGATATCTGAGGTTTCTGGAGCCGGGGTGGTTTGGGAGGGCTCCCTGCTTCGCTGCATGCATGGCACAGGGTGAGGCAAACAGTGTCCCCAGCAAACAGTGCTTGTGACAGGCCTTGGGAATATTATTTTCCAGCTGCAGCCTGGTCCCTGGAGGCCTGGCCTCGCTGGCTGCCGTGCTGTAGCTGTGGGCTTTCCTTGGCTCTCCTGGAAAGCAGGATGAGAGATTTCAGCTCGAGCATGCAGAGCAGAGGACTGGCCTGCAATGCTGTGTGCTAGGAGCTGCTTCCTCTCTGGTGAGCCTGCGTTGTGGTGACCAAGGGCTCCAGCACCTCTTGCTGTCATCCCCGGGGCGGGGGCCGGTGCTGTGGTCCTTCCTCTCCCCAGCCTGGCAGTGCTGAGCTGCGGTCCCCTCTGGCAGGTTGTCTTTTCCCTGCTGTGCTGGTGGGGCTCCCTGGCTCTGTTTGCATTTTGAGCCGAGTGTCTTAGTTGCTTTTCTCTCCGTGCCCGCGCTTTGGGAAAGCCGTGGATAATAAAAATGCACCGGCAAGAGCTGTAGCAGAGGTCAGCCAGCTCCTGTGCCCCAGGCAGCTCTGTTGTCACCGCACACTCGCACTTGGTGCACAGGGGCTGTCAGCTTGGAAGTCATGTTTTTGCTCTTAAAACCATCCCCAGGCACTGGTGTGGGGTTCTCGGAGTGATGTGCTGGGGAGGTATCGCAGCAAGCCTCCTTCGCGCTTAAGGTAGTGGTCACTGCCCGTTTCGGTGCATCCTGCAAACAGCCTCTTGGCAAATTTTAAATCGAGTACAAAAGAGGGTAAACGGTTGCTGAAAATTATGAATTTCTCTGAGCTCCTTGCTGAAAATGATCGTTGCAGGTCGTTGGTGTCCCTGCAGGCTTCTTAAAATGCAAACCAAAACGCCCAACCCAACTTCCTGACTGTCACTAACGCTTTCAAGAGACGTTTTGCTGAGCGGTACCGAAATTGCTCTTTTCCGTCCACCAGCTTCTGGCTCTGCCCGTACCCTCTCGCCGGAGCCGCGAAGCCAGACGCTGCTGCTCTGCCTTCTGCTCGCCGGTGGCAGAAGGAGCAGGGAGGGGGGTGGAGGGGTCCAGCCTGAGCCCAGCCGGCGGAGCAGTGGGGAAGGTGTCTGGAGACCAACCCCTCCTGCCCTCGGCCGCTCCGCTTGGCAGATGCTGTTAGCGCTGTCCGCAGCGTGTGGAGAGCGTGCTGGGCTCCGTGGGATGGTTGTGGAGAGGTGGCAGGTGAGCTGGGGACTCCCAGGGATGCCGCGTGGGGATGGGGAGGGGGGCTGGAATCCCTGCGCTGGCTCTGCCCAAGGAGAGATTTGGTCTGTGTTAGGAAAGAGCTTTCTGAAAGGAGAATTAAAACGTGGAAGGCAGAGGAGTGCAGAGTCCTGAACCGCGGTGTCTCATGGTAGGAAGGAAGGGGAGGACCGGGGAGGCCGCCCAGACAGCAGGTTGTGGACGGACGTGGTGGCATTCACTGTTCTCTCCCCACTCACGTGCAACTGAGCTGTGGAACTGGCTGCCGCAAGACGCCAGGACAGAGGTGAGCGTGGTTCGCAGCGCTTGTGTCCGGGCGAGAAGAGCCCACCCAGGGGAGCAGGGCGCGCGAACCATTGCTTGGTGCTGCTGAGCCACAGAGGTACCTGAGCTGGACACGGCTGCTGCACCGGCAGCCTTCTGGTCATGCTATTCAGGACGTGCCAGTGTTTCTAGGGCAAATGAAGGAAGGTGGAGATATCTCTGCAGATTATTTACCCTGTCCTGAGGAAACAAAGGCTTGTGCAAGCTTACTGTTTGTTTGCGAGTCTTTTCTCTGCTTTGAACTTGCTGGATGGTGTCAGTTGTGGTGTCAGGTGTGGTAGCTGTCTCAAAGGCCTTGCCTTACTACAGGCTCTGGCTCCTGGGGAGGAAAGATGCTGCTAGTTCTCCCTCTGCAGTGCAGCTCAGCCTTGCTATTAGACATCAGAGAATCCACGTGGGAGAGATCGACAGGAAACCGGGCGTTATCAGTTCCGCTGCCTGTGCAGCTACTCGCTCCTCATGTCAGCATCCTCCACGTGTGTGTGGCTGGAGGCGTTTGACGGGAGTGCTGTCAGTCCGGGGGTGTGAGTGGGTGGCGTGTGATCGTGGCAGAGGCGTCCTGCCTCCGCTGCTAGCGAACTCAGAGCGTGCGGGGTGGGGAGGGAGCTCCTGGCCCCCCCCCCCGTCTTCCCAGCGGAGAAGCGCTTCACCCTGCACTATCTGCTGATGTTGGGGTGTCCCGTGTCCCCTGGTGCTTGTGTCGGGCCTTGGGTAGGGTGGGAATGCTCCTGCGCCCCCTGCCCCTGCAGCCTGGGAGCTTCTGGATGCTCGCTGCTGTTTTCCCACTTGTTTTTCAGGCACTGGGGAGGAGAGAGAAGGATCTGGGGCCTCTTCCTCTCCCTGGACGTGGTGGAGAGGCCGGGGAAGGCATGTAGGCGAGCCGTTGGCATGCTGGGTGCTGGGGAGAGGACCGGGCAGAGCGCACCTCTGGTGGGAGACATGCTCACGCCACTCGAATCACCCTGGCTAATCCTGCAGACCTGACCTATATATGGGGCAAGGGAGGCGGCTCGTCTGTGGCAGCAGATGGTGTCTTAAAGCGCCTGGGCTCTGGAGGCTTCGGTTCTGCCGGCTCCTGGCTCTTGCAGCGGAGAGGACGGGCTGCCCGTTGGCTGCGGGGCAGCCGCGTTCAGCCCAAGCAGCCCCCGCAGGTAGAGAGCTTTCTAGAGCCTGGCATGGGGGTCCTGCACACTCGGGATGTCACCGGTCTGGGTGGCTGCAATGGGGACCCCTTGTCCTGGCCCAGAAGCACTGACCAGTGCGGAGCTGGCCTCGCTTGTAGCATTGGAGGGGTGTCGCATGAGCTCCGCGCCTGGCTCTTCGGGCAGAGGTCCTGGATGTGGGGCAGCATCATCGGTGGCTCTGTGTGTGTCCGTGTTCCCTAAATGCTGTGGGGCAGGCGTGGGCTGAGCCGCTTCCATCCGCTCTAACCCTGCGGCTGGATGCGCAGCGCCCCGTCCTCGCAGGGGCTGGCTGGGCACGGCCGCACGGGCTGTGCTCCATCGATGGCTTCTCCTGACGCCGTCCCAGGGACATCGATAGCTGCTGGCCGCGGGGGAGCTGGTGACGCTGGAGAGGGTCAGGAGGGAGTGTCGGCATAGATAGCCACCATCTGTGGCCCCTGCTGGTGCTCTGCCCAGGATCAGGCCCGCGTCCTGGTGGTCTCGTAGAGGTGCGGTGTCGCCTCTGCCCGCACGTAGTGGCAAGGTTGAGGTGCAGGGTGCTGTTTTCCTCCCCTTCCCGCTAGTCCCCGTTGGAGAGGCTGTAGTGGAGCACACCGTGAGGGTGATCTCCCCGGTCAGGACCGGTGATCCCGTCCTTTGGCTGACCCTTCCTGGGGTGCCTGCCTGTGCGTGTGGGGCTGATGCTGCCGTAGCTCTGCCCCGCGTCCTGCCGTGCACTTTCCTGTCCCGCGTGTCCCCTACCATGGGGACAGAAGCAGTTGGCTGCGGTGATGTTGGCAGTCGTGGCAGATGGAGCCTGCCCCAAGGGATCTTTGAGGTTGGCGTGGGTCCTCGCGTGTGCCTGGATTTGGGGTGAGAGCCGGCAGACTGGCCTCGGGAGGGGCCTGGAGGGAGCCGGGCGCGGGGCTGGGCTGGGGCAAAACGGAATGTGACCGCTCTTCGCAATTATAAACCTACCGAATCGTTAAAACGCTGCCACCGATCTGGGGTTTTCTTTAAAAGGGGTGATGTTACCAATGAATTAGCTCCCTTTGGGTTGTTAGCACTTTAAAGCCCAGCTGTCGGGGGAGGGCTGCTTTACAGGCGTTACATCAGGGCTGCCGGCTGCCTACCTGGGAATTTCTAAGTGTGCGGGGAAGTTTGGCTGGGATGCAGCAGCTGGCTCCCGGCGATGCGCTCTCCGGAGCGCGGGGTCCGGTGCTGCCGCGGGCACAGCCTCTCGCTGTGCAGCTCCCGGTGTTGGCCACCGCCCGGGAGACCGACCTGCAGGAGCTGCTCGAGGAGTTCCTGCTCCTGCTTTAATCCAGGGGAGGGAGCAGCCTGCCCATCCTCCGGTCCCGCTGCCGGGCTCCTGCCGTCGCCTTCCCCGGGCTTCCCCGGCAGCAGGAGCATGGCGGCACGGCGCGGGCGGGCCGGGAGCGCCCGGTGCTGCGGTCCCCCCGGGCCCGTGGTGGTGCCAGCCCATTGGGCTGGGGCCTGCAGGGCCGGGCGACGGCGGGCAAAGCCGGAGGTAAGGTGCCGCCTCGGCCTGGCCCCGCGGAGCCCCACCGGTACCGGTACCGGGCCCCTTGAGGGCGGCGGGGCAGACGGTACCCTCGCCCGCCGCCGGGGGGAGGGAGAAGCTCTGGGTCCGGCCGGGCCGCCCCGAGGCCCAGGCCCCGTTGCTAGGGGCCCCCTCTCCGTGGAGACCGTTGCTAGGACACCGCCCCCCCCGGGGATGGGGGGGGGGGGCGGTGCTGCCCCGCGTGGCGGCCCGGTCGCGCGCCTCCAAGATGGCTGCGGAGCGTGACACGCCTGGTCACGTGGGGCGCGCGCGCACCGCCCCCCCCGCCCCCCATCACACACACCTCCCCCCCCCCCCCGCCAGCCGCGCGCGCCCCCGGGGCCTCCGAGTGTTGTGACTCGGTCCGGTGCGTCCCGCCGCCGGTTCTTAAAGGGGCAGGCACACACACCCCCCCCGCACCCCCCTGGCCCGGCGGCGGCTGCCGCTGTCCCGGCCCGCCGAGGCGGCCCCGGCGCCGCGGAAAACAAAGAGGCACCGGAAACAGCGGCGGCGGGGAGGGGGCCGGCCCGGCGGGGGGCGGGAGGGAGGCGGGAGGGAGGGAGGGCCGGCGGCGGGTGGGGGGGGGGGCAGGCCCGGGCCCGGCGTCGGCGAACAAAGAGCGGCGGGAGGGGGCGGGGGCGCCGCAGCGGCACCGGAGCGGCGGCCCAGGCCATCGGTGCAGGTAGGTGCGGGCGCGGGGCGGGGGGGGGCGGGCTGCCCTCCGGACCCCCGGCGGCACCTGCCCCGGGCGGCGGCGGCGGGGCCCGGCGGCCGCCTTTGTTATTGCTTTTGTTTGGCGCCGAGCACATGGCCCCGGAGCGGCCGCTCTTAAAGCCACAGCTCCGCGCCCGGCCCGGTACCGGCGGGGCTCCGCGGCTGCGGCGGGGGGGCGCGGGGCTGCTGGCCGGCCGGTACACCCGCCGGGGATGGGGGGGTGTGCAGGCTGGGGTGCTGCAGGGTGGGGTGTGCCCCGGCGGGGTGCTGCACCCGGCGGGGTGTTCCGGGACGTGCCGCTCGCCCCGCCGTCCCGGAGACCCCGGGGCTCGGGTTTGGGGTCGACCCTCGGAAGGGGTTGCCGGTGCGTCGGGGCCAGCCGTGACCTCCGCTCCCGCGGGACTTGGCGGCGTTCGCGTGGGAACGGCTGGGAAGGGGCTGCCGGGGGTACCCCGGGATGGCGGGACGGAGCCCGGGATACCGGGACGGAGCCGGCGACGGGTATCTCCGGGGTGGCAGGATCCCCGGGAAGGCGACGGTGGGGCGGGCGACTCCCCCGGCAGCCGCGGGGCCCGGCTCAACCCGAGCAGATGGCACCGGGCGTGAGCGCTGGCGCGCGCCTAACTTTGTTCTCGGCGGGGGCCGGGAGCCGCCTCGCCCCCCGCCCCACCGAGGGGCTGCGGGGCCCGGGGGTCCCCATGGCTGCGGGGGCCGCCGCGGGGTCACGGTGACCGTGCGCGGGGGGGCCGCTGGCTCCCAGCCGTGGGTGCTTTTTGGGGGGCGGGGGGGTGGGGGCGATGCTGGTTGTGGCAGGACCGGGGGGGGGGGGGGGGGGAGAAGTCGCCCCTGGGCCGTGCCAGCCTCGTGCCCTTTGGCCACCACCGGTCCCCGCGAGTCAGGGATGTCCCGCCTGCGGGAGACGGGCCATCCTGGGGTGCGGGGAGCCCCCCCTCTGCTCCGGGGGTCCCGCGGGCCAGCCCCTGCGTGGCTTTAGTGTCCCTCTGCGGAGGCGCTCGCCGGCCCCAAGCCCGTCGCTGCGGTGTCGGGTCTGGAGGGTGCCCGCAGGGTCACCCACGTGTGCTCCGAGAGCGGGGATGTGGGACTGGAAGCGGCAACACCCCGGGGAGGCTCCCGGGGAGCGGGGTTAAACCCGGGCCCCAGCTGCACCCCAGCCCTCGGGGAGGGCACCCGGGCAGAGGCTCGGGGGGTGGGGGGCAGAATAAAACACCCGTGGGGCAAACCCTCAGCCTTGAGCACGGCCCCCTCCCCAGCGACAGCCGCAGACAGGCTCCGGGCGGGGGACTCAGCCTGTGGCTTTGGTTTTCTTTTTTTATTTTCACCTTTTTCCCCTAAACCAGAGAGATTTGCTTACAGCTTCTGAAACGGTGTGGTAGGTGGTTGAGGCTGAGACCTGTATGGCACAGGGCTCGCCTCGGTGACATCCTGCCGTGGGTGATGTCTGTCACCCAGGCGTGACATTGCTGCTTCTCCCTGTTGGGCTGAGACCCCCCCCCCAGCCTCCTCCTGGGGCTGAGCAGCGCTCCCCGGGCTCGGGGTGCCCTTCCTGGCCCTGGTGTGCCCCCGCCATGGGCGCTGAGGAGGGGGTCAGCCTCAAGAAGGAGCTGCTTGGGGAGGGGACACCACCAGCCAGGCGAGCTGGGTTTAGGGACGAGGGGTGCAGTGCCAAGGTCGTGGCTGTGGAAGCTGAGGGAGAGTTCCCCGGGGCTCTCAGGGGTGTGTGTGGGGGGTGGGTTGGACGCACACGGTGCTGGAGCAAAGCCCTTTTGGATCCAGGGGAACCGGGGCCCAGGGAAGCGCAGCCCTGCGCGCAGGCATCTCCGCTGCGCAGCGCCAAGCCTCGCTGGGGCTGGGGGCTGAACTGTGGGGTGGGAGGGGGGCTCTGGCGTGGAGGCACAGCCAGGCTGGGTGCGGGAGGGGAGATGGGGCAGGGCCCAGGGCTGTGTTCCCACTGATCCCCTGCCTGGGGGGCAGATGAGGGTGCAGAGCTGACTGCTCCACTTCAGCCCCAGCCCCTGTCCCCCCCTCCACGCGGCTGTGCCCCGTAGGCAGCAGGGAGCTGACACGCACGGCCTGAGCCGGAGCAGGGCCGGGAGCCCCGCTGTCCCCACCAGCCCCCTGTGCCTGTCGCAGGGGCGGCAGCGTCAGTCCAGAGTAGGGTGTGTGGGAGCCCAGCAAGGAGAGCAGCTCCGGAGCCCGCCTTGGCCAAGGGCACGCTGGAACCCACCTCCCCGCTCCGGTTTGGGGTCCCCGTTGGCTGTTGGGCAGCAGCAGGGCCCTGGGCCGCTTGCTTTTCTCTGCCAAAAACAAGTGCTTCTCTCTCATTTGGTGTCCGTGTCTTGCATGGGGGGGTGGCTCTGGCCGTGCGGTGGGGGGACAGTAACAGGGGGTGGGCTCTTCCTGCCCTCCCCCCAGGGCTGCATCCAGCCCCAGGAGCTGGGGTGGGTGCGGGTCTAGGTCCTGGAGCTCCGGCGGTTGGCGTTCCCGTCCCCGCGGGGTGGGAGCAGCAGGCTGGGCTGTGCGGGGACGGTGACACTGGGGTGGCTCGCGGTCACTTGTGCGGATGGCAGGGCTGGGGCAAGGTGGGCTGGCTCCCAGCGCGGAGGGGGCACGGGCAGGAGCCAGGCGGGCTGCAACCCCCCCAAAGTGTGTCCGTGGGTTCAGCAGCCGCCTCAGCCTCGGTCCGTGCCTCTGCTCCCTTCCCTCTCCAAAGCAGGCGGGCAGGGGAGCGGGCTGGGGTGATGCTACCCACGGTGTGGGGAAGATTTGGGGGTCCTGCAGCCCTGCGCCACCCCAGGGGGTTTGAGGTGCCATGACCCCCCCATCCTTCTCGCAGGATCCAAGGTGCTGCTGTCTCACCCTGCCCGGAGCCTGAGGTCCCGCGTGCCCATCCGCCTCCCGACGTCACCAATGCGACCATGGGAACTGGCAGTGAATAGGCGGCCGCCCTCTGCCCCTTTTAACCAGCGCCGTTTCTCGGGGGGACCCTGCAGCAGCCCCGATCACCTCCGGAGAAGGTACGGGGCGCTGTGGAGCCCTGTCACCCCTGGTCTGTCACTGGGGGCCGGTTCCGTAGTCCTGATGGGACAAGCCACCGGCTCCCGGGGAGCCTGGGGGGGGAGATTGTGGCAAGGAAGCGTGTCCGCCTGGCCTGGCCGATGGGGAACGGGGGTCTCTTGTGCTGAGGACACGGCGGGGGGGGCACATGCAGGGTGAGCAGAGGAGCCGGTTCTGGAGCTCCCTAACTAGCCAAAGGGCCTGGCACGATGCCCTGAGCATCTCGCCCTGGGAGTCGGGCTGGTACTGACCCACCTGCGGCCACCCTGCCTGGGGCTGTGGTGCCCCTGGCCCGGGGGTCACTCTGTTTCTCTCCCGCGGTGGCCCCGCAGCCCCCCTGCCAGGCGTCAGTGGGGACGACGCGACCGACCTCTGGCAAGTCTGCTGGGCCAGGATGAGCCCCAGGTGCCCCCTGCCTTCCCCCAGCAGCCGCACATCCCTGTAGATGAGCCCCGCGCCTACGCTCTCCCCAGCACGCCGCCACGAATGCTTCACCCGGCCGCTCACCCGCCCCACCAGAACCCATTCATGGTGGATCTGCATGACCAGGTAGGTGCTGCAGCCCCCGGCCCTACGGGTGACCCTGCGGTGGGCCCGGGCTGGTGTCCGCGGTGGGCCCTGGGTGCCCTCCGGCCGGTCGCTCGCTGCTGGGAGCGCCCGGCCCTGAGCTTGCCAGTGCTCTTGTCCCCTGAGCACTTAAACCCTGGGGTCCCCCTGCCACCTTGGGTGTGCCCAGGGTGGTCCCTGCTCCCAGGGGGTGGGGACAGTCCCTTACAGGGTTGTTCATGTCACAACTGTCACCATCATCCATGGTGGCAGTGCGGGGTTGGAGGCCGTGCCAGCCTGTCCGCAGGGAACAAAGAAGGGTCCAGAACCCTCCTCGAACCCAGCCTGCGCTCGGTCACACCAGTGGGATGGGGGTGCTGGGCGGTTGTGTCCCAGCGCTGGGTGCTCGGCGCCCTGCTGCCACCCTGCCGGGACACAGCTCAGCCGGGGCTGCGCCCTGACCGTGCCCTCCGCGCTTCGCCCCCAGGTGCACCAGGGACCCGTCCCTCTCTCCTACACGGTTACCACCGTCACGACGCAAGGCTTCCCCATCCACGCCGGCCAGCACATCCCTGGGTGCAGCACCCAGCAGCTCCCAGCATGCTCAGTGATGTTCAGTGGACAGCACTACCCGCTCTGCTGCCTCCCGCCCCCGGTGAGTCACGGTGGGGGTCACCCACAGGGGATGCCTGGGGACGGCCTGGGCCGTGGGTACAAGTTTCTGCGGGCACGGGGTCTGTTGGAGGCCCTGGGGAGGGGGCAGGGGTGCAGCTGTGCCCACGGTGGGTGCCTGACCCCTCTTTTTCTCTCTCCCCCCCAGCTGATCCAGGCATGCGCCATGCAACAGCTCCCCGTCTCCTACCAGACGTTCCCCCCCATCATCTCCAGCGACCATTACATCCTGCACCCCCCGCCGCCGCCAGTGCCCCCCCACCAGCCGCCCCACATGGCCCCCCTGGGGCAGTTTGTACCTCTCCAAGCCCAGCACCCGCGCATGGTGAGTTGGGGTTGCGGGCTGGGGGCACGCCGTGCCCCGTGGCCCGGCGAAGACCACCCTGGGGTCTTGTCCTTCTGCGGCCCCCGTGCGCTCGGAGCGGGGCTTGGTGGGTGGGATGCCCAGGGTGCCTCTGTCCCACTAGTGTCGGGGGGGAGGGTGGGGGTGTAATTTGGGGTGCCCCCCCCCCCAACCTAACCGTTTTCCCCTGCAGCCTCTGCAGAGGATAGACAATGACGTGGACCTGCGAGGGGAGCAGCACCCCATCGCGGGCTTCACGTACCCCCCGTCCCACCACGCTCCCACGCTGTCCCCCTCCGTGCCGCTGCATTACCTCCCCCACGACCCGCTGCACCAAGAACTGCCATTCGGCGTGGTGAGTCCCCGGTCTTGCGGAGGGACGGGGAGGGGGGGCCGCCGTGGGGCTGGCAGGGTTCTGATCGCCCTTTCTCTCCCCGCAGCCATACCCCCACATGATGCCCCGGCGGCTGAACACCCAGCGGTACCGGCTGCAGCAGGCGCTGCCCCCTCCGCCGCCTCCTCCGCCGCCCCCCCCGTACTACCCGAGCTTCCTGCCCTATTTCCTGTGAGTACCGGGGATGCGGGGGGTGCGCGGCGGGGTGACGTTGGCACGGCCGGCTGTGACCCCGTGGGGATGCCAGGGCGGAGGTTGGGGTTTGGGCCCCACGCTGACCACCCCGTCCTTCCCCCCCCCATCCCAGCTCTATGCTTCCCGTGTCGCCGACGGCGGTGGGGCCCACGATCAGCCTAGACCTGGATGTGGACGACGTGGAGATGGAGAATTACGAGGTGCGTCCGCTCTGCTTCCCCCTGCGGTGACGGCACGGGGGAACCGGGAGGGGTTTGGGGAGCGCTCTGCCAGGGTGGGGAGAAGCCCGCGGGGGTGCTGTGCCGGGCCGGGAGCCGAGCTGAGCCGGCCTCCGCGTCTCCCTCCAGGCGCTGCTGAACCTGGCTGAGCGGCTGGGGGAGGCCAAGCCGCGGGGACTCACCAAAGCAGACATCGAGCACCTCCCGTCCTACCGCTTCAACCCCGAGAGCCACCAGTCCGAGCAGACCCTGTGAGTGAGCCTGGAGCGCAGGCCGGGGGGGGGGGGACACCCGGGTCGGGGTGGGGGGCTGTGGCTCCGTGACGGGACCGTCCTGACGGGCTGCCGCCCTCCCCCAGGTGCGTCGTGTGCTTCAGCGACTTCGAAGCCCGGCAGCTTCTCCGCGTCCTGCCCTGCAACCACGAGTTCCACGCCAAGTGTGTCGACAAATGGTTAAAGGTACTGCGCGCTGCGGGGAGCCGGGGCGGCTTTTCGGGGTGCTGCGGGGCGCTGCCTTTCGGGTGCCCTCGGTGCCGGGAGCAGGGTCCTTGGAGCTGGATCAGGCGCTCCCGGGGACGTGGCGTGCTGCAGCGGGGGGTGTGCTTCCAGCCCTTGGCGGCGGGACCCCCGGAGTGTGTGTGTGGGGGGGGGTGCCCCGGCTGCAGGTGGTGCCACGGGGTGCCCGCTCACTCGCCGCCGTCTCTCCTTGCCCGTAGGCGAACCGCACGTGCCCGATCTGCCGGGCGGACGCGTCGGAGGTGCAGCGGGAGGCGGACTGAGGCTGGCGGGGCGCCGTGCCGCACAATTCGCTAGAGGACGAGGACGTCGGGGCGGGGGGGGCCGCTGCCCGCTGCTAGGGCCTGACCCTGCGCTTACCCCCCGCTCCCCAAAAGCCTCTCCTCGGATGTGGTGAGCATTGAGCAGTCCGGGCTCCCGGCCAGCCCTCCTCCTCCCCGCCGGGGCACGGACTGGGCCGGACGCCTGCCCGCCGCGCTCCCGGGGCCCCGAATCGTGTTGTGCTGGAGGCGGGAGGCGCGTGGCCGTGCCCTCCGCGCTCCAAAGACGCTGTTGTTGCTCCATCACTTTCCAGGTCTTCGTACTCCGCTAGGGAATTAGTGGGTTTTTTTTTCCCTTTGTCACTTTTTTTTTTCCCCCCGGTAGGTTTTTTTGGGGTTTTTTCCCCCCCCGTTTCCCTTTCCGTCGCGGTTCCGTGGCCGTTTGGCCCAGCGGCGCGCAGGCCGATCCTCCCCCCGGCGTCGCGGAGGACGCGGGGAGCAGAGAGGAGGCAGCTCCGCGGGCCCGATGCCGGCGGCGTGTCCCGAGCCGGCCCGCGGAGCGCGGCCAAGGTGGGACACCAGCAATGCCCCGGGGCCCCGTGCGCCCCGCTCCCCCGGGGCGAGGCGGGGGGGGGTCGCAGCCGCGTGGGGGTCTTTCCCCGGTGGCAGGACGGTGCCGGCCCCTCTCCCCGTTCGTTCCCCCGGGACCCGGCTGTGGGGTGTCCCGGTTGGGGAGGGGGAAGCAGCCAGGCCAGGGAGGGGACGTGGGGACCCCAGCCCCGTCCCCACGGTGTCCCCGGTGTTTCCCGTGCCCCGTCCTGCTGGCTGGACGGCGCGGTGCCCCCGGCCGGGGCCGGTGGTGGGGGGGGCTGCGGCGGGTCCCCCCCCGGGGCTGCAGGCGGGGTGGGGGGAGGCGCGTTTCCCCATGACCTGGGTGGGGGTGTACTTTCAGTGCTACCCCCGACCCCTGCCCGTGCTGGGGAGGGGGGGCAGCTGTGAGCAGCCCCCTCCTCCCCCCCCGCCGTGTCCCCGGTGCTCACGCCGGGAGAAACCACCGCCCGCCCGTTGTTTTGCATGATTAATTAGCGAGGGGGTCGTGGCGGGGTGGGGGGGGGATATGGGGGGTCGGGGGGGGGATGTCGGGGGGCCCCGTCGGGAGCCTGGGAGCGGACGCCGGCCCCTATGTAAATGTTCACAAATATGCATGCGTGTCTGACCAGCTTGGAACGTGGTCTTGGCTACGTCTGGCCGGCTGGGGGGGTGAGGGGGGTGGGCGGAGGGGGGTGTTCGTGCTCAGCTGATACTGCCATGCACTGTACCGCACGTGTCCGCAACGCCACCGCAGGACCGTCAGGCTTTCCGGGCCGGCCCCGCCGGGGCCCTGCGACCCTCCGGGGGCGGGAGGCGGCTGCCCCGGGGAGGAAGGGAGCGTGGGGGTGGCCGCGGCGTGTGCAGGGGGACGGGAAGGGGGTGGTGGCGCTCCCCGCGGGGCGGGGGAGGGGGGGGGGGGGGCAGGCGGCGGGGCGGGCCCCGACCGGCCGCGCCGGGGCTGGGTGCGAGGCCGGGGGGGGGTGAGGGGGGGGCCGCGCCCGGCAGGCGGGTGGGCGGGGCGCTGCTGCCCGCGCTGCCGCGCTATAGGTCAGGTGCCGCTTTAAGGGGCGGTGCCAATCGCCGGGTTGTAAAGAGAAATCAGCTCCCGATTGGGCGAGCGGCCCGCGCGCCGAGGTTCTCTCAATCGGTGGGCCCGCCCCCCCCTCCCCTCCCCGGTTTCGTTCAGCCAATCAGGCGCGGCTGGGGGGGGGGGGGGGGCAGCGAGCGGCGCGGCGCCACCGCCCGGGTACCCCCGTCCCCGCGGCCGCTCCGTCCGCACCGTCGAGGCCGAGGATCCCCGGCCCGGCGCCACCAGCTCCGCCGCGGGGCGGGCGCTGGCACCGCTGGGCTCGGTGCCCCCCCCCCTCCTCGGGCAGGACCCCCGGCCCCCTCCCCCAGCCCCGGCCCTCGCTCAGTGACTGATAACCAAAGGAGTCCCCGTGCCGCGCGGCGGCCTCGCGCCCCCGGAGACGCCCCCTCCCTCCCCCCACCTCCCCCTCCCACCCTCGCGGTGCCCAGGGAGCCAGGAAAGCCTTACGGTCCTTCGACGGCGACTCGAAAGCTCACAGCTCGTGTGCTGCAGAATTTATTCCGATGAGCAGCTAAAAGTTATCATTTAAAAAACAACAACAAAAAAAAACACAAAAAGGAAAAAAAAAAAAGACGACAAAAAAAAAAAAAGACTAAAAAAACCGATTATTTAGGGTGTTTGTGATTGCTGACTGCGCTGTAGATACCACTGTTTACCAATGATTTCCTGTGGTGGGATAGTGGACTGTTTACTGTTCTCTTATACCAGTCCCCGGGCCCTCCGGCGCGGCCCCCCGCGGCCCCCCGGAAGGCGCTAGGACCTGTGTTCTGTGTTAGAAAGTTTTTATATATATATATATATATATATATAAATATATATATATAATTTTTTTTGCTCTGTTACTTGCACATTTTACAGTTACCTCATTTTTCCCATGTATGTATTTGAGAAAAAAAAAAAAAGGCTAATATATAGAAAAAAAAAGGTTCTTAAAGCTCTAAAAGTGTTTTTTGTTTTTTTTTTTTTCCATTCCATTGGAATCATATTGGTTTTGTAGCATTTAACATAACTAGTATGTTGTATTATATATATGTGTATTATACTGATTGAAATTTTTAACAGATTTGTACTTTTTTTAAAATGAAAGTTGCTAGTTCTGCTTGACCAAGTAGTGCAATCATTATTTTTTTTAATGTTGTGGCTGATTTTGAGAGGGATATTCACTAATAAATGTATGATGTATACCAACGCGCCGCGCCCCCGGCTCTTCTCTCCGCGTGGGAGGGCGTCCCTGGGGGGGCTGAGGGACAGGGATGGAGGGTCCCCATCACCCAGTGGGTGGGGGGAGGTGCAGGCACCAGCTGAGCCCAAGGGTGGAAGCAAGAGCCAGCTGGGTCCTCTGCCCTGCGATCCCGCGGCACCGCGGACGCCTTCGCTCCCACCCAGAGATCCTTCACCGCTCACACGGACCGTCCCGCCGGGAGAGCGCCGCAGCAGCTCCCGCCGCCCGGCCAGGGAAGGGGCGATGCCCGCACTCCCCGGCCAGGCGGGAAAACGGCACCCAGGGACACGGGCTCCACGCGGGACTGAGGGCAGGAGCACTGGCTCCCTGCAGCCGGGAGCAAGGTTGTTAGTCCAGACAGGGAATAGATCCTCAGGAGCAGGACACCCTCCTGCAGGATGTCCTCCCAGCTGGAACGGCTGTGCCAGGCCCTGGAGCCACGAGGTGAGGCTGGCTTCCTACAGCTTGAGGCTTCGGAAAGGGCAGGGAGGGAGAGGCCCCTGCTCCCTCCTACGCCAGCACGTGAGCACAGTACCCATCCCGACAGCACCCCTGCACAGCCCTGACCGAGCTCGGGGGAGGGGGCTCGCACCCCTCCTCCACCTCGATCCATGAGGCCTGAGCCTGCCCTTGGAGCCACAGGAACGGCCATCTCCCTCCACCCCAGCCTCACGCCGGGGCTTAGGGCACAGGCAGGCAGCACCCCCAGCGCTGCATCCTCCCGTCCCCAGGCCAGGAGCCAAGCGTTCCCGCCGCGCTGCGAGCGGTGACAGCGGGACGCCCGGCGGTGCTGGGCTGGGGCAGGGGGCACAGGCAGGAAGCACGGGCACAGAGATGCTAGAGGCAGAGTTTATTACACTACGCAGGCTAAGAACCCTGGGCAAGGCCCCACACGGGTAAGAATCGAACCAGCTCTTTATCAAAAAGTTAATACTACAGTCAACCCCCTTCTCCTTTGGTCATTACAAAGCAAGAGAAATATTAAAAGAAAGGTATTTATACACAGAGGGAAGCTGAAGAGATCCTGTCCAGCCCTCCCCCACCTCCCCCCCACTGCCAGCACGTGCAGGCGGTGCCTGGTCTTCCAGCCGTCAGGAGCAGCAGAGTATCAAATCTTCACAAGGTGTCAGGTTGTTGGGGTTTTATTAATTACTGTCGTCAATAAAAGCAATAATTACCAAGAGCTGCCATTCCTGTTCCTCCCCAGGGAGGGCGGAGGGGCAACGCCAGCTCCCCTCCCTCTCTGCCCTCCAAGCGTAGGGGATGGCCGCGCGCGCGGGGCCGCGGGCGCGCTTCCTTCTCGCCAGGGCGCTCGCGGGCAGCGCGGCTGGCACAGGCGACGTGGTCTCTGATCCCTCGTTTGTATGCAGTCTTTTAAAAAAAATATTGTATTATAATAATAATATGAATTTCCTCTTTCCGGTTTGTGTCTTCTGGAAAAACAAACAAACAAAAAAAAAAAACAACCAACCAACCCACAACACCCCGAGTGTCAATCGTCCGTCAGGTCCTGCACAAAGAGGACTTCCGTGTGGCTGAGTCCGGCCTCCTGCAGCGTGGGGGGGTTGGGCCACTCCTCTGTAGGGAGGCAGGGCAGGACGCGGCGAGGGAAGTTGGCCTCGATCTGGAACTTCTCCGGGCTTTCTTTCAAGGAGAACAAGAAGTCATGGATCACCTGGGAAAGAGCAGCAGAAATAACGGCCAGCTGGGGGAGCAAGGACACAGCCGGACCCACCGCACTGGGGAGCCTCAACTCCGCACCTTCCCTGCGTCCGGCTCTTCCCACGCTCTCATTTAACAGGGAGCAGCGAGTCACACCCGCTCGGAAGAACATTTCTTCCCATTGTTTTTTCCCCGCTTCGCTCTCTCCTAGGCGGGAGCAGGCCCCACGGCACCCTCACCCAGGAACAGCTCCACCTGCCCAGGCTCTCGGCAAAGTCCCACGGAACCAAAGCTTTGCTGATCCACCTCCTGACCCTCGTGCACTCCCGGAAGCCCATCCGCTCCGCCCCAAGCTCACCGTCAATGACTGCGTGAAGTGGAATCGCCGCTCCACTCTGGAATCGTTAGGCAGCTTGAAAATGATCTTAACGCTCTCCGGGTCATCGGGATGTGGTTCGGGAGGAAGGCATTCCGACTTCCGCTCCTTCTCCTCCTGCAGCGTCTGCAAAGAAAGAAGCGGGAACAATGGGCACGCGCCGACCCTCGCGCTCATCCCTCGCAGCGCAGCTGCTCCGGAGGCTCGGAGGACGCTCCGGCCCCGAGCAAGAGCGGCACAACCCCACCGCAGGCACCGCTCCTACCAGCGCGAGCATCCAGCAGGGCACTGCGGCCTCTCCCGCAGCCGCTCTCACCTGTCGCCGCCTCTCCTCCGCCAGTTTTTGCTGCTGCACTTCTTCCTCCTTCTTCTTCTTCCTCTCCCATTCCTCCTTCTTCCTGCGCTCCTTTTCCTGGTCCGCACGCAGGGATGCCAGGTAGGCCTCGTCCTGCTGCTGCCTCAGAACCTGGGTTTGGTTCCTCTCTTCCCTGCAAAGGCGAGCCGGGAGCGCTCAGGGCGAGCGGGCCCCAGGGCGAAGGCGCAGCAGGCCGACGCGGGGTGCAGGTACAGCCTCCAAGTGGCACGCACCCGTTAACACCTCATTCAGAGGTGGGAGTACCACAAGCTCCTACAAGGCCAACTGAGTCTCCACATCCCCAGCACACGAGCGGCTTCCCCAGGCTGAGTGGAAACGAACCGAGCACAACAGATCTCTCGCCCGCTGCAGCTGGACAGACAGCACAGCCAGTGCCCAGGGGTCCTGCCTCATCCCTCAGCCTCGTCACAGCTTCCTCCTTCAGCTAGTTCCTTGTGTATGTTACAACAGAGGCATCACAACCTGTCACTGGGTCCCCCATAGAATCCTAGAATTGTTTAGGTTGGAAAAGACCTTTAAGATCATCAAGTCCAACATTAACCCAGCACTGCTCGTACCATGGCCCTGAACACATCTCTTATATCCCTCCAGGGGTGACGACTCCACCCCCCGCCTGCGCAGCCCGTTCCAACGCCTGACAGCCCTTTCCATGAAGGCACTTTTCCCCCATATCCAGTCTAAACCTCCCTCAGTACAATTTGAGGCCATTTCCTCTTGTCCCGTCACCTGGGAGAAGAGACCAACCATCCCCCCTCTCCACCCCCCTTTCAAGGAGTTGTAGGGAGCGATAAGGTCTCCTCTGAGCCTCCTCTTCTCCAGGCTGAACACCCCCAGCTCCCTCAGCCGCCCCCCCCCCCAGCAATCGTGCTCCAGCTCCGTTCCCTTCTCTGGACACGCTCCAGCCCCTCAGGGTCTGTCCTGCAGCGAGGGCTCGAAACCCAACACAGCATTCGAGCTGCGGCCTCGCCAGTGCCCTGTACAGGGTGACAACGGGGCAGAGGAGGGGCAGGCAGAGAGCAGAAGGTGACATTCTACTTCGGACACAGCCTGCGAGTCCCCACAGAGTTATCGGGGACAGCAGCTCCTGCTCACGAGACACTGCCCGCAGCGCGGCTGGGGTTCAGCAGAGCCAGCCCACGGCTCCCACGGCTCCACCTGCAGAGCTCCAGCAGGCTGGAGGTGTGCTCCGACTGCGGAAGACAGCAGAGCACTCACACCCTGTTAGCAGCGGGCCTGTATGGGCAACACATCCGGCTCCCTGGCTAGAGGGTGGCCGGAACTGATGGATCAGTGATCCCACTGCGAAGAGGAGAGGCCACGCGCTGTGTTACGGAACAGGAGATGCTGACCTACCCACCTACAAACCGTCTGGGGGGAGGGAGGGAGGGTGCAGAGAGGAGCCTGCCTCCACAAGGTGTGCAGCTCAGGCCCCACCATACCTTTCCAGGCGCTCGGACACCAGGTACGTCTGGTTGGCATCCATGATGAACATCAGTTGATTAATGAGGTCATCAGGCTGGATGAGGCCTTCTAACCGCCCAACTACCGTCATTCTGCGATCTTTCAGCATAATCACCGCCAGGAACGGGTACGTGTTCTCCCGCAGAGCCTGGGAGACTGGGAAACAGGCACAAACGTCACCACTCGGTCCAGAAGCACGAGCAAGGGGGTACAGCACAGATGCTTCCCGTCACCAAGGACCTAGGAAAGCAGCTTCCACAGCCACTGTCTCTTCCAAGGCAGAAAAGGCCTCAGGCTCCACTTTGTCAAACTAAACCGTCTAAACCAGCAATGGGAGGAAGTGTCGGAGCAGAGGCCGAGGGGAAAACCCCAAGCTTCCCAGTAAGAGCTCCTGAATTCAAGCGGGGGTAAATTGCTCTGAATGTCCACTCTGAATGGGCCAAAAAGCCCTGGGTTGAAACCACAGGACGAGGAACACCAGTCAAGCACGGGAAACACTTGCTGGTGTTACGGATGGCCAGAGAGGAAGGTATGTCACAGGGAAGATGGAAGTGTCCTCCCTGGACATTTCGGAACAAAATTAAACCACTTCTGCCAGAGGCAGGGAACGACGCAGATCAGGGGCTGGGACTCCCAAGCATTGCAGCAGCGAAACAGCAATAAGTAAAACCAGCTCCTTAGCAATCCCAAGGTGTCAATAGCTGGTCACTGAACTATGAAGCCAGGAATGACCTGGATTTTGAACCAGAACTCCGACCTCTCCTGCCGTGGAACAGGAAGGCTCAGAAGAGACATAGGAGGCATGAACAGAACTTTGGGAAAAGCCTCCATGTGCAGCAAACCCCTAGCAAAACGCTGGTAGGTCAAGTACCAAGAGCTCTAGAAAGACAGCACTCAAAAGGACCTCACTGTGGACTTTCGAGGAGAGAGAGACTGGGTGTGGAGCGACACGACTCTCTCAGAAAGGGAAAGAATGCACCTAACAAGTCACTCCTGGCCTCAGGTGTAATGCAAACCAGCCGTAAGGGCACAGCTAGTTAGATACTTGTTTCTGCACGCAGTTTAATCCTCGGCACACACCCACCAACTCCCATTAAGGCGGCACTACCAGCAGCTCGAATGCCCGCAGCAAAGAGCACTCAGCTAGGCCTGCCCAGCAATGCACGGAGCGGCGGAAGTTAAGAACAGAAGGTATTTCTTCCCTGGCATCCAAACAGGCCCCCTGAGATAATCACATGAAAAGCAACACTCCCCCATGCAATCCTGAAATCTTCTCTGTTTGCACAAAACCCAAGTGTTTCAAACACTTGGATTTCTCAAAGAGCATTTGGCTTGTTCCTGAGACAGGGAAGGGGAGGTAAAGCCCCGGAGGGACACACTCACCTCTGTATCCCTCTGGTTTATTGGTTGAGCACGCCCAGAAGAGCATCCTAGTGTTTATGAGGGTGATCACCTCAGGTACGCACAGTGTATTGCTAGGGGAGGAGAAGAGATCGCGTGAGCGCAGCTGCATTTACGGAGTAAGAATAACCACGTGGAAAACTCTCCTACCTACCGGCAGAATTCGTCTGTGTCTTGGTGGTCATCTCCATGAAGATAAACCAACAGGAAGCGCAGCTCCCGCTTGGCATCGTTCAGTGCCTTGGCATAAGAGCAGAGGAGGTAGAGTTAGAGGGTCTCATGGCAAGGGGAAAGCAGCACCCGCGGGCGTGTGTGACACAGCTCAGCGACACTGACCGGGGCCATCGCTGCCACTAGTGTGGTTTTAATGGAGCAGGAGCGGAGGATGAACCGGTCAGACCTTCTGCCTAAACTCTCATTTCAAGGGCTACAACGGCGCGTTTCACACTCCTTTTGGGATGCGGCTTTGAGGAACACTGAACTCTGAGGGCAGCCAGGTTGGCAGCGGTGCAGGCTGACACCCCTCACCACCCCGCCAGGCTGCACTGGCGGTGAAGAACCCTCCTTCATCCCTCAGGCTCACGGCAGCCAAGGCTGAGCCTTCCACTCTAGCTCGTACAGGACACAGCCCTCAGACCACATCAAAGGAGAACACTACTAAAAAACATTAACTCAATAATGCTGCAGGCCCCAACAAAACAAAAACAAACACCCCAACAAGCACCCCCCACACACCTTTTTACATGTACAGGTTCTGGGTTCCACCCACCCAAGAGCATTTCTCAACAAGACCACAGGGTAAGCACACAATAGCCTCCCTGTTTTACTGGCACCGAGCTTTGGTAGCCTAACCATTCCACGGTTATTGAAGTTTGGATTCCAGGCAAGACAGGGGCCTAGGGGAGCTGCGGAGGCAGCGAGCTCCGTCGCTGTGCGGCACGGAGCAGATACAGCCTTCCCATTCTTCCCTGGCACTGGGGAAGCAGTGCTGATCCAGCGCTCTGCTGGGACGCGCTGCAGGAGGCCCTGCCCTTGGCTAGGCTGAGGCGCCGCCGAGGAGGCAGCACCTGTTGGGATGTTCCTCTTCCAGAGGAAGCGCCATCAACCCAGAGCTAACACACGGAACCCTCAACTCCCGTAACCTCTTGAGGGGCTCCCTCTCTCTGTTTCGAGGTCCCGCACCAACTTCTGGAGTCTCACCATAACAGCAGCACAGGCAGTCAAGCCCGATTTGGTGAACAGAAGGACAGACTCTGGCACACCATGTCAGTTTATAAAAACAAAGGCAAGATTACAAAGAATAGCTGTTGGCTACAGCGCCATACAGACGGCCGAGGAACAGTCAGAGCAGCTTTGCTTTCCAACTTTGCAGGCTTGGCACGTCACCAAGCCTGGCAGACGCTGGTTTTCCAATGGACTTGTTCACTAGCTCTCCATTACTCTGTTACAGAGTGCGGAGACAAACGCCAGGCTTGCAGATGAAAAGTGGGTTTGCCATGTAGGCCCCGATACCATCTGCCAAAATCCCCACTCTCCATCTCCCCAGGATCTAGGCACCAACACGTGACACTGACCTGGCTGTAAGTTCCCTGGTAGAAGACAGGGTGTATCCTCCCATATTTTTCCTCAAACATATGAATAAACGAAATAATGTCACCCACAGGGTCAGTGACCCGACTACGAGGATCGGGGCGTATAAAACGCAGAGCAAACCTAGGAAGGAAGCAAAGGACACTGGAAATTCAGCTTACTGACTTGCTGAAGAACAGGTTTTCTTTTCCACATACAGCCCCTGGCATTTGTAAGGAGGAAAAAAGCCACAGCTGAGACCCTTGAACATTTATAATCACAAACTAAACTGCCACCTGCTCCAAACTGATACCATCGCCACAGAAACCCCCCAGCCACTTGCTGGTGCCTGGTGTGAGAGAATAATTATCCCAATTCTGCGTGATTAACAGTTGTGACTTCCTCTGAAGCACCAGGCGTACGGCACACCAACAGTACGAGGTTTGAGGGATTTAGTCAAAGACGGGCTGTTAAAAGCCACAGTTCTGCCCAGATAACTTTGAAAACTGCTTTTCTGCTATTCCAAGCCTAACAATTCCAGAGCGCAAGGAGCTGCAGAAGGAGCATTACGCTAGGAGTCCAATGACAAAACAGGAAACAGCAGTTCCTCTGAGGCTGAATAAAGCTTAACTGCAAGGCAGAGAGCAGCCTTGTTTAGTTCTGTTGATGTGTAAAAGTTACACTGAACTTTGGAGAAGCCTTTAAGGGGGGGTGAGAGGGGGAAAAAGTAATCCAACAGGGGAAACTGCCAAGCAATGCAGATGGCAGGACTGCTGGGTATTTGCCATCTTTCAACATTCCCTTTTCTCTCTGTCAGTGCTGTAAAGGAGGCAAGATGGAGCAGCCCTTCGGGGCAGCAAAGGGAGAAGAGGCAGCAGACACCAAGGGGGAACAAGCAGGCGCTCACAGTTTGGGATCTGCCAAGTAACATACGGGGATTAGGACAGGTTAACCTGCAGCCCAGCCCAACGGGACACGATTCTGCTCAAGCTGTTTGCCCGCTACTGGTCAGTCTGACACTGTGCTTTGCATCCCCTTGGTGTGACACTCAAACTGTGAAGCCGTGTGGAATCAGAACTCCAATTAAGCATTTCATTTACAGAGCTGCAAGATGTTCGTTTTCTCTGCATTAAGCTTTCTTACTAAACAATGTAGGAACTTTACAATGCCACAGATAAAGGCAGTTGCAAATAAATGGCAAGTCTGCCATTAAAGATCCACGTGACAGAGGTACAGCCAAACCTAAGCTAGCGTGCCGTGATGCATCAGTACCCGAGCCAGCACAAAAACGTACTTACCTAAATATATCAAGTAATGTGTAATAGGTAAATCGGAATGGAAGCATTATGAAGTAGTAACCCCATCCTAAAAGGCCCTGCAATTACAAACAGAGAATTACAACAGTCTTCACCCCAGGAACAGGCCTGCTAAAGCAAAGCGTCCACCAGCATCGGTCACCCACACGAGTATCAGTGCTCTGACCAGCACAAGAGCAGCTCACCACATCCCACGGCTTCCGACGTGTCACATCAAATTTAAGTGACTGACACGGTTCATTCAGAATTCAACGTGACACCTCTGAAAACCAGCATCAGTGACTATTTAAGCAGCAATGCTTTTGCTCTGTGCCGATTTTCTTAACTGTACAAAGGGATTAACAGCGCTGAGCGCCTGTAAGACTCATGCAAATTTGTTTGTGAGACATTAATCATAGAATCACAGAACGGTCTGGGTTGGAAGGGACCTTAAAGATCACCCAGTTCCAACCCCCTGCCACGGGCAGGGACACCCTCCACTAGACCAGGTTGCTCCAAGCCTCATCCAGCCTGGCCCTGGACACTCCCAGGGATGGGGCATCCACAGCTTCTCTGGGCAACCTGTCCCAGTGCCTCCCCACCCTCTCCAGGAAGAATTTCTTCCTGATATCCAATCTAAATCTCCCCACTTTCAGTTTAAACCCGTTACCCCTTGTCCTGTCACTACAGGCCCTTGTAAAAAGCACCCCTCTCCGCTCCCCTCCCCAGCTTCCTTTTAGGCTCCTTCGGGTACTGGAAGGTGCTATAAGGTCTCCCCAGAGCCTTCCCTTCTCGAGGCTGAACAAGCCCAACTCTCCCAGCCTGTCCCCATGGCAGAGGGGCTCCAGCCCTCTGATCATCCTTGTGGCCTCCTCTGGACTCAATCCAACTGGTCGATATCCTTCTTAAGCTGAGGGCTCCACAGCTGGATACAGCACTGCAGGTGGGGTCTCACGAGAGCATAGTAGAGGGGGAAAACCCCCTCCCTCGCCCTGTCTTCAAGTTCATACACATTTTAGGGAGGTCTAAATAAAAAGTGTTACACTGCCATAAGGAGGGGACAGCCCTTCATTCCAACTGAACTGATCAAAAAGCTCTACCATGGCACAGCAGGAGGTTCGGTGGCACAGAGAAGGTCATCCCATACAGCGGATCACTGCATGGAGAACATACCCACAGTAGTAATAGAGGCTGAAGGAATAGCTCTACACTTTGTTTTTAGAAGATAAAACATTTAGAAAGGAGATAACAGAGAAAACAATTCCTTTCCCCCCTGCACGTTCTGTTGTTCAGAGGGTCACACAAAAAATTCACTGTAAGATAACTTGCCCTTGGCTGTGGCCTTGAGACAACGTAGCTGTAGATCCTATGGTCAGCTGTATTGACCTGCAACGGCCGCGACGGAGGAGGATTGAAGACACTTGGGACACCCTCTTGCTCATTCAGCCGGTCCTGTACAGCTGCCTTTGACACAAGAAAGAGCAAAGGGAGGTTTCATACATTTAGGGATGGCAGAAGAGATGGTTTTTGGTACAGTGGACACTAGCAGCAGGTGTTATAGGTCCCAGAGCACTGGATAAGCACATCTCATTACAAAACGTGACTGCCAGAACTCTCCCGTACGGAATGCCTTCTCCGCGGCAGCCCACACATACGCACTACGGGAGGTTACACAACGTGCCAAGCGATTGTGCACAGCCATAACAACTCTGCTGTGTACTTCCAAAACCAGATCTCCAGCAGCACCAGAAAACTGTTATAAAGAGCTACCAGTGTAAATTCAGAGGCTGCCAGACTAAATCCTACTGGTAGGATCCTCCCTCCCCTCAGAGCATTCTGTTTCATCCAGGCACTGGGAAATCACCACGAAGCTGCTCTGAAGCGGTGGTACCTCTATATTCCAGTTGTGCTGCTCCAGTGTGTGACGACATTGGTCCATGGACTCTATGCCGGTTAAGTCCTAAAGGAGGAGAATAAAAGCAGGTGAGTGCCAGGGAAATGCTGGATTTTTACTGTTCTTGGCAACACGTGAGCACAGACAGGAGTTACCACAGTACATTACCACAACAGTCTCTTTTAAAGTGCTCTGCTCTCAGCTAGGAAACAGAGCCACCTGAGCCAACCCAAATCTGTAAACACAAGAGGCCTCAAACAGGCCTTTGCACCCTTCCAGCATCAGCGCCCAAGCTCTGTAACTACAGACTCGGCTGGGCTGAGTGCAGCTCACATGATGCTGCCCACAAGTTTCAGTCTGGAAGGGTATGCTAGGCACACGCTCCCAAACATCACCTCAATGCTTCTCCTTAGGCCAGGCAAAGCACTTCTACAAACCCAAGACAACCGTTACTTCCCTCACTGCAAGCACACACTAAACCCAAAGTGAGCCAGGCACTAAGGAAGGTAGTGTTTTCCAGCAGCACAGGGCAACCTGTAGTGAAAAAACCCCCATCCATTCCAACTCAGACAGGGCCTGAGGCAGAAAACACAGTCCAAACGCACGGGCAGACCTCAAAGGCACCGCGCTCGCAGGTCAGCACGCGGGAAGGCGCGTTTTAACCCCGTGTCCATCACAACTTCTGCACAAGAAATCAAGCGGTATTTGCTATTACAGGATGCCGCACCGGCGCCTCCTGAACGCAGAGACATCTTGGGCGAAGCCAACGTCCCTGTCACCGTGACACAAACCCACTCGCTCTGAGGTGTTTGAGCGGAAGTTTCAGGGTTGTACACGGCACTTACCACCTCGGGGCCGAAACACGCACTTCTGTGGGAAAGCAAAGCCACAAAGCGCTGCTGCCAACCTTTTAACAGCCAGCGAAAGCTCATTACGGGCGGCACCGTTAACAGTGCTGGCAATTCTGAAGGAAATTATTGTTATTTAAAAATGAAAAGGAGTCAAAGGCCTTTTTTATAACTGGACTACAGAAAGCCAAGAAAGCAGTTATACCTTCAGAAACAATTACTGAGCTTGGATACAAGACGGCAGAAGCAGTGACGACGATTGTCACAAGCAGCCTAACAAATGTGCTGGTGATATAAGGAGACTGATGAAATATGGCAGTTTCTCCCGGAATATCATTCTTGACATGAGAACTCCACAGATTTGCAGTATTTCACATTCTCTCCTGGTGGATTTTTCTCCAGGCCCATCCCGGTCCAGCTGGTGTAACCCTACAGAGGGTGCACCTCCCTCAGCAGCTCAGGGACTGAGCAGAGAAGCGAAGCAGGCTGCTTTCCCACCGGGCTGCTACACGCCGGGACAGGACTCCGCCGACCTGCAGAGTCTGCGTGAGCTGACCCACACCAGAGCCCTGCCTGTCCTCCGCCTGCCGTTCCACACGCGCTTCCCTGCGGCACCTGAGCAGACAGGAGCCACGCAGGAGTTCGGTGAAGAGCAGGGAACTTCTGCTCCCTGTGCCTGTCCCTAGCAGAGCGTGGCTTCTCTGCAGGAGGCAGCTTTGTGATGATAGCGAGCAGAGCAGCGACTCTGTATAAACCCTGGTGCGTGGTTCCCGTCGCACTCTCTGATCCAATCCACTGCTAGCAATCCTATGTGGTTCTGTGCGTCATCTCCCCCATTTTTTGCTTTATTTAAAAGCCCCGGAGGCAGTCTCGATAAGCTGACCATTTAAGAATGCCCTGAATCGGGTTTTTAGTGGAAAAGGATGGTGCATCTATTCCCCTCCCTGCCCCCATTCATACATTCCACGTGCTATTTCCACCCAAGTCACACTGTGGACAAACGCCCTATTCAATCTCTGGACTCAGTTCAAACTGTTGAGCATTTCTTGGCTTCTCTCTCACGAAGCCTCCACAGATCTCTACACCTTCTCCCCAGTCTAGTGCGCAAGAGTCATTGTTTCACCCTGCTGTACAGAACCAGACTGTTCAAAGCGTTGCTGACACTACGTGACAGCAGCGGCTCAGCAAAAACACCACCACGCTTTCAAGTTGCTGCCCAGCGGTGTAAAAGTATGTGTTAAAAAGGAAGCCTGCAGCAAGCCTTGCAAGGGAGCACAACAGAACGCAATTTCATACTGGAAATGAAGCGCAGCGAACTCGGCTGTTGCTGCCAGAACACCTTTGTTTCTCTCTCACCGTCAGGATTCAGTGTTTTAGTTTAAACATCATCTTAAAAAGAGATGTGCTTCACTGAGTAAGATTTAGGTGTTGTATCCTGACTGGTTTTACCCCAGACTCCTACGGAAGGCACTTTTTGTCCTACAGAAGGCCATCTTGAGAGGCACCTGCAATTGACTCCGTTATTTTATTTTACAATGGAGTCACAATATGTGTATTTTGAAGCCTTCAGAGTCTTCTGATCACCATCCCCTAACACCCTGGAAATTCTGCTGGGGTTTGCAAAACGTTCAAGATCCAGAAACTCGCACCTTTGTCTCTAGTGTCTGGATTATCGCTCGGCACTAATAACAGGGCTTCGCGACTGAACATCCCCTCCTTTTTAAATTATGCAGAAGGCTTTAGCAGTTTTAGGTCAGGAAGCAGCAAAGCAACAGCCATGCACAACTACCAACGAGCATTTAATGAGCACTGAATCACTGCAGCATTTGCAAGACCGACTGAGGTCCGTGGACACTACTGGCCGGCCAGCGTCACCCCTCCCGACCGGCACGCCAGCACGCAGATCTCGGTCTCCTACAACAGCACTTCTCCACGGACACGAATCTACATTTTTGTTAGCATCTTAATGCGGTCGCTCTCAACACAAGTGACAAAACCACCCCAGCAGCACCACGCCTGGTGCTCCTACCACCCTTCTGATCAACGAAGCTGCACAGTTAAACACCGCAGGAAAGAAACGGCCTGCGGAACGGCAGCTTTTTGGATGTTGCTTTGCCACGCTCCGTAAACCAGACACGCTGCACTTCCAGGATGTTCAGGAAAACACACTGGGGTTCAGAATGACTTGCACTCAAGGCAGGAAGACAGTTCAACTGCCAGTTTAGACAATGCTTGCTGGTAAACACCGATACTGTTCGGTAGCACTGCCAAGGATACTGTTATCTCAGCACCTTCTACAGCCCCTGCTTTACCTTAGTCACTTAGGCTGCAACTGGTGCCATGGGAATGATGCGAGGGCTTCTTTCTGGTGAACCTCATAGCGAGCTGCAAACTAACTTATTCACAAGCCAGTCAAACCAGCACGTTCTTAGTATCGTTAGGGCAAAGAGAACAAGCAGTATCTTCAAATCAGTCACTGCCTGGTAGTTCCCTCCTCACTGCAGTCTCTCATTAGCCGCCTCAGAGTCTGTATCTTACACAGACACGGTAAGTAACAAAAAGAGAAGGCCTCCTGTAGTTAAAATTAATCCCATTAAACCAGCACTCTCAAGCCTTCAAACAAATGTAGATCCGAGATCAAGACAGTGGATAATATTTAGAAAACAAACATTTAAGCATCACAAATACCAGGAAAGGTCAACACTGCTCTCTCAAAAACCACACAAAGCAGAGTGCTATCCTAACACACACCGACGCCAGATATAATTATTTGCTTCTCTCACCTTTGAGACCGCTCAGAATGCTAAAAACTTCTCAACACTGAAGTAGTAGGAAGCACAATTCCACGTTTCAAAGGCGGAAGGAATACCCCTGAGTGGACAAAGGTTGTAAACTGGACTTACGAAACTGTTCCCTCTGCTGATACACTCGTATGTTGAAACGCGGCGTGAGAGATGCAAATCCACAGGACTGTAACTGGCACTGCTCTTAATTCCCAACCCACTGCCAAATTCCAGAGAATTATGTTTCTGAGGGTAAAGAACAACTGAGTTCAAGCAACAAGAAAGCCTTTACCCAGAGTTTCCCGTCGCACATTACAGCGAACGCCTTTACGAGGGCTTTGATCGATGTGCAGCACCGAGCAGGAAAGGTGCTGGGAGTTGTTCGTTTCTGCCTTCGGCCCTAAGCGCTTTGTTTTCCCCAGCTGAAGTTGGAGATGGCATCGCAGGTGCTAACTCTTCCCTCCGCGAAGAACACTCCATTACTTTACATTAGCATATTACAGCCATCAGCCCAAGCATAATGGGCGCAGATCAATAACAAGATCCTACCAAAGCCGCCCTGCTCTTTCTTCCATCGCCCAAATGGAACCGTACCCCCACAGCTTAAGCCGTTCACATCAAGTTTCTCTCGACAGATATCAAGACAGCCAAGGCTTGACAGATGAAAAATTCAGATGCTTTTATTCATTTACATTAGCCAATGCTTCAGCAGTAAATGGGAGGCTGAAAGCACGCAAGTGCGCTTTGCTGCTTTTATTTCAAGTTTATCCCAATTATCTCTCCATATCGGTACTTTTTAACTCCATTAACCTGCCATAGCGGGGTGGCAGACAGCTCTCCTATTCCAGCTCTGCCAGGAGGAAGAGAGCTGCTGCTTCCACCGTTCTGCCAGCAGAGCTGTTTATGTGAGCACTACCAAAACACAGCAGGCAATCATCAGTGGAATTAATGCTAAGCATGTACTTAAACTGCAACCCCGACAGCCTGGGCCACGAACAGGACAGCAGGCATTCACCTCTACCTTGGAAGGAGCAATTTCCAACAGAAGCAGGATAAACAGCAAAGGGCAATGGCATCTTCACCCAGAGCTGCCGTTTGCTGGGTGAATAGTGCTCTACAGCTCTTTGCTCAATGCCTTCCTTCTGGCTCCCTGTTTAACTGCAACACCACCGAGGGTCTTCTGCTATTGCTTGCCTCATCTTCGTTATCCCCACTCCCTTCATTCCTAGCCCACTCTCCTGCTTTATCCACTGCAGCAGCACATGGAAGCACAATGCTCTGCCACCACAGAATACTGTACAAATTACCCAGGACAGCGCACACAACGGAAGCGTGAAGTATCTTTGAAAACATTTAAGCATGCCCTGCAAACACAGTGGGAAGCCCAGAAAGGTTTACAAGCCAACTGTAGCAGTATTCCGCTGCAAAAGCAAGGTACACATCATTGTAGTGAGACTTAGCCATCCTCTTCAAACAGCAAACTGGAACCAAACAAGAAGTCTTTTCCAGGTGGACTGAATTACTCCATCTCACTCCAAAGAAACAAGCAGGTCTGCACACCTGAGCCCCTTTCAGCCAGGTGTAAAATCCCAAAGGAGGACTCATCAGTGGAGTCTGTCAGTTGCCCAGCCCTGGCAAAAAGCTAATCCCACACACCCCAGGGGACAGAAGAATGAGAGGGTCCTGGTATCAAAGCCTTTCAGACTACAGCTTTCACATCAGGCTCTGCACAGTAGCTGTCCAGAATTACCACTCCACTTCAAATCAGGGTTCAACAGGAAGCCGGACTAAACCCAGAATCCCTTCTTCTGACTCCTCCTTCCCCTCCAGCCCCCCACCTGCTGTCCATGGCAACACCAGGTAGCATTAGAAAACAGGATTCTTTAGTTTCACAGCTGCCCACAGTGTTTTGGAAATAGCAACAGGGACACTGATGAGTGCAGCTGGTCCTATCTGTCCAGATTCAGTAGATTAGTAAGTTCTACAGCGTCTTACAGCAAGAGCACAGGAGCTGGAGTACAGATTTTGCACACACGTATGTGCAACATAAGGCACAGGGAAATGGTAGCATTGGGAAAGCAATTGTTAACATCACTCTGCCTCCTCTGCATGTTAAGACTCCTCAATCACCTTAGTTTTCAGTCAAGATTTAGAGGGGGTATCTGTAAAAAAGTTCCCTTGTGTCTACCGTCATGGAGAAACACCGCAGTACATTAATTACTTCAGGTGGTTGTTGAATCCCCCAGGCTCAGAGGTGAAGGCGTGGCAAGTACCTGGAATGATGAGGAACACCTGCACCTACCCCAGCCGTGGAAGGCAGGCCTGGATGCCTCCAAAGTTCCCTTAAACCCTATCATTCTACAGTTATATCACAAAAAAATTTAAACCCCAATCTTAGGAAAAAATATAAAGCAACAAAACCAGACAAAACACTCTTTGAAAGTAAATACTGTGTTTGTAAAAACTCTGCAATCCAAGGAACACCACACGACAGCCTGCAACTCAGAAACAAACCCAAGACACCTTTCACTGGCTAACACATTCAGTTACTCCTCCCTGAGCAGCCCTAAGTATTTCAACTCCACAGCACCGTTTTCTCCCCCGCAAACCACATCTGCAGATTGGGTTTAATTCTTCAGCTGCTGCACAGCCCCGGGGCCGCGGCAAACCAAAGGTTAAGCAACCCAGCCCATGTTATGCAGCAGACAAGGAGATTAGATCATTACAATCCCCAGTGGCCTCCCCTCAGTAGGCATTACCAAACCGTGAGGGTTAGAAACAGTTTTCTGAGAAGCCACATTCCATAGGAAGCCACTGGCTAACCCTCCCAGGATGCCAGGGAAGGCGCTCCCATTCACCGCTAGCGACCAGAACGGGAATTTTTCAGGCTTCCTAATTAAAACGGCCGGGACTTACCGAGGAGATTTTCCCGTACGGAGGCGATGGGGTTTATTCAGCAGTCGCTTCCTGCCTCCCCACTCAGCGCTGACAGAACACCGTTCCTAACTAAGCGCTCGGCGCACGCACAGCGCATGCCGGCCCCGCAGCGAGGTCCCAGGCTGGGAGAGCCCCACACCTGCCCCCGCGGGGACCACCCGCGTTCCCGCTGAGCGCCGGGGTCACGGGGCGCTCTCCTCTCACCCCAGACTCAGGCCAGGCCCGACACCCCCACACGGCCGAGCCCGCTTCAGGCGAGGCCTGCCCCAGCTCTCAGCGAGCCCCGTGCTCCCCAGCCCGGCACAGGCCGGCAGAGCCCCAGCGCCGGCGGGGTGCGCCCTGCCCAGCCCGCTCCGTGCCCGCACGCCGCCTCCCTCGCTCCCGCCGGCCGGCACGGAGCACCCCGCCCCGGCGCAGCACCTGGAACTGCAGCAGCTTCTCGGTCTGCTCTGCCGTCAGCTCCCGCTCCTCAGGCGCCGCCATCTTGCTCCTGCCACCGCCTCTGACCCGCCGCGCCGTCACCCGCCGGAAGTGACGTCTCCTACCCGCACTTCCGCCCAGTCGCCAGGACGCACGCGTGCGCACAGCGCCCTCCTGAAGCCAACGTGCCGTTTATCGGCCGCGACCGGAAATGCTCCGCCGCGGGCCGGGGAGAGCCGAGGGGCTCCGGGCCTAACCGGGAGCGCCCGAGTCTCATCAACGGGACTCGCCGCTCTCGGGTGTTCCCGACGGGCGCGCGGAGAGTTCCGAAATGTGCCGAAAGCCGCTCGGGCGTTTCCGGAGCTGGTTGGGCTGGGGGGTGGCTGCCTTTGGCTGTGGCAGCGGGCTGGGCTGCCCGACACCGGAGCGGCCCGTCCGCCACCGGGTGTGTCCTGCCCGGGCACCCTCCGTCCCGCCCGGCGGCCCGTCCACCGGCGGCGGCTCCACCCAAGATGGCGGCCGCCGGCCAAGATGGTGGCTCTGAGGGGCCGCCCGCTCCCGGCCCGGAGCGCTGCGAGCGCGCCCGTGGGTGGGCACGGTGTCCCGGGACCACGGGCCTGCCACCCCCGGAGGAGGCGACCGAGCAGCCCCAGCTCTCCGTGCCCGCGGTGGGGCCGCGCTCGGCCCGGCTCCGGTTCCGGCGGGCTGCGGGCCCGCCCGGCGATGCGGCGGGAGGCGGGGGAAGCGGGACGCGCCCAGCGGGGCCGCCCCGCCGCTGATGTCAGCGCGGCCGCTCCGCCCGCCGCCGCAGTGACAGCTCCGCCCGGGCCCAGTCGGGCCCAGCCCAGCCGAGCCGCGCAGCCGGAGCGGGAGCGGGGCGGGCGGGCCGGCCATGGCCGACGACTTCGGCTTCTTTTCCTCGTCCGAGGGCGCCGGCGCCGAGGAGGACCCGGCCGCCGCCTTCCTGGCCCAGCAGGAGAGTGAGATCGCCGGCATCGAGAACGACGAGGGTTTCGGGCCGACCGACGGCGAATCGGCCGCCGCCACGCCCGGGCAGGGGGCCCCGCCGGAACCGGGTGAGCGCTGCGCCGGGTGGGCACGGCCGGGGGGCCCGCGGGGCCCTGCTGGCTGCGAGCCCGCTGGGCACGGAGGGGGCTGGCGCCCCGTGGGTGGAAAGGGGGACTGTGCCCCTTCTTGCCCCGGGGGCAGGGAGGTGGTCCCTCCAGGCCAGCCTCCTGGGTTTGGGGTTCCCCGTGGGATGCTCAGCATCCCCCGTGGGTGATGGGGTCCATGCTGCACCCCCAGCGGGCAGGCGACGGGGTTCCCCTCTGTTCCAGGCCTGCATCCCAGCAAGGGCTATCTAGGGTGTGTCCTTGGGCCCAGAGGGCTTGATGTTGGGGCTCTTTCTCAAGCCTCGGGATGTGGGGTGAATCCTGAGCCAGGACTTGCCAGTTGTGGGCGCTTTCTCCCCTGTGTGCTCAGGCTGCGTTCCCTGCGTTGGATGGACCCCCAACTCCATGTCTCTGTGTCCCCAGCAAGGGCAGTGTGAGAGGCATCCAGGTGGAGCTGAGGACCGATGACAGCCATGTCACCGTCCCCACAGACAGGGGAGCCCCTTGGGATGCAAAATGGGAAGGATTTCCTTTGGGAACACTGTGGTCCCAGGCCCTGCAGGTGCTAATCCTCATTTCTTGCCTCCAGTCTGCGGGGGCTTTGGTAGGTAGCAGAGGCTCAGGGGCTGCTCTCCACACGGACACGGGGATGCTGCTGCCACAGTACTCTGGCTCCTTCCCCTAACCCAGGCCCGCACGGCCTCCTTATGCTGGCTGTGCAGCATTGGTTTCACCTCTGCACACACAGGGCTGCAGATGCAGACCCGGGCCTGGGGAGGTGTCGAGAGCCGTGGTGATAAATGCAGCCAGACAGGCTGGAGCAGGGTGTAGTCAGAGCTGCGCCGTGGGGGTGAGCACCGTGGGGATGGTGCTCGCCTGAGCCGCGCTGTGACTCTGCGGCTGCCTGTGCCTGCAGATAGCTGGGTGGTAAAAGCCCGGTGGTCATCACTGGGGAGAGTTCAGGGCCTGGAGTCTGCCTCCTGCAAAGCCTCTTCCCTCCCACCAGCAGCAGCCCTGGTGTGCAGCTCTGGGTGTTCCCTGGGGCAGAGGGGGATATGGGGATGGCGGAGCACACTGCAGTGTTTCTGTGGGCTCTGTCCCTGGCGGGGTTGCATTCCTGTTGCAATCCTGCACTGCTGGACGCTTGGCTGACAGAGTCTGGGTCACCTTTGTGGCCACTGGCAGCCTCTGCCTGGCCAGCTGTGGGTTGGAGGTGGTCAGGTTGCCTCTCTACAGTCAGAGCACCTGCCTGTGTCCAGCCTCCTGCCTGGAACACTTTCCCTGAGCTTCAGATAAGATAAAACACCATAAAAACATAAATGCCTGCAGAGGCTTGTCTGGGGGAGAGAGAGGTGCTGGCTGAATCCCACCAAGGACAGGAGACCATGGGGCCTCACCCACGTATGTGGAGCTGTTGTGGATGGCCGTGCTGGGCTGGAGGCAGCCACGTACCCCGGGGCTGACTTGTTTCTTTTTCTATGAACTCCAGTCCCCCTGGGACCACCTGCAGCTGCCATAGTTATGTTTGTCTTTCTCTCTCCCTTTTTCCGTAGCTGGTTTGCAGAATGGAGGAGCCACTGTCAATGGAGATGTCTTCCAGGTGAGAGCTCAGCCCCTTGCCCTGGCACGGTGCTACTAAGCGGGACTGGGCGGGTGTGGGGCCAGCATTCCACTGCTCTGTCCCCAGGATTCACTGGAGTTTGCTGTCCAGCTCCAGAACAGCTATGGTGCTCCTGGAAAGGTCTGGGTCTCCGGGAGGGGGAGAATTCCTGGCTGCTCCATTCTCATCTCTCTTTGAAGAGGTTTGGTCCTGCCTGCCGTGACCTGCCCCAAATCTGTTTGCAGGTGGCCTGTGCCCTGAGAGAGTGCTTGGGCACTAAGAGCAGATGACAAACCCTCCACTCCCCAGAGAAGCCCCCTCTCCCCAGCCTGGGTAGCTCCTGGAGCATCTCCTGGCAGAGGCCAGAGCCAGGACAGGGCTGCCGTGGGACACCCGCTTTGCCGTGGCCTTGCTGCCAAGTCCTGGCAGCATCTCCCTTTAAACCCACTCGCCCCACGGCCAAGGGTGTTTTGTGGGGTGCACATACCTGGGTCTGGGCTCCTGCTGTGAGCCCAAAGCCCGGCTCTGCTACAGGAGAAGCTCTGCCAGCAGCTGAGAAGCCCCTCACCCCACTCCGAGCCCAGTAGCGTGGCATGTGCATCACCCATGCCTAGTTTACGGGATGATAATCACATTAGGAATGAGGCAGACTTAATTAGATTGGGGATCTTGGAGGAGAGCCATAATCCCATTGCTGAGCTCGGTGTCGAGCTGGGAAAGTGTTAGGAGAGGTGCTGAGCCAGCATGGTGCTGGGCCTGGTGGGAGCCGTACTGGCAGCTCGGCTCGGGGGAGCGGGGGAGGCTCTTGCTGCGGGCTGGCATCCAGGCAGAGAGCGCGGCCTCCCTCGGGCCCTGCCTCTCGCCTCGGCTGTGACCAGCTGTTGTGGCCAAGCCTGCAGGGACGCTCAGGCCTGGGGCTGCTGGTGGGGAGCATGTCACACAGCTGGTGGCTGTCCCCTGCTGTGGGGCTGTCTGAAGGACACGAGAGCTGTGTTGGCAGTGGGCAGTCACAGAGGGGAACGCTGGGAAGTCGTGCTGGGGGGCTGGGCAGCAGCTTGAGCAGTGCTGTGGGGACACTGTCCCACATGTCCTGGGCTGTCACCCTCCCTACCTCCTATCCTGGCTTGTCTGCGTGCTGGGAGCGTGGAGTCCTGCCCTGCTGGCAGCTGTTCAAGGGGGCTGGGCTGTGGGAAGAGCTGGTGCTGATGCTGAGGTGCTCGTGCCCTGCAGGAGTCCAACGGCCCCACAGACGCCTACGCAGCCATAGCCAGGGCTGACCGTCTGACCCAGGAACCTGAGAGCATCCGCAAGTGGAGGGAGGAGCAGAAGAAGCGTCTGGAGGAGCTGGGTGAGACCCACGGCCGTGTGTGGCCACACTCGTGGCACCTCACAACATGAGGATCCTTCCTTGGGATTCCTCGTCCCTTGAGATCCCTCCTCTGGCAGTGATCCTGCTGCATCGCAGAAGGGTGCCTCGTGCCCCACGCCCTGCGGGTGCCCCTGCTTTGGCAGGGGATCTGCTGTCCTTGGGGCAGCACTGGTGGGGACTGGGGACAGGCTGTGGGGGCCGCAGCTGTCCTGCCTGCCGAGGGGCAGCCCAGCAGACGCAGCGGGTGCTGGTCCAGCTGATGGGGTCTGTCTCGCTCTGGCCTTAGATGCGGCATCGAAGGTGACTGAGCAGGAATGGCGTGAGAAGGCCAAGAAGGACCTGGAGGAGTGGAACCTGCGTCAGAATGAGCAGATGGAGAAGAACCGGGCAAACAACAGGTATGTCGGGATCAGCGTGGCCATGAGGGCTGCGATGGGAGCCAGGTCGGCCTTCCTGGGATGTCTGAGGATCTCTGACCCCACAGTGGGGCCCAGCCCTGCGGGGACAGAGCTTTGCCAGTCAAGGGGAGAGACCCCACAGCTTTGAGCAGCTCCGGTGGCTGTGCAGAGCTGCTCTGGCTGGGACCACACCGGGATCACCCTGGGATCTCAGTGCCTCCTGTCACTCCGTGCCCTCGCATCGGTGCAGGGTTGGGGCAGTGTCTGTGCAGCCCTGCCATCACCGGCAGGTTTTCCTGGTGCCACGTACGCTGTGATGAGTGGGTCACGCTCTGTGGGAGGACGCTAACCCCCTGTTTCTCTCTTTCTAACCCTCTGCCTGCCTGTGCTCTGCGCTCTTTCTCTGTCTGTGCCTCGGGGCTAGGATCGCTGACAAAGCCTTTTACCAGCAGCCGGACGCCGATGTGATTGGCTATGTGTATGTGCCTCTTATGGACCGTCTCCTGCCCCGCAGGGTCTGGGGGTCCTGGCCCCAGCACTGGCTGCCCAGCCAAGGGAAGGGGGGGTGCTGGGAGGTACTGGGCCCCGGTGAGGTCCCGGAGGGAGGATGATGCAGCTGGGCGTCTCCAAATGGTGGAGTCTTAGGAGGCAAGCGGAGCTCCTGGGAATGCTCCTGTGGGGGCTGGTTTAAGAGACAAAGCCATGGGGTCTTGCACGTTTTGGGGGATGGCTGTGGGGTGAAGTCTTGGGAGCAGGCAACCCCCCAGTGGCCCTGGATGAATGATGTTTTGGGTGAGTGCAGCCCACAGCAGCCTTGAGCATCCTGTGTCTCTGGATCCCAGAGGACGCTGAGCTCATTGGCCGGAGCAGGGGGACAAAAACTGGGGACACAAGGGGTTCCCAGGCAGAGGGGAGGGTCTCCTTGGAAAGGGCTCTGCCAGTGACAACCCTCAATATCTCCATAGGGCCTCGGAGGAAGCATTTCTGAAGGAGTCCAAGGAGGAAACCCCAGGCTCTGAGTGGGAGAAGGTGGCCCAGCTCTGTGATTTCAACCCCAAGAGCAGCAAGCAGAGCAAGGATGTGTCGCGGATGCGCTCGGTGCTCATCTCCCTCAAACAGACGCCCCTGTCTCGCTAGCTGCCGCCTGGCACAGCCGGGAGCGCGGCAGGGTAAGGCCAGGCTCACCAGCCTCGTGGGGCCGGCCCCGCCTGCTCCCTGGTGTGCGCCCCGGCTCCGCTCGAGTCACGGGTTGTAACTCCCCCCATGGTTTTCCTTTGCTTAAAAGGTGCATCGGTCTCTTTCTACACTTATTTATTACTGTGGCATTTCCCCAGGGAAGCGACACTGGGTGGCAGAGCTGAGTTAGCGGGGGGGTTGTGCCCAGGGGCCTGGCTGAGTGAGAGGGGGGACACCCCACCCCATGTTCCCCACCTCACCCTAATGCTGGGAATAAACCTGCCCGTGGCTGTCCTGGCGCTGGGCAGCTGCAGGCAGGGCGGTCCCATGTCTGGGTCCTAGCCCCAAGGCCGTGATCCTAGTGGGAGCCCTGGCTCCCATCTGCCTTTTCTGGGAGGGTGGGGGGTTAGAGCAGAGTTGGCTGCGGAGCTGGGAGGATGGAGGCACAGCCCTGACTCAGCTCCCCTCCACAAGCTCCTGTGGGGAGCACGGCCAGGCTGGCAGGGGCTCAGGAATGTGAGTGCAGGCACCCAGGCTGGGCTGGGCCTGCCAGCAGTTGCCCAAGCCCAGCAGACCTCTTTGCAGCCTGGCTGTGCACCCCAAAAATCTGGCAGTTGCAGTATCCCTGTCCCATCCACGGGGCTGCTGGTGCCAGGCAGCACGGTTGTGCAGGGCACTGGGAAAGGGCCACGCAGTGAGCATGCGGGATGTTTTCTGTCCTTCCCCCAAAGCCACCAGCAGTTGGGAATGTGGGGTGCCAGGCGTCGGGAGCCCTTGGCTCCGCTCTGCTCCTTCTCTTGCTATAGGATGGGAGACAGCTATGTGGTTGCAGGGAAGCAGGCGGGAAGGTGGAGCCCCCAGCTCCTAACCCAGGGGCGCAGAGCAGGGCTGGGCTGGATTCTGGTGCTGGGGCTTGTGCTGTCCCTGGAGAACAACCCGCACATCTGTCTGCAGCTGCTCCATGGCTTCTCCCTGGTCCCCGCTGGATTTGCACACCTAAGGCAGTGTGGTGAGATGCCTCAGTCCTGCTCCCCATCCCACAAGGCACGTTTTCCAGCCGGAACACCAGCTTTCTCTCTGCTTGGTGGGGCCAGCACCAGCCCCTCCAGCTGGGAGGCCCAGCCCAGGAAACCTGCACAACTCCCGTGCAGCAGGAGAGGGACAGCCCTGAGCTCACGCCGGGAGCTTGGGAAGGGCTTGGAGCTGGAGGGACATGGAGCAGAGCTCATAAAAAGTTTATTGGAGCCTCGCTGTAGAGCCCTGCTCAGCCGAAAAGCGAGTATACGGAGCTCTCCTGTCCTGCAGCTGCGGCTCAGCGAGTCAGGAAGGCCACCTGCCCGGCCGCTGCTGCCCTCAGAGGGCGCCCGGGCACTGCTGGCTCGGGCTCAGCACTGGGCTGGGAAGGGAAATGGGTGCACAGGGTGTCCCTGGGTGTTGTGCTGGGATTGTGCCCCCTGGTCCATAGGGCTGATGGCTCCTACTCTGTCCCCCATCGCTCCAGCACGTACAGGCAGCTCTGCTGCGGTGCGGGATGGGCGCAGATGCAGGATACCTCCGGCTGCCTGCATCCGCCTGCCACTGCAGAGCAGCGGGAAGCGCCCTGCTCACAGGCAGGGAGCGCCCCCCCTGCTCTGGCCCTCCAGCCCCCGCAGGCAGCCAGGCCCCCAGGTCCCCCGGCTGCCCCGTGCGTCAGGCGGGGCAGCCAGCTCCCGGGGAGCCACCGCTGTTCTACATCCCCTCGGCTTCGGTATCTGTGACTGTTCAAATTACCCGTTACAATAAAATGACGTCTCCAATCCCACGGTCACTGTCATCTTTCCGCTTCAGCAACGCACCCCTGCGCGTTTGGGAGAACCCACAGCTAGGATGCTTTCTGCGGAAAGGAGTGGGCTGCAGGAGATCCACATCCTGCAGGAAAAACCAGGAGCGAGGGGAAGGGCCGGAGGGTTTGCGCTCGGCTGGGACAGAAACAGGATGCTGCTGCTTGTCCAGCCGGGCCAAGCTGCTCCCCAGCCCACTGCACCTGCCAGGGCTGCTCCCACGCCCCTGCCCCCAGCCGGCTGGGCTGGAAGTGCCATGGGGCAGCCAGAAGCGGTTTCTTCTGGGAGAGACGGGCCACGCAGGCAGCACTGGAGCCACGCAGCAAGCAGAGCTCACCCTGCGCTGGCAACAGCTTGTCCCCCCACATCTCAGAAGTCAGCTCTGGCAGGCACGAGCTTTCCCACTTCTTGTCAAAGCCTGCCAGCACAATTCCCTGCATGGACAAACCAAGCCCTCAAGCGGGCAGAAGTGGGTTTACCCCTCACCCTGCCCTCCAGAGAAGCTCCTAAGGGCAAAGCGGGGTCAGCAAGCTGCTGGGCAGCCGGCTGCAAAGCCACTGCAAGCCAGGGAGCGCTGGGGGCAGGCACCGACGTGCAGACACCAGAGGGCAAAGCCTAGAAACAGCCCAGGCTGCTCAACCTTGCAGCAAGGGTAGCGCTGGCTGCGCCCCTTTCCCCACAGAGACTCATCTGCCCAAGGCAGGTACACGCTGCTGCAGCAAACGGATCCAACAGCCCCATTTCCTCCCCAGTCTGCAGCCCCGACACGGGAGAGCAAAGCCTTGTTGCTCACCAAACACCCCTGCCATGATGCAAAGCCAGCAGTGGGACTAGGAGCCTCCCGTGACAACGTCTGTCAGGACACAGGCAGCGCAGCTCCGCCGGGCCCAGGGCACCTGCTCGGCAGCCAGTTCCAGCTCACGCAAAGCAGCGAGCTGTGGGGGAACCGACTCCCCCGCAAAAGCAGCAGCATGTCCCAGACAACGCGGCCGGGCCCTGTTTTGGAAATGCGAGTTCCAAAGTTGTTTTCACGGGAAGTTACATCTCGTGTCCTGCTTGCAGCACCAGTGTTGAGGCAGCCATGCCTGCTCCCTTTCCTTCCTACACTGTTTACTGTCCTGCCTTCTCAGCGCTCTGCAAGCCATTATCAGTCAGAATCTCGCTGCAATTCACTTTATTACTTACCGGCTGCAACCAAACAGATTACACATTCTCCCCAAACAACTCACCCACTGCTCGTGAACTCTGTCACACCAGGATGAAACCATAAACAGAGCTGTCCCTTCCCACTCAGGCAGCTCATCTCTCAAACGCTGCCGCATCGCATGACTAAAGCCACACCTCAGTGCAAACCACCACCCACAGGACAGTTTTAAGGGATTGTGACAGCACCAAGCAGGGACAAGAGGGGCGGAGAGCCTTAGAGAGGCGCGGCCTCCAGTGCTGCAGGAGGATAAGCACTCAGGGAATCAATAAACGCTACAGCCCAAATTTCAGGTTAATCACAGAGGTGTATTAACTGAATTTCTAGCGCTCTGGAACACAGAGCCTGACACTCGCTCCGCCACGACATCTCAACAGTCTCTCAGAAAACTCCATCCGCGGCCAGAATCCACCCTGCCGGCGGGGGGCGCAGGCCGGCGGGGGCGCACCCGCGGCCGCAGCTTCTCTCCTGCCTGATTTCACTTTCTAGATTTCACGGCTGTGACCACCATGCCTCCCAGGAGGGCCGTGAAGGTGAAGGCCTGGGCCAGGATACGTGCCCGCATCATCAGCTGGGACCGACGGGTGTTGCCTCTCTTGAAGCAGACCAGCCCGTAGGTCAGGACGCCGACGGTGCAGAGGCAGCCTGCGGAGGAGGACGGAGGAACCGGTTAGAGGAGCAGGGGCTGCGGAGATCCGCTCACGCCTCCACCTCGCCTCTCCGCACCGTCCCCCGCGGCTGGGCTTTGCCGGCGTGTTACACCACACCCCCGATCACGAGCTGCACCCCCCCCCCCGCCCCCGGAGGGCAGCCCCAAGGGGGTTGGTTGGGCTCAAGAGGGGCCGACCCGCCGCTCACGGTCCTTCCCCCGCCTTCAGCGGAGCCCGCCACCCCCCCAGCCCTCCCCGCTCACCGAGGGGCACCAGGGGGTTCTCGCGGGTCTTGCGCAGGAACTTGTCCCCGAAACCCTCCTCGCGGAACACCGGCAGCGGGGGCGGCAGCGGGGGAGGCCCGGCCGCCATGGTTGCGGCCCGCGGGGAAGGTGATCCCCGTGACCCTCCCCGGCTGCCGTAGGCAGGAAGCAGCGCGCGCTCCCGGCTGTCATTGGCTGCTGGATGTCGGCGCGCCCCGCCGCGGGGCATGCCGGGGGTTGTAGTCCTGAGCAGGGACATCCTGCAGAGCTCGGACATGCGCGGGACTACACTTCCCGTGGTGCCCCGCGGCGCGGCCCCGCCCCCCCCGATCCCTCCACGCCGCGGCGTGTCGCGGCGCTCGGCGGTCGCGGCAGCGCGGGGTCGCCATGCCGAAGGCGAAGGGGAAGAAGCGGCGGCAGAAGTACTCCTACAACCTCAACCGCAAGCGGCTCTACCGCAGCGCCCGCCGCCGCGCCGCCCCGCGCATCGCCTGGTGAGAGCCGCGGGGGCGGGCACGCGGTGGGGCGCGGGGCCGTGCGGCTCTGAGCCCGCCGTGCGGGTAGGGGGTACCCCGGGGGGACCTGTTTCGCGGGGAGGGGGACGCGCACCCACGCGGGGCGGGCGAACGCCGCCCGTGATGACGCTGCCTGTTGCTCCCGCAGCTCGCATATCCGCCATGCCTGGGACCCGACCAAGTCGGTGGCGCAGAACCTGGCCGAGATGGGCCTGGCCGGGGATCCCAACAAGGCCGTCCCCATCCCCAAGAAGGATCAGCTGGTAAGTGTGGCCGTGCCCTGCACCGCCTGGGGGGCTCGGCCGGGGCTGCTCCTTTGGGGCAGGTCTCCCCCTGGATACGTAGCTGGGAAAAAACCAGTCTGGAGAGCAACCCCGCTCGGAGCGGGTCAGGTGGCTCTGGATCAGGCTCTAGGTGGGCGGGTTTCTTATCTCTATCCATCCGTCTTTCTTGCCAAGGTCCTGGTGGGAACAAGCTGTGGTGTCACATGGAAATAATGGCCCTTAGAACAAGTATAAATAACGTCAGTCAGTCTACTGGGACTTGCCAGAGAGAGGTGGCGTTGGGAACACCGCAGTCGAGTTGCTCCTGATAACAAAGAAAGGATGCACACTCCTTTTGTGCAGCAGTGCCGGCCCGGCCCGCCTGCGTCGGTGGGCAACGCTTCCAGGCGGAAGGTGGCCCCACAGAGCGTCGCACTCGTGGAGAAAAAAAGCAGGGGTGACCCTGTTGGCCACTTGTCTCTGTTCACACAGTATTGTTCGGGTGACAGGTTTGCCCACAAGCTGGTTTAATGGCGCAAATAAGGCTCTGTTTAAGCCAGCTGAGGTTTTCTGGTCCTTGCAGGTGTTGTACGAGCAGTTTGGAGTTCGGGGAGCAACATACACAGCCCTCTTGTAAACGGGCTTTTCTTGAGTTGCGTTCTCTCTCATTTAACACAGGGCATGGAAGTGGAAAGCGATGGATGGGAGCAAGGAAAGAAAACAGTGCGGAAGCCCTACGTGCTGAACGGTCAGTGCTGCTTCTGTCCTCCCCAGGGAGCACTTCACCACCTCCCGCTCTGGGGGGCTTCCCGCTCTACCGCACCGCTGCCATTGCATGTGGGATTCTCCCTGTGGGTTATTCTGTCTCTCATCTTTGTGCTGCCAGGCTGCCTTTAGTTGCTGTGCCGTGCCAGGGGCAGGGAGGGGCGTTAGCTCTTGTCCAGGCTTGTGAGCTTGTAGAGGAGTATCCCCAGCTGTGCCCGAGCTGGGAGCCAGGACAGCAGCTCTGCCATTCCCGTCTGTCTGCTCTCATGAATTTCCTTTTCCCTCCTGTGCTGCTTTTTTCGCAGTATTTCTACCTGCAACCCCAAGAGGGCTCCTGTCGCTCTGAAACGTGCTGGTGTGTGGCACCAGGGTGACAATAAGCTGTGGCGGCAGTACCCTGCGTGTTTTAGTGGTGGGGTGGGCAGCTCTGAACTGTCACGCTCTGCAGCCTGGGCAGAAAGGCTCCACTCCTTGTGTGAGCTGGAGAGGAGTGCAGTGCAGGCCCAGATGCCCGCAGCCTACGCAGAGGGCTGGTTTTGCATGTTTTCCTGCACGATCCTGCCGGGAAGCAGCCCTGAGTGTGTGAGCAGCCAAGCTGTGCTGCAGGAGCCACCCCCTTTCTGCACTACTGATGGGGCTTGATCCTGGGGAGAGGCTGGGGGCCTCTGGAGTGCTGCTTGCTTCCTTCCCCTGCCTGATGGAGTCTCTGTGCTCGGCCTAGAGATGGAATATGAGGCCAGTCTCCCTGAGAAGAAGTCGAACACGCTCTCACGAGACCTCATTGACTATGTGCGGTACATGATACAGAACCACGGGGAGAACTACAAGGTAAGGACTGGCTGTCCCAGAGCAAGTTGCAGCTGGAGCGATTCACTCCTGGTTCTTCTGCAGGATGTGAATCACTAATTCTCTCTGTCCTGGACCCTGTTTCGCAGTCAGCTGATTTTTAAGGGGAAGGAGCACTTTGAACTTTGGCCAGGTCCCTGAGTCATGGCTGACCTGGGTGGGCCTTTGGAACACGGCTGGGCTGGTGTTTGTTCTTGGGGCCACTCCTCCAATTTACCCTCTCCTTGGTCACAGGAAATGGCTCGAGATGAGAAGAACTACTACCAGGAAACTCCCAAGCAGATTAAGAGGAAGATCAACGTGTACAAGAATTTCTACGCCGAAGAGTACAAGGATTTCATTGCATCGCTCAAGCAGGAAAAGATGGACGTGCAGTGACTGCCCTTTTTGCTTGGGTTTTCCTGCAAGTTCAGGCTTGACATGACCATTTTTCTGAACCGAGCAGGGACTGACAGACAGGTTCCAGTCACGGGCTCAGTGCCAGCAAGCTGAGCTACAGAAAACCTCTGGCGATGAAGGAAGGACCTTCATCAGGCAGAGGCGGTTATACCCCGGCATGGAGGACCCTTGGCTGGGGCTGAACCGCTCCCTTTCTGTGTGGCAGCCAGCACTTCTGCCTTGTTAAAATAAATTGCTTTTCCAAACTGGTGTGGATGTCTTGCTCACGGGCTCTCGCTTGGCACAGTCCCGCTTCGGAGAGCTCCCGGTGCTCACCTGTGGGACATGGGCATGGGGCCTGCGGGGTGCAGGCAGCACTTGGGCCTTTGCTGATTTCCCTGAAGGCAGCGGAGGCTGGAGCGGAGCCACATGCTGCTTCCTTCCTCTGTGAGCGACCTTCCTGCTATTGCAAGTGACCTTCCTGCCTCCAGCTCGGAAGACCGGGCTGGGGCCCTCTGCCCTGCCAAGGAGGTGGAGAGCAGCGCACAGCGATCAACCCTCTTTTATTGACACAAGGAAGGAGCGACTGTACAAAAGGTTTTGCAGCAGAGACTGGCCGGCGTGTGCTCCTTTTCCCCCATGTGCTCCCCAGCTTTCATGATCAGTTTTCCAGGACCCAGTGCACCCTGGTATGACCCAGCAGCCCTTTGCCTGCAGGCAGGGCTTCCTGCAGGCCCTGAGTCTGGCTCCTTCCCCTTCTCCCTGGGGCAGCTGAGAGGGAGGGAGACCATCTCCTGGGATGGGCTGTCTGTGCCGGTGGGCGAAAGGGCTGCTTCGCTTGTTCAGCACCATTCATTTGATATCCCATGGAGCTGCCGTGAAGGTGCAGGGCACTGGTTCCCGCTCAGAAGGAGGTAAGAGCCGTGCTGGTGTAGCCATCCCAAGGGAGGCTTCATCCCTGAGTTAGGGGAGGTGGCTGCCCTCTCCCCGGTGGCAGAGAGCAGAGCCCACTGCTCGTGTTCCCTGAGGGCAGCCATGCCGAAGCTCAACCCCAAACTCTGTGGGGTGCAGCAAACGCCCCAGGACTGACAGCCTGCTACCAGTGAGTCCAAGCTACAGGGCTCCCGCCCAGCTGCCTCTGTCCTCACACTGCAGCCCCTGAAGAGGGGTGGTGTTGGGTGGGAGCCTGTCCACCTCTCAGAGCTGGGAGAGCAGGTTGACCAGCAGGCTCTTCACGTGGAGGACGCTGGTGGCAGTGCTCAGGCTGGCCCAGGTTGCGCTGGTGGGCAGGAGGAAGAGCTCCCGCTGCTCGCTGAGTGTGTGCAGGGCCAGCTCCTCCCGCAGCTCTGCCACGCTCAGGGCATCGCTCTTATCCTGCGAGGGAGAGGTGGACGCTCAGGCGGGGAGCAGTGCCCAGAGCAGTGCTGTCGGCTGGCAGGAGCTCCGTCCTGGCAGGGTTCGTGCACAGGCAGGGCTGCCTCGCTCTCACGTTGGAGTCGCTTCGGCACAAGCTAATGGGAAGCAGCACCAGGCGTGAGCTTGGCTGCCTGCCTGAGAAATGTATTTCCCCTGGGGATTTTGCAGGCTGCTGCCTGGGTGCTCTCCTGAAACTCTTTATTCGGGGCACTGGTAATGGCAGCCACACCTCCTGACAAAGGAGACAGGCCCCAAGAAACCAGATTTTGCAAGAGCCGGTGGATTTTGGGTATCAGGATTTCCCTTCAGGGCCTTGGGGAGGGACAGTTTCTCTGCCAACAGCCCCAGGGGCAGCTGCAGAGACAGGCGGACAAACAGACGGACACCCACCTGCTTGTTGGCCAGCACGACGAGGGGCAGCCGGGGCTCTGCGGCCAGCAGCGCGTGCAGCTCCTGGCGTGCCGTCAGCAGGCGCGACCTGTCCACCGAGTCCACCACGAACACCAGCACGTGGGCCTGGCTCAGGTAGTGGGGCCAGTAGGCCCGCAGGTTCTGGCTGCCACCCACTGCAGGACACGGGGAGAGGCAGGCACGGGTGTAGGGACAACAGGGGCTGTCACTTCCCTGTAGCACCCCAGGGAACCAGACCTCCTGTCGCCCAGGATGCTCTGCAACCAGTGCTGGCAGGCGGAGGGACCCTCCCGGCTGTGCAGGCTCATCCCCAAGGGACACGTTGGGGTCAGGCCTGGCTTACCTTCCAGCAGGTCCATCTCCAGCCCCTCAATGTAAAGCTGGGCAGAGTTGAAGCCGTGGGTGGGTGCGATGCGCTCCCTCGCCGTCTGGCTGCAGATGTAGTGCAGGACGCTGCTCTTCCCAGCTCCGTCCAGCCCCAGCACCAGCACCTGCCGCCAGTCCAGCTGTGGGAGCACAAGAGGGCTGGGGTGGCTGGGGGCCGGTCCTAGACCTCCAGCACCCTGCTCAGGGAGCTGGTTGAGGAACCAGCCTGGAGCAAGGGGTCCTGCCAGCCCCCACCCCCACTCCCTGCGCCCCTGTCTCCACCCCAGTGGGCTCCTGGGGTGGCTCAGACTGGGGATCCCTCCCCAGCAGGATGGGCTGCAGGAAGGTCCCCAAGGGCCATCACCCTGCAGGATATCCTGGGGAATACAGTCTGACCTGCTCCAGGGGATCCTGGGACAAATCCCAGGGGGATTCTCATCCTGAGCCCCCTTCCCCAGCCCCACATGCTCAAAGGGTTCTTGCTGGTGATCCAGAGCCTTCCCCAGCCTGGTCATCACAAAGGCGATCCTGGCTCCCTGCCCTTTATCCAGCTTGATAGTCCCGGGGGTGTGAGGATCCAGTGGAATCCCGACCCCCTGCCCCGTCACCGCCCCATTGAGCTCAGGGAGATCCCGGTAAGGCCTCCCGGTATAGGGGATCCTAGTATGGGGTGTCCCGGGGAGATCCCGACGCTGTGCCCTACCCACCCAGCGATGGGCAGGGGCTCCCGGCGATGGACAGGGGGTCCCGGCGAGGGCCCGTCGCGCCACTTACCGCGTCGCCGGTGGGGGCTTGGTCCCGCAGCTCCCGCAGCTCCTGCTCCCACCAGCCCTCCCAGTCGGTGCCGGTGTCGGTGCCGCGGAAGTACATCTTCCAGGCGATGTAGAGGAGGGAGCCGAGGACGGCCACGACGGCTCCCAGGGCCAGCGTCAGGTCCCGGAGGGCGCCGGGAGGAGCCATGCGGCACCGGCACCGGCAGTTGTGGCCCCTCCGTCCCGCCAGCTGTGCCCGCAGGCGGCGCGCCAGAGCCAGCTGTGCCCGCCCCTGACGTCACCGCCGCGCTTAAAGGGGCCGCTCTGACCGTGAGGGAGGGGGCATGGGGGGATGCTGAGGATGGAGGGGGAGATGAACGGAAGCAGGGAGATGGAGAGATGGTGGGGAGAAGAAGGGACGATGGGGAGCGGGAGGGAGACAGCAGGGCCACTGCGCTGACACGTCAGCCTCCCCCAGGCCCCACACCCGCCTGGCACCCGGCACAGCAGGTACCCACGGGCCCAGGGGTTGCACCCGCAGCCCACGGCACTCATTTGCCCTCAACCCTCCCGGGTGGCGCAACGCGTCCCCGTCCCAGGCCAGCTCCCGGGCCAGTGGCTGCGGGGGCTTACCCTGGAGCCAGCGTGCCCGGCCCCCGCGGCCCTCAGGGCGGTTGGAAGGGACACCCCAGCGCCGTGCCGAGGCCATGGGTGTGCTGGGCACCCCTCCAGCGGGCCGGCAGGTTTGGAGGGCAGGGCCGGTGCGCGGGCGGGCAGGGTCAGGCGGCGGGTGTGCCAGGGCGGGCAGGGTCGGGCCGTCCTGCCCCCCCAGCAGGAACGCCGGGCGCGGGTGAGGTCAGGCAGGGCCGGCGCGCACCCCGCTCCAAACACCGCGGGGCCCCGCCCCTTCTACTTAACCACGCCCTTCCACTTAACCACGCCCTCCACGCTGCTCCGCCCCGCGCGGGTCGAACTACACCTCCCAGCGTGCCCTGCGTGCCGCAACCGGCTCTCGCGAGATCTGCGCGCCTATAAGAGCGCTCCCGGAAGGCGGTGCCCTTGGCGCCTGCGTTACCGCGGCGGAGGCGGCCGCGCATCCCGGGTTCCGCCATGGCCCCTGCCGGTACGCCGGCACACCGCCCCCCGCCCAGCCCTGCTAGCCTCAGCCGAGCCGCTGTGCCGCCGCCATGAGCTCGCGGCAGTCGGACACTCCCGGTAAGGCCCCCTCGCGCTCCCGCGCTCGCCACCGGCCCGGGTAGGCCGCGGCGGGGCGGGCGCTGAGCGCTGCCCATCTCTGTTCGCAGCGCTGGAGCAGGGCGGCGGGGCCCGCCCGGGCAAGATGTCGCTGCCCGTCGGCGTGCCGCGGCGGGCCTTCAGCTACGACGACGCCCTGGAGGACACGGCGCCCATGACGCCGCCGCCCGCCGACCTGTGCGCCAACGTCCTCTGGAAGCAGCCGGTCATCCCCGAGCGCAAGTACCAGGAGCTCTCGAAGGTACGGGCCGGCCGGTTGCCGCCGTGGGCCTGGCCGGGCGTGTCTCCCGCGTGCCGCTGCAGCCCTCCTGCCTGGCTGATGCACCGCACCGGGCCAGCTGACCCCACGCACAGACCCTGGGGGCTCTCGGGAGGTGCCGGGGACAAGAGACCGGCTTTGCTGCCGGGCCTTGTTGTGGGAGCACTGAAGCACGGTTGAGATAGGCGTGTTCTGGGGGCCCACTTGCTTATGGGAGGTGTTTATGGGTGAAAAGGCTGCAGGCTGTAGCCAGGTGTAATTAAACCAGAGCAAAAGGGTAGGTTTAGGTGGGTTATAAATTCTTTATGGTGAGCGTGGTGAGGTGCTGGAGCAGGTTGCCCAGAGAAGCTGTGGATGCCCCATCCCTGGAAGTGCTCAGAGTTGGGTGGGACAAGGCCTTGAGCAACATGGTCTAGTGGAAGGTGTCCCTGCCTGCAGCAGCAGGGCTGGACTAGATGATCTCTGAAGGTCCCTCCCAACCCAAACTGTACTATGAAATGGCTATGGGGGTGCTTTGAGTGCAGGACCAGATCTTTTAAATTTAGAGGTTGTTCTCTGAGTGTGAAGTGAAGCTAAATGTTGAATGGAGTAACTGCATCCCTTTGAGCTTAACCTCTAATTTTCATCTCCTTTTGTTTTAAAATCTTTCTTGTGGAAGAAAACTGAAAGCTGTGGTTTGGCACAAAAAGCAAACTCTCCAGTCAGGGAACAGTAACTCCTGTGTTAGGAAGAGGAAGGTTGTTTCCCAGGGCTTCTTGTTTTCTAGCATTCATTGTCTGGTTCTTTGTTGCTCGGGTCTCGTGATCAGTGGTAGAGCTACGACCACTGGATAGACTGAGCAAGTAATGGATCCAAGGAATGAGGGGGAAAACAAGATCTAAACCCAGCCTCTAATCTGTGACTGCTGTCCTGTAAACGGTTTGTGTCTGAGCTGTCTGTGGAAAGGTGCTTTTGCCCAGTTGACCTTGAAGTCAAATTTGCGGTGATGAGAATGGAAGTGGATATGTTCTGGTTTCTTTCCTGTTGACCTTTTTGCACTTAAACTAACACCTTGTTGGCTCTGAGCCTGATTGGTTTTCAAATGCTGGGTGCAAGTTTCTTGTTCATTGCTAGGAACTGTAAGGTTCAAGCTCAATGTTCTTGAGCTGTAGCAAGAACAGTGTACGTGTTTCTTCCGTGGGGTGAGGGCTAACTGCTAGAGCAGCTTGGCCATGTGTCTCATCTAAGTAGAGATGTGTCCTGGCAAGGTGCTGAGATACTGTACCCTGCTTCTTCCCTGCAGTTTGAGGAAGGGGATGCCAACATGAATGCACCTGTCATAACTCCTTCATCGTCGATGGAAAGTGTGAACAAGGTACCTGTGGTGAAGGCCAAGGCCACTCACATCATCATGAACTCTCTCATTACAAGTAAGAGCTCTCACCTCTAAGGTGGTGGCTGCTGGGGTGTGGGCATGAGTGTGGTCTGGCTTGGTAATGCCTCAGGGTCACAACCAGAGTGTCCTGACTGTTTGTGGGTTCAAACAGACTCTGCTCTTGGGCTGTAAAATAGTGGTTTTTTGGAGGATGCTTCTAGAAGGAAGCAAGGAACTAGGGAATAGGCCCTACTTGCTGCCTCTGTTTCCAGCTGCTGAGGGAGGAGTGCAGGGTCCATTATCTGCAGTCCACATCACCTTGCTGCTGGAGTGCAGAGGCTGCTGCTGTCTCTGTTTGCTTAGGAACTTGCTGTTTGTGAACGACAGGTTAAGCACTAACATTAACCAAAGTGGTGTGGAGAGCGGGCATACTGTGCTAATGGAGCGCTTGCTGGCATTTATGTTGGTTAATAGCAGCAGCAGCTGTCTCTAACAGTAACACTTACTTGAAAAAAAACCCCAAACCTCATAAATCATGATGCTTTAAAATCAAATTGGGTTGGTTATGTTTGTGGAGAAGACATGCCTGTTTGCAACAAGAGGAATTATTCATGTGTTAATCTATCCCTGCTGCCTCTTTTAGCAGCTGGGGTCTGAGCTTTGTCTTTGCCTCCAAGCAGTGCTTCCAAAGACTTCTAGGTTTGCAGACTGGTGTTTTGGAATAGTGATACATTAGCACTTATTTCAGTCTTGGCTCAAAAATAACAAATATCCAGGAACATGGACTTCCTTCTGGAAGGCAGCTACTGTTCTAGTCTAACGATAAAAGGCTAATCCAGTCAAAACTGTGATGGCCTAAAGATGTTCTTGTGCAGCAGGAAGTTGGGAGACCCAACCTACACCTCCCAGGAAGAACATTCAGTTACAGGTTGGAAATAACTAAACATCCTTGAGATTTCTCACCTGAACAGTGCACTATCCCTGCAAATAACTTTAACATGGGAAGTGTTAGCCCTTTTAAAGATTGGCATTGGGCTTTTCCAGTAATCTGTTTTGTGTTCCAATCCCTTTTGACTTACTTTAGTTTCACTAGGGAGTGGAGTGAACATCTTGTACTGGTAGTGGGGGTGGAAAAGTGCTTATTTTTTCAGAACTGAAGCTCATATCAGTGTTAGCCAAATACAGAGCTGGCATCTGAAATGGCCTATTTTACCTAATCTAGAATCACTGGGAGTCCTTACTGCCTGTTCTGCAAAGCTGTGATTGTCGGTTTAGCTGGTGTGGACAGTCTTTCAGAAGACTTCATTTTTTTTGTTGGCCAAAAAACCTCACTCAAACCTAGAGGGCCACTTAAATTTGTCCAGCTTATTGGTATCTCCTTGATTTAGGAAGTTGTAATTAGAAGTGATGCAGCTCCTTGGGTGAGATGGGTTTAATTACAGGTGTTGCATTTGTGGGACAAATCACTGCTCATCTGACTTGGCCCTATGACTCAGGATAGTTTTCAGGTCTGAATATCTCATTAACTTGCTTCCTCTGTCAGCTCATCACAACACGTAGATATGAGTGATGGGAAGGGTCTTAAATTTGATTGCTTAAGTCACCTTTGTTTGCTGGAAGTGCGTGTGGTGGCATTTCTGTGTGAATATGTGCTCTTGTCCATTCCAGAGCAGACTCAGGAGAGCATTCAGCGCTTTGAGCAGCAGGCAGGGCTGAGGGATGCTGGCTACACTCCCCACAAAGGCCTCACGACTGAGGAGACCAAGTACCACCGAGTGGCGGAGGCAGTCCATGTAAGGCTTGTTTTGTTGGCTTTCCCCATGTGGGCTGTGTACTAGTGTAATGCCTGTCTGGTGACAGCTTCTGGAGCGTGTTGCTAGGACTCTCAAACTGCTTCCTCTGAAGACTTTTAGCTCACTGTGTAAAACAAGGTTAGTCATTACATTTTAAAGTTAGTGGTAGCCTTTATAGTTTTGAAATAAACTTTTTTCCTGAAATCTGTCATTCCACGCTCATGTCAGACATCACAGTAGTCTTTCCAAGTGGGGTTACTCCTACGCAGAATCTAGTTTCTTGCTGTACCTTTGGATGATGCCCTGCGATTGCCTGTTGTGTAACTGTTTGTCCCAAGAGAACTTGTAAACCATGCACATCTAATGGGGAAGTTAGCAGATGAAATCAGGCTTGACTCTTCCTAGAAATAAAGACAAAGTTCGTGAATGGATGTTCCTGAGCTCAGTTGGAGTTTGATAGTGCACTCCCACAAGGTCAAAGTTTCAGTAACAGTGGTGAATTGCATTAGTGTGGCTTGAATAGACACAGGAAACGTTCTGAGAAGGTGCCTCTTGGCGTTTGAACTATAACTGCCCTTCAGCTGACTCAGAGTTCACGCTGTACTCTGACTTGCAGTAACCTCGTTCACATACACTCAGTTCCTGTTTATGACCAGGCGCAGTCCCCATGGGCAGTTCATCCCTGTGTTGTAGAGCAGAGCCTCCATCCCCTTGTATGTGGATTACTTCTCAGGGTCTGGTACTCCTGCACCTCGTACCTTCTGTGGGATGCCTGGTCTCACCTTCACTAGAGAACTTGTGGGACTCAACGCCTTGCTCTGAAGTGCTGCAGACAAATGGTTGCTGTGGTGTTGATAGGGTTGGTACCACGTAGCTGAACTGGTGTGTAAGCCGGCTCTGCTACACCTGCAACCTCCCTGTGTGTGCTGGTACCGAAGCAGTGCATTACTGTTGGGTAGTGACTCTGAATTTGCAGGGTGAGCTGTGTGATTTTTACTTCCTCTAGCCTGGGGGTTGGATCTTGAGCATAGTGGACTTTCAAAATGCTTATAACTGGTGTGGAAAGAAGCTTAATGGGTGTATGCAAGTATTGTAATATCTGGTTTAGCTTTAGGTGAAGTGACACTTAAATCCTGTATCACCTGTGATATGAACAATTGTCCAGTTTTGACAATAAAACTGGCTGTTTGTTCTTTATGTCTTGTATTTAAGCTCTGTTGCTTCTATGTTTCTCTTGCCTCTCCTAACAGAAGCTAAAAATGCAGAGTGGAGAGATGACAAAAGATGACAAACAGGCTTCTTCTGCTCAGTCCACTCCAAGCAGCACTCCCCACTCCTCTCCCAGGCATAAAAACAGGTACTGTGTTCCTGGCAGACCACTGCCTCCTTGGGTTTCCTACAGGAGCTTCTACAAATAACCTTATTATCCAGTGAGGGACTGTTTAAGGGCTGGAATCCAGGTGGAATGCACAGAGCCTGCTGTGGATTTGTGTTGGACAGATCCAAATGTTGAAAGCTTGTGGAACTTGAGCACACATCTTCATCCTGGGTGGTAACAAACCTATTAGGATGGTTTAAATAGCCCCTGATGATTACATGTGAAGTTCTGGGCACAGTGTGGCCACTCAAAGTATTTATTCTTAGGTTTTATACAACTCCATGATTTTTCCCTAGGGGTTGGTTTCGTCAGGGATCCTCTAGTTCTATCACTGGCCCAGACTTTGCCATAGAAGCTGCTGGGGACAAATTGCCACCTGAAAGATGGAGCTTTTTTGGACCCAAAGCCATCCAGAAATCCACCAATGATCCAGGTAAGTCCCCCCAAATCTCCTGCCCTGTGAGAGCTAGGGGAGAACTGTCACATAACACGCTTGCTAGTTATTTCTGGAGCCTTACCCTGCTTGCCTGGTTCCTTTCTAGAACCACCTTGTGAATGTATGCTGTTTGTATCATTTCTGTGCCTAAATGTAAAGCAGTTAGGTAAAACCTATGCCAAGGATCTGAAAGTAGAAATACCTTGCACTGAGCTGCAGTGAAGGGCCAGGGTGTGGAGGTGACAGCTTTTTACTCTGTCTGGAGCCAGAGCTGGAATTGCCAGGTTTTGGATGACGTGAAGCTCATGGGCCTTGCGTAGGCTTTCTGCGGTGCCAGGCAGCAGTGACACTGCTCACTCCTGACAGCAGTGGAAAAAGGGCTTGGCTCATTTTCCTAGCGTTTACTTGCTGTGCTCTTTATTTCATCAGGAGGATTTACCATCCAATCCTACAAGGGTGCCCAGAAGCCATCCCCAATGGAGCTGATGCGTGCTCAGGCTACGAGGATGCCAGAGGATCCAGTCACCTTCAAGCCACCCAAAATGGACATTCCAGTCACAGAAGGCAGGAAACAATCTCCACGTTCCCATAGTATCAAACCTCGGGATCTGAACGTGCTCACTCCCAGCGGGTTCTAGGAAGAATGCTTCTGCTGTCTTTAGCAGGCTACAGGGTGTCTTAGGCTCTGCTTCCCTTGTGCTGCAGTCAGGTAGGAAAGTCTCCCTCCAGCTCTTAGCCTGAGAAAAGGAAACAGCCTGTCCTCCTAAACCCAGTCTTGGAAAAACTCCCACACTAGTACTAAAGCAGTGTCAACCATCCTGTCTGCTGCACTCTGTGCTTCCTGGTACACCGTGTCACAGTAAAACCTTGAACCATGGCTTGTGGCGTGTGGTGTGTGAGCAGGCTGGCTTCTCTGCCTGCAGTCCCATTGTCTTGTCCTGCTCAGTACCCTCGGGAGCACTGTGGTTCTACCTGGCCTATACAGAACGAGCAGGGACTAAAACCTGGGCCTTTAACTGCCAGAAGGAAGCTGCTCTGGTAATGTCATGGGTCAGTTTTAAATGTGGTGCTCCCTTACTATCCAGTGTGACCTTATAGTTCAACACCCTTGTTCCTGGATTGTTGCTTTTTTAAAGGAAAAGTGGAGCAGTGACCATTCTGAGATGCTCTAATTAGAAAGGCAGGGAGCAGAATCGAGTGGGGCTGGCAGTAACAAGGAAGAGTGGCTTTTCCAACTCTTCATGTTCCTCCAGAAGATGGAGATGACCAGAGCTGGTGTGGCTTGAACCAAGTAATCCTCTCCTTTCTGTGAAGCAACATTCCTGCCTTCTAGACAGCAGGCTGACAGCTGTTCTGGCACTCTGGGTGCTGCTCAGTTTGGTTTTTTCTGGCATCTCTGTGAGTCATGTAGAAGTGTATTAGGCACCAGGGACACTTCTCAGAGGGGTTTTTGTTTCACCAGCATTAAATCTCTTGCAGAGCTGGGTGATGACTGAGGGAAGATCAAGGCTAAACATTCCTTCCTGCTATGGTATGGCTGTATGTGGGTTTTGGCCTAGTCAGAACTGCAAAGAGCTGACACTTGCTTTCAGGAAAAGTGGCAGGAACTCCTGGCTACCATCTAATCGCTTCAGCACTGTGGGCAGCATTGCTCTGTAATTGTCACCTGTCCTGTGGCAAACGGGTCTCCCCTTGATCTCATGACTGTTGCGGGGCTCCCTCAGCCAGCAGCAGGCTTTCTGCAGTGGTGGGTGGCAGCACCAGCCTTGCATCCGGTTCTGGGAACTTCTGTTGCTGGGACATCATTCAGAGGTTACTTAACAGCTGGTAAGCGTTGAGCTCTGGGGTTTTTCTGCCTTTTCAAACCAGATATTCCTCCTGGAGGGTGCGGCAGGGTTGCCTCCCTTGGCAAGCTGCTGTCCCCTGTGAAGCAGCACGTTTTGTGGCTCTGCTTCCCCCCAAGCTTCAGCAGCGCTGCTGTGATGTGTTGTGTTGCGTCTGCCACCCCACCAAGCAGTTCTCGCTGTCACCCCTCATCTGCACCTTGGCAATCAGTCTCTCGTTTGACATTAATTTATTTGTTGTCTATATTCATGTCTCTAATGTGTACGACTTTTTGTTTGTTACAAGAAAATAAAATCCTTGTGAATGGAGGTCCTTGGGGTGCGTTGGTGCTGACAGAGCATCTGTGGAAGAAACGTGGGGCTGCCCAGTGAGTGTGGGGTCAAGGTTCTGCCTAAGAAGGCTCTGGCAATGCTTGGCTAAATATTTGCACTGTAAAACTCCCTTTTGAGACTGAGTCTGTGTTTAAAGCCAGACTCAGTGTTGTGGAGATGAAACTGAACATGGAATCTTTGTGTTTTCTTGAGAGTTCTGGTTTGAGTGCTGTGGTAGCATTTGTGGCTACCAAAGTACTGCTGGTAGAGTGCGTGGCTCACCTGGGCTGGGGCTGTCTGGGCTGGACACTGGTGTTTCCCGTGCCCCTCGAGTGTTAGCAGAACTGTAAGTGATGGCATGGATCCTGCAGTGCCCAGGCACTCTGGTACAGGCTTGTGCCTGGTGCAGGTCTTGGTTACAGAGGCTAATCTCAGTTTAGAAAGGCTGGGGTTAAAGTGTGGCCTTGGTGTGACGGAGTAAACCACAGAAAGTAGAATGAGAACAATGTTGTGACTGGGGGTGTGAACAACATATGAGAAAACATCCATAACTGTGGGCTGTTGCTGGAATGTGGCTTCTTAACTGGGTTCAGCTTCCATCCTTAGACTTAAAAACACCTAACTGGAAAAATACACCTGAAGGAGCATACTGAGCAGGGAGCACTTGGAGTTCACCCTGCTGGGAACCTCCTGGCTACTACCTCCCTAACTGCTCTCTGACCTCAGCTGTGATTAGAGCTGCTGGCAGTGTGTTTGAATATTCATCACAACCCCATGCTTGCCTGCACAGCAGGCACTTCAGAGCATTCTGGGAGAGGGCAGCCTTTTCAGCTGATGCTGCTATCAGGTCCTTCCTCTTGATGTGTTAATCACCTTGGGCAAAGTCATGGAGATGTGTTTTGATTTGAACAGAAATGTGCCTGGCCTGGGGACTTCTGCACTGTGAATGCCACCACTGCAGCCTAGCCTGCTTAAATATTATCACCTTTTTCCTAAATATTGAATGGGTATTTTGGCATTTTGCAAGCAAACTGTGTGCAGACTGTTGGCAGAGTTCATGCCTGTGTTAGTCTCATGCTATCCCAAGGCAGAGCTGATGGAGCTCTGCGCTCCCTTTGGGCAGGGCTGGCACCAAGATGCAAGAGTCTTGGCAACTACAAAAATAATTTATTTTTTAAAAGTGTACAAAGTGCCTTGTAAAACCATAGGATGAGGCAGGTTTGAAAGGAAACTAAAACCATGTAAACCAGACATCTTAAGAAATGTATCAACAAACCCACACGCTGTATGGTATTTCAGACTCTGCAGCATGAGATGGGGCTTCTGATGGGATTTTATAGAGGAAACGAAGCTCTCTGTGCCCCCCTTGCTGCAGTGGCTGTCTCCATCAGGTGGCACTGACAATGAGGAACAACTCCTGGAGCATGCACAATTTCTCCCTGATGGGCAGGGGAAAAGGCTCCCCCAGGACCTGCTGCAGTCGGCTGCTGAAGTCCTCTATTTTCACCTGAATGTCCAGAGGGCTGATGGCATCGCTGTCCTGGAGCTTGGGCTTGGCTTTCTGAATGATCAAGTCCATCCGGTCGCTGAGTGAGCTCCGTAAGTGCTCTGCAAGAGGAAACGGTGTGCGAGACACAGCGAGCTGCCTGACCTGCGCAGGGACAGCTTGCAGTGGGAGGGGATTGGGCTTGTAGCATCCTTTTCTCCTGTGCTAGTGGCAGGCTGGACAGCTGTTCAGCTGCAAGAGTACCCAAAGAGCTTAACAACAGTGATCCCCCAGGGCACATGTGATGGTGGGTTCCTCCTTGACAGCCTCAACCCTGGGCTAAAGCAGCTGAAGCTGGGAAGAGGAATTGTCTGGTAGAAGGACTTTAGGGAGTGTTGTGTGCCTGCTGCTCTGCTGGAGTCAGAAATACTGCTCCTTCCCTGGCTGCTGTGGGGTGGTGCTCCCAGCCCACTGCTGAGTGTGTCCTGGCCTTACCATCCTTTTGACTTCTGCTTTTCCTCCTAAACCACCCTATTCTTCCACCTGCTGTCTGTGTAACTTAGGCAGCAGTGGGTACAAAGCACCCTCATATACTTCCCAGTGCTAGGACTGATCCTTTAGGAAAACAGGCTATGTCTTGGAGGCTAAACTTGCATCAAGCAGAGCACCCACCTTGCTTTGCCAACATCGCTGTGCTCTGACTGCTGAGAACAGCGGAATAGCGTGGATGGAGGCACCTTATCTTTCTAAGACTCAGTGGCCATGAGTTCAAGAGTGGTGAGAAGAGAGGAGGAAGGGTACTTTGGCTGTTCTACTGTAGCCTCTTGATGAGACTGTATTTATTAAGGCCAGAACTGGCTGCTTACCCTGTACTACATTTTGGTAACTCATCAGCAGCAAAGTCAAGTACTGCAGCATCTCATCCCATCTTTGCCATGCTGCTGTTTCATCCTACGACAGGAGACAGTATTTGGTTATTAGGAGGGGTTTTCTCAGGAGGAAACAAGGCAAAGGAGAGGTTGGGCTGGATACCTGGTATTGTAGCAGCACAGAGGAGTGACTCAGGAAATACAGGATCTTGGCCAGAGACAAGGGCAAGGTTGGGGGCATGTTGCAACTGTGCTGGAACAGCAGCTCTAGCAGTTTGCAGCGCAGCAGCTGGCTCTGCATGGTGTTCAAGAAAGCTTCCCTGGAAGACAAAGGGATTTACTGTGGGGGAGACAGCACAGCCTGACCAGGGACAACTGCTCCAGCATGCTCCTGGTGTCCTGCTGATGTGGAGTGACTTCAGAGGCTGTCCAGTGGAAGGAAAACCACCAGATGTGATGGAGATGCTGGTTATGCAGCTTGGCCATGGGCATGTTTACATCGTTATGCCTGACCTGTGGCAACTTGAGGTTGGCATGGTCTGTGAAACAGGCTTAGCTGCTTCACTTCACCCTGCCAGCAGCCTGTGTGAGGTTACCCATTCCTGCTGACTTGCAGGGAGCACAGCCAAGCCAAGTGTGAAGTGAGGTCAGCAGCCCACCAGATCTAGGAGATTGTCCTGGGAGGAGCGGTAGCTTGGTTAGAGTTTGGCTTGATTAGAGACAGCGTGTGCTCTGTGCTAAAAGGCTCCGAAAGGGCTGCCTGCTGGGGCTGGCCAACATGGGTGTGAAATGCCTGCGGGCCTAGGGGGTCTCCTGCCTATGCTAGAATCAGTCAGGCCCTTGTGCTTTGGCTTCAGGTTTGCTTAGAGTAGCAAACAAAAGCATGACAAGGCAGAGGTGTAGGAAATACATCCTATTTCTGATGAGCTGCCCTGTTGTCCCTGGGAATCAGTGATGTGTTTGCCAATACTGGACCATGCCCATGCTGGTGTGAAGTGCTGCTTTCTGACCCTCCTTAGAGTTTTAAGCTCCTTCAACTTTAACAAGTGGGAGAATCAACTGTTCTCAACAAGACAGCAGCTGGAGAGTCCTGGATGTAAATCGGGACTAGTGTTGCTCACACAGGCAGATGCTACCTTGCACATGTTTGTCTCACCTTTGGCTCCTCAGGGGAATGTTCAGAATAAATGGGAATATCACGTCTGCGATCTTACAGGAGCTGCAGTTGGGAGATTTGTCCACTTCCACTGCGATGGCCAACATCCGCTGGAGCAGGAGCACCACCCTAGGTCAGAGAGACAGTCAGCACTCGGAGACACCACCCCTCGGCTCGCCAAGCGAAGCGGTGGGGATGGGGCCTGGGACTGCAGTGAGGGACAGGGGAGTGTAGCAGGGCTGGATTTGGTGTCTCTTGGTGGCTTTTGAACCCGGCGCTCTTGGAAGCGGAGCTAATCCTCAGAGGGGCTCTCAGGAGGTCTCGGCTACACTGAGCGTTGGTGGGGCAGCCTGGGCTGGGGGCCGAGGGCTCCAGCCTTATGATACGTGTAAGAGGAGGACGCTTGCTGAGCCAGTTTCCTACCAGGTGAGGAAGTCTCTTGCTCACCAAGTGTATGTCTACCCCAAAGGATGCTTCCCTGACCTGACAGGGAGAGATGCTGGCTTCTCCCTGACTTGGGCCCTATGATACTGACAGCAGGGAGCCAGGACTTCTGGGGCTTACTTTTGGGCGAAGGAAGCTGGTGAAGCCACCTCTGCTTGGTTAGTGCTGGCCAGCTGTGGGGCAGCTGTGCTGCATTCGGCCCTTGCTTCTGCTGAAGAGGAGGCAATTTCTTGTGACTGCTCCTGGGGCTGGGAGAACCCAAATCCTGTTACTGCTGCGACCAACCATTCGACCACCTCCCTGGGATAGAAACAGGAACATTAGCAGGGACAGGCCTGGTTTTGCTGCATTCTGACCTCTAGATCCACTTGAAGCCTAAGGAAAGAACCTGAGAATGAAGAATACATCCCACCTGCTTGGACAGGCTAGGTGGTAGCTCTGTTGAGCAGCAGATTTATACACTTTGCCAAAGGACTGCTTCCTTCTCAGTCCTGTCCTAAGCAATGCAAATCTGACCTCGTTCCCATGAAAAGCCTGCTAGCTTGTGGCTGGAAATGCCGTACATCATCTCTGGTGGTTTGTTTTTGTAAACCTGTTCCTGTTGGTTATACTTGGCCCTACGCATCCCTCTGTCTCCCAAGCTTGTTTCCTGGAGTCTGGAGGAGTGTTCCTTGAGCCCTTGTCTCTCAGCATCTGGTTAGAGAATGGGGGAGGAGGAGGGGTCCCTTACTTGACGTTGTTGAAGCACATGTCGCATGAAAGCACCTTCTTGGCAATTGACTTTGTCAGCAGGCGCAACCTCAGGTTCTGCTGGAAGTCATCTTCCAGGGTCTGCATCACGTACTGCAGGAAGAGGAGCCTGCCAGGGGGCTTCTCCTGAGGGCAGATGGAGATGGTATGAGCCTGGCAGAGCCATATCCTGGAGCACCAGGGAATTTGACTGTCTGGGGATGGGCTGCTGTACGTGACTGAGGAGTAGCTCCAGGAGGGGCTGCCTGGTTCAGGCAATGCTCCTGGGGTTTGGCTGAGCCTGTTCTACCACTGCATTAGAGCTGTGGCCCACACAGGCTTTGTCTGTGCTGTCTCCTCTTCCGAGGAGACAACCTGCCTAGAGCTGTGCAGCAGCTCAGGGAGCACCACATATAAAAGCGGGAGACCCAACTGGCATTTGCTGCCCTCAGCAGCTGCAATAAAACCACGTGTTGGGCTGGCCCGTTCTGCAGCAGAATGAGGCCCTGGGGCAATGCTTACCCTCAGACACCATGTATGGGATGATCCCTGCCCAATGTGACACAGGCGGTGCCAAGTACCTGGTCCTCCATGATGTATTTCAGCAGCGTCCAGTCCCATCCCACCGTGGTGGCGTTGGCTGGATGGAGCCTGCAAGGACAGCACTGTCCGTTGGCGCTGAACTGCCCGACCGTCTGCCTGGAAGCATAGCAGCCCCTGGCCCTTCCCCAGCCCCACTTGCTCAGGGGTTTGCCCTGCCTTTTCTCCAGCTTCACCCTCTCCCTTTCTCCTCCCCTGACCACTTTCATTTTTTGGAAGCACCCAACTGGGGCTGTTCTCCACGGAGAGCATCGGCACTCCTGGGACTGTGGCCTCACAAAGCATCGTGCCTCTCTCTGGGAACTCTGAGTGCTCCAGCCACCTCCAGCCCAGGGAAGGCGTTTCTGCCATGTCACAGCAGCAAAGAATGAGATCTGCTCTTTGAGAAGGTGGCAACCATGCTCCTCTGTGCTAGCGTCACAGGCACTGTGTGGGCTTGCTGCTGAACAATTAAAGCACGCTCGTGATAGAGTTGGAGCAGCTTTCCCTCCTGTCTCGGCATCCCCTGCCTCGCTCATCCCCCATCCTCCATCCACTTGGGGGTTTAGTGGCTGCTGTCTAGGCCAGCGATGGTCCTGACCCACGCTCAGACAGCCCAGGCTGTGCCTCTGCTGATAACAGGAGGATCATCCTGGGTTATCGGGGAAATTGCTCCCTGTTCCATGGGTGAGGATCATGGAGAATAACCTTTATGCTGGGCAGACCCCCAGGAGCACCCAGCCAGCCCCAGGGCAAAGGGAACACGTACATTTGGATCTTCATCAGCAGCATGTAGGTGTCCTTCAGGATCTCCCCTTGCTGGGGGCTCAACAGGACCTGTCTGATCAGGTGGGAGATGATTTCTTTGGGGGGGCAGTGCTGACGGGAGACGAACTCACTCAGGAAGTGCAAGGTGCCCTCCAGGAAGTTCTCCTCCATGGTGGCGTGCACCATGCTCAGCTTTCCGCTGGGGATGAGCTCGGGTTTCTGCTGCATGCAAGGCAAGGCAATGGGTGAAAGCCGGCTCCCCCCAACACAGAGGAGCCCAGCTGTGATGTGGGGCCCACCGCAAAGGGAACTGCAACAACCAAGATCCCAACCGCCTGGCAAAGCTTCCCTCAAAAGGGGAAGCGGAGCCGGGGCTGCCCCTGCTCCATCCTCTACTGCAGGGCCTGCTCTGAGCAGGCTCCGGCTAACCTTGGCAGCGGCTGCTCTGGTCCCCGTTTACCTGCTGGGTCTCCCTGCTGGGTCCAACATCTTGGAGGAAGAGGTGCTGGACTCCGCTCCTCCTGAAATAGTACAGTTTGTTCAGCCAGGCCTTGCTGGCAACCTTGGTCCTGGCTGGGGTCGCTTGCTGGCTTGTTCCCTGCGCTGGTAAGTCACCTGTTTCCGGCAAAGGCCATCGGGCCTTCTCTGAGGTTGTGGAGATGGTTGGGGCAGGGCTCAGCCTCGGGGGCAGCTCCCTTTGCTGGCAGAGCTGGGGAATCTCTCCCTCTGGGCCACCAACTCTCCAGCTGTTGCTGCTGTCCAGGCTGGAGGGGGACAAGGACAGCAGGTCTGAGTCCAGCTGCATGCTGGCCAGGGAGCCCAAGTCACTGTTAAAAGTGGTAGTGCTGCAGTTCTGCTCCGGGCTGCAAGAGGAGCTGCGGTGGCTGGAAGTGGGAGAGAAGCAGCTCCAGTTCTCCGTGCTTTCTGCCGTGTCCATGGTGGTACTGGGCTCCACGGGAGTGCTGTGCCTCGGCCCTGCTGTTGTCTCTGTTTCTTGCGTCGTGGTGGAGCAGGGCAGGGGATGGGATGTGTGTGCTGCTGGTGAAGCAGGTGCCTGTCCGGGGTCCTGGTCAGCCCAGCCAGTGGTGTGGGAGGGGCTGAGGGGAAGGCTGCATGTGTCCTCTGTCAGGTCAATGATGGGGAGGCTGCTCCACGGCGCCGGGTTTGTGCTCGTGTCCTCGCAGGTCAGATCGATGATCTCCTGTGGGGACAGAGGGGCCAGCACGGTCAGCAATGGTGGCATCTGGGTGCCTCCATTGTCCCCTGCCAGGGACCTCTGCTATGGTGGCACTGTTGCCCCAGCCCAAGGAGCAACAGGGGCTCTTTGGTACCAGTCCAGGAAGAGAAACGAGGGCAAAGACCCCACTGCCTGGCCCAGGGCAGCCTGTGGGGTGGCAGCCCCGAGCTTTAGTGCTGACATGCTCTGGCCGCACAGCTGAGCCTGAGCCAGCATGACCTCACCCGCTATGGTGACACGATCCACGGCACCAAGCCAGAGCTACAGCAGCCCCGAGATTTTGGGGACTCCCATTCAGGACTCACTAGGTGATACAGCACCCAGAGCTCCAAGGATGCTCCTGTCTGAGGGACAGTGGGAGCAGGCAAGGGAAGGCAGCCGGGTCCTGCCGTGGTAACCTTGGCTAGCAATAAAGTACCACACAGCCACTCGCTCACCTCCCCCCTCTCCTCCAGTGGAGGAGAATCAGAGGCAAAGACAAGGAAGCCAGTGAATTAAGAACAGTTTAATAAATTAATATTATGGTGATGCTAATGATATTAACAATACTACTAAGTAATTAAAATAATAGAAAATTAAATATAGGATACAATTGCTCACTACCCACCAACTGGTAGGCAGCCAGGTCACAAGCAGCGAGAGTCAGCGCCCCAGAGCGATCGCAGCAGAGTCTAAGCGAGCCCCACGAGCGATAGTACGACCGGGAAAGCCAACCGACCCACCAACTCACTAACAAACGAGCAAGCAAAGGAGCTACGTCCCCCCCGGCCCACTCCCCACTTACGCACGTGCTACGGAACGGAATACCCCTTCGGGCAGGTTGGGTCGGCTGGCTGATCTCTGTGTCCCCCACGCTGCTTGTAGTGAGAAAGCTGGGAACGCAGGGAGTATCGCAAGCTGAGAAAGACCTTGAATTAGCGCAACCGTTCCCCAGCACCAGCTACAAAACACCTTATCACTACTATTCTCAGGGCAAACCCAAAAACATTGCCTCGTGCCAGCCCCTGTGAAGGAAACTAACTCTGTCCTGACTAAAACCAGCACAGCCGGCACCACGGGCGGCAGGACACGGCACTGCCCGGGCTCTCAACGTGCCCGGAGGCGTCGGAGCCTGTCCGCTCTCGGGAAGAACCCGCTCAGCGTCTCAAACCGGGCGCACGTTTTGCGGATAACGTAAATCCGTTTTGTCCCCCTGACTCAAACCTGCCGCCTTGCCCAAGGAGGGGCCGCACGTAGCCCGGGGAGCTGGCGGAGCCCAGCAGGCCCTGGCGCGCTCCAGGAAGGCCGAGGAGGCCCCGAGGAGGCCCCGAGGCTGCCCCGGCCGCAGCTGGCCTCGCCGCACGGGACCCCGCGCAACTGCCGCCGTTTCAAGGCTGCCAACGGTGGCCGAGGGTTGGCAGATCGTTTGCCCTCGGCTGCGGGGTGACCCAGGGGAGGGGGACGGCGGCTGCCCAGGGGTGACCCAGGGGAGGGGCTGGCCCCAGCAGGGTGCCCCCGCAGGCAGAGCCCTGGGACCCTCCTCCGCGTGCAGCCCAGGGGACCAAGGCGCTCCATGGCTGGGGGCCTTCCTGGGGGGACGTGGCCAAAGGGGCTGGGACCCCCGGGGGACACGCTTGGGGCTGGCGGGAAGTCACCGAGGGGACCCGAGTCCTGGGCGAGGTTGGGGGCGTCCCTGGGGGATGTGGCCAGGACCGTGCTGTAAGGGATGTAGCCGAGGGCTTCCCCAGGCACACACGGCCGGGGGTGCTGCTCCCTCCGCCCGGCCCGGAACGCGGCTTGCGCCTCTCCACAGCCTTCGCGGCTTTCTGTACCCGCGCGGCTCCCGTCCCTGCCTGCGACTCCGGCCGCGACGGAAGCGCCGCCATCTTTGTGAAGGGCAGGAGGCACCGCACCGGGCGGGAACTGCCCGCCGCCCCTCCTCGGGGGCCTCCAACTCACCGCGGGGGGCTGCAGCGCGCTCCGCCGCGGCGGTGACAACGACGACGAGCGGCCGCCCTCAGAGTCCGAGTCGCTTATGAGGACGACGCTGTCGGCCATCTTTGCGGCGGGCGGCGTACGCCCCCCACGGGCCAGCAGCAGCGCTCGGGCTGCGTCCGGCCTAGGCGGGCGGCGGAAGCTGCGTCAGCCGCGGCGGTGGGGCGGGGCGGTGGCGGCCCCCGGTGGCGGGGCGGCGCTGCCGCTATGGCGCTGTCGCCCTACGTGCAGGCCATGCAGGAGCTGTTCCGCGCCAACACGCGGAGCCGGGAGTTCCCGGCGCACGGGGCCAAGGTGCACTCGGTGGCCTGGAGCTGCTGCGGCCGCCGCCTCGCCTCCGGTTCCTTCGATAAGACCGCCAGCGTCTTCCTGCTCGAGAAGGACCGGCTGGTGAGCACCCCCGGCACCGCACGGGCGGGGGACCCTTGGGCTGGGACTGGTGATTCGGGTCGGTACCAGGGACCCCCCGCGGATGCTCGGTGGCTTGAACCGGGAGTGGGCCCCGGTGGTCGGTAGCAGGCCTGGAAGTGGGTGCTGGGGTCTGTGCTGGGAGGGGGGCGTCGCCGAGGATCCCGCAGGCTGATCCCAGGGCTGAGGAGCTGGGACTGGAGGGGGGGGGGGCTCCTCCGTGCTGGCGGGTCGTGGGTGGGGAGTGGGACTGCAATGGCGGTGGGGCTGTGGGCTGGGTTCCCGCCCCATCCGGTAACCTGCGGCTGCGGCGTACTGGGGTCTGGGGCTGGAGGGGGAGGCAGAGCTGGGCTCATCCTCCTGTCAACGGCTGTCCTTTCCGTCCAGGTGAAGGAGAACAACTACCGGGGCCACGGGGACAGCGTGGATCAGCTCTGCTGGCACCCCAGCAACCCTGACCTCTTCGTCACAGCGTCCGGGGACAAAACCATCCGCATCTGGGACGTCCGCACCACCAAGTGCATTGCCACTGTCAATACCAAAGGTGAGTCCCTGCCTTCCTGGGAGGGCTGTTGGGTCTCGGCAGGACCTCAGCTGCGTGGGACCCGTCTGCAGTGGCATGGTGCTTTGGACCCTTCTCGTGGGTATCGGCGATAGCGGCGTCTTTGCTGGCTGCTTTTACCTGTGTGTTGCACTCATCTGTAGGGAGCAGCAGTGAACGTGATTTACTGGGGTGTCAGGACTAGAGAAACTACTGAAATGCGATGCTGGCTGTTAAAATGTCCTGCGTACTTGTCTCTGGAGTCGGTGGGCTGCAAGGCTGGAGACTGGGAAGGCATGTTTGCAGAGAGCTGCAGTGGAAGTAAAAGTTTGCATGGATTTAGAAAACAATCATTGGAATTCCTGTGTTGGTTAACCCAGATACCATCTCTGCCCTTGGAAATCTCCAATTTTGCGTTGTTGGGGCTGGAAGTGGGATCGTAAGAGGGCATAACTGCAACCTGTCCTGTTCTGACCCTCGGTCATAGGTATTTATTGTTGGCTTGTGCTTTTTCTGGATTTCGAAGATGACTGGATTCAGGAGATCTTTGAGTTGACCTTGGTGGTGGTTGCCGTCACTCCATCTTGGCTGAAATGGGAAGGGCAGTGATGTAGTTGGGTTGGCTTGAAGCTGCAGTTCTGCTAAGTTTGATTTTCAGTGTCTGTGCGTATTTGCTGGGCACCTACAACGTCGGGTTCGTGTGTTAGACTGCAGACCTGGCAGTCTGTCCCATTTGGGAGTGGTTCGGAGTTAGTGTAGCAGATTGTGGCCCTGGATCAGGAGTAAAAGCTGCCTTTCTGCTTAGCTTGTGGCTGCTGTGGATTGTTGAGTGGAAACAGGACCTGCTGCCTTTCTGTCCCTGCAGGGGAGAACATCAACATCTGTTGGAGCCCTGACGGGCAGACCATTGCCGTGGGGAACAAGGATGACGTAGTCACCTTCATTGATGCCAAGACGCATCGCTCCAAAGCTGAGGAACAGTTCAAGTTTGAGGTGAATGAGATCTCCTGGAACAACGATAACAACATGTTCTTCCTCACAAATGGGAACGGCTGCATCAACATCCTCAGGTAGGTGTCCGTGGCGGCAGGTAGGCAGGGCTGGCTGCGGCAGACGGCAGTCCGCAAACCCCTTGGCCGCTTTTGGGGAACCTGAGTCCCACAGGCCAGCGATTCCCAGCCCTTTGATGGGAATGAGTTGCCTGGAGCTGAGCTTGCCCCAGCTGTGGGCTGGGGTCCCTGAGGGTGACCCTGCTGCTTTGCCTCAGTCACTCAGCACTCAAGCTTTCTCAGAGCGTGGCCCTGCACCGGTTTGGTTTGCTCACAGTCTCAGTGTGCCTCATGCCTGCCCTGCTTGTAGACGAGCCCTGCGCTTCTCTCACTGCTTCCTGCCCTCTCCCTTCATCTCCACAGCTACCCAGAGCTGAAACCCATTCAGTCCATCAACGCCCATCCTTCAAACTGCATCTGCATCAAGTTCGACCCCATGGGGAAATACTTCGCCACGGGCAGCGCTGACGCGTTAGTCAGCCTCTGGGATGTGGATGAGCTGGTGTGTGTGAGGTGCTTCTCAAGGTAGGTGGTGCCGCCCCGAAGCTGTTTGCCTCCCCTCTCCGGGGACCGTGCGGGAGGTGGCTCACCGTCTGCCTCGCTCTGTTGCTGCAGGCTTGACTGGCCTGTGCGAACGCTGAGCTTTAGCCACGACGGGAAGATGCTGGCGTCGGCATCAGAAGATCACTTTATTGACATCGCGGAGGTGGAGACAGGTAACGGGTTTGTTTTGGGGAACAGCAAGGAATGGCAGAGTGCTGGTGGAGCCGGGAGGGCTCTGACAAGAGCTTGGCTGTGCAGTGCGCCGTGAGGGGGAGCCTCTGCCTCGTTAGTGTGTGGTAGACGTGCCTGTCGTGCCTGTGCCTTGTCACCAGGCGATTAGAAGGCGCTGAAGCAGTGTTTGTTCCTCCTCTGCCCAGCGCGGGAGAGACGCAGCAGGTGCTTGGCTCTGGTGTGCGCTGCGGGGCTGCCAGAGGGTCTCCGGCCTGACGTTTGACCCCCTTTTCCACGCAGGAGAGAAGCTCTGGGAGGTGCAGTGCGAGTCTCCCACCTTCACAGTGGCCTGGCACCCGAAGAGGCCGCTGTTGGCCTTTGCCTGTGACGACAAAGATGGCAAATACGACAGCAGCCGGGAGGCAGGCACCGTCAAGCTCTTTGGGCTCCCCAATGACTCCTAATGAAACCGCGCTGGGGGCGGCGACGCTTCCCTGCTCTGGGGGCTGGGAGAGTGCTTAGGTAGTGTAGGTCGGGGGAAGGAGGTGGCTCGCCTCCTTGCCCGCTTGGCAGCGCTGGGACCTTTGGCTCAGCTCTGCACATGCTCTTCTGCGTTTGTAAAAGAGCAGCTTGTGCGCCGGGGGGGCCGGAGGGGACGCTAGCAGGGCCCCCTTCGCCGTCCGAGGGCTGCCGCCTCCTCTCTGCGGTGCGGGGGGCTCGTTCCGAAGGCGAGTGGCCACAGAAAGTGAGTTGCTGGAGGTGACTGCTGAGGAGCCTCCCGGGAGACGAGCTCCGCTCTGGCCAGGCTCCCCAGCAGCTATGTGACCGTCCCCTTGTCCCCAACGGCCTGGTGGCGAGGGCAGCCCTGGGAGCACAGCCTGCCCCTTGCGGGGGCAGCGAGGGGAGGGTGGGGGGGATGCGACTTTGGCTTGTTTTTTTTTTTTTATGTGGTTGTTTTTTCTAATTTTGATAAAACCTCTTCCGTAACGAGGGTGCCTGTGGCTGCTGCGGGGGGAGGTGAAGGGGGGTGCCGAGCTGCTCTCCCGCGAGCTTCCCCTTGGCCCTGGCTGAGCGGTGTGTGTCGGGGGGCTGTCCCCCCCTTTCCCCACCACTCGTCGTCCCTCGTGTCTCTCTCCTGTCCTGCGCTGTCACGCCACCAGGGGGTGCTGCGCACCCACGCTAGGGACAAGCGACACTGCACGGAGGATGGGGACAGCCGCGGGGGGGACCGGCCCCGGCCCCCTGCTCCTGTCTGGCAGCGCCCCGCACGGATGCAGCGGGGCCGTAACCTCACGCTACCCGTCCCACACCACGGCCACCGGCCCCGGGCAGAGCCCTGCCGGGGGTGATGAGTAGTGCCTCCCCCGGCCCTTCTCCCCAGGGAGAGCCGTGGGGCTTTCTCCCCCCACAGCCCCCGTGCCAGGTCGCAGGAGAGCGGGGCGGCACAGAGGGTGCAGCCTGCCTGCGATGGAGACCTTGCCTGCGAGATCTCTATCCCTTCCTACCCTCATCTTTCCTTCTGACAGGAGCTTTTCCAGGTGACTGCTCTGCTGATGCCGCCTGGGTAACAGCTGAGCTCTGCTCGGAAATGATGGCAGATCAGTGGAAGCTGAGGCTGGCTCCTGACCGAGGCCTCCGGGGCCGTGCCAGGCCTGGACACTGCCAGGGGGCCTCCCCGCAGCGCCGTGCCCTTGCCGTGGTGTGGGCAGAAGGCTGTGACCCCGTGGAAACGGCCCTTGTACCCCCCCCGGGGTATCCCCAGTAATGCTGTGAGGGGCATCCCACAGTCAGGGGGAAGGGGCAGGAGACCCCTTGGCGTGTCTGTGGGATGAGGGCCCACCAGCACCCATCCCTTTCACCTCCACCCCGGAGAGGGTGCCGGCAGGGTGGACACGGGGATGCGGGGAGGCCGCTGGGCTGAGCTGGGCTCTGGGAGCCACGTGTGGCCTCTCCCTTCACCTGTGCCCTGGCTTGGGTTCTGCCCAGGGTGGGCCCCGTGGCCTCCCCGTGTGTGATGAGCTGCCAGGTCTCAGCCCTTGGAAGGGGCGGGGGAGCTGGCAGGGGGACCCAGGGAAGCAATGGCCGAGACGAGGCCGGAGCAATGTACAAATCCCTCGATTTTATTAGTTTGTCAAAGACTAGTTCGAGCAGGATGGTCACAGCATGTCTGCGGGACCCCCAGCCGCCCGCTGCCTCCCCGGGGGGCCCCTGGGGAGCAGTTGGGGGCTGTGGCGGAGGAAGCACGGGGAAGGGGGGAGCACGGTGCGGCAAGGGACGGGCCGGGGTGAGAGCGTGCCCCCCGCGTCCCCCCCGTCGGGGGTGCAAGCAGCGGCTCCTGGGACAACCCGAGGAGCCCTTCCCCGGCCCGGGGCGGGGGGACACCCGCGTGTCCGGTGCCGGGTGGGGGGGGGCGGGAGGGGGGGCAACCGGGCGCTCCCATCCCGGGTCTGGCCGGGCAGCCCCCGACCCCGCGCTGGCTTTATTGCAGGGGGCAGAGCGGGGGGGTCCCCGGGGGGGGGGGGGGGGGCGGAGCTCTCGACGTGGCGGGCGACCCCCGGGACAGCGGGGACGCGGGGTGAGCGTGGGCGGCGGACACGACGACGCACGGAGCGACGGGGCGCACCCTGGCACGGAGACACTAATGCGAGAACGGGGCGGGGGGCGGGGGCGGCAGCGGGACCGAGACACGGACGAGCGAGCGCTGGGGCCGGGGCGGGGGGGACGAGGCCGGGGGGGGGGTCCCTGCCCGCACGCGCCTTTGTACACGGTGGGCGGAGCGCGGCGCCCGCTCCTCCCGGTGCTGAAGTATTGCAGTCTAACTGATATGGCTTTAACTATGGGGGCCAGAGATGCGGGGAAAGGGAGGGGGGGGTCCCCTCCAACCCCCCCCCCCGATGCTGGGGCACACCGGGCAGCCCCGGGGGACCCCCGGGGATGGGGGAGCTGCGGGCAGGGCGCCTGGCTTTGTGCTTTGGGCTTGGCCCAGGGCGGGAGGGGGGGCAGGGGGATGGCAGTGCTGGGGGGCGAGGGCAGGCGAGGGGAGGCCTGCCGGGGTCCCCTGGGAGGGCAGGGGGCACGGGGAGCCACCCCGGAGGGGGTCGGGATGCCCCCAGCCTGCCGCGAGGTTACATCAGTGCATTTGGTCCCGGTTCGCCCCGTCCGGCCAGGGCCACCCCCCCTTTGGCACGGCGTGGTGGTTGAGGGGGGGGGGCCCTGCCTGGACGGGACGGGGTGGGTTTTTGGTCTGGTTGGGGGGGTAAAAGGGCAGGAGGGGGTGAGGAGGGGGCGTGGGGACCCCCCCCGGGGCCAAGGGAACTGATGGAGGGGTTGAAGGGGAGAGGGCGCCCGTGCCCCAGCACCCCATGGCAGGGTTGGCGGTGCTGTTACTTCTTGAACATATCCTGCAGCGGGCCGGGCAGGTACTTGAGGACGGTGTCCAGGATGCTCTCCTCCTCCTCCTCCTCCTCATCCCCGCAGCCCGCCGGGATTGCCTTCTTGGGGCGCGTCAGGCTGCCCTCACACGGCTGCTCCAGCGCCGCTTTCTCCTCAGCCTCCTTCTCCTCCTTCTTCTTCAGCCCGTACTGCGAGGACATGGGCCCTCAGCGGGGCAGGCAGCGGGTGCCCATCACCACCGCATCAGGCCGCCCCCTCCCCGGCCACGCCGGCTCCCTGTCCCAGCCCGAGTGTCACGGGAAGGGGTGGCGTGTGCCCACCTTGTCGCGGATCTGCTGCCGGACTTTCTCCCGCTCGGCTTCCATGCGGGCGTGCTTGGCTTTCCGCTCTTCCTCCTGCTGGCGCAGGGCCTCCTGCCTCTCCTCCTCCTTCTTCTGTGCGTCAGGGTCCTTCTCCTCCTCGCCCCCCAGCATCTTCCCCATGTCCTTGGTGGCCCCTGCGCAGCACAAGACCACAGCCTGGTCCCCAAGAGTGCCGCAGCCTGGTGCCGGCTGCCAGCAAGGAGCCCTCCGGCAAGGATGACCCGGCACATCCCCAGGGCCAACCGCGCCGGCTGCAGACGGGCTCCGGAGGCTGCGGGGATGGGGAGAGCCGCGGGCTGGCTGTGCTGCCCTAGTTTGGCGTCAGCCTAGGGAGACGCCGGCAGCTCCTTCGGTGTTGGCACCCAGGGGACCCGCCGGGGAATCCCACTTAGCAGCGGGAGAGCCGGGATTCCCCAGCCAGGCGCTGCCGGCACTGGGAACGGGAGCCCCGGAGGGCTCCGGCAGCAGCTCCCCGTTGCCGCCGGCTCTCCCCGAGCCGCCCCACCAAAAGTCCCTCTCACCGCGCTCCCCTGGGTGCCAGGCTGGCATCGCTTCCGGAGGGGGGACCCTGATGGGGGTTCAGCACCCACTCACCGCCCAGCGCTTGCTTCATGACGAAGTCCATGGTGCCGGTGTGTGCGTGCGGCTAGGCCTGCGCCCAGCGCTCATCCACTGCCGTCCGGGCTCGCCGACCAGGGCCACCTGCATGGGCAGAGAGGGACAAGGTCGGGGATGGCGCGCCCAGGGTCCCCACCACCCACGCAGGACGGACGGGACGGTCCCTGGGGCTGCGCCCTCTGTGCCTCCAGCCCCAGATGCCGTCCAGCGTGGGCAGAGGGTGGGTGGACTGGCTCCCCACATCCCTGCTAGCCTTGGGGACCTGTGGAGGGACCAATGCAGGGACCCCTGGGGTGCTGCCTGGGGGCTGGTGGGATGGGGACCCACCGCCCACCGTCTGCCCCTGCTCTGGGACCCCGCGTGGGGAATGCCAGCGCCGCGCAGCCGGACACGGGGTGATGCGTGTGTGTCTATCGCAATGCCTGCGCTCTGCTGGGGGGGGGGGGGGGGGGGAGGAAAAGATGCTGTTGGGAGGTTGTGATGGCGTTTGGGGGCTGTGGGGGTCGCAGGCAGCAGCGTGTGACCCCCGCGGGGTGCTGGGGACGGGTGACAGCGTGCAGGGGGCACCGCGCGCGCAGGACAGAGGGGGTGCGCGCACGCCGCGCTTGCGCGAGCTGTGTGCGCATGAGGTGTGCTTGCGGGGGGCTGCAGGCTGTGTTTGCGCTGGGGGGGGGGGGGTGTCCGGGGGGGGCGAGTTTGTGGGGCTGCGCGCACGGTGTGCGGGTTTGCAGCCTGTTTGCGAGCGCTGAGCGTGAGTTTGGGGGCGCGCAAGCCCTGCGGGTGTGCGTGCAAGGGCTTGCGGGGGGACGCGTGCAGGCGCAGAGGGTTGGAGGCTGTGTTTGTGTGTGTGTTAGTGCTGTGTGTGTTTGCACACTGCGTGGGGGGGGTTGCAGGCGGTGTTAATGTGTGCGGGGGGGGGGGTGGGGGCTGCGTGTGCAGGTCCGTGGGTCTGCGGGCTGTACGGGGGTGTGTGTGCACACAAATTTGCAGACTGTGCAGCGCGTGTGTACGTGTGGGGGTGTCGCGGGCTGTTTGCGTGCTCGGGGGGGGGGGGGGATTGCAGGAGGGGTGTGTGTGTGTGGGGTGTGCCCGTGCCCCCCGCGTGCCCGGGGAGGGGGGCTGCAGGCTGTGCTCCCCGCCTGGGTGTGCAGTTTGCAGCGTGTGTGTGGGTGCCCTGTGGGTGCCGCAGCCTCGCGGGTCCCCCCACCCCGGCTCCCCAGGACCCCGCTGGCTGCTGGGGGGGCTCCACGAACCGGGACACGGGGAAGTTTGTTGCTCCCAGCCCCGGGGCATCCCCGGCACCGGAAGGGGGGCTCCTCCAGGCAGTACAGTGCCCCCGGGGCCGCAGAGGGGGCTCAGGGACAGCGGGGACATCGGGGGGCGTCGGGACACCGGGATCGCAGGG